>JAUMIR010000009.1:13128333-14422500 GCA_030847615.1 Gambelia wislizenii | reverse complement strand
CCTCAGTAAGCTTAATATTAGTAACCTGCTGAAATCATTGTCTGTGCTTTGATTGTGTATTCCTGCATGGTGGGGGGTTGGATTCGATGGCCCTTGTGGTCTCTTCCAACTCTATGATTCTACCACAACATTACTGTAGTTACATTATGTTTGCAGCTTACTCACAACTATTTCATAGTTTAAAAAATATTACATTATTCAATACAGAGTTGCAAAATGAAAAGCTAAATTTTAATGGCCAAATTAGAGGTACCATGCTACCTAGAACTCAAGATGACTAAACGGAGAATGTTGTACTTTGGCCATATCATGAGCAGACATGACTCATTAGAGAAGACAATGAGGTAAGGTAGAAAGCAGTAGGAAAAGAAGAAGACCACATCACTGGTGGGGGAAGCTACAGCCCTGCGTTTATGAAATCTGAACAGGACTGTTGGTTACACTGTGACTTGGAGGTCTCTCATTCATTGGCTTGCCATAATTTGAAGTTGACTTGACAGCAGTGAACAATAATGCTATCTTTTAATGTTTACACATTTCAGAAACATATTGTGTAAAAATTTAAGTTTTTCTCTTTTAAAATCATATTTACTGTTTGTCATTATTCACTTATCCCAGAGTTAATTTCCTCCCTAAAACACATTTTTGATAGTGAAAGAATGATTGAACTTTATATGTGAATCAAACTACATCCATTAGGCCCTCAACTATTTATTTAAAAATCTACACAACATCTTTAAGAAAGGATGTTTTAGGATGTCTAGAAACACTTTTAATTTCTCAGAATCAGTTGCAGAATTTACCAAAAGAGTAACCTTCAAAATGATCTCACATTTCACCTTGATGAAACACACACACAAGCTAAGGATGCACTAAACAACTCTATTTTGCTGGTTTTATTTAATAATAATAATAATAATAATAATTTCTATCCCACCCCTCTGCAACACAATCGGGGCGGCTTACAGCATAAAAATTCTGTAATTACGTTAGTACCCTAACCCACCCACCTCTTAAAACAATATTAAATTTAAAAGATTAAAAACACAATAATTAAAAAGAGAAAAAAATGGAATAATTCAATGGCAGCTTAAGGGAAAAGACAGCCGAATTTTTGGGCCAGGATAGCTATTCGGGAAAGGCCTGCCAGAAAAGATCCACCTTGACAGCTTTTTTGAAGCTGTCTAAGGTGGTAATAAGACAGATTACGTCTGGTAGGCCATTCCATAATCTGGGAGTGGCAGCAGAGAAGGCCCTCTGGGAGGTCACCGACAGCCTTGTTTTCATAGGCTGTAACAGATTCCTCCTAGAGGACCGAAGTGCGCAGGGAGGGTCGTACAGGAGGAGGCGGTCCCGGAGGTAAGTTGGACCCAAGCCACGTAGGGCTTTAAAGGACATAACCAACACCTTGTACTGTGCCCGAAAACTAATAGGCAGCCAGTGGAAAGCTTTTAACACAGGTGTTATATGCTGTCTTCTGGAAACGCCAGAAATCAACCTGGCTGCCATGTTCTGAACTAGTTGAAGTTTCCGAGTCAAGCACAAGGGTAGCCCCACGTAGAGCACATTACAGAAGTCAAGACAAGAGGTTACCAGTTTCGAGGTCCCTGATTTCCAGAAAGGGTGCAGCTGGTGTATCAGCCGAAGTTGATTGCAGGCACTCCTGACCATCGCACTCACCTGACTAATCATGTGAAGCGATGAATCTAGGAGTACCCCCAGACTGCGAACACAGTCCTTAGAGGAGAGTGTGACTCCATCCAGGATTGGAAGTTGTATTCCATTTAATCTGCTTGGTTTTGTTTAAAATTTCATTGAAGTTTCACTGAAGAAATGACCCCTTAAATGGACATCAAATATCACTTGAGATAAAATTACAGCAGCAATACTAATTGCAGCAACAGGAACAACCCATAACAATCATGGACACATTTCAGTCCTTGTTACAGTGCCTTAAGACAGTGGCTCTTAACCTTTTCTTTACTAGGGACCCCCTTTAAATATCTTTTGTTGCTATGGATCCCCCAAGACTTAACTCAAGATTTAAAACCACCACCACCACCACCACCACCACCACCACCACACAATTACACCATCCATGAAACCTTCCCTCCGAGGCATTGGATGGGGAGGGGAGACTTTTCTCCTCCTTCTTGCTGAAAGTTTGTGGCTCGAGCAGACTGAATGGCAATGCACAGGCCAAGCCAGCCAGCCAGACTTTGCCTTGGCTCCTGTCACGTGACCACTCCGCTGCAAGGAAGAGGTGGGCCAAGCAGCCTTCAAGACTTCAAGGACCCCCCCCCCCTGAGAGGACATCATGGACTCTTGGAGGTCCCCGGACCACATGTTAAGAAACACTGCCTTAAGATAATATTGCAGACATAATCGTTAGTTCTTACTTGTGTCCTAGTTCGTGTGCAATGGTAAATGCCAGATTCAGTCCATTGTCTTCAGCCAGAACACACTTCCTCTTGGCACTGCAGATACCCCCAAGGTAGGCAATCCCTGCAAACACAATCAAAGCTTCTTCAGTGCCAGCAAAAGATGTTCATTTCCTTAAAAAATGCTTCGAATCAAGTTGTCTGACGTACTGAAGTAACTGAACCAGGAGAATACTGAACAATATGTTCATAGATTGTTCCAAAGATCATGTACAGCAGGATGGGGATCAATGCCAAACAGGAAGGGACATCATAAAGATTTATAAAAATCTAGCCTCTAAAGAGCAAACAGAGAGATTATTTTAAAAATAGTAGGATGTGAGATTCATCCAGTGATATTTACTGTCAGCAGATTTAAGACACCAAAACGAAGTGTGTTCTTGTCATAACGTATCAGTAACCTATGAAATTCATTGCCATGGGTCCCTGTGAATGGTTACTAGGGCAAGTGGTTTCTTTAAAACGAGTACATTTATAATGTGAAGTTTATTAGTTGTCATTGTTCAGGATAGCTAAGAATGCAATGTATAGAAGTTTGATAAAGTTAGCCTTGATGACTAGAAGTTGTATAAGCAGCACTGAAACATGCTTGCAGGATGTAATTGCTGCAGTAAAGGGAGAATCCAAATACTTTAAAAAAGTAATTTGTTGTCATTTCTCATTACATTGCATTACTAGTAATTAGCTGACATTTTTGTTACAATGTGGGGAAAGGAACTGCATTGTTTGTTGATATTTTTCTTACTCACTGCTAATTACTTTTCCATTATTATTTTTGTTAAAAATAGAACCTTAGGGTTGATAGAAGATTGGCATAAAACTTGAAAAAGTCCTGCAAAAAATGCTTCTCAAATGCCCTAAAATACCCAAGTAACTGTTTAAAAATGACTAGAAATGGATACTTATTTACATCAGTAAAGTAAGTTTGGTCCCACTTGTTGCACTGAAATATAACCTTTTAATGGCTCCTTGGGATCTTAACACAGTGTACCATCTAAGATCCTATGAAAACCATGATAAGAAGTACAGTTGTCCCTTCATATTCGCTGAGGTTTGGTTCCAGGACCCCCCGTGGATACCCAAATCCGTGAATATGCAAGTCCCATTATATGCAATGGCATAGCAAAATGGTGTCCCTTATATAAGATGGCAAAATCAAGGTTTGATTTTTGGATTATTATTTTTTTAAGAATATTTTCAAGTCGTGACCTTAAAGCCATGGATACCAAATCAGTGGATACGGAGGGACAACTGTACAAGTTAAAACAATAAAAGTAATTAAAACACATAAAACACACACCCCAATAAAAGCCTCTGTGCCCACAACTACAAATTAAGAGCTTGCTGAAATAAAAACATTTTTGCCTGCCGATGAAAGGAAAGCAGGAAGAGGGCCAGGCTAGCCTCCTGAGGAAGGTGTAGGAGTAATGAGTCTAAAAAATAAAATTGCATTAAAAAATTCCAGGATCTAGTCCTTTTAAAAAGCAACAAGAATTATCTTCTTAAAAAGGAGTTTAAAAAGTCATTCATTTACTTTTAACTTCATGCAGAGTGCAACATAGGAATGCTAAGACTGAAGCTCAATGAACACTTAAAAAAGTGTATTCAGAGGTCTGAGATGACTCAGTTAAATTAGACTCATTACAAAACAAAGGAGTCAGTTTAAAATGCAAATCAAAGTTTACTGAAGGTATATCAATCTCAATCTACATACTAAAACAAACTTTAAAAGAAGTTCCTAATTAACTAATGGTATTTAGGGTAGGAAAAACAAACTCACCCAGCCTACAGGCTGCATGGTAAACATCATTTCATGGTTACAGGAAAGGCTTAATATGGCTTAAGATGTCCAAGATGGCTCCAGCCTCATGGAGACTCTAACTCAAAAGAGAGCTTACACAGAGCAATAAAATTTAAATTAGGTCATGTGTTGAATGACCCAGTACCCCAGTTGGCTGGAAGTGCCCAGTGAAATAAGAGAAAGGGAACTTGGGAGAACAAAAGGCATGCAGGGAAAAACCCTAGACTTATCTTAGGATGTGAATAAGGTACACAAGATTGCTTTTACATTACAATGATTATTTCCCCACATACTACAGAAGGGTGTTCCAGAGGGTGGGAGCAGCCACCGAGAAGGCTCTTTGTCATGTTCTCACCAAGGAAGCTGGGATGATGGCGAGATCAAGAGAAAGCCTTCCCCTGAAGATCTTAAAATTCTGGCAGGTTTGTATTGGGAGATATGGTCTTTCAAACAGTTTGGACTCAAGCCGTATAGGGCTTTATAGGTCGTGACCAACACTTTGAATTGTGCTCTTTGAATATATGAATGCCTGATGCTATTCTAAGAATTAATTGCTGTGATTTGGACAGATTTGTATTTAAAAGAGGCACAAAACATGACTTTGATTTGGCACTGGAACCTTTGGTAGAAAGAATACAGACTAACCATGGTATCCAGGGAGACTCCAATGACAAAGCAAACTCAGGCTCAGTTTCTATGCTAACAACATAGCTATCTTGATTTCCAAACCACAGACAGAGGCACATAAAGTCATGGGCAAATTAAATCTCTAAGGGATTGCACTGGCTGCCAATAAACTTCTGGTCTGAATTCAAGGTGCTGGTAATGACATTTAAAGCCCTGAATGACTTAAGACCTCAGTATGTGAAGAAGCATCTCTCTGACAGGTGCCAAGATTTGCTGGACAGGCCCTCCTCTGTGTCCCATCAGTCAGAGCAATATGCTGTGTGAGGACATGGTAGACGGGCTTCTCTGCTGCTGCACCCCAGTTATGTAATTCCCTCCTCTGGGAGGCCTGATTGGCACCAACATTGCTGCTGGTTAGGTATCAAGTTAAAAAACTTGCTTGTGCATGAAAGCTTTGGGGGCCTAATTGAACTCATAAGACTCTCCCATGCATATGGTTTTAATTAATTTTAATTGAACTCGTAAGGCTCTCCCATGCATATGGTTTTAATTTAATTTAATTTAATTATTTTAAACCTTTTAACCTGTTAATATGTTTGTAGTTTAATTATTTATACCATTTTAAATTTGTTATGTTGGTTTATGCTGCCTTGAGTTCTTCAGATAAAAGGTGGGGTACAAATATTTAAATAAATAAATAAGGTTCCTTTCTTACTCTACAAATTAAACTCTGAAAGTCAAAGATGCTATACATTAAAATTTAAGAATGTGATAAAATACGGCTTCAGAATAACTCTGCACTAAATATCAACATTAGATTTATATAATGCACTTTTGGATCTATATTACTAAAAATCTGAACAAACCTGTAAAATGAAATCACTCTGATACTATTAGGAAAAAATAAAATGACATTGGTCACTGGGAAAATTAAAAAATTTCATGGCTGTTTCCTGATTAGGATGACAGCAATGCCAAAGATAAGTTTTGTTTCAGATCCTACACATACAGGTTCATGGTTAACAATTAAAAGAAGCTGCTTTCTATTTAGCAATCTTTAAAAAGATCCACATTCATCAAAAGCTTAATTTACAGGAAATTGAGAATTGGAGTAAATATTATTATGCGTTCCAGCTGCATCATTTTTTTAAAAATGTATAACGACTCAGTAAAGTCCTAGTTCAAAAGAAAGCTTTTTTTTTAAATGAAGGTATAAGATTTAATTGTCTCCTGAAGTCAAAGAACAACTGGACACCCCCTTTTAAGGCTATTTTGTTGGTCTGGCACAATTGCAATGAATTCAGTGTTAAGGGCAAATCTGCTAGACTGAGAAATTCACTGTAACTGTGCCAAACCAATAAACAGCTTAAAACGGGAGGGGGGGTTGCCCTTAATACTGATATTAATACATCACCTATTTTATCACCTGGATAAAGAATAATCTGCATATTGGACAAATATTGGTTGCTTGACTTCTGTTGAAAGGGAACCAAGCTTAAATGGCCAGCAAATTACGGAGAAGCTCCCAGAAGCTTCAAACCGATGCTTACAAATTCATCAGGTATCACAGTTTTTTAAATATTTAAACAGTTACAAAAGAAGCTACAATGATAACAACAACAGTTTGAGACACTGATGAAGCATAACATCTATTACATATGGTGTAATAGTGAGCTGTTAAGGACTGTGTGTAACACAACTTAATGGGTTTAAGGCCAACTTGAGACCAGGATTAGGATACCCACTGATGGACAAAGAGTGGAATCAAGTTTGATCAGCCAAATCTGGAAGATCAATATCAGCTCATACAGAGGAATGTTCTTCGAAAATATTTTTACCACTGGTGCCGTTGGTTGGTTTTATAAACAGAGCTAGCTGGTTGGGAGATGTACTTATGACTGTATATAAGAAACAATTAGTTAGTTAGTTAATTAATTAATTAAAATTATAAATTCTCAATTGTGTGTGTCCAATTATTATCTGTAGTCTAAATTATATGTTAGTGTCAAAATGCTATACCATCTAATTGAAGCAACAAATTGCACCATTTATATCTATAAACTGTGACAAAGGTAAATATATATTTCTTTAGTGACTCTCTATATAACCAAGAATATAAGGGTAAGTATACTATAACAATATAAATACCCTTATAAAGCACTATACATCAGAAGCCAGTGTTTTATAAGGATATTTATATTGTTATAGAATACTTACCCTTGTATACTAATTGGACATCACACAATTGAAAATTTATAATTTTAATGGATTAATTGTCTGTTTCTTATATACAGTTATAAGTGCATCTCCTAACCAGTTAGGTCAGTTCACTGAAAACCCTCCTGCTAGTTTGATACATGGTTTTATCAACACCCATGAAATCAATTCAAATAGCAGAGAGCTATCACGGTGTAGTGATTAAAGTGTTGGGCCAGAAGGGTGGTTTGAATTCCCACTGGGCCAAGGAAATCCACTGGGTGAGTCTCACCCACTGCCCTCGAAGAGCCTGGGGCCGGGGAGACTGCCTTGTGCGTGGCCGAGGAGGATGAGGCCCTGATGACGTCACCGGCAAGCGCCGGCGACGTGGAGAGGGCCGGGGCTGGAGGATATAAAGGGCTGCCCGCTCCTCTCTTCGGCCTCTCTTTTGACAGGCGACACTGGAGACACGGAGTTCGCTCCTTTTGACTGGGCTTGCTCCTGCCTCAGGCGGTTTTGGGTCCTTGGCTGGGCTCTCCGGCGGGCTGGTTGCCTGCCCGGGTTGGCGATCGGTGCGAGGCGTTTTGGCGGCTGGTCGCTGGCCCGGGGGGGCGAGCGGGGGATTCCGCCGCTGGCAGTCGCGGCCGCGACCAGAAGGGCGAGCGGTTTGGTTGGCGTTGCGGAGGTGGCGTGCACAACAAGCCGGTGACAGCTGATGGGCTTGTTGCGGCAGAAGGCATTGGCTGTGATTGGCTGGAGGAGCGGTCCGGCAGGCGCTGCGGGGGCAGCGTGCGCTTCATATCTCGACTGCCCTGGGCCTCTTAGCCCCTTCACCTTCTAATACAGGGAATACCACAGCAAGGAGGGCGAAGGGTTGGGAGAAAGAGGGGTTATTGGTTTACAACTGGGGGTCTGCTGGCTGTTTTGTGGTTAGACGGGGCCTCCTATACTTAATCCACTTATAATCCCCTTATTGTATTTTGGCGGGCCACCAGGGGGTTGTTCCTGGGATCCACTTATAATCCCTTTATTGTGTTTTGGCGGGCCACCAGGGGGTTGTTTCTGGGACTTCTAGGCCCTGTGGTCCCTGTGGCGGGCCACCAGGTGGCGCTGTAGGCCTTCATTTAGCTTGCCACAACCGCCAGTTCCACAGGCGGGCCTATAGGGGGATTAGTCTCTTGTTCATGCATAGAGGCCATTTTATATTGTATTCTCTGTCAGTGGCCATTTTAGATTCCTTGCATTGACAGTAGCAGTAATAATAATAATAATAATCCCAATTACTCTCACGTTTGGCCTATTCTGGGTTGGTTATAGTTTGTTCTAGTCATAGCTAATAATAACAATATAGTACGTGCTGCGGTTGTTATAGATTGCGCTGTTCCTAGATAATAATAATAATAATACTATAGTGCGTGCACTAGTTCTTTGATTTTTGAAAGGTACATTGATAGTTGGTTGTCATACAGACAAGGGTAACTGCACTGTCCTCAAGTACCTGGGTTGTTCTACAGAGCTTTTGGGCCCATAGGACCAGGACCTGATTGAGATGGCTCCCCAAAAGGGAAAAGGGGGAAAGAAGGGGAAGAGGCCTGCTCCTAAATGGCCTGCACCCCCCCCTCCTGTATCTTCCAGTGAGGATGAGGAAGAGGTTCCCTGGCAAGCAATCCTGGACAGGATTCAATATCTTGAAAAAGTGCAAGGGTTAACGGGACAGGAGGCTTTACAGCCCACCACGCATCCTGGTTAAAAAGGAAAAATTACTAATCAAATTCTTGCACGCCTAGATGCGTTGGAGCGAAGGATCCACAAGGATGACGCTTCTGGCTCACAGCCTCAGGAGGAAATCAGTACTCTACAGCATCAACCAGTCAGGGAGCCGGAATTGGTGGAGGTACAGCCGTCTACTGGTGAGTCAAACGCTAATATTAGTCCACATACCATGGGACAGGGTTGGCCTTGGACCGTTTGGCCTACATCGGGGCCCAACATTGCCTCACAGGGGGCTGGTGCCCTAGCGGCCCAATTGGACCATTCGGCATGGCCCTCGGCGCTGCACGCAGGCGGGTGGGCAAGCCCTCAGTGGGCGCCCTGGGGGACATTTAATTTTGGGGGGGTAATGTACCCTCTTTTGGGACTTCAGGGTTATCCAGCTTGCCACCAGCCCCTGGTTATGATATGGTTGCCTACTCTGCGATCCCCTTTGGGGAGATTTCTCTCCCTTTGGGTGATCATTTATTGCAGTCCACTAGGGACAAGATCCTTAGGGGAGATTATGTGGATGTGTTCTCGCTACTTTATAGGGAAGTGGAGAGGAAGGATAAGGAGGAGATGGATGAAAAGGAGAAAGAGAAGTTGAGGAAACGGAAGGTGGAGCGTACATGGTCCAATTGGTTATCGGGATTTTTGATTTTAGCCGGGGTGATCGCGAAAGCACAGCCCCTTAGGGCTGCTTCACTAATTCAGTATATGGACATAATACACAGGGCCTATGCAGATTTCGCAGGGCCTGCATGGCTTTTGTATGACGAGGCATTCCGTATGCGGGTAGCTATATATCCTACCCTACGTTGGGACATGATGCACCCACAGCTTTGGATGCAATTAATGACCCCGGCATGCCCTATTCAAGGGGAACGTACACACAGTGGCCACCTATTGCGGCCTACAGCTGCAACAGGGGCAAAAACTCCTTTCTCACCTTCCACATACACTCCTGAGCAAAAAATGCTTTGCTGGGAGTTTAGCTCCCAGGGGGCATGCTCCAGAAAGCCATGTAGGTTCAATCATGAATGTTCCATATGCGGGGCGCAGCACTCCTTTCGGAACTGTCCGAGAGGGAAGGGAAAGTTTCGGGGAGGTAAAGGGGGGCAAGGCACCGGTAGAGGGGGCGGCTCTGCTAGCCAGCCTCAGAAAGGGCCCCAGTCCAATTAAATTAGAGATTTTAGATAAGTGGCTAGCAGTAAAGAGGGGCAGCCACTTACATTTCCCGGGGTTTTCATTTTGGCTTTAGGATCCCTTACAATGGGCCTAGGCACCCTTTCAGGGCGCGGAACCTGCAGTCCATAATTGGTCTTGAACACATTGTAAGGGAAAAGATAGGTAAGGAAGTTCCTGAGGGAAGGGTGATCGGTCCGTTTTCCGTCCCACCAGTACCCAACTTGAGGGTGTCCCCTTTGGGTATAGTACCCAAGAAGGCTCCAGGTGAATTTAGACTTATTCACCACTTATCTTCCCCCAGAGGGGAATCAGTTAATGATTTCATCCCTTCCGAATTGTGCACCGTTAGGTACACATCCTTTGACACAGCCATACGGGTAGTACGACGACATGGCCACGGGGCTGAGTTGGCGAAATGCGACATTAAGTCTGCATTTCGCCTCCTCCCAGTACATCCAGACGACTTTGAGTTGTTAGGTTTCCAATTCGAAGGGCTATTCTATATGGACCGTGCTTTACCCATGGGGTGTTCTGTGTCCTGTAATGCCTTTGAGTCCTTTAGTACGTTTCTGGACTGGGCCCTGAGAACAAGAACAGGTATGTCTGGTGTAGTCCACTATTTAGATGATTTTTTATTGATAGGGGAATATGGGACTGGCAGCTGTAATTACCTGCTGTGCCAGTTTGAGTCTATGGCCAAAAATTGGGAGTTCCGTTGGCGCTCGAGAAGACGGAGGGCCCTTCACAACAGTTAGTTTTCTTAGGCATTGAAATTGACACAGTCAACCAACAGTGTCGGCTGTCACGACAGAAAGTTCAGGATTTGAGGGATCGGGTTACTCAGTTCATAGGTAGACACAAGGCCACCCTCAGGGAGTTTCAGGTTCTTATTGGACACCTCAATTTTGCTTGTAAAGTGGTGGCTCCAGGGCGGGCTTTCCTGCATCGACTCTGTGATGCCGTTAAAGGGATTCAGCGACCTTATCACATGGCTCGTGTTACACGGGAAATCATGTCTGACCTGCAGGTTTGGTGGGAATTTTTGGATCAATTTAACGGCATCTCTTTTTGGCGTGAGGAAAGAAGACTAGAGAATACTTTCCAAATTTCATCAGATGCTGCAGGGTCAATTGGGTTTGGAATTTATTTTAGCGGCAGGTGGTGTGCCAGCAGATGGCCCCCTGAGTGGGTTGGGACTGACATTACGTTGGACCTCACATTTCTAGAATTCTTCCTGATCCTAGTTGCGGTTGTTATCTGGGCGAAAGAATTGGCTAATTCGTCAGTACAATTTTGGTGCAACAATGGCGCTACCGTCCAGGTGATTAACACGTTAACTTCCAAATCGCCTCGGGTCATGCGCCTAGTTAGGCTTTTTACTCTGCAATGTCTCAAAAATAATATTTTGTTTATCGCCCGACATGTGGTGGGCGTTAACAACGAGATTGCTGACGCTCTCTCTCGCATGCAGATCCAGCGCTTCAGAGGTTTGGCCCCAGACGCGGAGCCCGAGGGCAACAGGATGCCGGTGGGTCTTTGGAAGATTGGGAGTCTGAAATTTGGAGGGCCCTAGGTATGTCAGTAGCGGTTAGTACAAAGAAAGGTTATGCTAGGGCTGTTAGGGAGTTTTACCAGTTTAGGGAAGAAAGGGGATTGCTACAGGGTGTCGCCGTTCCTGTGACACACCTGATGCAATTTTGCGTTCATCTTTATAAGCGGGGACTAGCGCCTCAGTCTATTAAGAACCGGTTGGCAGCATTGGCCTTTTGGCTGAAGGCACAAGGGGCCAAAGATAATACAGGGGATTTTCGTATTCGTAAGGCTTTGGAGGGTTGGGCTCGTGAGAGGGGACGAAGGCGGGACTCCAGGGTCCCACTTTCACCTGATGTTTTGAAAGGGTTGCGTCGAGTTTGGGCCGGTGTCTGCTCTTCTCCCTATGAGGCACTACTTTTTCATGCAGCTGCATTGCTTGCCTTTTTCGGAGCCCTTCGGGTGAGCGAGTTGGTGGTTGCATCAAAATCTGACACCACTGGGAGGGCCCTGGAGTATAGGGATATAAGGTTGACCCAAAGGGATTTGACGTTTACTTTGCGTTACTCCAAGACTGACCAATTGAGTAGGGGAAAAACAACAACCCTTACACAATGTAATGATGTCTCAATATGTCCAGTATTTGCTTTACAGGGTTATCTTCGAGTCAGAGGGGGACGCCCAGGGGCGTTATTTGTTCATGCTGATTCTTCCCCCCTTACCAGGTACCAGTTTGGGGCCGTTACATCGAAGGCTTTGGAACGCCTGGGGTTGAAGGGAGTCAAGTTTGGTACCCACTCTTTTCGGATAGGGGCTGCCTCCACGGCCGCGGTGATGGGTCTGCCAACAGCAACAATCCAACAGATTGGGCGTTGGAGATCATCCGCCTATCGGAGGTATATCCGTCCCCTCACTTATTGACTTGTTCTCTTCCCCTTTTGTCTTCCAGATCTTAGTCTGCAGATGGTGAGACGCCGGGTGATGATTTGCGGCCACAGTATGGTCTACTGGGCGGCCCGACAGGCCCGGCTGAGTTATTATGGACCTCACCTCAGCTTGGGGGATAAGGGGGTTATTGAATGGCTGGGGAGAAGAGGATTAAGGTGGCATGGGCTCATGTCACTGTTATTTGAAGAGCGTAGGGGGTCCCCACCTGATGTTTTAGTTCTCCACCTAGGTGGAAATGATTTGGGCCTTCTAAAAGGCAAAGCATTGATTATACAGGCTTCACATGATTTGGAGGTGATTCGGTCTAGATGGCCTATGGTCACCATCATGTGGTCTGCCATCTTGCCTCGACAGCTTTGGCGTGGGGAAGGGAACCCCCGCTTGATTGACAAAGCCAGGCGCAAAGTTAATAGGCAAATTGGGAAGTTCCTGGTTTCACTGGGTGGTTACTATTTGATGCACCCCCAAATAGTGTTTGAGAGAACCGAGCTCTACAGAGCTGATGGTGTGCATCTCTCGGACATTGGGAATTTGATATTTTTGGGCGATCTTCAGCAGGGGTTGAAGGACCTTTTTGATAGGTTGGTGGGGGAGTAAGGGACGAAGCGGACGCTTGCCCCTTTTTCATGGCGGGATGGGGGGAGGCGTAGATTACGGTGTGCACCTACGGCACCGATTTCAGTGAAGGGATGGCCTCTGGAAGGGTCTCCTTAGATTGTATGATCTGGGAGAACAGAAGGAGACCTACCTTGGGGTCGACCTGAAGGATAATCCCCTCACCTTAATCTGTATGGATTGGGTGAGGGACTTTTGGGTTGACCTTCCAGACATGAGCCGGCTGGAGAGCAACCTCACTTCCGGGGGTTGCTCAACAGGGCTTAGGTGTTCGCCAGGGGAAGCTGGAGGCATAAGTCCGGAAGGGACGATCCGCCCCAGCTGCTCCCTCACCACATTGCCTCCCCTCCGCTGAAGATTTAAAGGGAATGTAAATAGGTAGGGTGATAAATAAAGTTCCATTTCATTCATCCATACTATGTGTGTGGCCTCTTTATTTCTCCGAGTCTGCGTACAATGACCTTGTGCCAAACCATACTGTCTTAGCCTAAGCAGAAAGCAATGGGAAATCTTCTTCAAATAAATGTTGCCAAGAAAACCCTAGCACAGGGTCAGCATATTTGAGCTTGTTTGATGTCATGGTTTGAATATTGGACTATTAGGACTTGGGGGGTGGGTGATAGAAACTCATTGAGTGACCTTGAGTCCATCCCATTCTTTCAGCCTAAGAGTAAGGCAATGGTAAAAACCCTCTGAACAAATCTTACCAAGAAAATCCCATGATATACATCACCATAAGTCTGGAATAACTTGAAAGCAAACAACAACAACAATAATGGATCTTCAACAGTTGCAAATTGTTTGCAGGGAATGACAAGATTTAGTTTATTGTTTGTAATTATTTCATTTTTGATAATGCTTCAAATAATGTTTTACTTTTGGGGGGAAATATAGCTTAATTGTGTAACATAATTCACAGGTAAGGAAACTATTTCTAACTTGTCACTTCTAAGCCCTGGCTCCAAATAGGCACCCAAAGCACAGTTTCAACATATGGATTGATGCTCAAACTGCGATAGGCCTATGTTGAGCACATGCTAACCACACAGGGCTCAACCAGACTGCCTCTGGTCGGAGTTTCCAGTTCTTTTTGTTTTGAATGTACCTGCATGTTTATAGGCTTACATCCCCACACTCTTGAAATATTCCATGTTTCCCTCCCTTGAGTCCTTCCCGTTCCTCTTCATCCTCCCACTGATAACCAGTCTCACGCAACATTTCAGAAATTCATTTTCACCTATTTCCACTTAGGCTTTTTGGGGTGTGTGTGAGGAAAGGGAATTCAGAAGTTATAGTCGAAGTGCTGAAGTACTTTAGCAATCATATATTAGTTAAGTGTTAGGATCATTTTGTATTAGCGCTAACATTCCTCTTTCTCTTGCTTGCACTCTGTTGAATTGAAGTCCTGGTAACATTATCTCTTTTTACTTGGCAGCCATCTTTACTCAATCCAAGGGAGCAAAAAGACACAGGCAAGTAAAGGATACATTTCATTTCACAAAGTTCTGGGTTAATTTAAACTAACCTGGGGAGTGTAAATAAAAAGTTTGGCAATGCCAGAGGTCCCAGGAAATACTTCAGGATGAAGAAAATGTTATACGGATCTCCAAAACAAAATTGATTTGCCCAGGAACAAAACCTGGGACTTTTTACTCATCTGGAGGCACCATAATTGACAATTTAAGCTGACATTCTAATGTCCAACAGCTTCCTATCAGATTTCTTGTGGATGTTCATGAAAGCTACACTGGATACCTCCTATTTCTAGTCTCTAGTAGTCAGAAGTATATCAGCTCTGGAAATAAGGTTTTCATATGAGCTATATCATGGCAGTTGGTAAACTCAAGAGTCCACATAATTATTTAGTGAAATTGGGTTTCCCATTCCAACTTGTGAGAAGGAATTATCTCTTTTGCTTTCATTACCTTTTTTTGGTACCTGCCTTGAGTTTTCCCAGGTTACCACTGCTAAAAGGATAACTTTCAAAATGCTAGGTAAACATATTTTCAAGCATGTATGGACTTTCCATACAAAACATGCACAGACCTAAGACTGGATTTAAACTTTAATTAGGCCCTTATTTAATTCTAAAGGAGAACAAGTATCCCACAGTTTCTCAATAACCATGTTTTAATTATTTCAAGCTTAGAATTTTTTTCCTGACTAAGAGACAATGGACCTATTTACTTGCAAAAAATTATCCTCCCACATGGAGAAGGTCTGGGGTTCAGATGCCTTTAAGAATGAGAGTAAAACAATGGATCAAGCTACACTATGTAAGAGCCATTCTCTTTCCCCTCCTCCTCTCCTCAAAATTTCAAAGCAAGCAATATCTTTGTTTCAAAGCAGGCAATATCAGGATATAAATGGCGGAGACCATTTTGGCTGGGTTTGAAAGATGTCCAGTTTAAGCTTTTATGGGTCCGGACATAATATGGATATTTATTTGCAAGAATAAAAAACAAACAAACAGAAAGGCGAGCAAATGAGTTGAAATGTTTGTCCTACTGGCAGATGGCTTCCAACATTCATGACCACTTCCACAAAGTGCAGTGACTAGGCATTTACATGCATAGCTGATAGAGGAATAAAGTTGTGTTTTTCATTCCAATTTGATCAAGAACTTAATTTAAGATGCTTTGCTAAATTCTTACTCCTTTCACAGTGACATAGGGTAAAGGCAGGGATTTTTAAGCTGTAGTGTAAACTCAGCTGTTGCTGGACAATTTGCCTAGTACACAGAATAGTATACAGGATGTTAGATCAGCCTGTCCCATAATGAGAACTGCAATAGACCAGAATAAAATATCAGTGCCCTTTGTTTTTAAAACAATTCAAGCTTCAGAGTCTTTTGGATCCCTTAGCAATACAGCATCAATTCTGATCCCATTTTAATTGGCCCATTAAAGGAGGGCAGATACAGATTTTTTTTCTATTTTTCTTCTTCTTCTTCTTCTTCTTCTTCTTCTTTGTAAGATGCATTTGGGTAGAAAATCCTCTAGCTTTTGGCAATCAGCTCACTCTTAATTAGCAAGCCAAATACAACGCTGAGACCTCAATGTGGCAACTTTCATTAGCACTAGAAGGCTGGTTTGCAGTTTCAAATCCAGAGGGGGAGAAACTTGGCCTTGAGAGTATTATGTTCTTAAGGGAGGATGAATTAATTGCCAGTGATTAGAAGGCCAGTGTAAACAGAGGTCTCAGATTCAAGCTTACGTGAAAACCACAGCTTTTATGGATAGATCTGGTGCAGTAAATTCATCACATTGTCAGGTGTTAACTACAGCATCCCAAGGATAAAAGTGAACAAAAGAGTTTCCATACAGAAACACATATTTCTGCCAAATAAATTATACACGTGATGGTAGGAAATCTTCTTAATATGATTCGGCCAAATCAAAAGATACATACAGACTTAGAGCCTTACTGCACTCTGAAGAAAAGCGGCAAAGCAGCAGGAACATCCGGTCTTTCCTGTGGCCCTATCACATAATGTTGGCGTTCTTTTGTTCCAGTCCCATGGGGGACTGAGGTAAAACCACATCTTTTTGCTAACCAGAAAACTTGATTTGCAAAAAAGATGTGGATTTACCTCGGTCCCCACAGGACCAGAACAAAAGAATGCTGGAAGAACACTGATACCATGCGGTAAGGCAGCAGGAAAGATGGAACATTCTTGCTGTTTTGCCTCTTTTCTTCGGAGTGCAGTAAGGCTCTTAGATTCATAGAATCATAGAATCATAGAATTGCAGAGTTGGAAGAGACCATGAGGGCCATCCAGTCCAACCCCCTGCCATGCAGGAAATCACGATCAAAGCATCCCTGACAGATGGCCATCCAGCCTCTGTTTAAAGACCTCCAAGGAAGGAGACCCCACCACGCTCCGAGGGAGTGCGTTCCACTGCCGAACAGCTCTGTCAAAAAGTTCCTCCTAATGTTGAGGTGGAATCTCTGCTCCTGGAGCTTGCATCCATTGCTCCGTGTTCCAGTCTCTGGAGCAGCAGAAAACAAGCCTGCTGCATCCTCAATGTGACGCCCCTTCAAATACTTAAACAGGGCTATCATATCGCCTCTTAACCGTCTTTTTTCCAGGCTAAACATACCCAGCTCCCTAAGTCTCTCCTCATAAGGCATGGTTTCCAGACCTTTCACCATTTTAGTCGCCCTCCTCTGGACACGCTCCAATTTGTCAATATCCTTTTTGAATTGTGGTGCCCAGAACTGGACACAGTATTCTAGGTGAGGTCTGACCAAGGCAGAATAGAGTGACACTATTACTTCCCTTGATCTGGACACTATACTTCTATTGATGCAGCCCAAAATCGCATTGGCCTTTTTAGCTGCCGCATCACACTGTTGACTCATGTTCAACTTGTGGTCTACTAGGACTCCTAGATCCCTTTCACACGTAGTCTCATTCAGCCAGGTCTCTCCCATCCTATATCTATGCATTTCATTTTTTCGCCCTAAGCGCAGTACCTTACATTTCTCCGTATTGAATTTCATTTTGTTAGCTTTGGCCCAGCTCTCCAGTTTATCCAGGTCATCTTGAATTTTGATCCTGTCCTCCAGGGTATTAGCTACTCCTCCTAATTTGGTGTCATCTGCAAATTTGATAAGTATGCCCCTAATTCCCTCATCCAAATCGTTGATAAAGATGTTGAATAGCACTGGGCCCAGGACAGAACCCTGTGGCACCCCACTGGTCACATCTTTCCAAGACGAAAAGCAGCCACTGCTGAGCACCCTTTGGGTTCGGCCAGTCAACCAATTACAAATCCATTGAACTGTTAACTTGTCTAGCCCACATTTTACAAGCTTGTTTGCAAGAATGTCATGGGGAACCTTGTCAAAGGCCTTACTGAAATCAAGGTATGCGATGTCCACAGCGTTCCCTTCATCTACCAAGCTGGTAATTTTATCAAAAAAAGAGATCAGATTAGTCTGGCATGACTTGTTACTCTGAAACCCATGTTGACTTTTTGTGATTATGGCATTGTCTTCTAAATGTTCACAGACTCTATTTAATGATCTACTCTAGAGTCTTCCCTGGTATTGATGTCAGACTAACTGGACGATAATTGTTGGGATCCTCTTTTTTCCCCTTTTTGAAGATGGGGACGTTTGCCCTCCTCCAGTCTGCTGGGACTTCTCCTGTTCTCCAGGAGTTCTCAAATATTATTTCCAATGGCTCTGAGATAATATTTGCCAGCTCTTTTAATACTCTTGGATGTAGTTCATCTGGTCCTGGAGATTTAAATTCATTTAGATTAAGAAGGTATTCCTGTACTACCTCTTTGCTTATTCTGTGCTGGATTTCCCCTATTGTGTCTTCTGTACTTTTATCTTCAGGTTGGTCCCCCTTTACCTTTTCTGAAAACATTGAGGTGAAGAAGGTGTTGAGTAATTCTGCCTTTTCTCTGTCCCCTGTTAGCATTTTGCCATCTTCTCCGCGTAGTGGCCCAACCATTTCCTTCTTCCTCCTTTTGCTGCGGACATACCCCCAAACCCCTTTTTATTGTTCTTAACCTCTCTAGCAAGCCTGAGCTCATTCTGTGCTTTAGCTTTTCTGACTTTACTCCTACATGTGTTCGCTATCTGTTTGAATTCTTCTTTGGTGATTTCCCCCTTTTTCCATTTCTTATACATGTTCCGTTTAAAACTTAGCTCTGTTGATATTTCTTTAGTCAACCATCCTGGTTTCTTGAGACACCTCCCATTTTTCTTCCTCAATGGTACTGTTTGAAATTGTGCCTTCAGTATCTCCCTTTTGAGAAAGTCCCATCCGTCTTGAGGTCTCTTCTCTTTTAGTATTCCTGACCATGGGATCACCCCCAGTATTTCCCTGAGTTTATTGAAATCAGCTCTCCTAAAGTCAAGAATGCGTGTCTGACTATGCCTGGCTTCTCCTTTCCATTGTATAATAAAATCCAGGAGAACATGATCACTCTCACCTAAGGATCCCACCACTTGCACCCCATTAACCAGGTTATCCCTGTTGGGTAGGATCAGATCTAAAATAGCTGACCCCTTGTTGCCTCTTACACCTTTTGGACCATGAAACTGTCTTCCAGGCAAGTCAGGAATTTGCTAGACCTTGTAGTTTTGGCTGAGTTAGATTTCCAGCAAATATCAGGATAGTTGAAGTCACCCATCACTACTACATCTCTCCTTTCTGCATGTGTGTTCATCTGTTCTAGAAAGGCATCATCCAATTCCTCCGTCTGACTTGGGGGTCTGTAGTAGAGTCCCACAATAACATTCCTGTTGTTTCCCTCCCCTTTAATTTTTATCCAGATGCTCTCCACCTCGCCTCCAGTATTGATGTCATGGATCTCTTCACTGGTGTAAATATCCTTGACATATAATGCTATTCCTCCTCCTTTCCTGTTTGGCCTGTTTCTCTTAAAAAGGTTATACCCCTCTATTCCTACATTCCAATCATGAGACTCATCCCACCAGGTTTCAGTAATACCTATTATATCATATTTGTTTTGTAGTGCTAGGAGTGCAAGTTCACCTTGCTTATTTCCCATGCTCTGTGCATTAATGTAGAGACATCTAAGACCATGTGTTTCCTTTACTTGCTGCCTGTGCAAGTTTTTTTGCCTCCCACTGTTGGGTCCTTGCACTGTTTGCCTTGTTCCCTCTATGACAGTTTGATTATTTTCTCCAGCTCTTTTGCCTTCCAGAATACTGTCTCCCTCCCCCATATGACACCGACATTGTCACTGACATTGTATCTGCTGAGGCTACTGCAAGATGCCTTGCCATGTGACCATGGCCAGGTGGCTGGTTCCTAGCCTCAGAAGATGTGGCCAATGTGCAGAAGAGAAGTGCTGGTTCATGAATGGGCCGTGGGTGTAAAGAACCTCTTTGCTGCCAGAAAGGAAGAGCAGGTAATGGAGGAGAAACGCTGTGAGCCCAGGGCTAGAATAGTCCCACCAGAACATGGAGTATTCTGACCAGTGTAGACAAGTCCAAAGTGATGTAAGTGTATACAGCTTTAGCACTATAACTCAAAATACTACTACTACTACCACTAATAATAATAATTGTGGTCTTGTCTATATGAGGGAGGAAAATATGAACACATCCGAAAAAGTAGGCATTTGCAATGATGTGACCTGTCTTCATGGTCAAAAGAACCCCCGTAAACTCCTCATGACCCACTAGCCAAGATGGTGGCTGTGAGTGATTTACTTGCAGTTTTAAATCTGCTGCCGGCGATAGAGGAGATGGCCTTGAAGTGGAGTGGGGTGTCAGGGCTAAAGCTTCTTCTCTCATTTTAAGTTTTATTTGGTTTTAATCTTATCTAACCTACTCAGTGATTTTAAAATCTGGAGGTTTGGACTCCTCTGCTTACAAGGTTCCAGAGGACTTTCCCCCTGATGTTTAACCTTCAGCTTTTGGGGAGCTGTGTGATAAAACTGATATCTTGACTATGAAGGTGGTGGAATGCTGCAACTTTAACAACAAGCTGCGAGTCAACGAGCTGTGAATACTCTGTGTCATACAACAGTCTGCACAAGGGGAATAAGAGCTGCTACTCTAAAAATTGAAGTAAAACCATTTACAAGCTTGGGGGAATATAAAACACCATCAAGGATGCCAAGCCAGAAATGTTGGTAAGGACACTGAGCTGGGAAAAGAACAGAGGTAATTATTTGAACAATCTAATATTAGTGGAGTAATCCTTACAATAGGAAAACTCCAGCCTGGTGATTAAAAAGAAGAGAGACTCCTACCAGAGAAGCAGCTCTGGAGTTTTATTCAGCTGTATTGATTTATATTGAGTCAGGAATAAACTTTGGGACTGACTAGGCAGGGCGTAAATCCAGCCCTGGTAAATTCTGGGAGGAAGCTGTTACTTTCACACCATTTGGGACTTCTCAAGCACTTTTTACATAGTAACACTGGTGGTGCTACTCGTTGATAGCCTAATACTGGATTGATATTGTTGTTGTTGAATCAACCTAGAGCTAGTGTTGACAGACAATATCAGTTATGGTTATTACTCGAGCTCAAACACTTCAGGCCCAGAAAAAAAGAGAACAGGCAAATGAAACCTCCAGAAACTTGACTCAAAAATCTATCCTTGATATAGCTTTTAGAAATTAGTGCACAGACAGAAAATCACAATATTTCGAATACCCCAGCCCCAAGCACTCCAATGCATGTGGATAATGGGACCATAAATAATGAAGGGGATGATGAGAGTCCTGTGAAATGGGTTCTACAATCTGAGAACACAATTGGAAACTGATCTCTGGACCCAGAGTTTTTGGCCAGGGCCTTAGTGGATACTCCCCTTAATCATTCCAATTCAAATTCCATAGCCCTGGATGCCAATGGTAAATTGCTGGAAAAATCTGATGAAAAATCTTACGGGTCATTCAGTGAGCATGTTCAAAATATCTACTTCCACTTGAGAGATCAATGCTTTCTTTCAGCTCAAGTAAATAAAAAAGTGTTTGACGATTTGCATTCTATAAAACAAGAGATATCTGGTTTAAAAGCTATATTGCAATCTATTGCTGCCTTGATAGAGCTGGGAGTTTTAAAAGCAGCACCTCCATCAAACTCCCCAGACAGAGATTTGGTTGATCAGCAGGAAGTGAGCCTAAAATCTATAATAAATGAAAGAAGAAATAACTATTGTCCATTTGTCAATGACTCATGCCCCCCAGGACAGCTTGAGGAAATAATGCATGATTGGGCAACAAATTCTGAGGAGACCTCAGAGATCTCAGTTGGAGATGGGAATGTAAAAAGTGACATGGAGGACTTTAATCTAAGTTTTTCAAATCCAAATTTATTACTCCTAGATGAATGGCATGATGATACTCTGAAAGAAGACAATCCTCAGGCCTTATTTTCTTCTGTAGGAACAGCATGTGAAATGGCTTTGCACGTGAATGAACATCAGCAACAGATAGTAGATCAAACAGGCCCTGGCTCCAGGAAGCCAACCCTTGTAGAAGCTCCACCTTCTAACAGTGAGAGCTATGTTACTATTTTCAATTGGCCATTAAGGAGTCCAAATAATACATGGTTCACATCTATAGAAGTGTTAAAGGATATTTTGGATGTATTGGGGGATGGGTGGAACAACTCAGTGGATATAACATGCTCATGTATATATCCTACAAGATCTAACAAATTAAGAAGCATGGTGATCCCGACTTTTACAGATAATAACTATGCCCATTGCTTTTGGAGGCAGCTCTTCAAATTTGAAGGAAGAGAAATTTCATTCAAGTGGGGCCTACATACGCACCTCTTAAAGACCAATGCTAAATGTTATATGAATCCTTACACACGTAAGATAGTAAATTCAAAAACTGGCAATTATGTTCTAAAAGGTAGAGAAGCTTTTCCTGGAGAACTAGCAGCTACAGAGTTCGCTGATGACCCGTGCTCAAAAAGACTGTTTGGAACCCAGGAACAAATAGTATCTGGGATAGCATCCCAACAAGTTGAAGCTCCAAAAGCGCTTATCCCTGAGAAATTGGTCATATTAACATTATGTAATTGTATCACAAGGGACAGAAATGGTTTATTCATAAGAAAGAAGGCCATCTTAGATGACCTGGAATATCAAACTGGTTTAAATTTTAAATGGGGTGAGGTGGATATTCTTGAAATAATCCCAGAAAAAGGGAATAAGGGTTCGGTGGTTTTGGGATTCTCTTCTATCACCCTATGTTCTTATGTCCAAAACTGCCTGAGTAACCAGAAAATTACCACTGTCCCGAGTGGCAATCTTCTTCTCACTAAGACTCCACAATTTTTGTTAATAATGACATCAAGTAAGTGGGAGCAATCTCAAAAGCAGGAGGAGTTAAAGTTTGCTCCTAAGGGTATTAAGGGTAGTAATAGTTACCCATCAGACCTTTGCTTAGATTTTGGAGGGGATGCAGTGTGTCCATCCTTTGTAACTTTCCCTAATAATATTCCAGTGAAGACACAAAGACATCTAATGAGAAAATCTAACACACTGAGTGTACAGACTGGAGAGCCCTTAGTTTATAGATCACCTTTAGCTAGTGGCAAGCCCCGTAAGAAACACAGCACCCAGAGCAGGCCCACCAGGAAAGGTTATCTGCCTGGCTAAACACAAGTTACCAAGAAGCCCCTGGTAACAAACTCTGACTGGTGTCTGTGTAACAGGTATACTCCTCTGGTTTACCAACAAAAGAACTGACTATTAGACAGTAAGAACTCATTTCGGCCTATAAATATCATTTCCTGGAACATCACAGGCTGGAAGAATAAATTAGTTGATGAAGATTTTATTCATTATCTTCAGACCTTTGATATAATCTGCCTTTAAGAGACCTGTCTTACAGAGAATGATTCCATGAGATGACAGGGTTACAGGTCTTGGGAACAGCCTGCTCTTAAATCTTCTAATGCGGGCCGGGGCAGTGGAGGGCTAGCCATTCTGATTTCTACCACCATAGAGGTGGGTGAAATAATAGTTGCTGGGGCAGCTTCAGACTACTGCCAGACCTTGATTATTCAAGGGTGTAAACCAGGCCCTCTGATATGCATCAATATATACCTTCCTCCAAGAGATGCCAGATCTTCATTAGATATTTGGGCCAAGTTGGAGGACCTATTTGATAGTTTGTTTTCAGACTATCCTAATCACTTGGTTCTAATTTGTGGTGATTTTAATGCTAGAATGGGCAGTGACTATTCTGCGATGAAAACAGCATTAGGGTATGACTTGGGGGAAGCTTTAACTGTGCCTCGATCCTCACAAGACAAGTTAGTTAATAAGAATGGCCAGTCTCTCTTCTCTTTAATTTGCAAATTTCATCTCACCTGCCTTAATGGTACTTAGACCAATCGAATGGGTATTTTACATATCTAACTGACAAAGGGGCCAGTGTGGTTGATTATATCATAGGATCAGATACTATTATTCCATTTGTGCAGTCTTTTGAAATTGATGATAGAGCTGAAAGTGATCACTTTCCTCTAAGGTTGATCCTCAAACTTCAAGAGACTCATTCTGGGGTTCTGTCAGATCTTAAAATGTCTGGCCTCTTAGAAGGTGAAAAACGGCTCAAATGGTCTCTTACAATTGATGCCAACATCAGGCAGTTGCTAAGAACAGATAAGCTTCAAGGACTACAACAACATGCCTTAGTGGAGCCACATAATATCAGGGAAATTTATCAGGATATTATTGGTACAATTAGACCATATGTAGTCACTACCACATCAGGTAAATCTACTGCTGCCCCTCAGACCTGGTTTGATAGGGAATGCAAACTCAAGAAAAAGGAGTTGAGTAAACTAACGAGGCAGGTGAGACATATAGGCACTGATGATGCTATCTCCCTTCTAAAACAAGAACGAGGAGAATATAAAACTCTCCTTAGGGAAAAAAAGAAGGCATATTTTGTTAACAATTGGAAATTGTTGGGTCTTGCCCTCATTGAAGGCAATGACATGAAATTTTGGTCTCTGTTGCAGAGAGGTCTCACCCACAAGACATATGAGTCTGCTACCTCAATTTCAGCAGAGGCATGGGTCGCCCACTTTAGGCACATTTTCGGAAGCAATTTAATTATGCAGCATATTACAACCAAGAGCTCTGATAAATTCACTGAATGGCCTCCAGTCACCTCTGCTGAAATTAAAAAATTGATTTCCACTCTTCGGAGTGGTAAGGCCCCTGGAGAAGATATGATTCCCTCTGAGGTATTTATAATAGATATTGATTGGTAGTCACCGATTCTTGCCAAACTGTTTACTTATATTAACTCAACTGGCAACTTTCCCTCAGGGTGGCAATCAAGCATCGTAGTGCCAATTTATAAGAAAGGTGACATAAAAGATCCTTCTAACTATAGGCCCATTAGTCTTCTAGATGTAGCTTCTAAAATTTATGCACGATATCTTTTAAACAAGCTCTTAGAGTAGGACAGTAATCAATCTATTATCCATGAGGAACAAGCAGGTTTTAGGAAAGGTAAAAGTACTCTGGACCAGGTCTTTACATTACATCATCTTATACGTAAATATACCAGTGGCCTAAATAAGTTTATATATACAGCTTTTGTAGACTTTTCATCAGCTTTTGATCTGATAGACAGGCGGCGGTTATGGTACAAGTTGGCTAAAACAAACATTGATAAAAGACTGTTGTGGCTTATTCAGCTCCTACATCAGGATAATTTTTTGCAGGTGAGAACGGGCTTAAATGGTGCTTTAACGCAACCTGTTCCCATCAACCAGGGAGTGAAACAGGGTTGTATCTTGGCACCCTTTTTATTTAATTTTTATATCAATGACTTGATCCCAGAAATGAACTCCCCTTCATTTTTCCCTCCAGCCATTAGTAACCGCAAAATTTCAATCCTGCTTTATGCTGATGATCTGGTGTTGCTATCTTTGAATAAAATTGGCCTCAAAAGGATGTTAGTTAAATTTGGGGGTCTATGTAAAGAAGAGCAGTTGGTTGTTAACTATACTAAAACCAAGATAATGGTTTTTGGGAGGAGAACACCTAAGTGCATGTGGACACTTGATGGTTGCCATTTAGATCAGGTGCACCCATTTAAATATCTAGGGCTGCATGTGGATGAGAAACTTTCTTGGAAGCAGCAATTGGAAGCCACCAAAATCTCATGCGCTAGATCTATTGGACAACTCAAAAGATTTTTCTATTCAAGAGGGGGGCAGTTAATAAATCCTGTCTTAAAGGCTTTTACTGCAAAAATAATAGCACAAATGTTGTATGGAGCTGAAATCTGGGGAAAAGATGTTAAATATGATTTGGAAATATTGCAAAACAAATTCATGTGACAGATCTTGGGTTTACCCTATGGGGTTCCTGCGGCTCACCTTAGGGCAGAGTTAGGTCTCCCCTCAATTGCAGCTAGAATTGATCTGTCTTTTTAAAGATTCTGGTGCAGATTAAATGGTCTTGAGGATCACTCCCTCAGCAAACTTTGCTGGTTGGAGGAACTGAGGACAGGAGGTTGGGCACAACTGTGCCAAGATAAGTTAATGGTTTACAACCTTGATAGCGAGAAATACTTAAGACTCAGTCCTCTTGATCTCAAAAACTGGATTTTTGATCATGATGCTAACCAAGACAGGGCAGCCATAGTTAGAGCATGTTTTTCCATTTGGTATCCACAGATTCAGATCAACCATGCAAGGCCACAGTACTTTGAAACTCTAAACTTTCATCAGACCAGAAGAGCTTTTACAGAACTTAGATTTCAGCAGATGCCTTCTGCATATCTTGAAGGGAGATTTCGAGGTACTCCAGTGCCAGACAGGAAATGTGTTTTTGGGTGTAACCAGATTGAGGACATAACCCATTATCTGTTGTTTTGCCCCCTTTATGCTGCTCCTAGACAAAGATTTGTGTCCCCTATTATTCAGCTATACACAGACTGCTCATCTCAGGAAGTAGTTGTGGCATTGCTAGCTGACATAAATCTATTTATCACATATTCAGTAGCCCGTTTTGCATTGGCAGCTAAGAAATTACGTGCTCGCTTTATCAAGGAACATATTGTATCATGAAAGGGATTCTTGGTCTTTCTGATGTTTTTATAGGAATTGTTGGGATATCTTGACACTATGTATAACATTTTAATGTTTGTTATCAATTTTATTCATGGTCGTTTATTTTGTGTATATTGTGAAGGCCTTTGGCTATGTACAATAAAGTTTATGACTGACTAAAAAAAAATCTGCGGCCAATTAAAAAAAAACATAGTTTCCGATGGTGAGCACAAGCAATAGTTCGTATTTACAAAAAACGAAAGAAAAAAGAATATAAGATCACTGTTTGATCGACTTACTGGACCCTCACTTAGCCGGAAATTTAACATGGCAGCCGCAGGTGCTTTCCCTGTTTGCTAGCCCCGCCCCCTGCTCATGCAGCCAATCAGATTATGCTGCCTGTTTGTATCTGTGTGAATGTGAGTCTTCAAATAATTGTACATTTGCATGTCATTCGGAGCTTTTTTAAAAATCTGGATGAAGTACACGGACTTTGCATTGGATTTGGCTGTCCCCCCTTCTGAATGCCATGTACGAATGGATTGCCATACATGTGCATGCCGTTCACATTATTTTGACAGTATAGACAAGACCAGTAAGAACAACAACAACAACAACATGGACAGACTTCAGGGGTAGAGCAGGGGACCTTGAGAGGACCACCGCAAGGAATAGCAGCTGCGAAGCCTCAGGGGTGGCGTGTGGTGGTGGGGGACTCCTTGCTGTGGGGTACAGAAGCAGTGGTTTGTGGGCCTGACAAGATGTCTCGGGAGATGTGTTGTCTCCCTGGGGCAAAGATCCGTGACATAACTGAGAGGCTGACAAGACTTGTCAAGCCTACAGATCATTACCCCTTCCTTTTGGTCCATGTGGGAACCAATGATACTGCAAGGCACAGCTTTCCGAAGATTAGAAGAGATTATGAGGCCCTGGGGAGGAAGCTGAAAGAAATGGATGCATAGGTTGTCATCTCGTCTCTTCTGCCAGTTGAAGGGCATGGTCCAAGGAAGGGAGAGGAAAATAGCCGACGTAAACAACTGGCTCCGTAGACGGTGTTGCCAAGAACAAATTGGATTCTTGGATCATGGGCTGCGCTTCCATGAGGGGGAACTTCTGGCAAGAGATGGGGTGCATCTCACAACAGTTGGCAGAAACATTTTTGCCAAAAGTCTCAAGAATTTGATCAGGAGGGCTTTAACCTGAGTCAAATGGGGGAGGGAGACAGTATTCTGGAAGGCAAAAGGGCTGGAGAAAATAGTCAAACTGTCACAGAGGGAACAAGGCAAACAGCGCAAGGACCCAACAGGGAGGCAAAAAACCTTGTACAGGCAGCAAGTAAAGGGAACACGTGGTCTTAGATGTCTCTACACTAATGCACAGAGCATGGGAAATAAGCAAGAGGAAATTGAACTCCTAGCACTACAAAACAAATATGATATAAAAGGTATTACTGAAACCTGTTGGGATGAGTCACATGATTGGAATGTAGGAATAGAGAGGTATAACCTTTATAGGAGAAACAGGCCAAACAGGAAAGGAGGAGGAATAGCATTATATGTCAAAGATATTTACACCAGTGAAGAGATCCATGACATCAATACTGGAAGCCAGGTGGAAAGCATCTGGATAAAAATTAAAGGGGAGGGAAACAACAGAGATGTTATTATGGGACGCTACTACAGACCCCCAAGTCAGACGGAGGAATTGGATGATGCCTTTCTAGAACAGATAACCACACACGCAGAAAGGAGAGATGTAGTAGTGATGGGTGACTTCAGCTATCCTGATATTTGCTGGAAATCGAACTCAACCAAAACTTCAAGGTCTAGCAAATTCCTGACTTGCCTGGAAGACAATTTCATGGTCCAAAAGGTGGAAGAGGCACATGGACCAAAAGGAAGGGGTAATTATCCGTAGGCTGACAAGTCTTGTTAGCTGCTCCGTCACATCGGAGACTTCCGGTTGAGAGCGGGAGGCACCGGATGCTAGGCGTGGTGCTCTGTGCGAACCAGCGCTGGTGGCAGTCGAATGCGGTGGGAGAGAGCACCTCCAAGTCCAGTTTGGGGGCTCAGGCTCTGGGAAGAGTTTGAGGTGAGGTAGCCCAAAGAGGTGTGTGTCAGGCTCAGAATGGAGAGAAATGGAGGTTCCTCGACCGAACGGAGCAAGACACCCGCACAGGGTATCCCCACTGCAGGAGCAGTCTAAGGACGAAAGCCTAACCGCGCAACCTAAAGAGGAAATTAAAACATATTAAATGAAGAAAGTTAGAGGAAGAGGAAGAGTGTTGGAGAAATGAATGGAAACTAGAAAGGATACGGGTACTCTTTATATCTGAAGTCCCAAATGGGAGAGACAGAGAGAAGGAGAGAAAGAAGGAGAGAAAGAGGGAAGGGAAAAAAACAGAGAAGCGAAGATTGGAAATTTGGTATAGCATAATATAACAAAAGGACTCTAAACAGGAGAACTTTGAGATTTTGGGACTTGAGTTAAGTTGAGAAAAGTAAGTAAAGAAGAGACTTAATTAGTGATGGACTTGAAATTGTGTTTTGCGGGAGTGAAAAGAGGTACCTGAACTGTTTTGGTTAGAGTCAATTTCGAATTGTTTTTTTTTTCTCGGAGTAGCGGTGCTCCATAGAATTATAGGAGCAAACCAGAAAAGGCTTAGAAAGAGAAAACTTGATAACCTTCAGGTTGAACATTTCATAAAGACTTGAATTAATTACTACAGTTGAATTACTACAGTTAAAAACAGATTGAAAACATACCTCCAACTTGCAATTAGGAACGGTTTGGGGTCACCTGGAGGTTGAACTAAGACACAGACACTGTAATTTGCTACAGCTGGAAGACAAGAGAGCCAAGTGGATATGCATCGGGAGTACGAGCGGGGAAAGAAATAAGAGGATACTGTAACTTTAACAGAACAACAGGGGGAAGAAGGAGGAGGGGAGGGAGAACAGAAAAGGGAAGGGAAAGGAAAAGAAACAGAGAGGGGGAGAAAGGTCAAAAGTGAAAAGAGAGCAATAACAATATAATTCAACTATATTGTAAAGTGTATTGAAAAGATAAGGGGTAGAAATTAACTGTTATAATAGGATAAAGAGGAGATATAAGAAGAAATACAAGAGAAAGGTAGTGAATTTACTGTAAAGGAATTGAGAGTATACATATTATAATTTGAGATTAATTTGAGATTAAAAAGTTCCTATTCATATACCTGTGTTTAAATTTCTTTTTTCTTTCTCTTCTTCTTTACCTTCTCTTTCTTCCCTTGATCAATTGTTTGGCATCAATGTATTAAGATATATTGTACTGTTTGATATTGGGGAAGATACGATTACATAATACAATTGCATTATAACACAATTATAACTATACTATATTATACAGTTATATTAAAATTGTATTGTACAGTACTATATGGGATTGGGCGGATTTAAAGGGTGACAGAAAGAGGGATATAATTAAATGTACAGAATTATTGCCAGTAGGGGGAAATCATAATAATTAAACTCTAACTAATAAACAAACAATAAATAAGCAAACTCAAAGAAAAGGGAAAGGTGAAAAGGGAAAAAAATACAGAAAAAGCTAAAAGTTAAAGAAGTATATAGACTTAGAGACAAAGGAAAGAATAAAGATGGCTTATAGTACGAGAAAGGTAACAGCAACTCAACAAGCACAAATATCCACATCCAGAAGAGGCTCATTAGAAACTCAAAAAATTCCGGAAATAAATGGTTTAATATTGGAGGAACTTAGAACGGAATTGAGAAACTTTAAACAGGAAATAAGGAGCGAATTGAAAGACATAAGGAAGGAGATCAAACAGGATTATAGAAAAGAAGCAGAAATACTGGGGGAAAAGATAGACAAGATAAATAAAGATTTGGAAGGAATGAAATCAGAAATAGAAAATTTAAAAGAAAAATCTAAGAAAACAGAAGAAATTACTGATAGAATTAAGGAACAACAGGAAAGGGGAGAAGTACTAACTTTAAATCATGAATTAAGGTATAGAGAAAAATGCTTAAAACTCAGAGGCTTATCGGAAAAATCTGATGAAAATTTATATGATAGGGTAATCCCAGCTTTAGCAAATTTTGCAGATCTCCCAGACGATTATGTAGAGGAGGAGACAGAAAGGATTTTCAGAGTTAATTCAAAGATAGCTAGGGAGAGGAAATTACCTAGAGATATAGTAATTTCATTTAATAAATTGAAAATTAGAGATAAGATCTTAAAAAGAAGCTATGAAGAAAGTCTAAAAATTGAAGAAGAAGAAATTAAAATATTCAAGGACATTCCGATACCTATACTGAAGAAAAGACAAGGATATAAAGAAATTACTGAACTCCTAACGAAAAATAGGATTAACTATAAATGGGAGAGGATAGAAGGGATCTCATTTTCCCATAAAAAGAAGAGACACAAAATAGACTCAATTGATAAAGCAAGAGAATTTTGTAAAAGATTTGAAAAAGAGAAATCTAAGAGGGAGCGGGAAGAAAAAGAAGAAGAAGACAAGGATAGAGAAAAAGGAGGAGAAAGAATTATAAGGAAAAGAAAGGTGACCAAAAAAGATGATACGGTACGAAAGACCTATAGACAAAAAGAAGGGGAAGGGAAAGAAGTGGTAGAAGAAGACACAGAAGAAGAGCGGGAAATAACGGAATTAGAAGATGAGTCACAAGTCGATAAGGAGAGGGAACAAGAAGAGGAAGAAGAAATAGAAAGAAATATAATAACAATTGAAAATGACATGTGATGTTACCTCCTGGAATGTGAAAGGTCTAAACTCCGAATATAAGAGAAAACAGGTATTTCATCATTTAGGGAAACTGAGAAATGATATTGTGTGTTTACAGGAGACTAAAATAAGACAGAGTGAGGTGAGATTTTTGAAAAATAGGAAATTAGGGCAATTATTTTATTCAGCCCAAGAAAAGAAAAAGAAGAGGGGAATAGCTCTTTATATAAATGCAAAATACAGTTGTCCCTCCACTTTCGCGAACTTAACATTCGCGGTTTTGATTATTCGTGGTTTTGGGAGAGCCCCCGCGGGCCCCCCCAAAACCACGACAGGGGGCCTCCTGAGGCCCCGTGAAAGCCCTGGGAGGGGCTGGGGAGGCCTTCAAGGGACCCCCGGAGGCGCTCCGGAGGCCCCATGAAAGCCTGGGGAGGGGGTGGGGAGGGCTGGGGACGCCTTCACGGGGCCCCCAGAGGTGCTCCGGAGGCCCCATGAAGGCCTGAGGAGGGAGTGGGGAGGGCCGGGGAGGCGAGGGGAGTCCAGGGAAAGTGGTGAGGGGAGCGACAACGGGGCCTCCGGAGGCCTCGGGGACGCTTGGGGAGGGCAGGGGGCGGCAGGGAGGAGCGACCGCGAGGCCTCCGGAGGCCTCGGGGGTCGCTCGGGGAGGGCGGGGGGCGGCAGGGAAGAGCGACGCGAGGCCTTCGGAGGCCTCGGGGGTCGCTCGGGGAGGGCGGGGGGCGGCAGGGAAGAGCGACCGCGAGGCCTCCGGAGGCCTCGGGGGTCGCACGGGGAGGGCGGGGGGCGGCAGAGAAGAGCGACGCGAGGCCTTCGGAGGCCTCGGGGGTCGCTCGGGGAGGGCGGGGGGCGGCAGGGAAGAGCGACCGCGAGGCCTCCGGAGGCCTCGGGGGTCGCTCGGGGAGGGCGGGGGGCGGCAGGGAAGAGCGACCGCGAGGCCTCCGGAGGCCTCGGGGGTCGCTCGGGGAGGGCGGGGGGCGGCAGGGAAGAGCGACCGCGAGGCCTCCGGAGGCCTCGGGGGTCGCTCGGGGAGGGCGGGGGGCGGCAGGGAAGAGCGACCGCGAGGCCTCCGGAGGCCTCGGGGGTCGCTCGGGGAGGGCGGGGGCGGCAGGGAAGAGCGACCGCGAGGCCTCCGGAGGCCTCGGGGGTCGCTCGGGGAGGGCGGGGGGCGGCAGGGAAGAGCGACACGAGGCCTCCGGAGGCCTCGGGGGTCGCTCGGGGAGGGCGGGGGCGGCAGGGAAGAGCGACCGCGAGGCCTCCGGAGGCCTCGGGGGTCGCTCGGGGAGGGCGGGGGGCGGCAGGGAAGAGCGACCGCGAGGCCTCCGGAGGCCTCGGGGGTCGCTCGGGGAGGGCGGGGGGCGGCAGGGAAGAGCGACGCGAGGCCTCCGGAGGCCTCGGGGGTCGCTCGGGGAGGGCGGGGGGCGGCAGGGAAGAGCGACGCGAGGCCTCCGGAGGCCTCGGGGGTCGCTCGGGGAGGGCAGGGGGCGGCAGGGAAGAGCGACGCGAGGCCTCCGGAGGCCTCGGGGGTCGCTCGGGGAGGGCAGGGGGCGGCAGGAAAGAGCGACCGCGAGGCCTCTGGAGGCCTCGGGGGTCGCTCGGGGAGGGCGGGGGGGCGGCAGGGAAGAGCGACCGCGAGGCCTCCGGAGGCCTCGGGGGTCGCTCGGGGAGGGCGGGGGGCGGCAGGGAAGAGCGACCGCGAGGCCTCCGGAGGCCTCGGGGGTCGCTCGGGGAGGGCGGGGGGCGGCGGGGAAGAGCGACCGCGAGGCCTCCGGAGGCCTCGGGGGTCGCTCGGGGAGGGCGGGGGGCGGCGGGGAAGAGCGACCGCGAGGCCTCGGGGGTCGCTCGGGGAGGGCGGGGGGCGGCAGGGAAGAGCGACGCAAGGCCTCCGGAGGCCTCGGGGGTCGCTTGGGGAGAGCGGGGGGCGGCAGGGAAGAGCGACGCGAGGCCTCCGGAGGCCTCGGGGTCGCTTGGGGAGGGCGGGGGCGGCAGAGAAGAGCGACGCGAGGCCTCCGGAGGCCTCGGGTCGCTTGGGGAGGGCGGGTGGAGGGCTGCCATTATTCGCGGAATTTTCACATTCGCGGGGGTCTATGGAACCTAACCCCCGCGAATGTGAAGGGACAACTGTATAATGCTAAAGAATTATTTAAAGATAAAGAAGGTCAGATAATAGGAGTGGAGGTGAATTTACACAATTTGAAAGTAATAATAGTTGGAATTTATGCACCAAACTTGCAACAAGACAAATTTTACAAGAATTTGAAAGATTTAATAGGGGAATATGAGAAAGAAAACTTGATTATCCTGGGTGACTTTAATGGAGTGATGAACACAGCAAGGGATAGATCAGGAAAGAGTAAAAGAAAAGGACAGGGGAAACTCCTAAGAAGCTTCTTTAATATGATGGAGGAACTTGTCTTAGAAGATGTTTGGAGTGCAAAATATAGAAGTAAAGCGGGTTATACATTTTACTTGGAAAAATACAAATCTATGTCTCAGATTGACATGTGTTTGGTGTCCAAGAATTTAATTACCCAAATTGAAGATATGGAGATTCTTACAAAAATAACATCTGATCATAACCCAATCAAGGTCTCTTTGAAAACAAGGAAGAGAGTCTTTAATTGGAGATTAAATGAAAATCTCCTGAAAGATGAAGATTATGTAAAGGAACTAAAAAAAGAGGTGAAACAATACTTCTTAGAAAATGATACAGGAGAGTGCCAGACTAGGGTTGTCCGGGATGCAGGGAAGGCGGTATTTAGAGGGTTACTAATTAAAAGAGGAAAGGAAAAGAAAAAACAATACTCAGAAAGGTTTCACTTCTTAAACAATGAATTAAAGAAAAAAGAAGAAGAGCTTAGGGAAAACCCACAAAATATAGAAGTAATATGTCGGATAAAATTGATCCAAACACAGATAAACTTGGAAAATATGTCAAATATAGAAAGACAATTAAAGAGAATAAGACAACATAACTTTGAATATGCGAACAAAATGGGTAAATGGTTGGCCTTTAGGTTGAAGAAAGAAATCGAAAGGAAACAAATTACAGAAATTAGGAAGAAAGAGAAGATAATAACTGGATCAGAAGAAATAAAACAATTATTCAAAGACTTCTATGCCAATTTATACAACCAAAAGGAAACAAAAGAATCCCTTACAGTTAAAATCAAAGAATTCCTGGACAAACAATCATTTCAAAAAGCTAATGCAGAACAAGTGAAAACATTGGATGCTCCAATCTCCATGCAGGAAATTACATCAGCCATCAAAGAACTTAAGATGAACAAAGCAGGGGGGCGGAGTCACACACCACCGGAAGTGGCTGTAGAATCCACTCTCTCCGATGTGGTATCTTTGAAATAAAGAAAAAAACCTTGTTGAAGCAGTTAATTAAAGAAAAAAGAACTGTTCCCTGTTCCGGAATGCTGTAACATCTGTTTCATTTAAAAGCTAGAAGTTGAAAGCTGATGCCTGGAGTTTGAGGATTTATGAGGGAAGCTGATGTCAAGAGGCCAACAAAGAGAAGAGAAAGAAAAAAAATTTACAAACTCTTTTGTGGACAAGATCTAAAAATAGGCCCTCGGATAAGACCATTTCAAGATTAGAACGGGCGTTTTCAGCTGAGACATTAACAGCAACTGAAAAGATTAGAAAAGAAAAACAACAGACCGAAGCAGCTAAAATGGCAACTGGAGCAGGGGGAGGAAAGAATGGAAATAAAAATGGGCAGAAGGGAAATCTGTCAGAGAAAGAAGATTTACAATCTTTGCTGGCACAGAATAATGAAAAATTACTTCAAAGTTTTAAAGCTCATACACTTGAATTACGAAATGAAATACAGATGATTAAGCAGCATACTGTGCAAGAAGTATCAAAACAACTTCAAACTGCAATGCAGCAAATCAACCAGGAGATGGCAGGAGTGTGCAAAGAAATTTAAAAAGTAAATCTTATGGTAAACGACAACAGTAGCAGACTTCAAAGACACGATGAAGAGATTGCTGAGATACAAACAAAAATTATAGCTTTGGAAGATCAGAGCAGAAGGATGAACATCAGAATTCGAAATGTTCCACATTTTGAAAAAGAAACTCCAACCCAGCTGAGAATTGAAATAATAAACTGGTTCCAACAACTGACACCCCAGTTACAGTGGGTGCAAGAAGATTTTGAGAGAATTCATAGAACAGGATTCAGGAAAACAACTCCCAGTGATGTATTGGTAAAAGTGGCTAACTACTACAAAAAAGAGACTTTTATGAAAGAAATTAGGACGCTGGGTGATCAAATACTTTTTGAGTCAACACCAGTGATGATTTTCAATGATTTGTGTGCGAAAACACTGGAATGGAGGAGAGGTATCAAACCCATTATAGCCATACTGAAAAAAACAACATTAACTACAATTGGGGATACCCAATATTTTTAAAGTTCAAGTATGCTGGGAAATTCTACAAAATAAAAATGCTGGAAGAAGGATTACAACTGCTGACAACGCTGGGACTGAGAGAGGAAGAACAAGAAGCAGAAAAAGACCAAGGGGAGCTGAAAGGAGCAACAGGAGAAGAGAAATGAAGATATAAAGACAAGGGACTGGGGAAAAAACTGAGAGAGATGGGATCAAAGGTGACATCGGTGATGGGTGACACCCCCTCCCCCCTCAAAGTTTGCAGCTATGGCAGGGATGGCAATCCCTGGGAGTAGGAGGGGGGAGAGGAAATGTGTATGTGGGAGGGGTAGGGAGGAGGGGGGAAGGGGGGAAGGTGGAGGGTGCAGGGGGGAATGTTATTGTTATTGCTTATTGTTTATTTGAGTGTGGTAGTATTTGTGCACTATGGGGGACTATTAGAAGTAGAAATTTATTATACATAATATGGAAGGTAGATTGAGAGTATTGACTTTAAATGTTAAAGGGTTAGGAAGTGTAATAAAACGAAAAAGAATAGAATCTTTACTAAATAAATCTAAAGCAGATATAATATTCCTTCAGGAAACACATCAAAATAAAGATGGAGTGAATGAATTGAAGGTGAAATGGGCAAATATATATGAAAAAGCTTTTGGAACATCAAAGTCAAGAGGAGTGGCAACTATTTTGTCAAAAGGATGTGATTTTATTGTTAAGAAAATTAAAAAAGATATAAAAGGAAGATATATAATTATGCAAGGAATTAGGGGTAAAGAACATCTCACTTTAGTTAATCTGTATGCACCAAATGACGGTCAAATAGAATTTTATGAAGAAGTTATTAAAGTTACAAATGAAATAAGTGAAAGATCTATAATAATGGCGGGAGATTTTAACATGGTAATGGATAAGCAGAAAGATAAATCTAATCCTACTAAGGAGGATAAGAAAATGTATGAAACTGGTTTGAACAAAATTATAAATAGAAATGGACTACGAGATGTGTGGAGAGAATGGAAAGGAGAAGAAAAGAGATACACCTATTATTCGCCAACACATAAAAATTATTCTAGAATAGATTATATTTTTTGTATCAAAAAATCTGGTCTCACAAATTGTAAACACAGATATAGGGATCATAAAAATCTCAGACCATGCAATAGTTACAGCAGATATCAAGATTACAAAAGATTATAAATTAGCAAAAAGATGGAGATTGGATACAAAAATTTTGGGTTACAAAAATATAGTAGAGAAAATACAGGTAGAATTAAAAGAAATATGGGAAATAAACAGAGTAGGACAAAGCAATCAAGCATTATTGTGGGATTCAATGAAAGCTGTAGCAAGGGGAATATTTATTAGGGAAGCACATACACTGTGGAAAAAATGGGAAAAGGGTAGGAAGAAACTAGAAGAGAAAATTAAGTATCTAGAAAAAGAATATTTTAGAAACAGAGATAAACAGATCCACATATTAATACAAGCAAAGAGGAAAGAGTTAGAAAAGGAAGATATAGAAACAGCAAAAAGAAATGTTATTTATGAAAAGAGATTTTTTTGAATATAGTAATAAAAATTCTAGAATGTTAGCAAGAGCTACACAAACAAAGAAATCTAAAAGTTTGATTGGAAGATGAAAAAGGGGGGGAAAAGTAACTTGATGAAAGATAAATTAAAGATATTTCAAGAATATTATCAAAAATTATATTCAGCAGGCGATTCACCAAAAAACTTAGAGAAATATATACAGGAAAATTGTAAGGATATAATTAGTGAGGAGGAGAGAGAATTAATGGAAAAACCAATAACAGAACAGGAAATAGAAGTTATTATAAATAAATTGAAATTAGGGAAGGTTCCAGGAGAAGATGGTTTGGGAACTGAATATTATAAAATATTTAAAAGTATATTAATACCTAGAATGAAAGAATTATATAATAATATTTTAAAAGGAGATGAGATCCCACAATCATGGAAACAATCTCTGATTATACTAATCCCAAAACCAGATAAAGATTTGACAGACCCAGAATCATATAGACCAATATCATTAATAAATCAAGATGCAAAAATACTAACAGCAATAATGGCGAAAAGGATGAATAAATTTATGTACAAATATCTACAAAAAGACCAATGTGGATTTATAGAAGGAAGACAGATGGCTAATCTAACTGGAAGAGTAATAAATTTAATAGAAACAATTAGAAGAAGGAAAATTAAAGCAGGGCTTATAGCTATAGATATATTTAAAGCTTTTGATTGTGTGGAATGGCCAGCTATAAAAAACATAATGAAAACATTTGGATTTGGAGAAAAATTTAGGGGTGTGATTGACCAATTGTATAAAAAAAATAAAGCAACAGTAATAATAAATGATGGTAAGACAGAACAAATAAGCCTAACTAGGGGAACGAGACAAGGCTGCCCACTCTCCCCAATAATATTTGCTATGGTAATAGAAATATTAGCTAATGTAATTAGAAACGATGAAGAAATCAAAGGGATAGGAAATATTGAAGAGATTAAATTAAATATGTTTGCAGATGATACTTTAATAACAATACAAGATCCAGTGGAAAAAATGCAAGAGATAGAGAAACATTTGGAAATGTTTGGAAAGATGACAGGTTTACAAGTAAATTGGAATAAATCAGAAATGATGATATTTAATTATACAGAGGCAGAGAAAAAAATTGAAGAGTAAGAAATGTATTAAAATAAAAGAGCAAATAAAATACTTAGGAATAAATATTGTGGCAGAACTGGAAAAACTAGAGGAAAAAAATTTCACTATGTTAAGGAAAGATATGGAGAAAAGAATAGAGAAATATGGGAAAATCAAACTGTCATGGTTTGGAAGAATAGCGCTTATTAAAATGAAAATATTACCAAAAATAAATTTTTTATTTAGAATGCTGCCTATGAAAGTATCAGAAATGGAATTTAAAAAGTGGCAAAATATGATAAATAATTATTGTAATGGAGGCAAAAGATCAAGAATCAATAAAAATAGATGGTATAAATCTCAAAAAAAAGGAGGTTTAGGCTTACCTAATCTAAAGCTATACTATGTAGCGAATCAATTGAGATATATTATTGATAGTGTTGTGGAAGTGAAGGAAATGGAATGGATGGAAATAAACAAGAGATAGAGTTAAAATTAAGAAATATATTTTTTTTGTAAACTAAAAAAGAAATATAGGGAATCAATACAATCTGTTTCTTTAAAAAATATATTAGATATATGGAATAAATATAAAAAAGTATTAGTTCCAGGAACATCTCCATTAACGCCAGTAATATTGTTAGAGGGTTTCCCAGCAAATTTAAGAAATGAAGTGGAAGCAAAATTAGGAGGACAAGAAATTATAAGATTGAAGGAATGGATGGGGAAAATGAAAAATAAACATTATATGGAAAAAATATTAAAGGAGCAAGGATTTACATGGTTTAAACTGATACAGTTAGAAAGATGGACAAAAAATGTTTAAAGGAGGGTAGTTGTAGAAAAAGTACAAAATTTGAGGAATTAATTACAGAAGCTATTCAAGAGAAAAAGACTATAAAGGGTATTACAAGCAAAATATATAAAATGTTAATGGATAATGAAGAACTACAAGATTATTTAAAAGATGTTTGGGAAACAGATGTAGCAACTGTAATAGACAAATCCAAGTGGGAAAAAATATGGAATATGCAACATTTGAAAACATTATCAGTAAGAATAAAAGAAAATTACTATAAGATTATATGGAGGTGGTATTTAACTCCAGTACGATTGAATCAAATAGATAAAAAGTATTCAGCACAGTGTTGGAGGGGTTGCCAAGAATTGGTGTTAAGGATTTGTTAACAAACTCGTTGACTGCAGCAAGGTTAATAATAGCAAAGAAATGGAAAATACAAGGTGAATATAAAATAGAAGAATGGTATGAGGAAGTATGGAATATAGCTATAAATGAGAAATTAACAAATATGGTTAAAGAAAAAAAAGGAGGGTTAAATAAGAATGTTTTTGGTGAAAAATGGAGTAAATTTTTAGAATTTGTATTAATAAAGGGGAGAGGAAGCAAACCGGAGTTGGAAACAATGATTTTCTGGAAAGAGGGATGAAAGTTAAGGGAAGTCCCTTGGTGGAGGGAATCACTGTTATATATGTTTGTTAAGTCTTATGTAGTAATTTTATGTTTTTTTTATTATTTTAAAAATTAATAAAATTATTAATTAAAAAAAAAAGATGAACAAAGCACCAGGCCCAGATGGTTATACTGCCCTATTCTATAAAAAATTGGAGGATGAATTAAGTATACCTCTCTATCGTACTTTTAACGACATCGATAAAAATGGAATTCCCAAGTCATGGATGAATGCAAACATAACAATAATACCAAAAGAAGGAAAAGATAGATTAGAAGTAACTAATTATCGCCCCATCTCTCTGCTTAATTTAGATTACAAGATGTATACATCTATTCTGGCAGAGAGACTAAAGAGGGTTCTGAAGGAAACCATTCATGAAGATCAAAAAGGATTCTTGCCGGAAAGATTTTTAAGTCAGAACACGAGATTTATACTGGATCTGATAGAGTACTTTGAAGTACATAGCGAAAAAAAAATGGGGCTGATGTTCGTCGACGCAGAAAAAGTGTTTGACAACGTTAATTGGGATTTCATGATGGAAGTATTAAAGAGGATGGGCATGGGTGAGAAATTTAGGAAAAGGATTCAATGGCTATATAAAGAACAAACTGCTCAGCTTATCATTAATGGAGAAAAAACTGAGAGCTTTAACATCAGAAAAGGGACAAGACAAGGTTATCCCTTGTCACCATTACTATTTATAATAGTTCTGGAAGTTTTGAACAATAATATAAGGAAAAATGAAAAGATACAGGGGGTAAAGATAAGAGGGCATGTGTATAAATTGAAAGCTTTCGCAGATGATTTGGTTGTCATCATGGAAGACCCAATGAACCAAATAACAGAAATCTTGGACTCAATATTACAATTTGGAGAATTGTCGGGGTTTAAACTGAATAAGGAAAAAACAATGATTTTGACTAAGAATATGACTAAAATGGAGGAACAAGAGCTGGAATATAAATCAGAGTGTCAAATAAAGAACAAAATCAGATATCTAGGTACATGGGTGTCAAAAAGACATGGAGATTTATTTGATAACAACTATGGTAAAGTATGGACAGAAATCAAAAACGACATGGAAAGGTGGAGCAGATTAGGATTATCATTTCTAGGAAAGATAGCGGCACTAAAAATGGTAATTTTACCAAAGTTACTTTTTCTCTTCCAGAGTCTCCCAATAATAAATAGTGATAAGATCTTTGAAAATTGGGAGAAGGATATGAAGCAATTTATATGAGAAAAGAAAAAACCGAGAATTAAGTGGCATTATCTGATAGATAAGAAAGAAAGAGGGGGATGTGGACTTCCGGATATTAGAACTTACTATGAAGCGGCAGCATTAACATGGGTGAAAGACTGGATTAACCTAGATAATGAAGGAATATTGAATGTAGAAGGACATGATGCAAGGTATGGATGGCATGCTTACTTGATATACAACAAAGAAAAAGTAAATAAGGACTTTTCAAATCATTGTATAAGGAGGGGTCTTCTAAAAATATGGAAAAGGGTCAAAGATAGATTTTATTATAAAATCCCAATTTGGACTTCCCCACAGGAAGCATTTATGTCAAGGGGTAAGAATACAAAAATATGGTTAAGATACACAGATATATCAGAGGAGGGAGAGGACATAGGTAAAAATTTAAAATTGAAATCTAGATAACAGCTGCTAACAAACTACAATGTTAATTGATTTGCATACTATTAATTGAAAGAAAGATATAAAGATGACTTAAATAAAGAGGGGATACAAACAGAATTGAACGAACAAGATAAATTACTCCGGGACTCAAAGAAGAAAAAACAAATTTCCAAACTTTATGAACTATTACTCACCAGGAAATTGGAGTTGGACAACGTAAAGGATTATATGGGGAAATGGGCAAATGACATAGGTCATAGCATACTTTTAGAAGACTGGGAAACAGCTAGGAAAAGATCCATGTCCTTCACTGCATGTCAGAAGCTAAAAGAAAATTACATAAAAATCTCTCAAAGGTGGTATTACACCCCGGTGAGATTAAATAAGATCAATAACAAGTCGAATACCATGTGTTGGAAATGTGGGAAAGCACAGGGTTCATTAATCCACATGTTGTGGAACTGCAGGAGAATTAAGAAATTCTGGGGGAAAGTTCACGATAATATAAAACAGATTTTGAAAGTTAATTTAGAATTTAACCCCGAATTGTATTTGTTAAACATAGTAAAAGGTTTAAAAGGAAAGAAGGAGAATTCACATTGGAAGTTCATTTTATATATGATAACATCTGCAAGATTGGTATTAGCTAGGAAATGGAAAACGAAGGAAACACCGACAGTTGAAGAATGGAAAGATAAACTCTTAGAAATGATAGAGATAGATGAAATGACTAATAGATTGAGAAATAAGGATAACAGATATACGAAGAAGAAATGGTCTGTATTAACTAAATTTTGGACAGATATATCAAAATACATGAAATCTATATCGTGTATAAAATATAGATGTTAGGAGTGGTATCATGTTAGATTAGTTCATAAATCACTTGTTAAGAGTGTATATGTATATGTAATATTGAAGGGAAAAGTAGTTGTAAGCGGGAAATTTTAGGTATTACAATTAGAGGTGAAAGGATAATAAGATGGAGTACAAATTAATAAGAAACGGGGAGAAGAGACTTAAATATAGATCAAAAAGGAAAAAGAAGGAAGAAAAGAGGAAGAAAAAAAAATAACACAGAAACGAGGAGCGAGAAACAAAGAAGAAAAGAAGAGGAAATTGGCTCTAAAATGGAGAAATGTAAAGTACTGCACTTAGGGCGGAAAAATGAAACGCATAGATATAGGATGGGAGAGACCTGGCTGAACGAGACTACATACGAAAGGGATCTAGCAGTCCTAGTAGACTACAAGTTGAACATGAGTCATCAGTGTGATGCGGCAGCTAAAAAGGCCAATGCAATTTTGGGCTGTATCCATAGAAGTATAGTGTCTAGATCAAGGGAAGTAACAGTGCCGCTCTATTCTGCCTTGGTCAGACCTCACCTAGAATACTGTGACCAGTTCTGGGCACCACAATTCAAAAAGGATATTGACAAATTGGAGCATGTCCAGAGAAGGGCAACTAAAATGGTGAAAGACCTGGAAACCATTGCCATATGAGGAGAGACGTAGGGAGCTGGGTATGTTTAGCCCGGAAAAAAGATGGTTAAGAGGCGATATGATAGCCCTGTTTAAGTATTTGGATCAGATCTAAAATAGCTGACCCCCTTGTTGCCTCTTCCACCTTTTGGACCATGAAATTGTCTTCCAGGAACGTCAGGAATTTGCTAGACCTTGAAGTTTTGGTTGAGTTAGATTTCCAGCAAATATCAGGATAGTTGAAGTCACCCATCACTACTACATCTCTCCTTTCTGCATGTGTGTTCATCTGTTCTAGAAAGGCATCATCCAATTCCTCCATCTGACTTGGGGGTCTGTAGTAGAGTCCCACAATAACATCCCTGTTGTTTCCCTCCCCTTTAATTTTTATCCAGATGCTCTCCACCTGGCTTCCAGTATTGATGTCATGGATCTCTTCACTGGTGTAAATATCCTTGACATATAATTCTATTCCTCCTCCTTTCCTGTTTGGCCTGTTTCTCTTAAAAAGGTTATACCCCTCTATTCCTACATTCCAATCATGAGACTCGTCCCACCAGGTTTCAGTAATGACTATTATATCATATTTGTTTTGTAGTGCTAGGAGTTCAAGTTCATCTTGCTTATTTCCCATGCTCTGTGCATTAGTGTAGAGACATCTAAGATCATGTGTTCCCTTTACTTGCTGCCTGTGCAAGTTTTTTTGCCTCCCACTGTTGGGTCCTTGTGCTGTTTGCCTTGTTCCCTCTATGACAGCTTGACTATTTTCTCCAGCTCTTTTGCCTTCCAGAATACTGTCTCCCTCCCCCATTTGACTCAGTTTAAAGCCCTCCTGATCAAATTCTTGGGACTATAGGCAAAAACGTTTCTGCCAACTGGTGTGAGATGCACCCCGTCTCTTGCCAGAAGTCGCCCCTCATGGAAGCGCAGCCCATGATCCAAGAATCCAAATTGTTCTCGGCGACACCATCTACGGAGCCAGTTGTTTACGTTGGCTATTTTCCAATCCCTTGCTGGACCATGCCCTTCAACTGGCAGAGGAGACGAGATGACAACCTGTGCATCCATTTCTTTCAGCTTCCTCCGCAGAGCCTCATAATCTCTTCTGATCTTCGGAAAGCTGTGCCTTGCCGTAATCATTGGTTCCCACATGGACCAAAAGGAAGGGGTAATGATCCGTAGGCCGACGAGTCTTGTTAGCCGCTCCGTCACATCACAGATCTTTGCCCCAGGGAGACAACACACCTCCCGAGACATCTTGTCAGGCCCACAAACCACTGCTTCTGTACCTCGCAGCAAGGAGTCCCCCACCGCCACCACACGCCTCCGCTGAGGCTTCGCTGCTGCTGTTCCTTGCGGTGGTCCTCTCAAGGTCCCCTGCTCTGCCCCTGAAGTCTGTCCATGCTGTTCTTCCTCACTGTCCTTGATAAGAGAGAGGGCTTTGAATCGATTCTGTAGCTGCAAGCTGCTCAAAGTATCACTGGATTTTCTTGTTCTGTGTGTGACATTCTTCCAGCTGTCTACCTCCTGTGTCTGTGGAGTGACCCTCTCCTCCCCAGCCAGTTCCTCTGTGCGGTCCCCGTCCAAGAGTGTTTGTTCTGTTCTGTCCAGGAAAACCTCTTGCTCCCAAATCTGTTGAAGTGTAGCTACCTGTGTCTCCAGCTGCTGGACTTTCTCCTCCAAGAGGGCTACCAACTTGCACTTGGTACATGTGAAGTTCCCCACGTCTGTAGCCAAGAAGACAAACATCGCACAAGTATTGCAGGTGACTGCCACAGTCCCCTCAGTGTCCATGGTGAGAGTTTTTAGGTAATCTAAGAACTCTTAGTTAATGCTGAAAACTCTATGCTGTACTTTTAAGTATGCTTTTTTTTTTTGCGGGGGGGGGGGGTGGCCACTCAAACTCGCGTGCCGTTAGGATGGAGCAGCCTTGTTTTCTGCTGCTCCAGAGACTGGAACACGGGGCAATGGATGCAAGCTCCAGGAACAGAGATTCCATCTCAACATTAGGAGGAACTTTTTGACAGTAAAAGATGTTTGGCAGTGGAACACACTCCCTCAGAGCGTGGTGGGGTTTCCTTCCTTGGAGGTCTTTAAACAGAGGCTGGATGGCCATCTGTCGGGGATGCTTTGATCGTGATTTCCTACGTGGCAGAGGGTTGGACTGGATGGCCCTCGTGGTCTCTTCCAACTCTACAATTCTATGATTCTATGATTCTAACCACAACAACAGGAAATAAATATTCAATCTAGTAACTGAAAATGTAAATGAGAGAATGAAGGTCATTTCTCAGCCAGGTCATCCACATCCATTGCATCTTCAATGATGAAGTTCACAACTGCAAGCCTATTGAAAACATAATCCGTGGGATTGCCTAAAATTATAGCAGAAGGAAATTAGATAATGGATTCAGATGTATTATATTTACCACAGCCTGTATCAGAAACTCCCATGACAGCAGAAGAAATAATACAGAAAAGAAAATGAAGTGACTGGAGAGTTTGATATAAATTTCTATCTTTCTAGTAGCAAATTGACTGGAACCAAAATGCAATCACTCACAATTTGTATATAACCAGGGGAAAGGGAAATTCTACAGTATGTCATTTAAAATTACCATACAAAGAGAAAATTAAGGACTGTGTATATGTAACAGATTTGTGCAAAGGGAGAATTCCAACAGAAAAGTTCTTCAGTCCAAAAGTGTTCTGCATGGGCAGAAAAACCAATAAGCATAGTCAAATTAGAGGAGACACTTAGCAGCTTTTTAGAATAAGTAAAATACATATCTTCTTCGTGGTCTCTGTGAATCACACAGTTGGGTTACTCCTATGCCTGTGCAGAGCTTTGGAAACTTCTAGAATCGCTAGGCAGAATGTGCTTTGATACATTTTTGGCGGTAACTCCGCCCATCCTAACGGTCCCTTATAAGGGCTTCCTGCCTAAAATCCCCTCAGTTCCTTTCTTTCCGCCGCGTTAGCAGCTTAAGGAACTTCTGTGCACTAGGTGTTCTTGAGATTTTATTGGTTTTGACTTGGCTTGCTCTTTTGACGTTTTTTCGCTACTCCCAAAGGCTTTGGTGTCTGACTCTGGTATTTTTGCTTTTGATCACTTCTTCTGGCTTTTGACTACGATTTCTGCTCGCTCCCTCGGCTTGTCGCTATTTCTGCTCTCTGTTACTGACCTTGGACTGGCTTGACGACGATTCTACCCTTGACGACTCCTGCGGTATTGTGATTTATGATGTCTACTAAAGGGGCATTTAAGTGGTGCGTGATCTGCCAAGCGAAACTCCCAAGTGCGGATGGGCATTCCCGCTGCTTGATCTGTTTGGGAGAATCCCACAATGTAGACGCTTGCGTCCATTGTAAAGCTTTCACCCCGCAGGTCAGGAAACATAGGCTCTCACGCCTTAAATCTTTCTTATATGTAAAGGCCTTGCTCCCGACCGCAGCACCTGCTTCTGCTTTGGCTCCTCCATCGGAGTGTCGGGGCCGTGAATGCTCTCAATCCCCACCGTCCTCTGGTCAGAAGCGCCGTCGGTCTCGAAGCCCTTCGAGGCGTCGTTCCACTGCGTCGAATCCCGAGGCCTTACATTCTGCCCATCGATGTGTATCCTCGGATTCGACTCGAGACCGTTTGGAGAAGGCTAAAGAGCCAACCCCATCGACCTCTAAGCAGGCTATGGGTGAAAAGGAGCCCTCTTCCACCGCTTCTGGTTTGTCCTCAGAACCGGCTAAGAAAAAGAAAAAGGAGAAGCATCTCTCCAAACATTCAGAGGGCAAGAAGGATAAAGATAAGAAAGTCAAGCCGGCGGAGCGTGTTGTTCCACAAGTCCCTCCTCAGGATCCGAAGGGCTCTGATGATACGTTCCTCCTCCCTCCACCGCCGTCCACTCCTGATGTGGCAGCCCGTGATCTGTGGACCCCTCCTCGATCTTTGGCTGTTGTGACTGTTGAGCTTTCCCCTGCCGTGGATGTTGCGAAGTGTGCAGAATCATCACCAGCTCTAGTTGTGTCATGGGACCAACTTCTCCAACGTAACTCTTTGGACGTTGACGTGGAGATTGTCAAATCCGAAGACCTGCCTCGACCTCTCATTCCCTCCATCAGAGAAGATATGTCAGCTTTCTCTGCATATGATTTGGCCCGGTCCATTTGCAGAACTCATCTGGGCTCTCCGTCGGGGTCGCAAATCTTCAACCTCAGAGGATATCTTATTGAGGTATCACAACCCTCGCTTCCGAGACCACGTTCTCGCTCACCCGTGATTTTGGATCTTGCTTCACAACGGGATGCTACTGTTCAGGTTTCGCCGCTTGAGCATCAACCTCTGCCACGAACTCCACCAACCCCTCAGCCTCGTTCTCTCACGCCAACCCGGCCTAGAAGCCATTCGCCTGATGCATCTTCATCTGAGTCAGTTGCTTCCTGGGAATTTTACAGGCCCTATCTGCTGTCCACAAAGTCAGAGCTCATGGACAACGATTCCACTTCCCCGACAGATGACGTCCGAGCCTTCGGGGAACAGATGGTGAGGATGTCACACGCTCTAGACCTGAAAGTCGAGGATCGACCAGCTGACCCTGTGGATCCCATCTTTCAGAGGATACAATGAAAAGCACCACCATCTGCTATCATCCCAGTCCTGCCTTCGTTATTGAAACTGGCCCAAGGGTTTGGGAAAACCCTTCATCAATACAATCCACGTCCAAAAAGATTGACAGGCTGTACAGAGTTGGCGGAGAGCATGCCGACTGGTTGCAAAACCACCCAAAACCGAACTCAGTAGTTGTGGAAGTAGCCCAAAACAGGAAGCAACACCGGACCTTGTCTTCCCTTCCAGACCCTGAGGGTAGAAAGCTCGACATCGTGGGCAAGAAGATATATTCGGCAGCTGGGTTGAGCTTCCGTGTCGCTAATTACTCGGAGTGCATGGGAGCATACCAGCAAGTGTTATGGGAACGAATGAACCTCTTGATCAAAGATCTTCCTGAAGAACGGCGCAGAATGGCGGAGGCTATACAATCTGAGGCACAATCTCTTGCGGGTCTTCAAATGAACTCGGCCAGACATGTGGCAGACTGCGCAGCAAAAGCCATCGTTGGCTCAGTAGCCCTGAGGCGACATGCTTGGCTACGTTCTTCTGGCCTCACGCCCAAGTGTCAGCAACAATTGAAGATCTTCCCTTTGACGAGTCGGGCTTGTTCAACGGTTCTACCGACGACAAGCTCGAATTCGCTCAAAAGATGAGAAATACGGCCAGGAAGTATGGTATGGGCTCCACCTCCAGCTACCAATACCGGCCCAGAGGGAGGTATCCATGGCAGGTTTCACCCTATGGCCAACAATCCAGGCGGGGTACTCCGGTCAGACCTACTGGCGTTCCCGTTATGTTCCTTCCACATCTCCAGCCTCTTCGGTGAGGAGCCAGGGCTTGGGCTCCAGACACCGACAGCAGCCCAGGCAATGACCCAGGGACCAGGGTCAAAAGAAGTTCTAACCCCTCCTATTTGATGATCTCTCTGTTTCTCCCTAGACTCCTCTCTTCGGGGATCGACTGTCCAACTACCAAGACGCCTGGTTTTCAGTGACTTCTGATCGATGGGTGCTCCAAATCGTCCAAACAGGCTATTGGATAGAGTTCGACACTTTGTCTCCGACGGGACGGGTTCGTTCACCGCCCTCCCCTCCCCTCCTCGAGGAGGTGGACACTCTGCTGCAGAAGGGGGCCATCGAACCCGTCAACCCCGATCTCCATCACCTCTGCTTCTTCTTGAGGTACTTTCTGGTCAACAAGAAAGATGGCGGGCTGTGTCCGATTCTCGACCTTCGCGGAGTGAACAAGTACATAACTCCAAAAAAGTTCAGGATGGTCACCTTGGCTTCGATCCTTCCACTTCTGAGGCTGGACGACTGGTTCACATCCATAGACCTGAAGGACGCCTATTTTCACATCGGGATCCACCCGGCCCACAGGCGCTTCCTGGCATTTCAGGTCGGGACTGCCGTCTTCCAATTCAGAGTCCTCCCCTTCGGTCTCTCCACCGCTCCTTGTGTCTTCACAAAGTGTATGGCGGTGGTAGCGGCCTTTCTTCGGCAGCAGGGTGTAGAAATCTTCCCTTACATCGACGACTGGCTGATTGTTGCGCGAACTCGTCATCAGCTCGAACTCGATATTGGCCTCACCTTAGATGTCTTAGGCTACCTGGGACTTGTTGTCAACATCGAGAAATCCCAACTCCTGCCGACGCAGGTGATTCAATTAATTGGTGCACGTTTGAACTCTTTGACCGCAACAGCTTATCTGCCTTGGGACCGTTTCGACAACCTCCGTTCTCTGATTTATGCCTGCCGTCGATCAAGAAGGCTCCTGGCACGTTCTATCCAAGTGCTCCTGGGCCACATGGCAGCTACAACTTATGTGACTCGGCTTGACAGACTTCGTTTCCGTCCTCTCCAGCACTAGTTTCTGCAAGTATTCAATCCTCTTCACGATTCTCCAAACAAGATGCTCACTATGCCGAGAGCGGTTCAGAGGTCACTGGACTGGTGGCTGGTACTGGACAATGTCTTGTCAGGCATGCCCTTCGACATTCCCCAACCGGACGTCTCTCTGACAATGGACGCTTCGATGCAAGGATGGGGAGCACATCTCAACTCCTACGAGATCTTAGGTTCCTGGAGCACAGACGAACAAGCTCTCCATATCAACGTCCTGGAGCTTCTTGCAGTTCAGAAAGCGTTGAGGGCCTTCGAGACCCTGGTAAGGGGCAAGACGGTACTGGTACTGACAGACAACACGTCGGTCATGTACTACATAAACAAGCAGGGAGGCACGAGATCCCCGCAACTTCTCCAACTCACACTGGACATATGGGAATGGTGTGTGACGAAGGATGTATTTCTCGAATCCATTCATCTGCCAGGGGAAGAAAACAATCTTGCTGACGAACTCAGCCGTTCGAGTCTCTCCATCCACAAGTCGCTGCTTCACAGATCGGTCACCCTAGACCTGTTTCGAACCTGGGGGTTTCCTCAAGTGGATCTTTTTGCGTCCCCCGAGAACACCCAATGTCCCCAATTCTGCTCGAGGCGTCCAGCTCTGAGGTCGAGAGGAGATGCGTTTCTGTTTCGATGGTCGGGCCCGTTGCTATACCTGTTCCCTCCATTCCCGTTGCTGACAAGGGTGATCACCAAACTTCGTCGGGACAGAGCGAATGCCATCCTTGTCACACCATGGTGGCCTCGACAACTGTGGTTTGCAACTTTGCTTTGGTTGTCGAACCACCGCTTCATCCGTCTTCCATCCCGTCCAGATCTACTCACCATTCAGAAGGGCAAGGTCAGACATCCCGACCTGGACACTCTAAACCTGACTGCTTGGAGGCTGACCCTGTGACTCTCCCTTCGGGTTCGATCCCCTCGGGTTCATCCTCGGTACCGAGGCAACCTGCATCTCTACACCCAGATGTCCAAGCCGTCATTGACGCGGCAAGGAGGCCTTCCACCAGGAGATCCTACCAGTATAAGTGGAAGAAGTATGAGAACTTCCTGGCATCCCGGGATCCAGCCCTTGACCAATTCTCCATCCCAACAGTCCTGGAGTTTCTTCTCCACCTGTCCTCAGCTGGTTTATCACTGTCTTCAATCCGGTGCTACTTGGCTGCCATCTCCACTGAGTTCCAGACAAGGGGTCTCCCTTCCCCCTTCGTAGATGCCACTGTGAAAAAGTTCTTGAAGGGCTTTGCGAACCTCCACCCTCTGGTGACTGAACCGACACCGTCTTGGAGCCTCGAACTGGTCCTCTCACAGTTGGTCCGCCGCACATTTAAGCCAATGGCTTCCACCGACCTCCGACTGCTTTCCTGGAAAACAGCGTTCCTTGTGGCCATCACTTCTGTGCGTCGGGCTATTGAGCTCTGTGCCTTGAGATCGGATCCGCCCTACACGGCTTTCCACAAGCACAAAGTGGTCCTCCGTCCCGACATCTCCTTCTTACTGAAGGTGGTCTCCAGCTTTCACCTTAATCAAACCATCACTCTCCCCGCCTTGATGCAGGATCCGAAGGATGACTTTGAACGCACCCTTCATCTGATGGACGTCAGAAGGCTCTGGCTTTCTACATTCAATGGACTGCGTCCCACAGAAAATCACCCAAGCTATTTGTGTCTTATGCTGACTCGAAACTGGGAGAGCCCATTTCTTCACAGAGACTATCGAAGTGGGTGACCTCGACGATCGCGCTTTGCTACGAACTGGCCAAGAAACCTCTGCCGTCTCGGATTCGAGGACACTCTACGAGAGCTGTCTCCACTTCGACAGCTTTTCTCTCTGGGGTGCCTCTAGAGGACATTTGCAGAGCTGCAACCTGGTCATCACCTTTGACTTTTATTTCTCACTACAGACTTGACTCTCGTTCTAGGAAAGAGGCGGCCTTTGGGAAGGCTGTGTTGTTATCTTCTATACAATGAGTGAGTGTTTATGTTGCCAAGTCATTGTTATATGTTTGATTATTTTAACTAATAATAATTTGCTTTAGTGCTTTAGCCTCAAATGGTTGCTGTGTATGGCACATGCGTGTAGGACATACCCACCTCCTGAACTGAAGCTTGTCAGTCTACACCCAACTGTATGATTCACAGAGCCCACGAAGAAGATGGACAGGTTGCTTACCTGTAACCATAAATCTTCGAGTGGTCTTCTGTGAATTCACACAGACCCGCCCATCCTCCCCTCTATGTCCTACTACATCACATAAACATGCTTAATGTTCCTGATGCTGCATATTGCGGCGTCATTCAAGGAACTGAGGGGATTTTAGGTGGGAAGCCCTTATAAGGGACCGTTAGGATGGGCGGAGTTACCGCCAAAAATGTATCAAAGCACATTCTGCCTAGCGATTCTAGAAGTTTCCGAAGCTCTGCGCAGGTGCAGGAGTAACCCAACTGTGTGTATTCACAGAAGACCACTCGAAGATCTATGGTTACAGGTAAGCAACCTGTCCTTGTTTTTCATAAGCCCATGATTTACCTCACTGAAATCTCTTGCATTTAGTGTGCTTTGTTTTGTGATTAGCCAGTGGAAAGTAAATAGAGGTTTCTTTTGCATGTCTGATTACTGAGACATACATATTTGAGAATCTCTGGTTGTCAGAGAGGAAATTGGGTCAATCCTTTGAGACTATGCATTCCTCTTAATATCTAGTTTGACCTTCATTCTCCTTTTCTGGCAAGGAGATAATATTTGACACAAATCTCTTGAGAGGTTTTCAGAAAGTGAGGAGAACTGTGTAGCTTCCACCATAACTGCTATATTTAGAAGACAGATGGATAGAGAACTCCAGAGCCATAGACATATAATGAAGGAAGAAGATTGTCACCAGTCTTCTATTCCACTAACATGGACTGTCATGGTTACTGAACTCTGTCTTTAGCCATGCCCTGGATTCAGATTTCATCATAATTGGTGCAAGAAGGCCCACTTGTAACTAGTAACACAGGGATGGGGGAGGGCAATTGCAGCAGATCCTCCAAGACCATTCAGGAGCTATACGAACTGCCAAAATTGTTCCTCCAGAAGTCCACTACTGGTTTTGAAAAATAAGTAATTTTTGACCTTAAATAGTCAGAAGGTTCCTGCCACCTGTTTTAAATGTGAATTCCTGCTCCTGGAGGCTCACAGGAAAAGCAATTCACTCCTTAGTTTGGCCCAAACAAGGGTAGCCTGAGAAGTCTGGAGGTCATGGAGGGCCACAAAAACAGAATTGGAGGGCTTGGAGCCACACTTTGGCCTCTGCTATATTAACTAACCAAATGCAGAAGCAGACGCATCTAGACATGTGAAAATCTGTCTCCTTTCACCCCAGGATTATCACTTTGTCATATCTATTTCAGATTCTTTTTAAGAAATGATATTTTATTGCTTGTTTTCACACAGTAATAAAACAATAACGTACATAGACAACAATTAATTTACAAAAAACAAAACAAATATATCTAAACACAACTAAACATAAAACTCACATATTTCTAAACATTTATACACTTCCTATCGAATCCCCTAAATGTGGTGTTTACTTGATACATATTTCCCCCTTCTCACTTGTTTTCTTCTTCTCTTATTTTATTTCCTGCCCTCTCTGTTTAGTCAGCATAGTTTACTTCTTATTCTTCCATATTAATTACTACTAAATCTCCCCATTTTCCTTTCCATAGGGAAATTACATCTTTCCAACCTTTTTTATATTTTATTGAAATGCATAAATCCATTTCCATTGTTAGTTTATCCATTTTGTACATATTGTACAGTTTGATGATCCAATCTTCTTCTGTTGGAATTTTTTGCATTTTCAATCTCTTTGCATATACAGTACTGCCCTAGCTGTTGGTATCATATAGAGCAGTATTCTCCAGTATTTTTTTCTGGATTTGTGCATCTATATTATGCAGCATGTTTAGCAAATACATTTCAGGTTCTAAACGTTCTACCTATTTGAGGTTCTGAGTGGTTTCTTTCTGTATAGAAATGTGTATTTTTGTACACATTGTTAACATAGATTAAAGCAGGTGTAGGCACTGCTTAGAGCCCACAAGGACTTCGCCACCCCATCTCTGGCTCTTCTAGAGGAGGATCACAGATATCTCAGTGTAGGCACATTCTTATCTGTTCTATGTGTGTAAGGAGACAAGCATCTTACATTCTATTGAAATATCATATACCGGTAGTATTTATTTTTCTTAGGAAACGTCAGTAAGAAGCAGCTATATAGACTTAAGTGGTAAAGAATAAAGCATCTCACGCTGAGGAATTGCTGAGGAATTCTACACATATTCTTACTTAGAACTTAGAACTAACCATGCTTTACTCTATTCATGCTTAGTTTCTTGTATGTAGATTGTTTGATTATTTGCTAATAATTTATTTCAGAGCCTTAAATTTGCAAAATATATCCAAAATATAGTATCTAGTCTATGACTCCATGTCTTTGCAACTACCATTTTGGTTGATCAGGGGTAAAAATATGTCACTCATGGTGACAATTTATGCTATTCTTGGAAGGCTGTTTCAGTGTGGAGAGCACCACAGAACAACATTATACAGGCCCCCAATGGGCAGAAAATTCAGTAGAAAAAATGGGTTTTTCAACCAGCTAAATTTGGGGTGTACAAGGGACAGGAGGGGGTGACCTGGGCCCAGTGCTATTCAACATCTTTATCAATGTCTTAGATGGGGAATAGAGGGTATGCTTATCAAGTTTGCAGATGACACCAAATTAGGAGGGGTAGCTAATACCCCAGGGGACAGGATCAGAATCTAAAATGACATTAACAGATTAGAAAGCTGGGCCAAAACTAACAAAATGAATTTCAATAGGGAGAAATGTAGGATACTATACTTGGGCAGTAAAAATAAAATGCACAGATATAGGCCGGGTGACACCTGGCTTGATGGCAGTACATGCAAAAGGGATCTAGGAGTCTTAGTGGACCACAAGCTGAACATGAGTCAGCAGTGTGATCTGGCAGCTAAAAAAACAATGCGATTCTAAGCTGCATTAATAGGAGTAGTGTGTCTAGATCAAGGGAAGTAATAGTCCCACTCTATTCTGCTTTGGTCAGACCTCAGCTGGAATATGTGTCCAGTTCTGGGCACCACAATTCAGGAAGGATATTGTGAAGCTGGAATGTGTCCAGAGGAGGGCGACCAGGATGGTGGGAGGTCTGTAAGCCATGCCCTATGAGGAGCTGCTTAGGGAGCTGGGCATGTTTAGTCTGGAGAAGAGAAGATTGAGAGGTGACATGATAGCCATGTTTAAATATTTGAAGGGATGTCATACTGAGGATGGGGCAAGCTTGTTTTCTGCTGCTCCAGAGACTAGGACACGGAGCAATGGGTTCAAACTACAGGAAAAGAGATTCCACTTAAACATTAGGAAGAACTTCCTGACAGTAAGAGATGTTCAGAAGTGGAATACACTGCCTTGTGGTGTGGTGTGGAGTCTCCTTCATTGGAGGTTTTTAAACAGAGGCTGGATGGCCATCTGTCGGGAATGATTTGATTGTGTATTCCTGCATGGCAGGGGGTTGGATTCGATGGTCCTTGCGGTCTCTTCCAACTCTATGATTTTATGATCCCAGGGATTACACTGGGCCTCCCAAATGGCTATGTGCCACCCCACAGGCTGCATAATTCTTATCCCTGAACTAAAGCATCTCTCTCTCTCTCTCTGGCTTTTCTTCGCAAACGAAGATTCAGGAAGGACACATCCCACGCTTTCTCCAAGCGCGCTTGTTTCTTTGCCTCGGTTTGACCGCATCAGAAGATTCCTGTTGGCCGCGGCTAGCCAACCAGGTAGTTGGGGATGAGCTTTCGTTAGGCCACCTTTTCTAGGCCCCTCTCCATATGGAGCAAACAGTGCTCTCCTTAAAAAAGGCTGCTTGGTCATTCAGGATGCTGCCGAACAAGTCTGTCATCTCCCGGGTCAGCCTCGAGCGACCAAAGTCCTGAACCGCCTGCATGCAGGGTTGGGGCTGCGGCTTCCAGTGCATCTTTACACCTGCCGGTTTCGTCCCTCGCCTATCGCTACAGGGCTTTTTTTGGGGGGGGGGAATTGGATTTGTCCTTCGAGCCTGTGCAATGCATTTTTCTGTTGGAGCGCAGCATGCACAGAACTGGCCTCACCCTTTAAATCAAAGGTTCGTCGGCTGGCCTTGCAAGCATGGACAGTAGCAGCGAGGTCCTCGGGTAGTAGGTTTGATTAGAGTTTCCTTCTCTTAGATGGTTGGCCTTACAGGGTTGGACGAGCACCATCTGCCCAGGTTTGGGATTAGAGTTTTCCTTCTCCTAGGACGGTTGCCACAAGGCTAGAGAGCCCATCCTGCCCTTTGACGCTCTTTGTCAGACCCTTCTGTTTTGACCTGTCTGGCATGGGAGACCCTACCGGTGGCTATTATGCCACCGCCAGCATAGCTCAAAACATCATTAGGGTACGCAAGTCTCTCTCCCACCTTTTTCACTCACACTTTTAGTTGTCCACATGGTTTTCTGAGCATCCCCCCTCCCCCCGGAAATACACCACAAGTCTTCCAACTATACAGATTTTCAAGAGAAGATGCATTCTGCTGGCAGTCCTGGGACAAGCAAAATTGATATTTCCATAGAGAAATCCAAATCCAACTAATTTATTTTCCATCTTTTGCAGGCTACAAATAGGTTTACAAGTGTGTGTCTTGGGTCAGAACTATTATAATCCAAACATTGCCATATCCTCAAATATTTCACAGATGAAAATGGGACACCTGTGGCCAAGTACCATCAGACTGTGGTTAAGATAGCCAAAATGATTAATAAAGAACAGACAAGCTAGAGGAGGATGCAGCAGTTTGCTTTTGCCTGAGCTTGGGAAGGGTAAAATTTCACCCCTTCCTCTCCTGCCCCCTGCTGAGTTAACTGAGTCTTTTGCATTTTGAACTCAGTTTGCAGAAAGTTGAGGACAAACGGGTGAAGTGGTAAGAGGAGAAAGCTACTGTAACATTTTAAAAGCAGCTGAAAAAGTGGGAGGACAGAGAGTTAGAACCGTCCTGTCAAATTAGGACAGATGGAGGGCATGCATTACCAAAAAAAAAAAAAAAAAGCAATCCATATATTATTGAATTTGTCTAGAGCATTCCTTAATATAAGAGGTGATTTGTTCCTTAAATGTCACTCATCATCCAAACTGTGGGGCCCACAGCTGAGACTTTAAAAGAAAGGAGAGTACAAAGGAGATAATGATGTGTTTAGCCTTGTGCCCTTAAAATTTCATGTTCAGAGGACTGTGGACTTTCCAATGCACTTGGCAAATAAGGCTGACACCTAATCCAGATTCTTTGTGGTTTAGGGAGCCTTCTGCCTTTTTAAATCTGTGTTTAAAGGGAGCTGAATAAATGGCTCCAATTAATCAATTCATGCATTTGGGCTGAGCAATGGTTTCCTCACTCCCTCCATCTATAGGCTTGGCTGAGAACTCATGTCTAACAGGGATCATGTTTTTCATCAGCATGTGTGGGAGGGAATCAGTGGGAGATGCCAAGGTTGCTGGACCTTAAGTGCCTGATCAATTCCAAATATGGCCAGTCTTGTTCAAGGTTTACAGGTATGTGAAATCTCCAACTATTTCAATTTATTTGAAAAGAGAAGAAAGTAAGGGGTGGGAGGAGAGGGGGAGAGAGAGAGACTGACATGCTTAATAGAGTTCCTGTGTTATAGACAGGGTAATTCACTCATCCTCCAAAGTCAGCATGTTTTAATGTTAAAAACAACCTTGACACAGAAGCATCACATGTATAACCAAAACAACACCAGGGTTACATTTTCAAGTATTGGCAGGGTTCTTTTAAACATTATTCCCTTTGGGGAATTGCATAATTGCAGCATGTAATTTCAAAGCTTGGGTTTGAATGTATGATGCTATCTAGACTTGAACAGAAAAAAATGCATGCAACAGTTAAAAAAAAACAACCCTGAGTTTATCCCAGTTCTTACATGTAAACAGTTTGCAGCTGCTAGGTCTGCCACCATCTAATGAAGACTCTGTTAGCAAGAACTCTAGTAGGAGCAATTTATAATTTCATAAAGCAATGCAGACAACCCATGAGAACATTACCTAACAGCAGAGGTGATATATCAAAAGCTGGAAGATACAAATGCTAATGCTGTTTCCATTCAATTAATCCTCTAACAGCACATGAAGGAGTTCTCACTGACAGCCAAGAAATGTGTAATCAGCTCTCTGAGCAAGTTAATTAATGAAGCATTAACTGCTGCTGGTTTTAATTTGGCAGAGAGAATTCTAATTCAAGGATGGAATGGTGAGAGATGCAAAAGAGGTTCTCTTAAAAAAACAAGACAAAACAAAAAAACCTTTTAATCAGACCACTATATGATGTGTGAATTTGTGTAATCTTTGAAAATTAATCCAGCAACAAAGGTTCCTATTCATGATTCTCACAAGACTCCATGGGCTGGTTTACAATGTAGTCTATGGTTCACTCCAAAAGAAATGTGAGTGCCACAATATCTGATTGTCCTGATACATAACCTATACAGTAGTTGGAACAAGAGGCCACTGTCAGGACACAATATGGAGAAACAGAATGGTTTCCCATCAGCAAAGAGGGGTCAGACAAGGTTGCATTTTATCACTCCATGTGTTTAATTTATATGCAGAACATATCATGTGGTAAGCAGGATTAGACTTCACAGGAAGCCAGCATGAAAACTGGGGGAAAGAACATCAACAATTTATGATATGTAGGTGACATCATATTATTTGCAGAAAATAGCAAAGACTTGGAATGACTACTGATGAAAGTTAGAACCATAGAATCATAGAATCTTAGGACATATTCAGACGTGCTGAAAAAACCCTGTTTCTGCCCCTATAGTACCCTCCAGCCCCACTCCCATCCCTGCCACGGAATAATTTAAAACTGTTTGCACACCTACCTTCTTGTGGGAGAGAAAACGCTCCCCCTCCCCTCAGCTTCCCTGCCATAAATGCAGGTGTCGTAAAGCTGCATCTACTACAGGGAAACTGAATCCCGCCCATTCTCACGAGAGAACAATCGTGCAGGAATTAAAAAAAAAGTAAACAAAAAAAGAACTTAGAAGTACACAAAGCACAAAAACACATTTTAAAGAAGTAACCCAGGGAGGAGGGGGAAAGGGTGCCACTTACCTTGATGTCTCGATCTGGACCGGAAGAGTTCGGAACAGACCTCCCCCTGCGGCTGGCATCACGCCAATATAACAGGAAAGGATGCCTTTCAGACCACCCATGGTTCCATGATAGTAACGGAATGGGTGGTCTCTTCATGATGCTTCCCCATGAATAAAATATCAGGGGGGCAGTACAGGAACAGCACGGGAGCAAGACGGACAGGCTCAATGTTATCTGAAAGGGTAATCCTTTCACGACCCTGTTCCGTGCCTGCCGTGGAAAAAAAAGCCATTCTGAAAAAGGGCAATCTAGTCCTACCCCCTGCCAAGGAGGAATATACAACTAAAGCACTGCTGAGAGAAACCCATCCAATCTCTGTTTAAAGACTTCCGGGGAAGGAGAATCCACCACCCCTTGAGGCCATCTATTCCACTGTCAAACAGCTCTTACAGTTAAGCCGCCCCGATTGTTTTAACAGAGGGGCGGGGTATAAATAAATTTTATTATTATTATTATTATTATTATTATTAGGAAGAAAGTGCAAAAGCAGGGTTGCAGCAGAATATTAAGAAGAGAAAAATAATAACCACAGATGATTTACTGCAAAGTGGGTAGCAAAGACATTGAAATAGTTAAAGATTTCCTGTTCTTGTTCCTGATTTACCCAAAATGGAGCCTGTAGTCAAGAATCCAAAAGGTTAAGACTTGGAAAGGAAGCCATGGAGGAACTTGATAAGATCATCAAATGTAGAGATATATCATTAAATATCAAAGCCAGAATCATCCTGGCCATAATATTTCTGATTTTCATGTATGGTTGTGAAAGCTAGACAGCGAAGAAAGCTGATATCAGGATGCCAGACTTACCGGGCAGCTGCTTGCAGTCCAGCACCCCTCCCCCCATGGCATCAGCATGGCCGTCGCCATGCATCCATCTTCCTTGCAGCAGGCACCATGGCTGTTTGGGAGGAGGATGGAATTGCAATCAATCAGGGCACAACTTGGCTTTGCCCTGATTGGCTAGAGTTCTCTGATGGCAGCCAATCAGAGGTGAGTGTTCAGCTCACTTCTGATTGGCTGGAAAACAGAGGGAAACCTCCTCTTGCAGCAGGTTTCTCTCTGGTCCGGTCACCGGATATAAATTCCCGGTTGCCTCACTGAGCTGGCCAGTTGCTTTCTGAGAGATGACTCACCAACCCACCCTCTAGGCAAGGGAGTGTGGATTGTTTTCATGTGTTACAGATTTCTAATTGTCACAACTTTGGGGGGGGAGTTAGCATGTGTCCTGGATCCAAGGCCATCAGTCTTGGGGGGTCTCTGTCACTGGAAGGTCAGGGACATCCCCTCTGGGGCTAAGGGGGTATTGGCTGGAAGGACATGTCAGCTTGGGGCATACACCTTTCCCCCCTCCCTTTTAGAATTATAGAATCATAGAATTGCAGAGTTGGAAGAGACCACGAGGGCCATCCAGTCCAACCCCCTGCCACGCAGGAAATCATGATCAAAACATCCCCAACAGATGGCCATCCAGCCTCTGTTTAAAGACCTCCAAGGAAGGAGACCCCACCACGCTCCGAGGAAGTGTGTTTTTGGCAGGGAAGAGGTGGGACAGCAGGCACTGGGCCTGCACAGACTTCTCTCCTTCCTGGGTTTCACTTGTCAGCATGCAGGCCGACAACAGGTGCATCGATCAACAGCTGGGTTGGTCGATGCCTGGATCTGGACCCATGTGTTTGAGCCAACAAACTGCAGCTGTCGTCCATAAAGTTGTAGCTATTTATTGCCAAAAAATGTCAATTTTGTGTGTCTGGGGTGTCTTTTGTGTTTACTGGGGTGACGGGCATCTCGCTTGGACATGCAAGGAAGATTATCAACTCATTTAAAATGTGATGCTGGAGTTCTATGAATACCATGGACTGCCAAAAACAAACAAACAAACAAACAAAAAACAACAACAAATGAATGGGTCTAAGGACAAATCAAGCCCAAACTCTCATTAGAAGCCAAGATGACTAAACTGAGGCTGTCATACTTTGGATATATCATGAGACAGCATGACTCACTGGAAAAGACGATAATGCTTGGCAAAGTGGAAGGCAGTAGGAAAAGAGGAAGACCACACTACAGGTGGATAGACTCAATCAAGGAAGCCACATCCCTGAGTTTGCAAGACCTGAGCAGGGCTGTTGATAACAGGAGATTTTGGAGGTCTCTCATTCATAGGGTTGCCATAAGTCAAAGACAAAATGATGCTAATAACAACTATGAAAGACCCTCCAGGTGACTATAGCAGTTGTCAGTTCCAACATAATAATAATAATAATAATAATAATAATAATATTTATTTATACCCCGCCCCTCTGTTAAAACAATCGGGGCGGCTTACAAAATTTAAAATACAATACAAATAAAATCCCTAAACACCCCCACTCCCACCCTCCCCCATTAAAAAACATTAAACAAATATAAATTAAAAACAATGAATCTAAAATCACATTTAAAACTATAAATACAATAAAATATAATAAATGGCCAGCAGGCTAGAAGAGGCCAGGATCCCCTGAGGCCGGGATCTAATCAGGAAAGGCCTGCCGAAAGAGATCCGTCTTTAGTGCTTTTTTAAAGCCACTCAGGCTTGTTATCTAACAGATCCCATTCAGCAGGTCATTCCACAATTTGGGGGTGATTACCGAAAAGGCCCTCTGGGAGGTTACAGACAGCCTAGATTTTTGTGGCTGAAGCAAATTCCTCCCAGATGACCGGAGTGCGCGGGGAGGATTGTATGGGAGGAGGCGGTTCAGGAGATAAGTTGGACCCAAGCCATTTAGGGCTTTAAAGGTAATAACCAACACCTTATACTGGGCCCGGAAACTGATTGGCAGCCAGTGGAGAGATTTTAATACTGGAGTTATATGGTCTCTCCGAGATGTTCCCGAGACCACTCTGGCTGCCATATTTTGTACCAACTGAAGTTTCCGGACCAAGCATGAGGGCAGCCCCATGTAGAGCGCATTGCAGAAATCTAGACGGGAGGTTACCAGCGCGTGCACCACAGTCTCGAGGTCCCTTACATCCAGTAAATGGTGCAGCTGGCGTATCAGCCGAAGCTGATAACAGGAGCTCCTGACCGTCGCATTCACCTGACTCGTCATCTGAAGCGATGAATCAGGGAGCACCCCCAGACTGCGAACACAGTCCTTAACGGAGAGCGTGACCCCGTCCAGGACTGGAGGTTGCAACCCAACTCCTGGTTTGGGGGCCGCTACCGTGAGCACCTCCGTTTTGTCTGGATTTAATCTTAATCTGTTTTTCCTCATCCAGCCCATTACTGCTTTAAGACAGTCATTAAGAGGAGAGACGCCATCGGAATTCGAGGCCGATGATTGGGGCAAGGAGAAATAGAGCTGGGTGTCATCAGCATACTGATAACACCCAGCCCCATAACTCCGAATAATCTCACCCAGCGGCTACATATAAATGTTAAACAGCATCGGGGACAGGATGGCGCCCTGTGGAACACCAAAAGTAAGCTCCTTTCTGCTGAAGCAGCTGTCCCCGAGCAACACCCTCTGGGACCTGCCCGAGAGGAAGGACCGGAACCACTGAGGTGCAGTGCCTCCGATTCCTAACCCCCTCAAGCGATCCAAGAGGATGCTATGATCTATCGTATCGAAAGCTGCTGAGATGTCTAAAAGCACCAACAGGGTCACACTACCCCTGTCAATGCTTAGACGCAGGTCATCAGTCAAGGCAACCATGGCAGTCTCAACTCCAAATCCCGTCCTAAAGCCAGTTTGAAATGGGTCTAGATAATCGGTTTCATCCAAGACCACTTGGAGTTGAAGCGCAACTGCCCACTCGATTACTTTGCTCAAGAATGGTAACATAGAAACCGGCCTATAGTTGTTCATGTCCAGGGGGTCAAGGGAAGATTTTTTCAGGAGCGGCCTAACGGCTGCTTCCTTTAAACATGATGGAACACACCCTTCTCTGAGGGATGCATTGATGATGTCCTTAAGGAACATCATCAAGGCAGTCCCCCCCTGGATGGCCAGCCATGAAGGGCAAGGATCGAGAGGGCAGGTCGTCTTCCTAACCCTACCAAGTAGCTTGTCCACGTCCTCAGTACTCACAGATTGAAATTGATCCAGTAAACTGACATCAACGGAGTTGCTGGACACCTTGTCAATTGTTTCTGCCAAATGACTGGTATCTAAGTCGGCTCTTATCTGAGAGATTTTATCTGCAAAGAAATTGTTAAACGCATCACAGCAGGCCGTCGTTGGGTTAAGCAACGGGTTCTGCGCAGGAATAACGTGCGTCATCTCTCTTACCACCCTAAACAGCTCTGCTGGACGGGACTCTGCAGACGCAATACGTGCATAGGAGAAGGATCGCTGTGCTGCACGTATTGCCTCTCGATAGGACCAAAGAAAGTTCCTATGACAAGTCCTGTCAGATAAGAGTTGAGTTTTCCGCCAGTTGCGCTCTAGTCGTTGTCCAACCCGCTTCATTTTCCTAAGCTCTGCTGTATACCATGGCTTACGGTTTGAAGCGGGTTGGAAAGGACGCTTGGGAGCGATCGTGTCAATAGCCTTGGTAAGATCGTTGTTCCAGGTATTAACCAAAGTTTCGACAGGGTCACCGGCGTTACCAATCATTAAACCCTCCAAGGCTTTCTGGAATCCTCTTGGTTCCATTAGCCTTCGAGGGCGGACCATTCTAATAGGTCCACCACCCCCGGTGGGGCAGACAGTGGCTCTTAGCTCCATCTTGACCAGGAAATGATCCGTCCATGACAATGCGGTGGTTTTTATAACCTCCGCCCACGGATATTCCTGTTCCGTACTGAAGACCACATCGAGGGTATGACCCGCACAATGTGTGGGCCCGATGACCATTTGAGATAGACCCATGTTTGTCATGGTTTCCATGAACTCCCGAGCTGCACCAGTCAAATTTGTCAAGCTGTTCTCAAGTGGAATGTTGAAGTCCCCCAAAACTAAAAGTCTGGGAGACTCCAACAGCAACTCTGAGACCAGCTGTGTCAGCTCGGTTAGGGAGTCTGCTAGACAACGGGGTGGTCGGTATACTAGCAGAATCCCCAAACTATCCCTGGTCCTCAGGCTAAGATACATACACTCGAAGTGGACTGTGTTTCGGACAGGTATCCTGGTCAAGGTCAGATTGTTCTTATAAACCAGAGCCACTCCGCCCCCCCGCCCACTTCCCCTCACCTGCTCACTGACAGAATACCCGGCTGGGAGGGCCTGCGCCCACGTGACAGCACTATCCTCTCCCAGCCAGGTTTCTGTGAAGCACGCCAGGTCGGCATCCTCATCCAAGAGTAGATCGTAAATAATATGAGTTTTATTCTTAACCGACCTGGCACTGCAGAGGAGCAAAGTAAGGTTCTGTGGAATGGTTGGTACGCTCTCCAATCCATTCCGGGAAACAGGGTGAACTGAAGCTGGGATAGCTAACAAACAACGATCCCGCCTTCTTTTGTACCATCTGTTCACTCTGTTCTGACCATACCTCCCTTTCCCCAGCACAACTCCAATTTCCGCCCCCACTCCATCCCTGGCCTCAGCTGACGCCAATTGCAGGCTTGGAGTCCCTCTGGCTGCTGGCTGGTGTTCCTGAGGGGTGTGGGAGTGGCTTAAAATGCCAGTCACTCCTGGCCACGCCCCCTCCTGCTGCTGCTCTGCTTCCAGAAGTCCTCAGGGCCCTCCACAGCCCTCTGGCCCGGTGGAATGGGGAGAAGAGGCTGCTTCAGGCTTGGAGTCCCTCTGGCTGCTTCCACAAACAACTAGACAGAGCTGCACCTCAGCTCTCTCTTGTTGGTGCTGCTTGTTCATTCACTTACGGGCCTGACATTACTTTAGTAGCAGACAGGAACAAAGAAATCAGTGAAAGTTTAGCTTCATAGAAGCTTTCTTGATCCCTTCTGCAACTGCAAGCAGTAGTCAGGTGCTGCTGACAGGTGAGTAAGTAGAGGGCATGTCCAAAAAAGGGTTGCAAGGATGTTCAGTGGGAATACTTTGGCAGCTGTAAAGTGTACAGTAACCTAGAGATTTTACATGGACAACCTTATGAACTAACATCATGCTTCTCTACAAAAATCTGGAATTTTAAATGCATCAGATGAAACTGTGTTCAAAGAATTGTCCTCAACAAGAGCAATAGGGATAACATCTGCAGACCGATTTGACCTAACTTTACTTAGACGTTAAGATGCCAGTTTCTGGTTTGTATTACGATTTCACATCCATACAAGGAAACTGATGTCCTTAGCAACAATTGTCTTTGTCCCCACAGTTAATGAAAACCATACTGGAAGCAAATAGAGCCAATACAAATTCTGAACTACACATACAATCAAGCTTCTATTACAAGGCTGAAGTCTGGTTAAAAGTTTTTATACCAAATGAACTTTTATATAGTATTGAAAGTCCAATGCCCCACTTCTGAGTCCTGTTGTGTCTGCAAAGAAACATTTGGAATGTAGCATGCCCGCTACTGTTATCAGCTCCATCACCACACATTTTGACAGTGAATCAAGCACAGGCAGGACATTCCCAAGGTACAGCAGCTATGGGGAACATTTGGAATCCAAACTTCAGGCTACCTAGCTAGATTAAAGTTGTAATTAGAACATTCAGAAACTTTGTCTTTCTAGTAGATACAATTCAGGGGACACACTGCAAAAACTTTAAAGCCATGCAAACGAAGACCTAACATTTTCAAATGTCGTAACATATGAGTTGTGAGTAGGTTTGACTCCCAGTTCCTCCCACTACATTTAACATTTTGAATAACAGCTCATGAGATCCCTACCAAATGGTATTTGATACTTATTGAATGGCCTAACTTGCCATTTAGAGTTTGGGCATGTCAAAAGTGTCAGAAGATTATTTATCTCCTGCAGAAACAGGGAACCACCCAATGTTTTTGGTCTTGAGTCCCCAGCATATGTCAGTATCAACTATGCTGGCTAGGTCTACTAGGACTTGTAGTCCTACATGGTTCACATGATTCTCACCTCTGGTCTACTGCCTGTTGTCTCAGTGGGCCTTAACTGTGCACTAAGATATCTTTTCCCTTGCTGCTATTCTGTCCAAAGACTATTCCCTCCTATTTTCTCTCAGTTTTTTGAAGGTATCTCTCCAATCAATATTAGTGAAGAAAAAAAGAAACCTGGGACCTTCTGCACATTCCTGCTCATTGGGACAACCGATTTGCACATTCCTGCTTGTTGGGACAACCAATTTGCTTTGCTGCACATTCCCGATAAGAGCGGAAGTGGAAAGCTGATTAGTTAGACATACGCAGGGGGTGGAGCTTACTGGAAAAACAAGTGCCCAGAACCACTATGTTGGATTTTTGCCGTAGCGATTGCGCACAGAGGTGACGAAACAGCCCCATTTTCTTCTTCTTTTTTTCTGTTTATTTAAGGGGAAGATCACATGTCTGCACCTTGGATTTACTTTAAAAAAAAATACTGTTCAGCCAGGGCAACTGGCGACAATAAAAACATGAGTAATTCACTCACACCCACCATGCTGATTCATAGGCATGCCTGTTTGAACTACAAATGCGTATGGCTTCACATGCATGTAATTTTGAAAAAAAAGTGAGACAAATGAAAGCTGCTACGAATTGGCATTAGTGTGCATCAATCCACATTTTTTAGCCTCATATAGACAAAGGACTAGTGAGCTAGTACCCCTCACAATTGATTGTTAAATGTGAGTGTACCTGGCCCTTCATATATTATGTCTGTGGTGCCCTGATTCATTAGTGCCCACACTTACACCCCTTGCCTCCCCTTGTAGTTTTTGGGAACATGCATTCCTTGCCATTTTCTTGATCTGTAAGTTATCAGACACCCTCATCATTGCCTCTGTGCCTTCCATTGATTTTGTTGGTAAAAAGCAACTGGCTTGATTCGTACTGGTATAGACATCATCCCCATCTTTTCAAAGACACAATGTACAGTTCCCCATCCAAAACATGCAAAAATCAGAATTGGCCACATTACATTTAATGCACATACAGGGGTGTGTAGGTGCTGTCAACAATAAAAGCACTGTTGTAAAGCAAACCTGAACTTTTGTCATGCACACAGATTATTATTGCTTCCTTGTACATTTTGTTTTGATGTAGCAATCCTCCCACAGTTCTCTTGTGCCCCTTCATAAACATTCTGCAAGTCACCTCTTAACAAATATCTAAACCCATCAGGTTCATCTGCTGCTGTTGCTGGACATTCTGCTTGCCCCCCCAAAGGACAGGGAACCCGCAATTTCTTTCTTCCTCCAGACTATACCCCCTGCCCCCCTCCTCACACTCCTAAAAGCAACAATTGCTTTTTACTAGGTATTTTTCAATCCACTGGTTTTACTCCTTCCCTCCAACAAAGGGGGTAAAAATCCAAGTGAAGTTGCTGATGTCTGCAGCAGTTCTGGGAAAATTTGCAGAGAAATTGGATTTGTATGTGTGAGAGAGAGATGTACTAACTATACAGTTGGAAACAAAGGAAAAGATAGTGGACCTTATTTGGCCAGAAAGGTCTGGAGACTCCACCTGATGACCCCAAACCTGTCTATTCTAAGAAGATCAGCCCCTTTCCACTTCTGAGGTGGTGAAGCACATACAAAAAAGACTTTACATATTTTGAAAAAAAACAAACCTCAGCATAAAATGATGTTAGATTTATCTTGAACTGTCACCCTCAGGCAATAAAAAATTTTGGGACTACTCAGAGTAAACACTATGTGCACATGTAAGGAGTAGATTCAGGACTAATGTGGAATTTTAGTAAATGTTCTAAAGGCACAAGATCCTGTCTGACCTTGGAAACTAAGCAGGGTCAGCCTTGGTTAGTACTTGGGTGGGAGACTGCCAGTGAATACCAGGTGCTAGAGGCTATATTTCAGAGGAAGGAACTGGTAAAACCACCCCTGAGCATTCCTTGCCTAAGAAAACCCAATGGAATTCAAGAGGTCACCTTTAGTCAACAGGCAACTTGAAGACACATATACACACACATAAGTGAGACTCTTTATGTTCATAAATGCACTCCCACCAGCATTTTTAAGGACATAACACAGGACCAGGGCAGAGTGAAGGAAAAATAAGCAGACAACACTTCATTCATTTTGACATCTGCTCTCTGTACAGCAGGACATTCATTATCCCATTAAAACAATCCCACCCATTCCCTCTCCGGATCTGACAGCAAGTTAATAAACACCATGTATCTGGCATGACACAGTGGCCCTTCAATTATGGGATTAGCCAAAGCACAGGAAGTTGAGCATCATCTTAATGTTTACTCAGCTTTGATGTGCTGAAGTCCAAATTCCAAAAAAGCTCACCCTCTTACACCCCTCAAGAGGATGCAAGCTACAGGCTCCTGCTTCTGCCATCTAGAATTCAAATGGCAAGGAGAAAACTTGTGATTTAAGCTATATTTTGAGACTAGTTGCTTAAGAAATGCTCAGCTACTGCAACCAGGATGTTAATAATTACAGTAAAAACAGAGGTCACTGTGTAGTGTGAAAGGACCCTAAATATGGCCCATGAGCTTTGGGCTCCTTGGAATCTTGGAATCATAGAGTAGGAAGAGACCACAAGGACCATCCAGTCCAACCCCCTGGCATGCAGGAATACACAATCAAAGCACTCCTGACAGATGGCCATAAGGTATTTCTTAAAATCTAGTATGTATGTCTCACGTTTGGCTTCCCTTTTCCGCTGTACCCGTACAACAAGCTCCAGGAGAGCATGGTCACTCCCACCTAGGGATCCCACCACTTCCACTCCACCAACAGGTCCTTGTAAGAACTGTTTTTAATTTTTAATTTTGAAACAAATTATGTGGATTTATATATCTCCCAATGATGGGGCATTTTAATGATAAAAAAATTATACTAAAATCACCACAACAATTTAGAGACCTCTATTGTGACATTCAGGGCCTAAATCCAATTGTTAGTCACAACTTAGAGTAGACCAATAGAAGCAATTGAAATTTAATGTTTAGTGTTCCAAGTCCCATGGGACTACTCTAACTGGGACAAACACTAAGATTTAGGTCTAGGTATTCTCAAAACTACCAGTCAACACTAATATCCTCTCTGTAGAGTCAACACCAATGTCCTCAAATTAGCATTGAATGGAGCAGATATAGCACCTACGCTTTGGACAGGGTAAGTAGCTCAGTGGTAAAGCACATGGGTCAATGGTCAACGGTCCAACCCTGACATCTACAAGTAGGGGGGAATCCTGCATCAAAACCTAGAGAGCTACCTAGTGTCAACAATACTGGGCCTGATGACTTGGCGAGCTGACTCAGTGTAAGGCACTCTCCTCGTTTCCTCAACTCTACTAAGAAGAGAGAAACTACCCAAACTTTTTTTAAAAAAGCTCAAGAGCTGGTGTTAAGCAAACTGCTCAGGGTTCCAGTCAGTTTTTCATTTGTCACTTTAAGATGAGCTCAAAGACTTCCTTCTTTTCCATTTTGTCTTTTCCCAGCTACTTTGCCTGTGCCATCTGTATCAATAAAATCTTTTGGATGGAGGCAGGAAAAGCAGAACAGGGAATGAGTGGGAGCGGCTGAAAGTGTCAATTGGGAATCTTGAGCAACGGTTCTGAACAAAACAAAACTGCATCACACAATTTACCGCCCAGAGTCATGGATGTCTCAAAAATCATTACATCAAAGAAAAAGACAGATAGTGGCAATACAGCCAGAAGAAAAATTAAAGCCTTATGATGGCTATGCAGAAACACTAATGATCTCAAATCTGTGAAGTGTACAGACTGCTGGCCAAGAGGAAATCAGGCTTCAGATCCCCATCTTGAAAATGCCTGTGGCTAAAAGCAAAACAATACCACTAGCTCATCACCACCCCCTCATACCACACCCTACAAAAAGGTCAACGCTTGGACTTGGAGTTCTGGGCACTGGATAAAGTTGAACAAGGAAGTCACCATCTCTCAAGCCCAAACTATTTTACAAGGATGTTGTGAAGATTCTTCTACCCTGCTTCTCCATATTTTTGTTCATGTGCATATGGGCCCCTCCAGATTTTTTTTTTAAAAAGTCTCTGAACATCTCAGGTTTTGTTTCTGTACAAATTGATTTTATTTCAGAGATCTACATGGCATTTTCTTCACTCTGAAGTATTTCCTGGGAGCTCTGGGCATTAGCAAGGACTTTTCACTACTACTTCCCGGGTCAATTTAAATTAACCCAGTATTTTCCAAAATTAAATGCACCTCTACTTGGTTATCTGTTTATATTATGCCTAATAATATAAACCTAAGATGGCTGTTGCCAGTAAACACAGTTATTGTTTCCACGACACAGATTCAACAAAGATTAAGCATGGGAAAGAGGAATGTTCATATCAAAACAAAATGATCCTAATATTTAAATATATAACTGAAGTGTTTCAGCACTTTGACTATAACCCCTGAATAATAATAAAGTGGGCTCAGTGGAAATTGGTCAAAATCAAATTCTGAAATGTTGCATGACTCAATTTGTTGCATGAGACCTGTAATCAGGGAAGGAGGAAGGACACAGGGGAAGAGGGAGTGAGGGAAACCCAGGATGTTTCATGAAAGAAACTTGGGAATGTGCATGTGGAAGTTTTGTAAAAAGGACTGGAATCTCCTGATATTTCCAGAGACTTTTCCCACTTCTGGATGAGCCTTATATATGGTAAAACAACTTTCCCACATGAAAAGATGCTACCAACAATTTGCCTCTCCACACGACTGTAGGACTTCAAATAATAATAGTCAATCACATTCCCTTCCCTTCATGTGCTAAAAGGAACAAGAGTGAGTGAGTGTTGTCTGGCAGAGTACTGAATTTAAAAGGCCTAGGGTCTGTCTATATGAGAAGAAACAATGTATACACCTGCACATTATAGGCAATTTGCAGCAGGGTTCTTTTGTCTCCATGGTGTTTTGGCAAAAATGATAGTATGCAAAGTTCTCTGCTGTGATATTCACATGGCCATGAATCAAGATGGTGGCTGTGTTATTGCTTTGTGCTGGGGGGGGGGGCGGTGAGGAAGGTGAAGGGAACCCAGCAGTGCCTGGAGACAAGGAGGGCAGCCACCATGAGGAAGAGGAGAAGAGCCATTCACCCTTCACCCATTGTGGTGGCTGTGGCAGCAGCCTCCAATTCTGGCTGCTAAGGGATGGGGGGAACCACCTGGCTAGCTGCTGGTTGCAGAGAAAGAAGAGGAGGGCATCTCTTCGCTGTTCCAGCTTCACTGGGCTGCTCCTTCTCTCATGACTGTCTGCTGAGCTTGATGTCAGTGGGCTTTGGAGGGTTTAGGACAGGCATGAGAGAAGGAGCAGCCCAGGAGGGGAAGGCAAGTTGAAGCTGGAGCAGTGAAGACCTGCCCTCCTCTTCCTTCTCTGCAACCAGCAGCTGGCCAGGTGGCTTCTCCCGTCCCTTTAATTGTGGCCAGAATCGGAAGCTGCCACCACTGGGATGGGTGAAGGGCAGGTGGCTCAGTCTCGACTCCTCTTCCTCATGGTAGCCGCCCTTCTCGTCCATATCCAGGCACTGCTGTTCCCTTTCGACAGCTTTTTAAAAATAAAAATTTTTGTAAGTGCAAGATCACTAGCATCTTTGGGCATTTGACAGCAAGCCTGCTCCTGCGCACATCTGACCAATGAGATGTAGAGTTCCACCTTCTCCAGACTGTGCAACAAATCCCGTTGGTTGTCTGAATGAGCAGGAGTGCATATTTCCTTTGGAGCTTTTTTAAAAAATATGGGGAAAGCCAAAAAGGCTTTTCCCATGGAGTATTTGGAGTTTTTGGCCCCATCCTTCCCAATATGTCAAATTGCTGCAGGATCCTATAGGGACAAAATGTATTCTCCTTGCATTCTATGATGAGTTTTGTTACCTTCTATACAACCCCCTTGATTCAAGTTCTCATTTAGCCATGGCTTCTTTGTGTGGCTTTTGACACATTACTCTCTCTCAGACTCAGTTCCCTGTTAGTAACCAACCACACTAGGTTGTTATAAGGATGCAATTCTGAGATTGAAAAGCTCACTGCAAATTACAAAATGTTACACACATGCCATGATAAACAGAAGTGAAAATTGGGTAAGAGATCAATTCTGCCTATGCTACAAGTACACACTAGCTTTATTCCAGTTTAAGGGACAACTGTCCTGGCTGCCTCACATTACCCCTTCAAAATCCTTGGCCTCGTAGTCTCTTAGAATGCTGAGAATTCTTACTGTTTCCTCACAGAACTACAGAACTCAAGAGTTTCCTTGAAAATGCAAGTACCAAACCAGTTTAATGCTATAGCGTGGACATGCCCAGACTAGCTCATATGGAGTTGAGGGACACCAGGAGGAGTTAGTATGGGAGTGGGAAAAATGATAGCATTGTCACCACACACACCCAAATAAGAATTGTGCCACCAAATGAAATTTTCCTTCAGTCTTCAAATTTCTAGCATTGAAGAAAGTGAGACACAGAAAATCAGTCACCTCTATAACTCTTCTATTTGCTATGTTCACGTCCCCCTGGTCACTTTGCTTGCCCCTTTCTTTGGACACCTAAACTGTATTTCTAAAAACAACTGTCTTTTAAATTTCTGAAATGCTAGAAATTTGGGGACCGAAGGAAAATTTCATGAGGTGAGGCAGAGTTCTTCTTTTGAGGGGCTAATGCCCTCAATTTTCTTCCCCTGGGGATGCCTTGAAGTAAACAATAACTTATCAATCTTCCTTTTAGTTTCAGAATCCTGAGAGAATATTTAAAATGGAGAAGCCTTGCTCTTCTCAGAAGCAACACTTTTATTTTTAGAAAGGCTACATGCACTGGAATACTGTATTGGCAAAACACTTCTAATTTCTGTACTAGTTGGGTCAAAGCCAAGTTGGACAGTCTCAGTGGAATGATTCAGGAGGCCTGAACTCTGCACTGAGGCTGCTGCCCATGGCTTAGCAATGTTTCCCAATTTAGACACCTTGCATCTTAGCTCACAGGGCCAGCTATTCATCCAGCTTCACCTCCTCAAGTGGTCAGTTGACACTCTAGTCTGCCAATAATCTCAATTGTCAGTTCTTGCGGGTGGGAGAGTTGTTTTAATTTTATTTTATGCTGAGCGCTGACATATCTCTCCAGCCCTATCTGATCTAGAAAGCAACAGCTGGCTAAGGCCTTGACCTCACTAATGCTCCCTCTCAAAAAGTTTCTAACTTGAATTAGTGAAAATGCATGTGACAGCTTTTAAAGAAAAATGGCACTAAAAAAAAACACACCCATCCATGTAAATAAAAGCTCTAAATTACATTTTGGCTCCCACTTGGTGACCACAGAATAATGAGTAGGAGAACAATGCTAGCTTGCTTATCTTGAGAATCTGCAAACTGAGGCTCTTAAAAGGCTTTAGAGACAAATGAGTTGTATTGTGTCATAAGCCAACTTGTCTTCAGTCTGAAAGCAGCATGTCTGATCCTTTTTTCCAAGAAGTTCTTTTTTTTAAAAAAAGTTGTTGTGTTAAACAGTCTGGTGTTATGGTTATACTGACTTTACAGGTTGCTGACTGATGCTAAGAACAGGGGATATTTAAAGGGTTGAATGCAACCTCCCCCATACCTTTCAGATGTAATTTACCATAAAGTGTCCTGCTAGATTATATCAAGATCTAACTAGTCCAGTGTTTTGTTTCCTAGCAGATGCCTCTGGCAGCTCACAAACAAGACATGAATGGGTTGGACTCCCCTGTTGTTTGTACTTAGAATTTGGTATACAGCGGCATACTAACTCTGCTCATAGATTATTTGGGATTAGTTCATTTACCTACTTGCATATCCTATAAAATCCTTTGAAGAGAGACAGAGTGCAAGCCATGGCTCTTGTTCCAGCACATAGAAGTTTTAACAAATACCGTCAACAAATTTAACTGGAACATTTGAGTGCTAGCATAGTATAGTGCTAGACTTCTGGATGTGGAGATTTAGATCCTGGTCCCTGCTAATCGTGAATCACAGTCAATCTCTCTCCCTCAGTCCGACCTACCTCACATTATTGTTGTGAAGATGAAATCAAGAGGAGGAGCGCTATGGACACTATCTTGAGTTCACTGAAGGAAAAGAATACCCTCCAACTGTCCTAGTTTGGTGAGGACAGTCCTGTTTAATCATCTGCTATCCCAGTTTTTCAGCCGCTTTTAATGTCCCTGTTTCTTTGTCCTCTGCTGACTTCACCTGCTGCAAACTGAGTTCAATGTTCAAAAGTAGCTTGTAAACCTGCTCAAGGTGCCTATTCAGTGCCTGGACTCTCCTCCTTATTCCTTTGCCAATAGAAGTACAACTTGGGCAGACAAGACAGAGAACATCTTCATGCCCTCCAACTGTCCTGATTTGGCAGGGACAGTCCAGATTAATCTTCTGTTGTCCCACTTTTTCAATTACTTTAAACATTTCCCAGGTCCTCTCGCCTCCTCCCACACTGTCCTTTTGTCTTCAGCTCACTTCAGTTGTGGCAAACTGAGTTCAAACTGAAACATAGTTTGCATTCAGTTAACTCAGCTGGGGGTGGGAGAGGGAGAAAGGAGAGGTGGAATCTTGCCCTTCCCACTTTATTGCTGCTGTGTGCATTCAATCTGTTTCTGACTTATGGTGACCTATCCCAGTGAACCTATATCCTAGGTGAACCTATCATGGGGTTTTCTTGGCAAAATTTGTTCAGAGGGGGTTTGCTTTTGTTTTCCTCTGAGGTTGAGAGAGTGTGACTTGCCCACGATTCCATGGCCTAGCAGGGATTTGAACCCTGGTCTCCAGAGTCATAGTCCAACACTCAAACTACTACACCACACTGGCTCTCTCCCTTCCCTAAGTAGGCTTAGGCAAAATCAAACTGCTGCAGCTTCACATAGCTTATGTGTTCCTCCTGATGCAGGTTGACCACATGTGTCCCTGCTTTCATCTGTGAAATGTTGGAGAGTGTGCACGTTCAGCTGTGGGACTTATACTGGGGAACATTTCCACAGGCCCTTTTCCTTGATTCCATTTTAGAAGAGGTTGTTAAGATTGTTCCATTGAAGCAGGCATTTCTCAGCTACTGGATTTTTGTCCAAGGTTGGGTTATATAGCTTTTAACACCCTTGGGGTTTTTAAAACTCTTCTATGATCCTGCAGCATTGTTACAGTTCTTTTATGTTTTGATTACAATGGGCTTATCTACACAGCCCAAATACCCTGGCTTGCCCTCATTCCAGAGCCGCGCAGTCCAGATGACAGAGGATATTTACCTTGATCTGCCCCTGAACAGTCCTCACCACCCCTGGGGCAGATATGAGGCTGGAATGGGGAGAAGCCAGGATAGGGCCCTTTACAGCAATATAAGAAAACTAGTATAGCTGTACCCAGCGTAACATCCGCTGTTACCGGCCCTGCTGGGGTTGCACCTTGGAGTGGCAGCATTCCTTTCACACAGTTCAGCTTCATAGAATTATTCTAGGGGGAAAAAATTGTATTGTTTTACATGTGGGTGGCGAGTGGCTGAGGGAGCAAGAGGAGGGAGGAACCCTTGTGAGGCTGGGGGTGTAGGTGCAGATGGAGTGGCCGGAGTAGATTGTAAGGTGGAGAGAGAATTTGCATGTGGGTGGTGATTGGCTGAGGGAGTGAGGGGACTCGTTGGGTATGTTTTCTAAGTGGCCAATCAGCACACTGGGAAAGGAAGCATAGCCAAGCATTATATATATATATATATATATATATATATATAATCTGGTACCCTTGGAGATTGGATGGATTAGGCCCCATATGTCCATGGGAGCCTGTCCCAGCACATCATCCCTCGCGCCACAGCCAGATTCTTGGTTTTCCCAGAAGCCAAGCAGGGGTCCCTCAACATGAGACCAAGGCTGGTCAAATGCAGGGGGCCTGTAGTCACATGTTGTGGGCCCCCTTCCTGGCTTCCATGTCAGCAAACAAATGGCGGCTGCAGTGGCTGCAGCAATGGTCTAGCATTCTGTTTGGATGCTGACCTGTCTTCTCCAGGTAATGGGGACAGAACAGGTCAGATCCAGAGCCATGATATGCAGGCACGGTGTAGATAAGCCCAATGTATGTTTCTAATTACAAACTGTCCTGAACTTGACTTATCATAGCAAAGTAGGATTGAATGTCCAAACAGATTTTAAAAAACCACCACAAAAACACTGAAATGGAAAGAAGTTTCAAAAACAACTGAAAAACCACTCCCCGGCTCTGGAGCACCTTTCCTAAAGGTTAGACTCTGCATGCAGTCTTTCCAAAGGCAGGGTGAAGACATTTTTATTTCCACAGGCCTTGGAAGACTGACTGTTCAAAGGGAACAGACCTCCTATAACATGCTGTATTGTCAATTTGTTCTTTTCTTTTCAATGGCTGTGTTTTCCACTGGTTTTAATTTTACTGATAGTTTAATTACATTTTTAACTTTTCATGAGTTAAAATTGTAGCTATTTAGCTGTGGTAAGCTGCCTTGAGACTCAGACTGAGAAAAACACAGAATGGTAAAAACAATAGCTATAACAACAACAACCACCATAAACAAGAATGAAGAATTTTGTGACTATTCACTGAGGGCTCAGCTAGATGGGATAATTTGTTGTGAAAAATAGCGCCTTACCTCCCTATCGCTGCAGTGTCCATTTGTGCCCATGACTCATTTATAAGCTTGCTGGAAGGGAAAATTAGCAATTTTGCAGTTTACACAGAGCAGCACGGAAAATAAATGGTGGCTGTGAGTGAGTTGCGTCTCGAAAATCTCTCCCCCCCTTTAAAAAAAAATAACAGATACGGAAGAGCTACTTTCCACTTAAAGAAACATTCTTACTTTTGCTCTACTGCTTGAACGATCATGCCAGCAAAAACAACAACGGCGGCTCTGGCACTGAAAGCCATCCCTTGCAAACCCACCCCCTCTGAGGTCTGACCTATCAGCTTTCAGCCCTGCTGTGTGCCCCTTTACAAATTGGTTGTACAGACGACCTGTTATGTGCATTTTCACGCAATTTTAAAAAAAGATTGTGAGAAACAGCAAAACCTGTTATTGCAATCTGTCTGGAGTTTTCAGCCCCCCTCTTTCTGAATATGGCAAATCCCAGCAGTAGCTCATCTTAACTAAAGGTATTCTGCCCTCATTCTTGCCAGATTTTTGTTGTTGTTGTTGTTCTGTAGATGCTCCCTGAGTCTACTGGGTGGGATTTTCTTTAAAACTAAAAAAAATAGATAGGTAGATAGAAGCAATTAACAGAATGTAATAATATATATCAAGAACAAAATGTTTTGACTTCTGGGAGCTAAAATGTTTTGCTCTTGATGTATATTTTTTAACTTCTCTTTGTTAATTGTTTCTATATATATATATATATATATATAAATCTTCAGTAATTAACTACATCCTTCTTGGATCCAGGACAAACTTTGGAGGCGTCTGTTGGTTTTCATTTTAATCACACACATATATATATATAGAAAGAGAGAGCGCAGGGTGGTGGTGGAAGAGAGAGAAAAGTTAGGTTTGTTTTAAAGAAAATCCCACCCAGTTTTTAAAAACATCAGTAATAAAATTCCCACAGTAGAAGACACTAGAGATGGAGGAGGCAAATACTGGAATATAGCCGTTAAATATTTACAAAATATGAGAATCATTGCTCTTCCTAGATGCAAGCTACAAGACATTCAGGCCCTGAAGCATTCAGTCTGATTTCAGACATCTCCCCACCACCACCAATCGCCACTCCTACACAAGAGGCTTACACAGATGTGAAGCTTCCCTTGCTCTGCATACAATTACTGACAAAGGAAATCCACTAGTGCATCAACATTCTCTAAGGCAACAAGATTTTTTTCCCCATTTGCAGTCTCCAACAGATCTTTTTGGGCTTCACTTGAGGAGTTTTTTTGGGGGGAGGGGGTATGATTGTGTTTTATTTTTCTCCTATTGCATTCATAGTTTCTGTATAAATAAAAATGCAAAGGGATGACTTCCAGTTTCCTCCTAGGACTTTATTAGACTATGCAAAAACGGTAAGCCAAAACTATAAGAGGAATTGTGTGCACAGTTCTCAAAGGTAAAGTATTACAACAATGATGCAACAGTATAACTTTTAAGTATCTGTGTACTATATATACTTATGATGATCTACAGAACATATATGTTACATACAATCACTTCCACAAAACATCTGTATAAAGCAAACAACCACATCCACAATAATAAGTCCCGACACTTCCAATCCAATTCCTCTGGGTCCTTGCCAATACCTCTACCAGCGATGAATCTTCTCTTGGTGGAATTCAACCAGTGTGTTTTCACCACGCCTTTATGCTGGAACTTCACAATGCTGTTATCACCAATTAATGTACAAAGAACTTCAATGGGAGGAATGTATCATGAACCCATATGTCACACAGAAATTCTCCAGGTCATGAAGGCAGACGGAATTGTAGATGCACTCCCTTAATCTGTTTTATGGCTTGCTTTTAGACTTGTGATTTACAGCAAGCTGATACCGCAGACGATTCACCTCTAGAGCCAATTATAGTAAATCGTTTCGTAGTTGAACTTTCTCAATGCGGATTTATCATGTACTTTCATGGAGTGTCCTTCACAGCTCTTTTCCATTCCGCTGCGACGATTCACCTCTAGAGCCAATTATAGTAAATCGTTTCGTAGTTGAACTTTCTCAATGCGGATTTATCTATAACAAATATTAATTGGAATTGGATTGGAAGTGTCGGGACTTATTATTGTGGATGTGGTTGTTTGCTTTATACAGATGTTTTGTGGAAGTGATTGTATGTAACATATATGTTCTGTAGATCATCATAAGTATATATAGTACACAGATACTTAAAAGTTATACTGTTGCATCATTGTTGTAATACTTTACCTTTGAGAACTGTGCACACAATTCCTCTTATAGTTTTGGCTTACAGTGGTCTGTAACCCTGGTGCTGTTATTTTTGGGTATGCAAAAACGGTGTCAAAAGCATGCCTAATGATCACGAAATGACGTCATCCTTTCACGATCATGTACTGCTAAAAACCCATTCTTTTTTATTGATGGCCCAAGCCATCAATTGATCCCTGTGGTGCTTTTGTGCCGGCATTGCCGGTGTTTGAATACGTGCACCATTGTACTCATGTGAATGCAGCGTCAATGGCCAGTCTGGCCAGAAAATTTCTGGGTTAGATTCCAACATCCAGGTAGGTGATCCTCTTCTTATGACCCTCCCTGGTTTACTTGTTTGTGTGCTTTCTGTTACTTTTTGAGCATTATTTTTGTTTTGCTTTTTGAATTTCCCATGCTAGGTATTCTCATGAGAATCCACTGGATTTCAAACGAGGAAGTGGATGGAGCTCTGTTTGCTGCTTGTTCATTGCTGGGGAAGTCTTTTGCCGGGATGCAAGGTCAGTGAAGTATGGGGCGTTCGTTTGCTAGCATTAAAATGGCACAAATTATGCTGGCAAAAGAATATTTTGGAACGGTGGGGTTGATAAAGTCCATAGTTTTCAAACCAGCTTAAAGGCTTCCAAAAACAGATAGTGAAAGGGTTAATACACCTTACTGTGGATCGGAAGCAGAAATCGAAATTCTAATCAGCATCTTCTATACCATCCAACATTCTGACAGATGGAAAATCAGAGCATGTACAGCCAAGCAACATCAGAGTGTGGTCACAATGGGAAATGTTATTAATGAAGGACAACAGAGAAGCTAGAAGAGACCGCAGCCAGTTGCTTTTGCCTGATATTACTGAAAATGGCAAGACACCACCCCAACTCTTCTCTCCCCCATTCCAAGTTAACTGCGTTCCAATGACTTTACACTTTGAACTCAGTTTGCAACAACTGAAGAAAACTGAGAACAAAACAGGAAAGCGGGAAGAAGAGAAACAAACTATGATATTTTAAAAGCAGCTGTAAAAGTAGGACTGACAGATGATTAACTGGAACTGTATCTACCAGATTGGGACAGTTGGAGGACATGATCTTCCCTTGGGGTTTTGTCCTATAGAGTTCTTCCCTATCAGTCAATTTTGAACTCAAAACGGAGTGATGACAGTCTTGCAACTCACCTAAGGTTTACTGTACTTCAGAATTTTTTTTTTTTTAAAAAAATAATGTCAAAAAGGACCTCATACTTTTTGGCACCTTTTGTGAACACATTTAAGTTTATTTATAAAACATTTTCCTCCTGCTTTTCCATTTAGAAAATGATCAAGGCAAAAAACAAGAGTGGCACAACAACAGCAACAAGTCACATTTCCAATAAAAGTTGCAACTATAAAACAGTAAAAATATATATAAGCAATTTCAGTTTTAAAAACGGGTCCACCACCAATGTGTTGGCTTTCTTCTATATCCTGCAGGCATGCAACGATAAACACAAAAAATCTAGGCCCAAGCCACCTATCAGCACTGTCTGCGGTGCTTGACCTCAACTGTAGCTATTTGCAGCAGAATATCCACTTTGTGTATCTGGCAAAATTGCACTGACCAACTTTGAATGATGCACAGACACAGTTGGAGTCTTCCAAAGTCCTTGGAGGCTTTTATCACTTGTTGCAATACATACAAGTTATATGCAAACCCTCCTTTAACTCTCTCACTGTCTGATATATAGCAATCCACTCTCTACAATCAACCCACCAACCTGCTTGTCAACCTACACATGTAAACCCACACATGCCCTGGGTTTTAGAGCACTTATATGCATTGGTGATAACTAAGGGTTGACACCTGGTGTTACTTGTCAGTTACAGCCATACAAACTATTTTACAATCTCTTAAAGGAACATTGTTCCCAACACAGTGTTAGCATCCTAAAGCAGATCCACCTCTAAAATGCTTGCACATTTGCCAGTTGTTTAACAGAATTATGGAGCCGGAAGGCTGTAAGAGCTGCCAAGTAAACTCCCTCCCATGCAGAAATATACAAAGCACTCCTGAAAGATGCCCATCCAACCTCTGTTTAAAGAGTTCTCAAGAAGAAGAAGAGTCCACTACCCTCCAAGGCAGTCTATCCCAGCTCTTACAATAAAGAAGTTCTTTCTAATGTTTAGGTGGAATCGTGTTTCTTGTAATTTGAATCCATTGCTTTATACTCTGCTCTCTGGATCAGCAGAAAAGAAGCATGTTCCATCTTCTACATTAGTGGTTCTTAACCTATGGTCTGGGGACCCCCAGGGGGCCACCATGTTCTCATGGGGGGGGGGTCTGCAAAGGCTTAAAGGCTGCTTGGCCCACCTCTTCCCTGCAGTGGTGCAGCCACATGACAGGAGGGATGAAGGGAAAGGCTAGCTGGATTAGCCTGCACATTGCCATTCAATCTGCTCCAGCCACCAATTTGCAGGAAGAAGCAAAATAAATGTCTTTCCTTCCCCTCCAATGCCTCTGAGAGAAGTTTTAATGGATGGTGTAATTGTATTATTATCATCAACAGGTATTACTATTATTGTTGTTGTTGTTGATGATGTTGATGATGATGATGATATGTTTTAAAACTTGAGTACATCTTGTGGGGTCCATGGCAACAAAACATATTTAAAGGGGAATTCCTGATAAAGAAAAGGTTAAGATCCATTATTCTACATGATATTTAATAAAAAGAAAGAAGGGATAGGGAGGAAGAAAAGGAATTTAGTAGCACCTTTAAGAAAATAACTTTATTTTAGCATAAGTGTTTGTGGATATAAACCCATTTCTTCAGATGCAGTACCAAATAATATTAAAGCCTCGGGTTAAAAAGCATATTTTTACAGCTGTGGGAGTGGGATAGAATGTAATAGGATCCAGAAAGATGCTAAGCATGTCCCTTGTCCTAAATGTTCAAAGAGCTGGACAAGGTAATACAGGTCTTTCAGATCTTTACAGTGGTCAATTAGTGTGGATGTGGGAAAGCAATAAATCTGCTTGTCAAAAGTCAGCCCCTTCAAAACTCTCTCTGAGAAGTAAAGTCGAAGGCTTTCATGGCGGGCATCCATAGGTTTTTGTGGGTTTTTTTCTGGGCTGTGAGGCCGTGTTCTGGAAGAGTTTATTCCTGATGTTTTGCCTGAATCTGTGGCTGGCATCTTCAGAGAATGGTGGTGTAGGGGTGTGTGGGGTGTGTCTCTCTGAGAAGATTCCTATTGTGGCCCCTCCTTATCTGTGGGGATTGGTTCCAGGACCACCCCCTCACAAGTGGATACCAAAAAATGTGAATGGTCAAGTCCCTTATATAAAAGGGCTTTGCAGTGTATAAAGCTTGAGTGCCACCGGATCTCTTCCATCCTACCACCCCTGCATGCACCCCGAAAGCAGCTGCCACCATGCGCACATGTGCCCCAGGTTCCCTTCTCTGACACTCACTGCCTTCTCTTCCTCTCTCACTCTCTGCCCCATGTGCAGCCTGAAGGCTGCCAATGCTGCATGCACCTCCCAGCCTCCCCAACACTCACTCCCTTCTCTCACTCTCACTCCCTGCTCTGTGCACCCCCCCCAAGGCAGTCGTCATCACACGTGCACACCCCAACCTCTCCACCCAACACTCCTTTTTCTTCCTCTCTCACTCTCTGCCCTGTGCGCACACCAAAGGCAGCCACCACTGCGAGGCAGAGTGTGAGAGATGAAGAGAAGGAAGTGAATGTCAGGGTGGGTGGGGAGGCTGGGGTGGGTGGGTGGGTCATGTGTGCAGTGGTGGTGACTGCTCCAGCATCCTCCTTACCCCACCCTGCTTCAGCAGCTTCAAGGCCTCAGCAAGGGAATGCCACAGAACAGCTTCCACCACACTCATGAGGCTACCAGGTGGGGTGGGGGAGAGATGAGACATCTTATTTTTGTGAATATTTTTAATAAGGTACAGTAGGACCCCTGTATCCACTGAATTATTATCCACTGATTCAGTTATCCATGGGACAGAAAACAGCACACCTACCATAGAGTCTTCCTAGAAAACGCCTAGAGAGGCATCCTCTCTAGACATTTTCTAGGTCCTTCAAGGCAACTCTGTGGTATTTTAAACCAGAAGTCCCATTATTTTCAATGGCGTTCACTGTTATCTATGGTTTTCAGTATCCATGGGGCAGGGCAGAACCAATCCCCCACAGATATAGGGGTCCTACTGTATTTTTCATTTTTTCTAATATTTGATTTTTAAAATTATTTTTGATTCATGGTTGGTTGAAACCATGGATCCAAAGCCCATGGATAGGGAGTGTCAAGGGCCAGAATCTGGAACTAGATTCTGAGTCTGAAGAGGAGGCTGAAAAAGAGACTCAGGTAGCTCTCCCAGTTGAAGAGCAGCCTCAGCTGGAGGAGGAACAAAATCAGGATTCACATTACAGCTGGTTTGTCAGAGGATGCAGCTGGGGAGACAGGATGAATCTCTAGTCCTCGGACTCCATGCACAGAGTGGAGAGCAGAACACCGGTGCTCAATGAGGCTCCCTGCCAAGCAGCAAAGGAGGGGCTCTGATTTGAGCCAGCTGGCACCAGCCCATTTAAGAGCTGACTCTACCTAGGGCTAGTCACTGAAAGCAACCCATCTGCTTTCTGGACGGCATTCTTGTTTCTTGTGTCCTGACAACTTGGACCTCTGACATTCTTACAACTCTTAATGCTTTCTTCCTGGCTGACCATGCTGCTTGTTTGTTTCCCTGAACCTGGACTGGCTCTGACAACATTTTCTGAGCTCTACTGATTTATTGTCCCTGCCTGAGTTATCTCTGAACTCCCAGCAAATCCCTTCCTTGCTAGGTCTGCAAGGGTGTGCTCGCTGAACCAGGACAGGGAGGGGCCACTGTATGTGCAGTAGAGAGGACTCTTATATCAATATCTGTAGTGTGACATGAAGCCATTGTCTTTATTCATAGCTCTGTTAAGGGATTGGAATTTGTGAAAATAATTCAATTCAGCTATTTCTTTTTCTAGTCTTCCTTTGCAATTTCTTTGTTCAAGAATCACTACCTGTAAATCCCTTACTGTATGTCCAGGAATGCTGAAATGTTCTGCAACTGGATTTTGGGCTTTGTCATTTCTATTGTCAGATTTTAGTCCATTTATCCTCTTGCACAAAGACTGTCCTATTTGTCCAATATAGAGTATAAAGGGAATTGCTGGCATAGGATGACAGATATGGCATCAGAAGAAGAGCAAGAAATGCACCTCTTGATGTTGTGGGTGATATTATTGGCCCCTGTAATATTACTCCCAGAGCAGATGTGGGAACAGTATTGGCATCTGAGTTTGTTGCAGGATTTTGTTCTTGTTTTGCCATCCATGTTATGTATCCTAAGTAAGTAGTTTCAGATTTGGAGAACATCTGGAGGCCAATAAAGGCCTGTCTCCCAGAGCTTGTGGGAGGGCTGTGTTATTCTCCAGAATTGCGTGTAGCTCATTAATGATGCATCTGAGTGGTCTCACCTGCATACTGTAGGTGACTATTGGGGTGTTCTGTCATTTTGTGTTTGATGTCTGTTTTGTACTAAATGCTTCCTGAGTATTCATTTTGCCTTGTTAATTTGTTTCTTCACCTCCTTAGGTGGGTACTGTAGTTTGAGAAATGCCTGTTGCAAATCCAAGAGTTTTAAGTCTCTATCCTGTGGTTCTGAGCAGATGCAATTGTATAGGAGAGCTTGGTTGCAAACAATAGATTTGGTAGTGTGTTCTGGGTTGAAACTGGAGCCATCTAGATATCTGTAGTACTCCCTGAGTTTTCAACAGAGATGGTGCTTAGAAATCCATTGTATAGTTTCACAGTGGTATCAAGAAAGTGAATTTATTGTGTGGATTGTGGCTACAAAACAGTTAGCCTTAACATTCCTTTTCTTCTCCTGACTCTATTCCTGACTCCTTTTTATGCTGCAAGAGACTAAGGACTTTTTCAGATGATACTTACCACACAAGGAGGTCTCGGGAGAGGCACGGTGCTGGCGCGCGGCAGGGGACCCTTTTCGGACAACACCATCCCTCTTCCAAAATCATTGGTGTCATTTCTGTGAAGGATTGCAAGTGGCTGCGCCATATTTTAATCATGGAAGTTGCCAGTGAGTAAAAAATGGCCAAATATGGCATGGCTGCCCCCAATCTGTCATGGAAGTGACCCAGATGATTTCGGCAGAGAGACGGCATCGTCCAAAATGGGCCCCCTGCAGCGCAGCAGCGTCGTTACTGTTACGAGCCTTCTTGCACTGTAAGTACTCATCCGAAAAAGTCCTAACATGGCTGCTTCTTTGAAATCTACTACAATGATATTTCATGCATCAGATATTTAAACATGGCCATCATGTCACCTCTTAACCTACTTTTCTCCAGGCTAAACATGCCCAGCTCCTTAAGCTGCTCTGCATAGGGCATGGCTTCCAGTCGTCTCACCATTTTGGTTGCCCTCCTCTGGACACATTCCAGCTTGTTAATATCCTTCTTGTATTGTGGTGCCCAGAACTGGACACAGTATTCCAAGAAAGGTCTAACCAAAGCAGAATAGAGTCACACTAGTACTTCCTTCAGCCTGGACACTATACTCCTCCCCCTCCTATATATTTCTCATTTATTTTTTGACATAAATTAAAAAGATATAATAACAGAGATATTTTCCTGTCACCATGAACAACATATAGTTTATCTCATAGATTCTGCATCAATACATGTAAATAACACTACAATATAATACTATGCACCTTATAAATAATAATCCACGTTCGTGTTCTACTACTTTTACAAATACCTTGCAGTATTTGTGTTCATTTTCATTACTTCCTTTAGTGTCATACTTTCATATCTGGTGCAATTTTGTACCAGAAAATTGTACCAGACACTAAACTCCTGTAGATGCAACCTAGAATTACTATTTGTTTTTGCCACCTCACCACACTGTTGTCTCAAGTTTAGCTTGTGGTCAGAAGACCCATCTGTATTCATGAAGATTGCTCCACACCATCAGGAAACTGGAAAGTGCAATTTCAGCTGGCTTGCTCTTCAGTGCTCCATAGAATGTGCAGAGCTATGTATACATGTATAAAACTGGGTGCATGGGCAGCAGTGTGGTATTGCTTTCCCTCATTCGCATACATTAAACCTTCATGTGGCTTACACTTCGATAGGGCCTGCTAGTCCTTAGCATGAATCGTTCGCACCAATTTTTAATCTTATTGGCACCACATTAGACAAAGCATCTTGATATCACCAATGCATGCACCTCCACAAAATAATGTGAGTTGCCACAGCCAAATTGAAGAACTGTGTTGGTAAATTAGGCAAAGAAAATGAAGAGACAACAAGACACAATAGCATCTGCAGAACAAAAGGGTTCAGAATAACAGTGAAACAATGTAATGTTCAGCAAAATAAATATTCCCCCAGTTCAGCAAAATAAATATTCCATTGACGCCCCCTTGTCGTGGGAGAGAGGCTTGCGTACCCTAATGATGTTTTGAGCTATGCTGGCAGTGGCATAATAGCTACTGGTAGGGTCTCCCATGCCAGACAGGTCAAAACCGAAGGGTCTGACAAAGAGCGTCAAAGGGCAGGATGGGCTCTCTAGCCTTGTGGCAACCGTCCTAGGAGAAGGAAAACTCTAATCCCAAACCCGGGCAGATGGTGCTCGTCCAACCCTGTAAGGTCAACCATCTTAAGATAAGGAAACTCTAATCAAACCTACGGCCCGAGGACCTCGCTGCCACGTCCATGCTTGCAAAGCCACGGCAGATGAATCTCTGGTTTAAAGGGTGAGGCCAGTTCTGTGCACGCTGCTCTCCACCAGAAAAATCCATTGCACAGGCTCGAAGGACAAATCCAGTTCCAAAAAAAAAAAAAAAAAAAAAGAGCCCTGTAGCGATAGGCAAGGGACGAAACCGGCAGGTGTAAAGATGCACTGGAAGCCGCAGCCCCAACCCTGCATGCAGGCGGTTCAGGACTTTGGTCGCTCGAGGCTGATCCGGGAGATGACAGTCTTGTTCGGCAGCATCCTGAATGACCAAGCAGCCTTTTTTAAGGAGAGCACTGCTTGCTCCATATGGAGAGGGGCCTAGAAAAGGTGGCCTAACGAAAGCTCATCCCCAACTACCTGGTTGGCTAGCCGCGGCCAACGGGAATCTTCTAATGCGGTCAAACCAAGACAAAGAAACAAAGGCACACACCGGCCTCCAAAGGTGTAAATAAACTGACACTTGCATGCTGGAACATCAGAACCATGCAAGACTCTGAAGATAGTGGACGGCCTGAGTGTCGTTCTGCCCTAATAGCCCATGAACTATCACAGCTTAATATTGACATTGCTGCTCTTAGTGAAGTTCGCTTCCATGAGGAAGGCAGCCTTAAAGAACATGGCGCCGGCTACACACTTTACTGGTCTGGCAAACCCAAAACCGAAAAACATCTTTCAGGAGCAGGCTTTATGATTAAAAACTCCATTGCCTCCAAACTCGAAACCTTGCCAACAGGACACTCTGATCGCATTATTTCCTTACACCTCCCACATGTTGTTCTCTTTAGTATATATGCCCCAACTATGCAAGCCGACCCTGTAGAGAAAGACAAACTCTACACAGACCTACGCCACCTCATACAAAACGTCCCTGTAGAAGATAAAATTATTATCCTTGGTGACTTCAATGCCAGAGTAGGAAAGAACTCCGAAGCCTGGAAAGGTGTCTTAGGCAAGCATGGTGTTGGAAATTGCAATGATAACGGACGCCTCCTGTTAGAGTTCTGTGCAGAACAACAGCTGACTATTACAAACACAATCTTTCAACAGAAAGATAGCTTGAAGACAACCTGGATGCATCCCCGATCCAAACATTGGCACATCATTGACTATGTTCTAGTCCGTCAGAGAGACATTCGCGATGTCCGTCATACCCGAGTGATGCCCAGTGCAGAATGCCAAACAGATCATCGCCTCGTTAGATGTAAACTAAATCTTCATCTTAAGTTCAAACCTAAGAGGGGTGGCATCTTAAAGAAGAGACTCCAAGTCAACAATCTTCAACAAGCTACCATGAGAGACAACTTCCAGGCAAACCTACAAACGAAACTTGAAGACCATCCTACAGATCCTTCTCCTACAGTGCTTTGGCAACATATCAAAAACAGTATCCTCCAGTCTGCAGAAGAATCCCTCGGGTTCTCCCACAAGAAAAATCAAGACTGGTTTGATGAAAACAACCAAGAGATCCAGGAGCTGTTGGCAAGGAAGAGAGCTGCTCACCAGGCATACCTCGCCCAGCCAACCTGTCATGTAAGAAAAGCAGCTTTCCGCCTCACATGTAGCAAACTACAACAAAAACTCCGAGACATGCAAAACAAGTGGTGGATCAATATAGCAGAAAAGACACAACGCTGTGCAGATCTGGGTGATCATAAAGGATTTTATGAAGCTCTTAAAGCAGTGTTTGGACCTACTTATCAGGCCCAAAGCTCTTTATACAGTACAGATGGTCAAACATTAATTACTGATAAAGCCTCCATCCTGAATCGTTGGGCTGAACATTTTCAAAGTCTCTTTAGCGCCAACCGAGTAGTCCAAGCCTCAGCTATCCAACATATGATACAAAAACCAATGAAAAATGACTTGGACATAGCTCCCACTTTGGAAGAGACCCTTAAGGCCATACAGCAGATGAAAAACGCAAGGCAGCTGGGATTGATGGAATCCCACCTGAAGTTTGGAAACACGGAGGTCATGCACTCCATGAAAAATTCCACGAATTCCTTGTGAATTGCTGGGGAAAAGGGGAACTGCCATCAGATCTCCGAGATGCAGTAATCATCACCCTGTACAAGAAAAAAGGAGCAAAATCCGACTGCTCAAACTATCGAGGCATAACACTGCTCTCTATTGCTGGAAAAATCCTTGCAAGGATACTCCTGAACAGATTAGTTCCTGCTATTGCAGAAGAACTTCTCCCTGAAAGCCAATGTGGCTTCAGAGCCAATAGGAGTACTACAGACATGGTATTTGCCCTTAGGCAACTGCAAGAAAAATGTAGGGAGCAGAACAAGGGTCTCTATGTAACATTTGTCGACCTCACCAAAGCCTTTGACACTGTAAGTAGAAAAGGCCTGTGGCAGATCCTGGAAAGACTAGGATGTCCCCCCAAATTCCTTAAAATGATTATCTTGCTACACGAGGGCCAGCGTGGTCAAGTCAGATATGGCGATGCTCTTTCAGAGCCCTTTCTAATAACTAATGGAGTGAAGCAAGGTTGTGTTCTTGCACCAACTTTATTTACAATCTTCTTTAGCACGATGCTCCAAAGGGCTATGGCAGAGCTTGAAGAAGACGACGGTATCTATATACGTTACCGTACTGATGGTAGCTTGTTTAACTTAAGCTGTCTGACAGCTCACACTAAGACTCTAAACTATCTAGTCTGTGAGCTGCTCTTCGCCGGTGATGCTGCCCTTGCTGCCCACACAGAAGCAGCTCTGCAGCGCCTAACGTCCTGCTTTGCAACAGCTGCAGAGCTGTTTGGGCTAGAAGTCAACCTGAAGAAAACAGAAGTTCTTTACCAGCCTGCATCACAGGACGAACACCACCATCCCCACACTGCCGTTGGCAAATCTGTGCTCAAGTCCGTTCATCAGTTCGCCTACCTGGGAAGTATCATCTCCTCAGATGCCAAGATTGACAAAGAGATCGATCACAGATTAGCAAAGGCATATAGTGCATTTGGAAGACTTCACAAAAGAGTCTGGAGCAATAAACACCTGAGGCAAAGCACAAAAATCAGTGTGTTTAGAGCCATCCTACTGTCTATCCTCCTTTATGGATCTGAAACATGGGTCACCTATCGCCACCACCTACGACTCCTCGAGCGCTTTCATCAGCGCTGTCTACGCACAATCCTAAATATACACTGGACTGACTATGTGACGAATGTTGCTGTCCTTGAGCAAGCAGGGATCACCAGCATTGAAGCCATGATATTGAGAACACAGCTGCGCTGGGCAGGGCACGTTTCTAGGATGGAGGACCATCGCTTCCCAAAAATACTACTCTACGGTGAACTCGCCACAGGTCAGCGTAAGAGGGGCGCTCCAAAAAAGCGATACAAAGACTCCCTGAAACAACATCTCAGGCTTGGCCAAATTGATCACCAACAGTGGTCCGCCCTGGCCTCACATCGGGAGGCATGGAGACGCACTATCCACAATGCTGCAGCCTTATTTGAGAACTCACGACGAACAAGTCTTGAAGAGAAACGACAACGCAGAAAGAATCACAACCCAAAAACATCACCCAAGGAGACCTTCTGCTGTGCTTTTTGCAACCGGACTTGTTTATCTCGGATTGGCCTTTTTAGTCATCAGCGCGCTTGCAGAAAGCGCGGGATGAGTCCTTCCTGAATCTTCGTTTGCGAAGAAAAGCCAGAGATACATTCAATGTAAATATCAAAGCTGTGTTTCATTCAATACAACCAATAAATCAAGTACATATTAACATACAAATTAAGAACTATTTGAAAAAGATTAAAAGAGACAGAAAATAAAACAAAATAAAATCCTGAAAATGATCAACACTGATAATATTGACATTGAATCAAATTTGCTTAACTATGCCTGCTGTTGGAGACCAAGATAGAGAATGCTGTGTTCTGGAATGCCTAACATTTCCCAACAAATCCTCTGGATTAAAAGCAGCATAAACAGCTCCCAGGCACACATGCTCACACACAAAAATTATGCTGAATGCGTATTACTCCTGATCCAGTCGTTCCAGTTGTCACCATCACTTAACACCTGTTCAAACCTTGGTAAGAAGTGCATTCCTTATTATCCTAACACACTGAGACCAAATCAACCTCAAAAACATGCAAACAAGTCTTCCTCGTATAGTCCCACTAAGCAGAATGTGCTCCTGTTAAGTAAAATTGATTTAAACTGATCAATCAACTAAAGCTTGCAGCCTGAGAAAAAACTCAGCTGATGGCATTCCTGGAAGAGCCTTCAACACCTTCATGCTCCATTGCTTCATTCAGAAATAAATGCAACAATCCCTACACTGCTTTCTCACAGGCATCCAGAGCTTAATATTTTGCTAAATTACCACTCTCAGAGCACATACTGTACAAGGGATCAGTGAGCTACGTTATTAAGACTGGCTATATCGCTGTGTTATCAATTCTCCTCATCTTCTGCAATGTTTTTACACTAATATTATTTTTAAATGTTTGATTTGTTTAAATGTATTTCAATAACATTTATTATTTGTAGGTCACTATACTCTAAAAAAAACGCTTACAGAAATAAGTACATTCTTGCTACGGGAATAGGGAATTCCAGAGCAGACACATCCGACCACAATAACTGCCCAAAGCTCTATGACGCCAAAAAGACAGCTGCACAAAGCCAGCACTTTTAACCTGCTGTGTATGTCTGCTGACCACAGAATAAATGTACAAACACTGGACCTAATTCCAAATGAAGCAAAAACTGAATGCTAAAACAATACGGGAAAGGAAAGTCAAGTCTTTGAAAGTTTTGGTAATGGTTCACACAATTTTGATATTTGTATACAGAAAATGAAACAAAACACCAAGATAATGAGTGTAAGTAAATTATCAATATTCCATATTTGGCACCTGGAGATATTCTAAGAAGTGGCAAAAAGCCAATAGTCAAGAGGAATCTGAATACAGATTTATCTCAATATTATAATTAACTGGAATTATTTCCCCAATAATGAAGCTGCCAAGTTATTAATGATTAATGCTAGAGTACTTTATTTTACTCAACAGTATCTAAAAACTACAGGGTAGTAGCAACAGCGTTTACCCTATATTCAATTTAACCTTGTAATTAACACAATTATCATATTCTAATTATGAACAAAAATAAAAAGAAACAACTTTCTTGGCTTTTTCATATAGAGCCTCATTTTATTAACAAATAACTTCCTAACTTAATTTTGGAATTGTGTTAGTGCTAAAGGTCCACCTTAAACAATCAGTTACAGGTCAACAACCTTGTCATAGAATCATAGAATTGCAGAGTTGGAAGAGACCACGAGGGCCATCCAGTCCAACCCCCTGCCATGCAGGAAATCACGATCAAAGCATCCCTGACAGATGGCCATCCAGCCTCTGTTTAAAGACCTCCAAGGAAGGAGACCCCACCACACTCTGAGGGAGTGCATTCCACTGCCAAACAGCTCTTACTGTCAAAAAGTTCCTCCTCATGTTGAGGTGGAATCTCTGTTCCTGGAGCTTGCATCCATTGCTCCGTGTTCCAATATCTGGAGCAGCAGAAAACAAGCTTGCTCCATCCTCAACGTGACACCCCTTCAAATACTTAAACAGGGCTATCATATCACCTCTTAACCGTCTTTTTTCCAGGCTAAACATACCCAGCTCCCTAAGTCTCTCCTCATAAGGCATGGTTTCCAGGCCTTTCACCATTTTAGTCGCCCTCCTCTGGACACGCTCCAATTTGTCAATATCCTTTTTGAATTGTGGTGCCCAGAACTGGACATGGGGGTATGTTCCAAGACCACCCATGGATACCTGAAACCGTGGATAATAGGGAACCCTATTATTTTCAGTGAGACAAATGGGATTCTGTTGACCACAGAATCCCACTGGAGGACCTAGAAATGCCTAGATAGAGCATATTTTTTCAGATGTGGATAAGTGAAACTGTGGATACTGAATCTGTGGGTGTGGGAGTCACCCTGTATGTGTAAAATAAATCTAAGTAAATTATCCCCTTTTGTTACAAAGTTTCTTGTTCATTAGCTTTTAATTGGGTAGTTCCTATCACTTTTCCCCAGATGTCAAACTATGCCATCCTATGGACATACACACTCAGAAGATTGCAAGACATTGGTGTGAGAAGGGACAGAGTGAGAACATCTGAGAACAAAATAAAGAACTACAGTTGGCCCTCCATATCCACAATTTTTTAATCCATGGATTCAACCATCCACGGCTTGAAAATATTTGGGGGGGAAATAATACTCCAAGAAGCAAACCTTGATTTCGCTTTTTGTTTTTTGTTTTTTTGTTTTTCCTAGGCTGTAAGGCCATGTTATGGAAGAGTTTATTCCTGATGTTTCACTTGCATCTGTGGCTGGCATCTTCAAAGAATGGTTGAGAAGGGGTGTGGGGGTTATATACTGTGGGCCCTTGTTGGAGAGGATATGTAAATTTGTGTATTTGAATGGGTAGTTCCTGGGGGCAGATATGCAAGGAGGATTAGTGTCTGTTTGGCTAATTGTCCATTGTCTGCTGGAAATCACCCTATCCCTGGGTGGAGTTCATTTCCATGTGCTGAGTTTTGATTTTAGTGTTTTTCAGGACTGAACTTCACCCAGGGATAGGGGATTTCCAGCAGAAAATGGATCATTACCCAAACAGACACTAATCCTCCCTGCATATCATCCCACACTAGGAACTAGCCATTCAAATACACAAATGTACATATCCTCTCCAACAGGGACTCACAGTATATAAACCCCACACATCCCTACACCACCAGTCTCTGAAGATGCCAGCGACAGATGCAGGCAAAACGTCAGAAATAAACTATGCCAGAACATGACCTTACAGCCCGGGGGGAAAAAAAACCCCACAAAAAACCTATGGATGCTGGCTGTGAAAGCCTTCGACTTCACCTTGATTTTGCTATTTTATATAATGGGCACCATTTTACTGTACCATTGCATATAATGGAACTTGAGCATCCACGGATTTTGGTTTCCACAGGGGTCCTGGAACCAATCCCCAGCAGATACCAAGGGGCCAAGGTATTTACTTGTCTACTACCAACTTGGATGGCTTTAAAAGGGGATGAGACAAAAATATGGCTGAGTCACGGTGGTACAGAGGTTTGAATATTGGACTAGGGCTCTGGGAGGTGAATGTTCAGATCCCCACTGAGCTATGGAAACTAACTGGGTGAACCTGGGCAAGTCATACTTTCTCAACCCCAGAGGAAAGCAGTGGAAAACTCTTCTGAACAAATCTTGCCAGGAAAACCCCATGATAGGTTCACCTTAGGGTCACCAGACACTGAAATGGATTTGAAGGCAGACAACAACAGAGGATAAGACTATCAATGGTAATCACACATCATGGGCATATATGACATCCAGTATCAGAGGCAATATGTTTCTGAGTACCTGTTGCTGGAGAATCATGCACATAAGTGTGATGTTGTGCTCATGTCCTGCTTATGAGCTACCCATAGCCATTCAATTGGACACTGGATTAGAACACTGGACAAGAACAGGATCTGGTCTCATCCAGTATTTCTTTTCTCATGTTCTTAGAAATTAAACTTTGAAATGCTAACAATAAGAAAGGGTGGGACCATTTACATCTTGGCCAAGCAAATCCTCTTTGGGCTAAAGGTTTCCAAGAAGAGTTGATTGAACATTAGGCTCCTTCAGCAATATTTTAATTCTGCTAGATTTTTCCTACATAGTACAAGTACTTCAGTCCTCACTGGACCTCTCTTTTAAAACTCTGCTAGCATCCAAAAGTAATAAACTCTGGGAGATGAAATTATCTCCATGGAACATCCAGCCTCCAGCTCTAACACGCTTAAGCTATTCTGTCCACTTCTGCCTCCAGACAGATTTCATGCCTCACACACACAGTAGCAGGGAAGGATTCCAACAGTTTTTGCTGACATTTGTTTGGCTCAGGGTGCTTAACTGGACATCACTTAGGTTTCTGCCTTGAACCAACTCAACTGAATATATGGATTGTCTGCTTTCTGAGGTATGTATAAGGTTTGTTTTAAATTATGATGGAATGGGAATGCAGTTGCTGTATGTTTAGACAATTTTCTGCATATTACAGGCCATCTCAGAAAGCTGGTGCATACTGCTCAATTACCACTGTATGTAGGAATGTCTAAACAGCAGATTTTCAGTCCATCACCTGTCTATTGTCACATGACAACCTGGAACTTTAGTTGGCTTGTCTGTTTCTGTTGCCCAAGAAGCCAAATTTGTATGCCATCGTTTGTTCTTGGTTTATACCTCTGATTTGTAGAAGAAAAGAGAAATCTAAGTTCCTGGTTTGGACATAACTATAAACAAACCAGGAAAAGAAGTGTCGATGGCTTGTTTAGCCATTTCACTTGCAGTAGGAGTGATCAGACAGTACATACAGCTGTGAAGCTCATAAACAAGCAAAGTAATCATAAATGATAAACCAGGCCTCCCTTGGACCTCTGGCTTGTTGTTATGTCTTATCTAGGCCACTGAGATCTTATCTACATGAGCCAGGATATGCCGGCTCCCCACCAGCATATCCTGGCTGTGGATCTGGCCAATTCTTCCCCCATTACCTGTATGGAATAGGCTGGAGTCTGAATAGGCATGCCAGCCTATCCTTGCAGCCACTGCCATTTCCCTCACTGTCTCAGAAGCCAGGAAGGGGTCCCCACAACATGTGATTGAGGCTCCCCGCATGTGACTGGCCATGGTCACATGCTGCGGGACTCCGTCCTGGTTTCTGGAGAGCCAGGGAGACCGCAGCAGCAATGATGGCTAGCCTGCATGGATGGGTACCTGCAGACATGTGGGACTCAATCTGTTGTTTGCCAGTGGTAACAGAGTAAACTGGGTATTTTTATAAACCACATTATCATGCCCTTTCCCCCATTCCAGCCCTATATCTGCTTCAGAGTGGTGAGAACTGCCCAGGGGCAGAACAGGGCAAGAGCCCTGTGTTGTATGGACTGCTGGGCTCTGAGACAGGGGCAAGACAGGGTTTTTAGCCCATGTAGACAAGCCCTGAGAGATGCAGCTAATGTCTAAACATGTTTATTTTATCCTATCAAACTGAACAGGATTGGAGGTGATATCATGCAAACTACTTAGGAAACAATATCATATTAATTGTAGCTGGCATAGAACATTGGCCTCTGGGACAAGACAGCAATTACACATGACATATAATAAAAGTAGGGCTGTATCACCCCCACTTTTTTTTTTTTAAGTCAATTTTGAAAAAGGAAAGAAGTGTCTTGTTCCCAATAACTGAAACAGTTTTGTGAAGTTGATGGCCAGCTAAACAGAGCAAAGCTACCTGAACAAAATCTGCAGATTAACATCATGACCCAGAACTAAAGCTAAGTTTGGGAAACAGATAGTTTTATGTAAGAGAAAAGAGGGAATATTTCTACAGACAGTGCTTGCCATCTTCACGTCTCATCAATAAAACAATATTAATACGGTATGCTGAGGAATTAACTGGGAACGCATTATAGTTGATTAACTTTTGTAACCAGTTAATCAAACCAATTAATAGATTAAGCATCACAGCCCAAATAAAATCTGGGTCTCATGGGGTGGGAATGCTGCTGTTGTTATATGCCTCCAAGTCAACTCTGACTCATTGCAACCCATTCCTATATTTTTCTTGCAAGATTTATTATTCAGTGGCAGTTTGCCATTGCCCTCCTCTGAGGCTGAGAGAGCACAACTTGCCCAAGGTTACCCAGTGGTTTCCCATGGCTGAGCAGAAATTTGAACGATGGTCTCTTGGAGTCCTAGTCCAGCATTTAAACCACTACACCATGCTGGCTCCCAGGGTCTCCTGATAGATTACCTCAAATCCATATGAAATTGCCACCATAAAGAAAGCCAGTATCACTTTCAGCAGCTATCCTTAACTTCCACCACCTGCTTGGTGTCTGTGGCCTCAGGAAAATGCAGTGCTCTCAGAATATTAGGAGCAGCCCACACATTGTGAACTCTTTCTCTTCAGCCCTTCCCCAACTGCACGTTCAACATTTCCTGAGAGCCTTAATAACTAACCAGGGTTACTAATGTAATCAGATTTGAAACTCGCTTGCAAACCCTGGTTAAGCTGGTGTAAAGTTGGATAAGATGGGGGAAGAGTGAAAGAATCCACATTTAAGCAGAGAGCCTCTTCATGATCTCTGAACCATAATCAGAGTTCTGAAACATTATGTCTGCATCACAGAATCATAGTGCCATCCTAAGAATCATATATGAATCATAGAAGTTATCCTGGTTCAAGGTCCTCTTTACCGCATGATCTTCAATAAAGGATGTAGCATATGAGTGTAAGTGTGCTGAATATTTATTATTTATTTTTTTTGCAAGAGTTATATCTTGGTAATTATAAAATAGGTAGCAATCTTCTAGTCACCAGTACTGGTCACCATCATTTTTATGATACTGAATTTGGTACTTGTCTCCCTTGTCTACATAGCTCAGCCCTACACCACAAAATATCCATTATGACACCCAATATCACACATCTCAGAGAAGAACTCCTTCCCTTTGAGAGGGATCATCATTCTCTGGAACTGTAGCTGTGCACCCTAGAATAAGCGCTGGACCACTTTGAATCAGACTTCCACACCTCCAGAGGAATGTCCCCAACAACATGCCACTGAGTTCACTCTAGTCCACTGCTTTCTTTTTCTGCAAGGCATTCTCAAGCTATAGCAATGTCATCAAAACAGCAAAATTTCACTTACTAACTGAAAAGTTACTCAGTTTCTCCTGTGCATATATGGTGTAACTTGTTCCTTTCCAAATGATCATCCATCCCTTCCTCAAACAGAAGTTCACCATCCTTTGTTCTGAAGTCCTAGTTGGGGAGTGTCCAGGACTCCTGGTGGTGCAGTGGTTAAATGCAAGTACTGCAAGCCACAACATTATGAGTTTGATCCCAGAGGGCTCCAAGGTTGACTCAGCTTTCCATCCTTCTGTAGGTTGGTAAAATGAGTACCCAGCTTGTTGGGGGCAATTATCTCACATATTGTAAACCACTTAGGGAGTGCTTTGGCACTGTTAAGCCGTACAGAAATATCAATGATATTGCTATTGCTATGTGTCAGTGCACATGAGCCAGTGTGTCACAGTTCACACTTCTTTGTGCAAGTAGATCAAACAAGGCTGAAGTCCTAGGAGACCTTCCATCTAATTTAATTGCTCAGTCCCAGCTTTGACTTAAAAAGTTTCCAGACCCTGCCTACAGGACTTGGTATTCCAGGTCCTGCTCTAAACACTTTCTCCACATTAATCATTCCCTGGGATGGTCCAGCCAAGAGGCAAAGTGAAACATCACATTTCCCTGACAGATGTTTATCCAACCTCTGCTTAAAAACCTCCAAAGAAGAGGAGCCAATTACTTCTCAAGGCAAGTACCGAGCCATAGTAGTTGGTTAATGAGACTTGCATCCAAGCCTGAGGTATCATTTTTGAAAGGAGCTCTTTCTTTCATGGCTTTCATGGTACAACTATTTTCATACAAAAGATTCCAAACAGGAGTAAGCAAAGTCAAGGAACAGAACAGAGAAGCATAAGCAGGCCAATTGTCATTCCTTCCAACATTTCACAGGTGAAAACTGTGACATGTAGCCATGTGTGTCAGAACACCTCTCCAGGTTGGGCCCACAGTTCCAGCTCTTGGCTTCTGTCCTTCTCCTTGCCCCTTTACCCTTACAATTCCTCCCTGGATCTGGTATTCGAGCCTCAAAGTGATCCCTATTATGGACAAGTGGCTGTGTTGATGACAGTGGGTTCAATGCGGTAAATGGGTTCAATGTGGTAAGCACGAGCAGTCTCCTTATCAATTCTTAAATGAAACAGTCTGACTCAGATGTAGGAAATAAAACCAAGTAAAGGTCAATTATATAACAAACAACATTAAACAAGAAATTCCTGAATTCTCTTCCTTCATTCACAGTTCCCAAAGCCCTATTCAAACCTCCACCCTGTCTCTGACTGCCCAAACTCTATTTCATCTCTTTTCCCTATCTGACTCTTTGGCACACCAGCCTCTAGTTTATCTTTCTTTCCATAGCCCTGTTACCTTACCCTACCACCCCTATTTCATAACTGCACATAGAGGACACTTTTGGGGGTCGCACTGACTGGATCCTGCTCAGGGTCAAGCTCACTAGAGGACAGTCAAGATCACAATGGCGTAAGACGTGCCAAGAATAATAATGGTGGGGAAACCCAGATAGGATTACGCAAAAACCCAGCCATTAATGGGTCTATGCTAATCCTCTCAAACATGCAATCAGTGACCTTCCCTCAACCCATACCCTACAGATATCTCTCCTATGCCCCCTACCTGTCCGAACATTATGAGTAAGAGGTTGTAGATCCATCAACATTTTGTTACTCCAGAGGTAGGACAATCAGCCTGTTCTGGATCCTTTTGTCCATTCTGTGAGAAAGCCATTTAGGCTTTGTCATAACCAGAACACCCCTCCAGGGTATGAAATGAGGTATAAATATCCTAGCTCAGACCCTAACCAAGTGTGCTACATACTGGATCCATCATTCTGTGTGCCACAGACCAGATTCACCTGTGCTACCCTCAGACGCTGTCTGACTCTCTTTGCTGCTCAGATGTCTTTCTCTGAGACTGGTAACTATCACCCTTCCACCCCTGACTTCTCTTTATCCAGTCCTTCAGCCTTTCCCTCCAATAGCCTTGTATGGTTCTTAATAGCCTATGTTCATGTGCAATAGTTCATCTCATATTAATTCAAATAAAATACTTTCCTTAATCTCAACTGGAGTGTTCTTTACAGTTAGTACTGGTATACATCAGTGAAAAGGTCCCCAAAGTTACCCTCCTCTTACAGGCTTCCTTTTTGAGCTATAATTCCTCCACAATTCAAGGTGATGCCGGCATTGTGGGTGGGACTTGAATGCCCCCCACCTCTTAGGGTAACAGCCCCCCTCTTCACAGCATTCCCTGTGCTGCGATTGGCTGGCTCTAACCAGGCATGCCCAGATTCTGTCTTCACACCAAACAACATCAGATTGTGGTCAAGATGGCAAAAGTTATTAATGAGGAAACCAGATAGCCTAGAAGAGGCTGCAGCAGTTTGCTTTGCCTGAGCCAACATGGAAGGAAAAATTCTGCCCTCTCCTAGCCATCCGCAATTCCTTTGATTGAGTACAAACTACTTTTGCACTTTGAACTCAGTTTTCAGCAACTGAAGTAAGCCAGGATGAAAGGGAGAAAAAAGGAATCAGGGGCTTTTTTAAAATAGCTGAAAAAGTAGGATGACAGAGGATTAAATTGGGACTGTTCCTGGCAAATTGGGACGGTTAGAGGGCATTAATATTTTGCCAATTTTTAAAAATATGGCAATGCCACATCGAGATTGTCCTAAAATAAAAGGGTCACTAGCCTATATGATAATCTACATTATTCAAAGTGAAGGCCAATTCACTTTGGCTTCTGCCATCAGACAGGAGACATAGGGCCACTGGGAAGCTGTACCTTCTGCTTCCTCAGAAATAACACCAAAGGGTTGTCTAAATGATGAAAATACTCCTCATAGGATTTGAGAAGAATACCCTTTGTCTCAATGAGATCCAACTGAGATTTGCGGTTTTTGGAAGGAGGGGAGCCAAAAACTCAATTTACTGCATGGGAAAAGCCTTTGCAGCTTTTCACAAAGTTTTTAAAATAAATGCAAGGAAATGTGCATTACCAATGTGCATTGCTGCGCATTCCCAGCAAGGGAGGAATGGAAAGCTGATTGGTCAGACATGCACGGGGGGGGGGTGCGCTTGCCAGCAATGAAGTGTCTGGAAGCACCATTTTAGAGTTTCGATTGTGTGCTTTTTTGCTGCACTGAGGCAACCAAGCATCTTTTTAAAGCAGAAGGTTGCACTTGTGCACTTGCGTTTTTTTTAAAAAAAATACTGTGCAGCGGCGACAACTTATGGAGAATAATAATGCGAGTAAATTCATTCTTGGCCACCATCTTGATTTGTAGGCCTGCTCTAAACACTTTGTCTGCAGGTGCACTTCAAACATGGATAGCTTCTCAGACTAGTGATTTTGCCAAAGGACCATGGAGACAAATGAATGCTGCTCTGAATCTGTGTTAATGCGCAGGAATCTTCTCGGCTAGATAAGCCCCAAGACAATGGAACCAAGAAAACAAGGCCCATCCATTATCCAAAGGAGAAGCTGTTACAAGAAACTCACTTCACCGCTCCATGCCAAAAAGAACACTCAGCTCATGGCATTTGTTTGCTGCCTGCTGAAGAGGAACAGGAAAAGTGCTCTCTGGTCCTATGGGTCAGCCAAAGTAACAAGATCCTCCAAGTGTTATTCAATGCAAGAACAAAATCTGGCTCAGATTGGACACATGCCTGATTATAGTTCATCACTTTGTTCTGGCCTTGAAGAACAAATCTCTCCTCCCTACCTTTCCCTTCCTCTGTTCCTCCTTTGTATATCTTTTTCTTTGTAGCCCCACGATAGGCTCTCTACTTCTCATTTTATTAATATGAGCCACTCTAGGAGACAATTGTCTAAAAAGCAAGATCAAAATATAACAAGCAAACAAACTTTCGAGTACAATGAAATCAACTTCTACAGGATATGAAGAGCTAGAACTGAACTCTCCCTGTTTGGCTCACTCAAAGACAGAGTGGCTGGAACAGAGATTTCAGCAGGAAACAGGAGAAGTTATGCAAGTCACAACATGAGAGAGATGGCCGAAGGCTGACGGCTGCAGCCCCCAGACTGTTTAACTACTGTAGTTTCTGTCATCTTCTGAACAGGATAAAAGCAAGCCCTTCTGCATTTCAGTAATTGGAGGGAAGGGGGTTCTATACTTGATGGCAATTTGTATGCAAGGCTGTCTTTCCTCTTAAGTTAGAAGAAAGAAAGAAAGAAAGAAAGAAAGAAAGAAAGAAAGAAAGAAAGAATCCAGCTGTCTGTTGGGGCCAGGTAATCAATTGAGCAAGTACACGAAGTGCCAGCAATAGATGCTTTCCAACACAAATGTGGTTGTTCTGCTTCTTGGAGTGGCTAGCACAGCCTCATCCCACAAATACATACCTACATATTTCCCCCCATTTTTGAGCTGGGTTCAGTCATTATGTAACCTTCAAAGCTACCTTGGCAGTTGAATTCCATTCCCTCAAGCAGTCCATTCCAGAAAGGACAACCTGCCAAAATACAAATGCAAACCGCCTGGTGCTGTTTTTCTCTAGCAAGCAGAGTTTCCGAGAAGGATTTTTAGTGTGCACAGAATCTGGATTGTTGCATATGTCTTAGTTAATAACACTCAAAAAATGAATGTGCAGAGACAGTGGAAACTGTGCACATTCAAAAGGCATTGTGTGAACTGTAACACACAGAAAGAATTGTGCATATCATGCAGAGCCTCTCACATCTGGGAAAATGCTGTGAGAGACCAAAAAAGAAAAAAAGGAAAAAAAAAAGAATGCTATATACTTCCCAGGGAGTGTCAACAGTCAGTCTCCAACAGATATAAGATACTCTGTATCTTAAGCTCATAGCATGAATAGGTAGTTTTGTACATTGCCTGGGAGAATGCAGAGTTTCCATGTGATACAGGAGAACATGAACTACTGCAGGGGGAGTCTGAAAATATTAATTAAACTGAGTGTCTCAGCAGTGAATTATGTCGCCAGTTCATAAGGATTGTCGGGTATCCGAGACTTGGATGTAGGCCTTTGGGCCACTCAGAAATCATACTGATTGGAAAACTATTAAAAAACAGAGGGGAAGGGATAAAGCAAAATGACCAAAGTCCCATAAATAAGAAGTGATGGCAACCAATCTCCTTCTGAGTTCAATTTGCACCCCCCAGTGATTTCAAGGCTTCAAATATTGATGTAAACCAATGTGTCACTGGGCCAGTCTATATAAGGAGGGGGGGGGGAGGTTGCTCTACTTTGCTGCTCCAGAGACTAGAACATGGAACAATGGATACAAAGTCCAAGAACAGAGATTCCACCTCAACATTAGGAGGAACTTTCTGACAGTAAGAGCTGTTCGGCAGTGGAACGCACTCCCTCGGAGCGTGGTGGGGTCTCCTTTCTTGGAGGTCTTTAAACAGAGGCTGGATTGCCATCTGTCAGGGATGCTTTGATTGTGTATTCCTGCTTGGCAGGGGGTTGGACTGGATGGCCCTCATGGTCTCTTCCAACTCTACAATTCTATGAAATGTGGACTGATACAAACTTACAGATATTCGAAGCAGGATCGACCTGTCTTAACAGTAGTTTGGCAAATCGCAGGCATGCAAGGCTATCCATTTTTGCTGTCCCAACGAGCATGCCTACGATTCAAAATGGCGGCTGTGACTCACATTTTCATTTTAGCCAGTTGCTATCACCGAATTTGTTTTTAAAGGCATACCTAAAGTGCGGATGTGTGATAGTGCAATATTCTGCCTTAGTAAAGAAAAGGAAAGGAAAGGAAAGGAAAGGAAAGGAAAGGAAAGGAAGCCAGGTTGATTTCTGGTGTTTCCAGAAGAGAGCATATAACACCGGTGCTAAAAGCTCTCCACTGGCTGCCTATTAGTTTCCGGGCACAGTACAAGGTGTTGGTTATGACCTTTAAAGCCCTACATGGCTTGGGTCCAACTTACCTCCAAGTTGGACCGCCTCCTTCCGTACGACCCTCCCCGCACACTTCGGTCCTCTGGGAGGAATCTGTTACAGCCTATGAAAACAAGGCTGTCGGTGACCTCCCAGAGGACCTTCTCTGCTGCTGCTCCCAGATTATGGAATGGCCTGCCGGACAAGATCCGTCTTATTACTACCTTAGACAGCTTTTAAAAAGCTGTCAAGACGGATCTTTTCCGGCAGGCCTTTCCTGAATAATTATCCCGGCCCAAGACTCAGCTGCCCTTTCTAGGCTATGATTGTATGTTTTAATTTTTTTTCCTTCTAATTTATATATATTTTAATTAATGCATGTTTTTAATCCTTCGTAATTTAATATTATTTTAAGGGGTGGGTGGGCTAGGGTATTGTGAGTATGGGGTTTTTATATTGTAAGCCGCCTCGATTGCGTTGCAGAGGGGTGGGATATAAATAAAATTTTATTATTTTATTATATTTATTATAAGAAAAAGAAAAGAAAAAGGCTGTTTCATCACCTCAGCACATGATCGCTAAGACAAAAATCCAAGATGGTCGTTCTGGGGCTCTGGCCTTCTTAGCAAGCCCCGCCTCCTGCTCCCATCCAGCTAATCAGCTTTCTACTTCAGCTTTTCTGGGACTATGTGAATAAATGTGATTGCCTGTCCTAATGATCGACAATGCACATTTCTCTATAGTGTTTTTCAAAAATTTCAGTGAAAGCCCCCCTCCTTCCAAATATGGCAGATTTACCTGGGATCCCATTAGGACAGGTTGTATTCTAAGTGAATTCTATAAAGATTATTTTCACCATTTAGACAGGCCCACTATCTGAAGCAACTGTAGATTTCTAGAAATGTTTGTATTGATTGGGCAGTGGAAAAAAATCTCTCAGATTAAATCACATTCTCCAGCATCACTTGGATGACACATGTAACATTCACAGAATATTTGACATTTCCTACTTATACTGATAATGTATGCACACTGCCCAAAATATGCAAAATTCTTTTTTCATTGTACATTTATGCATTTGTACACATTTCCATCCTGCTTGGCAATGAAGAATGTATTCAGAGACCAGTTATTTATGCATACTGTTCTCAGAATGTTCTCAAGACCACTTATAATAACCCAGGTACGTACACAACAACTACCTGTATACCAACACAAACAAGTTTGTTTTCAGATTTTTTTGGGGTGGGGTGGGGTACTGAGGGATCATAAAACATCAGCAGAACAATTTGCTAATGTGCTGCTGCAGTCAGTGGTTTGTAATTTATGAAAGAATTGGTGAGGAATATGGTTAGCTTTCATGTTCATACTACAGACATATTTTATATCCTTAAGGGATGCATAACATAGTAACTGGGCATTTACTAGTTAATAAAAAAAGGTGGTGGGGAGAATAATAATGCTGCTTTAAGTAGCTGCAGCTTCTCAAGCAGCCTGAGCAAGGTCAGCTCATCATCATCATCATCATCATCATAATGAAATTTATTTATATACCGCCCTTTGGTAATCCAATCAGGGCGGTTCACAACATTAAAAAACCACACAGTAAAACAATATACTCCCTCTCCCCCTTAAAAAGTTATTAAATCAATTACAAATTAAAACAACAATTAAAACATTTGATAAAAACACATACCTACATTTGGCAATAACAGTAGGTCCCCAGCGATATTCAGTTCTGTTAACAAAGGAGGCTGTGTGGACTCTCCTGAAGGAGGGGGGGTTCCCGAGGCCAGGATAATCTATTCTGGAAAGGCCTGCCAGAAGAGATCCGTCTTGACAGCCTTTTTGAAGCTGTCCAAAGATGTCAATTGATGGATCTCATCCGGCAGGCCGTTCCATAGTTTGGGGGAGACAACAGAAAAAGCCCTCCGGGAGGTAGCCAAAAGCCTCGACTTTTGAGCTCACGTTGAAGAGATAGATAAGAAGGTTTCCATCTAGGATGCCTAGGAAACTGTTCCTTTGTTAGTTAGATGGAGTGATCCCCCCCCTCCCAACACGAATGTTAGCACCTTCTAGAATAAGGGGAAAGTAGTATTTAAAGATCAGAAAAGATAATATAATCAGTCTTGGTCTGAAGGTGTGCAAGTTATCCACAATCCAACCCAGAAAACTGGTCTATTGGGGCAACAGTCCCTTCATCATGGGGACTTTGATGGACAGCAACTGTGACAAAGGACTGCTTTGCTCCACTGAGGGATGTGAGCTAATTTTGCCTTTGCCTTGGGCTTTATTGCTATATCCCATATGATACCTGCATATAACCAAGAAAATATTCTTTTGGTGTATCTGGGACTCTGTTTCATTTTGACAGACCCTCAAGCCCTGAGTTGGCCTGGGAACTGAGTGGATCATGGCCCTGGAATCATTACAGCTGCCAATATAGAGACAGCTTGTAATGCTTTAGAACAAGCAGAACACTTCACATCCATTTCCTCATTATTCTTTATAACAACTCTGTGTGATAGGGCACTACTCCATAATAGAGGGGAAGGAGGCTGAGACATCATGACTTGCCTAAAATAATACATGGGTCATAGCTGAGGCAACTTTTGAACTGGAGACTTTTGGAACTACATGCCTAAACGCCTTAGCAATTGTATGTATAATAGGAAAGACAGAAATGCAGGCAATAAGAAATCTATGTGCTTTTGAAAGTTTTTTTTTTAAGTTTAGTTGAAACCCACATTCTTTATTATTAGAATAAACAATGCAAAACTAAAGTAATCCAGAATGCATAATTTACACACTTGATATACAAAACTGGATTGCAAGACTTCTTTGCTCAGTACCTTGAAAACCACTGTTGTTATCAAGATTCTGTTGTAACCAGACCCAGCTCTATAAATGGGATATTAGCAATGCTTGGAAAGCTACTTTTAAGAAAGATGAATTTAATAATATGCTGAAGCTATTCATAACTAAAGATATAAAGAATATTCCCATTTTTTAAACATTCTCAACAAAAAAGGATGTTTCAGTACATCAAGATACCCTGTTGAAAAAATAGCCAACTGCAGTGAGATTTGTCACCCTGGCATGAAATTGGGTGGGTGGGGGAATCAGTGTTTTCCTTTTCCTGTCAGGAGCAACAGGAGAAAAAATAGAGCTTGCACAGACACAAACATGAACACAAAACTACTGTATTCTGTACCAACAACAAAAAAACAAAAAACAAAAACCTATTTTGACCAAATTAATCTTTTTGCTATTTTCAGAATAATGTCTGAAATGTGGGGAAAAAAATGAAAATGTACAAAAACCTCACGTAATCTTGCCCAGCAAAAGAGAAATTGTTTTGAAATTGTTCTCTCTTGTGTGTAAGAATGAGCTAAGTGAAAATTTACATCTTCATCCATAAGTGAGCAGATCAGTTGAAGCCCAAGCCAAGGGGTGCCCACTAATGCATGACTTGAGCTCTCTGCATTGACTTCAGACCTCTTCTGTAGTGCCCTTCCTAGCATACCTTGGACATTTTAACAAAGGTATTAGCAGCAAATAATATGATTTTGAATGTTGTGGGCACAACGGCATGGATTTCTACGTAAAATTTCCCATTTTGTCACCAACAGAAAAATGCTTCCCTTTATTATTCCTATCGAACAGTTTTCACAACCAGACTGTATACACTGACACCACATCTGGACTCAGATACACAGCTGAAATGCTTCCTCCATGATAATATGGTGGACTTGGAGACAATAAGGTGTGAGGGGATTGTTCAGCAAAGATCTGATTTAGGACATTTTCAGATGGCCCTTACCATGCAAGCAGCATCTGGAGCAGCAACGAGGCTGCTGCGCAGCAGGGGGTCCTTTTCGGACGCTGCCGTCCCTCTTCCGTGAGCATTCGTGGCACATACGTGAAGCTTTGGAAGCGACCGCATCATATTTCAATCACAGAAGTTGCCCGTGATTGAAATATGATGCAGCTGCTTCCAAAGTTTCATGTACATGCCACGAATGGTCACGGAAGAGGGACAACGGCGTCCAAAAAGGACCCCCTGCTGCGCAGCAGCCTCGTTACTGCTCCGGAGACTGCTTGCGTGATAAGGGCCATCTGAAAATGTCCTTACACTGAAAGTGAAAAATGTATGTCTCATCCCATCCTTCCAAACCATCTAATCTCTTGTGATTATACTTCACATTCCAGATGAAATAATGATAAATTACAGTAAGGAAATTTTAATGGGGTCATATTTTGCACTGCACTAGTGTAATAGCCAGCAACACTGCATGAACATGCAGAGGTATATTTAGCATATCTGCTTCCTGACATGAGCAAAATCGTTGGCATAGTTCTCTCCTTATGCACCTCAGCTCCTCACTCCCATTGGCTGTTTAGTTTTGGCTAATGTAATACAAACAGGCATAATTATTATATTCCACATTGTGATATAAGAACAGGTCCTATTGCTGAACAGTTTGCCATGAAGACCATACCTTTTACACTGTGCATCTTTAGATTACCCAAGCTATGCTCAGCAAATGCAAACAACAGTAAACTGAAATTCAACACATTCAAAACTCTTTCCCCAAAAACCACATTTACTCGAAATACATCCTACTAATTCAATGAGAGTTGGTTCCAAGTAACTGTGTATCGGAGTAGCTTAATTTGAGAAATATGATTCTACTGAAAATTTGCAAACATAAACCTGCTATTGGAACACACACACACAGGCGTATAAGAATTGGACTTTGTATTCAACTACTCAGCTATTACATTTTATTTATTAAATGCATTTCAACCACACTTTAAAGTCTTAGAACACTTGAAGCAGCTTAAAACCAAGAATGAAAATAATAAAATACCAAAACCAAAACTGTTTAGAAGGTGATAATTTGAGCTGATTTAAGTTTAATAAACTTTCCTTAGCCTGAAAATAAATTTATATACATATAAATCAAGGCCCATATATACAGGTGTGTTGGCATAGGCAGCTCAAGTATGGCAGAGGAAATACAGGCTAAAATTCTCTTGGTGATTAATTTAATTTAATTAATATCCCAACATTCTCCTGGCACAAGACTCAAGTTTTCTAACAACACAGATTAAAATAAGGTGCAGCAAAAAACAAACTAAGAATAAAAACTCAAAAGTCATTAAATAAGCAATCCTATTAAGAGCAGGCATCTGGCTATGTCCCCATAGTCAGATGCAAAATGATTACAGCATCACTAAGACCTCCAGGGGACTGCAATGAATCAGGATACTAATGTAATCATTTTGCATCTAGCTATAGGGACGTAGCCAGACATTTCTCTGACCCTGACCGCTTCTAATGAGGCCAGAATGTCCATGGTGGGAGGCTTCAGAGCCTGTATGGTAAGTCCAGGAGGTTCAGTCTAGCATAGGTCCACATGAAAAACGACTACACTATGCTGAACCACATAGACTTACCTATGACTTACAGGCAGTGGTACAGAAGAAATGGAAGATTTTTTTTGTTTTGTTTTGTTTTTCAGCAATCAGCTATTTTCACAATTTTTAGAATTTGGATTGAGGACTGGGTGGTAAACTTAAATAATATGAATTTCCTCTCAAATAAGTATCTTGTATTTTCTTTTTTTAAAAAAATAATTTTTATTATGTTACATTTCCAGACCAACTCAGGTATTTCAGAAATCTCCTTATATCATATGTAACTTTTATATCCAATTCCTTAAAAGAAATTAACCACCAAAAGAATCTGATATAACTATACAGTACATAAATATAAGATAAATAAATGAACAAATTTATATAAATATATCTGTACATATATATCTATACAGTTGTCTCTTCACATTCGCTGGGGTTTGGTTCCAGGACCCCCCCCCCCCCCCCGTGAATACCCAGATCTGTGAATACTTAAGTCCCATGCAATGGCATAGCAAAATGGCATCCCTTATATAAGATGGCAAAACCAAGGTTTGCTTTTTGGATTATTATTTTTTAAAGAATATTTTCAAGCCGTGAATACTTAAATCCGTGAATGTGGAGGAACAACTGTACAAACAAATATCTGCTTATTTTGGTTACTTCACTTTAAGTATTATCAACTCCCTTCCTGGTTTGCTTGGAGTTTGCTATATCTATTAGTACTTGATTTCCTTTCGTTATAGAATTTTTCTCTAGATTCTTCTAATCTCATCAAATGTATATGTCAAATTTGACAACAAATAAATTATAATGAGAAAAACTAGCATAATTGAACTAATACATTTTGAAACTGAATGTATTTTCAACTCTAATCTCTTTGTTCCTCATAAACTTCAGTATTAGTGCATTTATTTCATATTTACAATGATTAATACAGTATTTCAAGTAACAATCTCCCTCTTTCAGACCTTTGTTGAACCCTGGAAGGTCAGCAGTGAGAGGTATAGAGGCAGCTGATGCATGACGGTGAGAGGAGGGGTGGGATACACAACCCCAGCCCCCTATACACTTTTTTACCTCCTACATTCATGCAGAAGACCTACTTGAGGACTAATCTAAATCAATCAAACAAATGCAGAAAAGAGACAAAAGAATTAACTGCATGGGGTTTATCCAGCTGCACACAAAAATTTAAGAGAATACACCTGAACGTACAAGTGTGTTATGTAATTTTGTGTGTGTGTATTTGAATTAGAATTAGTAGCAGCTAAAAGGCTGGTCAAGTAAGTCTTTCACATGAAACAAGGACACTGCAGATGGAACACAATCTTTAGGTTTACTTACCCACTGTGTCACAGGGCTCATCTTTATGGACGCAAAAATCTGTCCTAGAAATAATTTTAGAAACAGTAATAATTAGGGGAAGCATGATATGAATACTTAACAGACATTGTCTTAGTTTTCTTTAAATGTACCATGTACAAAATTGATCCTGTAGATTTATTTATATGCACATATTTGAGAGCCAGTATGATGCAGAAATTTGAGTGTTGGACTAGTACTCTGGGATACCAGAGTTCAAATCCTAGTTTGGCCATGAAAACTCATTGGGTGACCTGGGGCAAGTTATATTCCCTCAGCGTCAGAGGAAGGCAATGGCAAACCACCTCTAAACAAAACTTGCCAAGAAAACCCCATGATAGGTTATCCTCAGGGTCTCCATAAGTCAGAAATGACTTCAAGGCACATAACACACACACACACTTCTTTAATAGGACAGAATGAATATAAACTGTTGCGTTTTTATGGTTCATATTAACTAGTTACAGATAGATATAGGATGGGACTTATGGGCAATGAGGTTCAGGCTGAAGGATACACAAACCACACCTTTGGATTAGATCTATTAATTTTTAATTTTAATTTTTAATTTAATTAGGTATTTATACCCTGCCCTTCAGTCACAATGGCTATCAGAGCGGCTTACAAATTGTTTTAAGCAATAGCAATTTACACATCTACATTGCATAAACAGTTTCCAATGTGTGTTCGCTAATTGCCCCCACAAGCTGGGTACTCATTTTACTGACCTACAAAAGGATGGAAGGCTGAGTGAACCTTGGAGCCTGCTGGAATCGAACTTGCAACGTGGTGGCTTGCAGTACTGGCATTTAACCACTGTGCCAACAGGGCTCCATGAACAGCTAGTGCGGTTAAGAAGATTGAAAGCTAACCACAAACGGGATTCATATTCCTGATTAGTCACAATTTCTAATCTACTTCAAAGTGTTGTTGTGCAGATATAAGAAACTGCTTCCTCCTCTGATCTCCTTGAAGAAGAGCAAGATGATGATTAAAAGGAAACAGGCATAAACTACTACGAGCACATTTTGTTCTTTCAAACTAAAATGTTACGAAGAGGATGATCCAGGAGATGGGGGGGCGGTTGAGAAGGGAGATCCCTTGTATTACTTCAGAAACAGCAAGTGCGTGCTTGCAAGATTCAGTGCTATAAGAAAGAATATGGTACAAAGCACAGACATAAGGGAGGACATTGAAAAGCTAGTTAATCAGGAGAAGCACAGGGCTGGCATCTAGGGGCTCATCTATACAAGCCCCCCAAAACCATACTGCCCCGCAGAAAAAGCAAGTCGCAGCAGCTGTGACTTCTTTTAATGGTGGTTTTATCCCCAGCAGCTCCCATAAGGTTCGCATCCCAGATGACAACTGAGGAATGGAGAAGAGGGCAAGAGAGCCCTCTTCCCCCTTCCTTGGGCCCATGGGAGTGAGTGGGCGAATGGTGGCGAAGCCAAGGGAGGCAGAAGAGGGCTCTTTCGTCCTCTTCACCCTTCCTCAGCCCCATGGATGGGTGGTGGAAAACTGGGCGTGCGTATGGTAGCAGGATGGGGGGAGGGAACTGGGGGAGGAAAAAGAGGAGGAGGAGAGAGCCCTCTTCCCTTCTCCACCCCCAGTGGTAGGGCAACAGCAGCAGGGATGGGAATGACAGCCGTGGTCCCCTCTTCCCCATCCCTGATTTCTCGGGATGGGGGAATAGTAGCTGTGGGCTGCTTGCCTTGCTAGCAAGCCTGCCCCCTGCGCTTGTCTGGCCAATCAGGGGCATGCTTCCTCTTGTTTAGGCAAGCAAATCAGATCAATTTGCTTGTTCTAACAAGCAGGAATGTGCCCCACCTCATTTTTTTTTAAGACGAGAAAAGCTGTGAAGCTTTTCTGATGAGTTTTTTGGCCTCCCCCCGCCCTTCTTCACAGCAGGGCAAAATCACACAGGATGCCATTAGGACAGGTAGGATTATTCTGGCATTCCATGAGGAGTTTTTTCACCATTTGGACAACCCCTAGGAGTTGTTATGCAGGCACTGTTCTAACACTTTGAGCCTAGGACTGAATTCTTTGAAGCCTGGGGCTTCAGACACCCACCATCACCACCACCACCTCAGTCCAGCTCCAGTTCAGTCTCCCAAGGAATTGTCCTGTCCAACTGATAAGGAACCCCATACTCTGTCAGATTTTCATCAGGCAGGGACTTCTACATCTCACAATTAACTAATCCTGATCCACTAGGCAACTGAGCTTTCTGGCATTAGGTGGCTACTTGGTGTCCCACTCAGATTTAGAAAGGAGGCTCTCTGTAGGGCAAGGTTTGATTGCAGTGTTCCCTGAGGGTCCCCAAACTCCCTGAAATGCCTCGGGATCCTGTGCCACAAGTTCCCCTGTTCTGATGTCTGGCACACAGACCTCCAGGTCATCCTCCAAGAAGGATTCATCTGGTCAAGGCCTGGTGGCAGAAAGAGAGATAAAGCCCACAAATGCATACAATCTGCCAAATGGCAAACATGCTTGAGAGGACTTCCATGACGCCAACTTGAGCAACTATCTGAAAGCACATGGAATCTCTTTCACAGTATTAACACCCTTATTTTCCTTAACTGAAAGCAATGGCATCATATACCGTAGTTAAGGATGCCAGTGGTCTCTTTCACACTACACAATGGTATCACTTTGATAGCACTTTAACGGTCATGTCACCATCCTATGGAATCCTGGGATTTGTACTTTCAAGCAGTATTTGTGTCTATTTAGCGTGCCTGATGTTTAATCAGGTAACTGCGATGGTCAGGAGTGCCTGTTATCAACTTCGGCTGATAAGCCAGCTGCGCCCTTTCCTGGAAACCAGGGACCTTGAAACTGTGGTACGTGCACTGGTAATCTCCTGTCTCGATTTCTGTAATGCGCTCTACATGGGGCTACCCTTGTGCTTCATTCGAAAACTTCAACTAGTTCAGAACATGGCAGCCAGGTTGATTTCTGGTGTTTCCAGAAGAGAGCACATAACACCTGTGCTAAAAGCTCTCCACTGGCTGCCTATTAGGTTCCGGGCATAGTACAAGGTGTTGGTTATGACCATTAAAGCCCTACATGGCTTGGATCCAACTTACCTCCGGGACCGCCTCCTCCCGTGTGACCCTCCCAGCGCACTTCGGTCCTCTGGGAGGAACCTGTTACAACCTATGAAAACAAGGCTGTCGGTGACCTCCCAGAGGACCTTCTCTGCTGCTGCTCCCCTTATTACCACCTTAGACAGCTTTTAAAAAGCTGTCAAGACGGATCTTTTCCGGCAGACCTTTCCTGAATAACTATCCCAACCCAAGATTCGGCTGTCCTTTCCCTTTGAGTTGCACTTGGAATTTTTTTTAAAAAATTTATTGTATGTTTTAATTTTTTTCTAATTTAATATATTTTTAATTATTGTATGTTTTTAATCCTTTTTAATTTAATATTATTTTAAGGGGTGGGCGGGCTAGGGTACTGCAATTATGGAGTTTTTATATTGTAAGCCACCCCAATTGCGTTGCAGAGGGGCAGGATAGAAATAAATTTATTATTATTATTATTATTATTATTATTATTATTATTATTAAAATGCTGCACCAAAGAGCTCTAGTTCGTCACCAAACTTCAAATCACAAGATTCCACAGAATGCAGCCATGACAGTTAAATTGGTCTCAAAGTGGTAGTGTGACCACTGGCAATTCTTATCTTTATCCTGTTGTTGCTTTCAGTTAAGGAAAATCTATATATATAATTCTCTTGGGTATATTGCCTCTCAACGTGTGCTGATTGGCTGCTCAGGAAACATAATCAACGCACACCCAACCAATCACCACCCACATGCAAATTCCCTCTCCACCTCACAATGCACTCCTGTCACTCAATCTGTGGCCCAGATTGGGACCCAGACAACTGGCAGTGGTGATAGGCCGCCTGTGATGGGACCCAGGCAGTCAACTGGTGGTGGCGGCGGTGGCGGTGGCGGTGGCGGCAGGGCAACAGAGTGAGTCACCCTCAGAAATTCTGGGAAAAGTGTGGAATGCTGAGAAGGGGGAGGAAGAATTTAAATCCACCATCCTACCTTACAGGGTTGTTGTGAGGTCTACTGGGCATTTTGGGGGGAGTTTTTTAATGGTGTATGGTATGCCGAGTCCAGCCAGTAAAGGTGTAATACTTAAAGAAAATATGCAATGGGATCTTGAGTCGCAACATAACTCCAGTTACTCCAGGCTCAACAATCTGCATGAATTTTATAAAGTTGAATGCTGGGTAATTTTTTTTAGTCTTCTTTGTTCTCTCCCATGCTCTAGGACAATTTCCTCTTCAAGTGGTGGCAGTATGTTGGGAGCTATATCACAGTGGATGAGTATGGTTAGATCCAACATACCCATTATCCATTCTTGCACAAATACAGTTGTCCCTCCATACCCATGGAATTGGTATCCATGGATTTAAGTATTCACAGCTTGAAAATATTCTTAAAATAATAATCCCAAAAGCAAACCCTGATTTTGCCATCTTATATAAGGGACACCATTTTGCTATGCCGTTGTGTATAATGGGACTTGAGTATTTATGGATTTTGGTATCCACAGGGGGTCCTGGAACCAAACCGCAGTGAATATGATGGGATAACTGTACTCATGCCCTCACTATTCTGCATCTTTGTAGATGAAGATGTGGAATTTCCAAACTCCATGCCCCACATTCTCATATATCCCAACATTTCACAGATGAAAACCAGGACACATGTGGCCAAGCAACATCAGAGTGTGGTCAAGATGGCAAAAGTTATTAATGAGGAAGAACATGCAAGCTAGGAGAGGTGCAATAGTTTGATTTTGCTTGAGTCTGCCTCCACCAGTGAAAAAGCCTAAATCCCTCCTGAATCTGGCCTAATAGTGCCACACGACGTGCAGCCTTTCTCCTGAATCTGGTACAATAGTGACACACGACCCTGTTCACACCATACTTGAGGAATACCCCTTTAATCCGGGTTTTAGAAAACTCTGTTTTCTCTGAAGTTTGCTGGAAACTCTGGAGAAAACTGGCATGTGAGCAATTCATCCGCACTGGATTTGGGGGTGGGGGAAGGAAGGACAAGCACTGCCTGAGGCACCACCATTTTCCCCCCTCCTTAGTGCCACTTCTGTTTCCAAAAGCAGAGCCCCAACAGTAGTCACTCTTACTAAGGTCAGAATCCCGGCGAGCTCTGACATTGCAAGGCTGGCTGCTCGATCTGGCTTCAGGGTAGGTGACTGCCACTGGGGTTTCGCTTTTCTGGCACACAATCACCCCCTCTGAGCTCCAGGAAAGGCAAAGCTTCAGTGGTAGTTGCCCTGTCTAAATTCAGAATGGGCATCTGCCCCACCATCGCAAGGCTAGCTGCCTGATCTGGCTTCAGAGAGGGGAACTACTGCTGGTGCTTTGATTTTCTGGCATACAATTACCCCTCTGAGCTCTGGGAAAAGTAAAGTGCTAGCAGTAGCTGCCCGATCTGGCTACAGCGAGGGTGACTACCACCAGCAACTACTGATGGTGCTTTGCTTTTTCCAATGCTCAGAGTCAAGTGTGAATAATAGCATTAAATGGAAGTACATCCAATGCAGATTTGGGCTTTGGCAGGTGTGGCACTTAAATCCAGGCCAGAGGTGCCCAAATTTTATGCACCACACCTCCAGGCTAAAGTAGTCTGAATCTCATCTAGATTTTTACCACACCCCCCCCCCATGTAGTCAAGTCCTGAGTTGAGTGCAAAGTACTTTTACACCAGACATTGAGACCTTTGGAAAGACACTTTTTCCGCAGACATCTTCACCCAGGAAGGCTCTTCTGGGGACCATGAACATAAATAAGACGTTGATTTCAGTCCAATGTATTTTTCTTATGTCCCACAGTTGTTGTTTGTACAATGTTTGTACACTTGAGTTGGATGTTTAATCTCCTTCATAAAAAATTAATTCAATAAAAAGAAAAAAGAAAGCAAACACCTAAAAAACAAAACAAAATACTTTTACACTTTTAACTCAGTTTCCATCAGCTGAAATAAGCTGGGGACGAAGGGGCAAAGTGAGAAGAGGAGAAACTGGGACATTTTAAAAGCAGCTGAAAAAGTGGGGTGACAGAGGATTTATTGGGACAGCTGGCAGGCAGGCAGTCTGCAAATCCCTGCAGCTTCTCCCCGAGCCACTCAGCCAAGCAAGCATATGTGTACATAGCTATGACCGGGAGGATGGCACGCAGAGATGACTTTCTCCATGTATTCTCATCTCTATTTAAATTATGCGACTCCAGCCCACACGGGAAAAAATGTTGTTTGGCAGGCTGGAGGGATTAAATTGCCACACTGAAGACAGTGCAACAGGAAAGTCATCCTTGGATGGTTCCTCATCACAAATGCATCTCTTCCCATCCTAGTTTACTGGCATTGGGGAAAGCACCCATCAGCAAGGAAGGTGGGAATCATGCATTTGTGACACTATGATTCCACTTTAACTGCTATGGCTTCATCCTATGGAATCCTAGGGCTTGTAGTCTAGTGAGGTATTGGAGTTCTCTGGCTGAGAATTCTAAATGTCCCTCCCTAAACTGCAAATCCCAGGACTGCACACAGGATGGAACCACGGCAGTTAAAGTAGAATCGTGGTGCTATAACTGTGTAGAGTGAAAGGGCCAAGAGTGAAGGTCCCTGGGAACTGCTTTCCTCACAAACCTTCCCCCGATCATAATCCTGTCCTCCCCCAGCATGGAGTAGTGGTTTGTGCATTGGACAATGACTCTGGAGACCAGGTTTTGAATCCCTGCTCAACCGTGGAAACCAGTTGGGTGACCTTGGGCAAATTACGCTCTCTCAGCCTCAAAGGAAGGCAAACCCTCTCTGAACAAATCTTGCCAAGAAAACCCTGTGATAGGTTTGCCTTAGGGTCACCATAAGTCAGAAGACTTGAAGGCACACCACCACAACAGTCCTTAGCCCACTACAAAGCTAAGTGGTTGGCTTAGAATCATAGACTCATAGAATTGCAGAGTTGGAAGAGACCACGAAGGCCATCCAGTCCAACCTCCTGCCACGCAGGAAATCTTGATCAAAGCATCCCCGACAGATGGCCATCCAGCCTCTGTTTAAAGACCTCCAAGGAAGGAGACCCCACCATGCTCCAAGGGAGTGTGTTTCACTGCCAAACAGCTCTTACTGTCAAAAAGTTCCTCCTCATGTTGAGGTGGAATCTCTGTTCCTGGAGCTTGCACCCATTGCTCCGTGTTCCAGTCTCTGGAGCAGCAGAAAACAAGCCTGCTCCATCCTCAATGTGACACCCCTTCAAATACTTAAACAGGGCTATCATATCGCCTCTTAACCATCTTTTTTCCAGGCTAAACATACCCAGCTCCCTAAGTCTCTCCTCATAAGGCATGGTTTCCAGACCTTTCACCATTTTAGTCGCCCTCCTCTGGACACGCTCCAATTTGTCAATATCCTTTTTGAATTGTGGTGCCCAGAACTGGACACAGTATTCTAGGTGAGGCCTGACCAAGGCAGAATAGAGTGGCACTATGACTTCCCTTGATCTAGACACTATACTTCTATTGATACAGCCCAAAATCGCATTGGCCTTTTTAGCTGCCACATCACATTGTTGACTCATGTCCAACTTGTGGTCTACTAGGACTCCTAGATCCCTTTCGCACGTAGTCTCGTTCAGCCAGGTCTCTCCCATCCTATATCTATGCATTTCATTTTTCCGCCCTAAATGCAGTACTTTACATTTCTCCGTATTGAATTTCATTTTGTTAGCTTTGGCCCAGCTCTCCAGTCTATCCAGGTCATTCTGAATTTTGATCCTGTCCTCTAGGGTATTAGCTACTCCTCCTAATTTGGTGTCATCTGCAAATTTGATAAGTATGCCCCTAATTCCCTCATCCAAGTCATTGATAAAGGATGAGGGAATTAGGGGCATACTTATCAAATTGTGGAGGGAATTCAGGAGCTTGGGAGCCTGTGAGAGACTGCAGTCTAAGGGCTTGTCTAGACCCCATCTTGCCCCTGTTTTAGAGCCTTGCAGTCCATATGATGCAGGGTTTTTGCCCTGTTTTGTCCCCGCACAGTCCTCATGACCCCTGGGGCAAAGACAGGGCATAGACAGGAAGATGGGGTAACGCCTGCTAAACCATTTCAGCAAAATATCTGGGAAAACCCCTTATTCAAGAAAAAAATGGACCAACCCTCATGGGACTGCAGGAGGCCATACTTCCACACCTGGCCTATCTCTGCAGCTGGTGCCATCCGCATTGCACTCCCTAAAGACAGGAAGCAGGTCCACAGCATGTGACCAAGTCTGGTCACATGTAAGGGGCCTTGGTCCCATGCTGCGGGCCTGCTTCCTGGCTTTGGAGAGTGATGTAGATGGAAGTGGCTGTGGCTACAGAGACGAGGCTGGCATATCCATATAGACCCCATCCCATTTTGTGCAGGAAAGGGGGGAACAACAGGCCTGATCCAGGGACAGAATACACCATCAGAAAGCCGGCATATTCTGGCCAGTGTAGAGGAGCCCTAGGTCTCAGAGGCTTCCAGGTTGTCCAGCTGTCCTCTAGGCAGACTACCTCACTCGTTGTTGCTTTTGCTTCTAAAAGTAGCATGTGCATTTATAATCCATTAATCCCAAAGAAACTTGGAGGAGGTAGAGCAAGCATTTTAAAAACAATGACTTAGGCATATGAAGTGGGGAGACATCTTTGAGACATGACAGGTCAGACACTATTCACAAACTCCACAGCCTGCTTTTGCTGCAAACTGGCAGAGCCAATCTTTTTCAGAGCTCAGCTATGCAGCCCAAAGGGTACATGAAACATGGTGAAAACTTTTCCCAATCTGTCCTAAAATGTAGCATTCTAAAATGTAGCATTCTGTTCTAAAAATGTAGCATTTGTCTTCAGTGCAATAATTACAAAATATTAAATGCAACTGTTTATTACCTTCTCACCTCCCCCTGCAAAATCTCAAGAATCTCCATCCAGACTCTTCTCTCAGGGCAGTTATCGTGAGGGATTTAATTCAGGCAGATGCAAGACAAACTTCTAAGCTTCTACCAGTGAACCAAAGGAATCTGGGGCTGCTTTATCATGTCCAAATACTTGAAATACAAGCCCTTCCACAAGGCAGCTGATGACATTCTGCTCTTGACCCAGCTGGCATGAGCAACCTTGCAGGAGTTCCCAGAGCCAGCTCGACAGAAGTTTATTTAAGGATTTATTATGTTATATAAACTGGTAAATCAAACAGATGTTTTATTGTGAACTTTGAGTAAGTGGCGGGAGGCCATGGTTGGAAAAGCCTCTTCCCCGAAGGGGCTTGCTAGCTTAGCAAATAAAAACACAGCATTTCTGCCTATTGCACTCTGAAGGTACCATAATGATGACAAGGGGGCTGGTGGTTCCAGGCAATTCCCTCAGTCCCCTTCCTCCCCTCCCATATCACTGCTCCACAATGTCGAAATAGTAGAGTACAATTAGTCTGCTGCTATTGACTGCCAGGAGTGCAAAATCATCTTGTCCCTCAATGCCAAGGGTCCATCTGGGAACTCTTGAAAGTTTCTGTGGAAAGGGAAATGTAAGAAGAAAATGCTTGCAGCTGAGAATTATTCGTTATATTAGACAGAATAAGGTGGTGCAATTCTGGACTGCAGCCATGCAAAGTTCCCTGCATGTAGAAAACAAATTCTGTTCAACTATGATACTATTCTAAATTGGTACCCGCTGCCCATTTCCTTCCAGGTCAGATCTTAGGTTTTGATATTAACCTGTAACATGCCCTCCAACTGTTCCGATTTGGCAGGGACAATCCTGATTAACCCCCTAACCCCCCGCTCTTTCAGCTGCTTTAAAAAGGTCCCGGTTTCTATCTCCTGCTCACAGATTCCCCCTTTGTCCTCTACTTACCTCACTTGTCGCAAACTGAGTTTACTGCAAAAGTTATTTGCACTAAATTAGCTCAGCAGAGGGAAGAAGAGAAGAGGGAGCAGAATCTTGCCCTTCCCACTAGGCTCAGGCAAAAGCTAACTGCTGCAGCCTCTCCTTGCTGGTATGTTCTTCCTCTTAATACCTCTGGCCATCTTGACCATACTCTGATGTTGCTTGGCCACACATGTTCTGGTTTTTACCTGTGAAATGTTGGGAAGGTATGCTATAAAGCACTAAACTAAGGACTGGGATAACTCAGGGACTGCGTTCTCTCACACAGACCTGGAAAATAGCTGTGATAACCATAAGAGGACCACCTTTCACATGTTATATCCTGCAGATGTCCATCCAACAAGAACTAGAGAGAGGACCTTTTCCATGTTGATCTTCACTACCTGGACTAACTGCCCCTGCGAACTAAACAATGCACTGATTTCTCTTGTGATTTCAGCATACGGCGGGCCCTCGGTATGCACTGGGGTTTGGTTCCAGGGCCCCCCGTGGATACCAAAATCTGTGGATGCTCAAGTCACATTATATACAATGGCACAGTAAATGGTGTTCCTTATATAAAATGGCAAAATCAAGGTTTGCTTCTTGGAATTAAAAAAAAAAAAATCAAGCTGTGGATGGTGGAATCTATGGATGCCAAATCTGTGGATACAGAGGGCTGACTGTATTTGGACAAGATCTCAAATTCAATTCAACTAATTTAATGACAGCTGGCATTTCAACTTTTCACTTATGGCCATGGACTATATTGTATGGTTGCTGTTTTCTTCCAGAAATAATAATATATATTTGTATTATAATTCTATTAATATAATCACCTGGGTATATTTACTGTATATGGCAGGCATCATATACATGTTTTTAAAACATTTCTCCTCCAATATGCTAGCATTTTCTTACACACAGGGTTCTTTTTGTATATGTGATCACCTACTTCTTCCAGTCTGGACCTTGTAAGAAAACACTGATGTTGTAAAAATCTACCTGGACAGAAATTTTAGCTCTGAAAAGGAGGATACATCCAGGAAATTGGAGAAAGGGAATTTTAGCTCTGAAAAAGAGGAGATGTCTTGGAAAAGGAGGGCACATGGCAACCCTAACTAAAGACAATCTTTTAAAAGTAGAAAAAGAAAAAGTCTAGCACAGTGGTTCTTAACCTGTGGTTTGGGGATGCCCAAGGGCACACAATATCCTCATAGGGGATCTTTGAAGGCTTGAAGGCTGCTTGGCCCATCTCCTCCCTGCAGTGGAGTGGCCACTTGACAGAAGCCAAGGCAAAGGCTGGCTAGCTGGCTTGGTCTGCACATTGCCATTCAATCCTCTCCAGCCACAAACTTGCAGTAAGAAGCCAAAGAAAAGTCTTCCCTCCTTCTCCAGTGCCTCTGAGGGAAGGCTTAATGGATGGTGTAATTCTGTTGTTGCTGTTGTTGTTGTTTTAAATCTTGAGTTAAGTCTGGTGGGGGGGGGGGCACAGCAACAAAAGATATTTAAATGGGGTCCCTGGTAAAGGAAAGGTTAAGAGCCACTGGTCCAGCACATCAACGAAAAATATTCTAGCCCAGTCATCTCTCTGCCTTTCTAATGTTCTAATTCACTGAGATTTATTAATGCATGTAAGCAATAAAAATAACAACCCCATCTGCAATTGCAAATGGTACAGTCCATTCTGCTTCTTTGCTTCTGATTTCTATGCTACAGTCCAGAGGAGGGCGACTAAATTGGTGAAAGGTCTGGAAACCATGCCTTATGAGGAGAGACTTAGGGAGCTGGGTATGTTTAGCCTGGAAAAAAGACGGTTAAGAGGCGATATGATAGCCCTGTTTAAGTATTTGAAGGGGTCTTACATTGAGGATGGAGCAGGCTTGTTTTCTGCTGCTCCAGAGAGTGGAACACGGAGCAATGGATGCAAGCTCCAGGAACAGAGATTCCACCTCAACATTAGGAGGAACTTTCTGACAGTAAGAGCTGTTCGGCAGTGGAACACACTCCCTTGGAGCGTGGTGGGGTCTCCTTCCTTGGAGGTCTTTAAACAGAGGCTGGATGGCCATCTGTCGGGGATGCTTTGATCGTGATTTCCTGCATGGCAGGGGGTTGGACTGGATGGCCCTCGTGGTCTCTTCCAATTCTGCAATTCTATGATTCTATGATTTGATTTCATAATCTAAAGGATTTCTTGCAGTCTGATCCCAAGACTCGTTCTAGTGTCAAAACTGATGCATACACACACACAAACTCTCAACAACATCTGTCAATTAGCATTGCCACCACATTACGTACATAATGAAACTATAAGACAAATTGGGAGCTTTGGGATTATTTACTGTAAGTAATTAAGAGAAAAGGGAAGAAGTCTTCTACTAACAGAAGTGAAATTACTCAAAGGGATGCCACACATCCTTGATGTGGGACACATAGAAATATCAAAATGCTGTTAATTAATTTTTTTTTAAAATACAGGAGTGGGACTCATGCTTCCAAACACTGTTTAACTGCTAGGCCTAGAAGGCATACACAATGGTAGGGAATATTGGCAGTTGCAGTCCAACAACATCTGGAGCGTTGCATGATTCCTACCCTTGTGCTTCTCCATGGAATCCTATGATACTTCTCCATAGGATTTTGATAGCCCAGGGTCAGAAAAAAAGTGGACAAGACTGACTGTTAAGACTTGAACTTAGAACTGACACCAAGTTTCCCTGGCACTTACACTTTAAGATGAACTTGATTCTTACTAGCTGTGGGCAAAGTACTTTGAGAAGATGGGGATGGGGAATCTTCCTGGAGATTGTAAAATCAGGAAAAGCGGCCAAGAGACTTTCAGAAGAAGAGTTCACACTTATTATATGAGTTGTCAAGGGTAGATTTATAAAATATTCCTTTGAACTAGGAAGCCTTGCTATCATTTCAAGCAGCAGAGCACTTGCTCCACATTTTCCTAGTCAGAATGCTCCTGAAAATGACACGACATTGGCATTCTCTAGTCCAGCATTGGTAACCATGCAGCCCTCAGGATGTTGTTGTACTGGGAGTCCCAGCAGCCCTTACCAGCACAACCAATGCTGAAGAATGCTGGAAGTTGCAACTGAACACCATTTGGAAGTCTGTATAGTTCCCCACCCCTGCTCTAACTCTGGGACAACACATGTAAGCAGAAGCAATGGACTCTGAAAGATGAATTGTCTTTAGCTGCTATTTTGTTCACACAAAGCACACCATGAGGAAATCCAGAAAAGTTATTTTTTAGAGAGTAACCCCAAACAGCATGCTTCTACTTTGAATAAGACAAATCAAAATAAAGCAACAGCCCTGTGACTGTTGAAAGCTTAGCTTCTGCTTTTCTTGGCTTAGACATTCCAAGCTGGACACACTACTGGTTCCACATCCTTTGCCACTGGTCCATTTGTACATTCTAGGGAGCATCCAGGGACACACATGTTCTTTGAAAGCCAGTGTTTAAGAGAGGAAAACCCCACACACATATACAGAAAACATGCATGCTAAAATGCTGGTTTTGTGCCATAAGAATCAATAGAGCCAAGCTGGGAGGTCTTCCAACCAACGCACTGTCCTTTTCTATGCAGAGGAAAGTTCAAACAGGACAGAGGGAAAAACAGAAATACAGGAAGGGAAGGGCTGTGGCAACACACTGTCGGCTTATTTTGCAGGGTGGATGTGGTTTTGCTGAAGCCCAGCATTGGTACAATGCCCAATTCTCTCATAAAATGAGATAATCTTCAAATCCATTATTCAAACTAGTGGCTCCTAGATTTCCGCATCTATTATTACTACTATAAACCTCTCTATATCCATCTATTTTGTAGATGGTACTGATGGTTTTCCTCAAGTGACCAGCTCCAACTGCTTTAAGCACATCTGTCACTTGATGTGGGCAGGATAAATGGGTAAAATACTCTAACAGTACCCCTTTAAAATGTGCTTTAAAGTTGACATGAGTTAGCAGTGGAGAGATCAGGAAACCCAACTTTATTTCTGCTACATAATGGAACAAGGTTCAAAGGAGATCAAGAGGTTAGCCCTTTAACCATGGCACAATTTAAATAATAGAATCATAGAGTTGGAAGAGACCACAAGCACCATTTGGTCAACCCCCCTGCCATGCATGGATACCCAATCAAAGCACTCCCTACAGATGGCCATCCAGCCTCTGTTTAAAAACCTCCAAAGAAGGAGACTCCACCACACTGTGAGGCAGTGCATTCCACTGCCACAAACAGCTCTTACTGTCAGGAAGTTCTTCCTAATGTTTAGGTGGAATGTCTTTTCCTGTCGTTTGAGTCTGTTGCTCTGTGTCCTTGTCTGTGAAGCAGCAGAAAACAAGCTCACTTCATCCTCAGTACGACATCCCTTCAAATAGAATCATAGAATCATAGAATTGCAGAGTTGGAAGAGACCACGAGGGCCATCCAGTCCAACCCCCCTGCCACGCAGGAAATCTTGATCAAAGCATCCCCGACAGATGGCAAACCAGCCTCTGTTTAAAGACCTCCAAGGAAGGAGACCCCACCACGCTCCAAGGGAGTGTGTTCCACTGCCAAACAGCTCTTACTATCAAAAAGTTCCTCCTCATGTTGAGGTGGAATCTCTGTTCCTGGAGCTTGCACCCATTGCTCCGTGTTCCAGTCTCTGGAGCAACAGAAAACAAGCCTGCTCCATCCTCAGCGTGACATCCCTTCAAATACTTAAACAGGGCTATCATATCGCCTCTTAACTGTCTTTTTTCCAGGCTAAACATACCCAGCTCCCTAAGTCTCTCCTCATAAGGCATTATTTCCAGACCTTTCACCATTTTAGTTGCCCTTCTCTGGACACGCTCCAATTTGTCAATATCCTTTTTGAATTGTGGTGCCCAGAACTGGACACAGTATTCTAAGTGAGGTCTGACCAAGGCAGAATAGAGTGGCACTATGACTTCCCTTGATCTAGACACTATACTTCTATTGATACAGCCCAAAATCGCATTGGCCTTTTTAGCTGCCGCATCACACTGTTGGCTCATGTTCAACTTCTGGTCTACTAGGACTCCTAGATCCCTTTCGCACGTAGTCTCATTCAGCCAGGTCTCTCCCATACTATATTTATGCATTTCATTTTTCTGCCCTAAATGCAGTACTTTACATTTCTCCGTATTGAATTTCATTTTGTTAGCTTTGGCCCAGCTCTCCAGTCTATCCAGGTCATTCTGAATTTTGATCCTGTCCTCTAGGGTATTAGCTACTCCTCCTAATTTGGTGTCATCTGCAAATTTGATAAGTATGCCCCTAATTCCCTCATCCAAGTCATTGATAAAGATGATAAGTATGCCCCTAATTCCCTCATCCAAGTCATTGATAAAGATATTTAAACACATATATCATGTCACCTCTCAGTTTGACACATTTGAAATGTATCAATTTGATACTTGTATATATGACACAGATGAGTCTGGATGGACTGCCTGCTCCCATTTTAATTTAGTTTGAGGATTTATGCCTTGTTTCACCAGCAGTTCTACCCAAATGATTCTGTGTGCAAGTTACCTGGTCCACCTCCATGTATTTTGATATTCTGAAATTCAAGGCTTAACAGGGCCTTTTGAGCAGTGACTTTGTCACTAAGGAATGCCCACTAAATGATTCACTAGATACAGGTTCCTTTTCAATCTTCTGGAAATTAGTTAAGATTTTTCTATCTTGAAGGGAGTTTAAGCCATGCCATTGTTACTAGGATCTGCTTTAACCTTGTTTTTGTGCAACTGGGCACTTCGTATTGTTCATCTGTTCTAACTATAATTTACGAGTCATCTTAAAGGTCTTTTGGGGAGTGAAAAGAAGCTAGTAAAATCTCCAAAACTTGGGGAGGGGAAATGACAGGGGAAAAAACGCATAAGTACAAAAACATGTGATTCCATTCCTAGCACCCAGTTGTGATGTGCCCTTGGAAACAACAAAATGTGCGTCTTTCAAAAGTTGCACCAAATAAATCCAATAAATAACTACATACAAATGTAGTTATTTAAACTCAATATAAGGCCACATGTATATTTGTCATTGATCTAAACATGGTCAGAAGCAACAAGAAAAAGTCTGGCTTTTTCTCACTTTCTATGAACCAAACAGACCCTGCTTTAAACTTTATCTATACACTAAAAGAAGTGGCAAAAAGCTTCATTGTGTATAGAGTGGCAAAGTGCTTGCAGCGTGAAGGTCCAGACATCCGTGTGACTTCAAGAATCTCTTCCACCTTCAATGTTCACTGTGGGCACAACATAAAGCTGCCACTTAGCGAAAGTAACAGGGCAAATGATCCAACAGAGAATCAAGCTGAATATAATCATTACCTGGTAACAAAGACAGCAGCATCCACTGGAGGGGTATCATCTCGTGCTCCAGGAACATGATTATTGCCAAGGTACTTTGCACCACCAAACTCTTCATTTTGCCAGTGGCAAAAGCTCTCCAGAGATCTCTCTCCATGGTGACCAATGGATAGCTTGGCCTTCAGGAAACAAATAGGAATTGAAGAGAGACAGAAGTGGGATCAACCCAGGTGGCAAATCTGCAGGAAACGAAGCACATCTTGGGCCATCAATAGAAGATAAATCAAGGATCTTTTCTGTCAAATCAACATGCTTCTCCCCTACCTTTGAACTGAAGAACTAGTTCTATCAAGACCAATAAAGCTGCCCCAAAGAGCAGTTTGCAGAAGAAAAGAAGTCCTGCTGCAGCAGAAAGTACAATGTGCCTTCCCTTTACACTTGTGCAATGACCAAAAGGACTGGAGTGCTAGCTAGTCTGTATTTTACCAGATCAACCAATAAAATCATATTTAGTCAAGTATCCAGTACTGGAATCTGGAAAACCAGTAAAGTCATAACCTATGAAGCTACTTACATTCTATAAGCCCTCCTGCCCTGCAAATCCAACAGGTTTCACCTTTCCTCTTTTCCTCTGTACTGACAGATTCCATCAAGCTTCATTCAGATTCATTCAGGCTTTGCCCCTGACCTGGTACTTAATTTTTAAAGCAAAGGTTGGCAAACTAAGGCCAGAAGTAGAATTCAAAGACATAGCTGTGTTAGTCTGAAATATCAGTATGTGAAGGAATCATCTGAGGAAGTGAACTAAGTCTATGAAAGCTAATGCTACAACTTCTTTCTCTGTTAGTCTCTAAGGTGCTACAAGACTCCTTTGCATTAGGCCAGATGGTCTAGTAAAATATTCTAAAATATCCCTTGAAAAAAATAGTGGTGCAACAGAATGAACAATTGGACTAAGGGGTTCTGCAACCTATGCACTCCCACTTTATTTAATCCCTCTGTTCTTCTATTGATATCAGACTAGACATTTCAAGCAGCGATTTTGAACAAAATAAAACATAACCATAACAGATGAGTCAAAGCGTGTAGCAACTTACGGGACGTTTTCGAAGCAGGACAAATTTAGTCACTCGAATATTGACTTTAACTCCAAGGCTCTGATGTTGGAACATGTTGTACACCTGAACAAAGGCAGAAATGATCAAATAAGCTCAGAATATCACACTATTGAATGACGTTTGCTTTAAAAAAGCACATTATTTTTTTAAAAAAAGAGTTTCTTCTTTTTCCTCCATGCTTATTGGAAATCAAATAGGACAGAACTCAGCCTAAATATACTAAATCACAAGGTTCAACTCAAGCAACACATAGAACAAATGCCATACTATTGATAAAACATTCGTAATTTATCTAGTACCTGTACTTCTCAAATAGACAAAGAGGTTCATATCCATTATTTCAGAAACCATTATAGCAGCCTTATTAAATAGGTCAGTATTCTTATAAAATTCTAAAAATGTATAATATAAATGAAGGTGTGACTTGCCTAAATCCACGTAGAAAATTCATTGGCAAGGTACAGTCTGAACCAAGTACCTCCCAATATCTGTCAACCTTTTTAGACCAGAAATCACCTCTAATTTCCTAATTAGGGTTGCCAGATCATGATAATCACAGACCTTGAGGATTCTGGGCCAAAACCTGAGAGCTAGGAACAGCCCCTGGTGAGGTCATTAAGTATTGTGCATTAAATACCAACCCTAGTTGCTGACAGTCTGTCATTCAAAGTAATATACAGAGAGATCAAATATGTTCCTGTTTGAAAATTAAGACAGAAATCTTAACTAAAGGGCTGTTCCAAGATCAAGGTGAAATTAAGGGATTACAGGTTGATCCCCGTATCCACAGATCCTCTATCTGTGGCTTCACTTATCCACTGTTTGATTTCGAGGGGTAGAAGCAGGAAGAATCACCCACAATGTCGTTGCTTCATCACCAGGGTGAAGCTGCTCTGACTTCTCCCAGATGATGAAACGTAACAAGAGTTTTGTTGCTGGAGAGAAGCCGCCCCACTGCCCCAACTTCTCCTGGGTGACAAAACACAGCAAGTGCTTCCTTGCTGGATAGGATCCATCCCACCACTCCACTTTCTCCCAGGTGACAAAGCACAGCACGCAGAGCTCCATCACTGGGGAGGGGGGACAAGCTACCCCTTCTCCTGGGTGACAAAGCAGAGGTATTTCATCTACTCTCCCCTCCACAGGGCAGCATGTAAGCGGGAGGGGGGGATTGCAAATGATCTATTTTTGTTCTGAGTGTGAAAACAGAGCATTCACAAATATTACCTGTAGTGTCACATGTCCGCAGGAAGTCCTGTAACATTTACCCTACTTGCTACACTAGCCAGAAGGTAGATGCAGAACAGAGGCTGAGCCCTGGCACAACACAGACTGGGAGAGAAAGAGGAAGGTAACTGAGTAAATACACAGATCTCCCCTCCCCCCCCCCCAAAGTCTTTGCAAGCTGCAGCAACCAATCTATGAATCCTTGAAAATCATAGCTAACTACTGCTCTACCAGGTGAGCTGGAGATTTGCACCCACCTCTTTCTTGGAGCCAAGCCCACCAGAACTGGAAAATTTGCATCCTTGTTCCCTGTCTGGAGAGGACCAGGGAAAACTGGAGATTCAACACGCCCTGAGATATAACAACTCTACTCAGAGACCCACTTTCCTTTTATTGATTTACTCTGTCTTGCTTGCTTCCCCCTCCCTTACTTCCTTACTGTTCTACTTTACCTCTCTTTTCTCTTCATTTTAAATAGAAAAGCCATGAAAACTGGCTGTTGTTCAGGGGCCACTCATTGTGAGCTGCTTCTGATACAGTTTCATATCCCAACTAGTTGACAGCCAACATTTTAAGAAGTCCAGTCATAACAGCTTAGGCATGCAGAAAGCTCTCAGTCGCTATATTGTGGTGAATCCCACTTACATCCCCCACTCCATATCATATCAAATTGTTATATCAAGTTCCAAGTTGCTTTTTCTTCCTACATGGACATGCCATTTTCCACAATGCATGCATTTATTTATGCATGTCCCCTAATGTGTGTGCATTTGCACAAATATTAGATCTGCATAACTTTTTAACTGTACATATTTTAGCTGTTCACATTTTAAAAAATGTATGCATTAATTTTTAAAAAGTTGTACAGTATGTGTAACTTATTTTTTAAAAAATGCATGCATGACTTTTTCCAAAACTTACTGCAAGCCTCACAAACGTGCACATTTTTGAGACAAAGTACAGATCTTGGGAGGTACAAAAGATGAGAATCTTGAGTGAGAATCTTGAAATCACCAAAATTATTATCTATACCTATGGCTCCTATCAGGTAATTAGGATCCCCACCCTCCCAAAAATACAGTGCTAGCTAGCACTGTCCCACAAATCAAGTCCACATGTGAGATAATGCAACTCTGGTGTCAGATGTAACCTCCACAAGCAGCTAAAGCCAAAGCCTGCCTTTGCCGCTGTAGACCCACAGGACCACTTGTTGTGTCCAGAAGTGCCACAGGCGCCTGTTGTCTGTGTTACCTGTGATGTTGTTGTAAGTTGCCATCACATTGTCTTCAACTTATGGTGACCCTATGAGTAAGTAACCTCCAAGGGACCCTAACAGCTCTGTTAAGATCTTGCAAACTCAGGGCTGTGGCTTCCTTGATTGCATTTATCCACCTATAGTGCAGTCTCCCTCTTTTCCTACTATCTCCCTCTTTACCAAGCATTATTATCTTTTCTCATGATATGTCCAACATATGATAGCTTTGTTTTAGGCATTCTCGCTTGCTTTGCTTTACAGTCCATATATTTGCCTTTTTGGCAGCCCTCTACCAGTACCTGTAGAACTCTCTTCCAGATTTTAAATGAGTTGATTTCCTTCCTGTCAGCCCTCAGAACTGGGATTTGTCTCCATGTCATTTCACGGATAAAAACTGGGGTATGAGGTCTGTCTATTAAATAATGAGACTGATACAATAACCCATCTTTATTTATACGTATTACAATTCTAATGCTTGTCCCCTTCAATATACTCCCCATTCACACTCACACATTGATACAGTCTTGTTTTCCACTGGTCAAAGGTGTGGAGCAGATCAGTTTCTGTCAGCTGTGTCAACACATTTGCTGTTTTCTTCATATTGCATCAATTGACTCAAAGCCATGTTCCTTTAAACATCAGTTTTACTTTAGGGAAAAGAAAAAAGTTGCATGGTGCCAAAACTGGTGGATGTTCAAGTGTAGGATGTTCAAGTGTAAGTAATATCTTTATCGGCCAAAAACTGCTTCACAGAAAGTGCTGTATGAGCAGGCACATTGTCTTGATAAAGAATGAAACTATTTTCCCACAGTTCTGGATTTTCCCCCTGACTCTTTCAGCTTTGTCAAAACTTCCTTATAATAATGCTGGTTCACTGTTCTACTTTCTGGAACCCATTCTGCCAAAATTACATACAAACAAACCCAGTGAGCATGGTTACGAATGTGGACTTGCTTTGATGTGGCTTCCCCCCCCCCATTCTTGGTGATGATGGTGTTTTCCAGTGCATTGGCTGTCATTTTGTCTTATGACCATACTGGAAGATAATAATAATAATAATAATAATAATTTATTTATATCCCGCCCCTCTACAACGCAATCGGGGCGGCTTACAATATAAAAACTCCATAATCACAATACCCTAGCCCACCCACCCCTTAAAATAATATTAAATTATGATGGATTAAAACAGACAATAATTAAAAATCTATATAAATTAGAAGAAAAAATTACAACATACAATCACAGCCTATAAAGGACAGCTGAGTCTTGGGCCGGGATAATTATTCAGGAAAGGCCTGCCGGAAAAGATCCATCTTGACAGCTTTTTTAAAGCTGTCTAAGGTGGTAATAAGACGGATCTCGTCCGGCAGGCCATTCCATAATCTGGGAGCGGCAGCAGAAAAGGCCCTCTGGGAAGTCACCAACAGCCTTGTTTTCATAGGCTGTAACAGATTCCTCCCAGAGGACCGAAGTGTGCGGGGAGGGTTGTAAGGAAGGAGGCGGTCCCGGAGGTAAGTTGGACCCAAGCCATGTAGGGCTTTAAAGGTCATAACCAACACCTTGTACTGTGCCCGGAAACTAACAGGCAGCCAGTGGAGAGCTTTTAGCACTGGTGTTATGTGCTCTCTTCTGGAAACGCCAGAAATCAACCTGGCTGCCATGTTCTGGACTAGTTGAAGTTTCCGAGTCAAGCACAAGGGTAGCCCCATGTAGAGCGCATTACAGAAATCCAGACGGGAGATTACCAGTGCATGTACCACAGTTTTGAGGTCCCTAGTTTCCAGGAAAGGGCGCAGCTGGCGTATCAGCCGAAGTTTATAACAGGCACTCCTGACCGTCGCATTTACCTGATTAGACATCTGGAGCGACGGGTCCAGGAGCACCCCCAGACTGCGAACACAATCCTTGGAGGAGAGTGTAGTTCCATCCAGGATTGGAAGTTGTATTCCCAGACCTGGTTTTGGGCCTGTAACTGTTAGTACCTCCGTTTTGTCTGGATTCAGTCTCAATTTGTTTTTCCTCATCCAGTCCATTACTGCTTTAAGACAATCATTGAGAAGAGAGACGCCATCTGAAGTCGAAGCTGATGACCGAGACATGGAGAAGTATATCTGGGTGTCATCAGCATACTGATGACACCGCACTCCATGCCTCCGAATGATCTCTCCCAGCGGCTTCATATAGATGTTAAATAGCATCAGGGACAGGATGGCACCCTGAGGAACGCCACAGTTAAGCTCTATTCTAGTAGAGCAAATGTCCCCGAGCCTCACCCTCTGGGATCTGCCCGAGAGGAAGGAACGGAACCACTGCAAGGCAGTGCCTCCGATCCCTAACTCCCTCAGGCGATCCAAGAGGATGGGATCGTCTATTGTATCAAAGGCCGCTGAGAGGTCCAAGAGCACCAACAGGGTCACACTACCCCTGTCGATCCCCAAGCGGAGGTCATCAGCCAGAGCAACCATGGCAGTCTCCACTCCATATCCCATCCTAAAGCCAGTTTGAAATGGATCTAGATAATCGGTTTCATCCAAGACAGCTTGGAGTTGGGAAGCGACCGCCCTCTCAATCACCTTGCTTAGAAAAGGCAGCAAGGAGACTGGTCTATAGTTGTTCCTGTCCAAGGGGTCCAGGGAAGGCTTTTTCAGGAGCGGCTTAACCACCGCTTCCTTCAGACAAGGTGGAACGGACCCCTCCCTGAAGGACGCATTGATAATATCCCTAAGGAGTACTCTCGATGCATCACCCCCTTGGGTGGCCAGCCAAGATGGACAGGGATCGAGGAGACAGGTTGTTTTCCTCACTCTACGAAGGAGCTTGTCCACGTCATCAGTACTCACAGATTGAAGCTGATCCAATAAAATTTCATCAACGGAGTTACTGGATACCTCGTCTATAGATTCAGTCATAACACTGGCGTCTAAGTTGGCTCTTATCCAAGAGATTTTATCTGCAAAGTGGATGTTAAATGCATCACAGCAGGCCGTGGAATCTGCGTCAGCTCCCCCACCACCCTAAACAGTTCTGCTGGACGGGACTCTGCAGATGCAATACGTGAAGCAGAGAAAGACTTCTGCGCTGCACGTATCGCCTCTCGATAAGAATTAAGGAAATTCCTATGATGAGTCTTGTCGGCTAAGAGTCGAGTCTTCCGCCAGGTGCGCTCTAGTCGTTGTCCAGCCCGCTTCATCTTCCTAAGCTCCTCTGAGTACCAGGGCTTACGGTTAGGAGCAGGCTGGAAAGGACGCTTGGGAGATCCAGGTTTCATCACAAGTGATGATTTTTTTAAAAAGGTTTGGGTCCACCTGAAGTTGCTGCAGAATGTCATGTTGCTTGACTTTTAAACTTTTGCATTTTTCTGGCACACAACAGGCAACACAGCTGCTTTAAACGATGACTGACAAGTAACAGTGGAGAGTGTTGATGTTTGTCATGCAGGTTCAGACATGTTCAAGGTCACCACTCAAACATTCACAATCAGTTCTCCCTGATTTGTCTGAAAGGTAGAAACATGGTCTCGTTATTTAATAGACAGTCCTCGTTTGTGTAGCTGAGCAACATCAGATTGTGGTCAAGATGGCAGAAGTTATGAATGAGAAAGAGCACACTGGCTAGGAGAGGCTGCAGCAGATTTGTTTTGCCTGAGCCTCCTGGGAAGGGCAATACACTGCTCTCTCCTCTCCCCACGGCTGAGTTAATTGAGTGCAACCTACTTTTGCACTTTGAACTCAGTTTGCAGCAACTGAAGTAAGCTTTGGAGAAAGGGGGAAAGTCGGAGGATGAGAAAGAAACTGGGACCCTTTAACAACATCTGAAAAGGTGAAAAGCATCTGAAGAAGTGGGACAAGAGAGGGTTAATTGGCACTGTCCCTACCAGTTGAGGGTTTGCTGGCTTCCTGGACTCAAAGTACTAAAATAAATTATCTCTCCCATGTTAAATTACAGATACTAGGCACGTATAAAGTTACACAAGCCTCAACTGATGAGTGCCATATCTATGGGCAGATTCTCTGAGAACATGTTGCTTTCAGAGAATCTGTCCATGGATATAAAAATTACCAGTTGAAATGGGTGAAACTTGGCATATGTGTACATTTTAAAGAGCTCCAAAGGTTTAAAATAAAATATACAGGGTGGCGCTCTTGTTTTGTTTTGATTTTAAAGATCTTTAAGAAGCTGTTAAAGGAAAATATTCATCTTCTGGAGAAAATGAATGGTTGGAAACTATAATCAAAGAGAACACTGAGGTCAAAGTACAGTTTTAAAGCCACAATGATAATTTGAAATACAGTGGCTTCTCCAGGTCAGAAACAACTGAGAACACCACTACCATCAGAAAGTAAAACAAAATAATGGTGTATTTTGGACTACAGGAAATAGAATGGAAAAGCAATTTCCTTGTGTTATTCCTGTGCTTTATAACGGAATAGAAAAATGAGTGAGTTACAGAATGGCACAGATCTTACTTTAGGAAGCACAAATACGCTGCAGGAAACTAGTTTATATGGTTATCTCCAGACTGTACATTCCAGCCTAGATAGTTCATCTTTCTTACAGATATTTAATTCAGGCCAGAATTACATTTCTCATTTCTTGCTTGTTCAGGTGACTCATAATTGACTTTATCAATCACCCAGAGGAAAAGGGGGGGGGGTATTTTTAAAGCTTCTACATCTTCTGTACATCTGGGTTTATGTTCTCCTCCAGCAACAAAGAGGGCTAAGGATTGCAAGATTTGGCTCTTTGAAAGTTATAGATAAATTCAAAATGCAAATTTCATAGTATAAGCACTACTGTATAGTGTCAATAGCAACTTGGGGCTTGCCTACACTGGCAACTTAATCTGGGGCCAGTCTGGAGCATTATACTTCTGGACTGGCCCTGGATTGACCACGATGGCAGCCACATGCAACAGGCTGAATCCAGTGTGGTGCGTGTCATTGCCCACATGGGCCAGCCAGACTGACACCACATCTGCCCCACTGGTTCATTCCCTGTTTTCAGAGCCATTGCTGCCACTTCCTCACTAGCTAAGGAGCACCGTGTAAAGCCTGTCTGGTGCACCGTCACTTCTGCTGAGGTCAGAACGGGCACCTGGATATGTGATCAACAAGAAGAGGGTCACTCTACTCACTCCTCTTTGATTGCATAGACACCCCATTCTGACCTCAACAGGAGCGAAGATGCTGGCCAAGCTCTTGCACGAAGCTGCTTGGCTGGCAAGATGAAGGTGGCAGCTCCAATGGAGATCCCACCCTTCCCCTGCACTGCTCTGTGCAGGGAAAAGCAGATGGCACTGAATTTGCATATGAACAACTGGATCGAATTGGACCTAATCCAGCTGTTCAGACAGCAAAAGACCCAGGGTCACTCTGGAGTTTCTGGGAAACCCTAGGGCAGGTTACAGGTGAAAAAATGCTGATCCATCCCGGAAGTATCCATACATTGTCTGGCCTGGCAGCACCAGATTTGGGGTGAGTCTGCATATTTATTTATTTATTTATTGGCCTGTGTAGACAAGCCCTTGGTCTTTTGTAGAATTTCATTGATAGTTAGTGGGCAATTACTGTATAATATTTGCAGAGTAATGCTGGTTTCTTAATGGCCTTTGATTGTTACAAGATTCCAACCCCCCCCCCCCGAGTGAGCATAGATGTTTAATGGCTAGTTTTGTGCAGCAAAGTGAACTCTGTTTCACAAGAACAGAGATATAGCTAATAGCTTTTTTCGTAGGCACTGAAATCTAGAAGATGCTTGATTTAAATGAGCTTTGGTGTCTTCCCTTAGGCAATAGCTATCAGCTACTGAACATGCCTCACCTGCTGGTATGGGGGATAGAAAGAAAAGTTTGCCATTGGAATGTAGCCAAGGGGGGGGGGGGAGTCAGGAATCTGAGGTTTGCAGCTGGCTGAAAAGGAGTAGGAAAATCAAATGCATGCTGTTTGCAGTAAAGACTACAACTGCCTTTCTGATAAATTCATATAAATAAATAATACATTATGAACTTTTTTTTAACGAGTTAAACTGAGGAAAGGTTTGTATTGTTTGAACAATTCCAAAAGCAGAAGCATGTTTCTCTATGCTGTGATATCAGGTTCATTACATAGATTTCGAAGTTGCCACAAATGTGGCAACAAATATAGTATTTACTACATTTATATCTTCCACTACATAATTCATAATTTGTGTTCTGTTAGGCAGCATGAAAACCTGTAAAACTCCACATTCTCCTAAGCACCACCTACAACTTTCCTCATCATGGTTTCACTTTGGCTACACCTTTGACTTAGCCCCATGCTGTAGTGGTTTGAATGCTAGACTTTGACTAGGATTTCCAGATCTCAGGGCCTGGCCCTGAGTCTCCAGTTTTCATGAGTCATCTCCAGGCAAGAGACAAAGGTGCAAATTCTCCAGTTCAGTGAAACTCAAGGCCAAGAAGAAAAAGGCTGTGTGCAAATCTCCAGCTTAGTTAGTAGAGCAGTAGCTTGCTACAATTGGCAAAGCTTAATTGATTTCTTATAAAGACTCTCCATGGCGTCTATGTACACTAGCACCCCTATATCCATGGGGGATTGGTTCTGCCCCAGCCCCCTGTGGATACTGAAATCTGTGAATAATAGCACATGCCCTGGAGGAAGAGGGAGGGAGGGAGGCTCATGGCTGAGGCCACCACAACCCAGCCCGCCTAGGCCACCACCTCCTAGGCCTCCACCACCACCAATGCTGTGTGCTGCTGCTGCCACGCCCCTCCCAGCCTCCTCCACCACTACCACCATTGTTGTCATGTGCTGCAGCCACCACAACCTCCCAGGCCTCCTCCTCCTCCACCACCACCACCACGTGCCACAGCCACTGTGGCTCCCAGGCCTCTTCCTCTTCCTCCATCACCACCACCGCCATTGCCGTGTGCCATGGCCACTGCGGCCTCCCAGGCCTCCTCCTCCTCCACCACCACCATTGCTATCACCACAGGTCACGGCCACCGTGGCCTCCTAGGCCTCTTCATCTTCCTCCTCCTCCACCACCACCGCCGCCGCCATTGCCACATCTCACGGCCACAGTGGCCTCCCAGGCTTCCTCCTCCTTTACTACTACTACCACTACCACTGCCATCACCACATGCAGTGGCCACTGTGACCTCCCAGGCCTCCTCCTCCTGAACCCCCACTACCACTGCTATTTACTTAGCTTCCTCCTTCCTTTCAGTTGGGGTGCCAGGGTTCACCCTCTGCCTTGCTTTTCATCCACTTTCTGGCAAGCAAATAGGCTAGACTGAATGTTCCTTATCCTTATCCTGTCTCCCCAAGCAGGTGAGCAACTGCAGTTTGTATTTAATGCATAATGCTTAATGACATCACTAGGGGCCTCCTCTAGATCTAGGTTTTGCTTCTGAAAACTCAGGGCCTGGGACAATCCTGAACTGGCAACCCTAAGTAGGACTCCCTGATCACCCATGGATCACCACTGACGACCCTGGGCAAGTCACATTCTCTCAGCCTTAGAGGAAGGCAATGGTAAATTTCCACTGAGTAAATCCTGTCAAGAAAAACCTATAACAGCGTTACCACAAGTTGGGGCCAACTTGAAGGTGTATAACAGCAACAAACACCTCTGAATTGCCAGATTCCTGTAGTCTGCATCTTGTCCTATTCCTTGTTAGCCATGCCCAGAGAGCCAGTATTTTCATAATAGCTGGAACTACTTAGGTCTGGCAATTTCTGCTCTGAAGTTTGTTCCTGTTAGTGGGCAATCAAAAGGAAAACCGTGGTCTTCCAATAATAGCAACCAATAACCTTAACTCTGGGAGACTACAACCCAACTAGCAATTAGTATATGCAGTTATATCAAACATCATTGATCTTTAACCAATGAAATGTACTTAACAGGAGACCTGACCTATAATTTAAGAGTGGTTTGCTACCTCCTCTGCCTTTGTAGAAGGCTATCCACAACCAGAAAGCAGTGATGCTAAAAAGAATTTCTACTCTATAATCTGCTGTTCAGTAAAACTAAATATAATTACTTTTTAAAACAGACTTGTATTTCCATTGGAAGTTTTGAAATGAACTTGACTCTATTTCAGGAAAGACCACAGAATGACAGAAAGTTGTAAGGGTACATTTTCAATTCCCCTGTAGTTACTGCTGAACTATGTGGAGCAGCAAGCAGTAACATGAAATGATTAACACTTTGAATAGTATTTTAAAACATCATCTGTATGTTAGCTTTTTGGAATAAAGCTGGGGCTTCCTTTGCGTGGAAGGGGGATTTCAACTAGTCTTTTCATTTGCAGATACTGGCACTCCTTCAAGGCAAAATCATACAGGACATATGGAGCTAGCATGGTGGGAGTGTTAGATTGTGACTCTGCAGACCAAGGTTTAAATCCCCGCTTGGCCATGAAAACCCACTGGATGGCCTTGGGCAAGTCACACACTCTCAGCCTAAGAAAATCCCATGATAGGTTTGCCTTAGGGTCACCATAAGTCAAAAATGACTTGAAGGCACACAACAACAAATAGTAGTTATTTTCTTCAAAATACAGGGATCTTCATTTGGGAGCACCATTTGGAATTCTTAGCAAAATTCAGTACAGTTGTCCCTCTGTATCCACAGATTTAGTATCCAGGGATTTAAGTATTCACGGCTTGAAAATATTCTTAAAAAATTAATAATCCAAAAAGCAAACCTTGATTTTGCCATCTTATATAAGCATTTCATCATGATGACACCATTTCATCATGCCATTGTATATAATGGGATTTGAGTATTCACAGAGTTTGGTATCCACGGGGGGTCCTAGAACCAAACCCCAGCGAATACGAAGAGACAACTGTACTTTTTTCATATCTCTGGCATGCATTCAAGGTAGTGCTTTTAAATACACTGCCTATGCTACTCACACCTCTTTCTTGGATTGCTAAATTAACATGATGGGGCGTGGATGGTGACAATGCTAGTGGTGGCCAAAGTCACAGTGATAAATTCAGCACATTCAAGTTACGTGAGAGAGAGAACACAACTTCAGGAGGATCCACTCTCAGTTTTTTGGGGTTGCAGGGAGCCATCACCATTCTTAAGCTGTCAGTGCCAGACCACAACATTGGTTGGTGCATGTAACAGGCCCAGCTTTTCTGTCTTTTTCAGTTTCCACAGCAGTTGCATGGTGGTTACTCTTCAGGGCACTTGTACACTGCTAAGCTTAGGGATTTGAATGCCAGGGTGTCTGTGTTTTGCAAACTTAACAAAGCCATCTTTAGGTAGTTTCAGGAGCTCATTGGCCATCTGAAGTTTGCCTGCAGGGTTGTAGCTCTCTGGCAGGGCCTTTTTATAGCATCTTTGTGACATTATTTCTGGTGTTCATCAACCTCAGAGTAGAATCTGGCTCACTAGGGGAATTAGGGAGGATTTGCAGGTTTGGCAGGGGTTTCTAGCCTCCTTTAATGAAATTTCTTTTTGGAGGGAAGATGTGCATCTTCATGATGCAGTAAAGGTGTCCTCAGATGCAATGGCGTCTATAGGTTTTAGGATTCATTTTTGTGGGCATTGGTGCATCCAAGTATGGTCTGAAGAGTGGGCTAAGGAAGGTCTGTTAATGGATTTAACTTCTTTGGAGTACTTTCCAATTGTACTGGCTGTTCAGATTTGGGCAGAGGCATTAACTAACTGTCCATTTCTGGTGTGATAATATGGCTGCAGTTCAGGTTATTAATTATATGCCCTTTAAGTCTCCACAGGTCATGCATCTGGTTAGGGCTTTTGTTATGCAGTACCTTTGCTATAACATCAGTGTGACTGGTGTGGAAAATGGGATAGCTGATTCTCTTTCCTGCCAACAGATGAAGTACTTCAGATAACTGGGCCTGGAAGGAAATCCTTGTCTGGTCTCAATGCCCATAGACCTAACCTATGGAGTCTTGGAGGGTTGAGGTTGCCCAGCCCATTGGCCTCTTGCTAGCTGCCAACACTAGGTCTAGTTACAGACAGGCAGCTAGGGAGTTTGAGTGTTTGGAGGCCGAGAATGGGCTTCAGGCTGCTTGGCCTATTCTGGTTAATCAAATCTTGCACTACTGCATTTCTTTGAAGGGTAGGAAGATAGCTCCACAGTCTAAGACTAGGCTGTTTGCTTTAGCTTTAGCAGCAAATGCTCAGGGGTATATGGATACCACTGGTGATTTTAAAATACACAAGACTTTGGAAGGGTGCTCCAGGGAGAAAGGTCAAGTGGTTGATAGGTGGAAGCCATTATCCCCAGAGGTCCTTAGGAGTCTGAGTGGTCTGTACTTTGTATCTCTGGCTATGAGGTTGACCTTTGACACTTGGCAGCACTGATTGCATTACTGAGGGCTTTGCGGGTGAATGAATTGGTTATGTGTTTCAGAGGTGATATGTCAGGCAGAGCCCCTGCCTTTGGGGACTTAGCTTTGTCAGGCCATCAAATAGTTTTAATAATTAGGACTTCTAAGATGGACCAAAATGGGGTGGGGTGGGGGATTACATTAGATCAGTGTTCTGATCCTGTTTATGCCCAGTTCAGGCCATGCAATGTTATACACTTGTATACCTAATCAAGGGACCTAGACTGGGGTTTCTTTTCTGTCATGCTGACTTTTCACCTTATAAGCTGTCAGTTTTGGGTCGTCACTTCAAAGGCCTTCCAGAGCTCAAGGGGTTAAGCTTGGCACCCATTTCTTTAGAACTGGGGCTGCCTCACTGGCTTTTGCTGTGGGCTTGGACCTACAGTTCATTCAATGCATTGGGCATTAGAGATCCTCTGCTTCCAAGAGGTACATGAATCCTCTCAAGTTTTGACTGTATAGTACTTAACTAATTTTTTTGTTTTTTCTGTTAGTTTCTAGGTGCTGTTTGGTGAGATGAAGAGTCCTGATCTGTGGCCATAGTATGGTTTACTGGGCAAGCATGCCAGGCCAGAAGTTGCCACTTAGGGGCTCAACTGGGGTTGAGTGACTTGGTCACTGGGGAGTGGCTGGGGAAAAGAGGTCTCCACTGGAATGGTTTGTTGCCTCTTTTGTTTGTAAGGGATTGGGCCACTTTCTCCCAATATAGTTTTCTAACAGCCAAAGGTCTACAGGGTTGATGGAGTACATTTGTTGGATGAGGGTAACATGTTGTTCCTGGGGGACGTGCAACTGGGAGGGCCCTTTTGGCTGGCCTGATGGGGGAAAGGGAAGAAGACACTTGTGTCTTGTCTGTCGCAGGTAGTGGGGGAAGAATATAAGAGTTTGGTTTACATCTTGGCACCATTTTGGTGAAGAGTAGTAGTAGTAGTAATAATAATAATAATAATAATAGAAGATTTATTTGTATCCCGTCTCTCCCATCAGGATCGGGGTGGCAACATCATATAAAACAACAATCCAACATAAAGTTAAAAACAACACAAATGTTACAACAACACATATGTTAAAACATTATATCATTAAAACATCTCTACAGTAGTGAATCAGTTAAGTTTTAAATATAAAACACAGATATTAAAATACACTTAAAATAGAAAAAGCCATAACATGGGAAATAAAAGTGACAAGGTGGAGAGTATCAAAGTAATGGCCAGGCATCCAACCTAATCTGGAAAGGCCTGCCAGAAAAGATCTGTCTTAACAGCTTTCTTAAAAGCACCCCAAAAATCAAAATGCCAGATCTCCTCTGACAAGCCATTCCACAGTCTGGGAGCAGTGGTGGAGAATGGTTTGCCTTCCAGCTGGGGAGCAACCCATGGTATTAGATTGCCCTCAGGGCTTAGGTGTTCAACCCAAGGGAAGGCTGAGGAAGTGGTCAAGGATTGACACCTGGCCTCAACTAGGCCCTCATCAGGTTGTTCCCCCCACTTGCTCATTCCCAGGTTCAATCAAACTGAAATAGGTAAAATAAAATGGCCCTTATTTAACCCAATTCTCTGTGTCTGGTCTCATTATTTCATGGTTGGTCATCATTTTAATTACATAATGATAATCTTTTGTATGTTTTAAGATATATTTATGCTTTCATTTTTAATCTGCCTTGAGTAGTGTACCTGGGGAATAAAGTCAGGATATAAATAAAGTGAATAACAAAAAACACACACACACACAAACCACAATGACCATGATTGGAGGAGATGGGCTGTGACCCTTAGTTAGCAAGTTGCATGTGATTTCAGAGCACCTTTACTCATGCCTGTCTGTCTCCTGCTGTCAGGTCCAAACAAAGGATCTCCCCAACACCATCACCTTTACTAAAGTAGTCCTTCTCCCACACTGTCCTTGCAAGCTTGTTTTACACCTGTCGCCCCATGTTTCTTTTCCAGATTGGCTTTCAATCATTTTGGAGAGCTCCTTTCTATACATTCTATACTTCAGATCTCTCAGGCTATCCAAGATATGAAAAACCTCTGTTGTGTCATTTTCTGTTACTATTATTGACTGGAATTCCATATCACAGTAACAAGGGTATAAGCTGGAATTATGCATCTGTAACTGATTTATATTCACAGTTCCTATGTATTTACAATCTGTAAAAGTCTCCCAATCCTGGTAAAGGTACCAGACATCTGCCACTGTGAGCAACAGAGCATTCAGCATAGCATTTTAGTATTTATATTTCTATATTGCTTATCAGTGCAAAGCACTCTCTAAGTGGTTTACAATGTGTTAGCTAATTGCTCCCAACAAGCTGGTCACTCATTTTACCAACCTGCAGAAGGATGGAAGGCTGAGTCAGCCTTGGAGCTCTGTAGGATAGAACTCACAATGTTGTGGCTGCAGTATCAACATTTAAACACTGTGCCACCAGGCAGGCACACACAAGCACATGCAGGCAGTCCCAAATGAGCCACCATAATTCCCTCACATTCCCTACACAGGTTCTGCTTTTTGCCCAATTCCAGTTTCTGACACTGCTGCAATCCCTAACCTGTCAGATAAGTGGGGCCTTCCATCATCATCATCATCATCATCATCATTATCATCCACTGAACAAACATCCTTAGGTCAATGAAGATGCACAGACCCACAGTTTGGACATTCAGAACCTAGGTGCACAGCCATAAGTATCACTTCACACATACACATGGGCACTCCATGATTGCCAGTGCATTTTACACATGACTATCCAAAGTGAATTCCCACTGAATGCAATGGGACCCACTCACTCCTAAGTACCAAGAGTAAGATTCCAGCCTGAATGCTCACCTGTAATAAAAAGCAAAACAAGACAATCTCTACACATAGAAAACTAGCAAGGCAAGACAGAGATTCCTTAAAACTTTTGATCCACATGCTAGCTTTCTACAGGTAAGGACATTTTTATAGTTTTCAGAGTATACATCTTGGTTTTGGAAGTAGTACTGTCTCAGGAGAGATGAACCACATAATTCTTCCAAATGTATACATCATGTTCCTTTGATCTTCTGGTTCTTTCATCGCTAACGCTCGCCACCACCACCTGACCCCTAAGTCTTATACAAACACCCAGTTTTTCATGAAAGGTTTTCTGAAGCATAATTTAAGAATTTTAATAATGCATTCATAATTGAATGCTAGTTTAGGGCACAGGATCAAAGCCATAAAATGTATTAAAAGTAGAAATTTGGCTTTAGGGGTCCATCACACAATCTGTGTCTTTTTGAAAGGGATTTGATTTGAGTTGCATCTTTTTTTTTTTAAATCATATTCTCATTCAACAGCTGCAAAAATAAAGCCATATTTTGTAATGTTGACTTTCACCCGCAACAAACAGATACTAAATTGCTTTAAAGACATCCTAACTTTAAAGAACTGTAAGTATAATGTGTTCACTAATAAGCCATTTTAAGTCTTACTTTGTGGTTTGACAGTAAATGTAATGCCTTACAGCAAGGAGCCAAATTAATAAATCCCCCCCCCCCAAGAGCAATGCTCTATTTGCTTAAATCCTGGCACACTTGCCAAAATTAACATTCTGGTTTCTTTTAGAGGCAGCTGTTCATCATACCATGCTAGCTAAAAGAGAAGAAACTGAACTCTGCAAGGCCAAAATCGGTAGGTTACCAACGTTCACAGGAGACACAAAATGTACATGCATTGCAAAGATTGGATTGTCCTCACTGACGATTTACAACTCAAAGCTAAGACAGGTATATGACAATTAACAAAGGCAATGTGTTCCTATGCATTTTTCTTTAATGGAAAATTTGGCACTAAAGGCAGAAAGAACACAGAAAGAATAGGAGTAGGTTCTTGTACCACAAAAAGAAAAGAAAAGCAAAGAAAAGAGAAAGAAAGAAGAGTCCAAAATGTTTTGGCAAACTTTTTTTATCCAAAGTAAACAATATGCACACGAGAAGTGAAACAACCAGGTCAGGAAAGCTTTGCATAAATATTCGGAACCTTCTGAAGCCCATTTGAAAACTTCTTCCAAAATGCACCCAGGGATAACTTTTCCCCCCCACCAGCCCCCACTTTTCAACGGTTTCTATTTTGGTGGCCAGACTGACAGACTTTTTAACATGCTGGGGATAGGTAGTAAGGCAGGCTTATTTGCTTTCCCCTTTTCTTGTAGTTTCTCGAAGCAGCTGCCATTTACTCTGCCTGTTGTAAGCGGGTACCCATGGCTACAGTGGGGTTGGCTAGACTCCCACTCTTTCCCACCTTAAGCTTTATTACACTGCACCCTTCCAATGCTGATACTGCTTAAAAAAAAAAAAAAAAACCTTCTAGATAGGCAGAGGGCACTGAGGAAAAATGGGGAAAGATATCACTTTGATCGTGATTTCCTGCATGGCAGGGGGTTGGACTGGATGGCCCTCGTGGTCCCTTCCAACTCTGCAATTCTATGATTCTATATAAAGACTTTGTAAAAAGGAGCTTCTTTTTCAAAGGCTTTAAAAACTGAGGTATCCCTGTATTCTGCTTTGTAATTTAACACTAGCAAGGAAGCTAACATTAGGAAGGCAGGAGGCAGAGGAAAGTCACCATATTACAGAGAACTGTATGAAGGTGCAATTTGTCTCTCTGCATAGAGGTACATTAACTCTTCCTCCCATGAGATTCCTTTATGGGATGGCCAATCCATTGCAAAATATGCAAAGCAGATTTTGGCCCCACCGTAATCTTTACAGTAAGATTCACTTCATAAGAGTGAATAGCTGGTATTCAATTACGTATGAGGTATAAAAGTGGGAAAGTGGATATAACTTTGGTCCCTGCTTGTCCAGTAATGATGGATACTTTTTAATATGTGCTTCCCAAGAACATGAGCAGGATCTCTGGAGAAGTAAGAGCTACCACATGTGTTCTAGAGTCTTCCTTGCTCTTTCTAGTTCATTAAACAGGCCAGAGGGGAACTGGTTCAGTGGTTAGAGGGTATGGACAATGCCTTGCTAATAAACAAGGCAGTGTTCCAACATGCCCATAGGAAGTAGTTGTAAGACATCTACTGAAAAAGCTTTTCTTGGATGCCATCATATTGGATCACTACTGGCCAATCTCCAATATACCAATTATGTGATAGAGCTGGCTTTGGTCACCTTAGTGGATGATCTACACCAGGAACTGGACAAGGAGAGTATGTCCCTGTTGGTTCTATTGTGGCTCCCAGCAGCTTTCAATTGATGATGGTATCCTTTTGGGCCACCTCACTGAGATGGAGTTGGGGGCTCCGTTTCTTTCTAAAGGGGCAAACTGAGAATGTGGTGTTGAGAGATTCCTGTTGGTTCTTTGGCTATTAGTCTGTGGGATATTTCGGGGCTCAGTTTTGTCCTCCAAGCTACATGGCAAGGGGGAAAACTGTGAGTTAGATATAAGGTGTTACAAGATGCAAAGGAGAGAGGAGGATTGGGTTTACTGGATTTGAAACTGTACTTTGTGGTCTGTTACTTAGTTTGGATGAAATAATGGGTGATGCTAAGAAATAAAAGATTACTAGAATTGGAAGGGCATGACTTGAGGTTTGGGTGGCATGGATATTTATGATATGATAACATTAAAGTCAATGTAGATTTTAAAAAATGATTTTGTGAGATGTGCCTCTCCATATTCCATATTGAGACTATGGAACAGATACAAACTCAAGATGTGCCTTGAAGTGCTTTTATGGGTCTCAGCACAAGAAGCTTGTTACAGATGGGAAACAGGGAAAGGAAAATGGTTACTGTATCAGAATTTGTTGGAATTTCACCAAGGGGAATACAGAGTTAAATCAAGAGAGTAGCTAGAAGTAGAGGGTATTCTCAATGGTATTCTTACTTACAATTATTTGAGAGGTTTAAAATGGATAAAAATATTGTTTTGGAAAAAAAAGTCCAAATTTGAAATACACATGTGTACAGATTATGAACATGTAAGTTGATGTGCTAGCTGAGCCTGTTTCTGGAGATGTCTGGTCTGGTCAGAGGGGCAAATGCCTTACTAATATGCCATTCGGATTACTGCAAAGTAATTTGGATTACTTTGTACATGAGAAGTACTCAGAAACGTCAGCTGTCCTGAAGAGATGCAGCCAAACTGGGGCATGTTACAAAGAACCAGATCTTCCTTTTTACAACAGTTCCACTGATGAATGGACTTACGGTTAAACATGTCTCTTATGGCTGGCACTCTTTATGCCCTCAGGGAAAAGGAAACATTAGTCACACTTATGAGGATTCAAGAATGCAGCCCACATAGTATCTCCCTGTATGAGCCCAGTAGAGCTTTAAGATCATCTGGAGAAGTCCTTCTCTCTGTCCCACCACCTTCTCAGGCTCATTTAGTGGGAACAAGGGAGAGGGCCTTCTCAGCGGCTGCTCCCAGAGGATGGCCCCATCCTTGCTCTACTTCTGGTGGCAGGTGAAAACAATTTTATACTGCCAATTTTTACAAACTGACAAGGACTGCATTTAAGGTTGTGTGGTGTGGTTTTTGAGATTGCAAAGGATCTTTTATACAGCTTTTAATGTATTTTAATATTTTTTTACTATTTGATGTTTTTAACCTACAAATTGTTTAACTCTTTCAAAAAATATTTATAATACAATTTTTACTTTTGTATTGTTTTTAACTTGTATTGTTGTATTGTTTTAAAGATGTTGTTGTCTGCCTTGGTTCCAACTGGCAGGAGAAATACAGGATATAAATGAATAATAATAATAATAATAATAATGAAACAATAATCATTCAGCAAACTCAGTAGTAGCCCTTCAGAAACAAACCAGTCTCCCTCTGTTTAGCCCAACACTGAATTATGTTTCTTGGTCTTACTTTAATAGGACATCAAAGTTTGATGGTATTTAGGGAATCATCTTTGGGCTGTCAGCATCTACCGTATATTCCGGCGTATAAGATGACCCGGCGTATAAGACGACCCCCCCAATTTTAAGGTAAAATGCAGAGTTTGTGATATATTCGCCCTATAAGACGACCCCCCTCTTCCAACGCATAGCCCCCTCCTGCCCCTCCTGCGCTCCCTTCCAGGAGGGAGCGCAGGAGGAGGATGCGGAGGTTGTGCGCCCAAAAGGGGCACGTTCGCCCCTTCTCCCCACCTTCCAGGAAGGTGGGGAGAAGGGGCGAATCGCGGTTTGGCCGCGCAGCCTCCGCATGCCCCTCCTGCGCTCCCTTCCAGGAGGGAGCGCAGGAGGGGGATCCGCAGGCTGTACGGCCAAACAGGGCTTTGGGGATGGGGGGAGGCTGGGCGGAGGGTGGCTGGGTGGCTGGGGGGAGGGGGCTTCGCAGCCACCCCCCCTCTCCAAAGCGAGCCTTTGGGGAAGGGGGGTGGCTGGGTAGAGGGTGGGCGGGTGGCAGGGAGTAGGGGGCTTCGCAGCCCCCCTCCCTTTCGGGAGAGGGGGTGGATGCATGGGGGGTGGGTGGGGGGTAGGGAGGAGGGGGCTTCTCCACCACCACCCCTCCTGAAAGCCACAATTCCGCGGCTTTCAGGGAGGGGGATGGATGCACGGGGAGTGGGCGGGGGGAAGCGAAGAGGGGGCTTCTCCGCCACCCCCCCTCCCTGAAAGCAAGCCGCGGTTCCGCAGCTTTCAGGGAGGGGGGGTGGATACACGGGGAGTGGGCAGGGGGAAGGGAGGAGGGGGCTTCTCCGCCACCCCCCTCCCTGAAAGCCGCGCTTCCACGGCTTTCAGGGAGGGGGGTGGATGCACAGGGAGTGGGCGGGGGGAAGGGAGGAGGGAGCTTCTCCGCCACCCCCTCCCTGAAAGCCGTGCTTCCGCGGCTTTCAGGGAGGGGGGGTGGATGCATGGGGAGTAGGCGGGGGAAGGGAGGAGGGGGCTTCTCCGCCACCCCCCTCCCTGAAAGCCGCGCTTCCACGGCTTTCAGGGAGGGGGGTGGATGCACGGGGAGTGGGCGGGGGGAAGGGAGGAGGGGGCTTCTCCGCCACCCCCCCTCCCTGAAAGCCGCGCTTCCACGGCTTTCAGGGAAGGGGGTGGATGCACGGGGAGTGGGCGGGGGGAAGGGAGGAGGGGGCTTCTCTGCCACCCCCCCTCCCTGAAAGCCGCGCTTCCACGGCTTTCAGGGAGGGGGGTGGATGCACAGGGAGTGGGCGGGGGGAAGGGAGGAGGGGGCTTCTCCACCACCCCCCCTCCCTGAAAGCCGCGCTTCCACGGCTTTCAGGGAGGGGGGTGGATGCACGGGGAGTGGGCGGGGGGAAGGGAGGAGGGAGCTTCTCCGCCACCCCCTCCCTGAAAGCCGTGCTTCCGCGGCTTTCAGGGAGGGGGGGTGGATGCATGGGGAGTGGGCGGGGGGAAGGGAGGAGGGGGCTTCTCCGCCACCCCCCTCCCTGAAAGCCGCGCTTCCACGGCTTTCAGGGAGGGGGGTGGATGCACGGGGAGTGGGCGGGGGGAAGGGAGGAGGGAGCTTCTCCGCCACCCCCCTCCCTGAAAGCCGTGCTTCCGCGGCTTTCAGGGAGGGGGGGTGGATGCATGGGGAGTAGGCGGGGGAAGGGAGGAGGGGGCTTCTCCGCCACCCCCCCTCCCTGAAAGCCGTGCTTCCGCGGCTTTCAGGGAGGGGGGTGGATGCACGGGGAGTGGGCGGGGGGAAGGGAGGAGGGGGCTTCTCCGCCACCCCCCCTCCCCGAAAGCCACGCTTCCACGGCTTTCAGGGAGGGGGGTGGATGCACGGGGAGTGGGCGGGGGGAAGGGAGGAGGGGGCTTCTCCGCCACCCCCACTCCCTGAAAGCCGCGCTTCCACGGCTTTCAGGGAGGGGGGTGGATGCACGGGGAGTGGGCGGGGGGAAGGGATGAGGGGGCTTCTCCGCCACCCCCACTCCCTGAAAGCCGCGCTTCTGCGGCTTTCAGGGACTGGGGTGGATGCATGGGGAGTGGGCGGGGGGAAGGGAGGAGGGGGCTTCGGAGGGGGGTGGATGCACGGGGAGTGGGCGGGGGGAAGGGAGGAGGGAGTTCTCCGCCACCCCCCCTCCCTGAAAGCCGCACTTCCGTGGCTTTCAGGGAGGGGGGTGGATGCACGGGGAGTGGGCGGGGGGAAGGGAGGGGGGGTGGATGCATCGGCAGTGGGCAGAGGGAAGGGAGGAGGGGGCTTCTCCGCCACCACCCTCCCTGAAAGCCGCGCTTCCGCGGCTTTCAGGGAGGGGGTGGATGCACGGGGAGTGGGCGGGGGGAAGGGAGGAGGGGGCTTCGGAGGGGGGTGGATGCATGGGGGGTGGGTGGGGGGAAGGGAGGAGGGGGCTTCTCCACCACCACCCCTCCTGAAAGCCACAATTCCGCGGCTTTCAGGGAGGGGGATGGATGCACGGGGAGTGGGCGGGGGGAAGCGAAGAGGGGGCTTCTCCGCCACCCCCCCCTCCCTGAAAGCAAGCCGCGGTTCCGCGGCTTTCAGGGAGGGGGGGTGGATACACGGGGAGTGGGCAGGGGGAAGGGAGGAGGGGGCTTCTCCGCCACCCCCCTCCCTGAAAGCCGCGCTTCCACGGCTTTCAGAGAGGGGGGTGGATGCACAGGGAGTGGGCGGGGGGAAGGGAGGAGGGAGCTTCTCCGCCACCCCCTCCCTGAAAGCCGTGCTTCCGCGGCTTTCAGGGAGGGGGGGTGGATGCATGGGGATTGGGCGGGGGGAAGGGAGGAGGGGGCTTCTCCGCCACCCCCCTCCCTGAAAGCCGCGCTTCCACGGCTTTCAGGGAGGGGGGTGGATGCACGGGGAGTGGGCGGGGGGAAGGGAGGAGGGAGCTTCTCCGCCACCCCCCTCCCTGAAAGCCGTGCTTCCGCGGCTTTCAGGGAGGGGGGGTGGATGCATGGGGAGTAGGCGGGGGAAGGGAGGAGGGGGCTTCTCTGCCACCCCCCCTCCCTGAAAGCCGCGCTTCCACAGCTTTCAGGGAGGGGGGTGGATGCACGGGGAGTGGGCGGGGGGAAGGGAGGAGGGGGCTTCTCCGCCACCCCCCCTCCCTGAAAGCCGCGCTTCCACGGCTTTCAGGGAAGGGGGTGGATGCACGGGGAGTGGGCGGGGGGAAGGGAGGAGGGGGCTTCTCCGCCACCCCCCCTCCCTGAAAGCCGCGCTTCCACGGCTTTCAGGGAGGGGGGTGGATGCACGGGGAGTGGGCGGGGGGAAGGGAGGAGGGGGCTTCTCCGCCACCCCCCCTCCCTGAAAGCCGCGCTTCCACGGCTTTCAGGGAGGGGGGTGGATGCACGGGGAGTGGGCGGGGGGAAGGGAGGAGGGAGCTTCTCCGCCACCCCCTCCCTGAAAGCCGTGCTTCCGCGGCTTTCAGGGAGGGGGGGTGGATGCATGGGGAGTGGGCGGGGGGAAGGGAGGAGGGGGCTTCTCCGCCACCCCCCTCCCTGAAAGCCGCGCTTCCACGGCTTTCAGGGAGGGGGGTGGATGCACGGGGAGTGGGCGGGGGGAAGGGAGGAGGGAGCTTCTCCGCCACCCCCCTCCCTGAAAGCCGTGCTTCCGCGGCTTTCAGGGAGGGGGGGTGGATGCATGGGGAGTAGGCGGGGGAAGGGAGGAGGGGGCTTCTCCGCCACCTCCCCTCCCTGAAAGCCGCGCTTCCACGGCTTTCAGGGATGGGGGTGGATGCACGGGGAGTGGGCGGGGGAAGGGAGGAGGGGGCTTCTCCGCCACCCCCCCTCCCTGAAAGCCGCGCTTCCACGGCTTTTAGGGAGGGGGGTGGATGCACGGGGAGTGGGCGGGGGGAAGGGAGGAGGGGGCTTCTCCGCCACCCCCCCTCCCTGAAAGCCGCGCTTCTGCGGCTTTCAGGGACGGGGGTGGATGCATGGGGAGTGGGCGGGGGGAAGGGAGGAGGGGGCTTCGGAGGGGGGTGGATGCACGAGGAGTGGGCGGGGGGAAGTGAGGAGGGAGTTCTCCGCCACCCCCCTCCCTGAAAGCCGCGCTTCCGCGGCTTTCAGGGAGGGGGGTGGATGCACGGGGAGTGGGCGGGGGGAAGGGAGGGGGGGTGGATGCATCGGCAGTGGGCAGGGGGAAGGGAGGAGGGGGCTTCTCTGCCACCCCCCCTCCCTGAAAGCCGTGCTTCCGCGGCTTTCAGGGAGGGGGTGGATGCATGGGGAGTGGGCGGGGGGAAGGGAGGAGGGGGCTTCGGAGGGGGGTGGATGCACGGGGAGTGGGCGGGGGGAAGGGAGGAGGGGCTTCTCCGCCACCCCCCTCCCTGAAAGCCACGCTTCCGTGGCTTTCAGGGAGTGCGGGTGGATGCATGGGGAGTGGGCAGGGGGAAGGGAGGAGGGGGCTTCTATGCCACCCCCCCTCCCTGAAAGCCGCGCTTCCGCGGCTTTCAGGAAGGGGGGTGGATGCACGGGGAGTGGGCGGGGGGAAGGGAAGAGGGGGCTTCGGAGGAGGGTGGATGCACGGGGAGTGGGCGGGGGGAAGGGAGGAGGGGGCTTCTCCGCCACCCCCTCCCTGAAAGCCGCGCTTCCACGGCTTTCAGGGAGGGGGTGGATGCACGGGGAGTGGGCGGGGGGAAGGGAGGAGGAAGCTTCTCCGCCACCCCCCTCCCTGAAAGCCGTGCTTCCGCGGCTTTCAGGGAGGGGGGTGGATGCACGGGGAGTGGGCGGGGGGAAGGGAGGAGGGGGCTTCTCCGCCACCCCCCCCTCCCTGAAAGGTGCGCTTCCGTGGCTTTCAGGGAGGGGGGTGGATGCACGGGGAGTGGGCGGGGGGAAGGGAGGGGGGGTGGATGCATCGGGAGTGGGCAGGGGGAAGGGAGGAGGGGGCTTCTCCGCCACCCCCCCTCCCTGAAAGCCGTGCTTCCGCGGCTTTCAGGGAGGGGGTGGATGCACGGGGAGTGGGCGGGGGGAAGGGAGGAGGGGGCTTCGGAGGGGGGTGGATGCACGGGGAGTGGGCGGGGGGAAGGGAGGAGGGAGCTTCTCCGCCACCCCCCCTCCCTGAAAGCCGCGCTTCCGCGGCTTTCAGGGAGGGGGGTGGATGCACGGGGAGTGGGCGGGGGGAAGGGAGGAGGGGGCTTCTCCGCCACCCCCCTCCCTGAAAGCCGCGCTTCCACGGCTTTCAGGGAGGGGGGTGGATGCACGGGGAGTGGGCGGGGGGAAGGGAGGAGGGAGCTTCTCCGCCACCCCCCTCCCTGAAAGCCGTGCTTCCGCGGCTTTCAGGGAGGGGGGGTGGATGCATGGGGAGTGGGCGGGGGGAAGGGAGGAGGGGGCTTCTCCGCCACGCCCCCTCCCTGAAAGCCGCGCTTCCACGGCTTTCAGGGAGGGGTGTGGATGCACGGGGAGTGAGCGGGGGGAAGGGAGGAGGGGGCTTCTCCGCCACCCCCCTCCCTGAAAGCCGTGCTTCCGTGGCTTTCAGGGAGGGGGGTGGATGCACGGGGAGTGGGCGGGGGGAAGGGAGGAGGGGGCTTCTCCGCCACCCCCCCTCCCTGAAAGCCGCGCTTCTGCGGCTTTCAGGGACGGGGGTGGATGCATGGGGAGTGGGCGGGGGGAAGGGGGGAGCGGGCTTCGGAGGGGGGTGGATGCACGGGGAGTGGGCGGGGGGAAGGGAGGAGGGAGCTTCTCCGCCAACCCCCTCCCTGAAAGCCGCGCTTCCGCGGCTTTCAGGGAGGGGGGTGGATGCACGGGGAGTGGGCGGGGGGAAGGGAGGAGGGGCTTCTCCGCCACCCCCCTCCCTGAAAGTCACGCTTCCGTGGCTTTCAGGGAGGGCGGGTGGATGCATGGGGAGTGGGCAGGGGGAAAGGAGGAGGGGGCTTCTACGCCACCCCCCCTCCCTGAAAGCCGCGCTTCCGCCGCTTTCAGGGAGGGGGGTGGATGCACGTGGAGTGGGCGGGGGGAAGGGAGGAGGGGGCTTCGGAGGGGGGTGGATGCACGGGGAGTGGGCGGGGGGAAGGGAGGAGGGAGCTTCTCCGCCACCCCCCCCTCCCTGAAAGCCGCGCTTCCACGGCTTTCAGGGAGGGGGGTGGATGCACGGGGAGTGGGCGGGGGGAAGGGAGGAGGGGGCTTCTCCGCCACCCCCCCTCCCTGAAAGCCGCGCTTCCGCGGCTTTCAGGGAGGGGGGTGGATGCACGCGGAGTGGGCGGGGGGAAGGGATGAGGGAGCTTCTCCGCCACCCCCCCCTCCCTGAAAGCCGCGCTTCTACGGCTTTCAGGGAGGGGGGTGTATGCACGGGGAGTGGGCGGGGGGAAGGGAGGAGGGGGCTTCTCCGCCACCCCCCCTCGCTGAAAGCCGCGCTTCTGCGGCTTTCAGGGACGGGGGTGGATGCATGGGGAGTGGGCAGGGGGAAGGGAGGAGGGGGCTTCGGAGGGGGGTGGATGCACGGGGAGTGGGCGGGGGGAAGGGAGGAGGGAGTTCTCCGCCACCCCCCCTCCCTGAAAGCCGCGCTTCCGTGGCTTTCAGGGAGGGGGGTGGATGCACGGGGAGTGGGTGGGGGGGAGGGGGGGGGTGCACGGGGAGTGGGCGGGGGGAAGGGAGGAGGGGGCTTCTCCGCCACCCCCTCCCTGAAAGCTGCGCTTCCACGGCTTTCAGGGAGGGGGGTGGATGCACGGGGAGTGGGCGGGGGGAAGGGAGGAGGGGGCTTCGGAGGGGGGTGGATGCACGGGGAGTGGGCGGGGGGAAGGGAGGAGGGGGCTTCCTAGCCACCCCCCTAAAGCCGCGGTTCCGCGACTTTCGGGAGGCGGGGTGGAAGCGCGGGGGTGGGCGGGTGGCAGGGAGGAGCACTTTGCTTCACCCCCTGCCCGATCTCCTGCCTCTTCGCTCCGTTTGTGAAGAGGCAGGAGATAGGCAGGCAGGTGAAGCAAAGTGTATCCGGCGTATAAGACGACTGTCGATTTTGGAGGGCACTTTTGAGTGCTCAAAAGTCGTCTTATACGCCGGAATATACGGTATATGTTATTTCAAGAGAGTTCAAAAGTACAGTTGTCCCTCCACTTTCGCGAACTTAACATTCGCGGTTTTGATTATTCGCGGTTTTGGGAGAGCCCCCGCGGGCCCCCCCAAAACCGCGACAGGGGCCTCCGGAGGCCCCGTGAAAACCCTGGGAAGGGGGTGGGGAGGGCTGGGGAGGCCTTCATGTGGCCCCCGGAGGCGCTCCGGAGGCCCCATGAAGGCCTGAGGAGGGAGTGGGGAGGGCCAGGGAGGCGGGGAGTCCAGGGAAAGTGGTGAGGGGAGCGACAATGGGGCCTCCGGAGGCCTCGGGGTCGCTTGGGGAGGGCGGGGGGCGGCAGGGAGAAGCGACCGCGAGGCCTCCGGAGGCCTCGGGGGTCGCTTGGGGAGGGCGGGGGGCGGCAGGGAGAAGCGACCGCGAGGCCTCCGGAGGCCTCGGGGGTCGTTGGGGAGGGCGGGGGGCGGCAGGCAGAAGCGACCGCGAGGCCTCCGGAGGCCTCGGGGGTCGCTTGGGGAGGGCGGGGGGCGGCAGGCAGAAGCGACCGCGAGGCCTCCGGAGGCCTCGGGGGTCGCTTGGGGAGGGCGGGGGGCGGCAGGGAGACGCGACCGCGAGGCCTCCGGAGGCCTCGGGGGTCGCTTGGGGAGGGCGGGGGGCGGCAGGCAGAAGCGACCGCGAGGCCTCCGGAGGCCTCGGGGGTCGCTTGGGGAGGGCGGGGGCGGCAGGCAGAAGCGACCGCGAGGCCTCCGGAGGCCTCGGGGGTCGCTTGGGGAGGGCGGGGGGCGGCAGGCAGAAGCGACCGCGAGGCCTCCGGAGGCCTCGGGGGTCGCTTGGGGAGGGCGGGGGGCGGCAGGCAGAAGCGACCGCGAGGCCTCCGGAGGCCTCGGGGGTCGCTTGGGGAGGGCGGGGGGCGGCAGGGAGAAGCGACCGCGAGGCCTCCGGAGGCCTCGGGGGTCGCTTGGGGAGGGCGGGGGGCGGCAGGCAGAAGCGACCGCGAGGCCTCCGGAGGCCTCGGGGGTCGCTTGGGGAGGGCGGGGGGCGGCAGGGAGAAGCGACCGCGAGGCCTCCGGAGGCCTCGGGGGTCGCTTGGGGAGGGCGGGGGGCGGCAGGCAGAAGCGACCGCGAGGCCTCCGGAGGCCTCGGGGGTCGCTTGGGGAGGGCGGGGGGCGGCAGGGAAAAGCGACCGCGAGGCCTCCGGAGGCCTCGGGGGTCGCTTGGGGAGGGCGGGGGGCGGCAGGGAGAAGCGACCGCAAGGCCTCCAGAGGCCTCGGGGGTCGCTTGGGGAGGGCGGGGGGTGGCAGGCAGAAGCGACCGCGAGGCCTCCGGAGGCCTCGGGGGTCGCTTGGGGAGGGCGGGAGGCGGCAGGCAGAAGCGACCGCGAGGCCTCCGGAGGCCTCGGGGGTCGCTTGGGGAGGGCGGGGGGCGGCAGGGAGAAGCGACCGCGAGGCCTCCGGAGGCCTCGGGGTCGCTTGGGGAGGGCGGGGGGCGGCAGGGAGAAGCGACCGCGAGGCCTCCGGAGGCCTCGGGGGTCGCTTGGGGAGGGCGGGGGGCGGCAGGGAAAAGCGACCGCGAGGCCTCCGGAGGCCTCGGGGGTCGCTTGGGGAGGGCGGGGGGCGGCAGGGAAAAGCGACCGCGAGGCCTCCGGAGGCCTCGGGGGTCGCTTGGGGAGGGCGGGAGGCGGCAGGCAGAAGCGACCGCGAGGCCTCCGGAGGCCTCGGGGGTCGCTTGGGGAGGGCGGGGGGCGGCAGGGAGAAGCGACCGCGAGGCCTCCGGAGGCCTCGGGGGTCGCTTGGGGAGGGCGGGGGCGGCAGGGAGAAGCGACCGCGAGGCCTCCGGAGGCCTCGGGGGTCGCTTGGGGAGGGTGGGGGGCGGCAGGGAAAAGCGACCGCGAGGCCTCCGGAGGCCTCGGGGGTCGCTTGGGGAGGGCGGGGGGCGGCAGGGAAAAGCGACCGCGAGGCCTCCGGAGGCCTCGGGGGTCGCTTGGGGAGGGCGGGGGGCGGCAGGGAGAAGCGACCGCGAGGCCTCCGGAGGCCTCAGGGTTGCTTGGGGAGGGTGGGGGCGGCAGGGAAAAGCGACTGCGAGGCCTCCGGAGGCCTCGGGGTTGCTTGGGGAGGGCGGGTGGAGGGCTGTCATTATTCGCGGAATTTTCACATTCGCGGGGGTCTGCGGAACCTAACCCCCGCGAATGTGAAGGGACAACTGTAATTCATTTTTAAAATGTATGCTAAACCGGGAGTACAACAGACTACACCACCTGAATGGTATTCATAAGGCTGTGTTGGGAAACTGAAGCAGATGGTCCTTGAAGAAGTACCCAATTAATCATCTGTAAGAAAGGACTAGCATTATGGCCTGAACTCAACGCAGGGGACTATTTTGAAACACTCTTATCCTCTATATAGCATTTTAAAATGCACAGTTCAAAAGCAAGGACCAAAACTTTACAAGCAAGACATGAAGAAGGGATCACTTTCCTCAGAATCAGATCGCTACAATTAGTTCAGTCTTCCTACCACACTTATAGCATCAAATGCTAGTGAATTTAGGGTTCATTCTACTACTCTGTTTTTCTTAAGTGAAACACAAGAAAGTATTCTGTGTTCCAAGAACCAACTTTGTCAGTCAGAATTTGATCCCCCCCTGAAGGCCTGAAGGAATAATTCACACAGATGTGATGCAACACCAAAACAGTTTCATGGAGTATTCCCTAAAGGACAGAGGAATAACTTACATGGAAGTGATGCAATACTGTACTGAATTCAATTTAGATAGAACCCAAGAAAGCAAGAAACTCTTTTAAAATGCTTCCACAGCAAAATGAAGATAGAAGTCAACTTCAAATCCTAAAAACAAAGGTCAATGTCAGGCTATTTTTGAATCCAGACAAACCAAGAACTAAGTGAGCACTCACCATGTTCATCACCGTAAGAATGAATCTTTGAGCGGCATCAGCCCCATGGTACTGAACCATATCAGAATCGGCGACAACAAGTGTTTCCACCGTGTATTCATTTGTAAGCTGGATAGCATTCCTCCGTTCTCTCCAGTCATCAGTAAGCTTTGTCTTTTTTTGCCTCTTCTTTTCTAGAAAGCAAAGGACATGTTCAAAATCTACTTCTAAAAATACAGGTTGAATATCCTTTATCCAAAATATTTGGGACCAGAAGTGTTCTGTATTTCAGATTTTTTCAGATTTTGAAATACTTGCATATAAACAATGAGGTATCTTGGAGATGAGGCCCAAGTCTAAACATGAAATTCATTTAAGTTTCATATGCTCCTTATACACATAACCGGAAGGTAATTTTATATACAATATTTTTCACCACCACCACCATCACCATCAAAGCCTTTATTATGGTCAACAAACCATGAGGGAATAAAATAATCTTCTACACTCTACACAAAAGAAAATAATTATATACATTCTATACATAAGTAATATAATCTATGTTAACACAGAGCAGCAGGATATGATTAATTACATATAAATGCATTTTAAAAACAGCTTAATAAATTGCGTTTAAAATTTGATAAAAAACACTGAGTTTAAAACATACCATATTTATGAATTTCTACTAAAATCATATAGCCTTGTTGCTAATATACAACTTTTAATTAGGAGGAATCTTTGAATTATCAACATTTGTGTACCATGGCCCTTCGAGTTTTAACAGCACAGAAGAAAATTTTTGCAACCTCTTCTATTACTATTTTTTCAGTATCCCCTAATAAATATATTAAGTACCATTCCAAAGGTCTTCCTGGGAACTTACTTAAGGAACTACAAGCCTTGATCTATCGTCTTTATAAAATGTGCAAAAAGGACATGGGATAAAAATTCTACATGTCCCTCCCCACAGGGGCATATGCAGTCCTTGTACTGAATTTGCTGGAAATGTCCCGCTAGTACAGCAGATGGGATAACGTTAAATCTGGCTTTGCTAAATACCTACCTGTATTTGGGGATTGTTAAAGATATTTTGTGCACCCAGTTGGATTAATCCTCAGACCCAAGCTATAAAGCAGGGGTATCAACTTTGTGTTTGAAGGCAGAATGTACAGTTGTCTTTCTGAATCCATGGATTTGGTATCCACGGATTTATGTATTCATGGCTTGAAAATATTCTCAAAAATATAATAATCCAAAAAGCAAACCTTGATTTTGCCATCTCATTGCAGGTCTATTGAAGGAGATGGCCATGCTGGCTGGGCAGATTTTGGGAACTGCAGTCCAAACAAATAATTTTTCTATGCTCTGGCACAAACAACAGGAGAGACATTGGCTTTGTGCCATCGTTGTGAACTTCCAGAGGCTTACATTGGCAGGGAACAAGAAACACCTGCTCCACAACACCAGGACCCACTGTATCTCTAGGACCCATTGTTTTTTATTGTTGTACTTATAAAGCACCATGTAAATTGATGGTGCAATATAGATAAATAAATAAATGAGGATGAAAACAACAACAACTACTATTACTACTGAAATATATAATAAAACAATATTAAATGTCAAACTCTGGTTTGTTTGTTTGCTGTTGTTTGCCAATAATCCACTCAATCCAGTCCCATATACTTTTGTCCTGGTTTTGTGGAAGAGAATTATGGCAACCCTACCCCAGTGGCAATACAGGCCACTCTGGAGTGACCATAGATTTTGCCAAGTGTTGTTCACATGGATATTGCTGCAGTTCAGGCACTGCTTCCAAGTGTATAATTTCAGCATTTGTGGTTTCCCAAACTGAAGATAGACAGCACATCTCTCCCAGTATACCCCCATAGAGCATCTGCTCCATAAGAATACATAGCTGTGTTAGCCTGTATCAGCATACAAAAGAATCTTGTAGCATCTTTGAGACTAAGGGCTTATCTACATGGGCAATATACCCCATCTTGCCCACATCTTAGAGCTCTGCAATGCTGGCAATGCAGGGCATTTGGCCCATTCTGCCCCCAAGCAGTCTTCATTACCCCCGGGACAATGACAGGATAGGGCCTGTTACAGTGGTGTGTGTTTTTTTTTAAAAAAAACCTGCTTTAATCTGTTCCTACCAGCAAAAAATGGATTGGGCCTCACGTGACTGCAGCAGCCCATTCCAGCACACCAGCCCATTGCTTCAACTGCCCTCTATCGTCAATCTGCTGCAAGAGGAAGAAGTCCCGTAGCATGTGACCAAAGCGAGTCACACGCAGGGGGCCTTGATCACAGGTTGCAGGCTGGCTTCCTAGCTTATGGGAAAGTAAGGGAGACTGCAAAGGTGGCTGCAGCAATGAGCCTGCATGCCCATCTAGACTTCCTCCCATTTTGTGGGTGGGAACAGAGGAGAAACAGGCCTGATCCATGGGCATGATATGCTGGCAGGGAGCCGGCATATCCTGGCCTGTGTAGATAAACCCTACATGGGGGAAAGAAGTTTGTAGAATAAGCTTTCTTGGACTCTGTCTACTTCATCAGATATAGGCCCATGCATCTGATGAAACAGACTGAGTCTGCAAAAGCTTATTCTACAAATTACTCTCTTCCATTTAGTCCCAAAGATACCACAAGATTCTTTTGTATGTTTATTAAGAAGCTTTCTTTTGAATTTGCCCATTATAATTTAATGCATGAACCTTCTGAAGTATGGAAAAAATGGCAAGAAAACTTGCTGGTAGGTCACATCAGAAGCTAGGCTACCACATCTTTTACATGTTAGCACATGGCCAGTTATCAGTGATACAGTAAACCTGTGTCTGCACTGTATTAAAATCATAGAATCAGAGTTGGAAGAGACCTCAAGGCCATCCAGTCCTACTCCCTGCCATGCAGGAACACACAATCAAAGCATTCCCGACAGATGGCTATCCAGCCTCTGCTTAAAAACCTCCAAAGGAGGAGACTCCACCACACTATGAGACAGTGTATTTCACTTCAGAACAGCTCTTACTGTCAGGAAGTTCTTCCTAATGTTTAGGTGGGATCTCTTTTCCTGTAGTTTGAACCCATTGCTCTGTCTCTGGAGACATTGTCCTAGTCTTTGGAGTAGAAGAAAACAAGCTTGCCCCATCCTCAGTATGACATCCCTTCAAATATTTAAACATGGCTTTCATGTCACCTCTCAACCTTCTCTTCTCCAGGCTAAACATGCCCAGCTCCCTAAGCTGCTCCTCAGAGGGCATAATGGCTTCCAGACCTCCCACCATTTTGGTCGCCCTCCTCTGGACATGTTCCAGCTTCTCAATATCCTTCTTGAATTGTGGTGCCCAGAACTGGACACAGTATTCCAGGTGGGGTCTGACCAAAGCAGAATAGAGTGGCACTATTACTTCCTTTGATCTAGATACTATACTCTTATTAACGCAGCCTGTTAATTCAGACTGCAAAGTAGGAGCTCAAAAACAGTTCCCTTCACAGGTAAGCATGGCATGGGATGAAGCAGGCAAGGCTAAATTCCCTCGTCTTATATGCTGGTTTTTCTAGGTGTAGAGAAGATTATTTTGAATTAAGGAACATACATTCATGTGAATCCCTATCTGCAAGTCTGAAGTGGTATAGTCCAGGCAGAACTCTACCATTGTAATGAGAACAACCATTCATAGGTAGACAGATGTAAAACGGGCAAACAAATTTAGAGAATACCATCTTTAAAATGGTGTTTGGAAGTCTTTCATTAGCAAGAGAAAGTAATAAAACTGCACTGAATTGCACTTCACAGGACTGAACCCCATAATTAAAAACAGCTTCAGGGACTAAACCTGGATTAGAGTAAATCCTGCATACAATCCAACTCTTCTATAGGATTTTTTTAGTCCTTGAGTATGAAATTTTCTGGACCCAGAGAACAAACAGTGTCACAGTCTCTCATTTTACAAAGCAGGCAGCTTAACTCTAGCTGTACAAAAGTTAAAAGCCCCCAGAGTGTAGCTTTGGAAATGAACCTTTTGCAGCTTGCAGATTTTGATTTGCAGAGTTTATACTGTGATGAGTCCAATTTTTCCATAGACTGTTTACTAGTTCTCTTACATAAGTTGGGCTGAATTTCTCCTTCCTAACCAGACCAGTAAAGATTTCTTTGCCTTAAAACAGGCTCTCCATTTCACTTGGGTAAGTCTCTTTTAAGTGCTGTGATAGTCATGGTACCTACCCTCAGGGCCAAAATATCATTTTGATAGCCACATTACAAAGTTGTAATATGGCTCCCCTGCCACATTCAATGTCTCTTATCGCATGAGTCATGAAAGAAAGGTTTCTACATTAATTATGCAATAATAGTTTTCTGCATTTCTAAAATTCTATCATGGCTCACACTGTAGCTTTTTTTTTTAAACCATGCATCAAACTTAGTGTGAGCCCTTGCGTGTATGAACTAAACATTGAAGAGCATGTATTTTGAGTCTGTAAATTCTACAAGCAGCAATGGCTCCCACTGTCCTTAGGAATTAACATGGCCACCAATTTGGATATTGTTACAACAGGTGGTACTAGATTTAACCAAACACCATGGACATCTATCAGTCTCATGTTCTACTTGCCAAATGAGGATTACACTTCATGCCTCTGATGAAGTAGACTGCAGTTCATGAAAGCTTCTTGTTGTTGCTGCTGCTGCTGTTGTTGTGTCTTTAAGTCATTTCCAACTTATGGTGACTCTAAGGCAAGCCTATTACAAGGCTTTCTTGGCAAGTTTGGTTCAGAGGGGGTTTGCCTTTGCTTCCCTCTGACGCTGAGAGACTGTGACTTGCCCAAGGTCAGCCAGTGGATTCCCATGGCCAAGCAGGGACTCAAACACTTGTTTCCAGAGTCATAGTTAAACACCCAAACCACTACACCATGCTGGCTCTCTCATAAAAGCTTACACCATAATTAATTTGTCAAGTGGTACTGATTTTACTACAACAGGCAAACAGGCAACCCTTCTGGAACCTGAGCCTTATAGCACTATGTCCCTTCCACCGCCTGTTGCCTCTCACATCTATGCACAAGGAACTTTGAGGCTGATAGTTTTTGACAGAATATGACACACAGTGAAGTCCAGAACCCTCTGTCTCTCCAACAAGAAGTCCTTCCCCTCTTTTCTCTTCTAGAGAAGGGCTGTAGTGAGCTGAAAACTCATTGTTAAGATTCTTGCTTGTTATTGACTTGAATAAATCTTTTAAAATAAGTGCAACACAGTGACATATACACAGACCGAGGGAAATACATGCCTAGGAGTACAGCAGGCCCTTGGTATCTGTGGATTCAGTATCCACAGATTTGAGCAACCGTAGATTGAGCCTCATATGCTCCAGTCAATGGCGTCAATGTTGTCACCAGCAAAACAGAGCCACATGCAACATGCAGGAGGAGGAGGAGAGCCCGTGTGCTCCCACTTCCTCAACTTCCCCACTGGTGCCTGGCCTGCAGGGCCCTGCTCCTCTTTTTTCTCCTCCTGAGTGCTGTGTGTGTTTCTGTTTTGCCAACCATTAGTAGCAACCACCACCAGCATGCCACCCTCCATGCCTCAGTTTCCTCCATTGAACATGTTCCTAGAGCTGCCACTGCCACTTCAGCCTCACATGTCCCATCCAGTGGCATCATCAGCATTGCCTGGGTGAAACAGAGACACACATTGCATGCAGGATGAGGAAAAAGAGGAGGAGTAGGCCCCTGCAGGCCAGGGACTGGTGGGGTAGCTGAACTAAAGGTGGTGCGCACTGTCTGCTCCTCCTCCTCTTCCTCCTCCTGCTGCTGTGTGCCACATATGCCTATGCTCCCCAGAACATGCTCAGTTCACCAGCCAAAAACAGCAGCTGTGGGATGAGGAGGTGGCAACAGCAGAGCCTGGGCCCTCTGCCACCACCTTCATGGAGATGCCTCCACTCGGAGTCATCACTTGCTCACAGGAGGAGGGCACAGTGGTGGAGGTGGGCAGATTCAGGCACCTCCCTGCAAAGAGGCCCCAGCAGAGTGGCGGTGGCCTCCACGACTCAGTTAGCAGATGAGGGCAGATGGGGGAAACTGAGGCATGGAGGGCAGCATGTGCTGCCAGCTGCCCAGGTAAAACAAAGACATACATGGCTCACAGCAGGAGGAGGAGGAGGAACAGGGTATGCTCCTGCAGACCCTCAGACCACCTTAGCTGCCCCATCAGTCCTCAGCCTGTGATGGCCTGGTCCTCCTCCTCCTCTTCCTCCTCCTGGACTGGACTGGATGGCCCTTGAGGTCTCTTCCAACTCTATGTTTCTATGATTCCTCATCGTGCGTGTCTCTATTTTGCCTGGGCAATGTTGACAATGCTACTGGCTGGGGTGTGTGAGGCTGAGGTGGCAGCAGCAGCTCTGGGAAACATGCTCAGTTACCCAGGCAGGAGCGGCAGGAGGAGCTGGCTTAAGCATCCACATTTTTTGGTATCCACAGAGGGGCCTGGAACAAAATCCCCATGGATAGTGAGGGGCCACTGTACCTTCAACTGTGAATTAGGCTTCCTTTCCCTCTATCCCCACACCCCTAAATCATAATAGGGTTGCAGTCCATGCCAGTAGCCCTCCCCCTTCTTGAATCACTGGGATTCTGTAAAATGTATCCTTCCCCCTCTTTCATATGCTTTGGTCCTGCCTATCTTCAAGGCATGGCTCTCAGTGTACCCCTGATATTGATACCGACCTTTCTGCTTGTTCATACACCCATTCCATCTCGTCAGTGCATGCATTTGTACACATCAAGCCCATCCTCTGTCAAGTTGTCTGGCAGCCTCTGCTATATTGCTTTTCTGCCTGAGGCACAAACTATCATCACTCCATAAAGCTCTTCTCCCCCTTACCCACCTTCTAAATTGAAACAGACAAGAAACTGAAGTGCCCCCTTCCTGCTAAACAAAACAAAGCAAAATAAATCCAGAAACAAAGAGAAAAAAACACCCCTCACAAGTTGGAAATACCCTATTGAGATAAAGATCATCCATATATCCACAGGGAAAAAAACCCCGGAATAGGCTTAATGTTGAGATAATAATGAATAATAGCAATTTACACACCGGTGGCTAAAATCTCAATAGGCTTGCCTGGGCAAAGTCCCCTCCATCAGCACGGTTTGTGCGTGTGTTTGAAAACAGGATATAGATTATTATTAAGCCAGACACACAGTTCACGTGTGTATCTCACGCCAGAGGCTTAGGGTAGGCACCAGCAGTTTTCCATAAAACCAGTTCTTTAAACATGGGCTAATATGGAAGCAACAATCAAGCTTTCTTCACTCCATAAAGAAATCTATACATGTGAGGAGGGAGATGGGTGTACTTGTTTGCGACCGAGTGTCGAGGAGCCCCCCGCCCCTAGGCCTCCCAAGGAGATACACACGCAGTTTAACATGCACAAAAGGTTTATTGAAAGGATAAGAATAATTGGCGGAATGGCCACAACTTTCCGTCTGGTGATAGATGTTAGCGGTTGGTCTGGGCATGAGTACAAGGGGCAGGTGAGGGCCCTCAACCTGCCCGGGAACCGAGGGTCACGTGACCGAGCACGTGCCTGGCCGCAAGACCATGTCACATGTTGGGTCACGTGTCCGGAAGTGAACTGCTCACGTGAGGAGGTCACGTGACAGGTCCGCGTGCCAGTCGATGTCCTCCCCCTGGGGGGGGGGGGTTGCCCAGCGGAGTTCCAGGCCCTGGGACCTGGCCCACCAGCTAGCAACTCCCAGACCCCCCCCCAGACGGGACGACACACTCATGCCCACTGCCTAGACCAGAAAGTTGTGACAGAGGGGTACATAGTAGCATGCAAGGCTAACTGACAAAAACAACTAACTATAGGGAGGGAGGGTGGGTCTTCGGCTCGCAAGAGCCAACTGCTGCAGCCGGGAGCCGGCCGGGACTAAATACCCGGCTGGCGGACCCCGGTGGGGACTAGCCCCGCCTCCCAGCCAATCAGCGGCCATGCTGAGCGCGAGCCCTGATTGGACCCCCGGGAGGCAAAGCGGCCAATCAGATGGGATCAGCCCTAACCTGATTGGTCCAGCTAGGATCCTCTTCCCAGCCTGCCAGAACAGTCTGGGAAGAGGAAGGGGCCAACATGGCGGCGCCCAAGCCGCCATGCGGCGGCCTCCGGGGACGGAGGGCGACACCGGCCGCAAATGCAGCCAGCCAGGTAAGTCTGGCGGCCGGCTTGCGACCGAGTGTCGAGGAGCCCCCCGCCCCTAGGCCTCCCAAGGAGATACACATGCAGATTAACATGCACAAAAGGTTTATTGAAAGGATAAGAATAATTGGCGGAATGGCCACAACTTTCCGTCTGGTGATAGTTGTTAGCGGTTGGTCTGGGCATGAGTACAAGGGGCAGGTGAGGGCCCTCAACCTGCCCGGGAACCGAGGGTCACGTGACCGAGCACGTGCCTGGCCGCGAGACCATGTCACATGTTGGGTCACGTGTCCGGAAGTGAACTGCTCACGTGAGGGGGTCACGTGACAGGTCCGCGTGCCAGTCGATGTCCTCCCCCTGGGGGGGGGTTGCCTGGCAGAGTTCCAGGCCCTGGGACCTGGCCCACCAGCTAGCAACTCCCAGACCCCCCCCAGACGGGACGACACACTCATGCCCACCGCCAACAAAGCCGAGCGGAGGGCCGCTTGGCTTCCGCCAACCCAACAGCTATCACCCGAGAGAAAAAAGGCCCACCGCCTGGAGGGATCCACTGCCTGTCCCTAACTGTGGAGGGGGACGAGTTCCGGGCGGATGTAAGCAGAGAAGACCTTGGACCGCCATCTTCCAAGGTGCTGGATGTCTGCCGGCGGCATGCTCTCTGCCACCGCGGTGGTGGCCGCGCCAATCCGGAAAAAATGACCGCTGAAGTCGCCAGGTGGAAGTCCCAGGTGCTTCAAGGTGGCCCGAAGAATGCTAACAAACTGGAAGCATGTTAAAAAGGATAAGTCCTTGTGGATGAAGAGAGGGCCAGGGATGTCTGCACGCCGCTCCAGGTACCACCGTACCAAGTGCACTGGGCAAGCCGGAGAACCCTCCAGGGCCCGAAGTCGGATGACGGCCCCCCGTCCGCGCTGGTCATTCTTGGACCTCCAGAGCCGCAGCCGGAGGGTCCCGTCTCCCAAAACAACGTCTGACCGTAGAAGGGCGTGTCCAGTCCCGGAAGCCTTGGCTCTGCAGACCACCTCCCCGATGCGCAGCGCTGCGAAGAAAGCAACTGAGAAGGCTGAGCGAAACAGCAGTTTCATACCTGGATTGACAGATGGACAACAGAGCCGAGATGAGGTTGCACAAGAGTCCAAATGAGACTGGTCTGAGCATATCCTGTTTGCATCCTTCCAAGCGCCGCCATCCTTCCACGGCTTTGCGGATCAGGAAGGAGCCACATGGATCAGCCTGCCCGGCAGCTCTGCTGAAGAAGGAGATGGCCGCCAAATGGAGGGATATAGTTCTGGAGGCGAGGCCATCGTCCTTCAGAGTCGCGATGAAGTGGAGCACTTCTCGTTCCGTGGTAGGCCAGGAGCACCCGTATCCGTGACGCCTTCTGAAGTTGTCAAACTGCCGGGCCGCCCGGGAATAACTGGCCCGTGTGGAAGGTGCCAGAGAGTTAAGGACTCCCCGGAGCACCGTTCCTTCCCAAGGTGCCAGAGTTTGACCGGGAAGGGTACCGGAGAAGGATCCGCATCCGGGGCCAGCTCCCGAAATCTGCCATCCTGGAATCGAGACAAAGCATCCACAATTTCGTTATCGATACCTGGTACATGGCGTGCAGAGAAGGAAATACTGGCTGTGAGGCAGACCAAGACGAACTCTCTGACGAGTCGCATGACCCGGTCAGACTTGGAGGATTGAGAGTTAATAATGCGGACCACGGCTTGGTTGTCGCACCAGAAACAAACTCGTTTGTTGCGGAACTCGTCCCTCCACAGATGAACAGCCACTAGAATGGGAAAAAACTAGAGAAATGTTAAATCCCGAATGACATCAGAGTCCCTCCAGGCGGGGGGCCATGGCTGGGCGCACCAGTGGCCATTAAAGAAGATCCCAAACCCTGCGCCCCCCGCAGTGTCCGAGTGGACCTGTAACCCAGCCCCTAAGGCCGCCTCCCCCTGCCAGAAGGTCACCCCATTGTAGTGTTCCAGGAATCTAAGCCACACCCTGAGATCCTCCTTGACCCCCTTTGTGAGCTGGATGTGATGGTGAGGAGACTTCACGCCAGTGGTGATTCGAGCCAGTCTGTTACAGAAGGCCCTGCCTGGGGCCACCACCCTGCAAGCAAAGTTGAGGTGGCCTAACAATGACTGGACTTCCCTCAGTGATGCTTTCTTCTGATTAAGGAGGGCAAGCAGCAACCATTTTAACCCCTCCAGCTTTTCTTTGGGCAGTCGCGAGACTTCCGCGACTGAGTCCAACGAGATCCCCAAGTAGGTGATGCTGCTGGCTAGGCCCACGGTTTTGTCTGGGGCCAAGGGAACGCCGATCTCCTGAGCCAGTTCCTGAAATGACTTAAGCAAAAACCCACACTCCGGCCCCCCAGCTGCCCCAATCATAAGAAAACCGTCCAAGTAATGAGTGACAAGGGCTGAGCCGGTCCTACGCATGAGGGCCCATTCCAGGAAAGTGCTGAATGCCTCAAAGGCAAAGCAGCTAATGGAGCACCCCATAGGCAAAGCCATGTCGTAGTACCACTGGCCCTGGAACTTAAACCCCAGCAAGCAGTGGTCCTCAGGATGGACCGGTAGCAGCCGGAATGCAGACTGGATGTCGCATTTTGCCATAAGGGCGCCCGGGCCGCAGGACCTGACTAGCTTGACCGCGTGATCAAATGACGCATACCACACTGAGCAGAGCTCAGGTGGTATGGCGTCATTTACAGATGCCCCCTTGGGGTAGGACAGGTAGTGGATGAGGCGGAATTCCCCTGGAGATTTCTTGGGAACGACACCCAAGGGGGAAACCCTAAGGTTGCTAAAAGGTGGTGCAGGGAAGGGGCCCGCCACCCTCCCAGCAGCACACTCCTTGGCAATCTTGGCGGCCACAACCTCGGGAAGCTCAGAAGCGGACTTGAGGTTGCCAGAGTCTGATGCTAACCTAGGGCCTGAGGCGGGAATCCTGAAACCCTCCGAGAACCCGTCCCTGAGGTATGAGGCCGCCTGCCTGTCGGGATACTGTGCCAATAGAGGGAGAAGTGCCTGGAGCCTGACGGGCGTGAAGGCCATACGTCTTTCACCTAAAAAACCCCTATTGCTTATCGCTCCCTTGCCTGGCGTTGCTGCCCGACCCTGATTCCCTCTTGATGCCGGTGGAAGCAGGGCGTCCAGAGCGAAAGGGCTGCGCGGAAGCACCGGGTCACGGACAGCTGGTCCTGGGATGCGACCCATAGCAGTTCTCGCAGTAATGCTCGAACTTGCAACGGGATCGCTGGCATTTCCCGGCATTAAACTCCCAGCAAACCAGCCGGCGGGCGTCCCTCTTGCGAGGCTTGCCCGCTTCGGGTTTCCCTTTGATGTGAGAACCCACAATGACAAGCCATAGCTTGTCATTGATGAGGTCCCACCTGGCCCTAGGGTTCCGGAAGGCCCTTTTCTGGAAAGCGGAGTCATATTGAATGGCTGCCGCCTCCCCAGCCAGCGACTTGGCCTTGAGCACATTGGCCAAGTGCCACCCTCTAACTGGGTAAGCCATGCCCACTACCCCCATGAAGACCGTGAACCCTGCCAACCAGTTGGTGAACGAGCGTTCTACCGGTTCTGGTTTTTCCTTCTCAGAGGCTTTTTCTGATTTGGGGGTGCAGCCCACCTCCCCCTCAGGCTTAAGGAGTGAAAATACATCCACATAATATCCCTTCAGAATATTATTGCGGGTTTTTCTGTCCAGGTGGATCCCAGGAGGGTCCTCATGGTCCAGAAAAAGGCTGGGAGTGGAGGGTCCCGCAGAGGCCGCCCCATCCCGCCATGCCCTGGATGGCCTGGCAGAGTCCAGCTCTGCGGCAGCCCTGGCCTTGATAGCCCAAGAGGGCAACCCTGGGACCACTGCCGCCGCAGACCAATACCCCGCCCGGTCCACCTCCTCGTCGGACTCACCTGAAGATCCCTCGCTGTCAGTGTCCTTCCTCCTGCGCTTGGCCCGCTTTTTCTTGCCTTCCTTGTCCTTTTCCCATTCTCTTCCTCCCGAGGCTCTGTCCCCCCGCGCCGGGGAAGAGTCGTCTGAGGACACCACGCTGATTTCGCTAGGCGAAGGCGACCTGCGCTTGCCACGGCGACCTGCTGTCCTGGCTGATTGTTGAGCCGCCCACTCCTTGGCGGATGTGGGAGCTGCTGCATCGGGGGCTGCTGTAGATTCGGGGGCCAGTGCCACAGCACCCCCCTCCTGCCCCCTGCCAGACCTTAACTCCCCCACCTGCTCAGCAAGGAGAGTAACCGCGCGTGAGCTCCTGTAGGTTGGGAGGCGCAGTCCCTTCCAGGAGGCTGCCCACCGTTTCGGGGTTACGAGCTGCCCCCCTGGAGGGGTTGGCCTTCCTTGAGTGAGGCACCAGGGCTGCCCAAGACTTGGGTGCCTGGCCAGCCTGAGCTCGGGTAGAAGGTCGGCGAGGCGTAGCTTTCTTCTTGGGGGGCATGGTCATGGCAGGAGGAGAAGTGATCTCTTTAGAGGAAGAAAGTAGTGATTTCAGCTCTGGGTGAAAGTTGTGAATTGTGAAATTCTCTCTGGCTTATCTGCCCTTAATCTCTCTGGCTTGTCCGCCCCTGTTGGGTCTGCTGACCCCAAATAGTTACTCCCAGCTGGGAGGTTGTCCTGGCTTGTCCGCCCCTTGGCTTGTCCGCCCCACTGGGCCCGTAGGCCCTGGCTGCCGTTCCCAACCGGGAGGCAGGTCCTGGCTTGTCCGCCCCAGAGACTCCCTGGCTTGTCCGCCCCACTAGGTCCGCAGACCCTGGCTGCCACTCCCTACCGGGAGGCTAGTTCTGGCTTGTCCGCCCCTGGGTAGGCCTGGGATCGGCCTAAGTGGGTGGGTCCCCACAGACCCCCCTTGCCAAAGGCTCGTCCCCCGAGCTTGTGGCTGGGTGGACCTGTTGGGCTTCCCGGTGCAGTCTCCAACCAGGCCACTGCCCCGCCCGGGACCCCATGCATCCCTTCCCCTCAGTGGCCGCCTCCACTGAGTCCCCTCGGGCCAGCAGCTCAAACTGGCTCAACTGCCCCGGTCCGTCGCGCCGCCTCCAAAAATGGCGGCCGCTCGTCTTCGGCTCCGCGCCTCTTCAGCCGCCGTGCCCGCTGCCTGCTAGGCTCGGTCGACCTAGCCGCTGCCGCCGCTCCCTTTGGCCCGCTTGGCGTCGCCGCTGCCCCGGCCTCGCTTCTTCGCCGCCGCGTCCTCGCTGCCACGTCCTCGGCCTCGCCGCCGCCCCCTCGCCACCGCCGGGGTCTTCCTTGGAGCTCCCAGAGAGCTCCGTCCTCTTTGGCTCGCAAGAGCCAACTGCTGCAGCCGGGAGCCGGCCGGGACTAAATACCCGGCTGGCGGACCCCGGTGGGGACTAGCCCCGCCTCCCAGCCAATCAGCGGCCGTGCTGAGCTCGAGCCCTGATTGGACCCCCGGGAGGCAAAGTGGCCAATCAGGTGGGATCAGCCCTAACCTGATTGGTCCAGCTAGGATCCTCTTCCCAGCCTGCCAGAGCAGTCTGGGAAGAGGAAGGGGCCAACATGGCAGTGCCCAAGCCGCCATGCGGCGGCCTCCAGGGGTGGAGGGCGACACCAGCCACAAATGCGGCCTGCCAGGTAAGTCTGGCGGCCGGCTTCCCACCCACCCCCGCCCCCAGGATCTTAACAGACAGACTCCTCCGTCTGGGAGGGGCTGTCCTATGATTTAGAATCAAGCATGTAGTAGTAAATCCTAAAGTGTAGGTGCTTACATGAAAGTGGTCTTATGTGTGTACCCAAGGAGAACCCCAAAGTACAGACAGCTATGTTAACGCATATCCATAAACCAGTTCTAGAAATGTTCATGTGCACTAAAAGATATTTTGTAAAGCTAATGGATCTTAATTGTCCATTTAAGAAGAAAAAACCCTTAAAATGCAGTAGAACCCCTGTATCTGCTGATTTAATTATCTGAAGATGGCGACGGCAGGGGTGTGGACAGAGCAGGGAGGTGAGGAGGAGAGTTCACCTCCCTTCTCCCTTCTCCACGGGGCTTCCAGTGGCATGGTGGAGCTGGCAGGGGGTTGGAGGGGGGGATTAGGAGGAGATGAGCTCACCTCCCCCTTCCCTTCCCTTAGGAGGGTTCCGGTGGTACATGGAGCTGGCGAGGGGGGGTTGAGTGGGGGAGCAAGAGAGGGAGGGAGGGAAGAGGTGAGCTTGCCTCCCTTCTCTGTGAGGTTTCTGGTGGCGGTGTTCACTATTATCCTCAGATTTCATTATCTGCGGTGGGGCCTTGAACCAATCCCCAGTGGATACAGGGATCCTATTGTATGTTGCCTCAAAAAGCAGAGAGGCAAAGAAAGCATTCAGAACACTGGAAAAATCTTATTTCCCCAAGCCACTGTCAGAATTACAGCCTAGTTCATCAGGAACAGGGAAGTTTGAAGGACATGGAGCAGATGATGTCAGAAAGTCAGATCACCCCAACCCTGTGAGCCCTCAGTGCACTACAATAATAATAATAATAATAATAATAATAAAATTTTATTTCTATCCCGCCCCTCTGCAATGCAATCGGGGCGGCTTACAATATAAAAACTCCATAGTCCCAGTACCCTAGCCCACCCACCCCTTAAAATAATATTAAATTATAGAAGATTAAAAACATACAATAATTAAAAATATATAAATTAGAAAGACAAAAATTAAAACATACAATGGTTAAAAAATCTAGTTGCCGCTTAGAAAGGACAGCCGAGTCTTGGGCCGGGATAGTTATTCAGGAAAAGCCTGCCGGAAAAGATCCGTCTTGACAGCTTTTTTGAAGCTGTCTAAGGTGGTAATAAGACGGATCTTGTCCGGCAGGCCATTCCATAATCTGGGAGCGGCAGCAGAAAAGGCCCTCTGGGAGGTCACCAACAGCCTTGTTTTCATAGGCTGTAACATATTCCTCCCAGAGGACCGAAGTGCGCGGGGAGGGTCGTACGGAAGGAGGCGGTCCCGGAGATAAGTTGGACCCAAGCCATGCAGTGTTTTAAAGGTTATAACCAACACCTTATACTGTGCCCGGAAACTAATAGGCAGCCAGTGGAGAGCTTTTAGCACAGGTGTTATATGCTCTCTTCTGGAAGCGCCAGAAATCAACCTGGCTGCCATATACAGTTGCCCCTCCACATTCGCGACGTTCACATTTGCGGTTTTGATTATTCGCGGAAAGCCTCCCTCCCTCCCTCTCTCCACCCCAGTCCCTTCCCAAGGCAGTGAGGGGCCCCCTTCCCCACCTTGGAACAGGCAGGGGTGGGTGGCAGTGGGAGTGAGTGGCAACGGGGGCTCCTGAAGCCCCCGTCACCACTTTGGGAAGGGCGAGGGGGTAGGAGTGAGTGGCAACGGGGGATTCAGAAGCCCCCGTCACCACTTTGGGAAGGGCAGGGGGTGGGAGTGAGTGGCGACGGGGGCTTCAGGAGCCCCCGCCGCCACTTTGGAAGAGGCGGGAGGGTGGGAGTCAGTGGCGATGGGGTGGGTTGTTGCAGGCGGGTGGGGGGAGGACTATTATTATTCACGGTTTTTTCACCTTCATGGGGGTCTTCCGCCCCTAACCCCTGCGAATGCGAAGGGATGATTGTACCATTGTTTAGAACCCTGGAAATTCATACAGAGAGCCTCCATAGATAGGAGAGACTCTCCAATGCAGATTGTCACCTTCTAAAGGTGAAGAGTGGCAACAATGTTAACAGAAGAGAGTGGATCTAGCTCGTTCTTCCCCCTCTTTGCATGCTGAGAGTGCAACTATACGCAGTAAGAATGAGAAAAGTTTCAATCAGCCAGCAACTGGTAGATAGATGACTTTGAATGGAGAAGCACTGCTTGTAGACAATGAAAAGCTGTGCCACATTCAACCTGTTAGTCTTAATGAGCTACAAGACTCCTAGAGTCACCAGAGCCAACTGCATTTACTTTGTCAGAGATGGAAAGAATATTTGGAAATATTTTTAATTTTTTTTAAACAACAACAACAACCATATTTTTCAAGAGTCAAGAAACTCTGATGAAAAGAATCCTGGACTGCTGAAAAATTCCAGAGTTTGGGACTTAATCTGTGCAAAATTTACACAGGGTTGTTTTGTGCAGTAAACAGCATTTTCTGCATAGGAAACATTTTCTATGTGGAAATATTATTTTCAGTGTAGAAAACACTGTTATCTGTGCAGAAACTACTGTAATTGGAGACCTATTGTGCCCAAAATTCACACATGGTTGATTTGCACAGGCAACATTTTCTGAGTAGGAAACACATGGATTGTTTTTTTTTCTGCACAGAAAATAATAGCTCTGTGTAGAAGTATCCTGCCTTCTAAACATCCTAAGGAAATTTAATAAATGAATTACAAGTTTTTAGACTGTAACTAAACTAGAAGCCCAAAACATAATACCACAAAGCAAAAATGAATTTGCAAACAAGAGCACAAGAATATAAATACTCTACAACAAGAAAGGCCAGTTTAATACTTGGTCAAAATAGTTAATTATCTAGATTCCAATGTGAAAAGAGCAGTAGCAAGCAAGGCCAGTACAGAACTTTGTACTGTAACAATTTATAAGCCGCTCTGATAGCCTTGTGGCTGAAGAGCGGGGTATAAATAAATAAATAAATAAATAAATAAAATAAAACTTGATGAATGATAGGCATTATCACTCTTTAAACAACTTTGTCTTGTGAGTATTTAGTCCTGGAAAAAAATTGTATGAAGAAAAGCAAAAATGTTTATTCATAGTAAAATCCATTGCAATATAAGGCCATAATCCTATGCATACTCACATGACAAAAAGGCCCATTGAACAAAGAGATACTTACTCCTGAATAAGGATTTAAAACTACATGTTCTTTGTCCTTGCAGACAAGAACAAAGAATTTTGATAGCATTCTCCCTGCCATTAGAGAGCAGAAAGTCTTCTGTACATTTGTGGGTGGTTATTTGTGCTTAAGCAGGTATTTGTCTGCACAAAAATACAGATGGTTTTTCCCCACAAAAAACACATTTGTGCACAGAAAATCTTTGTTGTTTGTTAACTGCTGTCAATCCACTTAGATCCTATGAATGAGAGACGTCCAAGTCACCCTATCATAACTTAGGGCCATGGCTTCCCTGATTTAGTCTATCTGTCCGGAATGTGGTCTTCCTCTTTTCCTACTGCCTTCCACCTTACCAAGCATTATTGTCTTTTCTAGTGAGTCCTGTCTTCTCATGATATGGCCAAAGTACAGCACTCTCAATTTAGTCATCTTGGCTTCTAGGGAGAGTTCAGATTTGATTTGCTCTTGGACTCATTGATTTGTCTTTTTAGCAATCCACATTATTTGTAGAACTCTTCTCCAACATCTCATTTCAAATGAGTGGATTTTCTTCTTATCAGCTTTCTTCACTGTCCAGCTTTCACAACCATACATTGAAGGCTGAAACACAAATCTGTATTCATAATTCTATAATGCCACATTGTTTTATTAGAAACATACATGGTTAACCATGGCTGGAGTGGGATATCCATGGAATGACAGAGTGTCCTGATATATTGATCAATAACAAATACTAGTTGGTAATGAAATGAACCAAAGTGGGGAGGAGGAGAGAAAACTTGGGACATTTTAAAAGCAATGGGATAAGTGAAGAGTAACCAGGAATGTTCCTCCCAAATCAAGAAAGTTTGGAATGTATGCCATTTGAGGAACCCCAAAGGGTCTGGGATTCCTCACCCCTGATCAAAACCATCCAATTAGGCATGGCTTACTTAAAATCAGTAATGATTCCCCCCCGCCCCCGGAGATCCATGAAGTTACAGCAGGGTGGGGGTTTAATGACTACACAGGAAACAAGTAAGGCTATTGATCACGGCATGTCATACCGTGGCTGGGAGGAGGCAGGTGCGGAGCCTACATTATTTAGGTCTCTGCCGCCCCTGGCTACCTCCTCTTTCTCCGTGATGACCCACCCTCCCGCCTCTGTCACAGTATGAGTTTTCTGGTCACTTCATGGGAAATTTTTATCTCCTTATCCAGGGAGTGTTTTGCCTACCCCATACTGTCACTTTGGACTTGAACAATTGGCTCTGGGTGAGGTTATAAATAGGTGGCCACTTGGCAGGGAGTGGGGGAGATGGGGTACTTTGGCATTCACCTATGTCACCCCCATTGTAGGTTTGAAGGATGAGTTTATCAAACTGCACCTGCACACCATGTGGATGGGGTGCAGGGAAATGGGCTCTCCTTGAGGTAGGCACTAGGATGGGACCCTTGATAGAAGTCAGCGCGGCTTGAGGTATTCCATCCTGGTGCCTTGCCTTCCAGTAGATGGTGCCTGGGGGGCATCCCATTACTTGGGATCCCCCCCGGGCCTCAGGTGTTTCACCCAGGGAAGCTGGGAGATGTGTCCAGGGGGACCATTGGCTCCAGCTTGTCCCGCATTGGGTCTCCTCCATGGTTTGTATACCTCAATAAATAAATAAATAAATAGGACAGATAGTTGAATAAAATGGTCCATGTTTCAACCCAACTTCTGTGTCTTGACTCATTATTTCATATGTTGATCATTAAAAGCTCATGCCCACAGCGGACATAAACTGTCTGAGCTTCCTAGTGCATGATCAGGTTATACGTGTAATAAGGAAATTCATTTTTAAAATGCACTAATCCTTACAAGGGGACCTCTCTTTGTTTTTTATTTTAGTTTCTCTGACTGTAAATCTGCAGCAATATGCCTTAATAGCCTTCCTTCCAGTATTAAAATTTTCCCAAAAGTATATTTGAGAAGCTACACAATCACATTTCACAGCATGCAAAAACAGGACAGAGAAATCCAGAACCGATTATACCTGAAAGTTACCTGTCTGAACATCATGAGAGCCCTTGTCAGTACAGAAGCTAAGTGGGTTACGGAGGTCTGGAAACTTGAAAGAGAAACATCAGCGCCTGAGGCAGGCTTACACAAATATGTGATTCCATTAGGGCCTCAATATCCTTTATGTATCTTTGTAGACGAAAGCAAGGGGAGCAGCAAGCCAACGCATAGCAGCAAGCCAACACATAGCAAGTGGGATGCGTTTATGCTTCACAAGTTTTGCAGGTCTGAATTAGGAAGAAGAGTCTGTTCCAAATCTTCTGGTGTTCAAAAAGGAAAGATTCTTTTCCATGTTGCCTCCCCTGGTTCTCTCAGGCAATATAAACAACAGAAGTCCTAATGATTTATACAGAGATCCAAATAAATGTATTTCTACAGAACTCACTAAGAAGTCAAATAAGGCCAGCCTGGTTATCCTCTAGGGAAACTATACTTGAGGGTTGACATTTCTTTATTTCAGGTCCCAGCTATCAGATCTGCCAGTTTCAAGGGAAGGGGAACATGAACTGAGAGAAGTAAACTGCTAGTGTTTGCTAAACATTACTGGATCTGCCAGAAATTGTTCAAGAGACCACCATGTTTAATAGGTAGGCGGCAATAGCAGCACATTTTTACCCTCTCATCAGCATTACTAGGCCTACAAGTTCAACCAGATCAATGAAGTGTTTCTGTTGAAAGTAAGACAACCCTTGTACTCTCATATTTAAATATATTATAATTTGCCCCACCCCCCAAAAAATAAACATTTCGTCCTGTTTCTGGCCCTGTCTGAGTTAATGTGGAGGGACATGAGCCTCAATGAAATCCACATATCCCACTCCCATCTCTCTCCAGATTTTGGTAAAATTATGTATGTGTGTGTGTATCTTCATTACAAAAGGTAAGAGGGCAAGCCAGATCTTCCACTGTCCTAACTGAACGCTGAATATGGGTCAATCTTTACAAATCACCAGAAAAGAAACAAGGGGCTTGTCTATACGGCAAAAGTATTCCTCACAGAATTCGAAGAGAATACTTTTTGTCCCAATGGGATCCCACATCATTTCACCATATTTGGAAGAAGGGGGACAAACACTCCAAATACTCCACAGGAAAAGCCTTTGTGTGTGTGTGTGTGTTTTAAAAAAAAAAACTGAAGAAAATGCACATTCCTATTCATTCGATTCACTTTGCTGCACATTCCCGATAAGAGTGGAAGTGGAAAGCTGATTGGTCAGATATGTGCAGGGGCAGAGCTTGTTGGCAAGGCAAGTGATCAGAACTGCTATGTTGGATTTCGAACATAGTGACTGTGCACTGAAGCAACGAAAAAGCCTCCCCCCTTCTTTTTTTCCTGTTTATTTAAGCAGAAGATTACACTTCTGCACCTTGGCTTTCCTTTATTTTATTTTATTTTAAACCATTTGGTGGTGGCAGCTGGTGATAATAAAAACGCAATTTACTCTGTTTTGCCCCATCATGATCCCCAGAGGAAAAACAGGGCAAAGTCTTAAACTGTTAATCTGTTTAAGCAAAATACCCGGGGAAAACCACTTTGTCTGGGAAAAAGCAGATTGGGCCCCACGGGACCACAGGAAGCCATCCTGCCACACCAGCCCATCTCTGCAGCCACTGCTGCTTCCATCTGAACTGCATTCTCTGAAGCCGGGAAGCAGGCCTGCAGCATGTGACTGAGGGGTTGTCTAAATGGTGAAAATACTCCTCACGGAATGCAAGGAGAATACGACCTGTCTTAGTGGCATCCTGCACCATATCGCCATATTCAGAAGGAGGAAAGGCTAAATACACCATCTCTCTCTCTCTCTCTGGCTTTTCTTCACAAACGAAGATTCAGGAAGGACACATCCCGCGCTTTCTGCAAGTGCACTGATGCCTAAAAAGGCCAATCTGAGATAAACAAGTCCGGTTGCAGAAAGCACAGCAGAAGGTCTCCTTGGGTGATGTTTCCAGGTTGTGATTCTTTCTTCGTTGTCATTTTTCTTCAAGACTTGTTCGGCATAAGTTTTCAAATAAGGCTGCAGCATTGTGGATAGTGCGTCTCCATGCCTCCTGATGTGAAGCCAGGGTGGACCACTGTTGGTGATCAATTTGGCCGAGCCTGAGATGTTGTTTCAGGGAATCCTTGTATCGCTCTTTTGGAGTGCCCCTCTTACGCTAACCCATGGCGAGTGCAACGTAGAGTACTGTTTTGGGGAGGTGATGGTCCTCCATCCTAGAAACGTGTCCTGCCCAACGCAGCTGTCTTCTCAATATCATGGCTTCAATGCTGATGATCCCTGCTTGCTCAAGGACAGCAATATTCGTCACATAGTCAGTCCAGTGTATATTTAGGATTGTGCGCATACAGCGCTGATGAAAGCATTCGAGGAGTCGTAAGTGGTGGTAATAGGTGACCCATGTTTCAGATCCATAAAGGAGAATAAACAGTACAATGGCACTATACACACTGATTTTTGTGCTTCGCCTCAGGGGTTTATTACTCCAGACTCTTTTGTAGAGTCTTCCAAATGTGCTATATGCCTTTGCTAATCTGTGATCGATCTCTTTGTCAATCTTGGCATCTGAGGAGATGATGCTTCCCAGGTAGGTGAATTGCTGAAGATATTTAAGCACAGATTTGCCGACGGCAATGTGGGGATGGTGGTGTTCGTTCTGTGGTGCAGGCTGGTAGAGAACATCCGTTTTCTTAAGGCTGACTTCCAGTCCAAACAGCTCTGCAACTGTTGCGAAGCAGGATGTTAGGCGCTGCAGAGCTGCTTCTGTGTGGGCAACAAGTGCAGCATCGTCAGCGAAGAGCAGCTCACGGACTAGATAGTTTAGAGCCTATGGTGTATACTGAGGCGTATACACCATATACTCCTCAGGAAAAAGCCTCTATGGCTTTCCCTGGAGTTTTTAAAAAACAGTGGGGGGATGCACATTCCTGCTCATCAGAACAAGTGATGCAAATTGATACACTTTCCCAAAGGAGCAGAAGCTGAAAGCTGTTTGGCCAGACGAGCACAGGGGGTGGGGCTTGCTAACAATGCAAGTGCCCGGCACTGCCATTTTTTTTCTTCGCCTTAGCAAATGAGCCCTAATGTGATAAAACAGGCATTGAGGGGGGGGGGGTTGCTTTTTTGTTAAGGTGAAATATTGCTCTATCACAGCTTGCGATAGGTTTTTTAATAGACACACACACACACACACACTGTTCGGTAGTGGCAAATTGGTAAGTAAAAACATGAGTAATTCATCGCAGCTGCCACCTTGATTCTCAGGCATGCCCATTTGCAGAGCAAACACAGATAGCTTCGCTTGCCTGTGATCTACCTAACCCCCCCCCAAAAAAAAAACATTAAGAGAAATTGCAGCTGCTGCGAGTTACCTTTACTACAGAGCAACCCACTTCTTTTGGCCTCATATAGGCAACCCTTTAGGCTGGTCACATGCAGGAGGCCTTGATCACGTGTGGTTGCCCCTTCTTCCTGGCTTCAGAAAGTGTGACACGGATGGTAGTGGCTGCAGAGACAGGCTGATTTTGTTGAGGTAACGGGGGAGCAATGGACCTGATCCAGGGCCAGAGTAAGTCGGTGGGAAATAGGCATATTCTGCCCATGTAGATAAGGCCTAGGGGGGTCAGCAGAGAATTGCACATTGAGGGACTCATAAACAGTGACATCTGAGGGCTCTTCAAAGTTGTGGTGTTTGAGTGGGTGGAGATGAGGAAAATACAAGAGATCACATACCCTCCAACATTTCACAGATAAAAACCAAGACATGTGTGACTAAGCAACACTATAGTGTGGTCAAGATGGCAATGAGGAAGATAGCAGCGAGGAAGAACACACTAACTAGGATTGACAAAGGATTAATCCAGGCTGTCATTGCCAAATCAGAACAGTTGGAGGGTATGGATGGATACAAAGCATGCACTCTACCACTGAGCTATGAGCAGGGCCATCTGAAGACATTTTACTGCCTGAGATGAAGGAGAAGATGGCACTCCCATTCCACATGTAGAAGCTAGCTGGATCTTTCACTGAATCTTACTCCAACAATGGTGATGGGACAGCATTTTCTACCACTTTTGAGTGCAGCAGGCCATGTGATACACACACCTCTGTTGTCCAACAAAGGGTCTGCTACTGCTGACCTTCAGCATCTACTGCCTCTATTGCCTCACTCTGCCAAATAGCGATGGCCATGACTGTGAGCTCTTTTGGGAGCAGCCAAGCAGAAATAAGTGCAGAATTCTAATACAGAAAAACCTTTTTATCTGTTAAAGCAGGCAATAGCTCTACTGGTGATTATATGCAAGGAACTTGAGAACAAAGGAGCAGAGGCATTAGGGGTTTTTAAAAGCTGTGTCTTCACTATGTCCCACATATATTGCCAGAAATACTGTTTAGTAATTTGGCTGGCATACAGGCAATCAAGGAAGAAGCCCGGCTGCCTCTTTGGGGATGGGCAGATTCCACCATGTCGCCCCAACTGCCTTATAACAAGTAGTCACCAGTGTAATCCCTAGTAATATAAGCAAATACCTTGGACAACCCAGGCAGCAGATTTGCTGAGTGAGGAGCTTCAAATTTATACAGTCAAGCCATAGCATTAAGCTGCCGTTGGACCTGCTAGTTCAGCATTCTTCTATCATAAGTAGAAGGAGAGAGGTATCTCTACTAGGAATAAATCAATGAACGCTACATAAGAATCCCTAGCCATCTGAAGAGTTGTGTTAGAGGTAAGTAAGCAGGGACCTGAGCCACAAAACCTACTTTACTCCTCATTGCGAATTCTGGGGTTTTTGTGGAGGAAATGTCTGATTTTGTTAATCTGTAAGATGGTATTTAGTTCTAACCCAGTTACATGCCCTCCAACTGTCTCGGTTTGGCAGGGACTGTCTCAATTAATACTCTGGTATCCCACTTTTTCAACTGCTTTCGTACTGCTGTCAGGAAATGATTTTTACTAGATTTATCTCTCCTCTTTCCCACTTTTCTTCCTTTGTTTTCTGCCTACTTCAGTTGCTGGAAGCTGACTTCAAAGTGCAGAAGGCATTTGTACTCAACTAATTCAGCATGGGGAGAAGACAATAGCAAGTTGGCTGCTGCCCTTCCTAGTAGACCCAGGCAAATACAAACTGCTACAGTTTCTCCTCACTTGCGTGTTCTTCCTCAGTAACTTTGGCCACCTTGACTACACTGTCATGTCGCTTGGCCACATGTGTCCCAGTTTTCATCTGTGAAATGTACTTATGTTATTAAGTATTGTAACACCTTAACTATTTATTGCATTTTTATCCAGCCCCTTCTGCAGTGGCTTCAAGGCTCTCCCATCCCTACCATTTTACCTTCCTAACAACCCTGTGAGGTAGCGTAAGCAATGACACAGGAGATTATCAGATGGGGACAAATATAGCATCCCCGTCTTGCTATCTCCTCTCCCACCCTACTCCCGTCCCTGTGGTGGTTTTTTAAAAAAATTTCAGACGTACCTTAATTCAGGAAAAAAACTGCCCCCTCCCCAGCAGCCAAGGAGTGAATGGAGCTCTCACAGAGCCCCATTTACTTGCTGGAAAGGAAATCCTGGTCATTCTTGCAAGAGAACTATCATGCGGGAAATGCAAAAATAAAAAGGAAAGGAAATGTCAAAAATTAAAACCCAAGCACCAAAACACATTTTAAAAACCCAAGTAACCCAGGGAGGGTTAAAACAGTGTGCCACTTACCTCGATGTCCCGATCTTGACCAGAAGGGTTCGGCACGGACCTCCCACTGCAGCTGGCACTGCACCAACGTAACGGGACACCTTTTTTGCTCACCTGTCATTCCGTTACAGAAACAGAATGACGGGTCAATTCACGGCTTAGCCCGTGAATAAGAAGGATTGCCCGAGAATAGGAGCAGCACCAGAGCATAATGACACAGGGACGGCGTCATCTGAAAGGGAAGCCCTTTCACAATCTCCTGTCATCCCTGTGCTGGTATATTTGGGGCGTCTGATAATACCACAGTGCCTGTCCCAAGATTACCCAGCTTCATACAGAGTATGCAAGTACAAGTAGCCCTCTGTATCCATATATTTGCCATCCACAGATTTCAACATCCACGGCTTAAAAATATTCTAAAAAATATTAATACATTTCAAGAAGCAAACCTTTATTTTGCCATTTTATAAAAGGGACACCATTTTACTCCACCACCGTATATAATGGGATTTGAGCATCCATTGATATTGGTATCCATGGGGGTTCCTAGAACCAACCCCCAGTGGATACCAAGGGCCGGCTATATTTGAGCTGACACAGTAATCACTACATCACACAGGTTCTTCTAACAGCCCCCTCAACAATTCCATTCTCTCCCAAAATATACTTTGGACAGGGCACTCCCTGTCAGCTGGCCCAAAGAATACAAAAGTTGTTCATGTCTAAATAATAATATTCAGATTCCTCATAATAACAGTTAATGAATGAAGGTTTTGAAAGAGAGCTTGCTTAAAAATGACTTTGCTTTTTATTAGAGTCAGGATTAATTAGGATGGGGTAAAGGAATGTCAGGTGGACATAGAAGAGGGCTGACAGGTCCACAGCCCATGTCGGGCTCATCCCTGAATTCTGGGCATTGGAGTGGAATTCATGGAGGCCCTGACATGTAGTTAGTATTTTCTCAGGCTCTTGGAATGCCTGAGAAGATGAGCCAGGCCTCCTGGTTGGCATGGTAACGCAAGTCCTACCAGGAACTCAAGGCCACGCTTGCCGGCTACTCTCTCTCCCTCGTGGGGTAACTCCCGCCCCCCCTCTGTCTGTTCTCACGCTGGAGGCTTTTTATCTTTAAGATGTTTTTTGTAAACTTCAGTAGCAGCTTTGCAATGGTTCCTTACACAAGCTTCTCTTCCAATAAAGAGATTTATTGAAGAACCCTGAGTTTGTGTTCTGCGTACATCACAGAAAGCTGCTACTCCCTACTTTTATTTTTTTTTCCTCTGTCCTGAAACTGTGGAGCCTTTGCCTGCAATGTCGGACGACGCAGAGACTGGCACACAGACGGACCAAGATCTGATTGCAGCCAGCGCCAGAGAAGCCGAGGCCTCGAAGCAGGAGGCCGGGGCAGAGGGGGGTGCTGTAGCTGCCGCAGCTGGAGGCACCAGCCGGGACCGAGACCGCCGGAGGGCTGCAGTATTTCGACCCTCCACTGAGCCCTGGGAGCTGGGGATGGAGCTGGCTCCAGGGAGGGGCAGCCTGCCAAGCTTCGGCACTCCAGTGCGAGAGGTTTTGGGCCCTGCCTGGCCATGGGCAGGGGCCGGACGCCGAGAAGACCGCCGGTCCCGGTGGGACAGACCCCAGGGTGAGGGGCCTAGAGAGCCAGAAGCGAAGTTTTCCTTGGCAGAAGTTGGAACCGAGGTTCTTCAACTGAAACAGCAAATGGGTGAGATACGGGAGGTGCTCCTAGAACTCCTGCACAGAACCCCTCCAGCTCCACCAGCACCCGGAGGGGCCCAGCCTCCCCCAGCGCCACCTGCGGCTGCCCAGGCACCCGGGGATGGAGTCCCCGCTCAGCCCCCAGCTGTACCTGGCCTGCCGGCTCCTGGACCGGCTCCCCCGGTGGGGGCTGGCCCGGTTGAGCCGCAGGAACGACCCCGGGGCTGGAAACACCGGCACCTGAAGGCGAAGTTTGATGGGGATCCAGCAAAACTACCCTACTTCATGACTCAAGTGGTGAGTTACATGACCCAGTGGGAAGGGGAGTTCCAGTCTGAGGCTGAGAAAGTGCAGTATGTGTCCAACCAACTGGAGGGAGAGGCGGCCCAGTGGTTGGTGGGTCTGTATGATATGGGAGCCCCTGAACTGGGTAATTACCAAGAGTTCCTGATGGCTCTCAGGGCCCAGTTTGACGATCCCTTAAGAGGGAAGCGGGCTCGAACCAAGCTTAGGAGCCTGAAGCAAGGCACGATGCCAGTGGCCGAGTACGCAGCTGAGTTCCGCCGCCTAGCCAGCCAAGTACCGGAGTGGCCAGAGGAGGTCAAGGTGCAGTTTTTCCAGGAGGGCCTGAACCCTGACATTCTAGAGTGGGCCAAGTTCCAGGGAGACCCCGAAACCCTCATGGGGTGGATACGGCTGGCTGGGGAAGTGGAGTCGGTGAAGGCCAGCATTAAGATGTTGCGCCGCCAGGCTGGGACGGAGGGGAAGTCCGCTGGGGCCCCTGGGAAGAAAACCAAGACGGGACGCTCGGGGGGAGGCACCACCGGAGAGTCCGAACGTGAGCGAAGGATGAGAAAGGGCCTGTGCCTGCATTGTGGGAGGAGCGGACACCGCATAGCGGAGTGCCCAGAGAGGAGCCCACGGGAGCAACCCGCCGCCGCCAAGCCAGCGCGGAGCGAGGGGAGATCCGGGTCCGCCAAGACTCCCTCCAAGCCCAAGACCAAGGCGACGGCCAGGGCCCTGGCAGCGGGCCAGGCGGCAGGGGAGTCCTCAGATGATCCCGAGGATAGTGGGTCCTACTCCTCCGACGCTGAGCCGGCGGGAAACGGGCCCAGCCCGCCCTACTGAGCGCCCGAGGGCGGGCTAATCCGGAAGGGCGCCCGGATACCGTGGTGAGTGGAGTGAAGGGCCCGTTCTTTATCAAAGCTCGAGTGGGGGTTGGAGGGGAGGGCCCCACCCACAAAGTTATGTTAATGATTGACTCTGGCTGTACCCAAGTACTTATTCATCCCTCCCTAGTCAGTGAACTAAACGTTGATACTGTTAAGCTGGACAAGCCCGTCTGGCTGTCTCAGATGGATGGGGGGATGATGAAGGGGGGCCCCGCCCGGCGCATAACCGGACCCATGCACATGAGGATGGGCAACCACCAGGAGGAACTGCAGTTTGTGATTGCTCCTGGATTAGTCCCTGCGGCAGTTGTGGGTCTGAACTGGCTAAAGTACCACAACCCCTCCATCGACTGGATAAAAGAAACACTGACTTTTGCAGACCCAGTGTGTATCAAGGAGCACGGGGCGGGGGGAGGATCCCCAGGGGACGGGGGGCCCCTGGTGGATAAGCCGCAGAATTGCACAACTGCCTTAGTAAAAGGGGAGCTAAAAGGGTTGCCAGTAGAGTACAAGGCGTGGCAATATGTGTTTGAGGAGAGGGAATGTGACATTTTGCCACCCCACAGGCCTTTTGACTGTGCCATTGAAATACTTTCGGAGTCCAGCCTGCCCAAACCTCGCATTTATTCTATGACACCAGCTGAAATGGAGGCGCTCCGAGAGTTCATAGATAAGAACTTAGCCCGAGGGTTCATTAGGCCCTCAACCTCGCCTGTGGGGGCCCCGGTGATGTTTAGGCGCAAGGCTGATGGCGGGCTTCGTTTGATTCAGGATTACAGAGGGCTAAACGCTATTAGTGTCTCCAACCAGTACCCCCTGCCCTTGATGAAGGACATATTAGCCCATCTCTCCAAAGGGAAGATTTTCACGAAGCTGGATCTACGAGAGGCCTACTACAGAGTACGGATTCGGGAGGGGGACGAGTGGAAGACTGCATTTAATTGCCCCCTAGGGGCTTTTGAGTTCCTCGTCATGCCTTTCGGCCTCAAAGGGGCCCCCGGCATTTTTCAGAACTTGATTAATGATGTGTTACGCGAATTTTTGTACAAAGGGGTGTTGGTGTACCTTGATGATGTGTTGATTTATTCGGAGGACTACACGTCCCATGTGAAACTGGTGAAAAGGGTGCTTACCAGGTTGGGGGAAAACCATCTGTATGCAAAAATGTCCAAGTGTGAGTTCCACCAAAGCCGTCTAGATTATCTAGGGTACCGCATCTCAAACAAAGGGATTGAAATGGACCCAGAAAAGGTTAAGGGGGTCTTGGCATGGGAAGCCCCTAGAACCAGGAAACAGTTGCAGAGCTTCCTGGGGTTTGCTAATTTTTATCGGTCCTTCATCCCTGACTTTGCGTCGGTAGCCCTCCCCCTGACAGATTTGTTAAAAACCAAAGAAGGGAAAACCAAAGGTTCCAAGCACGGTAAAGGGAACAAACCTCCCCAAAAAATTGTGTGGACTCCACAGTGCCAACAAGCATTTGACAAATTGAAATCCCTTTTCACTTCTGAACCAATTCTCAAGCACCCCGACCCCTCCCAACCTTTCGTGGTCCAAGTGGACGCCTCTGATGTGGCTATGGGTGGGGTGTTGTTGCAAAAGGGGGAGGACGGGGATTTGAGGCCATGTGCCTATTTATCCAGAAAGTTCAATGACACAGAGCGAAATTGGCCAGTGTGGGAGAAAGAGGCAGGTGCTATCAAGTTGGCACTAGAGACATGGCGCCACCTACTGGAGGGCTCACCCAAACCGTTTGAAGTTTGGACTGATCATAAAAATTTGGAAGTATTGGCTACCCCTAGGCGTTTGAGCCCCAAGCAGGTCAGGTGGGCCAGTTTCTTTTACCGATTTAATTTCACCTTGAAATTTATCCCGGGGAAAAGGAATTTTCTGGCTGACGCTTTGTCCAGGCTACCACAGCATGAGAGTAAGCGCAAGGAGGTCATTGATACCGTTTTTTCTCCTTCCCACTTGGGACTAGCCGTCCTCACTCGGAGCAAAGCCAAAGAACAGAAATCCACTGATAGCCCTGCTCAGGTGCCGGGTCCCACTGAAAGTGGCGGTGATTCACCCCTGGCGCCGGGACCGGTGCCACAGCCCTTAAACCCCGACCCGCCTTCCCCCGATCCGGGGACCCGGGCGGTGACCCCTACGGCAGATGGCTCGGCCACGCCCACTGTTTCTCAAGGGGAGGAAGGAGGGTGGCATGCTCAATTGGCCTCGGAACTGCCCCTGGACCAGTGGTTCCTGGCTCACCCCAATGAGGTAACTGTGAAGGATGGGGTGGCTTGGAAAGGGGATCGCCTGTATGTACCTGAGGTCTTGAGAGCGAGTATTCTCAAACAGTGCCATGATGTCAAGAGTGCGGGACATTTTGGGTATCTCAAAACTTTACATTTGGCCCGCAGACAATTTTGGTGGCCCCGCATGAGGAAGGAGGTGGAGGATTATGTAAAGGGGTGTACCACTTGTGCAGTGTCAAAAGGGGGGTCGGGGAAGCCCAAAGGTTTGCTCCACCCTCTACCTACCCCAAACAAGCCCTGGGAGGTCATTAGCATGGATTTTATTGTGGATTTGCCAGAGAGTAGGAAAAAGACGGTTATTTGGGTTGTGACTGATTTGTTTTCCAAGCAAGCGCATTTTGTGGCCTGTAAGAAGCTCCCCACAGCCTCCCAATTAGCCAAATTGTTCATTCAGCATATTTATCGGATTCATGGCATTCTGGCCAAGATTGTGTCGGATCGGGGCCCACAATTTACTTCGCAGTTTTGGAAGGCTTTCACAAACCTTCTAGGGGTGGAGCTTGGTCTCAGCAGCTCCCATCATCCCCAATCGGATGGACAATCGGAACGAACGAATCAGACGCTGGAACAATACCTAAGGTGCTATGTGAATTTCCAACAATCTGATTGGGTTGATCTTCTACCTTTTGCTGAAGTGGCCTACAATAATGCCACTCACCAGAGCACTGGGCTCTCGCCATTCAAAGTTGTGTCTGGGCATGATTTCGGTCCCCTCCCCTTGTTGGAGGGGTCTCCCAACTCTGACCCCGTTTCGGTCTCCCAGTGGAGTCAAAAGGTCAGGGATGCGTGGCCTCATGTAATCTCGGCCTTGGACTTTGCCAAAGCACGCTACAAACATTATGCTGATCAGAAACGGGACCCTTCCCCCCAATATGCAGTGGGAGATATGGTTTATTTATCCACCAAATTTCTTAAGTGTCCCCAACCCTCGAAAAAGTTGGGAGCCAAATACATTGGACCTTTTCGTGTTGTTAGGATGATAAATCCTGTGGCTTTTGAACTGTCTTTGCCTAAGTTGTATCGTCATGTACATCCTGTGTTTCATTCCAGCCTGCTCAAGCCCGTGAGCCCTCCGGATAAACACCACCCAGCTCCAGAACCTGCTCCTCAGCCGATCCTGGTGGATCAGGACCAACACTTTGAAATTTCTGAGATTCTGGACTCTAGACTTCACCGGGGAGGGTTACAGTATTTGGTAAAGTGGAAACACCTGCCTTTGGGCCATGCAGAGTGGGTTGCTTCTGAGCATGTCAATGCCAGCCGCTTGTTGCGAAAGTTTCATGCCCGCTTTCCCGATAAGCCTGGTTGATGAATAAGGGGGGGGTTGGTCTTCGGGGGGGCAGTATGTCGGGCTCATCCCTGAATTCTGGGCATTGGAGTGGAATTCATGGAGGCCCTGACATGTAGTTAGTATTTTCTCAGGCTCTTGGAATGCCTGAGAAGATGAGCCAGGCCTCCTGGTTGGCATGGTAACGCAAGTCCTACCAGGAACTCAAGGCCACGCTTGCCGGCTACTCTCTCTCCCTCGTGGGGTAACTCCCGCCCCCCCCTCTGTCTGTTCTCACGCTGGAGGCTTTTTATCTTTAAGATGTTTTTTGTAAACTTCAGTAGCAGCTTTGCAATGGTTCCTTACACAAGCTTCTCTTCCAATAAAGAGATTTATTGAAGAACCCTGAGTTTGTGTTCTGCGTACATCACAGCCCATACTTTTTGGGGTTTACAATACATCTAATACAAACTGGCATACAAATAAATTTGTTAGTATTTCAAAAGATACTTCCTAATATGGCATAATAGAGTTTTCATTACATTGCTCACTATTTTTAGCATGCATGGTCTTTGGCCATAACAATGGGGTTTGCAAGCCAAGTTAAACCTACATGGGCGGGGGAATAACATGGTAGAGTGGTGATTATTAAAGGTGTAGTGGGGAAAAGTCTGAAGTCAGAAGATCATGTAGTTAGAATTTATAAGGGTTTGGGGGGAATAACTCACAGTTGATACCTACCTTGTATATACTTAGCCCTCCAAAATATATACAACCAAATTCTAAAACCTCTTCAGGAACCTTAAGTTCTAATTTCCTAATTCCAAAACACATGGCACTGCAGAAAATGTACTGACAGGCGTATATATCAGAATGTTAAAGCAATGTTACGTATGATTTATTTATTTTTTAAAAAAAGAATTTTTAGTTTTTACTCTACAGGCAACACCATGGAAACACTAGTATTCTTTTAGTATAGTTGGCAAAACCTGCTGAAACACCTGATAAGTGTCCCGCCCCCACAAGAATGAAGGATTATTAAGATTTTATTTGAACACTGCTGAAGATCAAATATGGTGGAAAAAAATTGGTTGTTCCTGACACATGAAAGATAATTTCTCAATAGGAAATTGTCTGTGTATATTTGCCTTAGAATAACTATTTGTGATCATTTTTATCTAAAAGATTGGTGTATGATTGTCTTAGAATAACTAATCTTTGATTGTTTCTAATTCTTGATTTTATTTTTTGTTTACTGTAAGATGTTTCACAGCCTTATGTGGTTATATGATTAACAATGACATATCCTTTCAAGTGTTATATAACCCATCCCATCAGCCATATTTTTGCAATTTCCAGGCATCCTACTGAAAGAAACAATGTCCATGTTTATTTGACTGCTGCAGAATCTCTCTATGAGTGCTACAGAAGATTCTGGAGTATGTTCAAGGCTGTATTACCTTTCACATACTGAAAAGTATGTGTGATTCTTGTCATTGCCTTGCATTAGCAAAGTTGCTATCAACCTTGAGTCTCCAGATGTTTTCAGGATCCCTCAAGAAGGCCCTACTGGTAAAGTCATTGATTATAAATTTTTGGGAGTCAGAATCCAACCATATCTGAGATCTCAAGGTTGGGAAAGAACACATATCTTTACACTACAGAGAAAAGATCACTAAGAATGGAAATCTGTTTTTCCCAGAAGCTTGTCCACTATGACTGTTTTTACAGGCAACTCTGGTATAAGCTTCCAAAGAAAGTAAAGGTTACCAGGGATAGTGTTTAAAACAGCTCCCAGCCCCCAATCAAATACCTGTCAATGTAGGGATGAAAATAGTATTTTTTAAAAAAAGGTCAAATAACATGTTTTTTACGTGTCAAGAAACCCTGGCAAAAAGAATTCTGGACCAAAGATCATCTTTGCAGTTTGCACATTGTACACAAAATTCACATTTGGTTGCTCTGCCTAGAAAACAGAATTTTCTGCACAGAAAAGAATATTTCTGCCAAGAAATCCCTGCACATATTGTTTTCTGTGAAGAAAAAAATGTTTTCTGTGCAGAAAATACTATTTTCTATGCAAAACAACTCATCCAAATTTGGTTCTGAATTGCAAATAGGCTTTGAAAATTGATTTTCAAAGACTTTCTCACAGTGGGAAGAAAATGACTAAAATTACTGGATGCTTCCTTTAGGAAGAAAACTGGTGAAGAATTACATCCCCGGTCAAATGTTTTGGACTACAGCCCCCATAATCCCCAGCTGCATTTGCTGGACTTCACAGGAAATGGAATCCAAAAAGCCTCAAACACACAAACTTGGGGAAGACACTTTCTAAACTCGCTGTGTTCAAAGATATACACTCACTACATTAATATTTGCTTAATAAATTATTTATTATATTTGTATTCCATCTTTCCTCCAATGAGCCCAAGGCATATGGCTCCTCTTTCTCCCCATTTTGTCCTCACAGCAACACTATGAGTTTGGTCTAATTGAGAGAGAATGACTAGCCCACAATCATCCAGTGAGAGTCTGAACTCAGTACTCGAACCTGGATCTCCTAAGCCTCAGTCCAACATCCTAAATGATTCCAAGTATACAGAAAAGGGGGTGTCTTACAGGGGTGGTTTTTTTTTAAAAAAAATAATTTTATTAAATTTTAAAGCATACAAATTATAAATAAAATCAATAAAACAATTATACTTAATAACATGTATAGGAAATGGAAAAGGGGGGAAATCACCAAAGAAGAATTCAAACAGATAGTGAACACGTGTAGGAGTAAAGTCAGAAAAGCTAAAGTGCAGAATGAGCTCAGGCTTGCTAGGGAGGTTAAGAACAATAAAAAGGGGTTTTTTGGGGTATGTCCGCAGCAAAAGGAGGAAGAAGGAAATGATAGGGCCGCTACGTGGAGAAGATGGCAAAATGCTAACAGGGGACAGAGAAAAGGCAGAATTACTCAACACCTTCTTTGCCTCAGTGTTTTCAGAAAAGGAAAAGGAGGACCAACCTGAGGAGAATGGAACAGAGGACACAATAGGGGAAATCCAGCTCAAAATAAGTAAAGAGGTAGTACAGGAATACCTTCTTAATCTAAATGAATTTAAATCTCCAGGACCAGATGAACTACATCCAAGAGTATTAAAAGAGCTGGCAAATATAATCTCAGAGCCATTGGCAATAATCTTTGAGAACTCCTGGAGAACAGGAGAAGTCCCAGCAGACTGGAGGAGGGCAAACGTTGTTCCCATCTTCAAAAAGGGGAAAAAAGAGGATCCCAACAACTATCGTCCAGTTAGTCTGACATCAATACCAGGGAAGATTCTAGAACAGATCATTAAACAGAGAGTCTGTGAACATTTAGAAGGCAATGCCATAATCACAAAAAGTCAACATGGGTTTCAGAGAAACAAGTCATGCCAGACTAATCTGATCTCTTTTTTTGATAAAGTTACCAGCTTGGTAGATGAAGGGAATGCTGTGGACATTGCATACCTTGATTTCAGTAAGGCCTTTGACAAGGTTCCCCATGACATTCTTGCAAACAAGCTTGTAGAATGTGGGCTAGACAAGTTAACTGTTCAATGGATTTGTAATTGGTTGACCGGCCGAACCCAAAGGGTGCTCAGCAGTGGCTCCTCTTCCTCTTGGAAAGATGTGACCAGTGGGGTGCCACAGGGTTCTGTCCTGGGCCCAGTGCTATTCAACATCTTTATCAATGACTTAGATGAGGGAATTAGGGGCATACTTATCAAATTTGCAGATGACACCAAATTGGGAGGAGTAGCTAATACCCTAGAGGACAGAATCAAAATTCAGAATGACCTGGATAGACTGGAGAGCTGGGCCAAAGCTAACAAAATGAAATTCAATACGGAGAAATGTAAAGTACTGCATTTAGGGCGGAAAAATGAAATGCATAAATATAGGATGGGAGAGACCTGGCTGAATGAGACTACGTGCGAAAGGGATCTAGGAGTCCTAGTAGACCACAAGTTGAACATGAGCCAACAGTGTGATGCGGCAGCTAAAAAGGCCAATGCAATTTTGGGCTGTATCAATAGAAGTATAGTGTCTAGATCAAGGGAAGTAATAGTGCCACTCTATTCTGCCTTGGTCAGACCTCACTTAGAATACTGTGTCCAGTTCTGGGCACCACAATTAAAAAAGGATATTGACAAATTGGAGCGTGTCCAGAGAAGGGCAACTAAAATGGTGAAAGGTCTGGAAACAATGCCTTATGAGGAGAGACTTAGGGAGCTGGGTATGTTTAGCCTGGAAAAAAGACGGTTTAGAGGCGATATGATAGCCCTGTTTAAGTATTTGAAGGGATGTCACGCTGAGGATGGAGCAGGCTTGTTTTCTGCTGCTCCAGAGACTGGAACACGGAGCAATGGGTGCAAGCTCCAGGAACAGAGATTCCACCTCAACATGAGGAGGAACTTTTTGACAGTAAGAGCTGTTCGGCAGTGGAACACACTCCCTCGGAGCGTGGTGGGGTCTCCTTCCTTGGAGGTCTTTAAACAGAGGCTGGATGGCCATCTGTCGGGGATGATTTGATTGTGATTTCCTGCGTGGCAGGGGGGTTGGACTGGATGGCCCTCGTGGTCTCTTCCAACTCTGCAATTCTATGATTCTATGATTCTATCAACATATAAGTGATTCTCTCCACCCAGAGACCTCAACTTTACATTCATCCCTCTTTCTAAAATTCCATTGTTTCCAACTCAGGTTTGTTTCCTCTCCCCTTTATTAATACAAATTCCAAGAACTTACTCCATTTCTCTCCAAAACCATTCTTAATGAGTATTTCCTTTTTTTTCTTTAATAATGTTTGTTAATTTCTCATTTACAGCTGTATCCCATACTTCACTATACCATTCTTCTATTTGGTATTTGCCTTGTGTTTTCCATTTCTTTGCTATTATTAACCTTGCTGCTGTCAGCAAATTTGTTAATAATTCCTTGATAATTTGGGACTCTTGTATTTTTTCATAATATGATAATTATGCTACTTCAGGGCATAAGGGTATATTTATCTTCATTATCTCACTTATTTCCTTCGTTACCATTTGCCAAAATCTCTGCACACATTTACAGTGTCACCACATATGGATATACGTCCCCAGTTCTTGGCATCCCCTCCAACACTGTGCTAAATACTTTTTATCTATTTGATTCAATCTTACTGGGGTTAGATACCATCTCCATACTATCTTATAATAATTTTCTTTTATTCTTACTGATAATGTTTTCAAGTGACGCATATTCCATATTTTTCTCCCACTTAGATCTATCTATTACAATTGCTACATCTGTTTCCCATACATCTTTAAGATAATCTTGCACATCTTCATTTTCCATTAATATTTTATATATTTTACTTGTAATGCCTTTTATAGTAGTTTTCTCTTGGGTGGCTTGTATAATTAATTCTTCAAATTTTGTATATTTTCTACAACTTCCCCCTTTTTCCATGTCAATGGAGAGTGAATCCATTCGGTGTTTTATCTGAACCTTAACATACTGTATAGGATGCTAAAGCTACCCTCAAAATAGGTTTACCACCTTGGATATCTCCTTTAAAGGTCAAATTAAAACTGACATGGAAGACACTAGCCACCACTGGCATGTTAAATATAACAGCAGCCTATTGGCGGCATTATCATTATTATTATTGAAGAATTTGTTCTTTGTAGTGACACTCCTATATCTATAGAATATGACTACAGGCTTCAAATGAAGAATATCTTTCAGCCGAACCAAATTTTAGGCAGTTGCACATTTCAGAGTAATTTATGAGCTTGGTGTCATGAGCATTAAATGACTGTCTTTCCTTAAAAGATGATCTGCCTGGTTTTGTGATATTGAGCTGTATTTTATATTAAATCCATTGCATGCAATGGGAGTTTAAACCACCACCTGAAACTTTTGGAAAGGTGATTATAAAATGGAACATTGAACTTGGTGGGGAAAACAGCATATTTACATCCAGTAGAAAAATGGGAATACATTTTGCTTATACCTTGAACTGTTTAAAACAAGAGTTTCCACCAGGCCTCCCCTCCCATGGGGAGTTATTCATCTCCAAAATATTTAGCTTAATTCGTGTAGCTAAAATAATTTATAAGGCATGTGAAGGTCATAGAATCATAGAATCATAGAATTGCAGAGTTGGAAGAGACCACGAGGGCCATCCAGTCCAACCCCCTGCCATGCAGGAAATCTTGATCAAAGCATCCCTGACAGATGGCCACCCAGCCTCTGTTTAAAGACCTCCAAGGAAGGAGACCCCACCACGCTCTGAGGGAGTGTGTTCCACTGCTGAACAGCTCTTACTGTCAAAAAGTTCCTCCTCATGTTGAGGTGGAATCTCTGTTCCTGGAGCTTGCATCCATTGCTCCGTGTTCCAATCTCTGGAGCAGCAGAAAACAAGCTTGCTCCATCCTGAACGTGACACCCCTTCAAATACTTAAACAGGGCTATCATATCGCCTCTTAACCGTCTTTTTTCCGGGCTAAACATACCCAGCTCCCTAAGTCTCTCCTCATAAGGCATGGTTTCCAGTCCTTTCACCATTTTAGTTGCCCTCCTCTGGACATGCTCCAATTTGTCAATATCCTTTTTGAGTTGTGGTGCCCAGAACTGGACACAGTATTCTAGGTGAGGTCTGACCAAGGCAGAATAGAGCGGCACTATTACTTCCCTTGATCTGGACATTATACTTCTATTGATGCAGCCCAAAATTGCATTGGCCTTTTTAGCTGCCGCATCACACTGTTGACTCATGTTCAACTTGTGGTCTACTAGGACTCCTAGATCCCTTTCACACATAGTCTCATTCAGCCAGGTCTCCCCCATCCTATATCTATGCATTTCATTTTTTCGCCCTAAATGCAGTACCTTACATTTCTCCGTATTGAATTTCATTTTGTTAGCTTTGGCCCAGCTCTCCAGTTTATCCAGGTCATCTTGAATTTTGATCCTGTCCTCCAGGGTATTAGCTACTCCTCCTAATTTGGTGTCATCTGCAAATTTGGTAAGTATGCCCCTAATTCCCTCATCCAAGTTGTTGATAAAGATGTCATGGGGAACCTTGTCAAAGGCCTTACTGAAATCAAGGTATGCGATGTCCACAGCCTTCCCTTCATCTACCAAGCTGGTAATTTTATCAAAAAAAGAGATCAGATTAGTCTGGCATGACTTGTTACTCTGAAAGCCATGTTGACTTTTTGTGATTATGGCATTGCCTTCTAAATGTTCACAAACTCTCTGTTTAATGATCTGCTCTAGAATCTTCCCTGGTATTGATGTCAGACTAACTGGACGATAATTGTTGGGAACCTCTTTTTTCCCCTTTTTGAAGATGGGGACAACATTTGCCCTCCTCCAGTCTGCTGGGACTTCTCCTGTTCTCCAGGAGTTCTCAAAGATTATTGCCAATGGCTCTGAGATTATATTTGCCAGCTCTTTTAATACTCTTGGATGTAGTTCATCTGGTCCTGGAGATTTAAATTCATTTAGATTAAGAAGGTATTCCTATACTACCTCTTTGCTTATTCTGTGCTGGACTTCCCCTATTGTGTCCTCTGTTCCTTTATCCTCAGGATGGTCCCCCTTTTCCTTTTCTGAAAACACTGAGGCAAAGAAGGTGTTGAGTAATTCTGCCTTTTCTCTGTCCCCTGTTAGCATTTTGCCATCTTCTCCATATAGTGGCCCTACCATTTCCTTCTTCCTTGTTTTGCTGTGGACATACCCCAAAAAAACCCTTTTTATTGTTCTTAACCTCTCTAGCAAGCCTGAGCTCATTCTGTGCTTTAGCTTTTCTGACTTTACTCCTACATGTGTTCGCTATCTGTTTGAATTCTTCTTTGGTGATTTCCCCCTGTTTCCATTTCTTATACATGTTCCGTTTAAAACTTAGCTCTGTTGATATTTCTTTAGTCATCCATCCTGGTTTCTTGAGACACCTCCCATTTTTCTTCCACAATGGTACTGTTTGAAATTGTGCCTTCAGTATCTCCCTTTTGAGAAAGTCCCATCCGTCTTGAGGTCTCTTCTCTTTTAGTATTCCTGACCATGGGATCACCCCCAGTATTTCCCTGAGTTTATTGAAATCAGCTCTCCTAAAGTGAAGAATGTGTGTCTGACTATGCCTGGCTTCTCCTTTCCATTGTATAACAAACTCCAGGAGAACATGATCACTCTCACCTAAGGATCCCACCACTTGCACCCCATTAACCAGGTCATCCCTGTTGGTTAGGATCAGATCTAAAATAGCTGACCCCCTTGTTGCCTCTTCCACCTTTTGGATCATGAAATTGTCTTCCAGGCAAGTAAGGATTTGCTAGACCTTGAAGTTTTGGTTGAGTTAGATTTCCAGCAAATATCAGGATACCAGTGCATGTACCAGTGGTACATGCACTGGTAACCTCCCGTCTGGATTTCTGTAATACACTCTACATGGGGCTACCCTTGTGCTTGACTCGGAAACTTCAACTAGTCCAGAACATGGCAGCCAGGTTGATTTCTGGCGTTTCCAGAAGAGAGCATATAACACCAGTGCTAAAAGCTCTCCACTGGCTGCCTATTAGTTTCCGGGCACAGTACAAGGTGTTGGTTATGACCTTTAAAGCCCTACATGGCTTGGGTCCAACTTACCTCTGGGACCGCCTCCTTCCGTACGACCCTCCCTGCACACTTCGGTCCTCTGGGAGGAATCTGTTACAGCCTATGAAAACAAGGCTGTCGGTGACCTCCCAGAGGGTCTTCTCTGCTGCCGCTCCCAGATTATGGAATGGCCTGCCGGACGAGATCCGTCTTATTACCACCTTAGACAGCTTTAAAAAAGCTGTCAAGACGGATCTTTTCCAGCAGGCCTTTCCTGAATAATTATCCCGGCCCAAGACTCAGCTGCCCTTTCTAGGCTATGATTGTATGTTTTAATTTTTTTTCTTCTTAGTTATATATATATTTTAATTAATGCATGTTTTTAATCCTTCGTAATTTAATATTATTTTAAGGGGTGGGTGGACTAGGGCATTGTGAGTATGGGGTTTTTATATTGTAAGCCGCCCCAATTGCGTTGCAGAGGGGCGGGATATAAATAAAATATTATTATTATTATTATTATTATTATAGTTGAAGTCACCCATCACTACTACATCTCTCCTTTCTGCGTGTGTGTTCATCTGTTCTAGAAAGGCATCATCCAATTCCTTCATCTGTTCTAGAAAGGTAACATCCAATGTAGGTCATCTACAACGTTACCAATTTAGCGTAATTCTAAAGAAGTATCTGAAGAAGATTGTGCTGGAGCCATTTTTGATGTTACAGTTAGTAAATCCAAGCCTGATTTCCTTGCAAGTATCACAATCCACTTGAAAATATGTGGTGAAATCACAGCTCACCCCCTCCACATACAGACATACCACTACTGTTTGTATTTCACACTATTAACTCTATATCCTAGAGTTTTATCAGAACTGAAAACCAAAGATTTAGTTGTATCTGAGTGTCTGTGAAAAACAGATATCGAGGAAATTTGGCCACAATCCCATTTTTTAAACAGTATGACAGCCCCCTAACCTCCTCACCCCAAAGAAGGGGCAAAAATTCCCCAAATGCCAACTTGCTGCTCCTAGAGTGGCAGTATAGGTCTAAACATATAGTATAGGCTCCCCCTTAAATTAGGCAAAAATCAGTTGAGAAACCCACAAGCTGAAACCAAAAATAGTCATGATTTTCAGTGGTCTACAGCAGGTCTACAAGGGCAAAAATTGGTCTTCCCCTTTGCCTATTCCTGCTGAAGAAAAATAATTAAATATGTTGGGCTCAATACATAGATTTCTATGGACCTATTATTTCTGCCATCAGCCTCTGTTATCCTCCTCCTTTTTTAATAAAACATTCTTAATATATTTCAAAATATAGCATCCCAACAAAAATGCAAACAATGGCTTGATGCACATTTGCATAAATCTTCATATATTTTTTTAAATGTGCACCACAAAGAATGAAATGGGGGGGGGGATCACATTAAAATTTTGTCAGCCGTATTTCTCTGTTCTATCTTCCTTCAAAGTTCCTGAGATTTTTGACCAAAAGCATAACATACAAATTACAAAACAACAACAACAAAAGCTTCCCTCTTGACACTTATTGTTTTAGTCACTGTTCTAGGTCAATTAGATTATGCCTGGATAAAAATTTTTACAGCTTAATTAAAAAAAAAAAAGCTGGAACCAACAGTCTCATATGGAATCTTGGCCAGTTTCTTCCCTCCACTTATGCAGACGGGTGCTGCACTTTAATGAGGTCTTTTATACTCTTGAGAACCCTTGGGAAGGTGCTCCAAGATCACCTGGTCCTAACACCATGCCATAAAGAACTGACTCTTGTATGTGTCAGAGCTGATTAAGGTCTCCCCTGCCAACCCTCCTCTTATTCCTAAATTCCTTGTGCACACATACAAAAAGTTAATCTGAACAAGACAGCAGTCATTTAGATCATTAACACACTAAGCCTATTATAAACCATGATCTCACACCTTGCTTGAAGCAAAAGAGAGAAAAAGGAACATTTTTTTTAATTATTATTATTTACCACACTAAGGTTGGAAGCCATGCCCTATGAGGAACAGCTTAGGAAGCTGGGTATGTTTAGCCTGGGGAGAAGGTTAAGAGAAGGTTAAGGCAGCCATGTTTAAAGATTTGAAGGCATGTCATACTGAGGATGGAGCAAGTTTGTTTTCTGCTGCTCCAGAGACTAGGAAACAGAGCAATGGGTTCAAACTACAGGAAAAGAGATTCCACCTAAACATTAGGAAGAACTTCCTGACAGTAAAAACTGTACAGAAGTGGACTGCACTGCCTCAGAGTGCAGTGGAGTCTCCTTCTTTGGAGGTTTTTAAACAGAGGCTGGATGGGCCATCTGCCAGGAATGGTTTGATTGTGTATTCCTGCATGGCAGGGGGTTGGACTGGATGGCCCTTGTGGTCTCTTCCAACTCTTTGATTCTATGATCCTGTTAGAGGCATTTGCATTCATAAGTTAGCCCTATACCTATGTATGTCTATTTTTGGTCACTGTGAAGGTTGGTATTTCCTTCCTCCCACAACAGTGACCAAAGCTGCCACTCCCCGCCAGACCTCCCATGGAACTGCTGAACCCACAGCCACTCCCCAAGGCCATACCTAAAGCAATGATATCTGCTGCTGAGGCTTCTGGAAGGCCCAAGCAGACCTCTGCAAATGATGTAATTACTTCACATCTGGCTACTGGGACATAGCCAGACACTTCTCCAATCCCTACCTGCTTTCCCCCAGGCACAAATGGGTGTGCATGGGAGGCTTCAGCAGTAGTATGCTAGATCCAGGGGTTGGTAAATGGTTCAGCGTAGCATAGTTCCAATGTAGAATTACTATGCTACACTACACCACATTGAGTCATTCAGGATTGCAGCCTAGGAAAGAGATAAAAATATTACATACTGGAACTTAGGACTCACTCAGCTGGCCAGGAAATAGTTTAGCAATACTTCATAGTTGTACTAAGTCACAGTCTTTGTGACTGAGATGTATGAAAACTTCACCCATCCCAAAAATGTTGTTTCAATTCAATTTTGTTTTGATACCTTCAGCTGTCTGTCTAAACATTTTTTGTTCAAAGTTTTCAATTGTGCCGTGACATTTCACTTTCAGTGAAACTGGCTAGCAATTCTTCTCCTAGACCTTGAACATATTTTCTCACATCACAGAGATGTCTTCACCAGCTCTAACGGATTCCTAACAGGTTCTCCAATGCTAGTAAGTGACAGATAACACCATCTCTGACAAGTCCAAGGCCAGATAGGCTCTGGAATCACAGTCCAAACATCTAAACCAGCAAGGTCCAAAGCAGAGTAGATATACAAGCAAACACAAATGTTAAAGCAAAGTCCAGATACAGTCAGGCACAAGATTGTCCAATAGAACAAGGAGTAGTCAGAGAATGCAAGTCAAGTCTACAGCAGATACAAACAATGTTCCATGAACACTGGCTTAACACTTACTTCCCAGAGTCCCATCCACAGCTCAGCTGCAAGTCAGTGTAGATGCTCAAGAAGAAGTACCTCTTTAACAGTGCCTTTCCAATGAGAAGTCCTTTACCTATGAAGAGTCTTCATCTGCAGTTGGGTACTCCATCACATAGCCATCTGCCCAACCAGTGTCTTTAGGCATTGGTGCTATTAGTGACTGAAAGGTGGTTCATCCTCCTCTTCCCACTGTAGAGTTGAGCTCTCCAGCTCTTGTGGATGAGGGATCTGCAATCCAGGATCTTCCAGAGCAACTTGAAGGCTCTCCTGAGTGCCTCTGCCTACCTGTGCTGTCCTGCCTAGGAAGCTCCCAAATGTACTTTGAAGAAGATTCCTCCAATGGAGCATGACAACTCCTAGTACATGTTGATTACTAAACCTGTGCTCATGTTTTACTATGATCCCCAGGATCAGATGTGGTGAATCTCCCTGAGCAATATCATTAGCTTCCCACAAAATTCCTCATATGCTTTGCTCCAAATTGTGCATATGCTTAGCTCTTTTCTTCTCTTTTGTCTACTATATGCCTAATTCTCCGTTAACTGACACATACTAATTTATCAAAGAAGAAAGCACAAAAGCAGGCTTAATGCTGAACATCAAGAAAACAAAAATAATGACAGAGGATTTACACAAATTGAAATAGTGAGAGAATTCCCATTCCTTCGATCAATCATAGCCTAAAATGGAGACTGTAGCCATGAAATCAGAAGAAGACTGGGACTAGGAAGGGCCACTATGAAAGAACTGATAAGATCATAAAATGTAAAGGTATAAAAGTGAGCACTAAAATCAGGGTCGTTCAAACTTATTTCCCATAACCATGTACAGATGTGTAACCTGGACAATGAAGAAAACTGATAGGAAGAAAAACAACTCATTTGAGTGAGATGTGGTGTTGGAGAAGAGTCCTGAGGATACCGTGGATGGCCAAAAGGACAAACAGATGGGTCTTAGAACAGATCAAGCCCAAACTCTCATTAGAAGCCAATATGACCAAATTGAGGCTGTCGTACCTCTGACACACCACAAGAACAAGCAACTCACTAGAAAAGTCAATGATGCTAGGAAAAGTGGAGGGAAAAAGAAAAGAGGAAGACTGCACACTAGGTGGTTAGACTCAATAAAGAAGGCCACAGGCCTGAACCTGCAGGATCTAAGTAGGGGAGTCTTGGAGGACAGGGGGTCTTGGAGATGTCTCATCCATGGGGTTGCCATGAGTCAAAGCCAACTTGAAGGCAGTTAACAACAACAAGAAGAAGTTAATCACTCCCTACAGCTTGGAAAACTTATCTTTTTGTAATGCAGCAAGCAGCATCCCCAGCCTGAATTACCGTGGTTGTTATCCAGAAAATTAACATTTCCAAGGTCTGGTCATTTTCCTATTCCCTACTCCACAGCAAAGCTTGGGTCAGGGTAGAAACACTTCAGGTGAGAGGTGCTGAAAAACTACCAGTTTTAAACCGCCAGTCACATCATGCTGCCTGCTACATTGTTCCAATGACTCTAGTATTCTCATGGTCTGAGGAAACTGGCTTCACTTCTGGATTATTTCCATGCCTGCCTCCTCTTGTACACCAGGACTGCTTCCCTGTCTGCTCACTCATCTGTTCTGGATACCAGCAACCACTCCAGCCCTTGGGAACCTGAATCTCGCCAGCACCTGGGCATTTGACATAAATCTGCTTAGGGCTGGACCATGAATTGGAGTAAATCTTTCAACTACCAAAAACACTACACAGGACAAGCAAGAAGAGGCAATCAACCTGATTTGTGTTCCATCTACAGTGCTTTAATACCCATGGCCAGTTTCAACTGCTACAACTACCACTGGTTCAAAGATGCTACTTGTTCACACACTGTTTTCCACACACCTACCTGCTACCACTCTGCAGTGCTCAACTGGGATCTCCAACTTGACAGGGGGGGCTGACTTGGTGGACCTTTTACGCCTGATGAAGTGTTCCTTCCCATCAAATGATGTCTCTGAAGTGTTGACCGGCTGTATTTGCACTTGTTCAGGTCCAATCTGGATCAAGCCAACCTGTCCCCCACAAAAGAAAACATCCTTAGAATCACTTTGGATTGCATCTGACAAGAGTATTGAATAATTCAGCAATCAGGAAAACAACAAATAATGACTGGTGTCCTGTTCAGTAGTTACAAGATAATAAGCCACACTTACCATCTTGCAACTATCTAGATGCATGTTTACAGTTGTTCATGACCAAATGTGATCCCAAAACCTACCTTTGCATCCTGGCAGTGCCCCCAAATGAAAGGTTTCCAAGGCACTGCAGATCGAGGCACTGGGAAATGCCATCTGCAGCACTCCCACAGTCATGTGGTACAAGCAGTTGCAGCAGGACCCCAAGGACTCTCTCCTGCTGCCTATTCTCAATGCACCCTGCAACTGGGAGAGCATAGCAGAAGCTCTGCCTGGCTGAAAAGGTAGGGTTTTGGGGGGTGGCATCATCAGATGTAGCTATGATAACAGAGTTCTAGCATCACAGTTACATGTGGCAATGCAGGATTTCTGCCCTCATTTGTAAGATGCAAAATATGTCTAAAAATCTCTACTGCAAATATGATCTCACTGAGCAAAGCCTCACACTCTAGCCATTACATCACAAGATTTTAGCCAAACCTTAATTGGACTTCATTGCATACTCAAGCATCTCTCAATGGTCCAAAGGGGGCTCATTTATCCCTTTCTCTTTCTGTTTCTCCCCCAGTTTCTCTCTCTCTCTCTCTCTTCTTTTTCACTATCCATCTGGAGGCAAACCCACCAGATGGGTAAAGACTGAGAGGAAGGCAAGAAATTTTAAGAGGGATTTTTTAAAAAAAACTGAACAGAGTTCTATACCAGCCAGGCAGCCACCCAAATAAGTTCTCTGCACGTACATATGAATGCTAGGATGTGGAACAGCTGACTACATTAATATGATTTACAATCTACATTACATATGTGTTATAAATTGCACAGGCCCCCCACACTCAACACGCCAGTCTTTGTCTTCACTTACTCCTCAACCCATCTTGCTCACATAATTTAACTTCACAAGACGAAAATTAAGAAAACCCTGTCTCATTTCTATTTAATTAACATTTTCTGGAGAATTCAAGCAAGGCAGAAAATGATGAAGATTTCTACCTTTTACTTCTAGGGATACTTGCTTTGTGAAACTGGCTGGTCTTTCCCCCTTGATTCACATTCTAGGGTGCTTTGGTACTCCAACAGCAAGCCTGGGGTAGGTATCATCTGATCAAGACCCAATCTCCATTTCCCAACTTGCTGAGGAATAAAGTTATTATCTGGAACACTGATTTATTGCAATAAATAAAATTAATATTTGACACACTAAGAGAATATTTTAAAGTACTCCCTAGATACTATCTTGCTGTCATCCTTGCAAAAACCCAGCATTATGATTGAATTGCATTTGGGGAGCTGAGGTTAGGAGAAAAGCTTGGGAAAGTTTCTGTATGAAGCACAACTCCCAGAGAATCCCATGAGTGGCCATGCCTGGCTGGGGGATTCTGGGAATTGTAGCCTGAATTTCATTTCATGAGTAATTTTTCCAAGATCCATCTGGAAGAGAACAGCTTAGCTAAGTTAACTACTGAGTACATAGTATAAGAAAAATCAGGGGCCTCCCAGTTCCTAGCTTGGTCTTTTGTCCAACAGCCCAGGAAAACAACATTCTGCCTGTTCACCACAAGCAATAATGGCAGAGATGGGCAAAGTCAGCCACATGTGCACTCTAATCTTTTCTGGCCAAAAAACAAGGACACCCTTTTTAAATATGTGCCTCCTCAACTTTTTAAGATAATAATCTTGTTTGTTCTCAGTCTAAAACAATGTCATGGTGAATATACCTAAGGGCTATCTTGGTTTGTGTTTAACTAGACAGATCCTTGCCAGGTCCCTGCATGACAGGGCAGCAGGTTAAGTTGAACCCACCAATCTGTCATTGTGTTCCTATTGCTAGGTTCACACATTGTTTGTTGCTGTACAGAATAAGGACTGGTTTCTATGGCCTTCTTCTGAGTGAATTAGAATGAACTGAACAGCATTGAAATGCACTGCAGTGCATTGGGTGGTTATTTCAGACAACAGCTAGCAGATGCTGCTATTGTTTCATTAAACCTTTATATCACAAATGCTTTAGCTTCAGTACGGGAACAATGTCACCCTTCAGATCTTGGTGGACTCAAGCTCCCAGCATTCTCTAGCATAGGGCTGCTAGGATATGAAATCCAGCATCATCTGGAAGGCCATGTGATTCCTATCCCAGAGATGGAGGGCTTGTTGTGCAAATACAGCAATACATGCACATGTGTACTCTTTGGTACCAGGCTTTGGTTGTACTCCTTCAGACATTAGATGGGAGGACTGAGATGTGGGATCGCAGCCACTGTTCATTGTGCCCTTGGTATCCACTGGAGTTTGGTTCCAGGACACACACACCCCGATGGATACCAAAATCCATGGGTGCTTATATCCCATTATATACAATGGCATAGAAAAATGGTGTCCCTTATATAAAATGTCAAAATCAAGGTTTGCTTTTTGGATTTTTTGGGGGGAGAGGGGAAAATATTTTCAAGCCTTGGATGGTGGAATGCCTTGATGGTGGAATCTCTGGATACAGAGGGCCAACTATAGTTACATCTAAAAGGCACACGAACATGTATATTCACTGTGCATTTGTCAGGTTTTGTGATAAAGGAAAAATTGCAGTCCCTGGGGCCTTTACATCAAAGACCAAGCTGCATACACCAATCAAGTAGAAATCATAGAAAGAACCATGCAGCACACTCTTAGTTCATTTATGGACTGGGCTACATATAAAAGCAAAATGCTATAGACAGATTTCACCTAGAGTGCATAATTGCTGGCACTGCAGCTGAAGAAGAATATCAGCAAACTAGGAGAGTTTCAGACGCCTCTTTCAGCCTCTTGCTGGGCAAGCAGCCTCCGGAGCAGTAACGAGGCTGCTGCGCGGCAAGGGGTCCGTTTTGGACGACGCCGTTTCCCTCTCGGTGTCGTCCGTGACTGTTGTGGCTAGCATTGGAGGCGGCCGCGCTGTTTTTCACTCACAGAAGTTGTCCATGAGTAAAAAACAGCGCGGCCGCCTCCAATGCTAGCTGCAACAGTCACGGACGACACCGAGAGAGAAACGGCGTCGTCCAAAATGGACCCCTTGACACGCAGCAGCCTCGTTACTGCTCTGGAGGCTGCTTGCACAGCAAGAGGCTGAAAGAGGCGTCTGAAAATCTCCTAGAACATATCCAGAGGAGAAGGATCAAGATAGTTAAGGAACGGGAGAGTGAAGGAACTGGACAGCTAACTTGAAGAAATTAAAAGGCAATGTGCACACCACCTTTAAACATTACAAGGGCTGTCTTCTTTGTTTCATATTCCTTTAGACAACAAGCAACAAACCAGGAGATTACTGCAAAGGGAATTTGGATTGAACGTTAGAAAAAACATCTGACTATAAAAGTAGTTCGGCAGTGGAATAGCTTGCCTGGAAAAAGTGGTGGACTCTTCATCCTTTGAACTTTTAAGTCAGAAAAGCTGGATAGCCATGTATTAAGGATGCTGATGAAGTGGATTTCTGCATTTCCAGAAGGCTAGATTAAATTACCTTTGAGGCACCTTCGGACTAAAAGAGTCTTTGATCCTTCACAAAATACCAGAGCCTGAAGAAAATACAGCAAACCTTTCAAATCCCCACCAGGCATAACTTTTCACAGGTGGAGAACTTTCTTGCTAGAGGGTACCTGCAGCTGCACAGGGGCTCAGGATTCATTAACTTGATCATTTCCAAAGGGTTGCTGTGATATTATTAAACCCAACTTAGATTTTGCAATTAGCATGACAGGACATTGGACACTGGGGAAAAAAAATTCAACTAATAAGGAAGCCTGCCGTTTTTCTGGAACCTCAAAAGGGAGGGCAGCCATATTGCCAAGTCAATTAAAAGACTTCGTTAAAAAAAAAATTCTACATGAGTCATAATTTTGCACAAATGCAGCAATTCAATAGTATGCAGCTACATCAATAAAAAAATCTAACCTTGTGCATCAGATTCAGGAAGTCTACCATTTGAGAGCATCAAAGTAGACATCAGATGATACCAAGGATCTCTCTTTCCTGCTCTCTCTCTCTCTCTCTCTCTCTGGCTTTTCTTCGCAAACGAAGATTCAGGAAGGACTCATCTTGCGCTTTCTGCAAGCGCGCTGATGACTGAAAAGGCCAATCTGAGATAAACAAGTCCAGTTGCAGAAAGCACAGCAGAAGGTCTCCTTGGGTGATGTTTCCGGGTTGCGATTCTTTCTGTATTGTCGTTTCTCTTCAAGACTTGTTCGGTGTGAGTTTTCAAATAAAGCTGCAGCATTGTGGATAGTGCGTCTCCATGCCTCCCGGTGTGAGGCCAGGGTGAACCATTGTTGGTGATCAATTTGGCCAAGCCTGAGATGTTGTTTTAGGGAATCCTTGTATCGCTTTTTTGGAGTGCCCCTCTTACGCTGACCTGTGGCAAGTTCACCATAGAGTACTATTTTGGGGAGCCGATGGTCCTCCATCCTAGAAATGTGCCCTGCCCAGCGCAGCTGTGCTCTCAATATCATGGCCTCAATGCTGGTGATCCCTGCTTGCTAATGACAGCAACATTCATCACATAGTCAGTCCAGTGTATATTTAGGATTGTGCGTATACAGCACTGATGAAAATATTCAAGGAGTCGTAAGTGATGGTAATAGGTGACCCATGATTCAGACCCATAAAGGAGAATAGACAGTACAATGGCTCTATACACATGGATTTTTGTGCTTCGCCTCTGTGTGTTTAATGGTACATAGCTTCATTCTTCTCCAGCATATCTACAAATTCTGATTTGCACACACATAAACTGGTGTTTGTTCAAAAACTTCTTCCATTTCAGTTTTCAGGGCAGAAGTAATAGGAAGAAATACCCCTGCCCCAAAACACTCAGTTGCGAGAACACACAAGCACGTTTAATTCTGTTTATTCTGATGACTGCTGCTTCCCAGAGTAGTCATATGGATTCTCCCTCAGCCAGTGCAGAAAACACATAATGAGCATGACACTACTACATAGTCAATCAGGTTCATCTGTATGACAACTAGGTCACACCCTCCAACTGTTCCAGTTTTGCAGGGAAATTCTCAATTCATCTTTTGCTGCCTCACTTTAAAATGTCCTAGGTCATGTCTCCATGAAGGAAAAAACAAAACAAAACCGGATTGCTCCACAGTAATAGCAAGTTGCAGCACTCCTGTAGCTGAGACTGCACTGTGAGTGGATTACTCACATTTTAAAATCTGCCACTACCTAACTTTTAAAAAACCCTCTATTTCTACGCTGCACATAAGTGATAGTTCACCTTTCCCCCAAAAGAAAGACCAAAAAAAAAAAAAATAGCACAAAACCTGTTTTATCGCCTTAGCGACCACTCACTAAAGTGAAAATTCAACATGATGGCAGCAGCCACTTGCCCTGTAACCCAGCCCCACCCCCTGCGCTCATCCAGCCAATCAGGTTTGCACTGTGTCCTGCATGGGGAAGCAATTCATTTCGAATTGCTTGTCTTAATGAGCAAAAATGCACATATCACTGGGCTCTTTTTTTTTTAAGTCAGGAAAAGCCAGGAAGGCTTTTCTCATGTAGTTTTTCCTCTTTTGGGACTCACTCCTTCACAATTTGACAAGACAATAAGGGATCCCATCAAGACAGCTTGTTTTCTGAGTAAATTCTGTGAGGGGCATTTTCACTGTGTGGACAACCCCCCAGTTTCCATGTTCAGCATGGGCCATCAAAGAGCTTTTCATCATATTATAAATCTTTTGTCTGGAGAACCTTCTGTAAAGCTGACCTTGAATCTAATATACAGTAGTTTTTCAGCTTTGTGGCTGGGAAGTGTTGTGTTGTAATGTCCAGGCCACTTCTCGACCAGTCATTCCTGAGTTCGGGGTTATCTAGGAGACTGCAATTTTGCCATAGTAGAATCCTTTTGTGTCTTTAAAAGCTTAAGGAGAATAATAAATTCTGCAAGGCTGGACAGCATATGGATTGTGCTGCTAATAGTTGGTCATCTTGGCCAGAGTCCCTCTTTGTCCTCAGCTTACTTTAACATTGTTAAAGCTTACTTTAACATCTCCATTGATGCCCCCTTGTCATGGGAGAGAGGCTTGCATACCCTAATGATGTTTTGAGCTATGCTGGCGGTGGCATAATAGCCACCGGTAGGGTCTCCCATGCCAGACAGGTCAAAACCGAAGGGTCTGACAAAGAGCGTCAAAGGGCAGGATGGGCTCTCTAGCCTTATGGCAACCGTCCTAGGAGAAGGAAAACTCTAATCCCAAACCTGGGCAGATGGTGCTCATCCAACCCTGTAAGGTCAACCATCTAAGAGAAGGAAACTCTAATCAAACCTACGGCCCGAGGACCTTGCTGCTACGTCCATGCTTGCAAGGCCACGGCAGATGAACCTCTGGTTTAAAGGGTGAGGCCAGTTCTGTGCACGCTGCGCTCCAACAGAAAAATCCATTGCACAGGCTCGAAGGACAAATCCAATTCAAAAAAAAAAAAAAAAGCCCTGTAGCGATAGGCGAGGGACAAAACCGGCAGGTGTAAAGATGCACTGGAAGCCGCAGACCCAACCCTGCATGCAGACGGTTCAGGACTTTGGTCGCTCGAGGCTGACCCGGGAGATGACAGTCTTGTTCGGCAGCATCCTGAATGACCAAGCAGCCTTTTTTAAAGAGAGCACTGCTTGCTCCATATGGAGAGGGGCCTAGAAAAGGTGGCCTAACAAAAGCTCATCCCCAACTACCTGGTTGGCTAGCCGCGGCCAACGGGAATCTTCTGATGCGGTCAAACCAAGCCAAAGAAACAAAGGGGCACACCGGCCTCCAAAGGTGTAAATAAACTGACGCTTACATGCTGGAACATCAGAACCATGCGAGACTCTGAAAATAGTAGACGGCCTGAGCGTCGTTCTGCTCTAATAGCCCATGAACTATCACAGCTTAATATTGACATAGCTGCCCTTAGTGAAGTTCGTCTCCATGAGGAAGGCAGCCTTAAAGAACACGGTGCCAGCTACATACTTTACTGGTCTGGCAAACCCAAAACCGAAAAACATCTTTCAGGGATAGGCTTCATGATTAAAAACTCCATTGCCTCCAAACTCGAAACCTTGCCAACAGGACACTCTGATCGCATTATTTCCTTACGCCTCCCACATGTTGTTCTCTTTAGTATATATGTCCCAACTATGCAAACCGATCCTGTAGAGAAAAAAAAAATTCTACACAGACCTACGCCACCTCATACAAAAAGTCCTGTAGATGATAAAATTATTATCCTTGGTGACTTGAATGCCAGAGTAGGAAAGAACTCCGAAGCCTGGAAAGGTGTCATAGGCAAGCATGGTGTTGGAAATTGCAATGATAACGGACGCCTCCTGCTAGAGTTCTGTGCAGAACAACAGCTGACTATTACAAACACTATCTTTCAGCAGAAAGACAGCTTGAAGACAACCTGGATGCATCCCTGATCCAAACATTGGCACCTCATTGACTATGTTCTAGTCCGCCAGAGAAACATTCGCGATGTCCGTCATACTCGAGTGATGCCCAGTGCAGAATGCCAGACAGATCATCTCCTCGTAAGATGTAAACTAAATCTTCATCTTAAGTTCAAACCTAAGAGGGGTGGCACCTTAAAGAGGAGACTCCAAGTCAACAATCTTCAACAAGCTACCATGAGAGACAACTTCCAGGCAAACCTGCAAACAAAACTTGAAGACCATCCTACAGATATTTCTCCTACAGTGCTTTGGCAACATATCACAAACAGTATCCTACAGTCTGCAAAAGAATCCCTCGGGTTCTCCCACAAGAAAAACCAAGACTGGTTTGATGAAAAGAACCAAGAGATCCAGGAGCTATTGTCAAAGAAGAGAACTGCTCACCAGGCATACCTTGCCCAGCCAACTTGCCACGTAAGAAAAGCAGCTTTCCGTCTCACATGTAGTAAACTTCAACAAAAACTCCGAGACATGCAGAACAAGTGGTGGATCAATATAGCAGAAAAGACACAATGCTGTGCAGATCTGGGTGATTCTAGAGCATTCTATGAAGCTCTTAAGGCAGTGTTTGGACCTACTTATCAGGTCCAAAGCTCCTTATACAGTACAGATGGTCAAACATTAATTACTGATAAAGGCTGCATCCTGAATCGATGGGCTGAACACTTTCAAAGTCTCTTTAGAGCCAACCGAGTAGTCCAAGACTCAGCTATCCAACATATGATACAAAAACCGATGAAAAATGAATTAGACATAGCTCTCACTTTGGAAGAGACCCTTAAGGCCATACAGCAGTTGAAAAACAGCAAGGCAGCTGGGATTGATGGGATCCCACCTGAAGTTTGGAAACACGGAGGCCATGTACTCCATGTTAAATTCCACGAACTCCGTGTGAATTGCTGGGAAAAAGGGGAACTGCCATCAGATCTCCGAGATGCAGTCATCATCACCCTGTACAAGAAAAAAGGTGCAAAATCCGATTGCTCAAACTATCAAGGCATAACACTGCTCTCTATTGCTGGAAAAATCCTTGCAAGGATACTCCTGAACAGATTAGTTCCTGCCATTGCCGAAGAACTTCTTCCTGAAAGCCAATGTGGCTTCAGAGCCAATAGGAGTACTACAGATATGGTATTTGCCCTTAGACAACTGCAAGAGAAATGTAGAGAGCAGAACAAGGGTCTCTATGTAACATTTGTTGACCTCACCAAAGCCTTCGACACCGTGAGTAGGAAAGGTCTGTGGCAGATCCTGGAAAGACTAGGATGTCCCTCCAAATTCCTTAAAATGATTATCTTGCTACACGAGGGCCAGCACGGTCAAGTCAGATATGGTGATGCTCTTTCAGAGCCCTTTCTAATAACTAATGGAGTGAAGCAAGGTTGTGTTCTTGCGCCAACTTTATTTACAATCTTCTTCAGCATGATGCTCCAAAGGGCTACGGCAGAGCTTGAAGAGGATGACGGCATCTATATATGTTACCGTACTGATAGTAGCTTGTTTAACTTAAGCCGTCTGAGGGCTCGCACTAAGACTCTAAACTATCTAGTCCGTGAGCTGCTCTTTGTTGATGATGCTGCCCTTGTTGCCCACACAGAAGCAGCTCTGCAGCGCCTAACATCCTGTTTCGCAACAGCTGCAGAGCTGTTTGGGCTGGAAGTCAACCTGAAGAAAACGGAAGTTCTTTACCAGCCTGCACCACAGGACAAACACCACCATCCCCACATTGCCGTCGACAAATCTGTGCTCAGGTCCGTTCAGCAGTTCACCTACCTGGGAAGCATCATTTCCTCAGATGCCAAGATTGACAAAGAGATCGATCACAGATTAGCAAAGGCACATAGCGCATTTGGAAGACTTTACAAAAGAGTCTGGAGTAATAAACACCTGAGGCGAAACACAAAAATCAGTGTGTATAGAGCCATTGTACTGTCTATCCTCCTTTATGGATCTGAAACATGGGTCACGTATCGCCACCACTTACGACTCCTCGAACGCTTCCACCAGCGCTGTTTACGCACAATCCTAAATATACACTGGACTGACTATGTGATGAATGTTGCTGTCCTTGAGCAAGCAGGGATCACCAGCATTGAGGCCATGATATTGAGAAAACAACTGTGCTGGGCAGGGCATGTGTCAGGATGGAGGACCATCGCTTCCCCAAAATAGTACTCTACGGTGAACTCGCCACGGGTCAGCGTAAGAGGGGCACTCCAAAAAAGCGATACAAGGACTCCCTGAAACAACATCTCAGGCTCAGCCAAATTGATCACCAACAATGGTCTGCCCTAGCCTCACATCGGGAGGCATGGAGACACACTATCCACAATGCTGCAGCCTTATTTGAGAACTCACGCCGAACAAGTCTTGAAGAGAAACGGCAATGCAGAAAGAATCACAACCCGGAAACATCACCCGAGGAAACCTTCCACTGTGCTTTTTGCAATCGGACTCGTCTATCTCGGATTGGCCTTTTTAGTCATCAGCACGCTTGTAGAAAACGCGGGATGAGTCCTTCCTGAATCTTCGTTTGCAAAGAAAAGCCAGAGAGACTTTAACAACTGCAAAATGAGTTCAAAGTGCAAAAATAGTTAGCACTCAATAAACACAGCAGGGTTGAGTGGAGAGGAAGGGGAGCACTCTTGCCCTTCTCAGAAGGGTCAGCCTCTCCTAGGTTGACTGTTCTTTTTTATTAATAATTTTTGACATCTTGATCACCCTCTGATATTGCTTGGCCACATGTCCCAGGTTCCATCTGTGAGATGTTGGAGGCTATGCTAATATCGCTAGGTCAAGTGCATTCAGGCACTGAGATTTCAGAGACAAAACCTGAAACCAAGAGACACCTTCTGGTGATGCCACAGGAGGTGAGCCATGGTCAACTCATCAAGCTTGATATATTAAGCATCAACCACAGTACAGTAGAGTACAGTACAGAGCATGTACTGTAATTCTAATAAGAAAAGTTAAGTGTAATAAAAAAAGAAAACATTTCTCTGGTTGAAAATTAAGTTGTCAAAACTTGGCCTTAAATTGGGGGAGGGAGGACAACTCACCCTTTTCCTAGCTGTTCTTTGCAAATACTGATTTTTACTTTTTGTAAAAGTTTTTTTTAAACTATATATGAAAGTCATAGTCCAACCAAAGAAAGTTTTCCAAGCTTTACCTGAACAGAAATATGTCTACAGGAACCACTCCAATACAGCCGGCAGCAGCAAGAGAGGAGAAGGGGGAGGGCAAAACAGATAGTGATTAAATTAAATTGTCTGCAATGTTTGTCTGTATTGATTTCTGACTTGTATAAAAATTGTATAACCTGCTTGTATTATATTGTATTGTAATGTATAACTTACTTGAATTATACTGAATTGTATGTGATGCATTGTGATGTTGTACCCCACCCCGATCCTGAGGGGAGAGGCAGGTAATAAATAACTCAGTATTATATTATTATAAATAGACAAGCAGAGACATGTGATTTTCATGGCAATGCTCTCACCATGAGATTCCTCACCTTCGCCCTGAGGACTGGATAAGAGGGGCTGTGCCCTAAGGTCTTGGAACCCTAATGATGATGTTTCTACATCAAGCCAAGTTGGTGCATGAGCAAAGGACAGGGATTCCTGTGTAGGTTAGCACTTTAGAAGCAATCCTCCACAAAATGTAACTCAAAGAGGACTTGATGTGGCAAAAAAAGGGGGGGGAATCCAGTCCCTCCCCACAAAAAACCCACTGCATTCATATAAAGCAATGTGGTTTTTCTAGTACATTCCTATGTGCAAACAACAGATCCAGGGGCGGGGAGAAGGGAACCAGTGGCAACTTTAGTTCATAAACTGGCTACTAGAACATTACTCAGTCCCAGGCATCATGATTCCCCTACTGTCCATATTGTGAAAAGAATAGTTAGTGCTCCATGTTGAACATCTTGATTGGTCTTCTTGAAACCAGCAGCTGGGCATAGTTAGAAAGTCATGTTCTCTACCCCTCTGTCCCATGTGTACAGCAGTGTTTTTGCAGGATATGTAGTTCTTCCCACAATCTCTACTCTGCCAACAGTGATGCAGTTAGCAAGGCTGGAAAAAGACCAATGTTATGAGCTGGTCTGTGTTCCTATTTATTGTGGTGAGTTTACAGCATAGTCTATCTGATTTTACTTAGGTATGGAACACAGATGTCATGAATGTAACGGCTGTTCAAAACAACCCGAAGTTTTGTTCTCCCACAGATGGGATTCCTATTAAAATTACACTGACTCTTAAGGAGATAAAGGACTTCTAAGCAACCAATTCAATAGTGAAGATATTTCACATCAAATCACGGAACACTATGGGCTTTAGCATCATTGGAGAGATTAGGGCATGCTCATTCTCTCCATTTTCCAGGATGGAAAACTGAAGTTGAGCCTGAGTTTCAGAAAGCAATTTTTTGGGACAACCAATTGAAAGCATGGCCAGTAAACATGCTGGCTAGGGGATTCTGGGAGTTGTATTCTTTAAAAGTAACTTTTCAAGGGTCTGCAGAGAGCATATCTTTTGCATTCAGAAACTCTCGTGCTAGTCTCTGGCATCTCCAGTTCACCTAGGAAGCAATGGCTGGTGGAAACCTCTGAGAGCCCAGAGGGTCATTGACAATAAGAGTCCATAATAGCAGTACAGAGACTGAAAGTCACAGGCCAAATGTAATATTGTTATTCATACCATTTTTTCCTGCATCAGTACCCAACAAGAATAGGCCAAACATAGGATTTTCTGCATAATGAGTAACTGTTGTGTAACTTCAGATCATTTCTGACTTAAGGCATCCCTAAACCAAACCTACCACAGTGTTTTCTGGGCAATAATTATTCAGAGGGGATTTGCCCTGCTAACCCCTTCTTGGGATTGACTTAACAGTGGGTGGGGGAGTCGTGCTGAGCAATCTCCCAGTGCCAGGCACACATTCTTCCTGTTTCCTGCTGGGAGCACACCAGCTACTGCTTCCACCTCTTGAAGGAAATACCAGAATCGCCACAACCAAGGAAGGAAGGATGCATGCCTGGTGCCTGGGCCTTCACTACTGCCCTGGGACTGCTTCTCGACCTGGCTGCAGCCAATTTCAGGTAATTTTAAATTTAAAACACTGACTTGAGCATCTGTGGCTTGGAGTATGGGGGGGGGGCGCCTGGAAGCAAACTTCTGTGGATACCAAGGGCCCACTGTATGTTGCTTTTTGCTACATAAATGACTAACAGCTGCAGATTACTTCTTCAACAAGCAACACGCCTTAGCTTTTCCAGCTGTTTTTCTGTGCTCTGCAATAGTCTGACTTATTTTAAAGTAGCTTCATATATTTCAAAATTTTAAAAAATTGTTTTTTGTAATGGTGTGTTTGTGTTTGGGAATAATACTGACTCCAGATCCTCAAAGTAGGATATACAAACAGTTGTTTAACAATGGCTTTTTGCTCTTCATCCCACCCAGTGGTATAATTACAGGTGGGCCTGCCACCTAATCTTTTTTGGAGAAAAGCAGTCTGGTCTCCAATTCTGCATGACTTTATTTAGTCAAACTATCTGTCCCAGATACATTTACATTATGTCCCCAGGCAGCATCCAGTCTTAGCTAGCTAGATGCCTACTTCCCTCAACCCCAGAACACACTTTGGTTAGCTATTCCCTTTCTCCAGTCCCTTCCCACCCCAGCTGACTTACGAGTTTTGGTATACTGGCTGAAGATTTATTCCGGCCAAGTGGAACAGCTTCGCAACTTTAAAACTAACTGCTGTGGGAAATAACTGATCCAGAGAACCTCATATCCTTCAATAATTCACAGATCAAAATTGGGACACATATGACCTAGCAACATCAGAGTATGGTCAAGATGGCAAAACATTATTAGAGAAAGAACACATAAGCCAGGAGAAGCTGCAGCAGTTTGCTTTTGCCTGGGCCTCCAAGGAAGGGAAGATTCTGTCTCCTCCTTTCCTCCTTCCTCTCCCCTGAGTTAATCAAATGTGAACTACATTTACAACTTGAAATCAGTTTGGCAAGACAAGAGAAAGTGGGAGTAAGAGAGAGGAATTGGGACATTTTTAAACAGCTAAAAATTGGAATGATAGAAAGTTGGTCAGGGTCCTCGCTGTCAAATTGGGACAGTTGGAAGGTAAGGAACCCTGGCTTCCTTGTCAGCAAGCTTCCCCAGGAGGGGGGGGGTTGGAAAAGGTTTGTGAGGTGCCCAACTTAAATAGTGATCAGGGTCTAAACAAGGAAGGGCTGTAATTTTTCTCATCAGGCTCTACTGCAGTGCTCAACTTACCACCATGGAGGGATATTTATGCCCAAATTATTGGGGACGAGGGGGAGAACTACAGCCTCCCTGCCTTTTCCAATAACTGCTTTTAGTAGCTTCTTAGCTACTGCTTTTAGATGACACTAGGAAGAAAATGATTGGCTAAAATGTGGTATCAGGTGATCAGAACATTGCTCCCTCGTTGTTCCCCCGTTACCTGCACAAAATGGGCAGGTGTCCACACGGACACAACGGCCTCTTTGCTGCTGCTGCCGTCCATGTTGCACTCTCTGAAGTCAGGAACAGAATGTGATCAAGCACGCGATCAAGGCCCCCTACATGTGACCAGCCTTGGTCACATGCTGTGGGCCTGCTTTCTGGCTTCAGAGAATGTGACTCAGACGGTAGCAGTAGAGGCAACTGCAGAAATGGCTGGCATGCCATTATGGCCTCCTGCATTCCCCAGGGCATGATCCAGTTTATCTTAAAAGAAGTGTTTTCTTTGGTTATTTTGCTGAAACATCTTAATGGGCTTTACCCCATCCTCCTCCCGTCTTAGCCCTGGGCATCATGAGGACTACTGGGAGCAAAATGGGACAAAAGTCCTGTGTCATTTGGACTGCAGGGTTCCAAGATGGGGGAAAGACAGGGTAAATAGCCCATCTAGACAAGGGCAGAGTTCCAAGTCACATTACAACTGCTGACTTCCCCCTTTTAGTTTTTTATAATTACAACGGTTTGGTCTCACTAAACAGTGGGAGGCGGAATGTCAACTGGTTCAATTGATGGCTTGCATTAAGAGTATTGAGCAAGGTGGATGAGAGGAGTGCATGTTTTGTACAACAAGCCAGCAACTAGCAGCATTGACAACTGTTTTTATAATAAATAAATAAATAAATATTAACACATTTAGTTTTGAGAAATGGGGAAAGCAAAGTATTCATTTTCAAAATTATAACTATTTTGGAAACTGGGGGGGGGGGGTGAGCAGGCTTCAGACTATAACTATGTTTTAAAAAGAACTTTACAAGCTCAAATATCAGGTGAAATCAGGTAAACAGCAGCCAGCAAGCAAATGAGATCTGGTGCCTTGTATTTAAGAGGCATTCTGATAGCATTTTGCCCTAGCAAACAACATCCCTCAAAGGCAATGACAATTTACACTGCATTTAGATAGGTCAAATAACCCAACATACATCAGCTTAGGTCAGGTCCATGGCTATACAGTAGAATGAAATGGTAAAACAGATTACACCACTTCATGTTACCTGGTCACATTTTCCTGAATGTGTTTCTAGGACAGCAGGGCAGAATTTTGCTCCTGGATAGATGTGGTGGGATTTGTTCTGTTTTATTAACATAGAAGATTATTTAAAAAAAAATAACATCCACCAATTGCAACCTGAAAAAGTATTGTCCACTCTACATTTATTTAGGTGCATGTAGACTAGGGCCATGTAACATATCAGTCCTACAAAGTAGGCCAGCACTTTTCTGAAAATATCGAGAGGGAAGGAGAGGCTGAAATTCAAAAGAAGTAGCAGGCTTGAAACTATCCACTTGTGCTAATGCCTCAAGTCATGACCTTTTGTTCAAAGCTTACTGGGGTTTGGGGAGGGGGGGTTGTGGGGGGGGGCAGCCAGTATACTATACCAACTCTGGTAGTATCTAACAGTGGTATCCGATTTTAGAGGATTGCACCTAACTTTCCTACAGAGTAGCAGAAGGAACCCACATTTATAAAATATGGGGTAAAAAAATGTTGTGACTATTAAGAAAACCAGTATGGAGACCCAGTTTCAAATCCCCGCTGGATGACCTAGGATCAGCCACTCTTTCAGCCTAACCTACTTCACGGTGTTGTTGTGAAGATAAAATGGGTAAGAAGACAGCCACACATGTCAGTGGAGGAAAGATGGCTAAAAATACAAGTAATCCATAAATAAATAGAGAACAGTTTTTAACCCATGTAACATTTGCAAGTATTGCCAGAGGAGTTAACTAATTCTCCTTTACATCATCATCATGTCTCAGGCAATAAATATTGCTGCTAAAAATACAGATCTGCTTTTTCTCCCCACTTTTTGTATTTTTTTAATGCAAGTTTTGTGCAGTGGTACACTTTAAGAATTCACTAATTAACAATGAGAGGAAGAAAGCTTGCTTACCAGCAAGGGGGAGGAAGGGGGCAGAGATATCAGCATTTCAGAAAGAGATGTTGGCTCTCAGCTTGATGCATGAAGAACCTTTGATGGCATCAAGCTTGGCTCCATTATCAATAACAAAGGATGCCCTCTACCCTTCTTTGAGAAAACTGTTTATACCACAGCTTTCCAAATGCAGCTCCCTTCTATTCCTATTATGAAGGAAAAGGAAAGAATCCACAGCAGGTGGAGAAGGAGGAGCAAGCTGGAATTTCAGCTGCAACCATTTCTCCCCACACAGCTGGAAAACACAGTGGGCAGTTAACAGATGATTGTCACTCCTCATGTGACAAGACTGATTGAAAGAAGTGGTGTAAAGCAAAGCCTGGTTCCTCAATATGGACTGGAAGGGTGACAAGATGCAAAGTAGGCTGCTGCCTCCTGCAGCCATGGCTTTTAACATACATTTCAGGAGCATTCGGCTGTCTCTCCATACAATAAGCATTGTAACAGCAGATGAGCTCCTTGCAATACAGATTGTCCACCACATTTGATGTCTGCAATGCCAATAGCGTTGAGGATGTTATAATGTGCAAATTCCACAAACCAGGTCTTCCAACAGATCTGGCCAGCACCAGCATGAACTCAGTATTAAGCACTGCTTCTCAAAATAATTTGCAACATACTTCAATTCCTATCAATGGACCAATATGGACAATGTCCCATATGCTATAGAAAGTTTGAAAACCATACCCCAAATCTCCTTGTACCTTCCCCACAAGTCAATATTTCTCATATAGGCAAGCTATAGGCTGGTTGAAAACTTTACTACCCGTCCCTAGGAACTAGGGTTCATGACAAAAGGGAAGTTTTTAAAAGTTCTCTAAGGTAGACTTCTCGGTTCACTCATTGAACTGCAATTCCCAGGAGTCTTTGGGAGGAAACTATGAGAATGATGCTAAGAAAATGCAAAAAGCCAGTCTAGATCAGGACAAGAAACCATCACATCCAACACAAAGTGGCCACAATCATGACAGCAATGCAACAACATTGTCTCTCCCATGTTTTCAGAAACTGATATATAGTAGCATGCTTCCTTTGATCCTGGAGGCGTTATAGAGCCATACCTCAGTTAACAAAGCAACTCCTTTTTACAGTTTTTTTTTTTTGCCTGCTCAACCCCTCCTTGTCCTCTGTCTAGCCAGAGGTTTTTGTTTTTTAAAAAAAGCGTTGGCATTGGGAGGATGATGGAGGACAGCTGTACAAGCACAGGCATTTGGTGTTGGGTTACAACAGTGTATCTGCAGTAAACAATGCAATAAAGCTTGAGCTAGCAAACGGCAGAATTCTACTGCAGCTACCCCTACTCAACTGTGTGTGCCTGCCTACAACAGGCAAGGTAAACAGCAGCTGTTGCCAGTGTATGAAAGACACATAGATCCATATGTCTCACCATCAAAATGGAAAGCATAAAAAAAGTGGAGGCTAGTGAAAGAACAAAATAATCCATGGATACATGTTGGAAGAAGCTTTCAGGCAGACTCTGGAACGTTAAAAGAATACTGTTTACTTATCCAACACTTTCACATGTGTTTATTGTTAATTCTGGATAAAAGGTTTGCTAAAACACATTGAACTGTTAAAGTTAAACCGTCGAACTGTTAAAGTGAACTGCTAAAACACATTGAACTGGCGAAACGCAAAAATCAGTGTGTATAGAGCCATTGTACTGTCTATTCTCCTTTATGGGTCTGAAACATGGGTCATCTATCGCCACCACTTACAACTCCTCGAACGCTTCCATCAGTGCTGTTTACGCACAATCCTAAATATACACTGGACTGACTATGTGACAAATGTTGCTGTCCTTGAGCAAGCAGGAATCACCAGCATTGAGGCCATGATATTGAGAACACAGCTGCGCTGGGCAGGGCACGTTTCTAGGATGGAGGACCATCGCCTCCCAAAAATAGTACTCTATGGTGAACTCGCCATGGGTCAGCATAAGAGGGGCACTCCAAAAAAGTGATACAAGGATTCCCTGAAACAACATCTCAGGCCTGGCCAAACTGATCACCAACAATGGTTCGCCCTGGCCTCACACCGCGAGGCATGGAGACGCACTATCCACAATGCTGCAGCTTTATTTGAAAACTCACGCCGAACAAGTCTTGGAAGAGAAACAACAACACAGAAAAAATCACAACCCGGAAACATCACCCAAGGAAACCTTCTGCTGTGCTTTCTACAACCAGACTTATCCATCTCGGATTGGCCTTTTTAGTCATCAGCGCGCTTGCAGAAAGCGTGGGATGAGTCTTTCCTGAATCTTCGTTTGTGAAGAGAAGCCAGAGACATTGTTAATTTTGGATAAAAGGTTTGCTAACACATTGAACTCATAGAATCATAGAATTGCAGAGTTGGAAGAGACCACGAGGGCCATCCAGTCCAACCCCCTGCCATGCAGGAAATCACGATCAAAGCATCCCCGACAGATGGCCATCCAGCCTCTGTTTAAAGACCTCCAAGGAAGGAGACCCCACCACACTCAAAGGGAGCGTGTTCCACTGCCAAACAGCTCTTACTGTCAAAAAGTTCCTCCTAATGTTGAGGTGGAATCTCTGTTCCTGGAGCTTGCACCCATTGCTCCGTGTTCCAGTCTCTGGAGCAGCAGAAAACAAGCCTGCTCCATCCTCAGCGTGACACCCCTTCAAATACTTAAACAGGGCTATCATATCACCTCTTAACCGTCTTTTTTCCAGGCTAAACATACCCAGCTCCCTAAGTCTCTCCTCATAAGGCATCATTTCCATACCTTTCACCATTTTAGTTGCCCTTCTCTGGACACGCTCCAATTTGTCAATATCCTTTCTGAATTGTGGTGCCCAGAACTGGACACAGTATTCTAAGTGAGGTCTGACCAAGGCAGAATAGAGTGGCACTATTACTTCCCTTGATCTAGACACTATACATCTATTGATACAGCCCAAAATCGCATTGGCCTTTTTAGCTGCCGCATCGCACTGTTGGCTCATGTTTAACTTGTGGTCTACTAGGACTCCTAGATCTCTTTCGCACGTAGTCTCATTCAGCCAGGTCTCTCCCATCCTATATTTATGCATTTCATTTTTCCGCCCTAAATGCAGTACTTTACATTTCTCTGTATTGAATTTCATTTTGTTAGCTTTGGCCCAGCTCTCCAGTCTATCCAGGTCATTCTGAATTTTGATCCTGTCCTCTAGGGTATTAGCTACGGTACTCCTCCTAATTTGGTGTCATCTGCAAATTTGATAAGTATGCCCCTAATTCCCTCATCCAATTCATTGATAAAGATGTTGAATAGCACTGGGCCCAGGACAGAACCTTGTGGCACCCCACTGGTCACATCTTTCCAAGACGAAGAGGAGCCACTGCTGAGCACCCTTTGGGTTCGGCTGGTCAACCAATTACAAATCCATTGAACAGTTAATTTGTCTAGCCCACATTTTACAAGCTTGTTTGCAAGAATGTCATGGGGAACCTTGTCAAAGGCCTTACTGAAATCAAGTTCTTCTGTTCTTCTTTTTTGTGGTCTAGGAATCCATCCCTATTCTTTTCATGTTATTACTGCCTCTGGTACCACATTTTCTGTTAAAGAAGTAATTTCCAACATTACTTACAGACCTCACACCCAAACACATCCATTTCATTAACTGAGACATATCTGTATAGCCAAATTAGCTAGTACCCACTGATGGCCCTAATTTCCATAAATGTATCTAATCCTCTTTTAAACCTATCCAGGTTGGCAGTCATCACTTTATCCTGTGGCAGTGAGCCCCACAATTTAACTATGGACAATGTGGATTATTTCCCTTTTATTGTGTCTGGATCTCCGTCACACCACTTCAGAGGAAGCATCAGTTCCAGTATTCTAAGAAAGTGAGAAAAAAAAGTCTCCCTAATTGTTCTTTCCACACCATGCATAATTTTATACATATCTACCACGTCTCCATTTATTCACCTCTTCCTAAGGTAAATAATTCCCTTTGATCAGTTTGGTTTCCCTTTTTTGCACTTTTTCCAGTTCACCAAAATCTGTTTTTAAGTGCTGTGACTAGAACTACAGACTATGCACCAAGTGTGCCTCATTATGTCCAAAAGGAACATGGTAGCAGGTTCAGGGGGAAATCTAGGGGTCTGCAGAATTTTTTAAAAAAATTATAGTTAGATGGAATGAAGAGACCCAGAACAGCCTAATAAAGACTGGACATACTCAGTGCCATGCAATAATGGGTGATTGTTGGAGAGGGTAAGATGGAATGGTGAATTATGGAAAAGGGCATGCTTAAATGGCTGGACAGATTCCTGGTCCTTAGCACGCCATACTGAAATATTTTATTACAGTTCCCTGTGCACTGCTATTAAAAATGACACCAGAGAAGAGACACATCTTTTTTATAGCATGACTGGGCACTCCACTTTCCAGCAACCATGAAGATCCTCCCCATCATCTCTTACTCCTGAACTCTGACTCCCTTGTATCTGTTCTCCACCCAACCATACTCTTTCCTCAGACTTGTGCCTCCATCTGTCCCAAACACAACCCACCCACATCCCAACCAGACTGTATCTAATGAGGCCAGATTCATGCTGACAAGTACCAGCCCATTGCAGGTGCTGAGTGAAGCGAAGGAGTCGACGCTGTGGTTCAGCACATGGCCTGTGTAAAAACAATTCCGATCCACGTCCACATGATGGATGCTTTGGTCCTCGGTAATTTCCTGCACAGAAAAACCAGGTGCCAAGAACTGTGCATTCAGATGGAGGTGCAAGTAGAAGTCGGAGCTCAGATCAAGGTCACTTCCTGCAGGAAGGCGGATAATGAGTTCCTCAGCTTCCTCTTCGAGGTTGAGAGATACAGACCGCCGGGTCCGGCCTCCCTGAGTTTGGCTCCCTTTGGTTTGCAGAAAATGGATCCTTTCACGGGACACCTGTTCTGGGATCACCACAGCCACATCTGCATTGGCTGCAAAGAGGAGAGGGGGAGAGAGAGGGGTACAATAACTATCAGTAATACTAGGGCACTGTCCACATATCCTAATTCCTAGGCTCAACAAGAAATAACAACATACCTGCCTGTCTGCCTCCTGAATGCAGAGGTCTTAATTTGAACCACAACTCACCTGATCTAATCCCCAGAAGTGAGTTTCAGTGCCAGGCTGGAACACATCAGTACATGTACAGACTCAATTCTCCCTGATAATGGATAACCACAGGGGCACCTTTGAAAAGGCATAACTTTTCCAATTAGAGGATGGTAACACCTGGCTCAAATGTAAAGATACCTCACTGAATATCAAAATTAGGATTGTCCATACCATTGTTTTTCCAATATCTATGTGTGGCTGTGAAAGCTGGACAGTGAAGAAATCTGATAGGAAGAGAATCAAGCCATTTGAAATGTGATGTGGGAAGATAATTCTGTGGATACCATGAACTGCCAAAAAGACAAATAAATAGGTCCTAGAGCAAAATCAAGTGTGAAGTCTCCCTAGAAGACATGATGACTAAGTTGAAAGTGTTGCACTTTGGACATATCATGAGAAGACTCCTTAAAAAAGATAACCATGCTTGGCAATAGGGTCAGTACCCTGAATGCAACTGTTGAGTGACTTGTAGGCAGGTACAAAGAGAACTACTTTAATAATCAATGCAGATGACAAGAAAAAAGGAAGAACAAGAGACCTCTTCCACAAAATCAAAGAAATAAAAGGGAAATTTAAACCAAGAATGGAAATACTCTACAACCACCAGGGGAACACTTTACATGACCAAACAGATATAAAAAGATGATGGAAACAATACATGGAAGAACTATATAAAAGAGATGAAAGGATGACAGATTCATTCAAGGAAGATCCATTTGAAGATGAACCTACAATTTTAGAAAGGGAAATAGAAGCTGCACTCACGGTATTTGGGAGAAAATTAGCCTGTACTTTATAGACTGTAGCAAAGCCTTTGATTATGTAGATCATGAAAAACTATGGATTGCTCTTAAAGAAATGGGTGTGCCACAACATTTGATTGTCTGATGTATAACTTGTACTCAGGACAAGAGGGTACCATCAGGACAAAATATGGAAAAACAGAATAATTTCTGATTGGTACTGGGGTCAGCAAAATCTGCATTTTATCATCTTATATGTTTCACTTGTATGTTGAACATATCATACATAAAGGAGGATTAGACTTGGAGGAAAGAGGTGTGAAAACTGGAGGAAAGAATATCAACAATTTAAGATATAGATAAAATCATACTATTAGCAGAAAATAGCAAAGACTTGGAACAATTGCTAAAGAAAGTCAAGGAAGAAAGTGCAAAGGCACGTTTACAATTGAACATAAGAAGAAAACAAAAATAATGACTACAGATGATTTGCATCACTTTAAAGCAGATGATAAAGACATTGAAATAGTGGAAGATTTCCCATACCTTGGCTTAGTCATTAATCAGAATGGAGACTGCAGGCAAGAAATCAGGCTAGGGCTGCTGCCACACTGCATAATTAATGCAGTTTGACACCACTTTAACTGTCATGGCTCCATCCTATTAAATCATGGGATTTGTAGTTTATTGTGGCACCAGAACTCTTTGACAGAGAAGGCTAAATATCTCACAAAACTACCAATCCAAGAATTCTATAGCATTGAGATACTTTTGCAGTGTGGCAGCAACCTAGGACTTGGAGGGGCAGCTATGAAGGAACTAGACAACATCCTGAAGTATAGAGATATATCAGTGAATACTAAAGTTGTGTCCATGACATCATATGTCTCATTTCTAGGTGTGGTTGTGAAAGCTGGACAGTGAAGAAAGCTGATAGGAAGAAAATCAACTCATTTGAAATGTGGTGCTGGAGAAAGTTCTACAGATACCGTGGACGGCTAAGAAGACAAATAAATGGGCCCTAGAGCAGAGCCTGAGTGGTGTACTACTCTAAGTATTGGATTATAACTCTTGAAATCAGTGTTCAAATCCCTGCTTGACCATGGAAATCCACTGCCTGACCTTGAGCAAGTCAGCCACAGAGAAAGGCAAAGGCAAACAAAACAAAACAAACAAAACAAAACCTCCTCTGAACAAATCTTTCCAAGAAAACCCCATGATAGGGTCACGATAAGTCAGAAACAACTTGAAGACACACAGTAACAAAAGCAAATCAATCATGGACTTTCCCTACTAAACTGAGACTGTCATACTTTTGACATATCATGAGAAGACATGACTCACTAGAAAAGACAATAATGCTTGTTAAGGTAGAAGGCAGTAGGAAAAGAGGAAGACTGCATTCCAGATGGATAGACTCAATTAAGGAAGCCATGGCCCTGAGTTGATGATAGGGTGACTTGGAGGTCTCTCATTTGTAGGGTAACCATAAGGCAAAGTCAACTTGATAGCAGTTAACGACAAAGTCAAGCTCTCACTCTAATTCCTAAAATGAGAGGCTCTGAGATTCAAATGAGTTCTGTATTGTATTTTAAATCATGTTGTACTCTGCCTTGAGCCTTGGGGATAGGTGAGTAAGAAATAACATCATCATCATCATCACTTCCTTTTTCCAAACTACTAACCCTACTTCCAGATCCAGAGCTTGGAAACTTTTCTTTCTTTCTTTCTTTCTTTCTTTCTTTCTTTCTTTGTTTCTTTCTTCCCTCCCTCCCTCCCTCCCTCCCTCCCTCCCTCCCTCTCTCCCTCCAGCTTCCAGAACCACCCAGCCTGGTATCTTATGGATGCACTGCAGCACACTTCCCATCATCTCCAACTAGTTGGGGCAATTGTGCTAAGCAGCCATGTTAAACGAGGAAATCCGGAAGAGGTAGACCAAAATAGTAACTTTCTTAAACTGTGTCAAAATAGATGGAGGCCAAACGTGATTCCTCACTCAATAATAGTGGAAATCATGCTGTATGTATTCATAATCCCATTGGAAGGAGCAGAGGAAGCTGTTTTAGGACGGGGAAGACTCTTTGTTCATCCAACTCATTATTGCCTATTTTTGACAGGCAAAAAGAGCCCTCCCAAATCTCGGGCTCCCTGACTTCTTATCTTTGACCTGGAGATGTCACCAATTGAATCCAGGACCTTCTGGTTGCAAAACATATGCTCCTGTACCAAGCTGTGGTGCCTCCCCTAATTGCTACAGCAAGCATGGGTAAATTCAACAAGTCTGGGGTCCAGTTTGCTGCCTAGAGCCCTCTGGGAGACAGATGGGCTGCCAAAAACGCACAGAAATGGGGGAAAAAAACCAAAGCAGTTGAATGTCCACTTCTGGTTTTGGGGGGAAGGGTGTGTGTGTGTGTGTGTGTGTATACATATATATTATGCAGGGAGATCCTGCAACCTACTGAAAGATGAATCACTGGTCCTGGAGGCTTATTGCCAGTTCTGAGGGAGGGATGTAAAAACAGCTTTGTGGGGATGCACTGGGTCCACAGGCCACCTTTTGCCAACTTTGGGGTTAATGCTATCTTCACACCATGACTAAACTTGGATGAGAATCAGATTAAGAGGAGGAGGAGGAGGATTAGAATTCTACATGTGCAACTTAATTATATAACTACCTTATTTTCAATGCTAGGTAGCATCCTGTGGCCTGACCCCCTCCTCCAATATTGACTTCTTGGGCAGCAGCCACTGCAAGCAATGGAGCTGTGTTCTCCTATCAATCGAGATGCAGCAGACTGACATTTCCATACTGCTCATAGCAGCAAACTTCAATGGAAGGAGGAATTGTGACAGGGATCCTGCTTCTGACTATTACACCAGAGATGGCTGGTGGGAGGGGGTTGCTACATCACGATTAACAGGAAAACAGGCCCCTGTTGCTTGCAGCAGTTGCTGCGTGGTAAATTGGGATTGGGAGACTTTTACAATCCCTATTCCCTACAATATTGAATATGTAGGGATTGTGAATACAAATTGGTTACAAATGCATAACTCTAGGTTACACATTTGTAACTGTGAGCATAAATTCCAGCCAGTGATATTTATATATCATGCCTTTCTCCCTGTGTAGGACTCAAGGTGGCTTGCAACATTAAAGTAAACATAGTTGAAAATTCACAAAATACACAAGTTAAAAAAGCAATTAAATGACCAAAAATATTAAAGCCAGTTAAAAACATAAACTGTTAAAAACAAGTCCAGCACATTACACAGGCCTGTTTCCATCATCATTATCATCATCATTATTATTATTATTATCAAAGGCCTGCTAGAGCAGACAGATCTAAGAAGGGGTGTTGGTTGCAGAGAGTTTGGGAAGCCACATCTAAGAGCTGCTGATGGAGAGACTCATTTGTTACTTGAAGACAGGGGCAACAAATGATAGCATGTCTTGTGTGATCACAGATCTAACACAATGAAAACTTTTCTTATCACCAGATACAAACCGTACACTTTTAGAAGAATCCAATCATAGATCCAGGTGGCAATAACAAAGAGATTCTGGGGTTTCACAAAACAATGTTTCCTATTTATACAAGGGGACTGTGCCAGCACCATCCATGGATTGCAGTGGCATTGAAGGCAGGCTAGGCACAAGGGCTGTGGGTTTTGCACTAAAGTAGGATTAATTCCTTCAAAGACCCTTCTGATTCCCCTTAAGAGGCCAGAATCCTGTTAGTGTCTTAATCCTGCGTAAATTCACCTGTGGAAGCAGTTGTACATTTTTGTCAAATGGAGAAGGTCTGCATTCAGTTTAAAGAGATGGAGTTGTGCATGCATTGTGCATGTAGGTATGCACTGTACATGCAGAAGTGCCTACAAATTTGGGTGCACATTCAGTTGGACAAAGTTGCAAATGACTATGCAGATATCATTGCACAACCAACATATAACTATTCTGCCATGTCTTCTCAATGTAGGCTCTCAGACACACGCACCAATCTATGGAATCCCAATTGCTTGTACAGTTGTCCCTCCACATTCGCGAACTCAGCATTCGCGGTTTTAATTATTCGCGGTTTTGGGAGGGCCCCCCGGGCCCCCCCAAAACCGCGAAAAGGGGCCTGCGGAGGCCCCTTGAAAGCCCTGGGAAGGAGCGGGGAGGGCCGGGGAGGCATTCACGGGGCCTTTGGAGACCCTCCAGAGGCCCCGTGAAGGCCTTGGGCGGGTGGGGGGAGGCTGCGGAGGCCTTCACGGAGCCTTGAAAGGCTCCGTGAAGGCCCCGGGGAGGGAGGGTGGAGGGTGGGGGGAGGCCGCGGAGGCCTTCATGGAGCCTTGAAAGGCTCCGTGAAGGCCCCGGGGAGGGAGGGGAGAGGATGGGGGGAGGCCTTCATGGAGCCTTGGAAGGCTCTGTGAAGGCCTGGGGAGGGTGGGGGGGAGAAGGCCCCGGGGAGGGAGAGTGGAGGGTGGAGGGATGCCTTCACGGAGCCTTGGAAGGCTCCGTGAAGGCCTGGGGAGGGTGGGGGGAGGCCGCGGAGGCCTTCACGGAGCCTTGGAAGGCTCTGTGAAGGCCTGGGGAGGGTGGGGGAGGCCGCGGAGGCCTTCACGGAGCCTTGAAAGGCTCCGTGAAGGCCCCAGGGGGGGAGGGGGGAGGATGGGGGGAGGCCTTCACGGAGCCTTGGAAGGCTCTGTGAAGGCCTGGGGAGGGTGGGGTGAAGGCCCCGGGGAGGGTGGGGGGAGGGCAATCAATATTCGCGGTTTTTTGACATTCGCAGGGGTCCGTGGAACCTAACCCCCGCGAATGTCAAGGGACAACTGTATTTTGACACTGTCAAAATACAGTGTTCCATTTTTAAGATGTTCTGCATTTTGGTCTGATCTTCACTGCCTCACAGACCAAGTCAGAATGATTTCAGATCACTCCAGACCTCACAAACATGCTAGTCAGTCTTGACCACGGAACCACCCCAAGTACACTCAGGACTTCTATACCTTTGAACCAGACATCAGAAAGGTCACTTTTCAAACTACAGTTACCAAGCTAATGTAGCCAGTGACTGTGTGGGCCTGGGGGATTCAAAAAGTAGAGCTGTAGTCCACAAAAAGTAACATATTAGAAGGAAAGTGTAATATAATTCAAGTAAATAAATATTTGCAAACTTTGCTCAGAATATCCACTGCTCAGGAAAATGGGGGTGCTGGTGGTCTGTCATCAGTTTCTTTCATACTATGCCATTAGCACTTTGACCCCACCTGAACTGCCACAGCTCTGTCCTATGGAGGCCTGGGATTTGGAATTTGTGAGGTACTTAGAATTCTTAGAATTCACTGCTTCAGAGCTCTTATGTTTCATGAAAATACAAATCCCAAGGTTCTATAGGAAGGCGCCAAGGCAGTTAAGTGGGATCAAAGTGCTATACTCATGCAATTTGGATGCAAACTGGATGCCACACAGTGTATCCGCACTACAGAACTATAGCACTTTGATACTACTTCAACAGGCACCAATCTATATAATCTTGGGATTTGTAGTTTGGTGAGGGACTTTCTGCTAGATAGCTGTAATGTTGCAGTTTGGGGGAAATGCTAAGAATTTCAAATATTTCAACAAACTATAAATTCCAACATTTCAAATGATGGAGCCATAATTACTAAACTTGTCTACTTGTCTACACTGGCGGGAAACCCTGCACCCACCTAATATCTGCGGCAGATTTCTTTGATCTGAAGCACCTCGTAAACACCACACACATATTGGTCTTGTCTGATTGTAGATTGGAGTATCATACCACATTGTAATCCACGTCACAGGAGCTGTCTATATGAGGCCAAAAGAAATTAATTGCTCCCCAGTAACAGCAAGTCACAGCAGCTGTGACTTGTCTTAATGATTTTAGAGCCTGCATAAACTTTGCATATCCTCTACCCAAGATGGCAGCCATGAGTGAATTACTTGCATTTTTAAGCCTGCTGCCACTGAACCTTTTCTTTTAAAAAACCCCACCCTATTTCCAGGCTGTGCATAAACGATATTTCACCTTTACCAAAAAGAGAGAGAAAGAGAGATAAAACCCTGTTTTATTGCCTCAGCAATCGCTTGCTAAGGCAAAAATCCAAGATGGCGGCAGCAGGTGCTTGCCCCTAGCAAGCCCTGCCACACATGCTCACCCAGCCAATTGGGTTTGTGCTTCCTCTTGTTATGGGAAAGGGACTAATATCTACTTGCTTATCCTAATGAGCGGGAATGCACATTCCCCTCATTATTTTTAAAAAACACTGAGAAAAGTTGCGAAGGCTTTTCCCATGGAGTTTTTGCTGGTTTTGGCCCCCCATCCTCCACAATGCAGTGAAACAATGCAGACTGCCATTAGGACAGGTCATCTTCTCTTCACATACTGAGGAGTATTTTTGTCATTTAAACAACCCCAGAGTAAAAGGACAGCACTATGCTGATCACGTGTCCTATACATCATACTTTTTCTAGCCACACAGCTGGGGCTACTGTTTTTTTTTCCTGTTCACTCATGCATGTGAATAAGTGAATACACATGGTCCCAGAATACTGTATTACTGGATAAGCAGAGATATGTTTATCCAGATATGTGCACAATTGAAAAATAAAATAAAAATAAAATAAAGTGCCAGAATGGAGTCCCATCCACCAAAAGTCCCACCCTAGCTTTGCTCCAAAGCCAATCCTTGGCTGCCACACAGCCAAAAGTCCGGGCTGTCCCCTTGAATGGGGAGCAAACCAAGAATCTTCCAGATCTGGAGTTTCTAGCAGCAACCTCAGTGAAGATGAGAATTGTTGAAAATGTATAGCAACTGTGATGCGAATATAGGGTGAGTATGGGGTGTAGACATGGCCTCAAAGAGCTATAACTCTGTTGCATATACACATTTGTGATACTTTGTCAGCTTCCTTGAGGCATATGGCTCACCATAACTGGAAATATGTTGCTGATTAAGGCAGACTGTGGCCCTGCGGGGCTGCTCTTATACTGACAAGGCCAACAGTCAGCATACCTGACTGTATTGCTACATACCTATTCAGTGTTTTCATAGAATCATAGAGTTGGAAGAGACTACATGGGCCATCCAATCCAACCCTCTGCCATGCAGGAATGCACAATCAAATCATTCCCGACAGATGGCCATCCAGCTTCTCTTTAAGAACCTCCAAAGAAGGAGACTCCATCACACTCCCAGGCAGTGTGTTCCACTTCCGAACAGCTCTTACTGTCAGGAAGTTCTTCCTAATGTTTAGATGGAATCTCTTCCTGTAGTATGAACCCACTGCTCCATGTCCTAGTCTCTGGAGCAGCAGAAAACAAGCTTGCCCCATCCTCAGTATGACATCCCTCCAAATATTTAAACATGGCTATCATGTCACCTCTTAACCTCCTCTTCTCCAGACTAAACATATCCAGCTCCCTAAGCCGCTCCTCATAGGGCATGGCTTCCAGACTTCTCACCATCCTGGTCGCCCTCCTCTGGACATGTTCCAGCTTCTCAATATCCTTCCTGAATTGTGGTGCCCAGAACTGGACACAGTATTCCAGGTGAGGTCTGACCAAAGGAGAACAGAATGGCACTATTACTTCCCTTGACCTAGATACTACACTCCTATTAATGCAGCCTAGATAGGAGTACTTGCCATCCCTAGCAAAGCAATCCCAACTCATGAAGTATGAAAAGAGATCACCTTCTGGGACGCTTCAGAAGTGATTTTAAAAAACTGGATGATAAAACTAGCACAACTTCTCCCTCGTCCACTACTTCTTTCTTTGCTTTTTTGCTTCCTTCCTTCCTTGCCTTTCATAAATACAAAAGTTGTTTCACTCACACACATTTCAGGTGTGCTTCTTGATCAGGCCAAGAACAGCCAGGAAAATGCCTTTAGCACTCAAAAAAAGACATCCTAAAAGCTAATGTTTTGACAACAAATCCCAGACTCCTACTCCCAGCATGGTCACTGTTTACTTCATTGGACAGCAGCTCCCAGAATGCCATGGACAGTGCCCATGCTAATGCTAGTTGCAGGATTCCGGCAGCTGTAGTCCAGTAACGTAACTTTTCAATGTCTTGCTCACAGAAGTAGAGCATAAATGAAGCAAGCCTCCCTGGCTGTTTGACCCTCAACATCTTGGCAGACAAGAAGTACACTGGCTTTGAACATGGAGGTTTCATTTCACTCTCATGATTGCAAGATCCATTTTCCACAAGTTTGCCACAAATCCTGTAGCTACAATCTCAAGCATATCCAAGTTGGAAAAACAAAGGCTGAATCTACACTACACAAATAATCCAGTTTCAAACTGGATTCTTTGCCCTGACTCCTTCCTATGGAACCCTGGGATTTGTAGTTTTACAAGGCCCTTAGCCTTCTCTGCCAAAGAGTGCTGGTGGCTCACCAAACTATGAATCCTAGGATTCCATAGGAAGGAGCCAGGGCAAAAGAGTCCAGTTTCAAACTGGATTATTTGTGTAGTGTGGATTCAGTCAAAGTCTCTCTCTAGAACTGACTTTCCTCCAGCCCGGTATCCTATGGATGCACTACAATATTTATTTATTTTAGATATTTACACCCCACTCTTCAGCCACAAAGACTCCCAGAGCGGCTTACAAATTGTTTAAGCAATAGCAATTTACACATCTGCACTGCACTAAGTGGTTTCCAATGTGTGTTAGCTAATTGCCCCCACAAGCCGGGTACTCATTTTACCAACCTACAAAAGGATGGAAGGTTGAGTGAACCTTGGAGTTCTCTGGGATTGAATTTGCAACATGGTGGCTTGCAGTACTGGCATTTAACCACTGCGGCACCAGGGCTCCCAATACAATTCCATCATCTCCAACTAGCTGGGCTAATAGCTGTAAGTGGGCATTGTAGTCCAACATATCTAAAGGGCACCAAGGAGGCAGAATGAATCACTCACTGAGTATGGACTGTAGTCAGGCTGACTGGGAGAATCTGGGAGTTTGTAGTCTAAGAAGTAACTTTTTCAAGTTCTACCCTACTCTAGGAACAGACCCCTACTGCCCTGAACTAGTTGTCCTGATTTGGCCAGGACAATCCTGATTCATTCTCTGCCTTCCCAGCTTTTCAGTTGCTTTTCAACAGTCCCAGTTTCTCTTTCCTCCTCCACTTTCGCCCTTTGTCCTCTGCTTCTTTCAAGGACTTCAAACTATATTCGAAATACAAAAATTGGGCTGCATCTACACTGCAGAAATAATCCAGTTTGACCCCACTTTAACTATCATGGCTCCATCCTATGGAACCCTGGGATTTGTAGTTTGTTGTGGCACCAACACTCTCTGACAGAGAAGGCTAAACGTCTCACAAAACTACAAATTGCATAATTCCATAGCACTGAGCCGTGGCAGTTGATGTTACTTGGTCACATGTGCCCCAGTTTCCATCTGTGAAATGCTGGGAGGTATGCATGCACAGCCCACTAAACCAAATTAAAAAAAACATTCTGAACATTTGGAGTAGGGGGTAAAAACTTTATTCAAACTCTCTCCCTATACACACTTTTCAGACTGAGTATCTAACAATTCTCTTACAAGAAAACCAAAAGTTAGGTAGGAGAAAGGAAAAGAAGGGGGAAAGGAACCCAACAACTCCAGAGGTCCTTATATCGTTCAAGAAAACATTTCTTTTATATTCTGCACATCTCCCATCCTGAGCCAGTGGTGGGGGAAGAAGGCAAAGTGGAGAATCACATTTCACCCTGCAAACCAGCTCAAGAGAAACACAAGCAAGCAAGCAAGCTTCAGAAGGTTGGGAGTTGCAGAGTTAACACGAGCAGCTTTCCTCTCTTGTAACTTTTACAACATGACCAGCGGGGAATGAAGAATATACAAGTCTGGAAATAGAGACATCCTTTTTGGATACAAAAAACCTGGGATTGCAGCCATACAACCAAAGGTAGGGAGGGGTGGCAAGGGGTGGGGGGAGTGGAGAGGAGAGAAAAGGAAGCAACATGCCATTGTGCTTTCTTGCATTGTGTGAGCCTGAGAAATGCGTGCAATGTGGTTGCTGGGAGCCTTCAAGCTGTTTCCGATGCAGGGCAACCCTAAGGCAACCTATCACAGGGGCTTTCTTGGCAAGATTTGTGTGTGGGGGGGAAGCCTTTGCCTTCTGAGGCAAAGCTCTGAGGTTGAGAGAATGTGACTTTCCCAAGGTCACCCAGCTGTTACTGTGGCCACGCGAGGATTCAAAACCTGGTCTCCAGAGGGGTGCATCTACACTGTAGAAATAATGCAGTTTGACACCATTTTAATTGCTGTGCCTCCATCCAACATAATCCTGGGATTTGTAGTTTGAGGAGGCACGAGCACTGTTGGGCTGAGAAGGCTTGCAAAACTACAAATCCCAAGGGGCCATAGGGTGGAGCTACAGCACTTAAAAGTGGTGTTGAACATTTATCACACTACATCGTTATAGTGCTATTATTCCACTTTAACTGCCGTGGCTGCCTCCTGTGAAATTCTGGGCTTTGTAGTTTAGGGAGGCCCCAGAGCTCTCTGGCTGTGAGTTCTAAATGTCCCTTCCTAAACTGCAAATCCCAAGATTCCACAGGAGGCAGCCTGAACAGTTAGAGAGGGATAATAATTGTATAGCAATGTACTGTAGTGTTATATAGTGCTATTATTCCACTTTAATGGCTAGGGATGCCTCCCGTGGAGCTCTGGGCTTTATAGCTTAGTGATGCCTAAGAACTCTCTAGCTGAGAGTTCTAAATGCCCCTCCCTAAACTGCAAATCCCAAGATCCCACAGGAGGTAGCCAGAGCAGTTAGAGAGGAATAATAATGCTATAGCAGTGTAGTATTATATAGTGCTATTCTTTCTAAGAGCTCTCTAGCTGAGAGTTCTAAATGTCCCTCCCAAAACTACAAATCCCAAGAGTCCACAGGTGGCAGCCAGAGCAGTTAAAGTGGAATAATAGTGCTATAACAGGGTAGTGTGATAATCTCCAGTGTGAATGGAGCCAGTAGTCCAAAGCTCAAACCACAGACACCAGGCTGGCTCCCCTAAGCAATGTGGCTTCCCTCCCTCCCTATTCCCCCCACAACAAATTTGATGTTGGAGGATTTTTTTTTTAGTGGTGGTGGTGGCGGCTCCTTTTCCCAAAAAAGAAAAGAAAAGAAAGCGGTTCAGGGATTTTGCAGTGGAGAAAACCCTGCCCTGAGTCATAATTAAGGACTTAGATTTGTTTTGAATATGTAGATGAAGATTGCTATACCTTCCATAAATTTTTGATATGCATTTTTTAAGCAAACGTCTTTCTTGTCCTTAAATTGTCTACTTGACTGGGTGATTAGACCACCTACAGATGCAAAGTGAGCTGGGTCGAAGTCTTCCCTAGGCTAACTCTGCTTACTTGGAAAGAAAGTTCTCTTAACTTTCCTAAAGGGCTTGCTCCCTGGAATCTTTCATACATTTTTAATTTTATACTCATATACCCCAACAAAAGCAAGGGGGAGAGGGGGGAAAGAAAGCTAAGGCAGCCGGCCCGGCTTCTGCTCCTACCTGTGTAGATGATGCCCGGTCTGCAAAGGAGTAGCTGCAACAGGAGGGGTGAGAGAAGAGACAGGAAGGAGCCGTCAAACATTTTTATGGCAGGCGAGGGGCCCCGGTGGCTGCAGGAGGTGGAGGAAAAAGCCACGGGCCGTGGAGAGCAGCCGCCGCCTTTGAGCCCCGTCCTGCAGCGAAGCCCTTCTCCGACTTCGGAAAAATTAATTAGCGCTCCAGCCCAACTCAACGAGGTTTGCCTGAAAGAAGGGGAGGGAGAAAGGGATGAAGGAGGGAGGGAGGGAGGGAAAGCCAGAGCAGCAGCAGCAGCAGCAGCAGCAGCAGCAGCCGCCCTCCTACACCCATTGGCGCGGACGACCGCGGAGAGGCTCCTCCTGCCCCGTGGATTGGCCGTTGGGCTTTTAACACGCTCGGGTAAATAGCGAGGTTGTAAAATGAGAAGCGGTGCACGTGGGTTGCGAAGGGAGAGACGAGGCTGGGTAGGCAGGCAGGCAGGGACGGCGCCAGGGGGCGCTAGAGAGGCAGCGGCGGGCGCGGCAACCTGCGCGGCTCAGGTGGAAGACGGCGAGGGGATGGAGGGGGGAGGAAAGGATGAGGGGAGAAGGGAGGGGGAACAGAGAGGGTGGAAGAAGGGATGGGAAAGAAAGGCTGGGGGAGAAGGGATAGGGGGAGAAGGGATGGAAGACAGATTGGGTAAGAAGGGATGGGTTGGAAGAAAGGATGGGGGGGGGGAGAAGGGATTGGGGGAATCTCCCCTGAGTCTGAGTTTGTCTGGAAAGAGCAGCTTGACCTGTGGAGGTTCAGTTGGTGAAGTCGTGCCTGGCATTGTGAAGCGTCAAGGGGTGGGCAGTTTTAACCCATTGCCCTGCTAGTTGAAAACTTTTTAACAATGACTTTTTATTGCATGTCACTTTGATTCCCAAATTGGGGGGAAAGTAGGATAGAAATAAAGATAAGAACAACAACAACTTTTTGATTTCATGCTTGCAACCCCTGATCAGTCTAAAATGATAGTATTCACTAAAGTGCCAAACGTGGATTAATTTTTAAACTTTAACTACAGAATAAATTCATGTACATTTCAGTGACAAGAGGACCTTTTCTTTTCTTTTCTTTTCTTTCTTTCTTCTTTCTTTTTCTTTTTCTTTTTTTTTTTTTTTTTTTGCGGAAATGAAAATAAAGTGACTAATTTTGTCAGACTAGGCAAATATGATGTCATAATGACAGCTAATTAATGCAAAAGGGCTTGCATACCAGATGATGTTGTTATTTCATGATCATGGGTAGGGAATAAGGCATACTTATTCTTTTGACCGGCCAAGCTGTCAATAGATCTCCCCTGGCAATTTTTTTGCTGACATCTGAAACTTTATGCCATCCTGAATGCGGTGTGAATGACTTGGCTAGCCACTAGGAGGAGCAGGTGGGGAGAAATGCCCCCCACCTCCCTCTTCAGTGACTAGCCAGGCTAAGCTGAAAAATCAAAATGGCACCAGGAGCTTGTCCTATTAGCAAGCCCCACCCCTGCACTCATCTGGCCAGTTAGCCTTTCCTCTCCTATGAGAAAGCAATTCAGAGTGAATCACTTGTCCCAACAAGCAGGAATGTGCCTTCCCTTAGCTGTTTTTTTTTAAACTCCAGGAAAAGGCTTTTCCTTCAGAGTTTTTTTATTTTATTTTTTGGGCCCCCATCCTTCCAAATAAGATGATAGCATGTGAGATCCCATTAGGACAGGTAGGATTCTCCTCGCATTCCATGAGGAGTATTTTCACTGTTTAGACAACCTCTGTATCTCAGGCTGCTGACACAGGGAAGAAAACTGCTAAAATTACTTACTGTTTCCTTTGAGAAGAAACTTTGGCTGCTGCCACACTGCAGAAATCATGCAGTTTAACACCACTTTAACTGCCATGCCTCAATGTTATTGAATTCTGGGATTTGTAGTTTTGTGAGATATTTAGCCTTCTCTGTCAAAGAGCTCTGGTGCCACAAGAAACTGCAAATCCCAGGATTCCATAGGATGGAGCCATGATAGTCAAAGCGGTGTCAAACTGCATTATTTCTGCAGTGTGTCAGCAGCCTCAGTAGCAAAGTACATGCTTAGCTTTGCAGAAGATCCCAGATTCAGTACTTAGTATCTCCAGACAAAACTGGGAAAGAAACCTGGAAATCTGCTATATGGCCCATTGGAAAGGGTTTGAACAGTTGAGGATCTTCTGTGCAAAAGGTCCCAGATTCAATCCCTGACATGAGAATGTAGGCCAAGGAGGGACTTCTGGATTAAACCCTGGATCTCAGACAAGACTGGGCTAGATGGGGACAATGACCTAACTTGGTATGTAGCTGCTTCTTAGGTTGCTAGCTGCCTGACAGGTGGAAGCTCAACAGCAAAATCCCAGGGAAATCATGAACTCTATGCCTTGGAAAGCATTGCACATTTAATTTAAGTGTGCTATGCTGTTGCTAAAAGGTACACAAAAAAAGGGGGGGGGAAGGAGGCAGTAGTCCATCTTTCTTGCAAAACCCTCCATCCAATTCCCCAGACCCAGAAGCCAAGATCCCAAATCAAGGAAAGAGAGTGTAACTTTATGCTTACAGTTACATGGTGGTTGTGCAATGCCCCTTGTTAGTGGATTGTGACCCTGTACCATTGAATGTGCACAAACATCGCATGTCCAATATGCAGCCATAGGCAAGATATCTGCACAACTGTGTACAACACACCTGCACAGCCATGTCCAATGACCTCTTTAAGGGAATGTCTGCAGGTGTAAGACAGCAGTTGGAGTCCAGACAGCATCTTTCATTATCAGAGAAGCTGCCTGCATTCTCCCAGCAACTCTTTTCAAGCTACATCTTGGCTCCTCTGACAGGGTGGTAAGCAAAGAAGGGCAACAAGACTGCCATACCTGGTGAGTTGCATCCAAGTGGGAATTTTTGAAGATGTAACTTCTCTCTGCCCTACTTGCAAAAGTCACATACCAACAGACATTCTATCCTGCCTTTGTTGTCTGTTGTTAGTTGCCATGAAGTCAGCTTTGAATTATGACAACCCTATGAATGAGAGACCTCCAAGGTCATTTTGTATTGTCCCATCATAGAGTTTTTAAGATAAAAGGCTTCAGGAGTGGTTCGTTATTGCCTTCTTCTGCACAGTTTGTTGTTGTGTGCCTTCAAGTCATTTGTGACTTATGGGAACCCTAAGGTGAACCTGTCATGGGGCTGTCTGAGACTGAGAGTGTGTGACTTGATCAAGGTCACCCAGTGGGTTTTCATGGACAAGCAGGAATTGAAACTTGGTCTCCAGAGTCGTAGTCCAACACTCAAACCACTATGCCATGCTGGCTCCTTACTAGCTCCTTTAGAGTTAGCTACGGTGCTATTCCTGTTGTCTCTGTGAAATTCTCTGCCAGTGCCACCCCTCACTACTGCCACCTATTAGTTGTGTGGCACATTTAGTTTGGCTTCTCAGCAAAAGCCTGCCTGACTTTGAACATCCTACCAGCAGCAGTGCTACCAGCAGCATAGCCCTTTGCCTCATAGTAGCACGCAATCCCACCACCATGGAAAGGTTATGCCAAGGTGGGTCTCTTTTGTATACCGTATTTATAAAATTTATTTCTGCCCCACCTTTTTCCCAGTTCAGGAGTCAAAGTAGCTTACAATACATTAAAAAATATTGTTAAAAATCCACAAGATACAAAAGTTAAAATGAGATTAAACAATAAAAAGATGGAAACCAAAGTAACACACACACAGAGAGAGAGAGAGAGTGCATATAGCATATAACATAATATATAATGTAACAGCAATCTTGCACAATAAAACTATGTGCCTATTTTTGTGCAAAACTGCTGTTTTATGGGCAAGATATGTTGTGAAAGACTACTGTTTTCTGCACAGAAACCTCCGCTGTTTTTTTGTATGTGCAAAAACCCAGAATTCTCGTGCAAAAAGATTGTGTACTTCTAAGCAGCAGAAACAAGCATTCTCTATCTTCTACAGGACATCCCTTCAGATGTCCCTTGGCACTATTGTCATCTCTTAGGCTTCTCTTCTCCAAGCTAAACATGCCCAGCTTCCTAAGGTGCTCTTCAGAGGACTTGATTTCCAAAACTTTGATCATCTTTGCCCTCCCCTGTACATGTTTCAGCTTGTTGATATCCTTCTTGAAGTGTGGTGCTCAGAAATAGACACAGTATTCCAGGTAACATCTGACCAAAGCAGAATAGAGTGGTACTATTACTTCCTTCAATATAGACACTATTGATGCAGCCTAGAATTTTGTTGGCTTTTTTGGCCACTGCATCATACAGTTGACTCATGTTTAATAGTAACAGTATAATAATAAATCTCACTGCAGAAGCAAACCTCATTGAGTTCAATCTCCATCTGCTTAAGGAGATAAGGAAAGAAAAGTGAGATGTCATTTCCATAAGTAAATATCATGCACATTTCAGGCCTTCCACACAAAAATCTGTACTCTCTCTCTCTCTGTCTCACACTTGCTTGCTCACTCTTTCTCTGTCTCAGACACATACACTTCTGCACTGTCTAACATAAAGAAAATTACTCATTTTTCAAAACCAGAAGTGGGATTCAAGTCACTTCTTTCTTCTTTTTTTAAGCAGTCCATATGGCTCCTGGAAGACCCCAAGGGCATAGATGCAGCTCCCAGGCCCGCTTCACCTGTTATATGGATGTTCAGATACAACCTTGGGCATTTTTACACCTTTGTACCCAGGACTGGGCTACCAGATTCAGGTACAGGGTTTGGTTTTGTCATTGGTCTACTATGAACTATTTTAAAAAGGAAAGAAAGAAAGAATTTTTACTCTGTCCTCATTCAATCTTATATTCTCTCTCTTTGCCATTTTAAATACCCACTAGAGAAGCCAAGTATTTCAACCATTATTGCAAAGTTAATAAGCCTTCAGAGACATCTGACATATGTTATAGACATCTTTGCAAGAAGAATCCCCTTGACTCTTCGCCTGGAAACTAAGGGGTAACTTGGATGCTAATCAAAGTACTTTTTCTCTATATCCCTCCTCCTCCTCCAGATAGTATCTTTGGCTTCCTCTCAAGGGGATGTCTACATTGTATTATACTTGTGACAGTATAATACTTTCAAAAACTGTTTGGCTGAGTTGCTGTCCGGTTTCTGTGAGGGAAGAGGAAGCTATCCATTTGGCTGAGATTAAAATCTCAAAGGGCCAGTACCAATGTGACAATAATAGAGATTGAAAATTTAGAAAAAGATTCTAGGAAGTAAGAAGACTAAAGAGCAGATGATTGAAGAAAGTGTATAGCAGACTGAGAAGCAGTTAATGACTCAAGGGAAGATAAGATGAGACAAAGTAAACAGGGACAGGGTGTGTGAGAGAGATGAGATAGGGCATGGATACTTAGTTCAGGGATTGCTATGTCTAAACTAGCCAATGATTTGGCTGAGAGCTTCTGATTCCCAGTCTGATGTGCTCTAGATGTACAGTGAGGGTACATCTTCATGGGCCCCTTCCCCAAACAAAGTCATTTTGTTCTCTAACCAGCTGAGTTATTGCCTAGCTCTAAATGGCAATAAGGCTATAGAACTGGAACAATGACCCCAGAAAGTACCATGTTGTCAAACCACACCAGATACACCATACATAATGGAGGATTCAATACCTGATCCAGTGGTTGTATGAATGTGCTCTATGGCTGTTGCAGGATAAATGGGTCCCCTTCTGTCATGTTCCCTCTTCTACTAAGTTGTGAAAACTGGAAGAAAGTCGCAACGGGAGGGTGTACAGCTGATAACGTCATCAGGGGCAAAGATGTAGTGAAAATGTCAATGTGAAGGGGCTCACTGATCTCAAGAGAAGGCCTGAAATCTAGGCAATTATGTTGATCCGTATCAGTAAATCAGTTCTAGGGTGCATCTACATTGTAGAAATAAAGTAGTTTGATACCACATTAACTGCCCTGGCACCATCCCATGGAACTCTGGGATTTGTTGGTTTGTGAGGCACCAGTACTCTTTGTCAGAGATGGCTCAAGACCTTGTAAAAATACAAATCCCAGGATTTCATAGGATAGAGTTACAGCACTTAAAGTAGTGTCAAACTGCATTATTTCTACAGTGTAGATGCACCTGTAGTGATTTTCATCTCCTATCAGGAGCAGGGCTTTTAAACATCTAATGGCCCATCATTGCCCATTCAAGATGAAGATACCTCCAGATGTGTGTATGTGTGTTCAAGTCCCCTGACCACTTAGAGCGACCTTGTGAATTTCCATTGCTATTGCTTAAAACAAATTGTAAGCTGCCCTGATAGCCTTTGTGGCTGAAGAGCAGGATATATATACTTAGGGTTTCCTTAGGCAAGAAATGCTCAGAGGAGATTTTATCAGTTCCTTCCTCTGAAATATAGCATACAGCACCTGGTATTCCTTGGTAGGCTCCCATTCCTCAAATACTTGGCCTTAAAACATTGATAGCTCACCATAATATATAGTTGCTATACTCCCCCTCCTGTCAGCTATTATTAGGGTTACTCTTAAGCTCATAAGCTAAGAGGGAACAGGGAAACCCAAAGATATTAGAAGTTGACATCAACATACCTGTGAATCTAGAAGTCCCAGAGCTTTGACCCAGTTGGTCCTGGCTTCATTAAAACACTGCAGACTTATGATGCTATCTTGAGGCGTCCACGTCTGCTGTAGTTCATGGTCTGAATGGAATGAGTCTCTGTCCTGTTCAGACCACAGGGAAGTACTCACCCTAGCATAGAGTGTGTGTTTTTTTCTCCTCCCCGCTGCCAGTTCCATAGGGACAGTGCACTGAGGCCAGGCACAGACGCATTCTGGATGTTCAGGTCATTTCGACCATGCATCAAAATAGTGATTGAAAAATTCAGACAGGACTGTTTTCTTCAACCCTAAAATTACTTCAGCCCAAGGGTATAGCTATTGGATGGGGGGATGGCAAAAAGAAGGTGTTGCCTCCCCCATGGGAATGCTAGGACCCCATGGTATTTTCCTTCTGTCTTTAAGTTTGTAACACTGCAGTAACCTCAAATTTCTGTTGAAATACAATTTATGTAGCCAAAGAAAAGGGCCACCAAAAAAATGACCAAGGGAAGGAGTACACAGTGAATAGAAGAGTTCTAGGTGTGACTTTCAATGTCTCACTTTCTGCAATGCTAGAAATTGGGAGCATGAAAGAAAATTTCAAGGGGAGACAGAATTCTTGGGGCGGGGAACAAAATTCTCATTTTCCCCTCCTCATAGCTATACTCTTTCATCCTCTTCTTCAGTGTCTATTTGGATCTTCTTTGCCCTCCAAACGTATCAAACTCCAAACTTCCTCTTTCTTAAAGCATAACAATAATAGAGGGCCATCTAGTCTGACCTACTGCCCTGCAGGAATACACAATCAAAGCATTCCCAACAGGTGCCCATCTGACATCTGTTTAAAACCTCCAAAAAAGAAGATTCCACCACACTCCAAGGCAGTGTATCCTACTGCCAAACAGCTCTTGCTGTCAGAAAGTTCTTCCTAATGTTTAGGTGGACTCTCTTTTCCTGTGGTTTGAGTCCATTGCTCCATCTCCTAGTTCCTGGAGCAGCAGAAAGCAAGCTGGCTCCCTTTTCAATATGACATCCTTTCAAGTATTGAAACATGGCTATCATGTCACCTCTTAACCTTCTCTTCTCCAGGCTAAACATACCCAGCTCCCTATGTCAGTCCTCATAGGGCATGGCTCCCAGATCTCCCACCATTTTGGTTGCCCTCCTCCGGACACATTCCAGGTTGTCCATAGAGATTTTCAGACAGGAATGAAAAAAGTGTTCCTGTCTCAGAATCTCCACTCCTGCCCTTGTCATGCCACAATCACCCTCCCCACTGCACTTACTGCAGTGGGGAGTAATTCCGGCAGCCCAAGAGTGAACAGAGCTCTCCATTCACTTCTTGGATCGAAATCCCATGGATTCTTGCAAGAAGACATGAGCACGGAGAATTCAAAAATTAAAATTAAAAAGAACACTAAAAAATGTCATCAAGCACAAAAGCACACTTTATAAGGTAGAAGAAACTCAAGGAGGATCATAAAAACTGTGTCACTTACCTGGATGTCCTGATCTCAGGGACCTCCTGCCAGAACATGCTGGGATGCTGGGATCTCGCCAGCATAACGGGGAACCTTTTCACTTGCAGGAACATCTGTGACAGAAACAGAATGGGCAAATCTATTGACAGCTCATCCTGTTGATAAAAAGCAGCACCAGCAGAACAGCAGCAGAACAGGTGCATAACGAGGGGGGAATGATGTCTGAAAAGGGAGCCCTTTTGCGATCTCCTGGCATTCATTTAACACCACTTTTAACATGTCTGATAATCTCCCATATCCTTCTGGAACTGTGGTGCCCAGAACTGAACACAGTACTCCAGGTGAGGTCTGACCAAAGCAGAATAGAGTGGCACTATTACTTCCCTTGATCTAGACACTATACTCCTATTGATACAGCCTAGAACCACAGTGGCTTTTTTAGCTGCCACATCACACTGCTGACTCATGTTTGGCTTGTGGTCCGCTAAGACTCCTCGATCCCTTTTGCCTGTACTGCCATCAAGCCAGGTGTCACCCATCCTATATCTGTGCATTTTTATTTTACCACCCAAGTATAATATCCTACATTTCTCCCTGTTGAAATGCATTTTGTTAGTTTTGGCCTAGCTTTCTAATCTGTTAAAGTCATTTTGGATTCTGATCCTGTCCTCTGGGTTATTACCTACCCCTTCTAATTTAGTGTCAGCTGCATAACTTGATAAGAATGCCTTCTTTTTCATGTTCCAGAGGTTGGACATAACTCATTGCAATAATTGCATTACATATTTTTAAAGTGTTACTCTAGAAGGCCACGAGGGCACAGCAGCATCTAAAAAACATTATTACCTTTTTAGTGTAACAAGTAACATTTACGCATCACTTTTGAAGATTTTGGGGGGTGACTTGGGGGCATTTAAAAAGTAACATTTTATCAACATGCTATTTATATGTTATTTATCGAAACATAGAGCAAAACTAATGAGTTAGTTTTTTAAAAGATCCAAAATGAGTAGTGAATTGCTTTTAAAAATAAGACCCAAACTTTGATTTCTGGGTTCCCCAGTCTTACCCTAAATTCAAGCATTGATCTATGTACCCATAGCAGGCAAATACATGACAAAAAATATATTGAAGAGTGCTACAGATACTGTGGACTGCCAAAATACCAATAAATGGGTCCTAGAACAAATCATGCCTGAGCAATCCCTGGAAGCCAAGATCACTAAAATGAGACTGTTGTATTTCGGCCACATCGTGAGAAAGCAGGACTCACTGGAAAAAATAATAATGCTAGGAAAGATGGAGCGTAATAGAAAGAGAGGAAACCACATACCAGATGGGTAGACTTAATCAAGGAGGCCATGGCCCTGAGTCTATAGGACCTGAGCAGAGTGGTTGAAGAGAGGGGGTCTTGGAGGTGTCTCATCCATGGGGTCGCCATGAGTTGAAATGAACACCAATCATTTTTTTAAAAGGCACAGTGCTGATATGGTTCATGCTCTGAGATCAACATGTGGTCTGCTAATAAACAACCAGGTATTCTTTGCCTGTTTGCACAAATAAACAAGGAAGTATCTTGTCTCTTTGACATGAAAGCAGATGAGTTTCTGGTTAATCTATTATTCTTATAATACAGCTGTGAGAGGGACAAAGGTTATTTAGTGTGAGCGTAAAGAAGTGTTTACAGTTACAACTGCCGTTTTCTGTTGTTTTGTGCTCTCAAGCTGTTTCCAACTTATAGTGACCCTAAAGCAACCCCATCACAGGGTTTTGCTGGTAAGATTTGTCCATAGGGGGGTTGCCTTTGCCTTCCTCTGAGGCTGAGAGAGTGGGATTTGCCCAAGGTTACCCAGTGGGTTTCCATGGCTGAGCAGGGGGTTCAAACCCTGGTCTCCAGAGTCCTAGTCCAGTGCTCAAACCACTACACCATGGTGGCTCTCACTTTTCTGGCTGACCCTTAATGACAGTAGACAGGAAATTGTAGTTAGGTTTGCTAAAGATGGGGAAGAAAGCTTTAGTCCAGTCTTATAGCCCTTTCACATTACCCAGTTATAGTGCTACGATTCTTGTTTAACTGCCATGGCTGCATCCTATAGAATCTGGGTTTTGTAGTTTGTTGAACTATTAGTGCTCTCTGGTAGAGAATTCTAAATGCCCCTTCCTGAATTGCAAATCCTAGGTGTTGTCTAGATGGTGAAAAAAATCCTCAAAGAATGTGGGTGGAATCTTTTCACATGTGGAATCTTTTCACATGGTCTTTTGTCTAGATAGGCTCCCATCAAGATTCACCATATTCAGAAGGAGGGGGACTGAAAACTCCCAAGTAGGTCATGATTACAGCTTTCTCTTTTTCTCGTGATCTTCTTTAAAAAATACGTGAAAATGTGCATTCCAGCCCGTTTGAGCAACCAATTCGAATTGGGGCACCTCCAGGAAGTCAAAACATGATTGGTTGGATGTGTGTGTGTGGGGGGGGGCAGGCTTGCTGGTGATGAAGAGGCTGGTGCTGCCATTATTGTTTTCTGTGGAAGCGATTGTGCACTATTTTTGAACCGCAGAGCAAAACAAAAATGTTTTTTAAGCAGAAGATCATTCTTCCATATATCTCATTTAATAAGGCAAAAATGGGGTGAATTGAGGGAGCTTTGGGAGAATAATAAGGCAGGTAATTTACTCATGGCCAACATCTTTTCTTATGGGCATGCTCCATGTAAACTTCAAACATGGATACCTTTCCATGCCAGTGATCTTGCAAATGGATTGTGGGGACAGACTAACACAGCTGTGATAGTGAGTTAATGTGCTGTTTTCCACAATTAAATCTCCCATCTAGCTGAGCCCCTAGTATTCCATAGGGTGGAACCATGGAAGTTAAAGTAGAATCATGGTGCAATGTTTGTGCATGTCCGGAAAGCAACTAGTTACCAGCAAAGTATAAACAGCTCTAGTCTGGGAAGGTAGCCAACTGTTAATTAGCTAACAGGAATGCAAACACAGTCAAAGATTTAGTCCAGTAACACAGTCCAAAAGGTCAGAGGCTTATGGCAGACAGTCAGAGTGGGTCCAAAACAATCCGTGGGTCAACAGGAGCAGGCAGCAGAGTAGTTTGGGACAGTCCAAGGTCTAAGCACAAGTCAAGGTATCAGAAGTCAAGAAAACTGGAATCAAGGCACCGAAGTCAGCAGGAAGCTTTCACCAGAAGATCAGTTGATCTCTGACAAAGCCTCCATCGCCTCTCCCAGCATATATAAAGCAATTAAGGCTTTGTTGGGTGTTTCTTAACAAGCAGGTTTTTCTCATAAATCAGAGATTTCCTTTGAGCTTCCTTTTGAGCTCACTGCTGGGTATACGATGGTGGAGGCAAGTCCCTTTCTTCTTCTTGTCCTTATCTGAGTGGGCAAGACTCTCTGCTAGGACTGATGGCAACCCACTCGGACCAGGCTCTTCCTCTGCTTGAGCCTCTAGGCTGGCAGGGTTCCCTGCTGGCACAGATGTAGTTAAACCTGTGCCAGGGTCTCTAGAGCTGTTCCCTGCCATGTCCTCCTCCGACTCTATACCCTCATCAGGCTCATGGGGCATGACAGTGCAGTGTGAAAGCACCCTTAGACCTTTAGGATGGAGCACTGGCTTTCTGGAGAGTTTTCCAAAGGGAGTGAGTGTGTATCTCAATAATGATTGCAGACAAATGAATGACTTGTACTCTTAAGCATATACTCCTCGGCTTTTGCTCTCTTCTTTTTACGTTCTTTTCCATTATGAATTTTGTTTTATGAAATGCACGTTCAGTCCTCAAGGACTAATAGGTGCCGTTTACACGATGAAAATGTCCCGGGAAGAATTCATGTCGATCCCTGGCAGTTTACAGGTACATCAGGTCGGGTACGTGATTTTCGGAAGGGGGGCCACCTTTTATCCCTCAACCTGTGGGACTTCCAGTCCCGCGGGTTGTGCCGGTTTTTAAAAAAGTCACTGGAGGATTCAGAAAATCGAAAATGTAAACAGCCTGGAACAAAATATCTCGGTACTAGGGGATGACCGGAAATGGTGACTGGGGGCAGGCTTAGAGATCAGCGACCAGAAAAGGAGGGGTCAGTCATCCGTTCAACAGATCCAGCCTCACCAGCCGAAAACAAAGGCATCCCTTCCAGCTGCACGAAGGTTGGTGTGTGTGCGCGCATGTACTCAATCACCTTTTTAATTGGATTTCTACACTGCAAATCCTTCAGCTTTAACCTCTTCCTCAACTGCATGTTACAAAGAGATTGTGGTGGGCAGAGAGTCGTCCATTCATTCCCTGCCTGGATCCCCTCTCTGGGTCTGAACGGGCACAGTAAAATATTCCAGCGTCTGAGCGAATGAACACAATTTAATTCCCTCCACACCCCACAAGGCATAGTAAAAAAAATCCAGCCAAAATTCCTTGTGTGACACTGGCTTGAAATCTTCACTCTGCAGCTGTAAGCGTCAACATTGTAAAAGGAATCCCAAGCCTCTCCCCCCCCCCTCGGCTTCATTTCAAAATGAAAGGACATGGTTTAATTGTTCCTCCGTCTGAGTGAAATATCACATTCTTGGTCTTTCAAAATGCCTTCTGCCTCTGCTTAAAGGGTTAACATTTTTAAGAGACAGGATAAACACAAGCCTCTGCCCCCTCCTTTTCCCCCCCAGCCAGCCAATAGCATCGCTCATGGCATGGAACTCTAAAGGAAGTACGTCACCGAGGTTGTGAAAACACGAGTAATCGCATCCTTGATTGACACCAAAAATATATATATATATCCCGGTAGGCTAAACATGTGTAAACAACAAAAGCACGGGATATAAGAGTGCAGGACCAATAAAAAGAAACGGAACTTTTGACGTGTAAATATCAATCATGGGATTTCCTAAAGAGTGACAAAAATCGTCTAAACAGCGTGGGACCAATCCGGGATCAGGAAGTCATGGTAAGCCCCACGACAAAAATTGTAGTGTAACTGGCAGCACAGTAAAAACTGATTGTTTTAATTGCATCCACATTGCAATGGCACATCTACTAGGTATGCCTTTATGGGAAAGTCTGAATCATGAACTAATAAAACTGGAAGAACTGTTAATGACCCATTAAGTCTACCTATAATTAACTGTACACTGAATGCCACTAATGAGAGACCTCCTCTTAATAATAGAAGAATTCAGCTTACAGTCAGAAATGCCAGTCTGCTGCCTGTGTATGAGTCTGATCTGGGCTACTGCTGCAAATGTAGAATACATGAGTCCTGCAATTCTTGTTTTAAAACAAATGAAAATACCTGGCATCATGTGGTTTGGAACTGTTCTTAATTTGATATATTGATGTCTTCAAGCAAAATTGCCCTGAGGACAGAGAGGGAATCACACAGCAGAGAGAAGGGAACTGTAACTCTGTCCTTTGAACTGTTCATCGTTAGCTTCAGATTTTATCTACTGCTAGTTAGAAGAATTGTGTCGGTGATTCAGATGAATCCAGAATAGTGATTCAAGCCAATTGCGATGGATTTGTATCAGTGTTGAATCAGATCAAGTTGGAATGGCACGTTCCAGAGTGGAATGGCACGTTCCAGATTCAGTTCCAGAGTGGAGAAGTCAATTTTTAAGAAAGAAGTGAGAAAAGACCGACTGTACATTTCCAATTAATACTATTTATTTATTATTAACTTTCTTTATACCCTGCCCCAAAATGGGACTCCTCTCTAACTTGGTCGTATAAGGAAAACACAAGGTGATGTAATACAGAGGAAGAGGTAGAGAGGAAAGGGCTGGGTTTTGCTTATTGAAAGCTCTGTCCTGTGGTCTGGGGCAAGACGTTAATCAGCACTCTCCAGTCACAGTTCTTATGAGGATGGGTTGTGTGAGGCCTAGACCTAGTAGTTAGAGAATCGGCTGTTTAGTATCTGAAGATAGGGCTGCGGGGTTCAAGGACACTAGTATATTTAAATAATAATTCCAGTATTTTTTTTTAAAAAAAACACCAAATAACTCTCATGTGCACATTGTTAGGGTTTCCCAGGTATGCACACTAAATTTCTGATGTCTCGGTTTTCTGGTTTTGGAGCTATGGCTCTGACACCTCCTCCCATTCACCAATCCTCTTTTTACCAGACTGAAAACTGGAGAAGGCACCTGTGCCTGCAACAGTGGCAGACTGGGTCTAAAGATATTGGTTGCCAGGAGACAACAGGGTACACCAAAGGGGAGCCCAGTCTACCAGGCCTCCCAAACCCCTCCAGGAAGGGAGGGACTGCACCCCTCTGTGGGGGATCCACCGATGTCAGCGATCAAAACCCCTTGCTTCCTGGAGGAGGAACAGCAGGGGGGCGACCTACCACTGCAGGCCTCTGCCCCATGGGGGCCTCTGGTCTACCCACCAGCCTCCATGTGTGAGAAACAAAGTCTGTGTGGCAATCCCAGTCTACTGGCCTGGCCTGGTGAGGATGGACACTGAGATGTCCTCCATGTAGAGGATGCCTCCTGCCTGGCAGCCCATAATACAATGTAAATTTTAGTTGCATACAGTAATAACATTGGAACTTCTATTATATTTTCAAGCTACTAAAAGGTCATTAACATTTTAAACATATTGTCTAATGTTTAAGGGGGCCCACTTCGTCAGGGGCCCACAGGGCCACTTGCCATAAGGCAAGCTGACACCCTGGCTATTCCGCCACTGTCCTGCAATGGTTGTGTGGCAGAGGAAATTTCAGCAAATATTGTTTGTCAGGAAACCAGGTAACAAATACACCTGCTTAAATTTCCTCTTCTGAACAACTATTAAAGGTACAGGAGCTCTCCCCAGTTTTCAGTCTGACAATGCTATTTGTTATTGTAAAGCAGAGGTGGCCAAATCTTGGAGTCTCACTTCTTGTTCACTTCCTTGGTTTTTTTTTAAGGGCCTAAATGGTCCAGGGCAAGCAAAATGTGATAACCACGCCCCATGCATTCATTAAAAATAAATAAACAAATAAATAAATAAATAAATAAAATTGGTATTTTATTTTAGTTTAAAAACTGACCCCTCAGGAGGCATGTATGGCTACATAAATGGCCCTAGGGACTGCATATGGCCCAAAGGCTGTACTTTGCCCATCCTTCTTATAGAAGGAAGTTTCTAGTCCTTATGGATGTACAAGTAAGTTTGAAGACAGCTGGCAGAGTTATTAAAATTTTCTAGCGAAGCTGGAATTTTTATTCCTGTCCCTCCCAGCCTTGTCCCCCTATTTTCCATAGCAACACTGTTTAAAAGTTGTGTGTTAAACCATAACTTTCCATAACCACCACTATGCTAGTAGTTTCCGCCACCCTCCAGTCCTCTGCAATCAAAATTCTGTACAATCTCTGCTTGCTGGGGTCAAAATATGTTGTGCAAAGTCAAGGAACCTCCATATAAATTAAGGGCATTGCAGATATCACATGAATTTGTATATTGTAATTTGCTCTCTGTATAAAAATGTGTGCTTATCTGGATTACAGAGTATCTGAAGGACAGAACAGGACACGCTAATGATTATTCAGCATGCATTAAAATTCATTGACACCCCTGTTATTTTAAGTATCATCAGTCTGCCAGGATAGAGCATGACTTTAATGGTAACATGGCAAAGGTCTTCCATATTTTGCCCCTTGAGGCATACAGCAAAATGAAAGCACCCAAAGCCGACTGGAGAGGGAAGTGAATCTTGGCTTCAACATGAGCTGCGAGGGTTAGTTTAGCAGACTAAATAAGGGGATCCCAGGGCATGGAATTAAGGTTGCTATACGTCCCAGAAAACTGGGAAAATCTCAGATTAAAGGGACTAAAAATTGTCTCAGCCAGCTGGGCTGCTCAAAGCAAAAGATCCCGGATTCTTCCAGCTCTAGAGGGAAGAGAGTCTCTCTTTCCTCCAGAGTTGGAGAAATCTGGGATCTGCTGCTTCCAGCAGCCCAGCCTGATGGGCTGGCATAAGCAAGGGTAGGAGGATGGTGGGGGCAGTCCTCCCCAGGTGGCAGTTTTTGGGGGGCGGCACTCCCTCCTGCCTTGCTCCCCCACCTGCCCGCTTTCTCCCCATGTGGCTGTACACCCTCACTCACTTGCTTCCCACGGGGAGTTGCTGTGGGTCTTTAGCTGCCCTCTTCATGGGGACGGGGAAGAGAAGATGGTGCCCTCCCCCTCCCCCCCTGCAGGTGCTTTAGTTGCCGTCCTCTGGGGATGGGGGAAGAGAAGAGGGCTATCTCCCCCCCTCCGTGGGTGCTCTGTCCAGGTTTTGTGGCAAAGAATTATGGCAACCCTACATGGATCTGAAACATGAGTCACCTATTGCCACCACCTACAACTCCTCGAACACTTTCATCAGCACTGTCTACGCACAATCCTAAATATACACTGGACTGACTGTGATGAATGTTGCTGTCTTTGAGCAAGCAGGGATCACCAGCATTGAGGCTATGATATTGAGAACACAGCTGAGCTGGGCAGGGCACGTTTCTAGGATGGAGGAGCATCGCCTCCCAAAAATAGTACTCTATGGTGAACTCGCCACGGGTCAGCGTAAGAGGGGTGCTCCAAAAAAATGATACAAGGACTCCCTGAAACAACACCTCAGGCTCGGCCAAACTGATCACCAACAATGATCCGCCCTGGCCTCACATCAGGAGGCATGGAGACACACTATCCATAATGCTGCAGCCTTATTTGAGAACTCATGCCGAACAAGTTTTGAAGAGAAACGACAACACAGAAAGAATCACAACCCAAAAGCATCACCCAGGGAGCCCTTCTGCTGTGCTTTCTGCAACCGGACTTGTTTATTTCGGATTGGCCTTTTTAGTCATCAGCGCGCTTGCAGAAAGCGTAGGATGTGTCCTTCCTGAATCTTCGTTTGTGAAGAAAAGCCAGAGAGAGAGAGAGAGAGAGAGAGAGAGAGATATGGAATGCACAGAGCTGCCTCCAATGGAGAGAATTGTCACTGCTGCCCTCTAGTGGTCACTTCAATATGCTTAATGCAGGGATGGGCAATTTCAACAGGCGGAGAGACCCAATTCTGCCTTTGGAACGCTCTGAGGAAGTGTTGCCAAGTTTTCAAAACACCAACAAGGGACAGTTGAAATTTATGATATTATAGGAGTAAGAGTCAGGAAGTGGCTTTTTAAAAGTTTGTTCTACCTAGATACCAAATGAAAGTATTTATTTCAGTTAAAAATTGGGGTTTGTCTAGACGTTGAAAATGCTCCTCATAGAATTCAAGAATACCGTTTGTCCCAATGGGATCACACATCATTTCACCCTATTCCGAAGGGGGTGGGACTCTAAATATTCCACAGTAAAAGCCTTAGTGGCTTTTCCCAAGTTAAAAAAAAAAACAAACCTCAAAGGAAATGCGCATTCCTGCTCGTTGGGACAACTGATTTGCTTTGCTGCACCTTCCCAATAAGAGTGGAAGTGAGGAGCTGATTGGTCAGACATGCGCAGGGGTAGAGCTTGCTGGCAAGGCAGCACCTGGAACCACCACATTGGATTTTCGCCATAGTGATTATGCACGAAGGTGACGAAATAGCCCTTGGATTTGCACCTTGGATGCACTTCCACACCTTGGATTTGCTTTTTTAAAAAAAATACTGTTCAGTGGCAGCAACTGGTGTCAAGAAAAAATGTAATTCACTCATCCCTGCTGTCTTGATTCACAGGCATGCCCATTTAAATAACAAACTCGTATAGCTTCACATGCCTGCAATCTTGAAAAAAAGACCGTAGAGACAAATAAAAGCTGCTGTGAATTGGTGTCAAGCCACATTTTAGTGCCTCATATAGACAAACCCCTAGTTAATTTTTCTTTGTAAAATTAACATATTGTCCACATTCATAAATTACAAGCTGGGACTCTCGTTAGAAGCAAAGATGACTAAACTGAGGCTGCCATACTTTGGATCTGTCTTGAGATGATGCGACTCATTCAAAAGGATGATAATGCTCCGTAAAGTAGAAGGCAATAGGAAAAGCAAGAGACCACACTGCAAGTGGATTCTGGTTCGATCAAGGAAGCCACAGCCCTGAGGCTGTTAGATCTGAGCGGGGCAGTTGGTGTCTTGAAGCTCTTGGAGGTCTTTCATTCTTAGGGTTTCCATAAGTTGAAGCTGACTTGATGGCAAATAACAACAAAAATACATTTCTGTCTTTATGAAAGACCCATACCCCACAATACTGGATTTGGAGGGCATTTTGTTCAGTCTATATAAAAGAAAAAACTTTCCAAACAAGAGATATTCCTTATAATAACGGACACCTGTCAGCCTTATAAGGAACAAACTTTCTGACTCTCAAGTAAGGGACATCTGGCAACCTTACTCTGAGGACCACTTGGACATAATGAACACTCTTTGGAGACTGATTATGGCCCGTTGCTGTCATTTGTCTTTGATAGTAATCGTCTGATTACACTTTGAATCATGGAATGTTGTCTGGGGTGGGAGAGAATGATTAGGGGATAATTTACTATACAGTCGTCCCTTCACATTCGCGGGGGTTCCGTTCCGCGGACCCCCGCGAATGTGAAAAATCCGCGAATAACAAACACCCCTCCCCCTCCCTACCCAGGCCTTCGCGGGGCCTTGCTAGGCCCCGCGGAGGTCTCCCTGGCCCTCCCTCCCCCCTCCCCAGGCCTTCGCGGGGCCTTGCTAGGCCCCGCGGAGGTCTCCCCGGCCCTCCCTCCCTCCCCAGGCCTTCGCGGGGCCTTGCCAGGCCCCGCAGAGGTCTCCCCAGCCCTCCCTCCCTCCCTGCCCAGGCCTTCGCGGGGCCTTGCTAGGCCCCACGGAGGTCTCCCCGGCCCTTCCTCCCTCCCTCCCCAGGCCTTCGCGGGGCCTTGCTAGGCCCCGCGGAGGTCTCCCCGGCCCTCCCTCCCTCCCTCCCCAGGCCTTCGCGGGGCCTTGCTAGGCCCCGCGGAGGTCTCCCCAGCCCTCCCTCCCTCCCTGCCCAGGCCTTTGCGGGGCCGAGGTCTCCCTGGCCCTCCCTCCCCCCTCCCCAGGCCTTTGCGGGGCCTTGCTAGGCCCCGCGGAGGTCTCCCCGGCCCTCCCTCCCTCCCTCCCCAGGCCGCGGAGGTCTCCCCGGCCCTTACCCCTCCCTCCCCAGGCCTTCGCGGGGCCTCCGGAGGGCCTCCGGGGGTCCCGGGAAGGCCTTCGCACCGCTCCCCAGGCCTTCGCGGGGCCTCCGGAGGGCCTCCGGGGGTCCCGCGAAGGCCTCCCCACCCCTCCCCAGGCCTTCGCGGGGCGTCCGGAGGGCCTCCAGGGGTCCCGCGAAGGCCTTCGCACCCCTCCCCAGGCCTTCGCGGGGCCTCCGGAGGGCCTCCGGGGGTCCCGCGAAGGCCTCCGCACCGCTCCCCAGGCCTTCGCGGGGCCTCCGGAGGGCCTCCGGGGGTCCCGCGAAGGCCTCCCCACCCCTCCCCAGGCCTTCGCGGGGCCTTCGGAGGGCCTCCGGGGGTCCCGCGAAGGCCTCCCCACCCCTCCCCAGGCCTTCGCGGGGCCTCCGGAGGGCCTCCGGGGGTCCCGCGAAGGCCTCCCCACCCCTCCCCAAGCCTTCGCGGGGCCTCCGGAGGGCCTCCGGGGGTCCCGCGAAGGCCTCCCCACCCCTCCCCAGGCCTTCGCGGGGCCTCCGGAGGGCCTCCGGAGGGCCTCCGGGGGTCCCGCGAAGGCCTCCCCACCCCTCCCCAGGTCTTTCACGGGGCCTCTGGAGGCCCCGTGTCGCGGTTTTGGGGGGGCCCGGGGGGGCCCTCCCAAAAACGCGAATAACCGAAACCGCGAATGTCAAGTTCGCGAATGTGGAGGGACAACTGTACTATACAATGTCAATTGCTAATAAAAATATATATTTTAAAGTACCTGTTTAAAAAAAATGAAATGGACATTACAGCTGGGGGTGGGGTGGAAATTGCAGAGCAACTTATTGAAAAAGTGAGCTGCTGCTTGTTAAAGCTTCCAATTCAGCGAGGGGGGGGAGCAGACAGAGGGCAATTGGGGAATATGGACAGGTTGAGGGCTATAAAAAACAGCCTGGGTAAGCTATATGCAGTGTAGGGGCTCATTCTGCTCCCTCCTGGCCTAATGGGAAGACCAGTCCAGTTGCCCACCCTGCTAGTTTATTTGCTAGAACATCAAGAAAGAATTTCATATGACATTCTGTATGTCTCACAGGCAGCTTCCCTTATACAAAGAAGTCTACTGCCACCTGGTGATCATTTTTGGGAATACAAAAAGTTACTAAGGTCTTTTCAAGACACCCACGAAATAGGGTGTCATAACGATGCCACATAAACATGAAAGGGCGCGCATACCAGACGACATTGCTCTTTCGCATGTATGTATTGACCATAAGCTGTCCTATTTTATTGACGGGACAAGCTGTCAATAGGTCAGCTGTGGCTACTGAATCCGTGCACCATTGTACTCATGTGAGTAATTGATGTGAATGCAGCGTCAATGGCCAGACTGGCCAGAACACTTCCAGGTGGAGATCACAACATCCAGGTAGGTGATGCTCTTTTTTACTTGGTTTACTTGGAAGTTTTTAAGTGTGTTTATGTGCTTGGTGAATCTTTCCCATTCTAGGTTTTCTCGCAAGAGTCTGTGAGATTTCAGATGAGGAAGTGAATGGAGTTCCGTTCACTCCTTGTTCATTGCTGGGGCTGTCTTTTGCCAGGATTACAGGTAAGTGAGGTATGGGGCATTCTTTTGTTGGCATAAAAATGCCACAAAATATTCTGGCAAAAGAACGTTTTGAGGGCGGGGTCTGATAGAGGGTGGTCTGATGAAGAAATGGAAGTAGTGCCAGGTATCCTGATACATACCAAAAAGAGACAGCATGGTGTAGTTGTTTGAGTGTTGGAGCAAGACTGGAAGATCAGCGCTCAAATCCCCACTTGGCCATGGAAACCCACTGGGTGAACTTGGACAGTCACCCTCTCTCAGCTTCAGAGGAAGGCAATAGCAAACCGCCTCTGAACAAATCTTCCCCATGACATTCTTGCAAACAAGCTTGTAAAATGTGGGCTAGACAAGTTAACTGTTCAATGGATTTGTAATTGGTTGACTGGCTGAACCCAAAGGGTGCTCAGCAATGGCTCCTCTTCGTCTTGGAAAGATGTGACCAGTGGGGTGCCACGAGGTTTGGTCCTGGGCCCAGTGCTATTTAACATCTTTATCAATGACTTGGATGAGGGAATTAGGGGCATACTTATCAAATTTGCAGATGACACCAAATTAGGAGGAGTAGCTAATACCCTAGAGGACAGGATCAAAATTCAAAATGACCTGGATAGACTGGAGAGCTGGGCCAAAGCTAACAAAATGAAATTCAATACGGAGAAATGTAAGGTACTGCATTTAGGGCGGAAAAATGAAATGCATAAATATAGGATGGGAGAGACCTGGCTGAATGAGACTACGTGCGAAAGGGATCTAGGAGTCCTAGTAGACCACAAGTTGAACGTGAGCCAACAGTGCGATGCGGCAGCTAAAAAGGCCAATGCAATTTTGGGCTGTATCAATAGAAGTATAGTGTCTAGATCAAGGGAAGTAATAGTGCCACTCTATTCTGCCTTGGTCAGACCTCACTTAGAATACTGTGTCCAGTTCTGGGCACCACAATTCAAAAAGGATATTGACAAATTGGAGCGTGTCCAGAGAAGGGCAACTAAAATCATGAAAGGTCTGGAAACAATGCCTTATGAGGAGAGACTTAAGGAGCTGGGTATGTTTAGCCTGGAAAAAAGACGGTTAAGAGGCGATATGATAGCCCTGTGTAAGTATTTGAAGGGATGTCACGCTGAGGATGGAGCAGGCTTGTTTTCTGCTGCTCCAGAGACTGGAACACGGAGCAATGGGTGCAAGCTCCAGGAACAGAGATTCCACCTCAACATTAGGAGGAACTTTTTGACAGTAAGAGCTGTTCGGCAGTGGAACAGACTCCCTCGGAGCGTGGTGGGGTCTCCTTCCTTGGAGGTCTTTAAACAGAGGCTGGATGGCCATCTGTTGGGGATGCTTTGATCGTGATTTCCTGTATGGCAGGGGGTTGGACTGGATGGCCCTCGTGGTCTCTTCCAACTCTGCAATTCTATGATTCTATGAAATCTTGATAGGTGCACCCTAAGGTTGCCAGAAGTTGATAACAACTGGAAAGCACACAATGACAATAATCCTGATCACAGCCCATGTAGCTGAATGGTATATGAATACTTTCTATTGAACTTTGTCCATCTTTACTTGGCTTAGCTTCTTTGATGACACAAATCATTGGGTTCACTTGTGGCTGTTTGCATGTGCAAATAAAAGCTGAGAGTCCCAAGATACGAAGAATTTTAGGTCAGAGAAAGCAAATGGATGAAGAAATGGATTGGTGAAGGTGAAGCAGTAGGCAAAGGCAGAGGAGACAAGGGGTCATAAGACAGGGAGACGAGGGGGGTGTACTTCATGTTGTGATTTGAGATAGACAGTCAATTATTTTACTCCTGTTAAAAGAGAATGCAGAGTCAATGTGATGTAGTGGTTTGGGTGCTGGGCTAGGATTCTGGAGGCCAGGGTTTGAATCCCTGCTCAGGCATGGAAATCCACTCTCTCATTCTCAGTGGAAGGCAATGATAAGCCCCCTCTGAACAAATCTTGCCAAGAAAGCCCTGTGATAGCTCTGCCTTAGGGTTGCCAGAAGTCAGAAATGACTTGAGTGTCATGCCCTGCCTCTCAGAAGACAGTGAAGATGAATTTGAGCTAGAGATACAGGGACAGAGTGACCAGCAGGCTGAGGAACAAAGTGTTCAACAGACACAAGCTGCTGAGGAACAGAGTGCCCACCAGACTCACTCATCTGAGCAACAGGATATGCCACAGCCACAAACGTCAGAGGAATAGAGTACAAACTTGCCTAGTTTCATGCAGCACCCACAAGAAAAGGAAAGTCATAGAAGGTCAGTGAGAATAAATAGGAAACAGGAAGTAATGAGGCAACACCTGAGAGATGCTGCTGGCTGATAAATTAGGCAGCACCTCCTCCAGAACAGCATGGCTAAGGACTGACCTGCTTGGGTTTAAGTGGCTCTTGACTGACTGCCCATGATCTTGAACCTTGCCTTTGTGACCTCGTCTTCGGATTTCCCCATTGGACTGTTGATTTGGCTTGTGGTTTCTCCATATTTTATTCTTATGACTGGAGTGTATTTACTCTTTGTACCTGGCTCCTAGACTGACATTGTATATTGGTAAGCTGACTAAAACCCAGCTACTCCCTTTGAAATGTGGAAGTTGATTTATTAGTTCTCAGCAGCCTGCTCTGAACAGTATAGGACATGAAGGCACATAGCATCAACAACAAAAGGGAACAGCTGGAACTCATTGCGATATAGATAATGGGTCAAGTGGTGGTGGAATATTCATTCTAAAATGAAGAAGAATTTGTTGCAGTTACACATCTATCTATGGCCATCTACCCTGCTGTTCAGAGACATTCTATGTCAAATTCTTATTAGAGGATAAATATCCTAATGTTACCTTGTCAGTTGCTAAGTTCTTATCTGTGGTCATTAAGACCAGTGAGAAGGAAATTTAAAAGGCAAAAAGTTGGCCTGAGTTCCAAATGTTTACCAATGAATATGCAAATTTTATTAATTTTTTTATACATGGATACCAAGCCGGTTTTATGTAATTATGTAAAACTTTGTTCAATGTTTTATGGGTCTCTGGACTGTATGAATAAACTTGACTTGACTTGAAGTTACACAGGCCATTAAGATTGTTTAAAAATGGGATTAATTATATGATAGAAATACAGATAAATCCACAGAGGACGTTCTAAAGTGTATTGCACATAAAAAGAAGTTATGGTTCCTAAACTGAAATGTAATGTTCTCAGTGAAATGGAAAGATACCTGTGGTTCAGTGTCTCTTCTGTATAGATCTTAATAAAAAGAGTGTTAGTTTTTCAGCTTCATACACAAAACTATGATATAAAGAATGAGAGCCAAAGATGCAGCTATAGTTCTCTGATTTCAAAGACCAACATTTCCTTACACGGCACCTTGTAAAACCAACCAAATTACTTAGGAATGCAAAGAATATTTGAAAATATTTGGGAAACGGTTGACAAACATGTTTTTCAATTGTCGAGAAACCCTGATGAGAAGAATCCTGGGCTGACAGGAATTTTCACAGTTTGGGACATATTGTGCACAAAATTCACACATGATTGTTTTGTGCAGAAAACAGCATTTTCTACAGGGAATATATATATATGTATATATGCAGAAATAGTAATTCCTGCACAGAAAATACTGTTATTGGGAATTTATTCTGCATAAAATTTGCACATGGTTGATTTGAATACAAAACATCATTTCCTATGCAGGAATTTATATTACTGCTGTTTTTTTCTGCTGAAAATGCTTTTTTTCTGCAAAAAACAACCACATGCAGATTTTTCATAGACTAAGTCCCAAATTTGCGAATAGTCTTTGAAAACTGAGTGGTTTTCAAAGACTATCTTGCAGCAGGAGAAAATTACTGAAATTACTCATCACTGTCTTGGTAAAGAAACTTTGTGAAGAACTATATCCCTACAATTGTCAAAGCAGGGGGGTAGCACATTAAATCCTGGAAGCATTTATGCTCTCCTGTATTTGTGGGGAGGTAGTGAGTGGCGTAGTGGTTTGAGTGTGTGACCACAACCCTGGGGATCAGGATTCAAATCCCCTCTTGGTCATGAAAACCCAGTGGGTGACCTTGGACAAGTCACACACTTTCAGCCTCAGAAAACCCTGTGATAGGTTCACCTTAGGGTTGCTGTAGGTCAGAAATAACTTGAAGGCAAACAACAAAAACAACAACAGCTGTGCCTTTGCCACAATATCAAAAAAACACTTGAGGATAATAGAGAGGAAGACTTAGTTGACTTCAGTTGACTGCAGTTGACTGCTCTTAATTAGACTGCTCTTAATTCAGTTGACTGCAGTTGACTGCTCTTAATTAGAGATTTTATAATTAGGTGTGATGTTTGGATAGGGTTTAGATACTGGGCCTGATGGAGAAACTGACTTTTCAAATTTGTAAGGCCATAGGAGGTATCATAGAGAATATAGTCGTCCCTTCACATTCATGGGGGTTCAGTTCAAAAGATCCCCGCAAATGTGAAAATTCTGCAAATAATAACAGTCCCCCCACTCTCACGAAAGTGGCGACGGGGCTTCAGAGGCCCTGTTGCCACTTCCCCACACCCACACCTTCCCAAAAGTGGTGACGGGGCTTCAGAGGCCTCATCGCCACATCCCCCCCCCACCTCTCACGCCCTCCTGAAAGTGGTGAAGGGGCCTTCAGAGGCCTCGGAGCCACTCCCCCTCACGCTCCCCAGAGCAGCAAACCACAAATATGTGGAACCGCGAGTGTGGAGGCCACGAACGTGGAGGGAGGACTGTAATTTTGAAACAATATGGTATCTTTTTATCAAATTAATTTCAGAAATGAACTTCAACCATAGACTTCTATGAAAACATATTGACTGAGATCCTGCATCAGAGGCTGTGGTGTGTATCTTTACAACGATGGAGTTACATTGTTGACACAGTACACAACCATAGTAGTGAGTTGCAACAATGCACAATGTGCCAGTGCACAAGATATCCTGTTGTACAATGGGGGCTCCCATAGTGCATTGGGACACATTGCACATCAGTACCATTGCACAGCTTCTAAGCTTCTGACCCCACTTCTACAATATGCAATGGCATAGTTATATCTCGTCACCCCTCCCATCCTGAGAATGCAAATGTTGTGTAATGGTGCCATTCAGCTTTATTTAATTGTAAGCTAGTTTAAGATAATTAGACATTTGTGGGGGTTTTTTTCAATGCGTGTGTGCCCCCCCAGGTCTCTTAGGGGAGTAATGCAGCCCCATAGCCTTCCACAGTTGCCCATGCCTTGATATGGGGCTTTAAGATTGCATCCAAATGTTGCAATACAGCTGAACAGCAGAGGCAGAGGAGTCCTGCCATCAAGTCCAGTGCTGGCACCTCATTGGATTCATGGAACTTTTGGGAAAGTGAATATGTGTCAAATGTAATATATAATTTGTTGTTCTGTGGTTAAAAAAAACATTTTGGGACTTAGTGACTGTGTTTACAATATTCAATTATAGTTGGCTCCATAGAACCCAGAAAGAGGTACTGTAGCTTCATTCCTTTTACCATACAACAGTCTGACATTATGTGCCATCAGGTTGGCTTTAACTTACAGCTACCCTATGAATGAGAGACCTCTGTGGACTTTATCAGACATGGAAAATACGGTGTCATCACATCGCCATATAACGGTGAAAAGGCGTGCGGATCAGATGGCATCGCCCTTTCGCAGTTAAAAATAGATCAAAACCAGTCATTTTTAATTGACGGCTTAAGCCATCAATAGAGCCCCCTGCTGCTTTTTTGCTGGCATTGCCAGCATGTGATGCCTCTGTTCCTTTAAATCTCGCACTTACCCTAACAATACCCTCTCCATTGCGAAGACTTCTGGGTCAGATCAGGACATTCAGGTAGGTGATGATCTTTTTTTAACCTTTTCTGGGTTACTTCGGAGTTTTAAAATGTGTGTGTGTGCTTTGTGCAACTTTGAACGTAGTTTTCTTGTTTTTACTTTTTAATTCTCCACACAATGAAATTGCACAAGATTTTGAGTGAGGAAGTGAACGGGGCTCTGTTCACTTCCTCTTTATTGCCAGGGAGCCTTTGCTGGGAAAGGAGGTAAGTGCAGGGAGGCGGACACATTCTTTTGCCGGCATAGAAATGGGTTTTTCTGTGCTGGCAAAAGAATAATATTAATAATAATAATTTTTTATTTTTAACCCGCCCCTCTGCTCAGCAACCGGGGCGGCATACAACAAGATTAAAACATCAAGTTAAAACAATTCCTCCCCATCCTAACCCTCCCACCCCTTAAAACTAAATTAAACTAATGAAGAGTTAAAACAAGAATAAAATATGATAAATAAATAAATAAATAAATAACGGCAACGATGGCAAGGGGGTGGGTAGCAATCAGTCCACTGGAACTGGGAAGTTATTCCGGGAAGGCCTGCCAGAAGAGATCCGTCTTTAGCACTTTCTTGAAGCTATCAAGAGTAGTGATAAGACAGATCTCATCTGGCAGGCCATTCCAAAGTCTGGGAGCCGTAGAAGAGAAGGTCCTCTGGGAGGTCTGCGACAGCCTAGTTTTCATAGGTTGCAGCAGGTTCCTCCCAGAGGACCGAAGTGCGCGGGGGGGGATCATATGGGATGAGGCGGTCCCGGAGATAAGATGGACCCAAGCCATGTAGGGCTTTAAAGGTTAAAACCAACACCTTGTACTGCGCCCGGAAACTAATCGGCAGCCAATGGAGAGATTTAAGCACAGGTGTTATATGCTCCTAGATGTACCCGTAATTAACCTGGCTGCCATATTTTGTACCAGTTGAAGTTTCCGGGTTAGGCACAAGGGTATCCCCATGTAGAGTGCATTACAGTAATCCAAACGTGAGGTTACCAAAGCATGTACCACAGTTTCCAGATCCCTTGTATCCAGGTAAGGGCACAGTTGGTGTATCAGCCGAAGCTGACAACAGGCACTTCTGGCCGTCGCATTCACCTGACTAGTCATGTGAAGCGATGAATCCAGGAGTACCCCCAGACTGCGAACACAGTCCTTAGAGGAGAGTGTGAGTCCATCCAGGACTGGAAGTTGTATTCCCAGACCTGGTTTCGGGCCTGTGACTGTCAGTACCTCTGTTTTGTCTGGATTTAGTCTCAATCTGTTTTTCCTCATCCAATCCATTACTGCTCTAAGACAGTCATTGAGAGGAGAGACACCATCTGAAGTCTGAGCCGACGACCTGGTCATGGAGAAATATATCTGAGTGTCATTGGCGTACTGATGACACTGAGCTCCATGCCTCCGGATGATCTCTCCCAGCGGTTTCATATAAATGTTAAATAGCATTGGGGACAGAATGGCACCCTGAGGGATGCCACAGTTGAGCTCAGTTCTGGAGGAGCAGCTGTCCCCAAGCCTCACCCTCTGGGATCTGCCTGAGAGAAAGGAATGGAACCATCGCAGAGCAGTGCCTCCAATTCCTAACCCTCTCAGGCGATCCAAGAGGATGGAATGATCTATAGTGTCAAAGGCTGCTGAGAGGTCCAAGAGCACCAGCAGGGTCACATTACCCCTGCCGATGCTCAGGCGGAGATCATCGGTTAGAGCGACCATGGCAGTCTCAACTCCATATCCTGTCCTGAAGCCGGTTTGAAATGGATCAAGATAATCAGTTTCATCCAAGATGGCTTGGAGTTGGGAAGCAACTGCCCTCTCGATCACCTTGCTTAAAAAAGGTAGCAAGGACACTGGTCTGTAATTGTTCTTGTCCAGGGGGTCCAGGGAGGGTTTTTTCAGGAGTGGCTTAACCGCCGCCTCCTTTAAACAAGATGGTACAATACCTTCCCTGAAGGATGCATTGATTGTGTCCCGTAGGAATACTCTCAATGCGTTCCCCCCCCCCCGGACAACCAGCCAAGATGGACAGGGATCAAGAGGGCAAGTCGTCTTCCTCACTCTTCCAAGGAGCTTGTCCACGTCATCGGTACTCACCGATTGAAACTGATCCAGTAAAGTGCCATCAATGGAGTTGTTGGATGCCTCATCTATGGATTCTGTCAGAAGATTGGCATCCAAGTCGGCTCTTATCTGAGAGATTTTATCTGCAAAGTGGATATTAAATGCATCACAGCATGCTGTTGTCGGGTTAAGTAGGGGATTTGGCGCAGGAGGAACCTGCGTCAGCTCCCCCACCACCTTAAACAACTCTGCTGGACGGGACTCTGCAGATGCAATACGTGAAGAGCAGAAGGATCTCTGTGCTGCACGTATTGCCTCCCGATAGGAATCAAGATGCCTCCTATGGTGAGTTCTGTTGGATAAGAGTTGAGTCTTCCGCCACTTGCACTCTAGCCGTTGTTCAGTTCGCTTCATCCTCCTAAGCTCCTCTGTGTACCAGGGCTTACGATTAGAGGCGGGCTGGAAAGGACGCTTGAGAGCGATTGTGTCGATAGCCTTGGTAAGATCAGTGTTCCAGATGCTGACCAAAGCCTCTACAGAATCACTGGTGTTACCAACCATTAAACCCTCTAGGGCTTTCTGGAAGCCAATTGGTTCCATTAGCCTTCAAGGGCGGACCATTCTAATGGGTCCACCACCCCCAGAGGGGCAGACAGTGGCTCTTAGTTCCATCTTGACCAGGAAGTGATCCATCCATGACAATGCGGAGGGTTTTATAACCTCCGCCCATGGATATTCCTGTTCCGTACTGAAGATTGCATCAAGGGTATGACCTGCACAATGTGTGGGCCCGTTAACCAATTGGGATAGGCCCATGTTTGCCATGGTTTCCATGAACTCCCGAGCCGCACCGATTAGATTCGATACGCTGGTCTCTAGTGGAATGTTGAAATCGCCCAGAACCAAAAGTCTGGGCGACTCCAACAACAACTCAGAGATCAGCTGGGTCAGCTCAGTTAGGGAATCTGTTAAGCAACGGGGTGGCTGGTATACCAACAGAATCCCCAAACTATCCGTGGTTTTCAGGCTAAGGTACATGCACTGAATGCAAGCTGTTTTCCGGATAGGCTTCCTGGTCAAGTTTAAGTTGTTTCTATGAACCAAGGCCATGCCGCCCCCCCGCCCACTTTCCCTTATCTGCTCGCTGACCGTATACCCGACTGGGAGAGCCTGCGCCCATGTTGCAGTGCTGGTATCTCCCAGCCAGGTCTCAGTAAAGCATGCCAAAAGAACGTTTTAAAGCTTGTGGTTTGATAAAATCCTAAGAGAGCTGGTTATTAACAGCTCAACTCCATTCTTACAAACTCAGCAATGTGGCTTTCTTGAGTGAGTCAATCCAACTGTAGTGTGGTCTTCCTCTTTTCTACTGTCTTTCATGTTCTTGAGAGTTATCATCTTTCCTAGCGAGTTATACCATCTTATGCTATGGCCAAAGTAAAATAGTCGGTTTGTTCATTTTGGCATCTAGCGAGGATTCACAATTGATTTCCTTTTGGACACATTTATTTGTCTTTAGGCAGTCCCTCTTAATTGTAAAATTCTGCCCCATCACCTTATTTCAGTTGAATTTATTTATTTCCTGTCAACTTTCTTCATGGTCCAGTTTCACATCCATAGACTATGGAAATATTCTGACAGTAAATGACAGGCAATAAAATTTCAACTCCATTAGCAACAGCGAAGTAACTTCTCTTGAGATCCAGGCTGTCCCTGCCTGTATGATCCTAATTTATTTTCTTTTGAGAAAAAAGAAAGGGTTCCTTTCAAAAGAACACAACTCACCACTTTGGGGATCCTGGAGCCATAACTGTAACTGGTAAGAATTCTTCCAGTTAGTTCCAACCAAATAGACCTTTTCATGAGTCAACACTGTGGTAAGTCCCATTGATTCAAATGGGTCTGCTCTGGTTGGCAATACCACCAGGAGCTATTCCCTTTTCTATTCCACATCTGGTACCGTGGATGTTTACAGAATGATTTTAAAAGTGCAGAATTTATTGATAATAAATGCCTGTGACAACTGAGGGATCTCAGCTGAAGACAAACTGTGAATGTAACCAGCAAACGGCATTCCTCGCCATTCCTTCTGAAGCAATGATCCAGAAAGTCAGGTGAGTCTCACCCAGCAACCTCCCAAAACGCTGGAGCATTCATAATGAACTCTGCCTCCTGGAACATCAAAGCCAGTTTCACTGAGTTTGATGCTGGTTATTCTGTGGGATGCCTTTTGAGTCTGAAAGGAATGAATGACAAGGAGAAGAGAGACAACCCTGCAAGCAGTTGACAGCCTGTAAAAACTCATGGAGAACTTGGAAGTTTCCAGCTGAGTAAATAGAAGCTATTTCCCCCCCAGAGTCGGACATCCACAACATAGGACCTAAAGAGGATTGTCATGACTTTGCTTTTGGAAAGGAGCAAATGGAGGAGGAGGCGGGGAGGAAGGAAGAAAGAAATCATATGCCGAAGCTCAGGTCAGTTTGTTTGGCATTACCTTCTAATAAGCCCACAACCTCCAGTAATCCTACCAGGGAGTGGAGGGGGGGATGTCAGTTAAATAAACTCTCAGAATCCTAACTGGAGCCCTCCATGACCAGCAAGGAGGGAGATTAGGTGGCTTTGATCTCCCCCCTCCATCTCTTTGATTGGGAAGCCTATTCTTTGACAAGGGATTAATGTCATGCTCTTCACTTCCTCTCTGCTGCTTAAGATCTAGACTGGCTTTAGAGGACAGGGTGGAAAGTGAAAAGGTGGGCCTCCCTTCCCCTTTGCAGGTGTTGTCAAGTTCTGGCCAATTCTCCTGTCTCCCCTGCCCCCACCTCCTCCCTATGGTCCATGACAGATGTTTCTGAAGGTAACTACCATCTTCTCACTCACCTCTTTGGATCTGTGGCAAAGGCCCATGTCATATGCAGAACAGGGGAAAGGGTTTTGGGAGTAGAACTCCCAGACTACCATTAAGAGTTCCGGGCCAGCAAAACTAGAGGCTGAGAAAAACGTGTGCGGTATATGTAGAAGTGGGAAGTGGGAAGCTGGGTAAGACTGAGTGGAGCCACCATGGAATGCTGTGAGGGAGGCCTCTGAGAGAAAGGCTATGACTGGGAAGCTTGTCTGTCAAGAGTTAGAGCCTTACTGCACTCCAAAGAAAAGCAGTAAAGCAGCAGGAACGATCTGTCTTTCCTGCTGCCTTATCACATGACGTTAGCGTTCTTTCATTCAGGTCCCATGTAGGACTGAGGTAAAACTGCATCTTTTTGCAAAAAGACACAGTTTTAATCTTGGTTTCCCACAGGGCCAGAACAAAAGAACGCCAACGCCATGTGATAAGGTATCAAGAAAGACAGAATGTTCCTACTGCTTTGCCAATTTTCTTCGGAGTGCGGTAAGGCTCTTAGGGCAAGACAGGAATAGAATTAAAGCTATTAGGAGGAAAAGAATGGATGATTACATCTGAAGAGGGTTTGGGGAGCTGAGAGTGTGGAAACAGTTTGAAGAGAATTGTTACTTTTGTTTGAAATTGAGGTGTCACAGTGTAATGCATATGGAACCAGCTAGTTGTTTTAATTTATTTGTGATACAAAAAAATCTTTACTATTTTCATGTTCTGCACCTCTGTCTGGATGTTTCAATTTAATGATTTACAAGGAAGATTGGTCGCACTTTACCACATTGAATCCACTGATCAACACATCCATTTGTCTAGTGTAAAGGTCACTTTGAGGCCCAAGACATACCAGCAGTGATCTGTCAGGATACTGGGACATACAGTAGTTACATTTATTTTCTAAAGAGCTGATGTAGCAAATCGTTTGTATAGATCTGCAGAGCTAGCTGACAGTTTGCAAATGTATCAATGTAGATGAGCTCTGAACTGGTGCAGAGCTCACTGCGGGGAGGTGCTTGGAACTCTGCAGAGCTGGGTTTTTAGTTTTGTACTATGAAGTTGAGCTGAGAAGTTCTGCTTTGAATCTTCAAGTGTGAAGATGGTTTTCCTTCTGTGGATGCTGTAATATACTGTAAATAGTCTTTATTATGTGAAGTTGAAGGCTTTCACAGCCAGCATCCATAGATTTTCCTTGGGGTTTTTTTCCGGGCTGTGGGGCCATGTTCTGGAAAATTTTATTCCTGACATTTTGCCTGCATCTGTGTCTGGCATCTTCAGAGGATATTCAAGTAAAGAACAAGATTTTAGACATAAGCCTGTGTCTTTGCTTTTAATCTGATGCCTGGAGGAACATTTACTCTGCTACTATTTATTGCTGCCTGGACCTTTTGAAGAGATTCCCTGCGCATGCTACCACCTGACATGATCCTGAGGGTAAATGTGATTGATCGAAGTCCAAGGGTTGGAGCTGTGGGGGCAACCGATATACCAGTTGCATCACATGTTGTAAAGTCCCCTCCCCAGTATGTCACAGGAAGGAGAATTTTAAATTGGGGAAAGACTACTGTGGGACAAAGAACCATGGAGTCATGTTGGTGCATGGGTACTACATCATAAACAAGGCTAAGTGCTAAGTCAGGCTAATACATGAAATTATGTATGTGTAAATTCCCCTGCCCACCAATAGTGCTACCTTTCCATGGTGGTAGGATTGTGTGCTCCTGTGAAGGAAGAGGTTATGCTGATAGCAGCAGTTCTCCCATGTCAGACAGGCTTTTGCTGAGAAGCCAGATGAAATGTGCCAAACAGCTACTGGGCAGCAGCAGTCGTGGAGATGACACTAGCAGAGGATCTCTTAGAGACAACGGCAGTGGCACCATAACTAACACTTGTTAGTATTGTGCCGAAGGAGGCATGATAAACCCCTTTTGAATGTCTCTTACCACAAAAATCCTATGATGAGACAATCCAAAATGAAACAAGAGATAGTGAAAGAAGATGAAACTCCCAGATCAGAATGCATTCAACACGTTACTGGGATATAGCAGAGGACAACTCTGAGTAGCACTGTGGCTAATGATGCAACTGGACTCAAGGTGAAAGGACATTCATCTGTTGACATGCTCAGAGGTGAAAGGACTCTTTACCAGCACCATATTTTAAATTAGTTGATTTTCTTCCTATCAGCTTTCTTCACTGTCCAGCTTTCACAACCATACACAGAAATGGGAAAAAAAAACCTGATACTGTTTGGAGGTGACAACCGATGAAAATAAAAACGTGAGTCGTGGCTACCATCTTGAATTGCAGGCATGTCCGTTGGGACAGCAAAAGTGGATAGCCTCACGTGCCTGTGATTGTGCCAAACACTATTAGGATATGTCAATCTTGCTTGGAATTTGCGTAAGTTAGCATCAATTCACATCCCTATCCCTGGTATGGATGGGCCCTGAATCGTCTTCTGATTTCTTGACTGCAGTCCCCATTCTGATTAATGACTGAGCCAAGGTATGGAAAATCTGGAACTATTTCAATGTCTTCATCATCTACTTTAAAGTTATGCAAATCATCAGTGATTATCATTTTTGCCTTCTTAATGTTCAACTGTAAACCTGCCTTTACAATTTCTTCCTTGACTTTCTGCAGGAATCATTCCAAGTCTTTACTATTTTCTGCTAATAGTAAGAAATCATCTGCGTATCTTAAACTGTTGACATGCTTTCGTCCAGTTTTCACACCTTTTCCCCTGCAGGTCTAATCCTGTTTTACATCTGATGTGTTCAGCATACAAGTTCAAAAGCAGCCTCATCTGACCCTCCACTTCTCTGTATTCAGTCCTGATCATAAACTCTTGTCCTAAATACAAGTTATGCAATGCTATGGCATACCCATTTCCCTTAAGAGTGATCCATAGTTTTTCATGATCTATACAATCAAAGGCTTTGCTATAATCTATAAAGCACAGGTTGATTTTTTTCTCAAATTCTTTAGTGCACTCCATTATCCAACATATGTTTGCAATATGATTCCTACTGCTTCTTCCTTTCTGAACCCAGCTTGGACATCTATCTTTTCTCACTCCATATATGGAATTCTTTACCACCTCTGCAATGATCAAAATCCCCCGTATCCCCCTTTTAAGTGATGCACCACCCCCACAACCATTTCCATATCTTTCAAGAATGGGAGAGGAGCCTGTGGATGCCTCTCGAGGCACATCAAAGTACAAGGAATAGCTGTATGTGTCTCCACTGATCCCCCCTGGTATCCAATGACATTGAAATGACTGTCTTGAAGAGGTTGTGTTGTTTCAATGGCGGATTCAGGGGGGATGTAGATACATTGGGAGATGTAGCTACAGAGGTGCGCTACCTCATAGTGTGGTGTTTTTCTTTGGAGGTTTTTAAACAGAGGCTGGATGACCATCTGTCAGGTGTGTTTTTATTGGTATTCTTGCATGGCAGAATGGGGTTGGACTAGATGGCCCTTGTGGTCTCTTCCAACTCTATGATTCTATGATATAACTACATGCCACACGTAGGTCTGATGTAGGATGCTCGCCCGTGTCTTTTTAAATGCAAGGGCCTCTTTCCTCCCTCAAACCAACATTCACTTTGAAATTCGAGAAGAAACTTAGGTACAGCTGGTCAACCCCTATGACTTTTTAATACAAATTGGACTTGCATTGATTCTTGCATTCATAATCATTTCTGCCCATACACGTCTCTCTCTCTCTCTCTCTAATCTGATTACTGTTCACCAGCTATTCTTTGCATCTGCAGCGGAAAGAACTAGGCAACAATGCCTATGGGGACCATGTTTTTCTTTCTAAATCAGCAAAATGCGGGGCTCTTTCCCTTCCCTTCTTCACAGTTTGCAACATACATAAAGCCAAAACCTACATGCTCTAATTTCATTTGTTTTACAGATGTCTCAGCAGCAGGTCAATATTATATGAATGCACACAGTTATAAGACTGATGAATTCTCTGCCTTGGTTTTTTAGTTGGGTCATGAGGCAAAACTAGATATTTATTTTTGGAGGATAGAAATTCATATAGCAAAAACTTTATTTTTAGCACCCAAAGGCAGGATCCAGGGTTGGCTGGGGAGTGGCGCACATGCATGTACATAAATGCATACTCAACATGCACATGCCTGCAAAGCCTCATCTGGAATGTGTCCAGAAGAAGGCAACCAAAATGGTGGGAGGTCTGGAAGCCATGCCCTATGAGAAGCAGCTTAGGGAGCTGAATATGTTTAGTCTGGAGAAGAGAAGGTTAAGAGGTGACGTGATACCCATGTTTAAATATTTGAAAGGATGCCATATTGAGGATGGAGCAAACTGGGTTTTTGCTGCTCCAGAGACTAGAACACATAGCAATGAGTTCAAACTACAGGAAAAGAGATTCTACATAAACAGTAGGAAGAACCTCCTAACAGTAAGAGCTGTTCTTTGGAGCTTTTTAAACAGAGGCTGGATGGCCATATGTTGGGTGTGCTTTGATTGTGTATTCCTGCATGGCAGGGGTTGACTAGATGGCCCTTGTGGTCTCTTCCAACTCTATGGAGATTTTCACACAGGGAAATTATTCCCCTGAGAGATTGGGAGAGAAATGGGGCTCTTCTGGGAGCAGAGCTTCGTTTCACACGCCCCTTTCCTTCTCCTGATCTGACGTCATCCTCACTCTGTGCTGCTTCCATTTCTCTGCCAGTATTGAAGAACTTTCATTATTAAAAAATTGACAGAAGATACTGGCAGAGAAACGGAAGCAGCACAGAGTGAGGATGATGTCAGATCGGGAGAAGGAAAGGGGCGTGCGAAACGGAGCTCTGCTCCCAGAAGAGCCCCATTTCTCTCCCGATCTCTCAGGGGAATAATTTCCCCGTGTGAAAATCTCCTATGATTACATGATTCCATTATCTCAATCAATCAATCCTTTTATTTATATCCTACTTTCCCTCCCAAAAATGGGACTGAAGGTGGCTTACAGTATAAAAAAAGACACAAGTAAAACTGCCTATGTCTAAAAACATACAAGTTAAGATTAAAATGCTATTAAACTGTCTATAAAATTAATACCATATAAAACATTCATTTAAAAACACTGATTTAAAAGCAGTACAGCAGTAAAAGAGAAAGACCATTATATAAAACAATCAAGTGCCTGCCGGAACAGAAAAATCTTCATGTGATGATGGAAAGGCAGGCAGTAGGTTGCCAGCCTAACCTCTTGAGGAAGGCAGTTCTAGACTGTAGGAGCAGCCATAGCGAAGTGCACCAAAATGGCTGTGAATGTGGTAGGATAGAGAGAAGTGCCGCAGAGTGTCTCTGATCTCAGAGTTTGGACAGCCTTGTGTGGGAAGATATGGTCCTTCAGAGAGCCTGGACCTTAGCTGCACAGGGATTTATAGGTCATAACCCTCATCTTGAATTGTGCCGGGAAACAGACCAGCAGCCAGTGGAGCTGTTGTAACAAAAGAGTTGCATGGCCCCTGTAACCAGCACCTGTTAACAATCTGTTAGTCATCTCCTAATAGTCTCCACTGATATCACTGTTTTCTGCTGCTCCCAGCAGCAGATCAAAACAATCAACTTTGGAAACCAGGGAATTGTGACCTTGGAAGCCAGAGTCCCATAGGTTAGGGGAAGAACAGGGGAAGGATGTGAAGGCCATTTGTTATGTACCCCTAATTCAGAGAGACACTTGCTGAAGTCTACATGGTATCAGATAGAGGCACTGACTTGCTCCGTGAAACATCCTGCTTAGCCCGGCGTGATACACCATTAAACCAGAGGCTGGAAAAGTAACTTTTTTAAAAAATACAGCCCCCAGCAAAAATAGCCAGTGGCCATGCTAGCTGGCTCTGAGAGTTTTAGTCTGAAAAAGTAACTTTTCCAGGCTCTGCATTAAGCCTAAGGGCTCATATCCTTACGGCAAGAAATCCTGTGATTTCTTTGTTCCCCACCATATACAGAGACAAATGGCAACATCTAAGAATGAATAATAAATTAAGAAAAGAAAAGGCACAGAATGCTACCAGAATGTGGTGTGTTTTGACATTGTGTGCGGTATTGCCATTGCAGGACTTAACATCTGGAAAGGTTTAGTGCAACATGGAATTTACAACTGTTTGACCCTGTGTCAAAAACTTCTTTTGGAAATAAGTATAATCATAGAGTGAGAAGTTACCAGCATTATGAGGCAAATGATTAACACTGAGAAGATGAGAGAACACATGTATATATTTAATGTCTTTATTGAAAAACTGGTCTATTAGAACCTTACCTATATTTGTTTTTTAAACAATTTGTGCAGTAAACTGAACTCTTAAAAATAACAGTAATATTCTTTCTTCCTACATACCTTTCGTATTTGAACACTTTCATCAGGCTCTGGTTAGGCTTCCCTTCCTACATGTCCATTTCTATATCAGTACAAGTGCAACCATCTTAGATCATTTCTATATCAGCACAAGTGCAACCATCATTAGTTTAGCTCTGCTCTCTAATGGTGGCTGCTATTTACCTGGTCAAGCCAAGGTTTATCACCCATCTCCTGCTTTTTCAACTGGAGCTCTCATCCATTTTCTTCTATTTTTTTTCTACCATCCTACGTGGCCATCTTTGATACCTTGGATCTTTATATAAACATAGCAAAGAAGCAACATACTGGACTTGTTAACATGCATGTGTTCTTAGATACCAGGACTGGCTTCCTGTTGGTTGGTCCCAGCTGGAGTAGACCCATTCAATCGATTGTTGAATGGTAGGCAAATCCCATTGACTGAATGGGTCTACTTTAGCCAGGAACAGCAACAGGATTTAGGCCCAGGTCTGTATAATTGGAAACTATACAGATAGACCCTTGTATCCATGGAAAATACATTCCCAGACTTTCTGTGGATATTGGAAATCACAGATAATAGTGAACCCTATTAAAATAACTGACTTCTGGCCCAAGCATACCATACAGTCATGCTGGAGAAGATGCCTACAGATAACACCTTTCTAGGCATCTTCTAGGTCCTCGAGTGTGACTCTATGGTCAGCTTCTGGTGGAAGCACACCACAGAGTTATCCTGGAGGACCTAGAAGATGCCCAGAGAGATCATATTTTTTCAGATGCAGGTAAGTGAATCCACAGATACAGAAGTCTATCTATCCATTTACATGTACAGTATACATTATCCCCAACCCATCCTCAAATGTTTTAACACCAGACTTTAACACCAGACTTTTCTGAGGCTCCAGAGACTAGGACACATAGCACAAGACTCAAACTACAGGAAGAGATTCCATTTAAATATTAGGAAGAACTTCCTGGCAGTAAAAGCTGTTCAGAAGCGGAATACACTGCCTCAGAGTGTGGTGGAGTCTCCTTCTTTGGAGGTTTTTAAGCAGAGGCTGGATGGCCATCTGTCAGGAATGCTTTGATCGTTTATTCCTGCATGGCAAGTGGTTGGACTGGATGGCCCTTGTGGTCTCTTCCAACTCTGTGATCCTAAAAACAATTGCTAGGCTTCATAAGTATGCTACTCTCTGACAATCACAGCTCTAGCAGAGATGGCCCAAGAAAGAGGCAATACAGACCAAGACCTACTAAGGCTCTCCATACTACCTTTTGCCTCCAGAATGACTTAAACTTTGGTTCATTGTCACCTGGTGTCAGCAGAAGCCTTCTTGAAACTTGAGAAGGCTCTTAATTGCTTTTTCCTATTGCAAAAAGTTGAGGAGAGAGATAGAGTGTTTCAAAGGCTGGGCATGCTTAGCTATCAACTGAGAACCTCCAGTTATGTATACAGATGCCTTAGGTACAAGCAAGCCACTTGGAGCATCTCCTGGGGTCAGCAAAGTATTCTGAAACTCCACAAGGCCCTCCGAGACACAACAGACTAAAAAGAATCTCCAGTCTGAGGTGGGCCTGTGCCTGAGCACAAAAATCTTCCTGAGTAGTTTGTTTTTAGACTCTTGATTCCTGGCTTAGTCCCTAATCTCTGATTCTTTGGCTGCCAGCCCCTTTCTTGACTGCTGACACAGCCCCAACATTAGTAAAATGAAAGGCTTTATTAGACTGTAACTGATATGCCAGTGCGGCTGGTACATTGGCCTTCATGAGCCAACAAGGGAAGACAACTCTGGGCTAGACAAAAGTTAACATGTCACACCTTCCCAAAAGAATAAATTGGAACTGATTAATCTAAAGTGGATGGCTGCTGACAGGTGTGCCATTCCTACAGCTCTAAGCTGGAAGGATAAGTGGGTGAGATCAAGACACACAGAGCGTGCATTCGGGCCCATTGGCTATGACGTGCTAGGCACCAGGGAAAGGTATCACAGGCCCCTTAGGGTTTTATCTAGCCCATATAATCTTTCTTCCAGTTTATAAAGTCTTACGTCACTACTGTTAATTAACAAACTGATAGGCAGATCCATCTAGAGAATAATGGTATGAAGAACACTGGTAGATTCTGCTCTTGACTCCATCTTCCTTCACTCAGCTACATCAAGAGGGAATTAGAGCCACTTCTCAGAGGAGTATCTTACTGATAAAGAATTTGTGTTCAGTGGAATTTGTATTCACTCCACACTTCCCAAATCATGTTAGAACATTATTAGAGGCTTGGCCAAACTATACAAAAGCTCTTATCAAATTTTAAATGTACGATCAATTCAGTTTGAAATGACAACATCCCAAGACTGTCTGGAGATCCTCGAGCATTCAGAAAGTTGAAAAGGTCATGTTTGCTGTACTCCCTTTTACAGTGTATTCAAAAGTGGGCCATTAAACACATATTGTAGAGTTAAGCAAATTATTTTCGCTCTTGTAAAATACTGGGCTCTCTTCCAGCTCTAGTGACCGGCAATAAAAGCAATCATGAACTCTGGTTAAGATGTTGACGCTAAGCTCTCTACTGCAGGATGGGTTACGGGCACAGCAAGCAACACCACAGGGAAACTGTACTGGCTATACGCTAATGATTGTTGTTCAGGAGAGGGTGGCTCAATTCACAGCCGTTCTTGTTTCCGTTTTTCATACACTCCTCTTCAGCATCACTGAATGAATCTTCCTCCTCTTCATCACTCCTGTCATCTTTCACATTCTGGGGGGAAAAGAGCATTAGCCAACATTAACAGAAGCCAACATGCACTACTATTAGTAGCCGTGTGGTAACACTAAAACAGAGAAGAGAAAGGGGAAATGGGGCAATGTTCAAAAGAGATGCAAACAAGTGATTCTTGAATACTGAAATAGATGCTATGGTTGAATAGCAGACAAGTACTTAGTGATATTAGTCACAGGCTATAATGAATCTGAAAGTTACACAGCTGATTCATCACAAACAAGAATTCCTGCATTAGTAACCCTCTTCAAATGAACAAATTAATTGCTATCATCCCAGGTTGTGTTTATCACAAATGGAGGCTGGGCACACTGGCACATTTCATCACTGTTACAGGTAGAATAATCCAATAGTTTATATAATCCAGTGGATAGCCTTCTTACAAACTAGTACCTGCCATGTGTGCTGAACTAATAACTACTACAGCCTTCATCAGTCTCCCACATAGTTGAGTATGATGGAATTGTAGTCCTAAACATCTGAAGTGTGCTAGGCTGAGGAAAGTGGCAGTATATCACTCAGTTCAATAGAATAATAGATTGTATGCTACAGGGGGATGCCAAGGCCTTCTAGTCACTAAAATTATATGTTGTAATTACCACTTTGCATTTTTAAACCTATAATTGATTTGAAGTTGCTGTTTTAACGAGTACAGTTGTCCCTCTGTATCCACAGATTTGGTATTCACAGATTTAAGTATTCACGGCTTGAAAATATTCTTTAAAAAATAATAATCCAAAAAGCAAACCTTTATTTTACCATCTTGTATAAGGGACACCATTTTGCTATGCCATTGCGTATAATGGGACTTGAGTATTCATGGATTTTGGTATCCACGGGGGTCCTGGAACCAAACCCCAGCGAATATGAAGGGACAACTGTATATATTACCAATGTTTTATGTTACAACATGGAGCTTCCACATTAAATGTACTTACTTACTAGTAGTACTAAATGTCCTATGGGAAACAGTTAAAGTGGATTCATGATACTTTTTTTTTTTCTTACAGCAGAAGGAGCTTCCACCCTACAGTTTCTCCTCTGTGTTAAGAAGTCATTTTAAGTTGGACTGTACTATGAAGGAGCCAACACCATATTTTGGAATTTGGAATTTGGCATGAAAGAGAAATCACACTGCCCAGTTGTCCAGGCCCATGGCCTTGGTGCACACTGGATCTTTCACACCATGCCAAGGACAAAATGCAATCCATGTTAAGGTGCACAGAACCTGCCAGTATGAATATGTCATGGGACAGTAAATACAAAGCTAAATAATCCAGTAAGGTCTTGCAGGAGAAAATCTTTGACTTTTCAGTATCAATTTATCCCACTCAGTATCAGAGATGAACAATGACATCAGATAAATGTCTACTGAAAATTAAAGCCTGCTGATCTCACTGAGGCTTACTCACAGGTAAGTGGATATAGCATTTCAGCCTAACTGAGCTGGTGAAAGCATCTTAACTTTGCCACTTGCATTGTTCCTGTTCAACAAATCAAGAGTGGGACTTGTTTTCTGGGCTCTCACCCACCATTACTAACAAGTTCCTATGCAAAAATAAAACACTCCCATGAGAGTAGCTAGTCTGGTCTTCATCTTATGTCCCCATCCACCAATTTGTAGATTAAATTTCCATGAAATCAGAGTGAGGTTAGAAAGGAAAATTAAAACATCAACTCTTCCAAGCTCAACTACACAATATAAACTTCCTGGGGTTCTCACTTTTGTCTATTCCACAGCATTGCGCAGAAGGGTATCCAAACAAACAAATTGTACTGTAAATACTGTAACATAAACTTGGCACATCATCAGTTAGAAGACGGGAAAAGCAACCTTTCCCACACAGACAACTGATGAGGTATTATTTTGTTCAAATTACCCACTGGTACTTCCTGAGTAGAATCTGACTTTGCACTTAAGAAAAAGCAACAATATTTTCTGGGGATCCAAGATGACCACCATCAGGAACAGAGAGGAAGAGAACCCTTTACAAATCAAAAAGAATATACGTGCTGAGCCCGAAGACAGAGATGCCTGACACAAAGAACTTGAGAGTATCTTTATAATGAGATGCTTCTATGTCCACCATACGGGCTTTGCTTATTAATAGAACTTTCTTCATCAAACCTATGTACAGTTTTCTCTTTTGTACTGTGTGAAAGCTGAAGATGAGAGCTACAAACGTTTGCATATTAAAGTCAATGCATGCTGGCCTGTTTATTTGTTTAAGTGGGCTGCTGAATCAAGTTCTTAGAGTTACGTAAAACCTGACCAGCTTGGAACTCAGAATGTGATACCAAAACCAACCCCTCCCCACAAAAAAACCTCCTGGATCCAACAAGAATGCACTGAGCTACAGTCTGAATAAAAGACTAATTAAAACAGTAAAAATGCCATGTATGCAGCTGAAAAGCTCAATGTACCTTAATCTCAACATGTGAAAGAGGACGGTGTGAACAAGCTTTGAAGGTGGACTTCAACTGACCCACGAATAATCTGTTCATGCACTGCTTAGGCACCTTTCCCTTTTAATTGATATTGCTACCATATGATGGAGAGTTCAAATGACCCAGATTATCATATGATAATCTCTATCATCATTTCTATTTCTAGCCTATTTGGAGTTAAGGCAACTTCTGTCACATTTGCAGGGCAGGGGGATTGAGTGGCCTTCCAGGTACTGTTGGACTGCAAGCTCCAGCAGTCCTAGCCAGGATAGCAGGTGGTGAGGAATCCTGGGAGTTACAGTCCCACAACATCTGGAAGGCCACCTGGCTCCAAAGTATCAGGGAAAAGAAAATGCAATTAGGAGGGATATGAATCTCTGAAAAGCAGAAATGATTTGATCTAGGACAGTAGCTCTTAGCCTTTTCTTTACCAGCGACCCCCTTTAAAAATCTTTTGTTACCATGGACCCCAAGACTTAACTCAAGATTTAAAGCCACAACAACAACAACAACAGATAATAAAAATACTGTGTCCAGTTCTGGGCACCACAATTCAGGAAGGATATTGAAAAACTGGAATGTGTCCAGAGGAGGGTGACCAGGATGGTGGGAGGTCTGGAGGCCATGCATTATGAGGAGCAGCTTAGGGAGCTGGGTATGTTTAGTCTGGAGAAGAGAGGGTTAAGAGGGGGACATGATAGCCATGTTTAAGTATTTGAAGGGATGTCATACTGAGGATGGAGCAAGCTTGTTTTCTGCTGCTCCAGAGACTAGGACATGGAGCAATGGGTTCAAACTACAGGAAAAGAGATTCCATCTAAACATTAGGAAGAACTTCCTGATAGTAAGAGCTGTTTGGAAGTGGAACACACTGCCTGGGAGTGTGGTGGAGTCTCCTTCTTTGGAGATTTTTAAACAGAGGCTGGATGGCCATCTGTCAGGAATGATTTGATTGTGTATTCCTGCATGGTAGGGGGTTGGACTGGATGGCCCTTGTGGTCTCTTCCAACTCTATGATTCTATTACACCATTCATTAAACCTTTCCTCAAAGGCACTGGAGGGGGAGGGAAGACTTTTTTCCTGCTTCTACCTGCAAGTTTGTGGCTGGAACAGATTGAATGGCAATGCGCAGGCCAAGCCAGCCAGCCATTGCCTTGGCTCCTGTCATGTGGCTGCTCCACTGCGGGGAGGAGGTGGGCCTTTGTGGATCCCCCATGAGGACATGGCAGCACCCTGGGGTTCCCCAGACCACAGGTTAAGAGCCACTGATCTTGGACAATACTGCATCCAGCACTCTGCAAATCTGGTGATGGTAGAGGTTTGTACCCATACATTCAGTCCACATCCAACTCATAGCTGAACACATGCAGACAGGGCTCACACACAGAATCTTGTTGGAAAAAATCATAGCCCATCCCCTGCCATGCAGGAATACACAACACTCCCATCCAATGTGGTCTATCCCCCTGCCGTACAGTTCTTACAGTAAAGAAGTTCTTCCTAAACTCTATAAACTGAAATCCTGGCATTGAGACTGCATGCAGCTCTTGGTCTAACTGCAAAAGCCTTCTGCAAGTGACCAGTTCAGGCTGTGGGTGAGAGTGATTTGACTTCCTACAGCAGCCAGCTGAGTAGGAATATAGAGGGGATGTGGGGAGACTGAAGGGCTATCAGAAAGAAGGGAAGGGGCTGTCAGCGAGAAAGAGAGAAAGGTCCTTGCTCTACTAACTTTGGGGTCTGGCCCCACCCACTGCTGGCTTTAGCCCCACTCACTTCCAGCACACACGTTCCCCCAAACATTACCCATGAAGGGACATGGACCTCAGAAAAAAAAAAGTTACCCATGCCTTCTGTGTCTAGAATTAACTGCTGCTGAGCAACCATCCCTCTAAGTAAACATAAATATGATTAGGTTGCATGACAATGAGGCTTTTGACTAGTATGGCATTAAAGTGCTCCAAATCCAGGAACTTAAACTGAAGAGAGAGAGGCTATTTGTCCACTGTCCTGAAACCCTTCTTTGAATGAAACCAAAGGAACTAAACAGAAACAAAACCAGAGTGATCTCATGAAAGCAGCTATAATGCCACAGGAAACAGCAATGTGACACTAGAACATCTGGTTGCTTCTTTCAACATGCAAATAGTGCCTGACATTAATTAATACAGGCTAATACAGTGCTTAGTTGGCACTTAGTTGGAAATACAGGTTGACCCCAGCATCCATGGATTTGGTATCCATGGTTTCACTTATCCACGTCCAAAATATATGTTATCTCCAGGCATTTATAGGTCCTCCAATGTGATTCTATGGTCAACATCCAGCATTCTTCACACTGAAAATAATAGGGTTCCCTACTATCCACGGGGTGGTGGTGTCTTGGAACGTATCCCCTGCGGATATGGGGGTCAACCTGTATAGGAAAGGAACACCCTCCTGCAGGACAGTGGTAGCTGATGGCTTCCATGTCAGGGGTGGTGGTAAATCCACTGCACATTTTAGTCAGAACTTTAAAGGAAACTATGGGGGATGGGGTTCAGGGCCTTGGAGATGATGAAGATGACCATCACCATCACCATCTTTGTTTATACCCCACCTTTCCTCAAGATTGGGACTCAAGGCAGCTTATAAATTAAAATGATTCTGAAATAGTGAAAAAAAATTACAACATTTTAACATTAAAATAGAATTAAGGACTTCCGGTCGGAGAGCTGAGGGGGAGAAAGTCACGACTGAGTTCTGTCCGAGACTTTCAACTAATACCGCAAATCAGGGCATTGACCCTGAACGATAGTTCAAATCCAGGAAGGATTGAACTTGGTGGGGCTAGCGTGTCCTTGGTTGCGATCTCTCTCCTCATGGAAACGGAGGTTTCTGTGATGGGAGAAACAGCTGGCAGGGGGACTGTGGCAGCCATTGTGGTATAGGACGATTGAATAAAGATCCAACCCTCATTGTTCTCTCCTGACTTTGAAAAGACTGACTTGTTTGGAAGTGCCAGACGCAAAACTCCCATCCCGGTGGTGGGTGAGGATAGATTTCCATGGTAAGATCGGTGTCTGCAGTGTTAGACTTTAATGGAGCACATGGTGTACAGCACATGAAGAACATGGCGACTGTCCTTTAAACTTGATGTAATGCCTAGACGGGCAGAGGAGAAGCACGAAAGTGGAATGGCTGGGGTGGAGATGGAGGCGGAAACACAGAGGTGAAAGCATGAGAAAGTGAAAGTAGAACAGAGCAGAACGGGGAATAGGGAGAAGAAGCTGTAAGAAATAGAAATTCCGACTCTGTTTAAAATAAGGAGAGACAGACAGTTAGGCAGAGAGACAGACTGATGAATGGTGATTATTGGATTAGTCCTAGAAGAGGATGAAGAAAAACTACTGAGTTTGTGGATTCATTTGTGGATTTAGTCCCTGAAGAGGACGAAGAGGACAGATTGCTTTCTTTGTGGAATTAGTCCCCTAAAGAGGACGAAGAGGATAAAGAGGACTGAAAAGGACAGTGCCAAGGACTGGGACTAGAGTTCAGTGAAAGAAAGAAGAAAAGAAGAAAAGGGCTGTTAAGGTTACAGACTGTACAGCACAAATTGATACATTGTAATACTTGTAACAGTGTTTATACGGTGGCTACATTGGTGATTTGACACAAATTAGCAGTAACAGGGCTGTATATTACAGGGGTTATACAAATTGATTATATTTGGGAATCAATTTAAAACTTGATACAAATTAATTAATTAATTAAAACTGTTTATATAGAGTACATGAAACAGATAAGGGGGAAGATTTTGAAGCTGACAACGGATGTTGGGAAATTTGAACTTAAAGAGATAGAGGACGATATAAACTTGGACTGTTGAAAAGAAAGTGGTTGAAGGGTGACATCTAGTGGAATAAATCAATCATTACAGGGAAAATATATTATGTTATATTATATATTATATTATATTGCATTGTGACTTTTTGACTTACCCTGTTGATATATACAATTAGATATATACTAATTATTGAGGTACTAATTGATGGGTACAAGATATGGGCCATAGGAGCTGATAAGATAAATTGATTTAAAATATTGAGATAAACTGATATTAAACTACCTACATAGAGTTACTAGGACTAAAAGGAAATAGACAAGGGGGGAAATACTGGAAATGATTGAAGCCGGAATTATACGGCTACAGGATAAACCGAGTCTGAAGAGATAGAAGGAAAATAAATTTGGATTGAGAAATAGGAAATATTTACCCAGGGATTTGGATCTGATATATTAAAGGGAACTTACTTATAATTTGGATTGTGTCAATTTAAGTTATGAACAAGTGGTATAGAGTTGAATGAACAGGGGATTCTCTAACTTAGTGTATATTAAGAATTAATTAACTAATTAAGAATTAATTAACAATAAGAATTCAAGAATGGTGACAGGCACTAGAGCCAAAACAGGTGCTCAAACATCAACACAAACACAAATCCCCTTTGCAAGAAGGGGGTCAACTGAAACCCCAATAAAGCAGTCAGACATTGGAATACAAATATTGGAAGAACTCAAAAGTTTTAAGAAAGAACTATGGGAGGAATTTAAATTTTTTAAGAAAGAGATAAGGTCAGACATGGAGAAAATAGACAGTAAACTGGACAACTTAACAACGGAAATGACAAGGTTAAAAACGAAGGTAAATGAAATTGAAGGAAGATCAGATGAACTGGGGAAACAAACGCAACTGACAAGGGAAGAACAAGAGAAAGAGAGGAATATGATATTGATGCAGGAAATGAGATATAGAGACAATTGTATAAGACTGAGAGGTATTGTGGAAAGTACAAGAGAAGATTTATGGGAGAAAATAATTCCCAGTTTGACTAATTTTATAGATATAAGGGAGGAGGAAATGGAGCAAGCAATAGAAAAATTGTTCCATGTAAGCTCTGCAGTGGCTAGAGAGAAGAAAATCCCAAGAGATGTGATTGTTATATTTAATCGAACAAAGAATAAAAGAGAAAATAATTCAAACTAGCTATACAGAAAAGTTAAAAATAGATGAGAAAGATGTACACATTTTTAAAGACATACCAGCAGAAGTACTAAAGAGACAAATATATCGACCTTTAACCCAGAAACTTAAGAAGCTTGGCATCACATATAGATGGGAACGGATAGAAGGAATTACATTCATGTATCACCAGAAAAGACAAAGAATAAACACAGCAGAAAAAGCAGCAGATTTTATTGAAATTCTGGAAACCAAGGAAAGAAAAAGAGCCGAAGCTAGATACAAAAAGAAGAGGGGGGGAAATGGAAAATCAGCCGAATGATCAAAGGAAGGAAAGACAATAGAAGAAGAAGATAAGGATGATGATGAGGAAGGTAAACCAGAATCTGGCGAGGAGGGAACTGGACAAGGAGAGACAAGAAAAGGTGATAGTTCCGAAGGAGGAGAATTAGAAGAGGAATTTGAGGAGGAAGAAACAACTTAGAAATGGTGATAACAATAAGAACCTGGAACGTGAAGGGGATGAATGCCCCGAAAAAGAGGGATCAAAATTTTCATTTATTGGAGAAGTGTGAAGCCAAAATTATTTGCCTACAGGAAACTAAAATCAGGGAAAAAGATAATAAATTATTGATCAGGCCAAAGCTGGACAATGTTTCTTCTCAAATGCAAAAAAAAAAAAAAAAAAAAAGGAGTTGCAATCTATGTTAAGAACAATTACGAAGCTACAGAGATACTAAATAATAAGGAAGGACACTATATTGCGGTAGAAATAAATATGATTAATTTGAAAATAGCATTAATTGCCATTTATGCTCCAATAGAACAAAAAGCCCAATTCTACCAAAAATTATATCAGGAAATATCAAATTTGACTAAACAAAATATTATAATTGCAGGAGACTTCAATGGAGTTCTAGATGCAAAACAAGATAGGATGACAAATTCAAATAAGAAGCCCCATGGAGAACTCCCAAAAATCTGCAGGAATATGTTAGAAGACTTTGATTTGGTAGATGTATGGACAAAAAAAATACAAAGGGGAAACAGGATATACTTTTTTTCTCGGAAACTCACAAATCTATGTCAAGGATTAACATGTATTGGATATCAATGGAATTACTAATAAAAATTAAAGAGATGGAAATAATGGAGAGAATACTATCTGATCACAATCCTATAGAGTTAAAATTATTAAATCCAAAAAGAAGCTACATATGGAGACTAAAAGATGAATTGATAAAAGATGAGCAATTTGTAAAAAAAGTAAAAAAAAAATACAAGAATTCTTCAGAATAAATAAGGGAGAAGAAGTCACACAAAAAACAACTTGGGATGCCTTTAAGGCAACGATTAGAGGCATATTCCTTCAAAAAGGAGCTGAAATGAAAAAACATAAGCAGGAGAAAAACCAAAAATTGGCAAACAGCTTGAAAGAGAAGGAAAAAAACCTGAGGGAAAATCCAAAGAATACAAAATTACAGATGGAAATAAAACTAATTCAAGAAACTCTTAAAACCGACATAACTGAAGCAATAGGGAAAAAATTAAAAAGAATAAGACAAAGGTATTTTGAAAGAGCAAATAAAGCGGGTCGCTGGATGGTGTTTAGACTGAAAAAAGATGTGGAGAAAAAGTTAGTTACAGAAGTCAAGGTTGGAGAAAAAAGAAATTAAGAAAAGATTTGATAAATATTACAAATTATTATATGCAAAAAAGGAGGAAACAGGCAAAATTGGAAGCAATGGATAAGTACTTGAAAGAAAATACGAAAATGAAACTAATGGAACAACTGAAAGAAAAGCTAGACCAGCCCATTGATAGTGTTGAAATACTACAAGCTATTAAACAATTAAAATCGGGAAAAGGACCAGGTCAAGATGGCTTTACACCAGAATTTTACAAGACTTTTTACGAAGAATTAATTACACCACTCCAACAGGTTTTGAATAAGATACCAAAAGAAGGCATACCAAAATCATGGCAAATGGCTAATATTACCCTTGTACCAAAACAAGGAAAAGAAAAATCTAACATGGCAAGTTACCATCCCATCTCACTCTTAAATGTGGATTATAAAATCTTTACAATGATATTAGCGAACAGAATGAATAGCGTAATAAAGAGTATAATTCATGAAGATCAGGCATAAAAGGCAGACATATGTCAAACAATATAAGAACGATGATAAATGCCATAGAATATTATGAAAGAACCAATAATAAGAAAGCTGCCTTTATTTTTATTGACGCGGAGAAGACCTTTGATAATGTAAATTGGACATTTATAATGAAAACGCTGACTGAATTGAACTTTGGAGATACATTTATTACAAATATACAAATGATATACAAGACTCAAAAGCTTCTTTAATAATAAATGGAGAAAATACTGAAACATTTGATATTTTCAAGGGAACGCGGCAGGGATGTCCACTATCACCAATGCTTTTTATCTTAGCCTTAGAACGTCTAAATAATCAAATAAGAAATGACAAACAGATACCTGGTCTTAAAATTAAAAATCAAGAATACAAAATAAAAGCATTTGCCAATGATATTGCCATAATCTTGGAAGATCCACTAGAAAATATAGAGAATCTGTTCAACATAATCAAGAAATATGGGGAATTAACAGGATTTAAACTTAATAAAGAAAAGACAGCTATAATAACCAAAAACTTGACTTTGAAAGAAGAAAAGCAATTGAAGGAAGCATCAGGATGTAAAATTTAAAGGAGGGTTAAATACTTGGGAGTGTGGATCAATAAGAAAAACATTGACCTTTATGATAGTAATTACAATAAATTATGGAAAGGAATAAAAGCTGACTTAGCGAGATGGAACAAACTTGACCTATTCTTACTTGGGAGAATAAACATCATTAAAATGAATGTTCTACCGAAGTGCTTATTTCTTTTTCAAAATTTACCTATTCTGACAAATGAAAAAAACTTTACAGCAATGGACATCTGACTTAAATAAATTAATATGGAAAGGAAGAAGAGCGAGGATAAAAGGATCAGCTTTGACTGCAAGTAAGGAAGCAGGAGGCACTTCCTTACCAAATCTAAAACTATATTTCATTGCATCTGGAATCAGTTGGCTCTCATATTGGATAAAATTGGAAAATACCAGAATACTAACGCTAGAAGGACGATCACTCAGATTCGGATGGCACGCATATTTAGAATATGATAAACAACAAATAAATAAAGATTTTGGAAATCACATAATAAGAAAATCCCTCCAAAAAATCTGGCAAAAAATTAGAAAGCAATTTTACACCAAGCTACCAACATGGATTTCTCCGCAAGAGGCGTTTTTAGGAAGGTGGGAGAAGGAGGAACAATGGTTGAAATATGATGACTTGATTAATCAAGAGAAATGGAAAAAAGGAGAAGATATTATTATCCACACAAGAGAAGAATTAGAAATAAGAGGCATACATATGAATTGGTTCAAATACCTGCAAATTAAAGATAAATTTCAAGAAGACAAGTGCAAATATGGCTTTGAAACATCCAAAACAGAAATTGATAAATTGATCTGGGGAGAGAAAAAACAAAATATCCCAATATTACAAACTGTTACTAGAAAGAAACCTGGAGAGTGAAATAATATCAGACGCAATGGTTAAATTGGCCCAAGATCTTGGAGAAACTATAACCCTGGAAGAGTGGGAGAAGGCATGAAAAGAAACAAACAGATTTACGACATGTTTAGCTTTAAAAGAAAACCATCTTAAGATGGTAAATAGATGGTACTTAACACCTGCGAGACTTAGTAAAATTTATAAAATTCAAAATAACAAGTGCTAGCATTGTGAAAAAGATATAGGGACAATGTATCATATGTGGTGGGGATGTCCAATAATACAAAAATTCTGGATAAAAGTCCATAAAACAATTCAAAAAACCTTTAATGTTCAATTTGTAATGGACTCAAACTATATCTATTAAATATAACATTGAACCTAGAGAAGGAGTTCATCTGGCGATATTGGAGAATACTGCTATATTTAACAACTGCAGCTAGACTGATAATAGGAGCTAATTGGAAGAAAAAGGAAAACCTCCTGATTGAAGACTGGCTCTTGAAACTCTGGGAGATGTTGGAAAATGATAGGCTTACACATATCATAAATAAGAGAAAGAGGACTAAACTTGAGGAAGAATGGTCTCCAATCCGCAAATATTGGAAGAAAAGATGGAATATGAAAGAGAATGTATAAAATAAATAAAAATATATAAGTAATACATTAACGTAAGGACGGACCTAAATGATATAAAGGAATAAAATAATAACATAACAGTTAAAAGGACACTGAAATGGGAAGCGAATGCATCAGTGGGAAAACAAAATTTTAAAAAAATGGAAGAAAGTGTTAAGCAAATGAATAACAAATATGTAAGGGAGGGAAATGAGCCTAGACTTTTAGAAATTGAAGAAAAGGGAGATAAAGATAAAGGAGTTTGAATTTTGTGAGTTTGAATTTTTTTAAACTCCTGGGAGAGGCTGCTTGTTGCAGTGGGTGGAGCTTCTGTGAGTTTGATTTTTTTTTTTAACTCCTGGGAGAGGCTGCTTGTTGCAGTGGGTGGAGCTTCTGTGAGTTTGATTTTTTTTAAACTCCTGGGAGAGGCTGCTTGTTGCAGAGGCATGCACCTAACGGCGCACGAGTTTGAGTAGCCAAAAAAACCATACTTAAAAGTACAGCATAGAGTTTTCAGCATTAACTAAGAGTTCTTAGATTACCTAAAAACTCTCACCATGGACACTGAGGGGACTATGGCGGTCACCTGCAATACTTGTGTGATGTTTGTCTTCTTGGCTACAGACGTAGGGAACTTCACATGTACCAAGTGCAAGTTGGTAGCCCTCTTGGAGGAGAAAGTCTAGCAGCTGGAGACACGGGTAGCTACACTTCAACAGATTCGGGAGCAAGAGGTTTTCCTGGACAGAACAGAACAAACACTCTTGGACGGGGACCGCACAGAGGAACTGGCTGGGGAGGAGAGGGTCACTCCACAGACACAGGAGGTAGACAGCTGGAAGAATGTCACACACAGAACAAGAAAATCCAGGGATACTTCGAGCAGCTTGCAGCTACAGAATCGATTCGAAGCCCTCTCTCTTATCAAGGACAATGAGGAAGAACAGCATGGACAGACTTCAGGGGCAGAGCAGGGGACCTTGAGAGGACCCGCAAGGAAAAGCAGCTGCGAAGCCTCGGTGGAGGCGTGTGGTGGTGGTGGGAGACTCCTTGCTGCGAGGTACAGAAGCAGTGGTTTGTGGGCCTGACAAGATGTCTCGGGAGGTGTGTTGTCTCCCTGGGGCAAAGATCCGTGATGTGACAGAGAGGCTAACAAGACTCATCAAGCCTACGGATCATTACCCCTTCCTTTTGGTCCATGTGGGAACAAATGATATGGCAAGGCACAGCTTTCCAAAGATCAGAAGAGATTATGAGGCTCTGGGGAGGAATCTGAAAGAAATGGATGCACAGGCTGTCATCTCGTCTCTTCTGCCAGTTGAAGGGCATGGTCCAGGAAGAGAGAGGAAAATAGCCGATGTAAACAACTGGCTCCGTAGATGGTGTCCGAGAACAATTTGAATTCTTGGATCATGGGCTGCGCTTCCATGAGGGGGGACTTCTGGCAAGAGACGGGGTGCATCTCATACCAGTTGGCAGAAACGTTTTTGCCTACAGTCTCAAGAATTTGATCAGGAGGGCTTTAAACTGAGTCATATGGGGGAAGGAGACAGTATTCTGGAAGGCAAAAGAGCTGGAGAAAATAGTCAAGCTGTCATAGAGGGAACAAGGCAAACAGTGCAAGGACCCAACAGTGGGAGGCAAAAAAACTTGCACAGGCAGCAAGTAAAGGGAACACGTCTTAGATGTCTCTACACTAATGCACAGAGCATGGGAAATAAGCAAGATGAACTTGAACTCCTAGCACTACAAAACAAATATGATATAATAGGCATTACTGAAACCTGGTGGGATGAGTCTCATGATTGGAATGTAGGAATAGAGGGGTACAACCTTTTTAAGAGAAACAGGCCAAACAGGAAAGGAGGAGGAACAGCATTATATGTCAAGGATATTTACACCAGTGAAGAGATCCATGACATCAATACTGGAAGCCAGGTGAAGAGCATCTAGATAAAAATTAAAGGGGAGGGAAACAACAGGGATGTTAATGTGGGACTCTACTACAGACCCCCAAGTCAGACGGAGGAATTGGATGATGCCTTTCTAGAACAGATGAACACACACGCAGAAAGGAGAGATGTAGTAGTGATGGGTGACTTCAACTATCCTGATATTTGCTGGCAATCTAACTCAACCAAAACTTCAAGGTCTAGCAAATTCCTGACTTGCCTGGAAGACACTTTCATGGTCGAAAGGGTGGGAGAGGCAACAAGGGGGTCAGCTATTTTAGATCTGATCCTACCCAACAGGGATGACCTGGTTAATGGGGTGCAAGTGGTGGGATCCTTAGGTGAGAGTGATCATGTTCTCCTGGAATTTGTTGTAGAATGGAAAGGAGAAGCCAGGCATAGTCAGACACGCATTCTTGACTTTAGGAGAGCTGATTTCAATAAACTCAGGGAAATACTGGGGGTGATCCCATGGTCAGGAATACTAAAAGAGTAGAGACCTCAAGACGGATGGGACTTTCTCAAAAGGGAGATACTGAAGGCACAATTTCAAACAGTACCATTGAGGAAGAAAAATGGGAGGTGTCTCAAGAAACCAGGATGGATGACTAAAGAAATATCAACAGAGCTAAGTTTTAAACAGAACATGTATAAGAAATAGAAAAAGTGGGAAATCACCAAAGAAGAATTCAAACAGATGGCGAACACGTGTAGGAGTAAAGTCAGAAAAGCTAAAGCACAGAATGAGCTCAGGCTTGCTAGAGAGGTTAAGAACAATAAAAAGGGTTTTTTTGGGTATGTCTGCAGCAAAAGGAGGAAGAAGGAAATGGTAGGGCCACTACGCGGAGAAGATGGCAAAATGCTAACGGGACAGAGAAAAGGCAGAATTACTCAACACCTTCTTTGCCTCAATGTTTTCAGAAAAGGAAAAGGAGGACCAACCTGAGGATAAAAGTACAGAAGACACAACAGGGGAAATCCAGCACAGAATAAGCAAAGAGGTAGTACAGGAATACCTTCTTAATCTAAATGAGTTTAAATCTCCAGGACCAGATGAACTACATCCAAGAGTATTAAAAGAGGTGGCAAATATAATCTCAGAGCCATTGGAAATAATATTTGAGAACTCCTGGAGAACAGGAGAAGTCCCAGCAGACTGGAGGAGGGCAAACGTTGTCCCCATCTTCAAAAAGGGGAAAAAAGAGGATCCCAACAATTATCGTCCAGCTAGTCTGACATCAATACCAGGGAAGATTCTAGAGCAGATCATTAAACAGAGAGTCTGTGAACATTTAGAAGGCAATGCCATAATCACAAAAAGTCAACATGGGTTTCAGAGTAACAAGTCATGCCAGACTAATCTGATCTCCTTTTTTGATAAAATTACCAGCTTGGTAGATGAAGGGAACGCTGTGGACATCGCATACCTTGATTTCAGTAAGGCCTTTGACAAGGTTCCCCATGACATTCTTGCAAACAAGCTTGTAAAATGTGGGCTAGACAAGTTAACAGTTCAATGGATTTGTAATTGGTTGACCGGCCAAACCCAAAGGGTGCTCAGCAATGGCTCCTCTTCATCTTGGAAAGATGTGACCGTGGGGTGCCACAGGGTTCTGTCCTGGGCCCAGTGCTATTCAACATCTTTATCAACGACTTGGATGAGGGAATTAGGGGCATACTTACCAAATTTGCAGATGACACCAAATTAGGAGGAGTAGCTAATACCCTGGAGGACAGGATAAAAATTCAAGATGACCTGGATAAACTGGAGAGCTGGGCCAAAGCTAACAAAATGAAATTCAATACGGAGAAATGTAGGGTACTGCACTTAGAGCGAAAAAATGAAATGCATAGATATAGGATGGGGGAGACCTGGCTGAATGAGACTACGTGCGAAAGGGATCTAGGAGTCCTAGTAGACCACAAGTTGAACATGAGTCAACAGTGTGATGCGGCAGCTAAAAAGGCCAATGCGATTTTGGGCTGCATCAATAGAAGTATAGTGTCCAGATCAAGGGAAGTAATAGTGCCGCTCTATTCTGCCTTGGCCAGACCTCACCTAGAATACTGTGTCCAGTTCTGGGCACCACAATTCAAAAAGGATATTGACAAATTGGAGCGTGTCCAGAGGAGGGCGACTAAAATGGTGAAAGGTCTGGAAACGATGCCTTATGAGGAGAGACTTAGGGGGCTGGGTATGTTTAGCCTGGAAAAAAGACGGTTAAGAGGCGATATGATAGCCCTGTTTAAGTATTTGAAGGGGTGTCACACTGAGGATGGAGCAAGCTTGTTTTCTGCTGCTCCAGAGATTGGAACACGGAGCAATGGATGCAAGCTCCAGGAACAGAGATTCCACCTCAACATGAGGAGGAACTTTTTGACAGTAAGAGCTGTTCAGCAGTGGAATGCACTCCCTCGGAGCGTGGTGGGGTCTCCTTCCTTGGAGGTCTTTAAACAGAGGCTGGACGGCCATCTGTCGGGGATGCTTTGATCGTGATTTCCTGCATGGCAGGGGGTTGGACTGGATGGCCCTCATGGTCTCTTCCAACTCTGCAATTCTATGATTCTATGATTCTATGAAAAGAGAAAAGAATATCTCAAACGGGAGGGAACTAAAGGAAGTAAGAAAGATGGATGGAAAGAAGGAGGATATTGTAATGTGAGAGAGTGAGATCAAGTTTAGGGAAAGAAGTGGTTGGGATAGGTGGGAGGGATGTGTGGAAGAAGAAGAAGGGAGTTTAGATGGAAGATGGTGGAAGAATAGATGGGAAGGTATGAGAAAAGAAAAGATAAGAGGGGATAAAATAGAATTAAGCTATTAACAATATGAAAGCAATTTAAACCATACACTTCATGTAAAAATGACCTTATGTAAATGGTTAGGTCATTTGAAATGTGCACAAAAACCGAGAGGGGATGCAATGCTACTCTGACATGGAGACCGCCAACCACCGTAGCCAAAGCTATAACATGGCCAAAATTTCAAGATCTTTGTAAGAGTTCAGCCCTTGACACTCCCCAAGAAAATTAGGACCAAGTAGTATTGATGCTAAAGCTCCCAACCAGAGATGCTAACCACAGATGTATGTTCAGTCAGGGTAGGGAGCAAGTAGATCTAAATATTCTGAAGGCACCAGATCCTGTCTGATTTTGGAAGCTAAGCAGGGTCAGGCCTGGTTAGTATTTGGTTGGGGACCACCAAGAAATACCCAGTGCTGTAGGCTATAATTCAGGGAAATGTAATGGCAAACCATCTCTGAGTATTTCTTGCCTAAGATAACCTTATGAAGTTTGTGGGACTGCCATAAATCATGAAGCAACTTGAAGACAAACACACAGAAAGCAACTGTCTGACATACCACAAGAGAGCTTCATGTACACATTTTGAAGATGCTTCATGGTGTGTTCTCCACTTTCCCAGCCCCCTCCCCAAAAGACTTTCAGCTTTCACTTTGACTTCAGGTCTTTTAATAGTGTGCAGTGTTCCCAGATGAATCATCTGCTGGAACAACTATTTCAGTTCCAGAATTTTGATAGGCCCTGCTATGGGACACTGAGCAAAGAGGACAGAGGAAGCAACCGTTTGTGTTCTGAATGACTCATCTATTCAGTCCTGGCCACTGAGTGAATAATTCCAAAGTTTATGAGTGAATGATTTCAAAATTTACGGGGAGCTATACAAAGGCTACTAAGTCTAAGAGGAAATCATTTATGGTAAAGAGAGAATGCAACGTTTTTAGAATCATTTTCCTGTATAAAACACCCTTCCGTCTGCCACAGACTGCTTTATCAAGATGATCTGCAGCTGTTTGGTAACAGAACTGTCTGTCTTCTTGTTGCAGCTTTAACATAGTGCTCTACTCCCACCTAATAGCATAAGAATTTTCACTGCAAATTGAACAGGACTGTCTAGGAAACATACTTGTGAAGTAAAAGGTCTTCTTACTTCAGTTAGCAAATTTTAAAAAGTTAACCCAGGTCTATGGGACAGACACTTTCCCCAACATATTATATTACATCATATCATCATAGAATATTATTACACTATTCAGTTCAACACACACACCTCAATCTGCATTGTCAATTTGCACACGACATGAAACACAATCCTATGATTATTCAAAAGGTAGGTTCTACGGGTTTCCAACGTTGTTGTTATAATTATTTGTATCCCATCTTTTCCTCAAAATTGTGACTCAAGGCAGCTTACTATTTTAAAAAGAATCATACAGCTAAAAACCTACAAAAAGTGAACACTAATATGGAACCAAACTGTTCACAGTATTAAAACAATTCAAAACCTACGCTTAAAAAGATAACATGCAAGTAAAAGGATAAAAAGCTATTGAAAACAGTTCAGTTTAAAACAAAAGCACTCTTAGCCTGTTCTTTAAAAACTTTAAAACTGTTTTAAAAGCCTGTTGGAATAAAAAAGATTTTAAACTCTAAAGGTTTTTAGAGTTTACTCATGAGGAAGAGTGTATATGATTGTACCCCAAGTGCAGCTTAAGCCTCCAAAAGAAGAATTCCTTTGACTTTGAACAGATCTTGAAAGACCAATAGCCCACGGTTTTCTCTTTCTGGAGAGATTCTCTTAAAATAGCCCTGCTTTGTTAAATACCCTCTAATTTGGCCCATAGTGTACATCTTTGCAGGCTTGCACTGTCTCATCAATCAATATTGGCCCAATAAGAGTCACCACTAATCTATAAGTTTCTCACTTTCCATACTCCCCCCCCCCAAAAAAGCAACCATGCTTTCTATCAAACAAAGTTTATTACTGCACAGCTTAACCCAGTGGAGTCATATGACTCTTGAAAAATTACATCAATTCATTTACTATTAAATCAGGTACTCCACCATTTCCATCCATTCTGCCAGTTGTGTTATTGAAATTCACTAACTACCCCAGGGTATGTGGCGTTGGGAGAACGTCAAAAGCCCAGGCGGTACTGCATGAGTCATAACATGTCCCACTGCTTTCCAAGTGAGTCCAATTATAAATCCACTGTTGGCACTGAAACAAAGGACAATATAATAGGCATTTTGGTGCTGTTTTGAAATGCCTTTGTTAACCCTAAGACAAAGCTTAGAGTTGAGCTAAAGAGTTCCTTGTTAGGAGACTTTAGCTCATATTATGAATGCTTGCTTAGCCAAAAAAAAAAAAGATTGTCTGGTTAGGTATATTTTACTGAGCACTGTAACTTCCGAAAGTCTGGGTCAGCCTTCCCTAAACTGGTGCCCTGCATATCTGTTGCATTACAAGTTCTATCAGCCCCAACAAACATGGATAATAATGTTGGTTGGGGATGATGGTTTTTGTAGGCCACAGGGCACTAAGTTGAAGGAGGTTGGCCTGGGCATTTGCAATGGTATAACCACTTTGGTGCTTCAGCTAAGTCAGACCTGTACAGAAGAGTTGCCTGCTTTGTCTATACGATCTTAACTCAGACATTTTTGATGGAACTGTTGTTTATCTATACAGAGTTATGCTGGATGCAGTCTTCAAAGGAACATGTATAGAAAGGAGCTGCCTAGGATGCAAAGAAGAATGAGTGATCCGAGGTAGAACTACATAGATTCTGACACTGCATTTGCATAAGCAACAGTTTTGCTTCTGCATATACAGTACTAGAATTGTTATTGTTGTTGTGTGCCTTCAAGTCTTTTCCGACTTATGGCAGTTTCTGCCTTCTGACTAAGGCAAACCTATCACAGGGCTTTCTGAGGGCCAAGAGTATGTGATTTGCCCAAGGTCACCCAGTGGGTTTTCATGGCCGAGTGGGGATTTGAACCCTGGTCTCCAGGGTTGTAGTCCAACACTCAAACCACTATGCCATGCTGGCTCCTTCCTAGAATACTGTGGTGGAAAAGATAAGGGTTCAAATGGAAATGAAATAAACTGTTTACATATCTCATGTCTTGGGCTCATCAGCTCCCCTAAGTTACCTGCTACCACTCAGCCATTATTAATCCACTGAACATTTAATGGATGGTACACCTGGAAATTCAAAGGTGAGCACAACACATTTATTAACAAGCCCATTGACTACTTAAACAGAAGCAACTCTGTGAACAAGAATTTGGCATAAACAGTCAGAAACATATATCCAATGTATGCATAAACTCCAAATGGATATTGATTTGGATGCTTGTCATATTTTCTAGAACTTTATGCATAGATAATTTCTTAATATTGTATTTCCTCTCTATTTACTTTTTGCATTTACTTCCCCCCCTTTCACTTGCTCCCCAACGTTCCATATGATTTCCCCCCTCCGCCTCATAAGCCACTTTTTCACTTTAGAGCCAGTCACCCTCTCTCTTTTACAACTGGTCTTCCCCACACACTGCTTTGTCAAGACTCATGAGGATACTGTGGGGATAAGGAGATCCACAGGCGCCCCCTTGAGATCTTTGAAAGGAAGGCAGCATACACATTTAACAAAATAAATGAAAACTTTGTGAACTTAAAGGCCCACATTAGATCATAGAATCATAGAATCATAGAGTTGGAAGAAACCTCAAGGGCTATCCAGTCCAACTCCCTGCCATGCAGAAATATTTTAGCTTGATGTTGTTTTAATCTTGCTGTAAGCCGCCCCGGTTGCCGAGCAGAGGGGTGGGTTAAAAATAAAAATTTATTATTATTATTATTATTATTATTATTATACACAGTCAAATCATTCCCAACAGATGGCCATCCAGCCTCTGTTTAAAAACCTCCAAAGGAGACTCCACCACACTATAAGGCTGTGTATTAGATGTTAAAAAGGCATGGGCACTGAAGCAAGAGGGAGGCAGAAGGGGCTCATGCCCTCCTGAAGACTAGATGTCAGGATCTGCCTCTCCTTGCAGGACTAGGCCCCTGCTGTAGCAGTCGGCACAGCCTCTTTGCAGACTCAGGCCCTGGCGGTGGGAGTCTTGGAAGAACCAGGGCCCAGCTATCAGATGCAGCCAGCTGCAATCATGCAGTGCACCTGAAGCAGCCAGGGGGAATTGCTACTTAAGAGTAGCATTCCGCCCTCAGTCTTTGCCTCAAGAACATGGTTTGTTGTGTTGGTTGTAGCTGTTTCTTGCTCTTGGACCTTGGTATCTTGCCTTGACCTGCCACTTGTGTGCAGACTTTTGCTTGCCTCTCAGACTTACCTCTGGCCCCTGGATATCTGGTATGTGCTCTGATCTTGGAGTGTTTTTGGAGTTTGGCTTGCTTGATCTCTGATTCCTGTATTTCTGAGCTGGTACTCCCTTACTAGATCTTGCCTTGTCTCTGGCCCTGTTGGGCTCCTTAGTACATGGTCTGACTCTGGACTGTTTTGGACTTTGGCTTATCTTTGACCCTGCCTGGATTTTGGACTCTGTCTCTTGGGTTCCTGACCTGGCCTTGGCACTAGATCCTGACACTAGATTAGGGGGACCCATGAAATGATCAAACAAAATTGAACCACCAAGATTCTTATGTAGTTGAGTCCTCTCAGGAATTATGAATCAGAATGGTATCAAATTATCATTATTTTGCTATTGCTTTCCTAGTACTCAGACTGTTATCATTTTTGATTGGGTGATGATGATTATTTAAGTGCAATGTATTGTATTTCTGTTGTTTTGTCAAAACGTACCTGCAAGCAGTCAACATTAGTAATGAATTGCCTTGCCAATGTGAATCCCTCTCCCCACCTTAAAAACAGTTCCAGGATCCCTGTGAGAAGGGATGCCAGCTGAACATAAGATAACAAGGGCAAATGGATGCTCTCTTTGTGTACTCTCCAGATGTCCTGATTTGAAAGGGACAGTCCTGATTAGTCCTTCATCATCCCATTTTCTCAGCTGCTTTTAAAATATCCTAGTTTCTCTTTCTTCCTCTGACCCTTGGTCCTCTACTTACATCAGTTGCTTCAAACTGAGTTCAAAGTGCAAAAGTAGTTGGCACTCAATTAACCCAGCAGAGGGGAGAGGAGGGGTAGAATTTAGCTCTTCCCAGTAGGCTTAGGCAAAAACAAACCATTGCAGCCTCTCATAGGCTTATGTGTACTTTGTTATCAATAACTTGCCATCTTGACCACACTCTCATGTTGCTTGGCTACCTGTGTCCTTCTTTTCATCTGTGAAATGTTGGAAGATACGTTCTTGCTTTTCAAACTGTGGCAAAATACCCAAAGGTGAAGCTTTGGTCTATGCCAGTGGTTCTTAACCTGTGGTTCATGTACCCCCAGAGGGCTACAATGTCCCACACAGGGAGTGCTTAAAGACTGCTTAGCCCACTTTCTCCCTGCAGTGGAGCAGCCATATGACAGGAGCCAAGGCAAAGGCTGGCTTGCTGGGCCTGTGCATTGCTGTTCAACCCACTCCAGTCACAAATTGGCAGGAAGAAGCAGGAGAAAAGTCTTCCCTCTCTGTCTGGTGACTCTGAAGGAAGGTTTGATGGATTATGTAATTGTTAATAGAACAGTGTTGTTGTTGTTGTTCTAAATCTTGAATTAAGTCTTGCGGCAACAAAAGATATTTAAAGGGTCCCTGGTAAAGAAAAGGTTAAGAACCGCTGGTCTATGCGGATTTTCTGAACAACATTTTCTTATGAAAGCGCAAGGAAGGTCCTCCTCATTGAAACTTCACCCATCCTCCTGTGATTGCTTTAAGCACCCCATCACTGTATATAAAAAAGGAATCCAAAACACCCTACTATTCTATCACCATTTTCCATTAGCATGGTGCAGCAGTTTTAGCTTTGTATTCAGACTCTTAGAGACCATGGTTCAAATCCTCACTTACCCATGGAAACCCACTGGGTGACTTTGGGCAAGGCACACTCTCAGCCTCACAGGAAAGCAAGGATATTCCCCTCGGAAAAAAATCTAGCCAAGATAATGCCATTATAGGTTTGCCTTAGGGTCAGAAATTACTTGAAGGCACGTAACAACAGCAACATCAGTCCCAAAAGATGCTTAAAAGAAAGCTGTAGAAGTCAAAAGATTGTGCAGGAAATATCGTCCATGGATACTTAAAAAAAAAAAAAAAACCAGAACACCATAAGTATTTGAGGAGGAGGAATGTTTGTGTCAAATACCAAGCTAATGAAGCCTGCAAAGAAGTGGAAGCAAGATGGAAGCCATTGAAATTGGCTTTGACTTTGCCACAAGACACAAGATCAGCACGGCTTGGCATACTGGCGAGATATGAATTTAAACCACTTTTTTTTTTGCTTTGAGGTTTGAGTGCTCTTATATTATTAGAGAGCATTGTATTTTATGCTATACTGCATTTTATATTCTGATTTTTAGCCTTTTGTGTTTCATAAGCCCTGGTCTAATGATTAGTTTGGAAGCCTCATTCATTTCCCCCATATGCACAGTCCAATTCTTCTAACTGACAGGCTTGTGGCCAATAGGAAAGCATGGCATTTTGTTTTGTACTCAGTAAATGGAAGCAAACTGATTGGTGGGGAATCTGTGTGTTCCTCCCTCTAAGGATTTCTGCTCTGCCATTATATTTTGACATGGCTCACTACAGCCTAGGGAGCCAGCACGGAGCACTGGTTTTGAGTGTTGGGCTATGACTCTGAAGACAAGGGTTCAAATCCCCACCCAGCTATGAAAATTCACTGGGTGATCACAGGCAAGTCACACACACTCAGCCCTCAGAAAACCCTGTGATAAGTTCACCTTAGGGTCGCCATAAGTTGGAAATGACTTGAAGGCACACAACAACAAACTATAGCCTTAGATTATGTCCTTGGCTCTAGCAGTGGCCAACTGACTGTTCACAAGACCCATTCCAAAAGGAGAGTTCTTGTCTAAAAGTCAAGAGCTTTGCCTGAAGAGAAAGTACAGAAAAAGGAGGAAAGCTTAGGAGGAAAGCATAGAAAAGCCTGACTTATTGGAATCTTTGATTGGCCAAGAGGAAACAGAACGAGCCCTGCAAAGTAGATGGCTACTCAGAAGTTGGACAGGATAAGAGTGACAAAGTCTGTTAAAATGTTGGATCTATCAACTAGAAAAAGTTGCAAGCCAGTTCAACTGTCTTCCAGGAGTAGTTTGGGAACTGAATTCCCTGGGCAATATTAGCTAAGAATGTATTTGCTGGCATAGAAGACGAGAACAGAGAAGGAAAATATCACAAGATGCCATAGAATACACTTAAAAACATTGAGGGGTGGCTACATGAATGTGATGTCTATTATTCATGTGTGGTGGAACTGCAAAAAAGCAACGGAATACTGGACACAAATACATGAAATAATTTTTAAGATCTTGCAATGCAGAATACAGAAAGATCCAAAGATGTATTTGTTGAATATGGTAAACAAAGAATTAGAAAAGAAATATGGCAAAATGTTATACTGATAATAGCGCCAGAATCACATACGCAAAGACATGGAAAGAAGACACAATACTTGAAATGTCCGACTGGATCCTCAAATATACAAGAATATATGGAAATTGATAAACTAACCTGCCTAATTAGAAACCATTCCATAGATAAATTCAAGAAAGAATGGAAGGCATTGATAACATATTTCAAAGAGAACTGGGGTGTTAAAGTAACAATAGGAATAGAGTTCTAAATGAATAATGAGGAAAATAAGAGCAATAAAAATCAGTTACATGATGTTTAAGTGTTATTTCCTTGCTTATTTGTTTTTATATATTTATTTCATTATTAGATTATTTTGATGTTTATGGTTTGTTTTCTATTAATATGTATCAACAATAAAGGTATTTAGGAAAAAAACATGAATGCAATGTCTACCAGAATCAGAACTAATGTATCTCTCTCTGGCTTTTCTTCGCAAATGGAGATTCAGGAAGGACTCATCCCGCGCTTTCTGCCAAGCGCGCTGATTCGGAATTGGATTCATCCTTTATTAACAATAAAGATATTTAGAAAAAAATATATGAATGCAATATCTAGCAAAATCAGAACGAATGTATACCATCAGTGAAATCAAGCCCCGAAGCTTAGCTTGGTCTATATGGTTTCAGACTACAGGTGGACAACTGCAAGTGTTCCTTAATTTTATCCTACTTTTCAACCAAAAAAAGTGATACCTTTATTGGCCAACCAAATGCAAAATGCATGGTGCAAGCTTTCGAAGTTCTTCTGGCTTCTTCATCAGGCAAAAGATGTTTATTTTTTAAAAAGAAAAGTGACCATGTTGGAGTCACAGGCCTACATGCTGTTTCAGCCGTTGCTTGTGTTGTTGTTCAGGTGTGGGGTCTCATATAGGCAGAAGCCACTCTTAATTCCTGGCCGTGTGAGGTTGAGAGGAAAGGCAGTAAATTTTAAATCGTTTTGCAGCAGTAAGGCAATCTCTCTGGCATCCAGCATGTCCCTGTTCCTTTGTGAAGCAAAGAGCCCCTTTGTTTAGGCAGAGGTCATTGGAATTTTCAAAAAGTCTCCATACTGTTGCCTCTGTAAACAACTTTCAGGTGCGATATATGGATAAAACTAGCCAATTGTAGTCCAAAAGAGAAGCTTTACCTTTGTTGGAGGTAGAAACCTCAGAGTTTGGTCCCAGTCCGTATTTCCCTCTTGTTTACGATTCCCCTTGGGTGACAGGTGGGGTAGAGGCCCCAAAACTAGTGATGACCAGTGGCTTTGATGGCTTTATAGACAAATTTGCAGAGGCTGACATCTATTTGCTTAAATATTCTGTGGCCTGGAGGCTAATGGTGGAAGGTGGTGCTTTTATGCCCTCCTACAGGCTTTCTGGAAGGTGTAGAACTGACTCCTGCTGGGATCCTAGGCAGACGGATGTTTGGTCTGAACGAGCAGGACTCTGTAGTTCTTAGCAAAAAGAGGCTGGGAAGACTACCATCCTTTAGTCTGGAGCAGAGCTGCCTCACGGGAACCCAGCACAAAAGTGAATGAATTCATCATTTTGAAAAACAGCCACACACAGTGAAATTAAAGTGCCTCAGAGTTAAAAGAAGAAACTAAGCAATTTGCTTGTTATGGAATGTACGGATCCCTGACGGTTTCAGGTTTTAAAGAAGATTACTATTCAGCAGCTCTTGGTAACTCAGGACTTTATCAGACTAGCATCTAAAAAAGCTGTAATTCCACAATTGAGGAAAGCAGAAACAGAGTGGCATGGTTACGGCAATTATCACATGTTGCCATAATGGCACAATACTACAGCTATAGAATTATTGCACAATCACAACTAGCAGTTTAAGAACGGGATTTCAGCTCGTGCTATAGTAACACTCGTCTTTGCATTGCCCTCTAATGACAGAGTGTTAATGCTTCCTGCTGGCTGGCACATGTCCCTTTAAGCAATATTTTCTCTTACTTTTGCAATTTTGCATGGCCGAGATTTCAGCTGTTCATGCAAGAAGACACGAGACTTTGCTCTAAAACACTAAACAAATAAATAACAAAAGAATTTCACAAATAAACAAACATGAAAAGATACCAAGGAAAGGTGACAGTTGATTAAAAGATCATCCTGTAGGTCAGTGGTTCTCAACATGTGGGTACCCAGATGTTGCCTGGATTACAGTTCCCAGGAGCCCTCTGAGGTCTCACCTTGATAGCCAGGTGGTCCACCCAGTCAGTAATGAGGCTGTAGGATTGAACTCACAGCCTCAGTAATGATTGGAAGGACCACCTGGCTGTCAAGCTGAGACCTCAGAGGGCTCCTGGGAACTGATAATAATAACAATAATATAATATTTATTTATACCCTGCCCTTCTCCTAAAAACAATTGGGCCGGCTTCCAACAATTAAAACATTGTAATAATGACTAAAAGTACCACCCACCCCCACCCTCCCCCATAAAAAGACATTAAACAATATAAAATTAAAACCATGTAACTAACTGTAATCCAACAACATCTGGGGACCCACAGGTTGAGAACCACTGCTGTAGGTCCTCTTCACGTTCTCCCCCAGAACTTTAATTATGTGTTCTCATTCAAAAAGGGAGGGAGAGAAGAGGACCACCCATTCATGCCGAAATTGCACGATTACAGGAAGACATGATTATTGCATGCTCATCAATACCATGAAAAGAACAGTATTGATGGATATTGACAGCTTTGCCCATCAATTAGAAGTTACACTTAGGACTTTTTCAAACGGGGAATAAAAGCCCTCTCGAGGTTGGGAGGAGGATGGCACTGTCTCGCTTACAGCACTCCATTTCTGTCAGGGAATGATAGGACATGCAACCCCAGCAGAAGCCAAAAAAAAACTGTCTCACTAGACTCAGTAGCAACACATTCCCAAGAATACTCACACAAGAGTGTTTGACATCCAAATAAACAGGAGGCACTTTTATCTTCAAACTCAAACAGCTGCAATATATACAAATATTTACAATTCAGGGAGAAACTGCTTCACCGGGCCTCAGCATTCACAGGAAGAAGAGTGATCTCTGTTCTGACCTCTCTTATATACACAGTTACAGGGCATTGGCTTACTCAATAACATGATCTTACACACTAATAGGAACCCTCCTTCTGTAGCTAAGGAAGACTAGGCAGGAGTCAGCCATTTTGACTCAGCATGACTCTGCAGTTTGTTTAGCCATTTTATAATGGAGTTCAGTTTCTAACTCCTGATAGTTTCATACGTCTCCTCCTCCCAACCTTCCCCTGAGCTGGGGGAGCAAGAAACGTGCCACTTTTTATTGACGGGATTCTCTGTTAATAAAAGTAGCGTGTTTCTCTCACCCTCGGCACTGGGGAAGGTCAGAAGGAGGACCACGTTGTATGAAACAGAGCACTGTAAGTGAGACAGTGCCATCCTTCTCCCGACCTTGATGGGGTTTTTATTCCCCATTTGAAAAAGTCCTTAATTAATGGGTGGAGCACACACAGACCATGGGAGGAGGATGACGTCATGCAATAATGGGAGCCCCTTTGAGATACTATCACGTTGTAATTCCATTATTTCTGCTCTGTCTGAAAAAGTCCTTGGTAACTTCATGGAAAGTGTAGGAAGAGGAAAAGGAAGAAAAAAGTAGTCATAGAATCATAGAATCATAGAATTGCAGAGTTGGAAGAGACCACGAGGGCCATCCAGTCCAACCCCCTGCCATGCAGGAAATCACGATCAAAGCATCCCCGACAGATGGCCATCCAGCCTCTATTTAAAGACCTCCAAGGAAGGCGACCCCACCACACTCCGAGGGAGTGCGTTCCACTGCCGAACAGCTCTTACTGTCAAAAAGTTCCTCCTAATGTTGAGGTGGAATCTCTGTTCCTGGAGCTTGCACCCATTGCTCCGTGTTCCAGTCTCTGGAGCAGCAGAAAACAAGCCTGCTCCATCCTCAGCGTGACATCCCTTCAAATACTTAAACAGGGCTATCATATCGCCTCTTAACCGTCTTTTTTTCCAGGCTAAACATACCCAGCTCCCTAAGTCTCTCCTCATAAGGCATCATTTCCAGACCTTTCACCATTTTAGTTGCCCTTCTCTGGACACGCTCCAATTTGTCAATATCCTTTTTTAATTGTGGTGCCCAGAACTGGACACAGTATTCTAAGTGAGGTCTGACCAAGGCAGAATAGAGTGGCACTATTACTTCCCTTGATCTAGACACTATACTTCTATTGATACAGCCCAAAATTGCATTGGCCTTTTTAGCTGCCGCATCACACTGTTGACTCATGTTCAACTTGTGGTCTACTAGGACTCCTAGATCCCTTTCGCACGTAGTCTCATTCAGCCAGGTCTCTCCCATCCTATATTTATGCATTTCATTTTTCCGCCCTAAATGCAGTACTTTACATTTCTCCGTACTGAATTTCATTTTGTTAGCTTAGTCTTGTGGCACTTTTAATATTAACCTATTTATTGCAGCTTAAGTGTTCATTGACTTCTTTAGATGCCTGAGATGCCACCTGGGTGGACAAGCATTTATGTGTGAATGACAAGGAAAGAAAAAGACAAAGAGAGAGAGATATAATAGAAGTACAAAATGTGCTAGTATGGTGATGAGATGGCAAGGACAGATCTTAATGGTGGTCATTACGAGTTGTTCAAAGGACAGAAGATGAACCTGTAAAAAAGCACAGGATAAGGTGGGCCCAAAATTTTGGGCATCATGTCCATATGAAGGTATGGGAAAAATGTGGTCCAAAGATATAAAATTTATTTTGTGTAGTAATTTAAAGAAAACCCAAGTAAGCTGTTGAAAATGTCCTCGAGTGTTTCCAACCAACACTGGGGATGTCAAGATAAGGAAGGCTCCTTTATAATATGTGGTGGGCTTCTAAGAAGGTGAAAAGTTACTGGTTTAAGATTTATATGTTAATCCAAAACATTTTAAAGGTAGATTTTGTAAAGTCACCAGAAATGTTTCTGTTGGGCATTATGGATAAAGAACTGTAAATATGGATTACTTCTTCACTATATGATGACAGCAGCAAGAATATGGTTTGCTCAAACTTGAAAATAGACTGAAGCACTGACGATGGAAGACTGGATTAGTAAAGGTTGCTGAGTTGGCCCAAATTGCCAAATTAACCTGGGTTTTAAAGAGTAAGCTAATTTATGGCTTTTTGAAAGATTAGAAAATGTTTATGGATTTTTGAGCAATAAGAAATCTACTGATGTAATAATCTGTGGTTATGGTTATTAGTAATATTAGTAAGGTTATTTAGTTGGATTGGTAATGGTAGACTATTTGTTTTTTAACCTTTCTTTTTATTACAGTCAGGACTAGGGGCATCAGAGCCCTACTGTGTTTTAGTTATGTCTTCTCTTCCCTTTTCCCATCTTTTTTCTTTTTTTTCTCCTGTTTTTTTTTATTTTTTTGAATGTATATTATTTTGATTATAAATTAGATTGATTGTGTAATAAATAAATAAATAAATAGAAAAATAGAGTTGTTCAAAGGACAAAGCTGGGTGACAAGTACCTCCAAGTGTAGATAAGTAAAACATACACGTGTAGATAAGCAAAAATAAGTCTTTGTCTAAGCTAGTGGAAAAGCAGAGTTAAATTAGAGTTGTCCTCAGAAGTAGGTGCAAAAATTACAATTAAAAAAAAAAACTGTCAAAGGGCCAATTAAATTTGTTGTAGGTAGATGAACAAAACTGCAACTTTGACCATAGAACATGGACAATTTGCTTTTGGTGCTATTGAGTAGAACTAGGGTCTTTCACATACAGAATAATTTTGAATGCATAGATTGGGCTTGGTAAGAACTAGATGGGACAGTGGTTCCTGGCTTGGTAAGGCCATTGGATTCTCCCCCCACCCTGACCACGATTAAAAGGAAATTGGTTTGTAAAACAATGCCCTAAATGGCAGCTGGAGGTTACCTTGAACCACCATGAAGTCACAAGCAAATTCCAAACCAGTAGAGAGAGAAGGAAGAACTTAAGACAATCCATTAGCAGCTGTCCCAGTGTGTGAAAAATCCCCACAAGCTCTGGAATAACAGTGCAACTCCGTATTTAGTCAAAATTGAGATTGCAAGTTTCTCAATTGTATCAGCCAGATTGGACAATCTACTCCTTTTAGAAAGGCCAGTGGGCCAGCTTCCATTAACTGGGACAAGAGGTTCAGAGGAAAAGATGATTTATGAGGGAACATGATTTGTACAAATCTCAAGAGAATCAATGGCATATTCCATTCACAGAGAGAACTTTACCCCAAAGGAGACAAATCAAGAGGTCAGTTTGTAAAAGCAGCCATTTTGCAGTGTGGCTCGTTTTGGAGATTTGGACAGGTTCCATTTGAAAAAGAGAGAGAAAGAAGATGGGGGGGGGGGAGTCTCAGAGACTGACACACCATGTCCAGGAGGGCATGCGGACATGGGATGCAACTTACCTTGTCATTGCTCATTTTAGCCCAAGCTGGGATAGGGGTCCTGAGTACCTGGAAAGGGTAATTAGCTATAAAATGATTGACAACCAAAATATGAACAGTAGAGACTGGAAAAATGTTGGGCTTGCCTGGGAGGGACACATTAGTTTAATTCCGTTCCCATCTCCCTTCCCTTCAGGAATTGGTATTAGATGACCTCAATCAGCTGCTTCTCTCAGCTTTGAGAGCAAGACGATGCAAAAATGCCATGCTCTTCAACTGTCCCAGTTTGGCAAGGACAGTCTTAATTAACCCTCTGACATCCTACTTTTTCAGTGGCTTTTAAAATGTCCCAGTTTCCTTTTTCTCCCCCTCCCACTTTTCTCCTTCATCCTCAGTTTGCATCAATTGGTACAAACGAAGTTCAAAATGCAACAATAGTTGTCACTCAGTTAACTCCATAGAGGAGGGGGATTGCTGCAACCTCTTCTAGCCTCTGTGTTCCTTCTCATCAATAACTTTTGCCATCTCGAGCATCCTTTGATGTTACTTAACCACATGCCTCCCAGTTTTCATCTGTGAACAGTTGGAGGGTACGAAATGGCACAAAAGTAGCAGCAACAACTTCTCCATCACAATGGTAGGGAGAGAAACGTTTAAGACTATGGAAAATGTAAACCCTTTAACTACGAAATGCTTTCACGTCGCACCATACTTTACAATATGTCAGAGCATTTCCACAAACACCTCTTCTTTTAGGGTACAGAAACAGTATGGACATTATCAGTTGCAGCAAATCTGGCGACATAACACCTAATGAATGCAAAAGGGCACACGTATCAGATGACATTGCCCTTTCGTGATTGTGTTCTGTCAAAAAGCCATTCTATTTTATTCACAGGTCAAGCCATCAATAGCTCTCCTGTGGTGCCTTTTTGCCGGTATTGCTGGCATTTGAAACCTTGTACCATTATGCTCACGTGAATACATTGTTTATGGGCAGAACACTTCTGGGTGAGATCGCAAAAACCTGGTAGGGGAGGCTCTTTTTATGAACCTTCCCAATTCACGTTTAAGTTGTAAAGTGTGTTTTTGTGCTTTTGTGTACATTTTGTGTCTTTGTTTTTCTATATTTTTAAAATTTACCATGCTTGTGTCTTCTCACGAGAATTGGTGAGATCACAAGCATGGAAGTGAACAGAGCTCTGTTCATGCTCTGTCAATGCTGGGAATGCCTTTTATCACTACTAAAGGTAAGGTCTGATAGGAAGGGTTATTTTGCCAGCAGAAAAACAGTTCAAAATACGCCAGTGAAAGAACATTTATAGAGGCTTGTCTGATAAAGTCCTATGGCAAAAGAAGAGGCCAATAACGTCTCTAACCACTCGTTGCTTTAAAGCCAGAAGTTCCTCTGCTTCTTGCATTTTGTGAGCAAACCAAGGCCAAAGTCTTGAGGATCTTAGCTTCCATTACCACCCACCCCAAAAGAGAACACAAGATTTCAGTGGGAGGTTGGAGACTGGCCTATAGTTTTCTAGTATAGTATTATCCACAGAAGATTTTTTTCCAGAAGAGGTCTTACCACAGCCTCCTTCAGGTGTGTTGGGACCCTAACTTGTTGCAAAGAGGCATTAATTACTTCCCTTACCCACTCAGCCAGTCTTTCTCTGGCCTGTTTAATTAGACAGGAAGAGTAAGGGTCTAGCATACACATGACCTATCTATCCAACCTACCTACCTATCCAAGAATCCTATCCACGTTCTCAAGCTGCACAAATTTAAAAATATCTATCAACATTGGAGAAGTGGGCATCGAGGTTACATCTAATGTACCTGTATCAACTCTGGTGTCTAAAGTCAGAGCGAATCTGAACAATTTTGTCAGCAAATGGTGGGCAAATTCTTCTCAGCAGGCTGTTAAGTGGCTTACATTCCCCTTTAGGCCAGATTGTAACAGATCGTTGACCACTTGAAACAGCTCTGGTTGGTTCTCTGCTGATCAATGGTATTAGTTAAAAAAAAGCCTTTTTTTGCTGCCCCACCATAGGCCTTCAGGTAGATTTTAGCCTTTTTCTGGTCAGACTCACTCTGAGTTTTCTGTCACCATTTCCATCTCACTCATTTCATTACTGCCTGTGCCTTAGAAAACTGGGGTGGGGGTAGCTCCACTCTGTGAGAAGGGATGCTTAGGAGCAATTGTGTCAACTGCCCTGGTCATTTCCATTCCAGAGATCAACCAGGGCTTTGACAGGATCACCTATCAAGACAGCTGGAAGCTCCCCAGGAGCCATCAGGAATCCATCTGGATCCAAAAGCATACAGGAGCAGAACATCTTAATGGGTTTCCCACCCCTGCAGAGGCTCTGAGTTCCAGCAAGTCTAAATGTGACCAAGAAGTGATCTGTCCATGACAACAGAATGAAAGAACGCACTTCCTTCCCAGATCACCATCATCCCTCCCTTTATAGAAAAGTAAAGTCTAAAGTGTACCCAGTAGCATAATTGGGGCCAAATACCACTTGGGACAGACTCATGGTCGTCATGGCAGCCATGAAGCCCTGAGCCATTCCCAACAAGGTAGCCTCAGCATGGATGTTCAAGTTCCCCAGCACTGCAAGCTGTGGAGACTCCAACACCCGCCCACCCCAGACCAACCCAGCTAGTTCAGGAAAGGAGATTATTGAGAAGCAGGGTGGGCAGTACACCAATAGAATCCCTAATCTGTCCTAGCTACCCACCTTCAAAGAAACACACTCAAACCCTGTAGACTGAGGGATAGGACACCTGGTCAGGGGGATATTATCCCAATAGATCACTGACTCTCCTTCCCTGCCCCCAGGTCTCACTTGCTGCTGCACAGAAAAACCTGCTGGGCAAAACTGAGTGAGATTAACTCCCCCACCCCAGCCTCACCCAACCAGGTCTTTGTAATACATGCCAGGTTGGCATGTTCATCCAGGATCAAATCCTGAATGGCAGCTGCTTTACCATTCCCCGACCTGGTGTTCAGCAGCAGCATTTTCAGCCCAGGGGGATATCTAAATTATTTGGGATGGGAGACAGTTTGGGGATGTAACACCCTATTGTACTTGTAATCTCTACCCCCAGGATAGTGCAACTGTCTCCCATTTCTGTATCTTGCTCTACCCTGTATAACTTGAATGGCTGCTCCCTGAATATCATTACCCCCCCCTCCCTTTGTTGGTGATTCATCTTCCCTCCCTACAAAAATAGTGTGTTATTTAATGTGAAGTCAAAGGCTTTCACGGCCGGCATCCATAGATTTTCCTTGTTTTTTTTTTTCTCGGCTGTGAGGCCGTGTTCTGGAAATAGTTTATTTCTGATGTTTTGCTTGCATCTGTGGCTCTCTCTGAAGATGCCAGCCACAGATGCAGGCAAAATGTCTAAAATGTCTGAAAATCTAAGCAGGTGAGGTTTTCTTTCCTGCAAAGCAGCAGCAGGACATCACCTTCGAAGTGGCTCCCCCAAAAGATTGCCCTCCCCCTTTGGTGTCACTCGTCCCCCCCCCCCGCCTGCTTTGGACCTCCACCCCTGAACTCTTGCTTTTATCTGCCAGCTCCCTCAACTTTACAGCTCGGGTAGGTGGAATTGGCTAGCAACATCTGCTGAGTCACAGCTGGTGGTAGGCCTGAGTCTGCTAAGAAGTAGAAGGTAGGAGAGCTGGATCTCCCCACACCCTAGTTCCACAGATACCTTAGGGCTGTGCTTCTTGAGCTATCTATTAATTCGGGGAAATGCATACAAAACCCATATTTCTCCAAGTGTATACATTTTGTATACATTTTGTATGCATTTTCCCTAGTATATGCATGAAAAAAGAGATCTACATTAGGAGAAATTTACATAAAAATGCATATTTTTCCCCTGTGCAATTTAAACCCCCCCCCATATATTGCAAAATGGTGTGGAAATGGGATAGACTGGACTTTTGTCTCAAAGAGCTTGGTTGCAGAAATGAAAAGAAACAGCTGTGCCCATCCTGACATACAACATCTGGAAGGCTCAGGACTTCCCTCTCCTGCCTTAGATCTCAGAGAACCACCACAAACCAGAGAAAACCAATCCAGAGTACATGGGTCTTGGGTTTGATTCTGCATAAGGTATTTCACAGGACAGATAGTGTTATGAGATGTCACAATTGTAATAGTCTTACACAGGACAGATGCATGAATTCTAGTGTGTGAGGCTAACTGTGGGGCCATTCATTTCTGGAGATGCCTGTTCCAGTTTAACACTGGATGGGGATGTGAGATTGCAGGAAAGCCTATAACTACCTGTAAAACACTGCTATCCCCCAAATGCCCTCCACATCACTTGGGGGTTTACCCATTTCAGGAGAAAGTACTGATTATGTGATGAAAATTGCTGTCCTTGAGCAAGCAGGGATCACCAGTGTTGAGGCCATGATATTGAGAACACAGCTGCGCTGGGCAGGGCACGTTTCTAGCATGGAGGACCATCGCCTCCCAAAAATACTACTCTACGGTGAACTCGCCATGGGTCAGCGTAAGTGGGGCGCTCCAAAAAAGTGATACACGGACTCCCTGAAACAACATCTCAGGCTTGGCCAAATTATCACCAACAATGATCCGCCCTGGCCTCACATCGGGAGGCATGGAGACACACTATCCACAATGCGGCAGCCTTATTTGAGAGCTCACACCGAACAAGTCTTGAAGAGAAACAACAACGCAGAAAGAATCACAACCCGGAAACATCACCCAAAGAGACTTTCTGCTGTGCTTTCAGCAACCGGACTTGTTTATTTCGGATTGGCCTTTTTAGTCATCAGTGCACTTGCAGAAAGCGCAGGATGCGTCCTTCCTGAATCTTTGTTTGCGAAGAAAAGCCAGAGAGAGAGAGAGAGAGAAGTCCTTGATCTAGTGTTGTTGGTGACAGAAAGGGTGGAAATTATTCATCCCTTTATATGTTATTGGACTGCAGGTCCTATCAGCCCTGGTCAGCATAGCCAATGTTGATGAATGTGGAGTCTTATAGCCCAACAACATCTGGCAGGCCACATTATTTCCACCTCTGTTAGCAAAATATTGCACCTAACACACCACAAAATACTTGTTACAAGAAAATTATTATCAGGATCAGCTGAATGCATCACATCATCCAGAAATAATTTTAATAGCCACAGTCTCCTCCCATCTCCAAAGAATACAAAGAATTGTAGTCACTGAAGGATGCTCACACATCTTTAAAAGAGAATGCTAGCCATTTTGTAAATTCTGCAGGTCTGACATTTCTTTACTTGGGAACTCTTCTGTTACAATTTCCCAAGATGGTTTAAGCCTCATGCAAAATGCCTTTGGCATGCAGTTAAGGAAAAAGTGGGCAGGGGATATATTAAGCCCAATGGCAGGAGAGGGGATTAAGTGTAGGCAGATATGACAGTCAAAACCAAGAATAATTAGCATACCATCAACATGGCCCTGCAGGAGTTTCAGTTTTGCATTACAAATTCCTTGCAAAGTTTCTCACTATGTATCAACAATGTCTTACACATTCATAACCCTATTACAGCAGAAGAAAATACCACTTGGCCAGAAGCCCAGTAAAGATTTTGAAGCAGCACCATGTAAGGATCAGGCTCAAAATACAGAATAAACTGGTGCCTCAGCTCTGAAGGATTTGCCAGCAAAGCATGACAGGCAGGGGTGGGGGTGGGAGAGGGAGGGTAGGTGGGAGAAAAGATGGAGACATCAACATTTCACAACTTTTGCATTAAGGCCTAAATCCTCTTTGTGATTTATGCTGGGGTAACTGAGGATTTGCTAGAAGAACTCATCTTGTGACTGTTGCATAAGGAGGTATCTGGTATCTCATTACAGAACAGTTTTGCCAGGCTGTGCAAAAGCTGCTAAACAGTGCTCATCACATCTCTCCTCCTTCACCCAGCTTGTCCTGCCACTGCTCAGTTGGTCACCTTTACCTCCCCTCTGCAGCCTTCAACCTTCCAGGCTTCACCATAGCTATGTTGGTGAAACCTGATGTTCTGCCTGCTTCAAAGGGGATCTTGACTAATATCTGCTCAGACACCCCACCTAACAGTCTAACAGTTTCAAGCGTCTGTATATAACACTTCTGTCTTTAGAGAAGATTTGGATTCTGTCTGCCTACATCTACCCCTGTTGCCTAGGGTGACATCGGGTGGGTGGGCAGGTTAAGGACCACAGTACTCTTGGAATCTCAACACCCACACCATGACTGCCTTATCAGGAGTGGGTTAGGACTTCATGGCCACAAAAACAACAGCAAAATGTCTTCGACTGTTATATGCTCTAATGCATGTGGCAGACATATTTTGGACCTAATATTCGGTACTCATTTAGACATATGAGTGAGCTGATGACAACTACACTGGCATGGACAATGCATTATTGGAGTAGATTTGGGCTTAGATGCTGCCTCTAACTCCTGTATAGGTGGAGGCCCAGTTCTTAAGGTTCTTCCTCAGACATTTATGGGTCCAGGAGGCTTTTTCATAGAATCATAGAATCATAGAATTGCAGAGTTGGAAGAGACCACGAGGGCCATCCAGTCCAACCCCCTGCCACGCAGGAAATCACAATCAAAGCATCCCCGACAGATGGCAATCCAGCCTCTGTTTAAAGACCTCCAAGGAAGGAGATCCCACCACTCTCCGAGGGAGTGTGTTCCACTGCCAAACAGCTCTTACTGTCAAAAAGTTCCTCCTAATGTTGAGGTGGAATCTCTGTTCCTGGAGCTTGCATCCATTGCTCCGTGTTCCAGTCTCTGGAGCAGCAGAAAACAAGCCTGCTCCATCCTCAGCATGACATCCCTTCAAATACTTAAACAGGGCTATCATATTGCCTCTTAACCGTCTTTTTTCCAGGCTAAACATACCCAGCTCCCTAAGTCTTTCCTCATAAGGCATCGTTTCCAGACCTTTCACCATTTTAGTTGCCCTTCTCTGGACACGCTCCAATTTGTCAATATCCTTTTTGAATTGTGGTGCCCAGAACTGGACACGGTATTCTAGGTGAGGTCTGACCAAGGCAGAATAGAGTGGCACTATTACTTCCCTTGATCTAGACACTATACTTCTATTGATACAGCCCAAAATCGCATTGGCCTTTTTAGCTGCCGCATCACATTGTTGACTTGAGGTCTCTGAGGGAATTTATCACAGATATGGCTGAAAACAAATATCCTCCCATTCAGTCATACAACGATTTCACATCCTTGATATTCCAAGGAACTGAAGATAATGAAACAATTGAGCCCAGCACAATGGCAGAAGATAGGAGGTGAGCGGGGTCAAACACAGACTAGATATCAATTTATTTTACTGCTACCTCAGGAGGGGTTTTAAATTTTGGGACATAAAGGTAATTAAAATTAGCATAATTTAGGGATGTTAATATTCAACTATTTCATTGTCATGAGTGAGAATGAACAATTTCCAAAGATTTCTCCCCGCGGCGGAAAAAACAAATTTCTGCCTAGTTTTTGCCTGGTATGTGCACCTTCCAAATTCTTCTGAGAAATTATTCTATGTGAAAATACATATAGTTTACTAAGCATGAGGACTGTGGGATTTAGGGGTGGGGGGGTGGACCACTGTTTCCATACAGCCATATGTGTTTCTTTGCATAAGATTTTTTAACCCACCCACCCCAAAAACCCGAACAACTTGCACAACACAAATCTTGCACAGAAAACAGCAATCTGGTGCAAAAGAACTAGGTGTCTTAATTTTTTGTGTGCAAGATTGCTTTTTTGTTCAATTTTTATTGTGCAAGATTACTGGCTTTTGCATAGAAAGCAGTGATCTTGGTCAAAAACACATGTGGCTGCTCAGAAATAGTATTGCATAATCCCCCCATTTATTTCTGTACAAAATAATTTTCCAAACACTTTGGGATGTGTGAATATGGAGTAAAAATTTTCGCTGCTGAATTATTCTTCCTGACTGGGTTTCCCAACTGTCAAAAAAACCATTTTTTTTTTTTTGTGGCTAAGAAATGAATAATAGATAATAGTGCATATTCTTTCTAGCCCTAGCATAATTCATAAGCTCAGGCAATGTAAAGTAATGTAATGTAAAAACAATTATACCCTGTTTGAAAATAATCTGTTTTGATTTATAGACCATAGCCATTTAATTTCATAACCACCCTTTACATATTATAACTCAAAGTACAACACAACCTTAGAGCTCCACCACTCCCAGCTACAGAAACCTCTCCTTTGGTCCCTCCCTTGATTTCCTAAAGTTACCTCTTTGTTTTAAGGGTAAAGGTTTATGGCAAGGTTGGGGCTAGAGGCTGATGTAAGCATGGTCAACAGTGTAAGGATGGGCGAGAATTTGATCTGGTATCAATTTACCAACATTCACAAATTTCTTCTTTTTGTGATGGAAAGAATGAGAAGGGTTGTCTAAATGGCAAAAATACTCCTCACAGAATGCAAGAAGAAAATGATCTGTCCCAGTGGGATTCCACATCTATTCGCTATATTGTGAAGGGGGGGGGGACAAAATGCCATATACTCAATTGGAAAAGCCTTCACAGCTTTTCCTGTATTTTTTTTTAAACAACAGCAAGGGGAATGCGCACTCCTGCTCGTTGGGACAAGTGACCAAATTGATTCAGTTTCCAATATGAGCAGGTGATTGGTTGGAAATGTGTGGGGGTGGAACTTGCTAACAAGGCAAGTGCCTGGAGCTACCATGTTGGATTTTCGCCTTTTTTGTTTTTGTTTTTGTTTTGTTTTTGTTAAAGTGAAAAGCTGCTCTTTTCCACATTGGATTTTTTTTTTAAAAAAAATACTGTCCGGAGGCAGCAAATTGAAGTAAGTAAGACACGAGTAATTCATTCGCGGCCGCCGTCTTGATTTGCAGGCATGCCTGTTTGCACTGCAAATGCATATAGCTTCGCATGTCTGCAATCTGCCAGAAAAAAAATTAAGACAAATAGCAGCTGCTGCAAATTGCTATTACTGCAGAGCAATCTACATTTTTTTTTGCCTCGTATAGATAAGCCCTTAGTTTTATAAAAGAAAAAAAAAACAGGAAAACCTAAAACCGACAGATTCATCAATCTGTCCATTATTAGATCTATCAAAAGCCCAAGGCACTGAGTGTTTAACTCTTAAAATTCTGGCTTTGAATTCCTACATATTTAAACATGGTTTTAATACATTTAAACATGTATTGCTGAATTATAGTTGCTACCTCTCATTTTTAACACATATTGTCCTTTGTGCTGGGAAATAGCTGTCTGAGCCCCAACAGCTAGTGAGAGTTCCACCTTCAACTCTGTGCTGGTCAATGATTATAATAAAGAATTCATTATCACCTTCAACTCCAACTGCCATTGCTGTGGACTATGAGGAGGAAGAAGAGCAGCCAGGAACCACTGGATTTATTTCCACCCCAATCTCTTCTTTTCCTTGTGTGTTGTGTCTTATGTAGACTGTAAGCCTGAGGGCAAGGAACTGTCAGACTTATTGTAAGCTGCTCTGGGAACCTTTGTGGTTGAAGGGAAGGGCATAAATAAACAAAAAGCATGAATGTGACCAGTGTACATGAAATAGAATTTTATATCTGTTCATTTGTGACAAATTCATTGAAATTTACTATTTCTTCACATTTGAGATAGAAAGAATTTGATGTTTAAGCACTCTGAGGCCAAATCCACACTGCATGATCCAGTTTGAAACTGGATTATTTGCTCTGGCCCCCTCCTATGGAATCCTAGGAGTCAGCTACACGGGATAATTTGTAGTGAAAAATAGCAACTTGCCTCCCTTTTGCTGCAGTGCCCATTTGTGCCCACAATTGATTAACAAGCTTGGTAGAAGGGAAAAAGTAGTGATTTTGCAGTTCACATGGAGCAGCATGAAAAAAAAAAGGTGGCCACGAGTGAGTTTTGTCCTGAATCCCCCCTTAAAACAAACAAACAAACAAACAACCAGATGTGAAACAACCTTCATTCTTTTGCTCTGTCATTTGAACACCTTTGCCAGCAAAAACAACAACAATGACTGCTCCGACATCGCAAGCCCGCCTCCTTCTGAAGTCCGGCCAATCAGATTTCAGCCCTGCTGTGTACCCTTTTTCAAATTGGTTGTACAGATGACCAATTATGCACATTTTTGTGCACTTTTTAAAAAAGATCGTGAGAACCAGTGAAAGCTGTTATCTATTTTGAGTTTTCAGCCCCCCTCCTTCTGAATATGGTGAATCCCAGCAGGAGCTCATCTAAATTAAAGGTAATCTGCCTGCATTCTTGACAGATTTTTTTCATAATGTAGATGAGCCCCAAGGATCTGTAGTTTGGTAAGGCAACCACACACTTTGGCAGAGAAGGCTAAAGGCCTTGTAAAAACTACAAATCCCAGGATTCTATAGGCAGGGCCGGTTTAAGGAATTTTAGGGCCCCCTGCAATGCTTTATTTTGGGGGCCCCATATGTTTATCTCAGGTCAATGTAACCTAATCTATTCACAGTACAGGATGTTCAGATTACAGTAGGACCCTGTATCCACGGATTCATTAGCCAGGGGATACAAAACAGCACACCTACCATAGAGTCTTCCTAGAAAATGTGTCCTCCTAGCCATTTTCTAGGCCCTCCAAGGCAACTCTATGGTATTTTAAACCAGAAGTCCCATTATTTTCAATGACGTTCACTATTATCCACAGCTTTCAGAATCCTTGCCCGCACAGAACCAATCCCCAGTGGATAAGGGGGGAACCTACTGTATTACATAATTTGCCACCAATATTTTAGTTTAAAAACTATATTATAGGCACTAACATAATATTTTTTCTTAATTAGCAATTAACATAATGGTGTAGATTTCCTTAAAAAAAAGAAAGCGTGGACTGCAAGCTAAACATGAGTTAGCAGTGTGATGCAGCAGCAAAAAATGCCAATGCGATTCTAGGCTGCATTAATAGGAGTATAGTGCCTAGATCAAGGGAAGTAACATTGCCACTGTATGCTGCTCTGGTCAGACCTCACCTGGAATACTGTTTCCAGTTCTGGGCACAACAATTCAAGAAAAAATACTGAGAAGGATGGTGGGAGATCTGGAAGCCATGATGCCCTATGAGGAGCAGCTTAGGGAGTTGGGTATGCTTAGCCGGGAGAAGAGAAGGTTGAGAGGTGACATGATCACCATGTTTAAATATTTGAAGGGATGTCATACTGAGGGTGGAGCAGCCTTTTTTCTGCTGCTCCAGAGACTAGGACATGGAGCAATGGGTTCAAACTACAGGAAAAGAGATTCCACCTGAATATTAGGAAGAACCTCCTGACAGTAGGAGCTGTTTGGCAGTGGAATGTGCAGCTGCCTGGGAGTGTGGTGGAGTCTTCTTTGGAGATTTTTAAACAGAAGCTGGATGGCCATCTGTTGTGAGGGCTTTGATGGTGTGTTCCTGCAGGGCAGAAGCCGATTGGATGGGATGGCTGTTGGGGTCCCTTCCAGCCCCATGATTCTATGATTCTAGGCTGCATTCAGAGCCTGGGAAAGTTACTCTTGGATTACACCTCCCAGAATCCCCCTGCCAGCACCCTTCTCAAGGTCTGCTTGCATTGTTCCTTTTCCAACATTCTCTAGCCCAGTGGTTCTTAACTTGGGGTCCGCAATGTCCTCACAGGGGGTCCACAAAGGCTTGAAGGCTGCTTGGCCCACCTCCTCCCTGCAGTGGAGCAGCCACGTGACAGGAACCAAGGCAAAGGCTGGCTGGCTGGCTTGGCCTGCACATTGCCATTCAGTCCACTCCAGCCACAAACTTGCAGAAAGAAGCAAGGGTGTCTCTGAGGGAAAGTTTAATGGATGGTATAACTGTATTGTTGTTGTTGTTGTTAGCTATTATTATTAGCTGTTATTGTTAATATTGTTAGGGTTTTAAATCTTGAGTTAAGTCTTGGGACAACAAAAGATATCTAAAGGGGGTCTCTGGTAAAGAAAAAGTTAAGAACCACTGCTCTACCCAAAGGCTCTCACATAATGCTAATGGGATACTGGTGTGTTTAAGGAAGGAAGGAAGGAAGGAAGGAGAATAATAATAACAATAATAATATTTATTTATACCCTGCCCTTCTGTTAAAACAATTGGGGCGGCTTACAAAAATTAAAATACAATACAGATAAAAATCCCTAAACACCCCACCCCCACCCTTCCCCATAAAAAAATATTAAACAAATGTAAATTAAAAGCAACGGTCTAAAATCACCTTTAAAAACAATAAATACAATAAATAGCCAGCGGAGTAAAAGGAGCCAGGATCCCCTGAGGCCGGGATCTAATCAGGAAAGGCCTGCCGAAAAAGATCCATCTTTAGTGCTTTTTTAAAGCTACTCAAGCTTGTCAACTGACGGATCTCATTCGGCAGGCCATTCCATAAATTGGGAGCGATTACCAAAAAGGCCCTCTGGGAGGTTGCAGACAGCCTAGATTTTTGTGGCTGAAGCAAATTCCTCCCAGAGGACCGGAGTGCGTGGGGAGGATTGTATGGGAGGAGGCGGTTCCGGAGATAAGTTGGACCCAAGCCATTTGAGGCTTTAAAGGTAATAACCAACACCTTATACTGGGCCCGGAAACTGATAGGCAGCCAGTGGAGAGATATTAACACTGGAGTTATATGGTCTCTCCGAGATGTTCCCGAGACCACTCTGGCTGCCATATTTTGTACCAACTGAAGTTTCCGGACCAAGCATGAGGGCAGCCCCATGTAGAGCGCATTGCAGAAATCTAGACGAGAGGTTACCAGCGTGTGCACCACAGTCTCGAGGTCCTTTACTTCCAGGAAATGGCGCAGTTGGCGTATCAGCCGAAGCTGATAACAGGCGCTCCTGACTGTCGCATTCACCTGACTCGTCATCTGAAGCGATGAATCAAGGAGCGCCCCCAGACTGCGAACACAGTCCTTAACGGAGAGCGTGACCCCATCCAGGACTGGAGGTTGCAATCCAACTCCTGGTTTGGGGGCCACTACCGTGAGCACCTCCGTTTTGTCTGGATTTAATCTCAATCTGTTTTTCCTCATCCAGCCCATTACTGCTTTAAGACAGTCATTAAGAGGAGAGACGCCATCGGAATTCGAGGCCGATGATCGGAACAAGGAGAAATAGATCTGGGTGTCATCAGCATACTGATAACACCCAGCCCCATAACTCCGAATAATCTCACCCAGCGGCTTCATATAGATGTTAAATAGCATCGGGGACAGGATGGCGCCTTGCGGAACATGACAAATAAGCTCCTTTCTGCTGGAGCAACTGTCTCCGAGCAACACCCTCTGGGACCTGCCCGAGAGGAAGGACCGGAACCACTGGAGCGCAGTGCCTCCGATTCCTAACCCTCTCAGGCAATCCAAGAGGATGCTATGATCTATCGTATCGAAAGCCGCTGAGATGTCTAAAAGCACCAACAGGGTCACACTACCCCTGTCGATGTTTAGATGCAGGCCATCGGTTAAGGCAACCATGACAGTCTCAGCTCCAAATCCCGTCCTAAAGCCAGTTTGAAATGAGTCTAGATAATCGGTTTCATCCAAGACCACTTGGAGTTGAACCGCAACTGCCCTCTCGATCACTTTGCTCAAGAATGGTAACATAGAAACCGGCCTATAGTTGTTCATGTCCAGGGGTCCAGCAAAGGTTTTTTCAGGAGCAGCCTAACTGCTGCTTCCTTTAAACAGGATGGAACACACCCTTCTCTGAGGGATGCATTGATGATGTCCTTAAGGAACACCATCAAGGCAGTCCCCCCCGGATGGCCAGCCATGAATGGCAAGGATCGAGAGGGCAGGTCGTCTTCCTAACCCTACCAAGTAGCTTGTCCACGTCCTCGGTACTCACGGATTGAAATTCATCCAGTAAACTTACAGCAACGGAGTTGCTGGACACCTCGTCAATTGTTTCTGTCAAATTACTGGCATCTAAATCGGCTCTTATCCAAGAGATTTTGTCTGCAAAGAAATTGTTAAACGCGTCACAGCAGGCTGTCCTGGGGTTAAGCAACGGGTTCTGCGCAGGAGAGAGAGAGAGAGAGAAAGTCAGAAAGAAAGAAAGAAAGAAAGAAAGAAAGAAAGAAAGAAAGAAAGGAGGGAGGGAGGGAGGGAGGGAGAGATGGGGGGGGATAAAAAGTGAGAAAGAGGGGAGAGAGAAAGAAAGAAAGAAGCCCTTTCTGAAGAGAGAGGAAAGAGATGCCTCCCCCCCCTCACACAGCACACACACACTCACCTTCTCCTGGCTGACTGGCCTTTTGACAATGATTCTAGCAGTAGGGGGCGAGTGAACAGCAAACTCCCTCCAGAATCAGTTTCACTTTCTATTAGGGAGACACTGTTTTTTTAAGCCAGCAGGAGATTTTTGCAGGAGGAGAGTTAGGATGGGTGGGTCCCCTGGCTGGGTTCTCCCCCCCCCCCCGCAAATGCTGATTTGGCAGACTGGTTAAGCCGGCCCTGTCTATAGGGAGGAGCTGTGGCAAATAATCCAGTTTCAAATTGGATTATTTGTGTAGTGTGGATTTGGCCAGAGAGAGATGCCACCAGGCTCTGCTTTCAGATTGGTGGGAGAAAGTAAAATTGGACATATTTTTCCATTGTGTCTTTTGGCAGCAGTAAGCCTTTGGTGTCCCCTCCCCTAACCTAGGAAAGTTAGAGAAAAGAAAGGGAACTGCAGAAGGCTCACAAAGCGGGCAGGGTAGGAAAGAGACAAAATAAGCTCATTTCAAGCTGGGTCTGGGCTCAACTAAAAATGGATCTAGAACTTGGAGACTGCATTTCCAAGACTTGCTTCATGTTCAGTGAAGTCATGTTCCCAGGCCTCTCCCACACAGAAAATTTGCACCAGACAAAATGGGGGGAAAGGAACTAAACATGTAGATGCTATTTTCAGTTAGGCTTTTCCTGTCGTATCTAGTCTGATGCAGATCCTGGCTACGGGCATTCTGCAGACCTTTGCAACAGTGGTATCTTTTAAAAAATGTTTGGTAAACGTTCCCCATCTTAATTTGCTTTAGTAGCACAGATGCATAATGCTGCTCTTTGTATTCATTCATTCAGCTCTGGAAATGAATAATTAAATCTCAGTGGATTCCCTTTGGCAAGATACTTTCAATCTGTACATCCTTTCATAGCCTTACTTATCCATATGTTTAAAACTTTCTCCTTAAAATAGCCACCCTATGTTTAGCCATTACAGTTTTGAACATGTTGCCATGATGCTGGAAGCCTGAACCAAGAGGGTAACTGCAGAACTAAGTCATATTACAGAAACAAAATATGTTTCTTAGCAACAAATCCATGGAAATCAAGATGGCAGCCAATCCCCCCCACAAAGGAAAGGGGGTGGATGGGTGGAAAATTTCCATCACAACTTCCTGATCTAATCTGAAAAGGCATTACAAGGCAGAAATGTTCTTCTCTTGAAGAAAATGAATTGAAAATGATTAGTTAAATGTTTCACCTTGAAAGTTCTACTGCAAACTGGACTTTTTTAAATAGTTCTCTTGAAATGTTATAGTGGGCCCTTGATATTGCTAGGTTTGGGTCCAAGACCCCCGCTCCATGGATACCAAAATCTGTGGATGCGCAAGTCCCATTATATAAAATGGCATAGTAAAACAGTGTCCCTTGTATAAAATGGCAAAAAGCAAGGTTTGTATTTTGGATTTTTTTTAAAAAAATTCAAGCTATGGATGGTTGAATCCATGGATAAAGAATCCATGGATACAGAGGGCTGACTGTATCTCTCTAGGTATTTAAGCTAAAAAAAATTATGCACAAAATCAAAGGAGTTTTAATTATTGTTTTTAAAGAACAATAATATTAACATAAAAGCATATTAAACCATATTAAAACATTTAACACTTAAATAATGAAACAATGATAATACATTATTATTTTTGTCCAAAATGTATCAAATGTTGTGCTATTTTGGGTCCCAATCATGGTTTATTATTATAACAATATTAATATTAAAGCATAATAAACCATTTAATTAATTAACCACTTACTGAATAACAGTAATCACTATTAAAGTTTTTTATAATTGAATAAATTTTATAATTTAATATTCCATGCCCTCCTGCTAGAGGTTTCCTTGCCAGCAGCAGACAGTGAAGAAGAGCAGGAATCACAGTAAAATCACATTAATATAGGTTGCATGCTGCTAGAAACAATGGTGTACATCCTAGGCACAGCTAGTTTTGCCCTAAGGTTACAGTTCAGAACCTTATTTCACTCCTTCCAAACTGCTGTTTTCACATTTGCAAGTTATTATTCAACATAACCTGCTTTCTGAATCTGAATTGATTACCCTAATGATTTTGTGTGAAGAGGTATAAACTGTTGCTAATATGAAACTAATACCTTATCTGTATTCCATTGAGACTGCAACAGATAATTGCAGGGGTGGGTGGAGAGAGTGAGAGTGAGGGGTGGGTGGGAGCTGTTGTTTTTGTGTGCCTCCAAGATGTTTCTGACTTATGGAAACCCTAAGGTAGGAAGAAAGGCATCTAAATATATTTTCCTGATTTCGTCTATAAACACCCTGTGGTTTGCCGCCAATATGGAAAAGAGTGCAGGTCAGCTGAAGTTATCTCAGGCAGCAAAGGAACAGTAGAAAGACTGTTGCCGCCACTGCTGCTGCCTCTCTTTGGACAACTTCAGACAAGTGCCACTTGGAAGTGTGAATTCCAAAAAACTACACAAAAATGTATCTACCTTCATAGTTTTAAAAAGCTAGTTCTTAAGACACAATCACAATCTGGGGTGATTAAGAAACAGAACCCGGGATAGAACTCTCTCAGTGAAGAGGTAGAGCTTTATAGATAGAAACAGACTTGATTTGCAATAACCGGGGGGGGGGTGTCACCAGGTTTATGTCTTATTAGGGATATAAATATTTGCTTATTTCATTCCCACATGATATAACAAATAATAATGTTTCCTTCACCCCACCCCACTGGGTGAAACTAGGAGAGTTTCTGTAGATTTTTCAGTGTTGGGAGGGGAGATTTTGGGTCTCTTTTTAAATAAAATAACACACATTACTTTTTTATGCTTGTTTGTACAAAGAAAAGGTATATCTTCTAAGCAAAACCTGCCCTTTTTACACACCATCAAGATCTTTGCTGCAAAATCAAGAGATTTTATTTTTGTTGTTGCACAAATGAATTTTTCACAAAATATTCCCGAAGGATCTCCCAGAGGCTGCCTATTTTCTTGATGGGACATCTCTTTCCCCCAACTATTCTTTACATCTGTAGGCCTCACCCATACAGTGTTCCCAAGCACAATCTTTTTTTTTTCTTTCCTGAGCAAGGGAACAGTCACTGTTTAGTCGTACAGGGGTAAGTGCAATATTAGTCCAAATTTGAACACCCTTGCCACAAAGCAAAACTGACATGCACTGGCTTGCTTGGCGCTTAATGTCAGAATTCCCATTGATCTCTATGGGCAAGGGGTTGCTTGGTGTTGAATGAGCAATGCATACACACCTCCCTCTGCACATATAGACTCCACCTGGGAGAATGGCAGGCATTTGGATTTTGTGTGTGTGCTAAAATACACTGTTTATCTAGAAGAGAACCACAACTACTTGTTCACCTCAACATGCTCTTGCTGGAATGAGTATAATTTTGCACTAGCCATAAAACTAATTTGTCAGCACAATATTTCTTCCACTCTGAATTGTAGAAAAGTTACCGTTTTGCACTTACAACTCCTAGAATCCCTCAGCTAGCATGACCATAGCTGTGCCGGCTGGGGGATGCAGGGGCCTGGAGTCCAAAAATGTAACTTTTCAAAGCTCTTGTTCATTCTAGCTTAATTGCTTTTGAAAAAGTGGATCTATCTCATTTTCCTCCTTGCTTCTGTTTGTTTCTTTAATACTCAACCTCAGGAAGAGTTCTGGCAAACCTGAATGCATGCTCACTAGGTTGCAACCATATGACTTGATTGCTGCTTTTGGAATGAACCAACATTGATACCTGCAATTGGTGTCGTATTCAGCTCTCCTTACCAATGTGTCTCCCCTTTCTCCTCTTCTGCTTCTTCCTTCTCACTGTACCCTCCTCTACTGTCTACCTTCACACTGTATGCTTCCCAGGCAGAGGACATATATCATTTGCTTTTTTGTCTCTGTAAAAGTACTGTGTGACTGATCATGTTACTAGGAAGGGAGGGCGGGCGGGAAAGGCAGACAGAAAGACAGTTGGGATGGTACCAACTGAGGATCATCAAATAGATTTCTATTAAACTTGTCCATAAAAAATTCACCAAAACTTTGAGTTTCTTTACCTTTATGAAAATGAATTTCTTCAGAATGTTGAAAACTAAGTAGCCCCAGTAGATATGTAGGCCTTGCAGGATCAATAGCTGCCCGTTGAAGAAGAAATATGCGGGGACAAGTGTCAGCGTATAAAATTTGGGATAATATAATGTAGCCCGTAGAATCCTGAAATACATAATGTATTGAGACAAATTAAGAAAATCCCTGCTGTATTTCTAGTTAATGTAGACCCATTAGTAGCCGTTGTGGTTGTTAAAAACAGTAATGCAAAACAGAATTACAAATCCAAGTCCACTTTAAATAAAATCGCCAAAACTAAAAAAGCTAAAAGCAGGCATACCAATAAAATGTGGGCAGGACTCAGATTACAGCTGGGCCTGCCATCAGGCAAAGTGATGGGAGACAGCAGATGCTGTGAGTGTCAGGAGTTAGTGACTGAACTCCAGTTTTAAAATGGCCAAACAACTGCAGAAACCATGCTGAGTCTTGATGGCTGACTCCATGAACTGCCAAGTCATGCCTAATCATGCCACAGCTGCATTAGGAAGGGTTACTAGAGGGCAAAGCAATGTAGTATGAAATCTGATGCAATGTAACCATGTGATTGAATAAGCCAATGATATGCTGATGTGTATATAAGTGAGCTAGACCAGTGCTCATTCCCTTCTTGCGATTCTGTGATGCCTGGCGTAGCACTGATAAGGACAGGTTGCTTACCTGTAACCATAGATCTTTGAGTCATCTTCTGTGAATTCACACAGCTGGGTTATTCCTGCACAGAGCATCGGAACCTTCTGGAATCGCTAGGCAGAATGTACTTTCATACATTTTTGGCGGTAACTCCGCCCACACTAATGGTCCCTTATAAGGCACTCCCGCCTAATTCCCCTCAGTTCCTTGAATGACGCCGCAACCAGCAGCATCAGGGACATTAAGCATGTTTATATGATGTAGCAGAACATAGAGGGGAGGATGGGTGGGTCTGTGTGAATTCACAGAAGACCACTCGAAGATCTATGGTTACAGGTAAGCAACCTGTCCATCTTCTTTGTGGTCTCTGTGAATCACACAGCTGGGTAGACTGGCAAGCTTCACTCCAGGAGGAGGGTATGTCCTATACATATTGACACTAGTACCATGTTGCACAGGCAAACATCAGTTGGATTTTTTGACAGCAAAAACTGTCAAGCAAAAACTAATGAACCATATATACTTATCATATCAAGGATATCATCAAATGACTTGGCACACATTAACACTCACTCATTGAATAGAAGACAAAAGTACAGCTTTCCCAAAGGCAGCCTCATTCCTGGAATGAGTGTCAAGTCTGTAATGGGAAATGAAAGTCAAGGGTGATGACCAAGTTGCTGCTCTGCAAATGTCCTCTAGGGGCACGCCAGAGAGGAAAGCTGTTGAGGTGGAGACAGTCCTCGTCAAGTGTCCTTGAATCCGTGGTGGCAGCAGTTTCTTCGCCAGTTCATAGCAGAGAGCTATGGTCGATGTCACCCACTTCGACAAGCGTTGTGGAGAAATAAGCTCTCCAAGTCTCGAGTCAGCATAGAATACAAACAGTTTAGGTGACTTCCTGAAGGGAGCAGTTCTCTGGGTGTAAAATGCAAGCGCCCTCCTGATGTCCATGGAATGGAGGGTACGCTCAAATTCGTCCTTCGGATCCTGAATCAGAGCAGGGAGAGTGATAGACTGATTCAGATGGAAACTCGACACCACCTTCAGAAGGAAGGAGATGTCGGGACAGAGCACCACCCTATGTTTGTGGAAGGCAGTGTACGGAGGGTCCGATCGCAAGGCATAGAGTTCACCAACTCGACATGCTGAAGTGATGGCAATAAGGAAGGCAGTTTTCCAAGACAAAAGTCTCAAGTCGGTGGATGCCATGGGTTCGAAGGGACGTCGAGCCAGCTGTGAGAGGACCAGTTTGAGGCTCCATGTTGGGGTAGGCTCGAGTACCAGAGGATAGAGATTGGCGTAGCCTCTCAAGACCTTCTTGATAGTCGTATCCGTAAAAGGGGATGGATGACCTCTAGCTTGGAATTCGACAGATACGGCTGCCAAGTAGCACCGGATCGACGAAATTGAAAGTCCTGTGGAAGACAAGTGTAGAAGAAAATCTAGGACAATCGGGACGGAAAACGGCTCTGTAACCGACCCTCGACCAGATAGAAACTTCCTTCACTTGTAGTGATATGACCTACAGGTAACAAGTCTCCAGGCAGTGTCGATGACAGCCTGGATCTCTGGTGGGAAGGATGCAGAGTACCGGCTCGTCGGGATCGAGGACGAATCCGAGGCCATAGGTACAGTGGCCCTCTGTACCGAGGATGGATTCAAGGTCGTAGTCTCCATGCCATTAGTCACAAAGCCTCTACATCTGGGTGCCTGACCTTCCCATTCTGAATGGTGAGAAGGTTGGGATGGAACGGAAGTTGGATGAACCAGTGCCTGGCTAAATGCAGGAGGGTTGCAAACCAAGGTGGGGGGGGCATGGAGTGATGAGGATGGCATCCACTCGGTCTCGACTCAGTTTGGGAACGGAGGAAAGAGATAGAGAAGTGGTCCCGTCCAACAGAAGAGGAATGCGTTGCCCCTCGATCCCAGGGTGCTTCATCTGGAGCAGAATTGGTGGCACTGACTGTTTTCAGAGACGCAAAGAGGTCGACTTGAGGAGATCCCCATCATCGGAACAGGTCCAAGGTCACCGACCTGTGCAGCTTCCATTCGTGGATGGAGAAGCTGGAACGGCTGAGTCCGTCTGCAAGAGTATTCTCCTCCCCCGGAAGATGGATGGATTGGAGAAAGATGTTCCTGCAGACACACCAATCCCAAATGTCCAATGTGAGCTGGAGAAGCTGAGGGGATCTAGTTCCTCTTTGCTTGTTCAGGTAGTACATCACTGATGTGTTGTCTGTTACCACCAGAACAGTCTTGTTCATCACCAGGGATTCGAAGGCCCGCAGTGCCTTCTGTATGCCGAGAAGTTCTAGGACATTGATATGGAGAGTCCATTTTTCAGCATCCCAGGAACCCCAGATTTCATAGGATTCGAGATGAGCTCCCCATCCCAAAATTGAGGCATCTGTTGTCAGAGTAATTTCTGATTGAGGAGGGTCGAACGGCATTCCCGATAGGACGTTGTCTGGTACCAACCATCATTCCAGCGACTGATGAACTGCCCGAGGCATTGTGAGCAGTTTCTTTGGAGAGTCGCGTAGGGGGTCGAACACTGGTAGAAACCAGTGTTGGATTGGAGGGAATCGGAGCCTGGTGAGGTGGGTCACATAGGTAGTAGCTGCTATGTGACCGGGAAGTACCTGGACTTAATGGGCAGGGAGCCTCCGGGACTGACAGCAAGTATGGATTAGAGACTGAAGGGTGTCGAATCGGATTCGAGGCAAGTAATCCACGGCTGTACATGAGTCCAGTTGAGCCCCAATGAACTGGATGGCTTGAGCCGGTTGGCGCTGTGATTTCTCTGTGTTGACAACAAGTCCCAGGCCATCTAAGACATCTAAGATTGAGGTTGATATCGAGTTCGAGCTGATGTTGAGAACTTGCCACAATCAGCCAGTCAGCAATGTAAGGGAAAACCACCACTGCACGCTGGTGTAGAAAGGCTGCCACCACCGCCATGTATTTCATGAAGACTCTTGGAGCAGTTGAAAATCCAAACACTAGGACCCTGAATTGGAATGCTTCAGACCCGATCTGGAATGCCAGGAATCACCTGTGGGATAGATGGATCCCGATGTGGAAGTAGGCATCTTTGATGTCTATGGAAGTGAACCAGTTGTACTGTTGCAGGAGTGGCAAGATGGAGGCCAAGGTGACCATCCTGAATTTCTTTGGTTCTATGTATCTGTTCACTCCTTGAAGGTCGAGAATGCGACGGAGGCCGCCGTCCTTCTTCGTGACCAGGAAGTACCTTGAAAAGAAGCAGAGGTGGTGAAGATTGGAGTCCACAGGTTCGATGGCCCCCTTCTACAGCAGCGTCCGCATCTCCTTGAGGAGGGGAAGGGAGGGCGGTGTTGCTCGAACAAGACCTGTCAGGGGTAGAGAGTCGAATTCGATCCAATAACCATTCTGGGTGATCTGAAGTACCTAGCGGTCTGATGTTATTGAAGACCAGGCTTCTTGGAAGTTCGACAGTCGATCTCCAAACAGAGGGGTCTAGAGGAAAGAGAAAGAAAGTGTGAAGTGGAAAATCAAAATTTCCTCCTGGTTTGATCTTTAGACCATTGCCTTTCAGGTGGTCAGTATCTTGAAGCTGACCCCTGGCTCCTCACTGATGAGGCTGGCAAAGGAGAGGGCAAGTACCGGGAACGTCTGTAAGATTGGCCAGAGAATCCCTGTCTGAACTGCTGGCCCGATGAAGAGGTCTGCAAGTTGGTGCGGCCCCTGGAATGGTACTGAGAAGATGAAGAGGTTGACATACCATATTTTCTGGCAGTTGTCCTCATCTTCTGGTTGAACTCCAGTTTTTCATCCGTGGAGCCGTTGAAGAGTCCGGATTCATCAAAAGGCAGATCCTCGATAGTAGCTGAGGCCAGGGGGGGTGAGGCCCGATGAACGGAGCCACGCATGCCGACGCAGGGCGATGGCTCCTGCAATCGTTTCAGCGGCACAATTGGCAACATGTCGGGCAGAATTCATTTGTTGCCCCGCCAGTATTTGCGCCTCTGACTAGATTGCTTCAGCCATTCATTGTCGTTCCTCTGGGAGATCTTGGATGAGGGGCATCATCCTTTCCCACAGTACCTGCTGGTAGGCCCCCATGCAGAATGAGTAGTTGGCCACACGAAAACTCAGGCCTGCCGCAGAATAAAACTTTTTTCCCATGATAACGAACTTTCGACCCTCTGGGTCCGGCGGGGTTGATTGAGGCCAGTGTTGCCTCCTGTTCTGGGAAGCCTCGACCACCACTGAATTCGGCTTCAGATGAGTTTGAAGCCAGTTGATGTGGTCACCTCCAACTTGATACAGCCTATTGATTTTCTTAGAAGTAGACTGGATCGAGGATGGGTTCTCCCAGGACCCTTGCGTGAGCTTCAGAAGGGACGGCAAGACAGGGAGAGTAGCCGTAGGAGAAGCCTTCAACTGAATCTGATGAAAGATGGGGTCCACCAGTTCAACTTCTTTCTCCACCACCTTGAGGTCCAGAGCATGGGACATTCGGACCATCTGCTCCAAAAAAGCATGGATCTGTTAGCGATGCAGAATCCTCCTCAACTAGGTCGGGTTGCGGTGATGGCAAGTAGGGCCTGTATGGATCCCACGAGCCTGATGAAGATGATGTCGAATCCGAGGGTGACGGGCTGCAATTGCCATGGAGCAGAGAGGTCGTGAGCGGAGCTGGTGTTGGAGGGGTTGGAGGCAGAGGATGTTGTTCAGGATGCAGAGATACTTGACTCTCTGCATCCTTCCTCGGAATGGTTTATGGTTCCTCCAGATGGAATCCTTGGGGTGAACGACACACAGATTGGCCGGCATACATATCCCTGAAGTCATCTCCTCGGGAAGTCAGGATCTGAGAGCCAGTAGGCGACATGATTTCAGTTCGACAAATAGACCGTGCCAGGTCATAGGCCATATAGGCAGGTACATCCTCATGAATGCTGACTGAAACGGTTGGGTTCGAGCCACAATCTCAGGTTTGACGACCTCAACTTCGACGTCCGAGGGTGAACGTTGAAGAAGTTGGGCTCTCGAGATGACAAGGGTCGGCGACTGGCCCAACTGTTAGGGAGACATGTCCGTGTCTGCACCAGAAGGCACGTCCACTGCCACGATCTCCACCGAACCCATAGGGGTAGGAGCACGTCGCAGCACATTAGCCTTTGCAGTTGTCACTGGAGGTGGCTGGGTGAATGTGGCCTCGGGTCCAGCAGAGGGTTGCGACTCAACGGTATCGATAGGCCGTGCAGCTTTTTCAGTAGAGTCTTCAGATGGAGCGGCCATCGACGTCGACTTTTTAGACACCCCTTTCGGCTTTCTCTTTGATTTGGAGCCATCATCATGCCAAGAGGTGTGTTTTTCCTTCCTCTTTTTCTTCAAGGAATGTATGGTCTCTCCAGAGATGCCAGCCCGACTGGTAGATTCAGACGATGCCTGGTCCTGAGGAGCGGCCTTTGAGGTGGAAGGCTCCTGGTCCCGTGTCGATGTTGAAGGTGGCAAGCGAGCTCGATCCCGGGCTGCAGCCGAAGAAGCATGTTTGTGCGAGGCACGCACAGCCTCGCTCAGACGCACAGTCCGAGGTAATCAAACGATGTCAGGATGGGCTACAGGACCGATGGCGCTTCTGGGGCTTGGTTTTCAGAGAAGGTGAGTGGCCACGTTTTTGTGGTTCAGACGCTGAAGTTGAGGCCGGAGTCAAAGTAGGGGCTGGAATTAATGCCTTCTCATACAAGAAGGACTTCAAACGGGACATCCTGTGCTTACGTGCCTGAGGGGTCAAGACCCTACAGTGCATACAGGAGTCAATCTTATGGGTCTCTCTGAGACAAATTAGGCAGCAGGAATGACCATCCGTGCAAGGAAGTTTGGCCTGACAGATCACACATCTCTTGAAGGCCACTCATCCAGACATTTTACTCACAGAGTCACCAAATCCACAGGGAGAAACACGGAGAGTAGAGAAAGACAGTCCAAGTCAACACCGAAATTCAGAGATAGAATGCCAAATCCAAAGGAGTGAGAAAAAATCGTAGTCAAAAATCCAAGCCAAGTTAACTCCAAGTCAAATCGAAAGTGAAAGAGAAAAAACTAGCGAACGAAAGTTCCTTCAAGCTGCTAATGTGGCAGAAAGAAAGGAACTGAGGGGAATTAGGCGGGAGTGCCTTATAAGGGACCGTTAGTGTGGGCGGAGTTACCACCAAAAATGTATCAAAGCACATTCTGCCTAGCAATTCCAGAAGGTTCCGATGCTCTGTGCAGGCACAGGAATAACCCAGATGTGTGATTCACAGAGACCATGAAGAAGATCTGTAAATTTTGTGAATATCTGCAACTGCTTAAGATAAAAGCACCTCTTGTTTTCTGGATGACAAAACACTCTCTGTGTGAGTATTCTTGGGAAAAGGTTGCTACCAAGTCTGCTAAGACAGCTTTTGGCTTCTGCCGGGGATTGAATGTGACAGTGAGATGGTGGTCAGATGCTAGAGAATGCACAGAGTGCCACATGGCCTAATCTGTGCTTCTAATCTACTCTGCTGCCTTTAGGTACAGGGGAGGATATCATCTTATAGCAAGTGTTGGAGAAAGATTCAAATGCCAGACAGTCTAGTCAGCTTTTATAGAGAGAATGGGAAGAGCTGTTGCCTTGTCTTCCTTAGTCAGCAAAATATCCTGGGCCAGATGATCACATATAATATGAAGAAATCAAATACTGTGCAATAATGCAGTCTGTTTTATTGAAGCAGTCAGTGGATCTGCTTCTATGAGGGTGCTATATCCACTTCAGATTTTCAGATTTTCCCACCACTTTGGGAAATCTTTCTGCACAAGACATTCTCAAGAACTACAGTTGGAGAAGCCTTGCAACAGGCCAATTTTGAAGTATTCTACAGGTTCAAATGGACATTCTAGAACTCTACTAGTTGGGAAGCTGACTACAAGCAACCTTTGGAGTTGGTTGACTTCTAAAGGACATTAGAGTATTCTTTTTGAGGATATTTTATTAGATACTTCCTTTGCATATCTTCACTTGTTGACCTTGTACAACAGCTTTTCCATAAGGGTGAATGGCCACAGTCTCTTTCTCCAACAGGGATGCAATTTTCCACTAAGGCTGCTGCCACACTGCAGAAATAATAGGTTTGGCACAGCTTTAACTATCATGGCTCCATCCTATGGAATCCTGGGATGTGTAGTTTGTTGTCACACCGGAGGTCTCTGGCAGAGAAGGCTAAGTATCTCACAAAAGTACAAATCCCAGAATTCCACAGCATTGAGTCATGGCAGTTAAAGCAGTGTCCAACTGCATTATTTCTGCAGTCTGGCAGCAGCCAAAGTTTTCTCTGCATTTCTCTGCTACAGAGATTTATCTGGTACATTCCCCTGAACTAGAGCATTAGAGTTTTTGCGCAGAGAATTCCAAATAACAATACAAATATCTACAAGTTCTAGGATTTCATAGGATGGAGCCATGCTAGCTGAAGGGGTATCAAACTATTATAACTGCATAGTACAGACACACCTGTGGTCTCTGGTCCTTAAATTCCACAATAGTCCTTTAGGGACCTGGTTGCATTTGCTGCAACAGACTAACAGTTATCTCTTTGAAACCTGTTAAACCCATTTTGTTTTCCAACTCCTATTACTTTCAAATGCAAATATCAAGATTTTCCCAGGGTTTTTCTTTTTCCTGATGTCTCCATATCTCAGAGATTCACCCAAGAACACAGAAACGTCTCTTCTCGTGATGGGGTGGTACTGTTTTGGTTCTACAACCAGTACTCACTATTGCACACTGCCAACAGAGCAAATGATTAAAATAATGGCAGAAGTGAGGTGAAAGCATATATAATATATAACAGCAACATAAAAGCTGACCCTTAATGCAACTTACCAAAAAGGGAAGAGAATGAGTCGTGTGATAAAGAATGCGATTGAGAAGATGACAAAAAGGACACTGCAGGTATTTTCCCAGCGAGCATAATTGAACATCTTAGCAGCCTGAGATATCAAACAAATACATTAGGATTCCAGAGTACATTAGAACAGATGTTTTTGACTTCAGCTCTAAGAATCCATCATCACTGGCCATGTTGGCAGAGGGTTTTGGGAGCCAAAGTACATAATGGCTGGAGGATCAAAGGTTGTGAACCCCTGATTTAAAAGACCCTCTTTTTAAGGCTTACATTTGGTCATTTTCCCCAAATACAGTACAACAGACTTACTGAATTTGGTGCCACACTTACATATGTTCCACACTAATTCTAATGCTGGATTTACGCCTATATTTGCAGAAGCGTGATCAGGTGCATATCATGAGAGAAAATTGCAGCCAATGTTTCAAATGGGTTCAAATCCTTCCTCGGTTCTGGACTAGGTTGCTTTTCTTCTTAAATTGCCCCACTGAGCAGGAGCTGATTAGGAACTTGGCCTGTTTGCTTCCTCTGTCTGCCACCTATCCCGAAGCATTACAGGCAGATTACAGCATCTAGTTCAGCCAGGGTTATTCAAATCACTGTCCTTTGTTACACCAAAGAGAACAAACCTTGGGCTGACCACTCTCTTTTCTTTTTTTCTGGCCTATGTCATGTGCGCCCCCCCCCCATTGGGGAAGACATACTAGAGCATGTCCACCTACTATCTTTACCCTTCTAGAATAGTTCAGAGAAGATCAGGCTGTTCTATCTAAATAATAGTTTCTTTTCAGAAATATTCCTCCTTTAAGGATCCTAAAACCTATTTTCTGCCTCCACTTGATTCTTGCAAACCCATCCTTCTAAGGTGAGCACTTCTGCTGTTGCTGGAGAAAAGGCTCAAACAGGCCTTTCTTTCCAATAAGAATTTCTCTGCATCCAACCCATTGAACACTTCTCACTTTCTGTAAAATAAAACTACTCTGTGAAAGGGTTTACTGAGGTTTCTAGTCAAGGGGTTCCACACATTGAGGCACTCCAGATATCGGGATGTCAAAATAAACCACAACCCACAAGATATGTCAAGGAAGCTAGGCACTAAAACCTAGCAACTTTTACCTCTAGCCAGATGTCTGCGAAGTCATGGACAATCATCACCAGTGTTCCAAGTCGGATGTAATTGGCACTCCACGAGGAGAACATCAGTCCAAGAGCTGCAAAATGGTGAACCACATGGGCTCTAAAGTCCTATGGGGGGGGGGGGAATCAAGAAATCAGCCTTTCTTCTGAAAACAAATAGAATAAAAAGGAAACATTGCATCTCATTTCAGGGAAGCCAAAGCAGGTGGAGGTCTTGAAGCCAACAAGCCATACAAGGGCTTGGGGTGTATAAACAAAAAGAAGGCTATCCTCTACTGCCTGATATGCACCACAGCCATATAAATACAGGGACTATCTTTGCCACAAATAATTAAAAAAGAACAGTAAAGCAATTGGAGGATTTCACGGTCACCCCTATTCAATGACCTTTGCAAGTTGACAATTCTTGGGTCAAGAGACAGCACACTGGGATTGCACAGGAGCCCAATACAAAAATATTCACTCCTAGCCACCAGCTGAATTTTGCAGGAGGAAAGTGATGTGTCTTTCACCATAAAGATGCAAGATGCAACCAAATTGGTCTATCTGGGCTTTGTAGGACTGGGGTTATCTAAACGGAGAAAATACTCCCCATGGAATGCAAGGAGAAAACATGGGATTCCACATCACTCTGCCATATTTGGAAGGAAGGGGCCCAAAAAGTACACTGGAAAAGCCTTTGTGGCTTTTCCCTAAGTTTTTTTAAAAAGCGAGGGAAATATGCATTCCCGCTCATTGGGACAAACAACTGAACAGATTCACTTTCCCCATACAAGTGCAAGTTGAAAACTAATTGGTTGTATGTGTGTGGTGGCAGAGCTTGCTAACAAGGTAAGTGCCTGAAGCTGCCACAATGCTATCTAGAAGCTGAGATGCAGGCTCAAATCTGACTATCCTATGTGTCTCCACCAAAGGCAGTTTAAAACAGCTCTGAGGGGAAATAAAATTACTGGATGCCTTCTAGATCTTCGCTGAGCATCTTCTACAAAATGTTGATGGGGTCCAGATCTTGCCAAGGATGTAACCCAAAATTCTTCTGTCATGTAGTCCTTCCAGCAAACTTTGTTTACCAGACAATCAATTTATCAATCAATACACCCATCCTACACATTCTCAAGAAGGAGAGTGGAAAAAATATGCAAGCACAGCCTTCTGAATACATAATTTTGAAGATAATAGATGACGCTAGCTTAACTATGAAATAAGGTGCAGCCCAATGACATCCCTAATTATTTGTATGGGCTCCCAAAGGTTCAGTATTTGACAGGATCTTGAGTCACAGAGCATCAGAAGAAGGGTAGTGTGAAGCACAGACACACAGGCACAGACACTTAGAGTCCGATTTGTAGACAGAGAGATATCTGTTTTGAAGGCACACCAGACTGTGCTTTCCCTCTTCCATCTCTCTCAGGAGTGGTCAATGGCAGCAGTTCCAAGGGCAGGTTTTCTGGCACTGGGATCCTTTGGGGGATGCCAAAAATGCTGAAAACAAGTCAAATTTTGTTTTTTTTAAAAAATAGATATTTTGTCAGGAGTTAGAGACTGAACTCCATTAGAAAATGGCCAAACAACTACAGAACCATGCTGCATGAACTACCAAGTCATGCCTAGTCAGGGCATTTGGGGGAATGTCCTGTATATATATATATATATATATATATGAGAGTTCAGAACAGAGCACACTTCCTTCTTCCTGTGAATGCTGAGTCCTGGTGAAGCAGTTTCTCCTTGAATTGTAAATATTTGTATATATTGCAACTGTTTGAGTTTGAAGATAAAAGTGCCTCCTGCTTATTTGGACGTCAAACACTCTGTGTGTGAGTATTCTTGGGAAAGGGTTGCTACTGAGTCTACTGAGACAGGGTTTGGGTTTTTTTGCTTCTGCTGGGGATTGTGTGTCCTATCATTCCCTGACAGTGGTTATGGGCCCAGATGATTGATCTCAGATTAGATAAGGTGCACCCAGAAAACTTCCTAGAAACTTTTGTTTTGAGTATTTTTGGCTAGTTGGCTGAGAAACAGTTAAGTTTCAGCCAGGCCCTGGAATATATTCAGCAACCTTGAAGTGCTGCCAGCTGCCAGCTGTTTGTGTTTCATAGCTGGAGAATTGTTGACTCAATCAGCAGAACGGCAGATAATAGTCTTGTCCACTTTGAAAAGCTGGCTGATGGAAATTATTCAGCATGGAGTTTATACATGGAGGCTTTATTAATTAAGGACAATTTGTGGCATGTTCTGGAGAATGAAAGTGTGATCCCAGAGGGTTCAGAAGATGAAATAGCAGCTTTCAGGCTAGCAGACCAGAAGGCTAGAGCTGCAATTCTCTTATCGCTCAACCCCTCCCAGTTAATACATGCAGCCCCAGCAAAGACAGCCTTTCAGCTTTGGATGGCTTTGAAAATGGTTCATCAGAATTAGTCCTGCCTCTCAAAGATGATATGGACTAAGAGTCTTTATAACACAAAGCTGTCTACAATACTGTGTGAAAGCCCATTTGGAGGAAATGAGGCAGCTTTTTCAAGAGGTGGCCAATAGAGGGGTGGACATTCCAGGAGTCCATAAGTGTTTTATTTTATTGGGCAGTTTGCAAAGGAATGGGATTTCCTAATGTACAGTCTGCAGACCACCAGGGAGAATGATTTATCTGTAGACCTGGTAGCTGGGCGTATTCTGGAAAAGGTCCAATGCAAGCTATTTGATTCCTGGATGGAGGGGAACACACAGCCACAAATTACCAGACACAATCAGAAGAGCACTGAAACAGAGGAACCTGTGGAGGAGGGAGCCTGCAGCTATGTGAAATGCTGTTTCAGACGCAAAAAGCCTGGACATTTTCAGAAGGACTGTAAGATATCTGCACCAGATAGGAGGGGTGCACCCTCTCAGGCTGCAAGCCATGCCTTCGTAGCACAGCACCATCCTGATGGTACTGAGGAAAGAATTTGGTTACTTGATAGTGGGGCCACGCACAATATGGTCAATGATTTACAGTTGTTAACCGATGTTAAAAATGCTTCAATAACCAATATTGCCCTTGCAGATGGTGCTCCCAGCAAGCTGCAGAAAATGGGCACTGCATATGTGCCCTCTTTTGGTAAAGATTTTGAAAATATGTTATGTGTTAACAAACTAGGGAATTGTATATTAAGTGTGTCCCAAATGACTACTGGTGGTTATAAAGTGATATTTGAGGGGGAACACTGTACAGTAACAGAAAGGCATAACATGAATAATGTCTGTGCAAAAGGGATAAAGAAACATGGGTTGTATTATATGTTGCCTAAAGGGAAGGTAGCAAATGTGACCCTTGCAGACAATGTGCCCCTACATGGTAAGTGTGTTTATTACTACCACAGGCTAATAGGCCATGCTAGTTACAAAGGGTTAAAGGAGCTAGCAAAAGTGTGCCCTTGTTTAAGCATGAAACACTGCCCAAGGTTCTTAGAATGTGCAGTGTACAGGAAAGTTAAGTTGAAGGCTTTCCCTATTGCCAAAAAGACCCAATGTGTCACCAACAGACCCTTTGAAGTGTCCATTCTGATTTAGCAGGCCCCTATAACCCACTGAAGGGGGTAATCACTATTTATTTGTGATAGTGGACAGACACACTAGATACACCTATGTATACTTACTGAAGGAGAAAAATCAGGCTGCAGACAGGTTCCGTGAGTGGGTGAACACTTCCTTCTCATAAGGTCTAGTGCTGGATAGGGGAAGGGAATTCTTATCCAACAGTCTGCAGACCTGGATGCGTAGGAGGGGCATTAGACACAAGACCACAAACCCAGCGTCTCCAGGGGTGGGTGGGCTTGCAGAAAGGAAAATTGAGATGTTAAAGTGCATGATGGAGTGCATGATGGAAGATGCACAAGCCCCAGCTGGGCTGTGGGGGGAGGCAGTGAAGACTGCTGCTTACTATTTAAATAGACTGTGGACAGCTAGCGTCAAACAGACCCCATATTGTCTATTGTATGCTAGAGCACCAAACCTAAAGCACCTGAGGGTTTTTGGACAATATGCAAATGTACTAATTCACCCGAGCCTAAGGAAGCCTGGGCAGTCTAAAACCAGGAGGCTGTGTTTCTTAGGCTATGAGGGTAATAAGTATGTGTCTCCATCCTGGAAAGGTGGTATTCTCCAGGAGTGCAAACTTTGAAATGCACTCAGGGTGGGACAGATTGCATTGCAATCAGGAGGTGTTTGTGTCCTTGGGGAAGGATGTGTCCACAACTCCCAAAAGTCACACAAATGGAGGGGTGGTAAAGCCTGATGATGAAGGGGAGGCACAGGAAGAAAAGCCTGACACTTCACATGCCACCCCAACACACACACCACTACAAACAAACATTGAGCCTGACACAGGAAGAGATAGCAGCAGCAGTGCAAGTGAGGATGAGTCAGGCAGAACTAGGGTGCTCATCCCCAAAAGGTCAATGAGGGTCAGAAAGGCTCCTGACAGATTTGTTGTTCAGGAAACCAGGCTATGCAATGTCATGGCAGAGGAGCCTGCAAGTTTTCAGGATCTCCTAAACTTCCCCAGGAAGAGCAGAAGTGGAACTCAGCCATGGACTCTGAATTCGAGTCACTAGTTGAGAGGAAAGTGTTCCAGGCAGTTGAGAGGCCCAAAGATCAAATGGTTGTTGGTTGCAGGTGGATATACAAGCTTAAGGACATGCCTGATGGGACACAAAAGTGTAAGGCATGCTTAGTTGCAAAAGGCTTTTCACAGGAGCGCTACACCAATTTTGATAAAACCTTTTCGCCCACAGCAAAGCCAGAAAGTCTGAGGTTAGTGTTAGCTGTAGCAGCCAAGAGGCAGATGGTTGTGCAACACTTTGATTTTGAAACAGCATACCTGAATGCTGATCTTGAAGGGACAGTGCTCATGGAACAGGCCCCAGGGTATGACAGTGCAGGTGAGAGCAAGGTGTACTTGTTGTGCAAAGCTCTCTATGTCTTGAAACAAAGCGCACATTGATGGAACAAGTGTGCATACACCAAGTTTTGGTGTCACTAGGATACACAAGGAGCATTGCAGATGCCTGTGTGTACACCAAGAGGGCAGGTGATAGTGCTGTCATGCTAGTTATCTATGTGGATGACCTTTGTGTGGCGGCAAAGAATGCCAGTGATGTGAAGAAAGTGCAGGTGGAATTAGAAAGCTGGTTCAAGTTGAAGGACTTAGGCAGCCTGAGATGTTATCTAGGAGTAGAGGTAGAAAGAACCGGTCTTGGAGAATTTTTCCTAAGTCAGAAGAAGAAAATTGACAGTCTTGTGGCCAAGTGTGGGCTTAATGAGGCTAAGGTGATCAGGACACCAATGACCACTGATTTTGTTAACTTAGAGGCAGAACAGGAGTTTGAGAGGCCAGGCCTGTACCACTCAGTGGTAGGCAGTCTGTTGTTTATTGTGAACAACACAAGGCCTGGCATCAGTTTTGCAGTTGGGGTGCTCAGCAGAAGAGTCTCAAAGCCAAGGAGGGCAGATTGGGAAGCCCTGAAAAGGGTTGTTAGATTTCTCAAGGGGACCAGGGACATGCGTTTGAAGCTGGCAGGAAGTCAGGTGACCCTGGAGTGCTATGTGGACAGTTCGTTTGCTGCTGAGACTTTAGACAGGAAGTCAGTGACTGGGATGGTGGTCAGGTATGCAGAGAGCCCCACAGTGTGGAGATCAAGAGAGCAGAATTGTATAGCCATTAGTACAAGTGAAGCTGAATTTGCTGCCTTGTCTGAGATGGCAAATGAGGTACAATGGATAAGGCAGATGCTTGCAGACCTTGGGGAGCCATGCCAAATGCCTGTTGAGGTGCACGAGGACTCACAAGTCTGCATAGCTATGGCAGAAGCAGAAAATCTGAAACGCAGGACCAAGTACATTGCAGTACGCTATCAAAATGTGAGGCAGTTAATACAAGAAGGTATCTTATGTCTGAAGTATTGTCCATCTGAGGACAATGTTGCAAACCTGCTCACAAAAGCCCTTCCAGCAGGAAGCCATGAGGAGTTGGCAAAGAGGTTGGGCCTTGTCACTAGTGTGTAAAGTGAAAAGTGTCAAAGGGAAGGTGAACCAACAGATGATTGATGTCCAACAATGTAGTTTACTGATGTTATGTTGTGATGATAACATGTGTCCTGCACAGTAGTTTGACCATTTTGGAGGGGATTGTCAGGAGTTAGAGACTGAACTTCATTATAAAATGGCCGAACAACTACAGAACCATGCTGCATGAACTACCAAGTCATGCCTAGTCAGGCCATTTGCGGGAACGTCCTGTAGAGATAGATAGATAGATAGATAGATAGATGAGAGTTCAGAACAGAGCACACTTCCTTCTTCCTGTGAATGCTGAGGCCTGGAGAAGCAGTTTCTCCTTGAATTGTAAATATTTGTATATATTGCAACTGTTTGAGTTTGAAGATAAAAGTGCATCCTGCTTATTTAGATGTCAAACACTCTGTGTGTGAGTATTCTTGGGAACGGGTTGCTACTGAGTCTACTGAGACAGGTTTTTTTTGCTTCTGCTGCGGATTGCATGTTCTATCATCCCCTGACATATTTTAAAAACATTAAATAGGATGCTGGTAGCCAAACACAACCTACTTAGAAGACCAACTGCTACTCTTGGAGGCTCGCAGGAGTGCCAACTCACTCATTCTTTTTTTTATAAACCAAAAAATAGTCTTGGGCATTTTGGAGTGAGTGGGGGGCTGTATGTGACCTCAAGGGTTGCCCTTTTTGTACCCAAATCTATCTCAAGCCAAATGGCACTCACCCTCTCACCATCCTACAATGTGAGTACTAGGGCAGTGGTTTTTAACTTGTGGTCTGGAGACCCCCAGGGGTCTGTGATGGCTTTACAGGGGATCTGCAAAGGCTTGTAGGCTGTTTGGCCCACCTCTTCCCTGCAGTGGAGGGCCACGTGACAGGAGCCAAGGCAAAGGTTGGCTGGCTGACTTGGTCTGTTCATTGCCATTCAATCCACTCCAGCCACAAACTTGCAGGAAGAAGCAGTTCCTCTGAGGGAAGACATAATGGATGGTATAATTGTAATTATTATTATTATTATTATTATTATTATCATCATCATCATTATGTGTTGTTGCTGCTATTATTATTATTACGTCTTGGGGGTCTATGGCAACAACATATATTTAAAGGGGGTCCCTGGTAAAGTAAAGGCTAAGAACCACTGTACTAGGTAATTCCTGAAACACACACCTCAAAAAGAGGGGTACTCACACATTGCCCCAACAAATCAACTTGAAGTGCTGTTATTTTTAACTGGGAGGATCCTTTTGGCCCCATCCTAGCACTGAATATGAATTCCTCTCTGGCTACTTCCAAAGAAAACAACTAGTTCTGTGTTGTTTTTAAATACCCCAAACAGGATATTATGTACTAAGAAAAAGAAACTGGACACTATGTACTGTACTAAGAAGAAGTTGACTTCTGTCTGAAGGTGTGAATGAACCAATCGCAGCTGAAAGAATTGCTACATACATGAGAAGCATCTGAAAATGAATGCACCACATTTGACAGGTTGATTGACAGAGTTGTGCCAAATTAAAATCCAGATGGCTGTTAGTGTAGTTAATTTTAATTAAAATTTATGTTAAATCTAATGGAATGGTCGTAGCTGTTAAGTATTACTTTTCTTTTCTTTTTTACTAGGAACAGGGCCAACTCTATCATTAGGCAGAGCTGGGAATCAAGGCAGCTTATAGAAATTAAAACTGATGGAAGTAAAAACATATATATGTAAGAAAAAATACAAAATGTTATTTTTAAAAGGTAATTAAGTTGGATGCAATACATTATGTAATGTTGTATATATACAGTAAATTATACATAGACAATCCTACCCTTTTAGCATTCAACTTGGACTCTTGAGTAGTAAAGTTCCCATGGAAGGTTAGAGTGGAAAAATTTCCCTCTCCCCAGTAAAAGGTGTGAAAGATTGGCAGAAAATAAATCACAAATCATTGTCATGACTTACCTTCCTTTTGGTGTCAATTCCAATAGTAAACAGCAGTGACCAATAAAAGCTCATCTCAAGCATGTAATACCAATACTGGGATGGCAGAACGGACTAGAAAGAGAAAGAAGCTCATTAGTATTTCTTGTTATATAGTGCAGAGGAGCCAGCGTGGTCTCGTGCTTTGAGTGTCACTTGCAACAAAAGGTCACAAAATTGGAGACTTCCACAGCTATTACAGGTTTGATAGCATTGTTGTGACCCCCGTATCTGTGGAGACAATATTCTAGATCCTCCAATACAACTCTATGGTATTTTAAACATTTAATCCCTTTATTTTAATAGGCTTTGCTATTATCCACAGTTTCCGGCATCCACGGTAAGTCCACCAATCCCCTGCAGATACGGGGATCCAACTGTATTCTCCCATGCAAACTGCGTATATATCCCTGTACGCAGAAAAACAGAACCTTAGAGAGAAATGTTTTCCATTACACTCTCATCAAAATGCTAATTTATTACATGCACAGAGTTTTTTACACAGGTCATCATTCTAAAAATGTGTCACTCACCATCATCCGCACTTCTAGTAATACAGGCTAAGATCTAGTGATGTAGTTCTGTATTCATTTGGGATTTTGTCCTACCCTGAAGCCCTCCATAGAATTAAAAACATGCTCTAGACAGAAGGAATGGGATGAGAGGGTTGCAGAGTGTGTGGGTTGCTGATTCTAGCAGAATCTGCAGGATCCAGGGAGGAAATACACCACTGGATTATGGCCACAGTCCAAAATTCTACAAACCCTGACCTACTGAGTTATTCTTTGAAATGTGCAGAATGGGTCTTAGCATGTAAACTTCTCAGGGCACAGACCTGGTTGTAGTCTTTTAAAAACTGTGTGTCAGTTCATAAAATGATAGATACAAACTAGCTAGCTAATTACAAAGAGAGAAGGGAATGGTATGTTTCTGCCTTGTCTTCAGGGGTTAAACAGAAAAGGAAAAGCCCTGGAATGATTGAAGAAAAACAGTACAAAACTGTACAGCTTTCATTAATTATTTCAACATTCTTAGAATATGTATGCTGCTTTAAGGGCCAAAAATAGCTCCTAGCATCATTCTTGTTTAGAACACAAAATGTTGACACCACAGTAAAATTAAGGGGGGAGGGAAAAGAAATGTCCAAATCCTCTTTAAGAAGAATGAAGCATAGCCACTCTTGAATGTGATCACATTTCAACAAGGAAAGACTGAAAAGAAGATGTCTGATACTGCCTTAGGCAGCTGATCTCTAAGATCTAGGGTAGGACCTCATGCAATCCTTCTTCCAGGGGATGCTTTTACCTGGAGATGACAGGGCCTGTACCTGGGACCTTTTGAACCACTGATCTGGGACATCTTCCCACCCCCCCAAAAAGGTTCCTTGTTATCTTTTGGCTCCAACAAGGACAATTATTTTTTCTCCAAGTGACCTCTAAGGCCTACAACATGGGTCTTTATCATCTCCTCCCACCTGTCCCTTTCATAATTGCAGATGGCAGGGCTTTAACCAGTGATTTTCTGCCACTAAGCCACAACTCTTCACTATCTCCCTGCTCCTTTGGTCCAAACTTTACTTCAGCCATGCTGAACTGGTCCTTTGGAGACACACTTCCACTGCTGAAATGGAAATCAAGTCACACAGCTAGAATAGTTTGAAGACTTATACAGTTAGAACCTCATATCCATGGAACCAATAGCCATGGCTTCAGTTATCTATTGCTCTAAAAAATAGGGGCACATACCACAGAGTCACACTGGAAAATGCCTGGATATGTGTCCTCCGTAGGCATCTTCTAGGTCCTCCAACACAATTCTATGGGATGTCCGTATTGGAAGTTCTTTATTTTAATAGGGTTTGCTATTATCTGCTGTTTCTGGTATCCATGGTAAGTCCAGAAAGTGAACCCCTGTGGATATGGGGGTCCAACTGTATTTCAAACACAGATTTTAAAAAGGGACATCCCTTTAGGGGCTTCTGGTTGTGCTGTTTCTGACTATCTACAGAACTGTTTCCCTCAATCATTTTGTCCAGAGGAAGTGTGAAACCAAATGTAACTTTCAGATCCTGGCAAAGAGCAAGGGATGCATACTTCTTCACAAAAAGGAAAGCATCAGTACTTCAAAAGAATTGACATCACTCACATGGAATGGATAGTTCAACCACACCTGCCAGATATCATGGAACCAAGGTTTCTGGAAGGAACATAGAATCAGATAGAGAATCATAATTAATTTTCCACATTATAGTGGTATTGCAACATAGTCAAATCTGCTGGTCCACATCTCATCTCTGCCACTAAATCAGTAGATAGACTTTGGCAACCATGCTGTTCTTATCTTGCCCTCAGCTCACCCCCATCTGCAATACTGGGAGAAGTAACAGTGGTGTGATTTACAAGGTTATTTAAGGATTATCACACACATAGATAGATAGATAGATAGATAGATAGATAGATAGATAGATATAGATATGTATATATAACTCTTGGGTATGTTGCCTTTCCCAGTGTGCTGATTGGCTGTTCAGGAAACACACCCAAGCAATCACCACCCACATGCAAATTACCTCTCAGTCTTACAATCCACTCCTGCCACTCAAGCTGCATCTACACCCACAGCCTCACAAGGTCCCCTTCCTCCTCTCACTCTCTCAGCCGCTTACCAGTCATAGGCTGCGAAGGGACCCAGACAGTGAACTGGCAGCGGCAGCAGGCTGCCTGTGACAGGACCCAACTTGTCATTAGGTCTACCTGCCATTTTGAGGGAGTTTTTTTAACAGTGTATGTTACACCAGGTACAGCTAGTTTAGATAATTCTATCCAAATGAATTTGAACACTCTAAAAACAGATAAATAGCTAGCAAATATTCTTAAGTCTGCAATCCTATTCCCACTTATCTGGAAGTAAGACTCACTGAACTCTGTCTGGAGATCTGAATATCAAAAATAAGCAGGAAAAAGCTAGGTAGTGTGTCTCTTTATTTATTTTTTTATACCCCGCTCTTCAGCCACAAGGCTATCAGAGCAGCTTATAAATTATTTTAAGCAATAGCAATTTACACATCTACACTGCATTAAGCAGTTTCCAATGTGTGTTAGCTAATGGCCATAGAAAGAAAACACCAAATTGGTGTGATGAAGAGGGGGAGGAGGGGAGCTGGTCTTTGTTCACTGAATGCTCTAACATGCAATACTGGGCAAGAAATCTTATTGTTGTGGAGAGGGATTTGGTGAGGTCATTTCAGTTATATTGTCACTTATCTCCTGTATCTCTTCATTCATTTTTTTCAGATTTATCTGTTAGTAGCAGATCACTAAAAATAAAAAAAATAAAAAAAAATTGTGGTGAGGGTTTGGATGGTGTCACTGATTGCCTTCTCCTCTAAGCTTTCTCTTCTAACTTCCTGATCTTCTCTTCTCTTTCCTTCTTCTCCTAATTTCCCAAGCTTTTGTTTTGTTGGGCAGCATATCTTAGCCCAAACCCAAACTTAGAACACACAACAAGCCTTGAGAAAGTGGTTTAGAGAGTACAGATTTTTGTTGCAGATTTTATTAAACTTTGATTGTCATAGCCCATGGAACTTACATCATAGAGAAATATAATTCCAGCAGTAAATGATGTGGTGTAGAATGCAAATCGCCAACTGTAAAATAAAATGAAATCAGATCAGAGACTACACACACACACACACACACACACACACACCTTATGCAACGATAATGTTCATTTCCCCTGATCTTAAGAGACCATTTCCTCTCTCTTGCCTCATAGAAGCATTTAAGTTAGGCTTCTCTGCCATATTAGTTTGCTTAGCCACTCCGTTGCCATATTGGGGTGAGGCGTGTGTGTTGGGAGCGGTAGGCAGGTGTGATGAGTGGTTGATGGAATGGTGCTGAGTGAATGGGAAGACAGCATGATGGAGCCAGCCCCAAAGCAGGAAACTGTAATGGGACAGCTTTCCTAGAATTTGAAAGATGTGTAAGAGAGTTGAGAGTCAGTTTTAGTTTTTGTTCTGTTGCTTTTGAGTTCAGTTAAGTGATGTCTGTGTGCAGTTTGGTCTGTGCGTGAGAGAATGTTGAGGCTGGATGGATTATAGAGTGAGTGGAAAATAAGAGCGTAAGGAAAGAGTGATTGGGTCTGGTATTTATCTGGTTTTATTATTAAGGTCTCAAAGAATATTAGCTGAGCTTCTATATGTAATTGGTCACCACAGAGTGGGACTAAGAGACATTAAGCCAGCCTTTCTCAACCTTTTTATCCTAGAGGAACCCTTGAAATAATTTTAAGGTCTCAGGGGAGCCCTGCATAAACATTATTCTATATGCTGTTATTGCTTTCCCCCCACAATCACAATCACTTGAGGAACCCCTAGCAACCCCTTGAGGGAACCCTAAGGTTCCAGGGAACCCTCGTTGAGAAACACTGCATTAAGCAATTAACAAAGTTGGAGATGCAGTCTTGAAGCATTGCTGTTACAAACATACAGTTAATAAATCAATCTTTGTGTTTGTTTATGAATTCCAGACTCATTGTGAATTATTTCCCTCACTGACAACTATTCGGCATGCTTACCAATAGAGTCCATGGAATCACATATTCTACCCACAGAATGTCAGACCACAGTCCAAAGAAAGAAAAAGGGAATGAAATGCATAGTTACAGGATGGGGGAGACTTGGCTGAACGAGACTATGTGTGAAGGGATCTAGGAGTCCTAGTAGATGCTTACTAATAGAGTCCATGCAATCACATATTCTGTCCACAGACTGTCAGACCCCAGTCCAAAGAAAGGAAAAAGAGAATGAAATGCATAATTACAGGATTGGGGAGACCTGGCTGAATGAGACTATGTGCGAAAGGGATCTAGGAGTTCTAGTAGATCACAAGTTGAACATGAGTCAACAGTGTGATGCGGCAGCTAAAAAGGCCAATGCAATTTTGGGCAGCATCAATAGAAGTATAGTGTCAAGATCAAGGGAAGTCATAGTGCCACTCTATTCTGCCTTGGTCAGGCCTCACCTAGAATACTGTGTCTAGTTCTGGGCACCACAATTCAAAAAGGATATTGACAAATTGGAGCGTGTCCAGAGAAGGGCGACTAAAATGGTGAAAGGTCTGGAAACCATGCCTTATGAGGAGAGACTTAGGGAGCTGGGTATGTTTAGCCTGGAAAAAAGACGGTTAAGAGGCGATATGATAGCCCTGTTTAAGTATTTGAAGGGGTGTCACGTTGAGGATGGAGCAGGCTTGTTTTCTGCTGCTCCAGAGACTAGAACATGGAACAATGGATGCAAGCTCCAGGAACAGAGATTCCACCTCAACATTAGGAGGAACTTTTTGACAGTAAGAGCTGTTCGGCAGTGGAACACACTCCCTCAGAGTGTGGTGGGGTCTCCTTCCTTGGAGGTCTTTAAACAGAGGCTGGACGGCCATCTGTCAGGGATGCTTTGATTGTGTATTCCTGCATGGCAGGGGGTTGGACTGGATGGCCCTTGTGGTCTCTTCCAACTCTACAATTCTATGATTCTATGAATCTGAAAGGGAGGTGGTCAGCTGAATAATTGGGTAAATTTGGCTGGTATGTCCTCCACAACAGGTGCAGACCAGAGCTCAGTGGGAACCAACATCATAGCAGATGCTTGGTACTGTCTGGCATTATGTAGGAAAGTATGCACAAGCAAACCTCTAGGAGGGGACTGAAGGGCTTTTAAAACTGAATCCTATGCTGCATCCTCAATTCTGGCAAAAGCTATGCAAAAGGGAGCCCTGGTGACGCAGTGGTTAAATGTCAGTACTGCAAGTCACAACATTGCAAGTTTGATTCCAGAGGGCTCCAAGGTTCACTCAGCCTTCCATCCTTTCGTAGGTCAGTAAAATGAGTACCTGGCTTGTGGGGCAATTAGGTAACACACATTGAAAACTGCTTAATGCAGTGTAGATGTGTAAATTGCTATTGCTTAAAACAAATTGTAAGCTGCTCTGATAGCCTTTGTGGCTGAAGAGCGGGGTATAAAAACCTAATTAAATTAAAGCAGGGTATAAATACCTAGAATCATAGAATCATAGAATCATAGAATTGCAGAGTTGGAAGAGACCACGAGGGCCATCCAGTCCAACCCCCCTGCCACGCAGGAAATCTTGATCAAAGCATCCCCGACAGATGGCAATCCAGCCTCTGTTTAAAGACCTCCAAGGAAGGAGACTCCACCACGCTCCGAGGGAGTGTGTTCCACTGCCGAACAGCTCTTACTGTCTTACCTAATTACTCTTACTCTTACCTAATTATACTGTGCTGAACCTGATCTTCAAAATAAAAGTTTCCTGGATCTATCCATGAAGTCCCTTCCTTGAGTTGGCTAAAGACAAGGCATTACAGCTTCCTTGCTTTTCAGTATTTCCATTGCCAATATTTAGTTCAAACTAGTTTGCAGTTTCACTTCTAATTATGATTTCAAACAGGAGTGTATGATTGATGAAAAATCTACTCTGGTACATCTACAATAGTAACTATAACTAGCTCCAAAATTGACAATAGTGGATACTTGTACTGTATATGTGGACTGACTATGTATATGCAAAGGGAGCTGATGAAGTAGATTTAAGTCTACAAAAGCTTACAGTACCAACTTGTTTCTCTCAGCTAGTCTCAAAGGTGCTACAAGATCCCTTTGCATGCTGATCCAGACTAGCACAGTTATGTCTTCGAATTCTATGACTATGTGTAACTGGAAGTAAGGACTTTTTCGGACAAGTAAAATGCAACGGAAGCAGCCTCGCCACGTTGCGAGACTGCTGCGCTGCAGGGCGTCCCTTTCGGATGACGCCCGTCCCTGCCGGTACTGTTGCGGTACCGCAGGGACATTTGAGTGTAATATTTTGGCGATTTTTACTCACGATCAACTTTTGTGAGTAAAAATCGCCAAAATATTACACTCAAATGTCCCTGCGGTACCGCAACAGTACTGGCAGGGACAGGCGCCATCCAAAAGGGACGCCCTGCAGCGCAGCAGTCTCGCAACGTGGCGAGGCTGCTTCCGTTGCATTTTACTTGTCCGAAAAAGTCCTTAGTCTTGCTTCATTCGCTAGGACTTACAATTCCTTACCTACTAAGGAACTGTAGGGTCTTCTGCACTTATGGTTCCATTTTCAAAACTAAAAGCTAAATTTGGCTTAGCTATTCTGGGAGCTGAGAAAGGAACTAAAAAGGCAAGAGGGAAAACTGAGTGGAACCCATTCTCATCAGCAATTAGTATCTATAATGACCTTTGAAAGACTAACAAGATTTGTGAAGTCGAAGGCTTTCATGGCCAGCATCCATGACCCAGTCTGCAGTGTGTCTCATGTTCCTTGATTCGTGTTTGCACACTGTGTTTAGTGGTCTCTATGTAAACTTGTCCACAGCTGCATGGTATGAGGTAAACTCCTGCAGCTGTGAGAGGGTCTCTTTTGTCCTTCGCTGAACGTAGCATTTCTTGGATTTTCTTGGTTGGTCTGTAGATCATTTGGAGGTTGTGTTTCCTCATCAGTTTCCCTATTCTGTCTGTGACTCCTTTGATGTATGGTAAAAATACCTTCCCTTTGGGTGGCTGTTTTTCTTCTTCATTCCTGTGTTTTTTTCTGGGTCTGGCTGCTCTTGTGATGTCTGATTTTTCTGGCCAGCCAGAAAAATCAGCAGTAGCAGAACATGTTATAAACCAATCTGGACACAAAATATTATTTAAAAACACAGAAATAATGGACCAGGCCAACAACTATCATGTCAGAATGCACAGAGAAGCTATTGAAATCCACAAACACCTGGACAACTTCAACAGGAAAGAAGAAACCTGAAAAGTAAACAAAATCTGGCTGCCAGTTTTGAAAAACACCAAAATCAAAACTCAACACTTACAAATGAATTCCACCCGGGGACAGGGGGATTCCCAGCAGATAATGGCCCGTCAACCAACCATTAGCCAACCAAACACTAATCCTCCTTGCATTTCTATACTCAGAAACTAACTATTCAGTTACACAAATGTACATATACTCCCCAACAGGGGTTCACAGAATATAAACTCCACATACACTCCTACCCAACCATTCTCTGAAGATGCCAGCCACAGTTGCAGGCAAAACATCAGAAAGAAACTCTTCCAGAACACAACCTCACAGCCCAGAAAAAAACCAAGGAAAATCTAACATTTGATTTTAAAAGCCATTACTCTGCACAGTGGAGATGAAATTATGTAAGATACACAAAAACCCTGTGAGAAACTTTGGCTCCGAGAGTGCATTCAGCAGACGGTGGGAGAGTTTACATTCCCAGTATTCTGAATGAAGAAAATGTTAACCACTGCATTGACTGAATTCACATGGATTTAGGTTCATGATTCAAATATATCCAGTACAGAAACTAAAGCTATCACTATCTTTAACACATGATCTTGAACACACCTCTGATTTTGGAGGTTAAGCAGGGTCGGACCCAATCAATACTTGGATAGGAGAAACCTAAAGACCACCAGAAATCACCAGATAAAGCTAGGAAAAAATCCTGTGTAAAATCCTAGAATGCCACTGCTATGCAGAATATTCATTTATTTATCTATGTGTGAACTTTCTCCTGGCATGAGACCCAAGATGGCTTACAAAGGCTAAAAACAAGATTAGCTAAAAACCTTAATGATAAAAAAGTTAAAACACAATTAAATAAACATCACATTTAATTATCATTAAATTTTAAACAGTATATAAAATTGTTTTAAAAACATAATAAAGTTTAAAACAAATACAGGACAAGAAACCCCTAAAAGCTCCCTGTGACAAATTAATCATTAAAAGCCTGTTTGAATTATTTATTTTTAGTTATTTGACAATGCTAGATGAGATTCAATATAAGGAATCTTTCTAACTTCCTGTGCTTATAACTGTATCGCTTTAGCTGGTAGGCTACTCTACCAGCTAATACTGGAGAACACCCAATCCTCAGTCCAAGACTCTTTCTTTCTAGCAATATGCAAACCCTAAACTGATGCTGGTTTTTAAAGATCAACAGTACTAGTTCAGGTGCTTGCTTCTTCCTGAACAATAAATGTGCATATTGATCAACAGACCAACACAAAGAGCTTTCAGCCATCCCTCCATCCCTCCACCCGTAGTAGTTGTTATTTGCCTTTGAGTCACTTCTGACTTATTGGCAGAATTTATTCAGAAGGGGGTTTGCCCTTGCCTTTCTCTGAGGCTGAGAAAGTGTGACTTGCCCAAGGTCACCTAGGAGGTTTCCATGGCCGAGAGTGGATTCAAACTACTCCAGTCCTACTCCAATACTCAAACTACTACTATCCATCACTTTATTTATAGCTTGACTTTCAATTTTATAAGTCTAAACAATGTGAGTTTGAAAAAAATCTGTAAGTTTAAAAGAGATGAACAAGATTATAAAGAGAATAGAGTATATGGTTGGCTCAGAGAACCCTTTAAAAGGAGAGTATGATTCTCTGAGAAATTTTTCAGAAGGTGAATCCTCAGATGGGAGTGGTTATAGTACAGATTCTAGTATCAGAGAAGATAGAAATACCAATTCTTTAAATTCAGGACCTTGTCCCAGAGTATATAGTTGGCTAAGAGAACCCTTTAAAAGGAGAGTACGTTTCTCTGAGAAACCAAATTATTTTTCAGAAGGTGAATCCTCAGATGGGGGTGGTTATTGTACAGATTCTAGTATGAGAGAGGATAAAAATACTAATTTTTTAGATTCAGGACCTCTTCCCAGGCGTCCCAACAGATCTGAAGGTCGAAATCTGAGACCCAAACCTGATAGTCAATTTATCTTCACATGTTCTATCCAGCAATTAAACAGCAGTTTTGAAACATGGATTATACCCTGTGCCTGCCCCCTACTATGTTTTTTTTCAAACTCAAATTGTTTAGACTTATAAAATTGAAAGTTTTCTTTAAGGATTCCCCATGTGGTGATCAAATAATTTAAATGCCCTTTTAAATTTATACCTCTCATCTATAACCATTTAATTTCTACATTTGAGAATCTTGTCCTACAGGACATTTTGAAAATGGAAAAATTTCTGCCCAAACCTAATTATAATTTGTCAATAGCTGAAAACAAAGGTTTAAAATCACTTGCTAAAAATGACTTTATAGTTATAAATCAAAGATATAATCTATAGAAATTGGCATATTATACAATCATTACCTGGTTGCGATACTGACCCTATAACAGCTTGGAAAAGAATATCTAATATTAAGGACTCTCTAGTACATACGGATTTAGTAAGACCATTACATAGAATTAATGTTCATAACAGATTAGAAGCACGATGGATTCACAAACTGAATTCAATTTACCCTAATGGGTTAAATGAACATATAGAGTGATCAGCTTTTCTGTAATTAGTTCAGCCTGCACTCGAGGTTCCTTTTGTTTTTTAGGAGAGCAACCTTCCAATTAACTATAGATGTGAAATCAGGATATAAGTAGAACCTGAGCAATGGCCAGATACCCACTGTGAATTCACTCCAGTGGGTCAGAGCCTTGATGCAAGTCCTGGAAGGTAAATATTATCATTTTTGTTTTTTATTATAAAATTTGTTAGTATATTTGTGTTAATTAAACAGTTTTACTTATGAGTATGTGTCCACAGACAGTTCTAAATGAAATAAAATAGTGCTGAGGAAGACAAAATGGATTGCTGAAATGAGGAAGTAAAAATTCCTGGGCATTCCTGTACGCTCTTTATGATCCATTACTAATCTGTTCAGGACTACATCTTCATCATAAACAACTTGTTAAAGAAATGATATTGATTAACAAAAATAGTAGTTAAATGTTTGTTACTGACAGAAGTTTAACCATTTGTATCTTATTCATTATTGCATTTTCATTGTGGTTATTTAAATAAACCATTTCTTATTGGAATATTTTCCTTATAATATCAATGTTACTATTATGTGTTAATAATACATTGGTCATTTAATAGTTAACCCACTGATGTGTATTGTGGAGTGAATGATCCATTGAGGTGTACTATTGAATGAATGTTGCCTTCAGGGAGTCATTATCCTAGCTTGTCACCATTTAGAAACTATGTAATTTTTGTTTAACACTTTAAAGAGGCGATTACTTATTATGTATGGAGTAAAATAGCTTATACAAATTCTTCTTAGTTTTTTCTTTAACTGTTCCATAGGAAACTCTACTTCTGTTTTTTTTTTACCAATAGATCTTTGATATACATGTTACTTCAGTCAAATACCACCTATACATCATCTTATAAAAATTCCCTCTCAAATTATAACATGCGCATCTTGTAAACCCTTCATCCATATTTTCCCCAATATTCCAGTTCAACATTATAACCAACATTTTGTGCCCATTTAACCATACATTCCTTAACTTGTTCATCTTCAAAAACCAATTTTAACAACATTTTATACATCTTCCCAATCAAGTGTTCCTCATCTTCACAGAAGTTCAGTTCAAAATCATTTTTTTTTCTTTTTCAAATCCCATTTTTAAAATCCACTTTAAATCTTTCAACCAGTCATTTATAGCTATACCAATGTAAATCAACACCATCTCTGGCAAGCTCTTCTTGAGATTTAAATTTAAATTAATTATTTTCCCATTTAAGTCAGTCCTTATAAACAATTTTGGTGTGTGTATATCTCCAGTTATAGCTGAGCTGCAACTTTCATCAGCCCTGGTCAAGGATAATGGGAATTGCACTCTCGCAACATCTAAAGGGCCACACATTCCTCGTTCCTCCTCTACAGAGCAAAGGATTCCAGCCTAGCCTTCCCTCTCTCATGTTTGGTTGCTACATGGAGAAAATTTCTGAAAGAAAAAAGAAAGTATTTGGCAATGCTGCCTCTTACCAGGCCTCTTGGAATTTCTTGTGTAAAGTTGGGATTTCTAGATTTCGTCGTCGTCTGAACCATTTTTCTACCAGGTGCACAGTCCAATTACACTTTTTGGCTAATCTACGTATCTCTGACTGGAAGAGGTAGGGAGAAAAGGAGGAGAAATCAATGGCACCCAAGTTAGAGGAGGTGTGGTTTATCAACTAAGATATGATCACCTCTGTTTTAAGACTGTCCCTTTTGTCACCAGAAAACAGTAGTCTCTGAAAACTGATCTCTGCCTTTTCCAAAAAAGGAGTCACCTTGGTCTGTTGCAACAGACACAAGACAGACTAACAAATACATTATGGGATAGAATGTTCATGAACATGGGATGAAGTGGGTCTTAGTTCACAGAAAATTATACTATACTAAATGTGTTAATTTTAAGGGTCCATAGGATTCCTTCTTGTTCTTACTTGTCATATTCAGATGGTTGGTCCTGCAATCATACATAAGAATTCTTCCCTGCATCTAAACTTATAATGTGGGGAGATTCTACTGCTGGCTATTACTGGTAGACTAACATATACATAGATCAACAGAAGTGTTAGTATTTAAAGTTTGAGTTGATCAATATGCAGATTTAATCTACTCATTTAAATCTGTTTGTTATTGTTGTTATGTGCTATAAAGTTAGCTTCCACTTATGGTGACCCTATGAATGAATGAGAGACTTCCCAGAGACTCTGTTATTAACAACTATGTCCAGGTCTTGTAAACTCAGGGCCATGGCCTCCTTGATTGAGTCAATCCATCTGTAATGTGGTCTTCCTCTTTTCTTACTGCCTTCGATTTTACTAGTATTATCTTTTCAAATGAGTGATACCATCTTGCGATCTGTCCAAAGTACAACAGTTTAATCATTGTTGGCTTCTAGTGAGAGTACAGGCTTGACTTGCTCTCAGAGCAATTTATTTGCCATCAAATCTTGGAGCTGGAAGGGGCTACAAGGCCCATCGAGTCCAAACTCCTGCCACACAGGAATATATAACTGAAGCATTCCTGAAAGATTCCCATTCAATTTTGATTTAAAGACCTCCAAAGATGGAGTGTCCACCATCCTCCAAGGCAATCTATTCCACTGCCGAATAGTTCTTAAAGTAAAGAAACTCTTCCAAATGTTTAGGAGGAATCTCTTTTCTTGTCATTTGAATCCATTTGGTTTGGTTTCTAGCCTCTGGAGCAGTAGAAAACAAGCTTGCTCCATCTTCCACATGACATCCCTTCAGATATTTAAAGATGGTGCAAAGATGGGGAACCATCTTGATGTTAGAAACCAGTTCCCATTAGCCCCTGCCAGCCTGGCCATTGGTAAGGGGTGATGGGAGCTATCGTTCATCTATATATGGAGGGTTACAGGTTCCTCAGCCCTGTAGCAGTAGTTATTTTGTCCCACAATATACAGCATGCAGGCTTACGGCAGGAGAGGCATCATGGGAAATTTGGAGAGGGGGCAGAGAAGAGAGAGCAGGTGGTTTTTGATGCTGCTGCTTCCACTTGTTCCCCTTCGATTGCTGCCTCCACCTGCAGCTCCATATTGACCCACTGGGGGCAAAGAGACAGTGTATTAAACACTGCTCCCAGGCTTCATATCCACAATTCACAGGTTACTGAAACTGAACTATTCTTTGGAAGCCTGAAATCTAGGAGAACTTTTGTTCATGTCTTTACAGTTGGAGTTGTAAATCCTCTGACTGATCCCAAATGGCAAGAGAATAATTTTGGCAGTCACTAGTTGAGTGTGTAATCAAGATCACCAAACTGCATTGTTTATTACCAAATACACTTCCTCCTTTCCTGATTGCAGTTTTCAAACTTGGTTCTAATGGAATGGATAGGAATCTCTGTTGACTGTGGCTCTGGCCACACCCTTCACATCCTCAACCAGCTTGTTCTTTTCCAGGTGGTAGCTACAGCCACACGGGGGTTCTGCCTCATGCAAGGGTTCCAGTAAGAATCCTAGCTGAAGGCAGGAGCCCAGGGTCAAGGTAGCTCCTTGGACAGTTCTAAGTGCCACTTGGCCTGGAGGCTTATGCAAGCAAGATGAAATGTTGCTTTGACCTCGTGTCTGTGTTTAGTCTTGGATGGAGTTTATAATCTGAGCCAAAGGAGGGTGGTAAACTCAACAGCTGCTTCAGCAGAAGATGGCCCCAGACTTATATAGATGGCTGTATTGGAAGACACTTCTTATACTTAAAGGACAACGCCTGATTTAGCAACTCTTGGCTCCCCAGTGCTGTTGGGGAGATGGAATATTCAGTATGAGAGGAATGGGGAACCTCTGGCCCTTCAGACGTTTTTTGGCTAGAGTTCCCACAATCTCTTACCACTGACTGTGCTGCCTGGCACTTCTGGATGTTGATGTTCAACACATCTGGAGAGCCAAAAGCTTTCCACCCAGCTCTAATGAATTCTGGGCTAACGTAATGTAGAATGTGGGGAAATTATTATTATAATGCAATACAATTTTGTGTGTCCCATGTTAAGTTCAGTTTAGGAATTTCCCTGCATGCATTAGTTTTTCCACTCCCCCTTCTTCTTTCCTTAGGCAATTTCAGCCAACTGGAGCAATGGGTTATTCATCACATGACCTCCTAATTTAAATACTTTATTATGCTTTGTTTAAGTTCCCTTTTAAGTTTGTCTCCATGTGGCTGTAGCCATCTTTAGTCTTGCTTTTACTTTTCACCCTTCACCATGCAGCCCTCATTGCTTAAGGCTGGGTGGGTTTTTCCTACCCCAATCCTCTTAGTTAGTTAAGGACCTTTAAATTTGTTTTAATATGTAGATTAAGATTGATATATCTTCAGTAAACTTTTGATATGCATTTTAAACAGATGTCTTTGTTGTTTAATGAGTCTAATTGACTGGGTGATCAGACCACACATTTAAATGTTAATTGAGCTGTGTCTGCATTCCGATGCCTTTACTCTGCTTACTTTGAAAGAAAGGTTTTTTTTACTTTTAAAGAAGATATTTTTATTTTTTTTATTATTATATTTTAGTCATTATACATTCTTATACATTAACATGTCCTTATGTAATACTATTTACATGTATATTAATTATTAATAAAAACATTGACTTCCTCCGTAAAACAAGTTCAAAGGGTTTTTTTCCTTACAAAAAAATTATTTTGTCTTCCTGTTTATCTCCATATTAAACCATTTCCCCCCCGTATTCCTAATTACCCTTTTTCGTTACTCGCAATTCATCTTTATATCTTATTATCTCACTTTAACAAATGCAACTTCCCCTTTCTTTGTCTTATAATATTCTTTAAATATCAATATCTGTATTCCATCTTTTTCTGCAATAACCCATTATTGGTAACCATTCAATATCTACTTTATCTGTGTTTTTTTTAATTCAGCATATGTGTTAATATATCGTTTTCTTTCATTTCTGAAACTCTATCTAGCCATTCTTCGATCAGGGGTGGCTCTTTACTCTTTCATTTTGCCGCTATGTTCATATGTGCTGCCGTGCACATATATAACAGTATTCTCCAATGTCTTTTCTCTGCTTGCCTATCCAGTATCCCAAGGATCACTTGGGAATCTGACTGGAATCATCTTCCCCACTCTGGTCATTTCTTCAGAGTCTATGACCACATAGGGAATCTGACCTTGAGTCTATGAGTCTATGGACTTTTTCGGACGCATGAAAAGTAACGCAAGAGGGCGTCCGTTACAGCGATCGCGAGTAAAATATGACGCTGGGAATGAAAAAAATCACGCTCAAATGTCCCAGCGGTACTGCAACAGTACCGCTGGGAGGAGCGTCGTCCGAAACGGACGCCCTCTTGCGCAGCAGCGTCGCAACCTGGCGACGCTGCTTGCGTTACTTTTCATGCGTCCGAAAAAGTCCTATGAGTCCAATCATTTCAATGTATGCTTCGTTCTAGATGGAGTGTGAATTCTAATCTCTTTTAGGCTTTAGCATCTTCTGACTACAGACCATACAGGCAATGTGTATGTAAAGTGATTACACATTGGGGAATTACTTCATACTGAATCAATCCATTCTGAGTAAAAGGGCATGACCATGTGTGTGGCTGGTGTCAGAAGAAATGATAACATTAAAGTGTATGTTATGTTGTTTCCCAAAGTCTGTTCTGTTGCAGAGTACTTAATCTTGTTGTCACAATAAATGGTTAGGAAAGCAACACTGGTAAATTTGCACACCATGCAAAATGTTTTTACCTCTCTTTTTTGTTTCTGTCAGATCTTTTACCTTCTGTGGACTCTGCTGGGCAGAACATTTTGGGACTCAAATGTCCCTGATGAGGCAAATTATTGCACAACTGGAATGAAGATTTATTCTTTTGCTGTCCCCATTGTTGCATTTCTCAGGAAAATTTGCACAAAATTAGGGAGAACTGAGGAGAGGCTATCTCCCACCTTACCTCTCTGTACTCTGTCTGTCTGTCTATCTATCTATCTATCTATCTATCTATCTATCTAACACACACATACACACACGTATATCTCCCCCCACTGGTCTGGCTCCTTAGAAATGAGTCAAGCTAGGGAAACCAGAAAGAAAGAAAGAGCTCTGAAGCAACTAAGTACAGCGAGGTAAGGCAGGGATTGGGCAAGGCTCAGCATCCTACACCCACACACCGTTTGATGTCAACATTTCAGATTTTTCATGTCCTTCTATTGAGATTTATATCTATATATGTAACCACTCCTTCATTTCCCAAGGACTTGGGATAAGCAACTAGAGAGAAGGAGGATTAGTAGAAAGATTAGGATCAAGTGATTGAAACCCACCCCACCACACTATTTTGAAGCCTCTGAGAGAAACCAGGAGGAGCTCCTCATTAAGGATGTATGCATTTCATATAATCTTTCCTGCTGATGTGCTCTCATCCACTTTGTTGCCCACAGAGTGATCTTTCTGGATTTTTTAAAATCCCCACAAGTGGATTTAGATCTTAAATAAGATGCAAAATAATGTGCCTTTTTCTAGTTATAGAAATTTACATTTGCATTAAGTGTGCATCTTAATGTTCTCACTTCTGTTTTAGTTGTATCTCTATCATCATCATCATCATCATCATCTCCATTTTGCAAGAAAAAGAGAGACAGTTCTTGGGAATACAAGCTACAAGAAAGTACCACAAAAGGAATAACCAGCATCAACCACTCCATCTAGGGCCACTGTGATGTATGAAGAGCTCAGTTACTCCTTCACTGTTGATGTAATGAAATAACAGAAGAAGACTAAGGTGTTGTCTAGATGGTGAAAACAATCCTAATAGAAATCACAGAGAATACTTTTTGTCTGAACAAGGTCACATGGTGAGTCACTTTATTCAGAAGGAGAGTGGCCAAAACCTCCAAAACCTGAGGGAAACCTTTGTGGCTTTCCCCAAGATTTTTAAAATAACGCACGGAAATGCTGTTGTCCAATCGTTTGTCCATTGTGGGTTTCCAGGGTTGAGCGGAGATTCAATCCCTGGTCTGCTGGAATCTTAGTCCAGCACTCAAACTGCTTCACCACACTGGCTCAACCTACAAGATGCAGCAGGATTTTTATCATGATGGTGGCCGGGGAAGGAAGTCTCTCAATGTGTGTTGACTGGCTGAATGGGGATTTGAACACTGGTCTCCCAGTGCCCCAGTACAACACTCAAGCCACTACACCACACACTGGCTTAATAGACGTAATATTACATTACATTATATTATATTAAGTGTATTAATTAATTAAAATATTAAGGGTATTAAGATATTAATACACTTAATAGATGTAAGTGTACATTTAGAGGGCTACAAATCCTTCCTACCCAGACACAGGGATCAGTCATTCCAGCATTGCAAGGATTTTCTGCTGGATTTGGTTTCTTTGGGAAAAGGGAAATTTGATATCAGAGGAATCTGTGACGGATTTCACCGATATCCCTATTCCTCATAACCAGCTCACATGAAGTTGTTAAGGAGCAGCTTTAGGTACTTTCAGTTCAGAACAGCTTAAAGTCTCCATGGCTGTGTGGGTAGAGCCCTTCCAATCCTGTGCTGCCTTGTTACATTTCATTACTTTTTACACTATTGTATTTTTTAAAGGTACATTGAATTAGATTTTAATTATTAACTGAATATTTGTTTTGCCTGAATGGTAGGGTACAAATAAAATAGAGAAATATTGGTTCTTTTTTTTTTCTTCTAAAGCAAACCAATTGGAGACCCCAATACTAGGTTGGTAAGCAGAATATATACAGTTTAGAATGCGATAGAGTGAGAGACTGGGTACAGTTTGCAAATGGATATTCCTCAGTCTTTTAAAAAATCTTTCTTTAAAAAAACCCACACCATTACCTGTGATGGTTTTCTACACTCCTTGAAAAAAGCCTCTAATGTGGGATTAGGTTGAGGTTTCACGCGTCTTGTTTTCTTTATGCCCAAAATATTTGCTAGAGGAATGGCAAAACATCTGAAAAAGAACAGAAGACAAAATTTTAGACTTTATAAATAAAGAAACAGGAAAGAAAGTAAATGGAAAGAAGAATGGAAACAGGTGTTAGATTTCTGGGTAAATAAGGGTGAATTGCAAGATAGTGAAATATTATAAGAAGGAGAAAAATCCCCTAAGAATGGAAGTACTAAAGAAGAAAATAGTTAAAGTTAAGAGTATATATAATTGTAAAGAGAATTAATGTAAAAAGTAGAATGCAAAATGTAGAATGTAAAATGTTAAGAGCAGAAGTCATTTAAGGTTTTTAAGTATAAATGTAAGTCTTCTGATGTCAAAATGACAAATGATGGAAGTCATGGTTAAGCATTTCTGTCACAACATACATGGAAGATATAACTATGTAAAAGGAAATATTTAAGGCATATATTGTATATAAGTTTGAAAGTACGATTCTTGATCATATAAGATGTATTTTAAAACTGTTGGAAAAAATAAAGTTAAAAAAAAAACTTTACACTTTATTTTTCTCTCTCCCAGTTGCTCAAGATCCTAACAGACTTAGAAGAAACTGGGCCAACCTGTTATCAGGGTGATGATAGATTTGCCCCCACTGTGGTGCTGAAAACTAAAGAACTACCTATGAAGCCACTTCCTTTTGAAACTAGTGTACCACCTAAATTTCATTTCCAGCTTGACTGATATAGAGACTGTCGTGTTTCCCTGTGCCTCTTGTTACTGTGTGCCTTCAAGTCATTTCTGACTTACGGTAACCCTAAGGTGAACCTATCAGGAGGTTTTCTTGGCAAGATTTGTTCAGATGGGGGTTGCCATTGCCTTCCTCTGAGGCTGAGAGAGTGTCACTTGGCCAAAGTCACCCAGTGAAATTTGAACCCTGGTCTCCTAGAATCCTAGTCCAACACTCAAACCACTACACCATGCTGGACTTCACTCTGTGCCTCTACTGTAAGTCAAATCAGGGGCTTTGAAGAGTGCAGTTAGCAGCTCCCTCAGTCTTGGTCAGGTCTCTGGTCTGTGGGGATGGATAGTCATATTTAATGTCCAACACAGGAAATTGAAATCTGGTACTTTCCTGTTCACAGAGCTTGTTGGACAACCTAGTATTCTTCAGTTTAAGAAGGAGACACAATGGTCAATCTATGTCAGGAAGCCAACTTAATAGCTGATAAGGAGCCCGGCTTGGCAACAACCCAGTTGAAAAGCACAGTACCTGGTGTTGTCAGTAGCAGTCCTATAGGGTCAGAAGTACACGGAGAGAGAGTGAAGCACGAAGAGACAGTCCAAGGTTAAAAGGGTTCCGGCAGGTGGGTCAACGAAGGCAGTCCAAGGTCAAGATATCCAAAGTCTCAAGATAGCAAGGTTCAGGAGAGTCACAGGCAGAGGCTTCCTCCAGGAAATGCAGACTGCTTGCAACAAGGAACTCAGCATCTCACAGCTGCTTATGTTGGCCCAGCTCCCACTCCCAGCTGCGGGGTGATTGATGACCTTCTGTCTCTTAATCTCTGAGAACGACAAAGCCACGCCTTCTCTGCTCTCCTTTGGCTAAAGGTAGGTACCTGCTCTTCTACCTCTTGCTCTTGCTCCACTATGTCTCCCAGGCTTGGACCCTGTGCTGGGGGAGGGCTAGGCTGCTGAGCCCTGGGCTCTTCAGGGCTAGACTCACACTCAGCCAGCTCTTCTGCCACTGGCTCAGCCTCCTCGCCTTCTGAGTCCTCAGAGTCTTGGCAGACCATGACATCATTCCCCCCCCCCATTATCCTCCCCCGCACCCGGAGGAGGACGAGGCCGGTCCGGGAAGTGGCAGTGAAACGCCCAAACCAGGCGGGGGGCATGTACATCAGAGGCATCTTCCCAGGAGCGGTCCTCTGGCCCATAGCCAGCCCAGTCAACCAGATACTGAAGGCGGCCCCGACGGCGACGAGAGTCCAAGATCTGGGCCACCTCGAATTCCTGTTCACCATCCACCAAAACTGGATCGGGCGGGGGTGCAGGACCAGCGTCAGGACGAACCCCCTAAGCTGGAAGCAATAGGGAACGATGGAAGACTGGGTGGATCCGCCATGTCCGTGGAAGCTGGAGCCAAAAAGCCACGGGATTCACCTGGGCCACGATCTTGTAGGGCCCTGCAAATCGAGCATCCAACTTCCAACACGGCCGCTGGAGCGGGAGATGGCGCGTGGACAGCCAGACCGAATCTCCCACTTGCAAAGGAGGACCCTCCTGCCGACGACGATCTGTGCCCCGCTTATACGCCTCCTTGGCCACCTCAAGCTGTTCCTGTAGCAAGGACTGAGCAGCCTGGAGTTCCTGGAGCTATTGGTCTACTGTAGGGACCGCAGAGCCAGGGGCCACCGCTGGAAATCCCCATGGATGGTAGCCGCCGGTGGCAAAGAAGGGCGTCTGCTGGGTGGAGTCATGCACGGAGTTGTTGTAGGCGAACTCGGCCAACGGCAGCAGGTCGACCCAGTTCTCCTGGCGGTAACTGGAGTAACAGCGGAGGTACTGCTCCAGTGTCCCATTCGTGCGTTCTGATGGGCCATCGGACTCAGGATGGTGCGCTGAGGACAGGTGAGGCGCGATGTCCAGGAGCCGCATCAGACTAGTCCAGAACCGGGCTGTAAACTGGGCTCCTTGATCAGAGACTACTCCCTCAGGAAGGCCATGGAGCCGGAAGATGTGCTGTACAAACATCCGGGCCTTCTCCTTCGCTGTGGTGAGCCAATGCAAGGCACGAAGTGAGCCATCTTGGAGAACAAGTCCACCACCACCCAAATGGTGGTACAGCCTGCAGAAGGGGGCAGGTCCGTGATAAAGTCCATCGAGATGAGTTTCCAGGGCCCCGAAGGTGTCGGCAGAGGCAGCAGTAAGCCCACAGGTCGCCCCGGATGATCCTTAGCATGGCGACACACAGGGCAAGTGTCCACATACTGGGCCACCTCCGCATGGACCCAAGGCCACCAAAACTCCCGGGTGAGGAGGTGCAGGGTCTTGCAAAATCCAAAGTGCCCTGCCGTTTTGGCATCATGGCACAACTGTAGGACCGCCTCCCGACATGGGCCTGCTGGTACATACAGGCAGCCCCGGTGGTAGAGCAGGCTGTCTCGGAACTCAAAAGGAGAGACATCCCCCTCCGCCGAATGCTGGGTCACAAACGGGTCCTGGCTCTGGAGGTCACGAATCTGGTCCAGCAGTGTAGCTTCCCTTGGAGCAGCAGCAAAATTCTCTGGGCGCAGAATGGTGGACCGAAGCTCCCCCTCTGGTTCCGTGGCATACTCTGGCTTCTGGGAGAGAGCATCGGCCTGCCGATTCTGGGCCCGAGGAACATACTGGAGCTGGAAACTGAAGTGCCCAAAAAACAGGGACCACAGTTTCTGCCTCTGGGACAACTTCCGGGCCATCTGGAGATGCTCCAAGTTCCTGTGGTCGGTGTGGACCCGGATGGGATGAGCCGCTGCTTCCAACAGATGCCGCCACGTGTCAAAGGCGGCCTTAATTGCCAACAGCTCTTTCTCCCAGATGGTGTAATTGCATTCAGGAGGAGACAGCTGATGGGAATAAAAGGCGCAAGGCAACAAGTGACCCTCAGGCCCCGAGGGCTGAAGCAACACAGCCCCAATCGCCACGTCCGAGGCTTCTGCCTCCACCACAAAAGGTGTCCGTGGATCAGGGTGCTGCAGGATTGGGGCTGACGTGAACTTCTCCTTTAGGACCTCAAACGACTTCTGGGCTGCAGGTGTCCACTGAAAGCGGGTCTTCCCCTGCAGCAGTTGGGAAAGAGTGCTCGCCAGGGCTGCATAATCCGCGATGAATTTCCTGTAGAAGTTGGCAAACCCCAGGAACCGCTGGACATCCTTCCGGCAGCGAGGAGTTTGCCATGATAACACTGCCTCCACCTTGGAGTTGTCCATGGCCACCCCCTGAGCGGAGACTCGGTAGCCCAGGAATTCCACCTCCCGGAGGTCGAAGGCACACTTTTCCAGTTTGGCATAGAGGCGGTGTTCCCGAAGACACTGAAGGATGGCCCGAACATGGGCGTCATGGGCAGCCTGGCTGGGAGAATAAATCAAAAAGTCATCCAGGTAGATGATCACAAAGCGATCCAGATAGTCCCGGAAGACATCATTGATGAAGTGCTGGAAGACGGCTGGGGCATTACAGAGGCCAAAGAGCATGACAGTGTACTCATAATGTCCATACCTCGTCTGGAAGGCCGTCTTCCACTCGTCCCTGGCCCTGATCCTCACCAAGTTGTAGGCCCCTCTGAGGTCCAACTTAGTGAAGACCTTGGCATGGCGGAGCCGTTCCAGCAGTTCGGGGATCAGCGGCAAGGGGTACCGGTTCCTGATGGTGATCTGGTTAAGGGTGCGGTAGTCATTGCAGAGACGTAACTCCCCACACTTTTTCTGCACAAAAAACACAGGGGCGCCTGCAGGAGACTTTGAAGGGCGGATAAACCCCTTCTTGAGGTTCTTTTCCAAGAAATCCCTCAGAGCCGCCAGCTCAGGCTCTGAGAGGGAGTAGAGGCATCCCGCTGGGATCGGGGCCCCAGGTATTAAGTCAATCACACAGTCATATGGTCTGTGCGGCGGGAGCCGATCCGCCTCCTTCTTGTCAAAGACATCGGCGAAATCCCGTTATTTCTCGGGCAGCATCACTGAGCACTCCTGGGCATTGGTTGCCATGGCTGCCGGGATCTGCTCCGGCCAACAGTGCTCCTGGCAAAACTCAGAGGCGAACAGAACCTCCCGCCGGGCCCACAAGATGTGTGGATCATGCTTGGAGAGCCAGGGCATTCCTAGGACCAAAGGGAAGTGAGGCACCTCAGCCAACAGGAACTGGATCTCCTCGACGTGGCCCTGGATCTCCAAGTGAAGCAACGGGGTCTGGTGAGTTACAGGACCGGACCGCAGGAGCCGCCCATCAATAGTCTCTACGGGTCTAGGCTCAGCTAGGGCCTCCAGTGGTATCTGATGACTGGTGGCAAATCCTAAGTCCATGAAATTGTTGGAGGCTCCTGAGTCTATCATGGCTCCCAGGGGGACAAGCTCCATGGAAGGCAGTCTAAGGTTAGCCGCCACCAACAACGGGTCTTTGCTGCGGGTCATTGCTGGGTTTAACAGGTTCCGAGGACGTTCCCAGGTGGTGAACCTGCTCTACACCTGGGACTGCCCGTTTCCCAGCAGCGGTGCTCGGTGTCCCTTGGCTGGGCACTTTCTGGCAAAATGCCCTGAGAGACCACAGTACAGGCAGAGCCCCTCTCTCCTCCTTCGTTCCTTCTCAGCCACAGTGAGCCGCGGCCGAGCCCCTCCCAGCTGCATTGGTTCTTCTGCAGATGGGGTAGCCATAGGGGAAGTTGTTGGTGTCTGGAGTGCAATCACGGGGAAGAGGGCGGGTTGGAACGCCTGGCCTGCCTGCGAGCTGAGAGGCGGCAGTCTATGTGTGTTGCCTGGGTTATCAAGGCAGTTAAGGTGTCTGGAGGCTCTCAGAGGGCCAGCTCATCCAAAATGGGGTCTGCCAACCCCCAGCAAAACTGGGCCTGCAAGGCACTCTGGTTCCAGGTCAGGTCCTGGGCTATGAGACGGAAGGCGGTGGCATATTCAGCCACAGAGCCTTTGCCTTGCTGGAGGGTCTTAATCCGGTGCTCAGCAGTTTCAGTCTTTACAGGATCACCCCAGGTAGCTCTCATTTCCTGCAGGAAATCCTGCAAGCTGTTGAGGGCTGGACTATCCTCATTCAGACAGAGAGTAGCCCATTTACTTGCAGGACCAGCTAACAGACTGATAATGAAAGTCACTTTGTGAGTGTCTGTGGGGAAATCAGCCCCTCTGATTTTAAAGTGCAGCTTGCAGTTTGCTATAAAACTGTCCAATAATGCTCTCTCACCAGAAAACTTTTCAGGTAAAGCAATGATAGATTTTCCCCGTGGCTGGGGTGGGGGTTGGTTCTGGAGTGCAGCCAAGCCTTGAGTTAATTGTGCCAGCTGGGCTGCTAATTGCTGGTTTTGGGATAACAGTTCCTGAATCACAGCAGACTCGGCCATCTTATCAGCTTAATTAAGGGGGGGGGGTTGCAAGCAGTTCTGTCGGGAAGCCAACTTAATAGCTGATAAGGAGCCCGGCTTGGCAACAACCCAGTTGAAAAGCACAGTACCTGGTGTTGTCAGTAGCAGTCCTATAGGGTCAGAAGTACACGGAGAGAGAGTGAAGCACGAAGAGACAGTCCAAGGTCAAAAGGGTTCTGGCAGGTGGGTCAACGAAGGCAGTCCAAGGTCAAGATATCCAAAGTCTCAAGATAGCAAGGTTCAGGAGAGTCACAGGCAGAGGCTTCCTCCAGGAAATGCAGACTGCTTGCAACAAGGAACTCAGCATCTCACAGCTGCTTATGTTGGCCCAGCTCCCACTCCCAGCTGCGGGGTGATTGATGACCTTCTGTCTCTTAATCTCTGAGAACGACAAAGCCACGCCTTCTCTGCTCTCCTTTGGCTAAAGGTAGGTACCTGCTCTTCTACCTCTTGCTCTTTCTCCACTATGTCTCCCAGGCTTGGACCCTGTGCTGGGGGAGGGCTAGGCTGCTGAGCCCTGGGCTCTTCAGGGCTAGACTCAGACTCAGCCAGCTCTTCTGCCACTGGCTCAGCCTCCTCGCCTTCTGAGTCCTCAGTGTCCTGGCTGACCATGACAATCTACCAGGCTGACTTGGGGACTTCTTGTTTCTTCCCTCACCACTGTGCCTGGTGAGAAGCTCTGGGACAGTGCTTCTCGGGCTATCTGATGTGGGAGACCCACAATTATTTTTTCCCCGATGTGCTAGAGCAGTGGGTCTTAACCTGGGGTCTGGGGACTCCCAGGGGGCTGTGATGTCCTCACAGGGGGTCCACGAAGGCTTGAAAGTTGCTTGGCCCACTTCCTCCCTGCCATGGAGTGGCCATGTGACAAGAACCAAGGCAAAGGCTGGATGGCTGGCTTAGCCTACACATTGCCATTCAATCCACTCCAGCCATAAATTTGCAGGAAGAAGCAGAAGGGAAGTCTTCCCTCCCCCTCCAGTGTTTCATGGATGGTATAACTGTATTATTATTATTATTATTATTATTATTATTATTTGTTGTTGATGATGATGTTTTAAATCTTGAGTGAAACCGTAGGGGTCCATGGAAACAAAAGATATTTTAAAAGGGTCCCTGGTAAAGAAAAGGTTAAGAACCACTATGCTAGAGATTGGTAAGCATTTGCTTGGGAACTTGCACAAGTCCACATTGTGTGACACTCAAAAGCTCATGCTGTCTTTGCACCCCTTTTTAGTGGTTCTAAGAGGAGAGGACAACGTTCAGCTCTCCAGATGTTAGACCACCAGTCCAAACCAGTACAGCCAATGGCAAGGAATGCTGGGAGTTACATCTAACAACTCCCAGAAGGCTGAACTTTGCCCACCCCATAATAAAAAAAGTATTACACTACTCTCTGTTTTATTTTTTGCTTATAGAGAACACAACACACTCTGGAATACTGTTAAAGGAAAGGATATGTCTGCGTATAGCTGCCCCCATCCACACTATTATTATGGTTGGGTCTAAAGGGTCAGGGTTTCTATGTCCTAGAATGTGACCCATAATCACTGTTCCATGGGGGACCACTGAGAACTCATCCAGCTCCTAACGACTGACTCTTCCATCTGCTACACCCATGCCCTGGGTTCCAGGATATTGGAATATGACAGAACACTGGAAATGGGCTTCTTGGTATTTCCTAGACAGCTAATGCTATGCCTTAGAAATGAAAACTGCTTCTGGAATTCAGTCCTGTCTGATATATTAAACCCTACACCACCACCATCATCATCCCACCTTTTCCCCAATAATGAAACTCAAGGAAACTTACAACCAATTAAAAACATTACAGATTCAAAACTATACCAAATTCATCAATTAAGAAATATAAATAATTTAAAAGTTATACAGTTGTCCCTTCATATTCGCTGGGGTTTGGTTCCAGGACCCCCTGTGGATACCAAAATCCGTGAATACTCAAGTCCCATTATATGCAATGGCATAGCAAAATGGTGTCCCTTACATAAGATGGCAAAATCAAGGTTTGCTTTTTGGATTATTTTTTAAAGAATAGTTTCAAGCCATGAATACTGAAATCTGTGGATACCAAATCCATGGATATGGAGGGCCAACTTTAGTTCATTTGTAGTTTAAGTTTAAGCAGATTCCATCTAAAACTCTGTGGTCTTTGCCCACCTTTAATCTTAACCTGTCATATCACAACCAGTTTTAATACATACCCTTCTTCTGCTTCTCTCTATATCCCTATCTCTTTCTTTGTCCAAATATATACTTTACCCTCTCTTTGCTTAGGAAAAATGTTATACTTTTTTTTAAAATCATCACAGTGCCTCACCTTTCAATGAAGAACCTAATCGCCAACATCACAAAGGCATATGGTATTGTGGCATATAGCTGATGCGGTTTGGGAAAGACATAGACATTGTGATCTTCAAAGATTGCCCATGAACAATTTCTGGGCATCCAGAGGTCCTCCCACCAAAACCAGTTGTTCACGGCTGTGAGTATATCTTTCATTCTCTCTGGGAAGAAAGAGAGAAGAAGGCAAGTCAGCCATGTTTATTGATCCATTGAATGTAGACTCCATTGAAATCACTGGGGAAGACTGTCATGACTGATCTGATTTTTGAATTATCATTAAGAAATGTAAATTACATTTCCTTCCTCCAAAAAAGGGAGCCATTCAAAGTATTTTTTTTTAAAAAAAGATAAAATCAATCACCAGTTGCTAAAACATATTTATAACAAAGGCAAAGACACAAAGAATCAAAAGCAGTCAGTAAATAAAATTAAGCAACAGTTGGGGGGAAATGCTCAATTAAAGTGGCTGGAGGCAGATAGATAAAGGGGAAGACATAGTAACATCTGAAGACACAACCAATGAAAGATACCGTAGTAGTATTAAAAGACAGGGAGGCTCACATGGCAGGAAACAGTCCTTCAAGGAGTGAGGTCACAAGCTTTTAAAGGTAATAACCAGCACCTCGAATTGCATCTGATGATATAGGAGATTTTCAGACGGCGAAAATCAGCCTCTTGCCACGCAAGCAGCCTCCGGAGCAGTAACAAGGCTGCTGCGCGGCAAGGGTCCATTTTGGACAACGCCGTTTCTCTCTTGGCATCGTCCGTGAGTGTTGTGGCTAGCATTGGAGGCGGCCGTGCTGTTTTTCACTCACAGAAGTTGTCCGTGAGTAAAAAAACAGCACAGCCGCCTCTAATGCTAGCTGCAACAGTCACGGACGACGCCGAGAGAGAAACGGCGTTGTCCAAAATAGACCCTTGCCACGCAGCAGCCTCGTTACTGCTCTGGAGCCTGCTTGCGCGGCAAGAGGCTGATTTTTGCCGTCTGAAAATGTCCATAAAGGAGACCCATAAAGCCAGCCCTTTGCCCCACTCAAAATTCTAAGTAACACCTGGATGTCTGGGACAATCTGCAAGGGCTGGAAGTAGGTTTATAACTCAATAATAATGATAATAATAATATTTATTTATATCCCGCCCCTCTGCGAGCAATCGGGGCGTCTTACAACAATAAAACAGTACACAGTAAAAACAACTCAAAATCCCTTCCCCCCCTTAAAACATTACTAAATTAATACAAATTAAAATCAGTATATAATACAATTTATTAAAAACCCTTTCGAGCAAGCAGCATCAGTTTGGAGGTCCATATATATGCAGGACTGTGGCCTAAATACCCTAAAGGCACCAGATCCCACCTTATCTTGGAAGCTAAGCAGGTTCAGCCCTGATGGGAGACCACCACAAATACTGGGTGCTGTAGGCTATACATTTCAGAGGAAGGAACTGGCAAAACTATCTCTGGGTATTCCTTGCCTAAGAAAACTCTATAGAATTCCTGGGGTCACCATAAATTGGCAGGCAACATGATGGCACATGCACACACATGCACACAGTGCTGTTTTTCTTGGTGTGTGAGGGAAATCACTGCAGCTTCATCTGTATGTGGCACAGAGGGAAGAATTTCTATATAGGGAGAGGGAAGGGAATTCTCATCAGGTGGATTCTCCCATTCATTCAGCTTCAACAACACTGTTAGTCTGGTGATCCACCGTGAACTATCACAGTGTTTGGCCCCAGCATCCCTTTAAGTCTCTGCTAGTCAGATGTGTAGCCATGCTGTATAGATAGATCACCTCAGTAGTGTATGATAGCGGTTTTTTGAGTGTTGTTGTTGTTCTTTTGACCAAACAGATTCCTGCAACATTAGGGAGAAACCTTGTGAAATCTATTACACTGTTTTCCCCATTAAATCTTAGTTGCTTATAGGGGCAGGTCTGTGCAGGACATGGCTGGTGCTTAACAGAGTTCATTACTGCCTACTCATAGGACCACTTCATGGCCAAGGAGCCATGTAGTCTGAACTCGGCTTTCTGCCACACTGAGCAGGCCATAAACCTGTGGCTGGGAAGAATCTGCTCAGATATTACTATGATCTGAATTCTTAGGCTAAAATAAAGTCACACAGTCAGAGCAAATAAACCTTGCATTTTAGCGCAATCACTTCTCACTCAGGTTCTAACTTAAACAGTCTGGATTTCATCAGTGCTTTTCATGTTTACCCTAACAAAGGTCTACAGATACAACTCAGGCATCTCTGGCTTTTCTACTAGTACCAATGTAATTAGCACTTATGCAGTATACCTACTAAAATATATCCTGCTATAGTATGAAAAAATACAATATATAAGAGCTCAAACTACTGTCTGTTACTTGTTGTAATTCACAAAGAATATACAGAATGTAACTTTTACATTAAAACAATTACGTACACTTCAGACTTTCAAACTGGAACAATTCTGATACCAGATATTAATCTATATATAATGACAATAGATAAATACAAGTATATAACAAAAATCATTTATGTATAACACTGTTCTAAATTAGCAATATTCACTTCAAGAATTAGTTCAAACATAAAACAGATATTATGTGAGCGCACAGTTGAATATATGGTGTTGTTTTCACACCTAACCAGTCATTATCTGAAGGCTATTATTTTTTTTAAAGAATAATAATAAATACATATTAAATTTTGTCATGTAGATCATATGGTTACAATAAACATTTTGTAAACAAAGGAATGAAGATTTTGTCCGAAACTTCCAGTTTATATCGGCTTCTAAGTTATACAATAATCTCTTATTTGTATTTATCATATTTCCCATATTCGATTTTATTGTTCTATTCTGTAATTAAGTGTCTGGTTCATTTTAAAATCCAGTGATAAGGTAATTTAAAAAAATGTCTTAGAGATTTTATACATATATTATCTAACATTAGATATTTATGTTTTATGGTTCTCCATTAGCATTACCATTTTCTATTTATCTAGGCTTCCATTCTAGCTTCCTTTATTATTATCTCACCAAAAGTTTAACATCTTAACCTCATATATTATGACATTTTCCTTTATTAATCATTTATTAACTTTCCAACTAGGATTTAACTGCCTATTGGCTTGAACTGACTTATCTTCCTTTTTCAACTCATTACTCAAATTTGTTGCAGTTTTGCAATACTGTCCCATCTGTTAGTGAAATGATTCGATACAATTGACCACTCTTTTAAATAAGTTTCCATAGTTTTCTCTTTAAGTTTCATGGCCAATTGGTCCATATGCATTATTTCATATAGCTTTCCTAGTCATTGATCCATGGTGGGGCAGTCCTTATTTTTCCACATTTTGGCGAAAGTTCTTCTTGCTGCCACTATCATATAAAAAAATCAATTTTCCATATTCTTTTTCTGCCTTTTCCTCCACCATGCCTAATAAAAATGTTTCAGGTTTCATGTGATGTCCATCTGGAGAATTTCTTCCATGATTTGTTTAACTCTTTTCCAGTATTTAGTGGTCTCTTTATAGTTCCACCATAAATGGTAGAACATTCTGTCTTTTCCTCCACATTTCCAACGTGATCCTTTGGTTCCTTTGTACATCGTGGATAATTTGTGTGGTGAAAGGTACCAGCGGAAGTACATTTTATATACATATTCTCTCTTATATTTTGGCTAAGGGTTCTTTTCATCTGTATTGTCCACATTTTTTTCCAACATTCTAATTCTATTGTATGCCCCACATTTTGGGCCCAAACAATCATGTTTGTTTTAACGACTTCTTCCCCCGTATCCCATTTTAGTAGCTCATTGTAAAATTTAGATATCATGTTCTTATTTCCTGCATCCAAAATAGCTTCCCATTCTGATTTTTTAACTGTAATTCCTGTTAATCTTCAGTCCATTTTGTATCTCTCTTTCAGCTGTCTGAATAGGTACCAATGACACTCCAGATTGTTGTTTCTCAGCTCCTCCTGCAATTTCATTGAATGAATTCCATCTTTTATAGTCAGTATATCACTATATCTCAACCACTGATGTGTTGGGATACCTTCCTTGCTGATTAAAGCCTCATGTGGCAAGGCCCATATGCAAATCTGGGGAAATAATCTGTTTTGACCTTTTCCCAACTTTTAATTAGGGAGCTTCTAAGGCAGTTATTATAAAACTCTTTATGTATTGTATCCTTATTATAAAAAAGATACACATGACATCCATAACGGTTACCATCCCCTTTAATCGTCAATAGCTTCTCATTTTCCAGTGTCGCCCATTCTTGAATTCATGTCAAACAGGAGGCTTCATGATATAATCTCAGGTTTGGCAGACCTAAGCCACCTCTTTCTTTGGCATCCTGTAGTATTTTCATTTTAATACTAGTTTTTCCCCCCCAGACCAAACAAATTTAGATAAATCTGATTGCCAGTCCTTGAAGGTCTTTTGTGATTGGATTATCAGAATTGATTGAAACAAAAATATCAGTCTAGGCAAGATATTCATTTTAATAGCATTAATTCTTCCCAAGAATGAAAGATTTAGATGCTGCCAGCTGGTCATGTCTTTTTTAAACTTGCAACCATTTTTTTAATAATTATTCTCAAAGAGATCTGAGTTTTTATTTGACAGAATAATGCCCAGATACTTCACCAACTTCACTATTTTAAAACCCGTTTCCATGCCTATATGGATTTCGTCTTTTTTTGACATGTTTTTTTAAAGAATCATAGTTGTCTCTTTATTTATTTTTAGTCTCGTTAGAACCTAAAAATCCTTTAATAAAAATCCTAGAGGACAGGATCAAAATTCAGAATGACCTGGATAGACTGAAGAGCTCGGCCAAAGTTAACAAAATGAAATTCAATATGGAGAAATGTAAAGTACTGCATATAGGGCGGAAAAATGAAATGCATAGATATAGGATGGGAGAGACCTGGCTGAACAGGACTACGTGCGAAAGGGATCTAGGATTCCTAGTAGACCACAAGTTGAACATGAGTCAACAGTGTGATGCGGCAGCTAAAAAGGCCAATGCAATTTTGGGCTGTATCAATAGAAGTATAGTGTCTAGATCAAGGGAAGTCATAGTGCCACTCTATTCTGCCTTGGTCAGGCCTCACCTAGAATACTGTGTCTAGTTCTGGGCACCACAATTCAAAAAGGATATTGACAAATTGGAGCGTGTCCAGAGGAGGGCGACTAAAATGGTGAAAGGTCTGGAAACCATGCCTTATGAGGAGAGACTTAGGGAGCTGGGTATGTTTAGCCTGGAAAAAAGACGGTTAAGAGGCGATATGATAGCCCTGTTTAAGTATTTGAAGGGGTGTCACGTTGAGGATGGAGCAGGCTTGTTTTCTGCTGCTCCAGAGACTAGAACATGGAACAATGGATGCAAGCTCCAGGAACAGAGATTCCACCTCAACATTAGGAGGAACTTTTTGACAGTAAGAGCTGTTCGGCAGTGGAACACACTCCCTCGGAGCGTGGTGGGGTCTCCTTCCTTGGAGGTCTTTAAACAGAGGCTGGATGGCCATCTGTCAGGGATGCTTTGATCGTGATTTCCTGCGTGGCAGGGGGTTGGACTGGATGGCCCTCGTGGTCTCTTCCAATTCTACAATTCTATGATTCTATGATTCTATGAGTCGCATTAAATGTGTAATTTCTTCTTGTGGGTCTCCCAGAGTGATCACCAAATCATCTGTGTACATCTTAAGTTTAAATCTGTCCTTTTGGTTTATTTTTATGCTTAATAGCTCCATAAACAATAAAAATAGAAGTGGCAACAGAGGACAACCTTGCCTGGTACCTTTCAATATCCATATAGCCTCTGTTTTTTCTCCATTTATTATTATCTTTGCATATTGTTTTTGATATATAGTTTTGATCCAATTTATAAACATATGGACAGCGTCTATCTTGTTCAAGATTTCCCGTAGCATACTCCACTTTACATTATCAAAGGCCTTTTCTATATCAAGAAATATTAAAGCCAATTTTTTATCCTTGTGGTTTTCATGATAGTCAATTAAATTTAGAACGTGTCTGATGTTATCCTTCATATATCTTCCCGGGAGAAACCCTCTTTGATCCTCACTTATCCAATCTTTTAAGACTTTTTTCAACCCATTTGCCAATATCACTGCAAAGATTTTGTAATCTACGTTGAGTAGAGATATGGGGTGAAAATTTTTGGGTTCCAACCACTCTATATATTTTATCAATTTCTTGTTCAAATTGTATTTTTGTCTTCCCCATAAATTTAGCTAATTTTGGTATAATTTGATATAAATCCTCTTCTGGTTGTTCTTTCAACCCTCTTAATTTGAGACAATTTTCTCTCCCTTTCAACTCCTGGAGAGCTTGTTCATCCAATTATCGTTCTTTGCTTTCTTCCACAAGTTCTGCTTTTTTCTCCAGTCTTTCCACTTTAAATTCCAGCACGTTTACTTTTTCATTCAATTTCTTTGAGTCTTCTGTCACTCTGTCTATGGATTCCCTAATACTCTTAAGCTCTCTTCTCATTCCCTGTTTCAAATCTCTTTTCATTTCTCATAGTTCCTCTCTCATCAACCTTATTTCTTCTAATATCGATCCTTGATTTGATTGATTTGCTTCAAAGGATGGTCTTCTTGTAGTCTGCAGTGTTGTTTGCATTGTTTTCCTCATTCTGAAACGGTTATCAGACTAGTTTCTAAAAACACTGTAATTCTGCAAATGAATATAGTGCAAACATAATGGCATTATAACACTTATTTTTGCACATTGCTGTAATCATGCAAAAGAATTGCCACATAATTATCACAGAACAACCACTAGTGCTTTAAGAATGGGAGTTTACCTCCACAATTTGGCATGGGTGAGATTTTGGCTGTTCTTGCAAAAAGATGAGAGCGTGCTTAAAACTCAAAAAAACCCTTAATTAACAAAGTAAATGAACACACAAGCACTGAAACAAACATAAAAATGTGCAAACTAAATAGGACAGTTCATAAAAAGAGTGTCCTGTGCTTTGCTTTCATGTTCTCACCTGGACATTTCCTCTCCAAGGACCGCCCATTCACACTGTAATCTTGCAATTACAATGGGATATGTTTTTGTATGCAGTGAATAGTGCGAAAAAAGCACTATTGACAATCTATTGATGGTTTCTCCCATCAGTTAGAACTGATGCCTTTTTTGCAGCTGGTGCACGGAGTAATAACATGAAGACAAAGATGTCATGTCCTGTGCTACCCTGATGTCACAATCCCATGATTTTTGCCACCTCTGATAATGTCAGTTGTCTCAAGCACTCAAACTATCACTGTTGGGGTACCTGGACAGATAGACTCAATTCTCAGACCATATGCTATTAACACTCCAAGCTACATGAAGGATATAACTGATTTCCTGAGGAAAACACAGTCCATCCACAACCTCCCAGAGAACACCTAGCCACCAAACTCTGCCAATCTGTACTCACTCATAACTACTTTACTTTGAGAATAATGTCTACCACCAAGTCAGTGGCATTGCTATGGGCACCCGTATGACACCACACTATGGAAACACCTTCATGGCTGACCTAGAATAACACTTTCTCAGCACCTGCACCCAGAAACCTCTCCTCTACCTACATTATCTTAATGATATCTTTATTCTTTAGATACACGGAAAGTAATAACTTGAGAAGGTCCACCAAAATGTCAACAACTTCCACCCTACCATCAGCCTGAACCTGGAACAATTCATATAACAAATTCATTTTATTGACATCACTGTGCAACTGCACAATAGACGTATAAGTACTGTACTCTATTGAAAACCTACTGATCAATAAACATACAGTAGGACCTCCATATCCACGGGGGATTGGTTCTGGCACCCCTCCCCTGCGGATACTGAAAACCATGGATAACAGCAAACACCATTGAAAATGATGGGGCTTCTGGTTTAAAATACCATAGAGTTGCTTTGGGGGAACCTAGAAAACATCTAGAGAGGATGCCTCTCTAGGCATTTTCTAGGAAGACTCTATGGTAGGTGTGCTGTTTTGTGTCCCGCGGATAACTGAAACCGCAGATATTGGTTCTGTGGATACGGGGGTCCTACTGTACTCACATGCCTTCAGTTTTCACCCAGAACACACTACCAAATCTACTGTTTACAGCCAAGCCCTCTGGTACAACTCAAACATCTGCTCAGACCCACAAGACAGAGGGCTCATCTACACAAGCCAGGATACACTGGCTTCTGACCAGCATATTCTGGTTGTGGATTAGGCCTGTTTCTCCCCCATTACCTGGACAGAATGGGCCAGAGTCCAGACAGGCATGCCAGTCAGTCACTGCAGCCAGGGCCGGCCTAACCATTCCACCAAATCAGCATTTGTGGGTGAGAGGGGTGAGTGTGTGTGTGTTTGTGTGTGTGTGTGAGTGAGAGAGAGGGGGGAGGGAAGTGGGGGTCATCTCTTGTTCTCCCCTGCTCTATCTTAAGAAAAGCCAGCTTTCTTTCTTTCTTTCTTTCTTTCTTTCTTTCTTTCTTTCTTTCCCCCTCTCCCTCCCTCCCTCCCTCCCTCTCTTCCTTCCTTCCTTCTTTCTTCCCCTTCCTAACTTCCACACAGATTCCCTCCAGCCTGTCTTTCCAGATGCCCTTAGCATGTCCTTCTCTCCCCTTCCTCCCTCCCTTCATCCCTTGCTCTTCTTCAGCTTCCTCCCCTTGCTGCCAACTGAGTTCAACCTGGAAAAGGACACTGTGTGTTTGCCCATGTGCCTTGAAGTCATTTCTGACTAAGGCAAGCTTATCATGGGGTTTTCTAGGCAAGGTTTGTTCAAAGGGGGTCTGCCTTTGACTTCATTTGAGGCTGAGAGAGTGTGACTTGCCCAAGGTCAGCCTGTGGGTATTCATGGCTGAGTAAGGATTCAAACCCTGGTCTCCACAGTCATAGGGCAATGCTGAAGCTTCTACAACACTGGTTCTTTTAACAGAAATATATAAAGAATATAAATAAAAATTTGGAGTAATATTACTAGGAAAAATGGTTTTCTTGTTGTCACTAAAACACCAGTATCCCATTAGTGCTATGTGAGAGCCATTGGGCTAAGCAGTGGTTCTTAACTTTTTCTTTACCAGGGACTCTCTTTAAATATCTTTTGTTGCCCCAAGACTTAACTCAAGATTTAAAGCCCTAATAATAATAGCTAACAACAAAAACAATACAATTACACCATCCATTAACCTTTTCCCTCAGAGGCACTCTTGCTTCTTCCTGCATGCTTGTGGCTGGAGTGGATTGAATGGCAATGTGCAGGCCAAGCCAGCCAGCCTTTGCCTTGGTTCATGTCACATGACTGGTCCACTACAGGGAGGAGGTGGGCCAAACAGTCTTCAAACCTTTGTGGACCCCCTGTGAGGATATCATAGAATCATAGAATTGTAGAGTTGGAAGAGACCACAAGGGCCATCCAGTCCAACCCCATTCTGCCATGCAGGAAATCACGATCAAAGCATCCCTGACAGATGGCCATCCAGCCTCTGTTTAAAGACCACTGGGCTAGAGAATGCTGGAAAAGGAACAATGCAACCAGACCTTGAGAAGGGTGCTGGCAGGGGGATTCTGAGAGGTGTAATCCAAAAGTAACTTTCCCAGGCTCTGAATGCAGCCTAGAATCATAGAATCATAGGGCTGGAAGGGACCCCAACAGCAACCCCATACAATCAGCTTCTGCCCTGCACAACACACAATCAAAGCCCTCAGGACAGATGGCCATCCAGCCTCTCTTAAAAACCTCCAAAGAAGGAGACTCCACCACACTCCCAGGCAGTGTATCCCACTATAGAAACAGCTCTTACCATCAGGAACTTCTTCCTAATGTTTAGGTGGAATCTCTTTTCCTGTAGTTTGAACCCAATGCTCCATGTCCTAATCTCTGGAGCAGCAGAAAACAAGCTTGCCCCATCCTCAGTATGACATCCCTTCAAATATTTAAACATGGCTCTCATGTCACCTCTCAACCTTCTCTTCTCCAGACTAAACATACACAGTTCCCTAAGTTGCTCCTCATAGGGCATAATGGCTTCCAGACCTCCCACCATTTTGGTTGCCCTCCTCTGGACACATTCCAGCTTCTCAATACCCTTCCTGAATTGTGGTGCCCAGAACTATTACTTCCCTTGATCTAGACACTATACTCCTATTAATGCAGCCTAGAATCGCATTGGCATTTTTTGCTGCTGCATCACACTGCTAACTCATGTTTAGCTTGTAGTCTACTTTCATTTTTTTTTAAGGAAATCTACACTACTACGTTAATTGCTAATTAACAAAAATATTTTGTTAGTGCCTATAATATAGTTTTTAAACTAAATTATTGGTGGCAAATTATGTAATACAGTAGCCCCCCCTTATCCACTGGGGACTGGTTCTGTGCAGGCATGGATTCTGAAAACTGTGGATAATAGTGAACACCACTGAAAATAATGGGACTTCTGGTTTAAAATACCATAGAGTTGCCTTGGAGGGCCTAGAAAATGGCTAGGGAGGACACATTTTCTAGGAAGACTCTATGGTAGGTGTGCTGTTTTGTGTCCCATGGATAATGAATCCGGGGTCCTACTGTAATCTGAATATCCTGTACTGTGAATAGGTTATGTTACATTGACCTGAAATAAACATATGGGGCCCCAAAAATAAAGCATTGCAGGGGGCCCCAAAATTCCTTAAACCGGCCCTGACTGCAGCCATCAGTGGCAGCAACTCCATCTCTCCCTCTGATGGCAGGAAACCACCTGCAATATATGACCAAGGCCCCCTTCATGCGACCACCCATGGTCATATGTTGCAGGGATGCTTGCTTCTGTGATCAAGCAACATCGTAGTATGGTCAAGCTTGCAAAAGTGATTAATGAGGAAGAACAGGTCAGCTAGGAGAGGCTGTAGAATTTTGCTTTTGCCTGAGCCTGCTAGGAAGGACAGGACTCTGTCCCCATTAACTGAGAGCAAACCATTTCTGCACTTTGAACTCAGTTTGCATCAACTGACGTAACCCAAGCACAAAGGCACAATGTGGGAAAAGGAGAGGAGAAACTGGAACATTTTAAAAGCAACTGAAAAAGTAGGATGAAAGATTAATTGGGCTTTCTCTGCCAAATCAGGACAGTTGGAAGGCATGGTATGCTGATGACACTCAACTCTCTTTTTCTTATCTATTTCAGTTCTAAGGAAGCTGTTTTAGTACTGCTAAACCTGGCTTAGAACTAAACCAGTATCTCCTGTCAGAATTGGACTGGATGAGACTAAGGAGATTTTCAGACCGCGTTTTAGAGTGCCTAGGGCGGGAGGAGCTTTCGGGAGAGGGACGGCGATCTTGCGCAGCAGGGGGGCGTATTCAGACGCCGTTGTCCCTCTCCTGAAACCATCCGTGTCACTTCCGTGAAGCTTTGGAAGCCTCAGCGCCATATTTTAATCACGGGCAACCTCCGTGATTAAAATATGGCTCTGCGGCTTCTGAAGCTTCACGGAAGTGACACGGATGGTTTCGGGAGAGGTATAACGGCGTCCGAAAACACCCCCCTGCTGCGCAAGATCGCCGTCCCTCTCCCAAAAGCTCCTCCCGCCCTAGGCACCCTAAAACGCGGTCCGAAAATCTCCTCAATTACTTGAAGCTTAGAGAAACAAGGCAGAAATGTCCCTGGTCAGTCGAAAGGCAGATCAGGGAAGAGGGATTTGGCCTGTTCTGGATGTGGCTACATTCCTCCTGAAATCTGAGGCTCCTAGCTTGGGTGCTTCTAGCTTGGAAGCTCAGCAGTGACCAGGAATGTGTTTGCACAGTTAAAGTTGGTGCACCAGCTGTGTATCTTCCTGGAGATGTCAGGGGAGTTGTTAAGATTGCAGGCCTGTGAATCCATACATGTTTGATGTTCAAACAGGCATGCCTGCAAATCAAGATGGCGGGCGCGAGCAAATTACTTGCATTTTTATTGTCGCCAGTTGCTGCTGCAGAACAGTATTGTTTTTAAAAGCATATCCAAGATGTGGAAGTGTGATCTTCTGCTTAAATACACAGAAAAAAAGAGAGGAGGAAGGCTGTTTCATTGCCTCAGTGCATGATCGCGATGGCAAAAATCCAACATGGTGGTTCGGGGCACTTCTCTTGCCAGCAAGCTCCACCCCCTATGCACATCTGACCAATCACCTTTCCACTTCTGCTCTTATGGGGAATGCACATCAAAGCAAATCAGTTGTCCCAATGAGTGGGAATACGCATTTCCAACAAAGTTTTTTTTAAAAAATACAGGGAAAGCAGAGAAGGCTTTTCCTGCATAGTTTTTGCAGTTTTTGGTCCCTCTCCTTCTGATACAGCAGGTTGATGTGGGATCCCACTGGGACTACTGTAATTGTATTCTCCTCCAATTCTATGAGGGGTATCAACCTGAAGAAAACAGAAGTTCTTTACCAGCCTGCACCACAGGATGAACACCACCATCCCCACATTGCTGTCGGCAAATCTGTGCTCAAGTCCGTTCAGCAGTTCACCTACCTGGGAAGCATCATCTCTTCAGATGCCAAGATTGATAAAGAGATCGATCACAGATTAGCAAAGGCATATAGTGCATTTGGAAGACTTCACAAAAGAGTCTGGAGCAATAAACACCTGAGGCAAAGCACAAAAATCAGTGTGTATAGAGCCATCATACTGTCTATCCTCCTTTATGGATCTGAAACATGGGTCACCTATCACCACCACCTACAACTCCTCGAGCGCTTTCATCAACGCTGTCTACGCACAATCCTAAATATACACTGGACTGACTATGTGACGAATGTTGCTGTCCTTGAGCAAGCAGGGATCACCAGCATTGAGGCCATGATATTGAGAACACAGCTGCGCTGGGCAGGGCACGTTTCTAGGATGGAGGACCATCGCCTCCCAAAAATACTACTCTACAGTGAACTTGCCACGGGTCAGCGTAAGAGGGGCGCTCCAAAAAAGCGATACAAAGACTCCCTGAAACAACATCTCAGGCCTAGCCAAATTGATCACCAACAGTGGTCCACCCTGGCCTCACATCGGGAGGCATGGAGACTCACTATCCACAATGCTGCAGCCTTATTTGAGAACTCATGATGAACAAGTCTTGAAGAGAAACAACAACGCAGAAAGAATCACAACCCAAAAACATCACCCAAGGAGACCTTCTGCTGTGCTTTTTGCAACCGGACTTGTTTATCTCGGATTGGCCTTTTTAGTCATCAGCGCGCTTGCAGAAAGCGCGGGATGAGTCCTTCCTGAATCTTCGTTTGCGAAGAAAAGCCAGAGAGAGAGAGAGAGATTTTCACCATATAAACAAGCCCAGAGTTGGCTATGATGGCACACACCTTGATTGCATTCCTTTTGGATTATTGTAACAGATTCTATATGTGGCTGCCTTTGGAAACTGTTCTGTAAGACATTTGATGTCATGGAACAATAACAGCAAATTGTCAGTTATTAATGTTTTTATTTTATTTTTTTACTGCTAGGGATCAGGCAAGGTGCTTGTGGAATTATCTGTCTTAGATAGCAAAATAACTTTTAAAATAAATTGAATTTTAGTTTAATATTGTTCTATAATCTTGCATATTTTGGTTATATGTATTTGTCAGTTTGCCTTATATCATATTGCATTGGGTTTTGTATTTCTGACTGGATAATTTGTTTTACAATTGTATTGCATTGTTTTATCTTTGCATTACTCTTTCCTTCCCCTATGAATATGTGTGTGTGAGAGAGTGTGTGCACATTTAGACAGATAGTTTGTATGTCTTTGGCAGGGATCAATGTTTTTTGTTGTGCTTTTATTTGTAATGCACCATATACACTGATATGAATAGATGATGACAATGCCAACAACAACTTGCTTGAGCTTGGATACTATGCACCTTGCTTAACAAGGGGTGGGGCATTTTCTGTACCATGGAAGCCTCCTTGGGTACATCTAAACATCATCTTTGAAAGAACTGCATGTCTTTTTACCAGTATTATAAATGACAAAGAGTGCTTTCCATGTACATATTTTGTGGCACTGCTTGCTTATTTGATTCCTTTCTCTGGCATGTGCATGAATGCATGTGCGTGTGTGTGTGTGCGCGCGCACACACACATTGTTTTAAAAACTCAGAGCAGATTACAACAAATTTTCTTTCTCAACAATCAAAAAGATCAGATTGTGCCCTCTCCTAAGGCAATTCCTTGTATGAACCAAACAACACTGGATTCTTGCACAAGCTGCCCATGGCAAAACACATCAATGGGAAACATTAATTAAATGCCTGCTGGAAGTGTAGGCATAACTGGAAAAAGCAGGAAAGTGTAACCAGGTTGTCAATCAGACTATCAAATCTAGAGATCTTAAAAAAATGTTTTTTCAAGAACAGTCTTAAGGAAGACGCTTTGCTAACTTCAGCTGCATTTTTTTTTTGCCTGTGCAAGCACCAGTACAATATATCAATCAGTCTATAACAGCAGCGCTTAACCTTTTCTTTACCAGGGACCCCCTGAGTAGCTTTTATTGCCATGGACCCCAAGATTTAACTCAAGATATAAAAGAACAACAACACCTGATAATAATACAACAGCAATAATACAATTACACCACCCATTAAACTTTCCCTCAGAGGCACTGGAGAGGGAAAGAATACTTTTCTTCTGCTTCTTCCTGCAAGCTTGTGGCTGGAGTGGATTGAATGGCAATGTGCAATCATAGAATCATAGAATCATAGAATTGCAGAGTTGGAAGAGACCACGAGGGCCATCCAGTCCAACCACCCTGCCACGCAGGAAATCTTGATCAAAGCATCCCCGACAGATGGCCATCCAGCCTCTGTTTAAAGACCTCCAAGGAAGGAGACCCCACCACGCTCCGAGGGAGTGTGTTCCACTGCCGAACAGCTCTTACTGTCAAAAAGTTCCTCCTCATGTTGAGGTGGAATCTCTGTTCCTGGAGCTTGCATCCATTGCTCTGTGTTCCAGTCTCTGGAGCAGCAGAAAACAAGCCTGCTCCATCCTCAGCGTGACATCCCTTCAAATACTTAAACAGGGCTATCATATCGCCTCTTAACCGTCTTTTTTCCAGGCTAAACATACCCAGCTCCCTAAGTCTCTCCTCATAAGGCATTGTTTCCAGACCTTTCACCATTTTAGTTGCCCTTCTCTGGACACGCTCCAATTTGTCAATATCCTTTCTGAATTGTGGTGCCCAGAACTGGACACAGTATTCTAAGTGAGGTCTGACCAAGGCAGAATAGAGTGGCACTATTACTTCCCTTGATCTAGACACTATACTTCTATTGATACAGCCCAAAATTGCATTGGCCTTTTTAGCTGCTGCATCACACTGTTGGCTCATGTTCAACTTGTGGTCTACTAGGACTCCTAGATCCCTTTCGCACGTAGTCTCATTCAGCCAGGTCTCCCCTATCCTATATTTATGCATTTCATTTTTCCGCCCTAAATGCAGTACTTTACATTTCTCCGTATTGAATTTCATTTTGTTAGCTTTGGCCCAGCTCTCCAGTGTATCCAGGTCATTCTGAATTTTGATCCTGTCCTCTAGGGTATTAGCTACTCCTCCCAATTTGGTGTCATCTGCAAATTTGATAAGTATGCCCCTAATTCCCTCATCTAAGTCATTGATAAAGATGTTGAATAGCACTGGGCCCAGGACAGAACCGAACCCTGTGGCACCCCACTGGTCACATCTTTCCAAGACCAAGAGGAGCCACTGCTGAGCACCCTTTGGGTTCGGCCGGTCAACCAATTACAAATCCATTGAACAGTTAACTTGTCTAGCCCACATTCTACAAGCTTGTTTGCAAGAATGTCATGGGGAACCTTGTCAAAGGCCTTACTGAAATCAAGGTATGCAATGTCCACAGCATTCCCTTCATCTACCAAGCTGGTAACTTTATCAAAAAAAGAGATCAGATTAGTCTGGCATGACTTGTTTCTCTGAAACCCATGTTGACTTTTTGTGATTATGGCATTGCCTTCTAAATGTTCACAGACTCTCTGTTTAATGATCTGTTCTAGAATCTTCCCTGGTATTGATGTCAGACTAACCGGACGATAATTGTTGGGATCCTCTTTTTTCCCCTTTTTGAAGATGGGAACAACGTTTGCCCTCCTCCAGTCTGCTGGGACTTCTCCTGTTCTCCAGGAGTTCTCAAATATTATTGCCAATGGCTCTGAGATTATATTTGCCAGCTCTTTTAATACTCTTGGATGTAGTTCATCTGGTCCTGCAGATTTAAATTCATTTAGATTAAGAAGGTATTCCTGTACTACCTCTTTACTTATTTTGAGCTGGATTTCCCCTGTTGTGTCCTCTGTTCCATTCTCCTCAGGTTGGTCCTCCTTTTCCTTTTCTGAAAACACTGAGGCAAAGAAGGTGTTGAGTAATTCTGCCTTTTCTCTGTCCCCTGTTAGCATTTTGCCATCTTCTCCACGTAGCGGCCCTATCATTTCTTTCTTCCTCCTTTTGCTGCGGACATACCCAAAAAAACCCTTTTTATTGTTCTTAACCTCCCTAGCAAGCCTGAGCTCATTCTGCGCTTTAGCTTTTCTGACTTTACTCCTACACGTGTTCGCTATCTGTTTGAATTCTTCTTTGGTGATTTCCCCCCTTTTCCATTTCCTATACATGTTCCGTTTAAAACTTAGCTCCATTGAAAGTTCTTTAGTCATCCATCCTGGTTTCTTGAGACACCTCCCATTTTTCTTCCTCAATGGTACTGTTTGAAATTGTGCCTTCAGTATCTCCCTTTTGAGAAAGTCCCATCCATCTTGAGGTCTCTTCTCTTTTAGTATTCCTGACCATGGGATCATCCCAAGTATTTCCCTGAGTTTACTGAAATCAGCTCTCCTAAAGTCAAGAATACGTGTCTGACTATGCCTGGCTTCTCCTTTCCATTGTATAACAAACTCCAGGAGAACATGATCACTCTCACCTAAGGATCCCACCACTTGCACCCCATTAACCAGGTCGTCTCTGTTGGTTAGGATCAGATCTAAAATAGCTGACCCCCTTGTTGCCTCTTCCACCTTTTGGACCATGAAATTGTCTTCCAGGCATGTAAGGAATTTGCTAGACCTTGTAGTTTTGGCTGAGTTAGATTGCCAGCAAATATCAGGATAGTTGAAGTCCCCCATCACTACTACATCTCTCCTTTCTGCATGTATGTTCATCTGTTCTAGAAAGGCAACATCCAATTCCTCCGTCTGATTTGGGGGTCTGTAGTAGAGTCCCACAATAACATCCCTGTTGTTTCCCTCCCCTTTAATTTTTATCCAGATGCTCTCCACCTGGCTTCCAGTATTGATGTCGTGGATCACTTCACTGGTGTAAATATCCCTGACATATAATGCTATTCCTCCTCCTTTCCTGTTTGGCCTGTTTCTCCTATAAAGGTTATACCCCTCTATTCCTACATTCCAATCATGAGATTCGTCCCACCAGGTTTCAGTAATGCCTATTATATCATATTTGTTTTGTAGTGCAAGGAGTTCAAGTTCATCTTGCTTATTTCCCATGCTCTGTGCATTAGTGTAGAGACATCTGAGACCATGTGTTCCCTTTACTTGCTCCCTGTGCAAGTTTTTTTGCCTCCCACTGTTGGGTCCTTGCGCTGTTTGCCTTGTTCCCTCTATGACAGTTTGACTATTTTCTCCAGCCCTTTTGCCTTCCAGAATACTGTCTCCCTCCCCCATTTGACTCAGTTTAAAGCCCTCCTGATCAAATTCTTGAGACTGTTGGCAAAAATGTTTCTTCCAACTGTTGTAAGATGCACCCCATCTCTTGCCAGAAGTCCCCCCTCATGGAAGCGCAGTCCATGATCCAAGAATCCAATTTGTTCTCGGCGACACCATCTACGGAGCCAGTTGTTTATGTCGGCTATTTTCCTCTCCCTTCTTGGACCATGCCCTTCAACTGGCAGAAGAGACGAGATGACCACCTGTGCGTTCATTTCTTTCAGCTTCCTCCCCAGGGCCTCATAATCTCTTCTGATCTTGGGAAAGCTGTGCCTTGCAGTATCATTGGTTCCCACATGGACCAAAAGGAAGGGGTAATGATCCGTAGGCTTGACGAGTCTTGTCAGCCTCTCGGTCACATCACAGATCTTTGCCCCAGGGAGACAACACACCTCCCGAGTCATCTTGTCAGGCCCACATACCACTGCTTCTGTACCCCTCAGCAAGGAGTCCCCCACTACCACCACATGCCAACGCTGAGGCTTCGCAGCTGCTGTTCCTTGCGGTGGTCCTCTCAAGGTCCCCTGCTCTACCCCTGAAGTCTGTCCATGCTGTTCTTCTTCGTTGTCCTTGATAAGGGAAAGGGCTTCGAATCGATTCTGTAGCTGCAAGCTACTGGAAGAATCCCTGGATTTTCTTGTTCTGTGTGTGACATTCCTCCAGCTGTCTACTTCCTGTGTCCGTGAAGTGACCCTCTCCTCCGCAGCCACTTCCTCTGTGCGGTCCCCATCCAAGACTGTTCGTTCTGTTCTATCCAGGAAAACCTCTTGCTCACGAATCTGTTGAAGTGTAGCTACCCGTGTCTCCAGCTGCTGTACTTTCTCCTCCAAGAGGGCTACCAGCTTGCATTTGGTGCATGTGAAGTTCTCCACGTCTGTAGACAAGAATACAAACATCGCACAAGTGTTGCAAGTGACTGCTGCAGTCCCCTCAGTGTCCATGATGAGAGCTTTTAGGTAATCTAAGAACTGTTAGTTAACGCTGAGAATGCTAAGCTGTACTTTTAGGTCTGCTGTATTTTTGTAACGGCGCGCACCTCTGGCTCTTGAGGGTAAAAGGGCAAGGTCAGAAGTTCAAGCCCCTCAGCAACAAGCAGCCTCTCCCAACAGTTTTTTTAAACAAAATTTAATCTCCCCAGTCAGAATGGCTGTCCAGAAGTTGCTTCCTTCTTCTCCCTGGCAGGAAACTGGCAGGAAACTTGCTGTCCAGAAGCTGCTCTCCTTCTCTCTGGCAGGAAACTCAATCCAAGCCAGCCAGCCAGCCTTTGCCTTGGCTTCTACCACATGGCCACTTCACTACAAGGAGGAGGTGGGCCAACCAGCCTTCAAGTCTTTGCAGACCCCTTGTGAGGACATCACAGACCCCAGACCACAGGTTAAGAATCACTGGTCTATAACTCTTTAGATTGTAGTACATGTTCTTGCAAGGATCGTGTTTCCAAATTTGCGTGTACATATCTTAGCTTAAGTGGGGTGTACCTATAAGTAACTTGAGGATAAAAGGCCACCTTGTGAATTGGTCACACTTCTGCTTTGCTTCCATTCTCGATAAAACAATTTGCAAAATATGATCCCTCTAATAGTGATGCTCATGGCACATAAGACTTTGTGTTGAAATTGTTTTGTGTCAAGGCTGCAATAAATAGTTTTGGATATTTTATCAGACAGGGAGCACCAAAGTGTTTTAAATAAATAAAAGGCAGTGGCAAAGAGATGATAATAATAAATGCACATCCCCATCATCATCATCATCATCACTATCACTTCACCCTTCAAAAACTGTCAGTGTTCCCCTGAGCTTTTTAGCTGTTACCAACAGTATAAGATAAATGAAAACCTATTTTAATGATCGAAACACACTTGACATATTATACACACACACACACAAGCCTACCAAAAATTTGAGACCCTCAGAGGCAGCCTTGTTACATGTCCCAACCCCTCGCCCTGTTACATTCAGTATGTAAATGTAACAGGACTTTCTCTGTAACATGGCCTTTCGCAACCTTTTTATCAAGGAGGAACCCTTGAAATACGTTTCAGGTCTCAGGGAACCCCTGCATAAACATTATTCTGTATACTGCTATAGCGTTCCTCCCACAATCACAATCTCTTGAGGAGCCCATAGCAACCTCTTGGGGAATCCTAGGTTTCTAGGGAACCCTGGTTGAGAAACATTGCTGTAACAGCACCCCAACTCAGGGAAGTTCATCTGGCTCCATCTCTTTTGATCTTTTGGCAGGCAGCCAAAACAGTGCTGTTCCACAGGCCTTTAATGTTTCAAATTGCTCTGCTTTGACTATTTTAAAATTGTATTTTGAGATTGTTTACAGACTGTTTTAATGTGTATTTTTTAAAAAGACAGATTACAATGTTTTAAAAATATTTTATATTTGTGATGTTTTAATTGCTTTTATTTGTTCATTGCCTGAGGAGCACCTGTGGACTGAGAGGCGATATAGGAATATCTTAAATACTGTATGTACATGGATAAATATATAAATATGTATGGATATAATGTCTGCATATCATTGTGAGGTTTGCTTCTCCTTTCCCCTGAGTATATATAGCCAGCCCACCTTAGTGAACCACAATCTGAACATTAGTCAGCAGTGAGACGTGGCCGCTAAAAAAGCCAATGCAATTCTAGGCTGCATCAATAGGATTGTAGTGTCTAGATCAAGGGAAGTAATGATGCCACTCTATTATGCTTTGGTCAGACCTCACCTGGAATACTGTGTCAGTTCAGGGCACCACAGTTCCAGAAGGATATGGACAAGCTGCAATGTGTCCACCGGAGGGCGACCAAAATGATGGGAGAGCTGGAAGCCATGCCCTATGAGGAGCTGCTTAGGGAGCTGGGCATGTTTAGCCTGGAGAAGAGAAGGTTGAGATGTGACATGATAGCCATGTTTAAATATTTGAAGGGATGTCATACTGAGGATGGAGCAAGCTTGTTTTCTGTGGCTCTAGAGACTAGGATATGGAGTAATGGCCTCCAACTACAGGAAAAGAGATTCCACCTAAATGTTAGGAAGAACTTCCTAACAGTAAGAGCTGTTCGGCAGTGGAATGCACTGCCTCAGAGTGTGGTGGAGTCTTCTTCTTTGGAGATTTTTAAACTCTTAAAAGGCCCCCATTCACAGCCAGCTGACAGCATGATAATGAAACAGGCCTTTAAAAAGAGGCTGTTTGGATTTAAGATTATAAAATAAGGAGTTAAGCTTGCCATTCACAATGGTTAATATGTGTGTTTGCCTGTTAAGTGACTGAGCTAAAAAGGAGAGGTAACAGCAAATGTATTTTTTAAAAGGGGAAGCCGAACAGGAATCAGAACACCAAACATAATTTTTAGAGGGGAATATAGTTAAGTGTGCTAGAGCATGTGAATATTCAGAAATTAAGAAAGTCCTGGTCATTATGTCAGGCAAGATGTATCACATTTTAATGTGTTTGATTTATATCATATTTTCATTATCTTGGTTTGGTCTGTGTGCCCATGTTTTTTCCAATATTTTTATAATATAATGTAGTATTATTGCATTAAAAAAAAAAAGATGCACCCAGAGGCTGGGCCTCACAGTATTTCAGAGAAGAGGCAAGTTTGGGCTAGAATCCTGTGGGTGACTTATGCTGACTTACACTTTGTAGAAAGGCTCTACTTTCTACTTGCACAAGAGTGGTGTCTTAATCATAGTTGGGCAAGCAGCACACTGTGGGTGAGCACAAGCCATAGTCACCCACTGTGCAGTCAGTTGTGCAACAGTACAACTTGGTATATCTCTATGATAGCTACGTTGTCATAAATTCATGCTACACAACTGCTGCAAAGGATCTCAGCCTCAGTCCCCACGCTTCTCCAGTCCCATGATACACTTGCGTCCCACTGTGTTTGCTTCGCTTCATAGAATATAGACTTTGTCTGCATATCTGGTGTGATCACTTGTTAAAACTTTTCAATGGGATATGTGCCTACCACAGAAGAGGACTCCCAGAAAGGCTGGCTTCTTTCTTGTTAGCCTTCTAGATTTTTTATTGAGCTCTAGAAAGGCTGAATCTGCTTCTTTGAGCTTTTCTGATTTTTTAGAGCTTCAGAAGAAGGCTTTTGCTCTGTCCTGCCACCATTACAGGAGCGGTTGGTGAGGATGAGGGAGAGAGGTTTCTTAGTGGTTGCTTCCAATTTGTTGAATTCTTTCCTATGGGAGGTTACTCTCATTTTATCAGCAGATGAAGACCTTTTTGTTTAGGCAAGACTTTGGCATTTAAGTTTAAGTTAATGTGGCAGAAGGATCTTTTTAATAGTGTATATTATGCTTTTAGTTCCTTTTACTGTGTTTAATGTTTTTAAACTACTTTGATTTTTAAAAACATGGTTTAAGTGTATCTTCTCTTTTTAACTATTGTGAGCTACTTTGGGTTCCATGCCAGGAGAAAGGTGGAATACAAATTTTAAAAAATCAAAACATTTGGGATCCCACCCACCCCTGTTTTAATTCTTCTATGATTTAACTTGAGTCTCATTTATGGGAGACGGGCAGGATAAATAAATGGAGGCTATGCATTACATTTATATCCCATCTTTCCTGCAAGATGTCCAGGACAGGATTCATAGTTCTTCCTCTCTGTTTCATCTGCAAATGAACCCCAGGAGATGGATGAAGCTGAGAGAGGTGCGAAGGAACCCAAGATCACCCAATGATCTTGACGGAGCTGGGATCTGAACCTAGGTCTTTCCTATTGAACTTCAATACTGCAAACACTATACATCATGCTAGCTTTCACCATGCACACAGTGACTTATGTGTGTGCATGTCCCTTTATAATATATGCACATTTTCATATATAGATGCTGTTTTTCAATAAAGGGGGAAAAACTGTTGGGAGACTGTTCATCTACTCTAGGTTTAACCTAAGAAATTGGGATTAAAACACAAAGTCATGCACACACACTCACCAACTATTAACTGACACAGGCTTTACTATGGAATAGGTATGCTTCATTAACTCACTTTTTATTTACCATACACATGACATTGGCATCAAATCATTGTTCTCCTTTGTTTCCCCTGTGTTTCTGTCTTTTCTCAGGGTTAAATTGGACATTAAGAAGAATGTGTTTCCTGAGATGAACCTGTTTTCCTTCCATAGCTGATTTTCTTCAGAGATGTGTGCCTCAGTAATCAGAATTGCAACTTTAAAAAGAACTAAATGAAGCATGCTAAATGCAAAATGTGTAGAAGAGGGCAATCATGTTTTATGACAAATAAATGTCTTTCATCACTTCAGAGAGCACCTCTTTGAGAAATGTGTTCCAGTATTGCATTGTCTAGGCTGACCCTACAGAAAACTTAATGGAAGGAGCAGTGCAGAAGGAAGACAAACACAAACAGCACAATTATCACAAGTCAAACTTGCCTTAGTGCTACTCTTCCAGATTTTTAAAAGTTACATATTTATCACTATGTGGTAAAATACTGGTATTAACACATTAGCACGTTAGCAAACACACTGGAAGATAGGAACAGAATTCAAAAGGACCTTGATAAACTAGAAGAATGGGCTGAAATTAATAAAATGAAATTCAACAGAGACAAATGCAAAATTCTATATTTAGGCCACCAAAACCAAATACACAGGTATAGAATGAGGGATACTTGGCTCATTAGTACTGCACGTGAAAAGGACCTTGGGATTATTGTTGATCATACCACCTGAAGTTAGGAAACACGGAGGTCATGTACTCCACGAAAAATTCCACGAATTCCTTGTGAATTGCTGGGGAAAAGGGGAACTGCCATCAGACCTCCGAGATGCAGTCATCATCACCCTGTACAAGAAAAAAGGAGCAAAATCCAATTGCTCAAACTATTGAGGCATAACACTGCTCTATGTTGCTGGAAAAATCCTTGCAAGGATACTCCTGAACAGCTTAGTTCCTGCTATTGCAGAAGAACTTCTCCCTGAAAGCCAATGTGGCTTCAGAGCCAATAGGAGTACTACAGACATGGTATTTGCCCTTAGACAACTGCAAGAAAAATGTAGGGAGCAGAACAAGGGTCTCTATGTAACATTTGTCGACCTCACCAAAGCCTTCGACACTGTAAGTAGAAAAGGTCTGTGGCAGATCCTGGAAAGACTAGGATGTCCCCCCAAATTCCTTAAAATGATTATCTTGCTACACGAGGGCCAGCGTGGTCAAGTCAGATATGGCGATGCTCTTTCAGAGCCCTTTCTAATAACTAATGGAGTGAAGCAAGATTGTGTTCTTGCACCAACTTTATTTACAATCTTCTTTAGCATAATGCTCCAAAGGGCTATGGCAGAGCTTGAAGAAGACGATGGCATCTATATAAGTTACCGTACTGATGGTAGCTTGTTTAACTTAAGCCGTCTGAGGGCTCGCACTAAGACTCTAAACTATCTAGTCCGTGAGCTGCTCTTCGCCTATGATGCTGCCCTTGTTGCCCACACAGAAGCAGCTCTGCAGTGCCTAACATCCTGCTTTGCAACAGCTGCAGAGCTGTTTGGGCTAGAAGTCAACCTGAAGAAAACAGAAGTTCTTTACCAGCCTGCACCACAGGACGAACACCATCATCCCCACATTGCTGTCGGCAAATCTGTGCTCAAGTCCGTTCAGCAGTTCACCTACCTGGACAGCATCATCTCTTCAGATGCCGAGATTGACAAAGAGATCAATCACAGATTAGCAAAGGCATATAGTGCATTTGGAAGACTTCACAAAAGAGTCTGGAGCAATAAACACCTGAGGCAAAGCACAAAAATCAGTGTGTATAGAGCCATTGTACTGTCTATCCTCCTTTATGGATCTGAAACATGGGTCACTTATCGCCACCACCTACGACTCCTCGAGCGCTTTCATCAGCGCTGTCTACGCACAATCCTAAATATACACTGGATTGACTATATGACGAATGTTGCTGTCCTTGAGCAAGCAGGGATCACCAGTATTGAGGCCATGATATTGAGAACACAGCTGCGCTGGGCAGGGCACGTTTCTAGGATGGAGGACCATCGCCTCCCAAAAATACTACTCTACGGTGAACTCGCCACGGGTCAGCGCAAGAGGGGTGCTCCAAAAAAGCGATACAAAGACTCCCTGAAACGACATCTCAGGCCTAGCCAAATTGATCACCAACAGTGGTCCGCCCTGGCCTCACATCGGGAGGCATGGAGACGCACTATCCACAATGCTGCAGCCTTATTTGAGAACTCACGACGAACAAGTCTTGAAGAGAAACAACAACGCAGAAAGAGTCACAACCCAAAAACATCACCCAAGGAGACCTTCTGCTGTGCTTTCTGCAACTGGACTTGTTTATCTCAGATTGGCCTTTTTAGTCATCAGCGTGCTTGCAGAAAGCGCGGGATGAGTCCTTCCTGAATCTTCGTTTGCGAAGAAAAGCCAGAGAGAGAGAGAGAGAGAGAGAGAGAGAGAGAGAGAGTGAATGTGAGCCAACAATCTGATGCCACAGCAAAGAAGGCAAATGCTATCTTAGTCTGCATTAACAGAAGCTTAGTTTCCAAGTCGAGGGAAGGAATAGTACCATTATTGTGAAGTCGAAGGCTTTCACGGCCAGCATCCATAGATTTTCTTTGTTTTTTTTTTTCCAGGCTGTTACCATTATTTATTATAGTGCCATTATACTTCACTTTTGATATCTCTTAATTGGTTACGTATTCCCTTCTAGGATTCAGTATAACTTGTTTTAACTTGCAAAGCCCTGCAGAACCTAGCTCCCCTTTATCTTTCAGACCTTATTTCTTTTTGCTGGTTTGCTCGAGATATGCATTCCAGGGACTCTAGGCTTCTCACCCAACCGAGGGTTTCTTCTTCCCTGACTTGGCTTCATCCTTTCTTGCTTGCTGCCCCCTATTCTTAGAATTTTGTCACTGAACATTTACTCCTTCTCTCGGTGTTTTTGAATCTCAATTGAAAATGTTTCAGTTTCCCAAAGCTTTTGGAATTTTAGTTTGATATTGTTTGTAATCTTGTATATTTTGATTAAATGCATTGGTCAGTTTGTTTTATATATTATATATACATATATATTGCTGTTTTCTATTTGATCACATGTATTGGTCAGTTCTTGCTGTTTCATAGTATATTATTGTTGTTGGTTGTTATTTTTTTGTAGTTAACTGGATAATTTGTTTTGCAATTGTATTTTATATTCTTATGTTTATTATTCCTTCTTCCCTCTGTGTGTGCTTATGTATATACTTATTTTAGATTGTATGCCTTTGGCAGGACCCAAGCTGTTTTGTCAGCTTGTTTTAATGAAAAGTGCCATGTACATAGATGTTGCTATATGAATAAATGATGTAGTAACAACAACATTATGTTCTGCACTGGTTAGGCCTCATCTGGAGTACTGCATTCAGTTCTGGGTGCCTCATTTTAAGGAGGATATAGACAAGTTGGGGCAAGTTCAGAGAAGGGCAATGAGGTACAGAGAACAAAATATATAAGGAAAGATGGAAGGACCTGAGGGGTGACATGATTGCACTCTTTAAAAAATGTATATTCTGGCATATAAGATGACTGGGTGTATAAGACGACCCCCCCCCCCATTTTTTAAGTTAAAATACAGAGTTCGCCCCCCCGTCCAACTAGCCACCAGGCTGGAAAGCCTGCCCCCCACCAGCCTGCCAGCTCAGTGGCTGTAGATGATGGAATAGTCTGTGAAATTAAAGGACTGAGAACAGCTAAAAAAGCATGGGATACTTTGAAAAATCTCTGTGGTGTTCAATCTTTGGAAAGTAAGGTTGCATTAATAATGAAGTTGGTTAATATGAAGCTATCATATCCCAAATTTTTGAATGAGCACATTAATGATGTTAGAGCCACATTGGCAGACTTGCAAACTCCTGGAGAGGAAATCCCCAAAGCTATGCAAATAAGAATCTTCCTGGCAAGTTTACCAAAATACAATCCCATTATAAATACCTTGCAATTAAAGAATGATTTAACTCTGCCAGAACTTTTATTCAGATAAGAGAATTTCACCATAGACAAAATTTGATGCAAAATGGTAAGTTTGAATCCAGAAATTCTAATTTTAGGCTAAATTGTGCTGAAAAGAAACATCATTTTAAATGGACTGCTTTTCTTCTCTCCTGAGCTAAATGTAGGGCAATTTAACACTTCAAAGGCAAAGCAGTCATGCTCACAGCAGGGGGAAGGATCTGCTGGGAAAACTGCCCAGGCAATTTAACACTTCAAAGACAAGGCAGTCATTCTCACAGCAGGGGAAAAGATCTACTGGACGTATAAGACCCTCCACTTTTGAGGAGATTTTCAAGTTAAAAAGCAGTCTTATATGCAGGAACATACGGTACTACATGGAGGGGGAAGGCCTGTTCTCCTATCCAGAGGGTAGGAACAGGTCTAATGGTTTGAAGTTACAGGAGAGCAGATTTTGATTGAATGTTAGAAGGAACCTATTGAAGTAAGAACAATTGACAGTAAGAGCAGTTTGGCAATGAAATCAATTGCCTAGAGAAGTGGTTGAGGAGATTTTCAGACCGGGGCCAAAAGCCCCGTTTCTGTCCCACAAGCCTCTCTCCCATTCCTGCAACAGAATGGAGGTAAATGTTCACACACTTACCTCCATTCTGCTGCAAGAATGGGCTCCTTCATTCCTTGCCAGCCAGCTGTAAATGCAGCCATCGTAAGGCTGCCTTTATGACAAGTTGGCTGAAATCCTGGCCATTCTCATGAGAGAACGGCCGTGCACCAAATTCAAAAATAACCACCCCCAACCGTCAAAGCAAGAAAGAAAATACAAACATAAATGTTAAATAATACAAGTAACCTGGGGAGGGGGGAAGGGTGCCACTTACTGGATGTCCCGTTCCTGGCCAGAAGTGTTCAGAACAGACCTCCCCTCATCACAGGAGAGGAACGGGACACCTTTCAGACCACCCTGATTACATGACAGAAACGGAACAGGGTGGTCATTAATGACTTCTCCCCATGATTGAAATATCATGGGGAGAAAACAGAATGGTCATGTTGGGGGCACGGAAAGGGTGAACGTCATCTGAAAGAGAAATCTTTCAGCGACTCTTTTCCGTGCCTGCAACAGAACAAATAGGTGGTTTGAAAATCTCCAGAGTCTCCTTCTCTGGGTGTTTTCAAAAAGAGGCTGGACAGTGGTACTTGCTCAGGATGCTCTAACTGGAGATCCTGCATTGAACAGGGAGTGGATCTGATGGTCCACAGGACCCCTTCCAACTCTATAATTCTGTGACTAGTACTTACATTTTAAATCTGTTTTATTACTGTTTTAACCATAGTTTTTAATATATTGTCATTTAATTCTTTTTAAACTTTTGTAAAATAAGATTTTAATTTGGACTTGTTTTAAACGTCTTGAAGCCACCTTATATCCCATCCCTGGTGAAAGGCTCGGTATAAATTCAATAAATAAATATAATAATAAATAAATATGGTAAACATACATTGCCACACAACTGTATCTTTGCACACTTTTACAATTATCTAAACTTGGGAAAGGAAATCTGTGGCTATCAATGGAGCTGTCTAAACGGTGAAAATACTCCTCGTGGAATGTGAGGCGAAGACAACCTGTCTTAATGGGATCCTGCATTGTTACACTGCATTTGGAAGGAAGGGGGCCAAAAAATGTCAAAAACTCTGAAGGAAGATTCTCCACAATCTTCCCCTTTCTTTAGCTTACTGATTTCAACATGGATCCCAACAAAAGTCCCAGGGATAAGAAACTTCAAATTTATTTTCAAACTGATGTAATACACTTTAAACTATTTCACTGCTTCTTTATTATAACTGTGGTGCTTTTAAGGGCTCCTTTTGAAGGTGCTCTTAACTACATGTTCATTCATAATCTTTTAATCTAGGAGCTGAACAGTGTTTCTGTAATTATGAACAACCTCCCCCCCCAAAAAATATAACAATTTGAAATTATTTTTAAAAAAGGATGAAAAGTTTGAAATTTGTTGGCTCTTTAGTACAGTCTCTTATTTATTTAATAAATAACTTAATTCTTGGAAATAAGTTAATGCTGACAGCCCACCTTAAGTCACTCACTTAAGTTTTTTTGAAAAAGAAGTTATTTCTTTCTGTTAGAAAATTTCTAACTTAATTACTTGTCTGGCTTTAAATAGTTAGCATTAAAACTTGGTATTAAGAATATATTTATACTGTGCTGATTTCACAACAGATTGTGATAGTAGAGGCTTCCCCCACTTTTTGACGTTCTGCTGTTTCAACAGATCTAAATTATAGCTATGTCTCTCTCTCTCTGGCTTTTCTTCACAAATGAAGATTTAGGAAGGGCTCAACCCATGCTTTCTGCAAGCGCGCTGATGACTAAAAAGGCCAATACGAGATAGACAAGTCCGGTTGCAGAAAGCACAGCAGAAGGTCTCCTTGGGTGATGTTTCTGAGTGGTGATTCTTTCTGCGTTGTCATTTCTCTTCAAGACTTGTTCGGCGTGAGTTCTCAAGTAAGGCTGCAGCATTGTGGATAGTGCGTCTCCATGCCTCCCGATGTGAGGCCAGGGCGGACCACTGTTGGTGATCAATTTGGCCGAGCCTGAGATGTTGTTTCAGGGAGTCTTTGTATCGCTTTTTTGGAGCACCCCTCTTGCGCTGACCCGTGGCGAGTTCACCGTAGAGTACTATTTTGGGGAGGTGATGGTCCTCCCTCCTAGAAATGTGCCCTGTCCAGTGCAGCTGTGTTCTCAATATCATGGCCTCAATGCTGGTGATCCCTGCTTGCTCAAGGACAGCAACATTCGTCACATAGTCAGTCCAGTGTATATTTAGGATTGTGCGTAGACAGCGCTGATGAAAGCGCTCGAGGAGTCGTAGGTGGTGGCGATAGGTGACCCATGTTTCAGATCCATAAAGGAGGATAGACAGTACAATGGCTCTATACACACTGATTTTTGTGCTTTGCCTCAGGTGTTTATTGCTCCAGACTCTTTTGTGAAGTCTTCCAAATGCACTATATGCCTTTGCTAATCTGTGATCGATCTCTTTGTCAATCTTGGCATCTGAGGAGATGATGCTTCCCAGGTAGGTGAACTGCTGAATGGACGTAAGCACAGAGTTGCCAATGGCAATGTGGGGATGATGGTGTTCGTCCTGTGGTGCAGGCTGGTAATGAACTTCTGTTTTCTTCAGGTTGACTTCCAGCCCAAACAGCTCTGCAGCTGTTGTGAAGCAGGATGTTAGTGTGTGGGCAACAAGGGCAACATCATCAGCGAAGAGCAGCTCACGGACTAGATAGTTTAGAGTCTTAGTGCGAGCCCTCAGACGGCTTAAGTTAAACAAGCTACCATCAGTACGGTAGCGTATATAGATGCTGTCTTCTTCTTCAAGCTCTGCCATAGCCCTTTGGAGCATCATGCTGAAGAAGATTGTAAATAAAGTTGGAGCAAGAACACAACCTTGCTTCACTCCATTAGTTATTAGAAAGGGCTCTGAAAGAGCATCACCATATCTGACTTGACCCTGCTGGCCCTCGTGTAGCATGATAATCATTTTAAGGAATTTGGGGGGACATCCTAGTCTTTCCAGGATCTGCCACAGACGTTTTCTACTCACAGTGTCGAAGGCTTTGGTGAGGTTGACAAATGTTACATAGAGACCCTTGTTCTGCTCCCTACATTTTTCTTGCAGTTGTCTAAGGGCAAATACCATATCTGTAGTACTCCTATTGGCTCTGAAGCCACATTGGCTTTCAGGAAGAAGTTTTCCTGCAATGGCAGGAACTAATCTGTTCAGGAGTATCCTTGCAAGGATTTTTCCAGCAATAGAGAGCAGTGTTATGCCTCAATAGTTTGAGCAATCGGATTTTGCACCTTTTTTCTTGTACAGGGTGATGATGACTGCATCTCGGAGATCTGATGGCAGTTCCCCCTTTTCCCAGCAATTCACAAGGAGTTTCTGGAATTTGTAATAGCCCATGAACTATCACGGCTTAATATTGACATCGCTGCTCTTAGTGAAGTTCGCCTCCATGAGGAAGGCAGCCTTAAAGAACACGGCGCCGGGTACACACTTTACTGGTCTGGCAAACCCCAAACTGAAAAACATCTTTCAGGAGTAGGCTTTATGATTAAAAACTCCATTGCCTCCAAACTTGAAACCTTGCCAACAGGACATTCCAATTGCATTATTTCCTTACGCCTCCCACATGTTGTTCTCTTTAGTATATATGCCCCAACTATGCAAGCCGACCCTGTAGAGAAAGACAAATTCTACACAGACCTATGCCAACTCATACAAAAAGTCCCTGTAGAAGATAAAATTATTATCCTTGGTGACTTCAATGCCAGAGTAGGAAAGAACTCCGAAGCCTGGAAAGGTGTCTTAAGCAAGCATGGTGTTGGAAATTGCAATGATAACGGACGCCTCCTGTTAGAGTTCTGTGCAGAACAACAGCTGACTATTACAAACGCTATCTTTCAGCAGAAAGATAGCTTGAAGACAACCTGGATGCATCCCCGATCCAAACATTGGCATCTCATTGACTATGTTCTAGTCCGCCAGAGAAACATCCGTTATGTCCATCATACCCGAGTGATGCCCAGTGCAGAATGCCAGACAGATCATCGCCTCGTAAGATGTAAACGAAACCTTCATCTTAAGTTCAAACCTAAGAGGGGTGGCATCTTAAAGAAGAGACTCCAAGTCAACAATCTTCAACAAGCTACCACGAGAGACAAATTCCAGGCAAACCTGCAAACAAAACGTGAAGACCATCCTACAAATCCTTCTCCTACAGTGCTTTGGCAACATATCAGAAACAGTATCCTGCAGTCTGAAGAAGAATCCCTCGGGTTCTCCCACAAGAAAAATCAAGACTGGTTTGATGAAAACAACCAAGAGATCCAGGTGCTGTTGGCAAAGAAGAGAACTGCTCGCCAGGCATACCTTGCCCAGCCAAGTTGCCATGTAAGAAAAGCAGCTTTCTGTCTCACATGTAGTAAACTTCAACAAAAACTCTGAGACATACAGAACAAGTGGTGGATCAATATAGCAGAAAACACACAATGCTGTGCAGATCTGGGTGATTCTAGAGGATTTTATGAAGCTCTTAAGACAGTGTTTGGACCTACTTATCATGTCCAAAGCTCCTTATACAGTACGGATGGTCAAAGATTAATTACTGATAAAGCCTCCACCCTGAATCGATGGGCTGAACACTTTCAAAGTCTCTTTAGTGCCAACCGAGTAGTCCAAGGCTCAGCTATCCAACATATGACACAAAAAACCGGTGAAAAATGACTTGGACATAGCTCCCACTTTGGAAGAGACCCTTAAGGCCATACAGCAGATGAAAAACGGCAAGGCAGCTGGGATTGATGGAATCCCACCTGAAGTTTGGAAACACGGGGCCATGCACTCCATGATAAATTCCATGAACTCCTTGTGAATTGCTATAGCTATGTACTGCACTTTCAACCCCTGGTCTGCTCTTTCAATGTCAGTCAATTTTGCATGCTGGAGTTTTTTTCTCTCAGTCTACTCGGCATGTTGGCTTTTTCTCTCAGTCGCCTTGGCATAATCTAGTGTTCAGTCTTGCATCTGCAAGCTAAAACAAAGGTTACACTTTTCAACCGAATTCACTTTCTGACAGGGCTGCAGTCCCTAACCTGTCTGATAAGTGGGGGTTTTCTGCATAAATATCAAGACACCATGAAGTTATTTATTGCTCAAGAAAAAAAAATGTTACACACATAAGACTGCAGAATAAAATACTCAGAACTGCCTGCCTTTTACAGTAAGATGTTCCAAAAATAGTACTCTATGGTGAACTTGCCACAGGTCAGTGTAAGAGGGGCGCTCCAAAAAAGCAATACAAGGACTCCCTGAAACAACATCTCAGGCTCGGCCAAATTGATCACCAATAATGGTCCGCCCTGGCCTCACATTGGGAGGCATGGAGACGCACTATCCACAATGCTGCAGCCTTATTTGAGAACTCCCTCTGAACAAGTCTTGAAGAGAAATGACAACACAGAAAGAATCACAACCCAGAAACATCACCCAACAAGACCTTCTGCTGTGCTTTCTGCAAGCGGACTTGTTTATCTCGGATTGGCCTTTTTAGTCATCAGTACACTTTCAGAACGTGCAGGATGAGTCCTTCCTGAATCTTCATTTGCGAAGAAAAGCCAGAGGGAGAGGGAGAGTACATTTTTAACTATTTCACTGCTTCTTTATTGTAAGTGTGGTGTTTTTAAATTGTTTTAACTGATGTTTTAATAGTAAAAATATGTTAATTATGTCAGTTTTAAAATACCACACTAATATTTAAAAGGATCAATAAAACACAATAAAAAGGCATATCATGCATAAAATTATACCAGTTCTTATTAATTTAATTTGTCCTGTCATAGGAAGAATTTATTGTGTGTTATAGAAACCATTTTTAAATCTATGTTGGAAGTTGCCATAACATCCAAAGCCTGGGAGAAAGGTGTGGTACAAATGAATCAAACAAAACAGGCAAATTCACACAACTGATACAGGTTCCAGAGACCAGTATTACTTGGTGGAAAATAGGTATTTTCTGTCTGTCTGTCTGTCTATCTATCTATCCATACATCCATCTTCACATGCTCCAGCATTTCACAGATGAAAACCAAGACACATGGGGCCAAGCAACATCAGAGTGCAGTCAAGATGGCAAAAGTTATTAATGAGGAAGAACACACAAACTAGGAGAGCTGCAGTAATTTGATTTTGCCTAAGCCTATGGGCAAGATTCTGCCACCTCCTTTCCTCTCTCCCTGCTGAGTTATTTGAATGCAAACTACTTTTGTACTTTGAACTCAGATTGCAGCAGAGAGAGGGAGTGTCAGAATCATTTCCCTTTGCTCCTGCCATATTTGTTAGTTTCCCTGTGGCCTTGGTGTAGAGTGCCCATAGCAGTTTGTGTAGGGATGAAATGATGTATGTGTAACTCGGCTTTGCTTGGGAAAAGTGATAACAAGGCACCTGCAATTAATGGTTTTAGTTTCAAGGCTGGAGACACTGGGAAGATGGTAACTTTTGGTTTAAGGAATGCATGTGTCAGTGGATAACGTACAAACAATAGTTATGCAGCCCACCAGATTTTGTTGATTGTAAAATGCTTTTAACTCAGAGTATATTTGTTAGGTTCTCACTGTTAGTAACAACTTGGTATTGTATGATTCCTGGATTTCTGGCAATAAAGCTTTCTGATGAACCCTGAAGCTTGTGCTCTCTGAGTTTGGGAATGCTGATACCTGACAAGAGAGAAACTGGGACATTTAAAAAGCAGCTGAAAAAGGTGGATGACAGAATTAATAGGGACTGTCCCTGCTAGTTCAGGACAGTCGAAAGGGCAGCCCAATTCAGGACCATTGGTTGTGCTGGCTGGGCTGCTGGGAACTGTAGGCTGCAAACATGGAGGACCATAGTTGTCTACCCTATTTTAGATGTCCTAGTGGGACATAGCCAGTCTGGTGTAGTGGTTTGAATGTTGGACTAGGACTCTGGAAGACCTTGGCCACTTGGCCATGGCTACTCACTGCATGACCTTGGGTGAGCCTCTTCTGAACAACTCACTCTCAGCCTCAGAGGAAGGCAATGACAAGCTCCATCTGAACCAATCTTGTAAAAAGCAAAAAACAAAAACAAAAAACAGCCATAATCGATTTGCCTTAGGGTCTCCATAAGTTGCAAATGACTTGAAGGCACATAACAAGAAAGCAGGACATAGCAGAAGGGCCCATATGGAGCTGGCTCACCAACACAGGGATGTCAGAGATCAGGCAGGGTAGGAACAATGCCATTTCTCACAGATAGATCAAAAATTACTTGCATGCCTCCACTTATACCCACTCCTTAATTGCCATAAGCTCCTGATACACAGGGTTAAGTAGGAAGGGCAGAGAATTCCATTTCAGTTTGCTTTTATAAGAATTTATCAAAATTGACATATCCACCACCCTATTTGGGATGGAAAGAAATTGAATTGTTTAACACATTAGAATGTGGAAGAAACCAAAATGGACAGATTCATCCATCCAGGCCCAGGCTTTAAGGGTTTAAATCTCTTTAAAGTGTGGCTTTGCATCCCTTCTAGTCAACCATGCTAGAGGTGTGATGCCATCCCTGTGAGGCAGGTTGTGCTTATTAGACCAGGCCATGCAGTTTGCTTTGTGATTAATAGTGGATCTGAATCTTATGGGTAGTCCAGATGGTGGGGAAAAAATCTCTTAGAATCTATGGGGAATCCCATGTGTCCAAATGGGATCCTACAGCATTCCGTCCTTTTTGGAGGAAGGCAGAGCAAAAGTCAGGGAAAGTCTGCAGCAGAAGCCTCCAGGACTTTTCCCAAGTTTTAAAAAACCAATGGAAATGCGCACCCTCGCCTGTTAGGACAACTGAATCGCATTGCATTGCATTACTAAAGGTGATACCTGATTGGTTGGACATGTGCAGGGGGCGAAGCTTGGTAAGATGGCAGATTGCACAGGATTGCCATGTTTGATTGTTGCCATACCAATCATGCACTGAGGCAATGAAACAGGCTTTCTTTCTTTCTTTTATTATTTAAGCAGAAGATCACTTTCCCACAGCTTAGAGTTAGTTTTTTTTAAAAAAAAATTATTTGGTGGGAGCAAGTTGGGGAGTACAAAACCATAAGTAATTCACTCACAGCTGCCATCTTGATTTGCTGGCATGCCTCCGTGTGAACAGGAAACACAGAGAGCTTCACACACCAGGGATCTGGCCAAAATTCATTGAGGCAGATGACAGCTGATGCAAATTGCCGTTTCTGTGCCCCAATTCACATTTTATTTCCTTGTCTAGGCCCGTCTTTAATCTGCCTGGTTTGAGTCTTCCATTCTAGCTTCTGCACCACCTTGGTGTGATGATTGTTGCCTGGAAAGTGACAGAAAAGCACTAGCCACTGTGGCACTTGAGTTCAAATTGACATTTTGATTGTGATGTTTCATCTGCAGAATGCAAGTGCTTGGTTGTTCTGGCAGGCTTCACCTTGGTTTTTTTGTAGACAAATGTACAGTCCTACCCTTGTAGCATTTATATATCACTCAGGGCAGCTAACACCAGTTATTAAAGCCAACAATATAATGCAATGAAATTACAAAACAGCAATAAAAATATACAAGTAGTACTTTTTTTAAAAGGATAAAATTGCAGAAGCTGCTCTTGTGCCAAATATGTCAAACACAATCAGGTATTAAATGCCACTAAATGCCCAGTATTTTACAGTTGAAAGTAGGGAAGCATTTGCAATATGCTTTGCTTCCTCCTCTCTAATGTTAAGGTTTAGTGCCCCAGTCCTGTCCGCCATTGAATATTGCTGGTGGTTCAGCTCTGGCTTTCCAGATCTACTAGTTGTGGGTAAGCCAGGACATTTTAAAATCTGAGAAGTAAACTCATGGCTGCTGGTGGTGGGTAAAGAGGAGAAATTCTATATCAGGGTCTCTCAAAGAGAGTTTGGTGACAAGTTGCTAGAGGCTCCAAGAGACATCATGATGGGGGGGGGAGGCGGAGGAATAGACATTTTTAACCTATAGAAATAATAATGTTTATACAAGGGTTCCTTGAGACCTAGGGGCCATTTACACGATGAAAATGTCCTGGGAAGAATTCGTGTCGATCCCTGGCAGTTTACACGTACATCGGGTCGGGTACGTGATTTTCGGAAGGGGGGCCACCTTTTAACCCTCAACCTGCGGGACTTCCAGTCCCGCAGGTTGTGCCGGTTTTTAAAAAAGTCACTGGAGGATTCGGAAAATCGGAAATGTAAACAGCGTGGGACAAAAAGTCTCGGTACTGGGATGACCGGAAATGGTGACTGGGGGCGGGCTTAGAGCTCAGGGACCAGAAAAGGAGGGGTCAGTCACCCGTTCAACAGATCCAGCCTCACCAGCCGAAAACAAAGGCATCCCTTCCAGCTGCATGAAGGTTGATGTGTGTGTGTGCGCGTGCGTGAATGTACTCAATCACCTTTTTAAATGGATTTCTACACTGCATGCTACAGAGAGATCGTGGTGGGCAGATCCTCCCTGGTTCTGAACAGAGAGATTGTGGTGGACGGGCACAGTAAAATATTCCAGCCTCTGAGCGAATGAAAATCCCTTAAATTTCCCCTCTATGTCTGTGTGTTTCAAAACAGCCTGTTTGTAGCTGGTTTGAAGCATGAACTCTGCAGCTAATCTGTGTTGTAAGGGTTAACATTTTACAGAGGCAAGGGGAATACGATGCCTCCCCTCCCATCCCATCCCCCTCACTCGGCTTGATTTCAAATGGAAAGCATTCTTTTGTTCCTGCGTCTGAGCGAAAGATCTCAGTCTGGATCTTTAAAAATGCTTTCTGCCTCTTCTGAAGGGGTTAAAATGTTCAAGAAGCAAAGGGGGAATAACAAACCTCTGCCCCCCTCTCCCCCCCCCCCAGCCAGCCAATAGCATCCCGGTAGGCAACGCGACAATTTCTGTCGTGTGACTGGCACCCTATAGTTTTTATGCAAGGGTTCCCAGGGACCTGAAAATTATTTCAAGGGTTCCTCCAGGGTAAAAAGGTTGAGAAAGGCTGATCTCTACTATAAGCATCACCTCTGGGCCATATGTAGCTTCCAAACCCATTTTTGTGCCCTTCCAGTCACCCCCAAACCTAATTTAGGATTTTACTTATTGCTATTAAATAACTCCTCCCCACTGCAAACAAGCAAACATGGTGGGGTTGCTTACCTCAGATCCCTTACTGGCTAAAACTAATACTGTAAGGCTAAATCCACACTACACAAATCATCCAGTTTGAAACTGGATTATTTGCCATGGCTCCTTCCTGTAGAATCCTGGGATTTGTAGTTTAGTGATGCACCAGCACGCTTTGGCAGAGAAGGCTAAAAACCTTGAATAACTACAAATCCCAGGATTCCATAAGAAGAAGCCATGACAAATAATTCAGTTTCAAATTGGATTATTTATGTAGTGTGGATTAGGCCTACTTCTGGTTCTGGACAAACATGGGGGGGAGGGTCTAGACGGTGAAAATAATCCTAATAGAATTCATAGAGAATACCTTTTGTTCCAGTGAGATCTGACCAAGATTTGCTGTATTCAGAAGTGGGGGGGGGGAAATCCCAAAAACTGCAGGGAAAAAGCCTTCACAGCTTTCGCCAAGGTATTTGCAATAATACATGGGAATGCACATTCCCGCTCATTTGAACATCTGATTTACAGCACAACACACTCTTGGCAAGGGGGGAAATGGAAAGCTGACTGGTCAGACGTGTACAGGTGATGGGCTTGCCAGAAATGAAATGGCTGGAAGCACCATTTTGGGGCTTCGCGTTATCGATCGTGAACTTTTTTGCTGCGCTGAGGCGATGAAACAGCTTTTTCAAGCAGAAGGTCACACTTGTGCACCTTTGATTTACAGTGGGGGAAAAATACTATACCGTGGAAACAACTTGTGGAGAATAATCATTTGAGTAATTCACTCTCAGCCACTATCTTGATTCACAGGCGTGGCTGTGGGTGCACTTCAAACATGGATAGTTTTGCATACCAACGATTTTGCCAAAGGACCGTGGAGACAAACAAACACTGCTGTGAATTTGCATTAATGCATAGCAATCCACATTATATCTTCTTGTCTAGACAATCCCATGGTTGTATGGGCTAATGGTGGTATGAAGAGGATAAAAATTCACCCCCCTCCATGGTACAGTTGCCAAATGCAACCTATAGTCTATTAAGAATTATTCATAAGTTTTGGAGCTAAATGGCACCTTGATATTCATGCATGTGCTTTCCAATATGTGTGGGCAAGGGGCAAAACACAATTTAAATTCTAGAGTCCCCTGGAATGAGATTTGAACCCTGAAGTGAGACATCAACAAGTTCAGCCAAATGTGGCATCTCCAAAAGGACAAGCCCAGTAATTTGCTTAGAGGAGGGATGAGTAGACTCTGGTCCCCGTGGATGTTGTCAGTTTGCCAGATCTTGTCAGCCCCAGCCAGCAAGGCCAGTGCCCAGGGAAGGTGGGAATTGTAGTCCAACCCCTGTGAGGCGACAGATTCTTCTTCTTCTGTTGTTGTTGTTATGTGCCTTCAAGTTGTTTCCAACTTATTGAGATCTTAATGTAAATCTGCCACAGGGTTCTCAGGGCTTTGAAATGTGACATTTATATGAGAAGCTATCTGTCCATATGTACAGAACAGATCATTCCAATCCTCAGACAACTGTATGGAAAAAAATGAAGATGTCCATAGAAAACATGTTGTTCCAAGACCATGTAGCAGCGTTTATTTATCTCCAGGATGCATTCGCAAGATTACTGGCATGGGAAGCTATCCATGTTTGAAATTCACTTGGAGCATGCCCACGAGTAAAGACAGTGGCCATGAGAAAATTACGTGCATTATTATTCCCCAAAAACTCCTTCTGTTCCCCTTCCCTCCCTGATTAAATCAGAGATGTAGAAGAGTGATCTTCTGCTCTCTCTCTCTCTCTCTCTCTCTATATATATATATATATATATACCGTATATTCCTGCATAAAAGACTACTTTTTAACACTTGAAAATCTCCTCCAAAGTGGGGTGGTGGTGGTCTTATACCCCAGTAGATCTTTTCCCCTGCTGTGAGAATGATTGAAGTGTTAAATGGCCTGGGCAGTTTTCCCAGCAGATCTTTCCTCCTGCTGTGAGAATAACTGCTTTGCCTTTGAAGAGTTAAATGGCCCTCCATTTAGCTCAGGAGAGTTAAAATGATGTTTCTTTTCAGGACAAGTTAGCCTAAAATTAGAATTTCTGGATTCAGACTTATCATTTTGCATCAAGTTTTGTCTATGGTGAAATTCTCTTGTCTGCCAATGTGGTTCTAAAATCATTAATGTGCTCATTCATTAATGTGCTCATTCAAAAATTTGGTATTTGATAGCTTCATATTAACCAACTTATTAATGCAACCTTACTTTCCAAAGATTGGACACCACAGAGATTTTTCAAAGTATCCCATGCTTTTTTTAGCTGTTCTCAGTCCTTTAATTTCACAGACTATTCCCTCATATACAGCCACTGAGCTGGCTGGCTGGTGGGGGACAGGCTTTCCAGCCAGGTGGCTGGCTGGGGGGGGGCAAACTCTATATTTTAACTTAAAAATTGGGGGGGTCGTCTTATGCGCCCAGTCATCTTATACGCCGGAATATACGGTATATATATAGTTCTGCTGCTCAAAAATAGTACACAATCGCTTCTGTGAAAATCAACAATGGCGGCTTTGACCACTTCATTGGTGGCAACCCCACCCTGCGCACATCCAACCAATCACATTTTGACTTCTGGGATGTGCCCCAATTCGAACTGGTTGTTCAAATGGGCTGGAATGTGCATTTCCATATACTTTTTTAAAAAAAACATTGTGATAAACACCAAAGGCTGTTATTGTAAAATACTTGGAGTTTTTGGTGCCCCTCCTCTCAAATATGGCAAATCACTGCAGGAGCTCATCTGGATCAAAGATATCCCCCTCACATTCCAAGATTATTTTTTTCACCGTCTAGATCAGGGCTTCTTAAACTTTTTCCACTGGTGACCCCTTTTCGCTCAAGAATTTTTTATGTGATCCTGGGTATGTAGGTATATAAAATAGAATCCACTGATTCATTATCTACTGATTCAATTATACACGGGACACAAAACAGCACACCTACCATAGAGTCTTCCTAGAAAATGTGTCCTCTCCAGCCATTTTCGAGGTCCTCCAAGGCAACTCTATGGTATTTTAAACTGGAAGTCCCATTATTTGCAATGGTGTTCACTATTATCCATGGTTTTCGATATCCATGGGGCCTCCAAGAATCAATCCCCAGTGGATACAGGGGGAGGGTCATAGAATCATAGAATCATAGAATTGCAGAGTTGGAAGAGACCACGAGGGCCATCCAGTCCAACCCCCTGCCATGCAGGAAATAACGATCAAAGCATCCCCGACATATGGTCATCCATCCTCTGTTTAAAGACCTCCAAGGAAGGAGACCCCACCACACTCAAAGGGAGTGCGTTCCACTGCCAAACAGCTCTTACTGTCAAAAAGTTCCTCCTAATGTTGAGGTGGAATCTCTGTTCCTGGAGCTTGCATCCATTGCTCTGTGTTCCAGTCTCTGGAGCAGCAGAAAACAAGCCTGCTCCATCCTCTGCGTGACATCCCTTCAAATACTTAAACAGGGCTATCATATCACCTCTTAACTGTCTTTTTTCCAGGCTAAACATACCCAGCTCCCTAAGTCTCTCCTCATAAGGCATCGTTTCCATACCTTTCACCGTTTTAGTTGCCCTTCTCTGGACACGCTCCAATTTGTCAATATCCTTTTTTAATTGTGGTGCCCAGAACTGGACACAGTATTCTAAGTGAGGTCTGACCAAGGCAGAATAGAGTGGCACTATTACTTCCCTTGATCTAGACACTATACATCTATTGATACAGCCCAAAATCGCATTGGCCTTTTTAGCTGCCGCATCGCACTGTTTGTCCTACTATATAAATCAATTTTACTGTTGCCATTTTTTTTCACAGCCCCCACATTTAGTTATGCAGCCCCATATGGGGTCACAACCCACAGTTTAAGCAGCTTTGGTCTGGATAACACCCCAGAGTCCTAATCCAACATTCAAGCTCCACACTGCCTTAGGTTAGAGGAAACAAGGATGATTAGAATATATATGTGTCACCAGTATTTAATACTGAGATCAGTTCCCATATAGAGTATACCATGCAGACCATACCAAGTATTGGATGCAGTTTCAGCAGCTGTTCAAAATGATTTTCCTTGTTTTGTTTTTTTTCTGGGCTGTTTGGCCATGTCCAGAATAGTTTCTTTCTGACGTTTTGCCTGCATCTGTGGCTGGCATCCTCAGAGAATGGTTGGGTAGGTGTGTGTGTGGAGTTTATATGCTGTGAAGGGAGAAGGGGTTCACAGCATATAAACTCCACACACATCCGTACCCAACCATTCTCTGAGGATACCAGCCACAGATGCAAACGAAATGTCAGAAAGAAACTATTCCAGAACACAGCCTCACAGCCCAGAAAAAAACCAAGGAAAATCTATGGATGCCAGCCGTGAAAGCCTTCCACTTCACAATGTTCCAGATTAGTTTCACAGTATTTGGCAGCAAACTTTTCAGAGGAAGTTTTTAGGCAGACTTTGCAGAACAAATGGACTTCTGCTTTTATGGGTTTATGTCAAGGTTGGAGTTCAACCAGTGTCAAGATGAGCTTGGAATTCAGCCAGGGAATCAGAGTTTTTAAAAAAATATCCACCAGAAGCCATTCAAGACAGGGGCCAACCCAAACCAGGAAGCCTTTTGACAGCCCTTCCCAGCAAAAAGATTCAATAGCCAGCCTTCATGAGCAGCACCCTTGCAAAACCCAAGGCTTCTTCCCTGTAAGCAAGCCAACAGGCAGAACCTGCTCTTTTGTTATCTCATCTCTAGGGGCAGAGGCAGGCAAAATGAAGCATTGTGCCAGGCTCCCAACTTTGGCAGCATTTGATGTTTTGTCATGAGGTGAGGCCATTTCTGTTTCTCATTAAGTCTTTCAGGTTCAGCCACTGGTTTCTCCAGTGTGACTGGAGTCCTGCTGAAACATGCAGCAGGAGCAGTGCAGCGTATGACTTGTTCCAACAATAAGAGCTGGAAAACCCTGCTGCTCAGCTAGCAGGTCTATCCTGCTTTTCCAGTCTTTTGTTTCTGTAGTATACAATGCCAACAACCTCAAGGCTTGTAAGAAGGGTCCACCATACTTTAAATAGTTGCTTGTTTACAACATGTGTGTGTGTGTGCTCTTTTTCATCTGCTATGGATTTTCAGCACACAGGTATGTAAATTGTCCTGTCTTCGGAAGGGTATTAAATACTGTAAAGAGGTAAAGCAGGGGTGAGAATCCTTAGAAGGCCCTATAGATGTTTTTGGACTGCAACTCCCAGCAGGGCTAGCCTGTACAGCCTGTGGCTAGGACAGCTAGAAAATGGAGGCCAACAACATCTGGAGGGCCACATCATTTCCACCCCTGAGTAGAAAGCTACAATATTAAAACCATACAATCTACAAAAGTGATTCTCACTGGGATTAAAACGCCTGGGTAAACAAAACAAAACAATCTTTGCTTGGTGCCAATGAAAATGTATCAAAACCTGGCCAGAACCCAGACTGAAATGGATCTATGGTAATCCCTTTTGTTCATGAGTGTCTGGAGCTGAATCTTTACCACCTGCTTGAGCACCTTGTCCAGGAAGGGGATGTTCAAAACCTTCCTTGGAAGACTAAAAACACTTAATTTTATTGTGATTGGGCAATATTTCTTACAGAAAGGGTGCACAGCCATATCCTTAGACAGCATACCCTCCAACTGGCAGGAACAGTCCCAATTAATTCTCTGTCATCCCACTTTTTCAGCAACTTTTAAAATATCCCAACTTCTCTTTTCTCCTCCCACCTTTGCCCTGAACTGGTTTCAATTGCTGCTGGGCTCAAATTGCAAAAATAGTTTGCATTCAAATAACTCCAGCAGAGACAGAGGAAAAGAGGGGGAAGAAACTTGCCTTTCCCCATAGACTTAGGCAAAATCAAACTGCTGCAGCCTCTCCTAGTTTGTGTGTTCTTCCTCATTAATAACTTTTGCCATCTTGAGTGCCCTCTGATGTTGCTTGGCCACATGTGTCATGGTTTTCATCTGTGAATGTTGCGGGGTATGGGAGTTGCAGTCCAAAAACCCCCAAACCAAACATTGGAAGGGCCACCATTGTCTACATTTGTCCTCAGTTTATTGAAGAACATCTAAACAGTGTTTCCCAAACTTTTGTCCTCCAGATGTTTTCAACTTCCTCTCCCAGAATTCCTGTCTTTTGGCCAAGGGGCTAGGGCTTCTGGGAGTTGAAGTCCAAAACATCTGGAGGACCAAAGTTTGGGAATCACTGATCTACATGGTTATATCACTTGTGCAACACCCTCATGCCAGGGCAGCAATCGAGCCACAACAAGGATGCTCATCTCCCCTGGTGATTTTCCATACCATCTGCAGCTTTTGGAAACCTTGCAAGCTTTTAATTTTGGCACACTGGGCCTACTAGGCTGACAAGGTGAGGATTTAACATATTACATTTTCTAAGACCATCTCTCTTCCCCAAATCATTTACATGATTCGGTTTAAAACAGTTATTCATCTCAGACCCTTAGGATGTGGCAGGAAAGAAATTTAAATCTATGAATGGCTCTTGAAGGAGCAATTTAATGAGTTAAAACATTCTGTGTTATGCAGAAAGACTTGTAAAGCTGGTAAGATTAGCCTCTAGCCAGGCCTCCAGCAGCAGAAAAGGTGAGGCAGTTAAGTTGTCAGCCCATTGTTGTTAGACATGCTGTATGGTGGCTTTAAACAGAAGACACCATGGCTTGCTAGAAGCAAATGCCAGAAGACATTCAGTGGTAAACATGGCCTTATGCTAAACCTCTCTTTATGTAACAAACCCTTCATCACACTGGAGGGGTAAGTTACAAAATACATATAAGGAATTCAACAAAACCTGAGGGAATCCAAACTACACTACAGTTTGAAACTGGATTATTAACCATGGCCTCTTCCTATGTAATTCTGGGATTTGTAGTTTTACAAGGTTTTTAGCCTTCTCTGACAGAGTGCTGGTGCCTCACGAAACTACAAATCCCAGGATTCCATAGGAAAGGAGCCATGGCAAATAATCCAGTTTCAACCTGGATAATTTCTTGACTGTGGATTCTCGTTTAGTGAAGTAAGAGACATAGGCTCCTTCAAACCCTGAGAGGTGCAGATGCAGAGGAAAAAGAGAAGGCAGGCAGGCAGGCAGGCAGGCAGGCGAAATGCTGCATAAAACATATCTATGGTATATTGCCTTTCAGATCTCAACATAGATTCCAAAGCAGTTAATAACAATAAAATGAAAGTATCTTAAACTGAACATCCAATGCCTTAAACAGATAAACAAAACTAAACTAAACATTTTTTAATTTATTTTTTAAATAAATACATTTAAAAATATTTTTTAATTTTTTAAAACTAGGCAAAAGAGCCTAGCCCGCTAACTAGGAACCAGTTGTTTTGAATGTTGGACTAGAACTCTGTGAGGCCAAGGTTAGAATCCCTGCTCAACCATGGAAATCCACTGGGGCAAGTCATGTTTTCAGTCTCAGAGGAAGGCAGTGGCAAACCGCCTCTGAACAAATCTTGCCAAGAAAACGGAGGTTTGCTTTAGGATCACCATACGTTGGAAACAACTTGAAGACATACATCAACACAAAAATAAAAGAGCATATCTTAGAACAGTGAGAATGTTAGAGGAATGAAAGAAAAGTGGTTGGAATGGCCTACAAAAAGTTGTATAGCTTTGGTCCACACTACCTGAAAAACTTTGTCTCCCCCCCTATAAGCCCATCCAAGGTCTAAGATTTTCAGGGAAGACTTTGGAGATTTTCACATGGGGCTTTTTCTGTGGGGCAGGCACAGAACAGGATCGAGAAAGGGGCTGTCATTCAGATGACTTGACCCCTTCCGTCTTGCCCCCATGCTGCTCCCAGGATATTCTATTCACAACAAAAACCCCTTCTGTGCCTGTCACAGAACCAGGGGCATGGGAAATAGAGCCCCATCCCTGTTCCATGATAACAGGCACAGGGGAGGAGCTCCGTGGCAGGGACTTCCTGCCATGATCAGGACAGGCAGGTAAGTGCCACGCTTCTCCCCCATTCCCCAGGTTCCTTTTTTTTAATTTTACATCTATTTTTCTTTCTTTCTTTTTTTACTTTGACAGCTGGTTTTTTTTTTTAAGTTTAAATTTCCCTTCCGCTCATTCTCTTGCGAGAATGAGCAGGATTTTGCCCGGCTGGTCGTAAAAGCAGCCTTACGACGGCTGCATTTACGGACAGTGGAAAGGAGGGACGACACCCATTCCTGGAGTGGAATGGAGGTATGTGTTTGAACATTTACCTCCATTCCATTGCAGGAACTGGAGAGGAGGTGGCGGGGCAGCAACAGGGCATTTTGGCCCCATCTGAAAATCTCCTAACTCTCAGCCCCACTACCCTGACAGGCACATTTGGTGATGCTGTAAGAGGGGGCTTTCTCAGTGGTTGTGTCCAACCTTGAATTCTCTTCCATGGAGGCTGGGCTGGCTTCCTCTTGTTCCCCTTCCACTGGCAGGCAAAAACCTTTTATTTAGATAGGTCTTTGGCAATTAATTGGTTGTTTGTGAAGGATTTTAAATGCTGGATGCTGTACCTTCTCACATCTATTTATTATGTTTTAAATTACAGTTGGGCTCCTGTATTCGTAGAACTGATATCCATGGTTTCAGTTATCTGCGGGGCACAAACCGTAGAGTCATGCTGGAAAATGCCTAGAGAAGCATCCTCTCTAGGCAACTTCTATGTCTTCCAACACAAATCTATGGTATGTTTTTACTGGAAGTCCTGTATTTCACTGTTATCCATGGTTTCTGGTATCCACAGAGGTGCAGGAACCGAACTCCACAGATATAGGGGTCTGGCTGTATGTTGAATTGTTTAAATTATTTTGAATTTATTTTAATTCAGTTTGGTTGTAATGTGTTTTAAAAGGGGTTCTTCAGTGTTATAAGTCATTGGTTTTAGCTCTATTCTGTTTTAATCCAGGTTGTAAGCCGCCGTGGAAGAAATATGAACAAGGAAGGAAGGAAGGAAGGAAGGAAGGAAGGAAGGTAGGAAGGAAGACTTAGACCAAAGGTCTTTCTAGTTCAGTACTACTTGCTCCTAATTATATTTCATAAAAATTGGCTGCAGTCCACAAAATCATGTGGCAACTTTTTTACTTTTAGATGGTTGTATCTGTAGATTCCTACAGCAATCAAACAAGTCCTTATGGGGAGTCCTGCATAGGGCTGCCAGTTCAGGATTATTCCAGGCGCTGAAGTTTTGGGGCCAAAACTTGAGACCTAGGGACAGCCCCTGGGGATGTCATTAAGTGTTATGCACTAAGTACCAATTACACTTGCTCACAACTTGTCATTCAAGCCCACACACACCTACACACATAGATAAAATATTTTCCTGTTTGGAAATTAAGACAGAAATCTTAGCTAAAGGTCTGTTCCCAGATCATGGTGAAATGAGGAGATTATTCCTTTTCACTTACTTAGAGAGATGAGATGCTTACTTCTGGCCAGAAGGTGATTCCAGAGCAGAGTGGAAGGCAAGCCCTGGCACCATAAGGACTGACAGAAAAGACATAAACTAAGCAAATATGTAGACCCCTTAGAGCCCTTCTTCCCAAGGTACAGCAGCAAAACAGTGAAATCTTGCAAACCATAGCAGGCTGCTGCTTTAGTATGTGTGGTGGGAATTTGCACATAGTCCATTCCTCTTGCCTGGAGCAGAGCTCATCCAAACTAGAGAATCTGAGCCTTCTCTCCAGCCTGGAGATGACCCACAAAAACTGGAGACTCAGGGAAAGGCCCTGATATCTGGCAACCCTAGTCCTGAGGGAAGACATGAGTGGAATAGTATCCACCCACTTGTATTCCTCTGCAACTGTTATTCAGAGGCATAGTGTGTCTGATAGTGGAGATAATATACAATACAGAATGACCCCCATACCTGTGGGATTAGTACCTACAGATTCACTTACCCACATCTGAAAAATATGTTATCTCTAGGAATTTTCTAGGTCATCCAGCATGACTCAATAGTATGCTTGGGACAGAAGTCATGCATTTTAATAGGGTTTGCTATTATCCGTAGTTTCCAGTGTCCACAGGAACATATCCCCTGCAGATACAGGGGCCGTACTGTAATTATGACTAATACCCACTAATACCCTTAAGCTCCATGAATTTGTCTATATCCCTTTAAAGACTTTCATAATGGTGGCTATCACTACAGCTTTCAGCAGCAAATTCCACTGTCTAGCTATGTATTGGGTGAAGAAGTCTTGCATCTCTCACCACTCCCAAAGCCACATTCAATGGGCAGCAGTTATATAAACCACTACAAAGAATGCAACAAACCACAAAACAGTGAATGTATTAATAAAACAAATACATTAATCTGAACATGAGAATGAGATGAGAAATGAATATTATTTGCGGAAGGCTGAATAGCAATAGGCTAAGTGGCAACTATTGGAATGCATGCATAAAAGTAATTCTACAAGGTACTAAATCCAGATAGGTAGGTCCGGGACCCTGCATGGATAATAAAAACTGTGGATGATGGTGTCCGATATTATTAAATGGTAGTGACATATGCATGGATGCTTCAACATGTGCGTGCTGCCACCATTTTAGGTATGAGACGATCCAGTCCATGGTCAGTCAAATCCACAGATCCAGAGCCCACAGGTAAGGAGGGCCCAGTGTTATATATATATATATATATATATATATATATATATAATTTATCATGGACCCCAAACTCTACTTGTTAAACATGACCTCAACAATGGAAAAAGAAGAGGAGAAAGCATATTGGCTAATTTTATTATATTTGATTACAGCAGCTAGAAGCCACTTGGCTACCAAATGGAAAAGCAGCGAACACCACTCATAGAGGATTGGATACATAAGTTAACTGAAATGAAGAACAATGACAAACTAACCCATATACTAAATAAGAGATCAATAGATAAAGTTGATTTGGAATGGATACCAGTGACGGTGTTTTTGACAAATAGATGGAATACAGAAAAGGTCCCTTTATAAGATTTCAGTAACTGTGACAAGCTGAAATAGACAGGAATAGCAGATAGATTAACAAGACAAAGTCTTAATGATGGTAGGTGAGAAGTACACACTAAATATGTTAGAGACAAAAACAGGTAAATGCGTAATTATTGTGTCATGTAAGGTAAAGCTGTATCAAAGATTCAATTTAAATGGAAGAAAATCTTTAGATTTGCATAACAGGGAAAGTCAGGAGGGATGGTATAGGAAAATACACCTAATTGTATAGACAATACAGAAAACGTTGATTGTGACTATAAATATTGGAATACAATGTATATAAATAAATATTTGGGAAAAAAAATGTAAGTCTCTGGCTTTTCTTCGCAAACGAAGATTCAGGAAGGACTCATCCCACGCTTACTGGAAGCGTGCTGATGACTAAAAAGGCCAATCCGAGATAGACAAGTCCGGTTGCAAAAAGCACAGCAGAAGGTCTCCTTGGGTGATGTTTTTGGGTTGTGATTCTTTCTGCGTTGTCGTTTCTCTTCAAGACTTGTTCGTCGTGAGTTCTCAAATAAGGCTGCAGCATTGTGGATAGTGCGTCTCCATGCTTCCTGATGTGAGGCCAGGGCGGACCACTGTTGGTGATCAATTTGGCCAAGCCTGAGATGTTGTTTCAGGGAGTCTTTGTATCGCTTTTTTGGAGCGCCTCTCTTACGCTGACCCATGGCGAGTTCACCGTAGAGTAGTATTTTTGGGAGGCGATGGTCCTCCATCCTAGAAACGTGCCCTGCCCAGCGCAGCTGTGTTCTCAATATCATGGCCTCAATGCTGGTGATCCCTGCTTGCTCAAGGACAGCAACATTCATCACATAGTCAGTCCAGTGTATATTTAGGATTGTGCGTAGACAGCGCTGATGAAAGCGCTCGAGGAGTCGTAGGTGGTGACGATAGGTGACCCATGTTTCAGATCCATAAAGGAGGATAGACAGTACGATGGCTCTATACACACTGATTTTTGTGCTTTGCCTCAGGTGTTTATTGCTCCAGACTCTTTTGTAAAGTCTTCCAAATGCACTATATGCCTTTGCTAATCTGTGATCGATCTCTTTGTCAATCTTGGCATCTGAGGAGATGATGCTTCCCAGGTAGGTGAACTGCTGAACGGACTTGAGCACAGATTTGCCGACGGCAATGTGGGGATGGTGGTGTTCGTCCTGTGGTGCAGGCTGGTAAAGAACTTCTGTTTTCTTCAGGTTGACTTCTAGCCCAAACAGCTCTGCTGCTGTTGCAAAGCAGGATGTTAGGCGCTGCAGAGCTGCTTCTGTGTGGGCAGCAAGGGCAGCATCACTGACTTCCAATATAATCCTGTTCTGAAAGTGTTCTTCATAATGAATTCCAGTTCTTAACCAAATCCCTTAAACACCCCTCATAAATCACAGGCCTTGGTATACCTTTGCATGAACTCTAAACATCTGTTAAAGAGTCTATTACTCTTATCTGTCACTGAATTAATTTTTGTAAGCCACTTTGTGTCCTGAGTGGGAAAAAGGAGTGATAGAAATAAATATACATTCATCCCTTCATATCATGGATTCTGCATCCATGGATTCAACCATCCACAGCTTGATGATGATGATGATGATGATAATTCCAAAAAGCAAACCTTTATTTTGCCATTTTATATAAGGGACACCATTTTACTACGCTATTGTATATAATGGTACCTGAGCATCCATGGATTTTGATATCCATGGAGGGTCCTGGAACCAAACCCCAGTGGATACCAAGGGCCCACTGTAATAATAATAATACAGGTTGAATTTCCTTTATCTGGAATTCTGAAATCTGAAATATTTCAAAATCCAAAATGCCCACATGGGTGGCTGCGATAGTGACACCTTTGCTTTCTGAGGGTTCAATGTATACAAACTTTGCTTCATGTACAAAATTATTAAAAGTATTGTGTATAAAATTATCTTCAGGCAATGTGTACAAGGTGTATATGAAATTTAAATGAATTTTGTGTTTAGACTTGGGTCCCATCTCCCAGATATTTCATTATGTATATGTAAAAATTCCAAAAAATAAAAAATGAATCCAAAATCCCAAACACTTCTGGTCCCAAGCATTTCAGATAAGGGATACTCAATCTATAATAATGACGATGACGATGACAGCCTATCCTCCACATTTCACAGATGATGATGACTGTATATCTTCCACATTTTACAGATGAAAATTGGGATATGTGTGGCCAAACAGCATCAGAATGTGGTCAAGATGACAAAAGTTATTAATGAGGAAACTGGGGGAAGGATAGAACAACCAGGACATTTAAAAGCAGCAAAGGATTAATTGGAATTGTCCCAAACTGGGACAGCTGGAAGGTATGCAGTTGTGCAGTACAGTTAGTTTTTTGGCATTAAGTAATTCCCTCATTTGAAGAAACTCAATTGATTTTTATTTTTATATCAAGAAATCACAGAACCACAAATTTGGATGGTACATCCATCTAATCCAACTCCCTGCCAGTGCAAAAATTCATAGTCAAAGCATCCTTCAGAGGTGACCATCAACCTCTGCTTTAAAAGCTCTAATAAAGGTTTTGACAATACTACAATGCATTCAAAGCATGTCTTCAGCTACTGTATCTAATTGATTTTCAATTTTTCCTAATTATCTCTAACATGGCATTTGCCTTTTTGATGGGAACTGCACGCACTGTCAAGGTGTTCTTCAGCTATATCTTTCCAGTCACTGCCAGCTCAGATTCCATTGCATACCAGATTTTCTTGCCTCAATGTGCATCACTTTATATTTGTTTTCATTAAATCACACCTGCCATTTTAATAATCATTCTACAAATTGTTGGGAGAGAATCCAATCAAAGTAGCAACTGCAACAGGATTTGTGCAACATTGTCAACAAAGCACAGAATAAAATTTTGTGGCTTGTTTAGCTACTCTTGCTGCACAATGGAATGATCAAGGAGCATGCACCAGCAAGTGGTTCTTCCTTGTTAATTTAGGGTTACCATAGACCTGTAGCTCAGTGTGTTCTGTGAATGAGTACAGTGTGAGCAGCTCAGGAACAGAACATAAGCATCACCAGTCTCCTGGGTGTAAGTACATAGCATATCCCTTTCAAAGTTATTTTTCAGCATTGCTTATTAGTTCAATTGTTGTTGTTCATTGTTGTCAGGTCAACTTGACTAATGCTGACCCTATGAATGGGAGATCTCCAAGATCCCAGGTCATCAACTGTCCTGCTCAGGTCTTTGAAACTCAGGCCAGTTGTGGCTTCCTTGATTGACTCAATCCACCTGTAGTGCAATCTCTGTCCACCTCAAATCTACATCCAGCACAGCCTTTCACAACTAGACGATCCATTCCTTCAAATCACAGCCTTGTTCCCAATCTGCTTGAACAGTTCTGCCATATGAAACCACAAAGTACTTATACAGTAGGACCCCCTTATCCACTGATTCAATTATCCATGGGACACAAAATAGCACACCTACCATAGAGTCTTCCTAGAAAATGTGTCCTCTCTAGCCATTTTCTAGGTCCTCCAAGGCAACTTTATGGTATTTTTTTAAATTTATTTTTTCCCCAGTTACATTACAAGTCTACAATCTTACATAGACCTCCATAACATTTTAACATAAACATCAATAGCGTTTTTTTCCAGCTTTTATCATATCCATTCTTTGTACCTTTTAACCTTCCTCTTACTTCTGTAACTTCTTTTATATATATATTTCAAACTAATCTTGATTTCCAAAACTAAATACCATTTCTTGTAGTCTCTTGTGTCTATCCTCCCCTCCCCCCTACTTTCTTCTTTTCTTCCTCTATTTTCTATTGCTTTGGCATTCTTTTTATTATTCCTATTTTCCCCCCCGCTTATCTGATCTTCTTTTTTGTTAGCTTCTAAGCTTAGTCGTCTCTACTTTTGTAATTACTTTCCCCATCTAATTGACTAAATTTTACTCCCATTTCTTCTTTCCAATTTGGCTTAGTTCCCACCTTATCTCTTCCCCTTTTCAAGAAAGCGTTTGACCAGTTCCCATTCTATCTCTATTTTCTCCATGTTTATTTCTTTAAGTAGGGCTGTCAACCTATCCGCGTCCATCATCTCCCATAACTGAACCATCCATTCTTCTACAGTGGGATTTGTTTTTTCTTTCCAGTTTTTTTGCATATAAAATCCTGGCTAACGTAATCATGTATAGTATAATTCTCCGTCAATGTTTTCAGATTGTTCTCTTTTCTCACACCTATCTCTCCCAATATATTCAACAGATAAATTTCAGGTTTTAATGGATAATTAATATTCAAAATTTCTCTGATCTTGATATGTATCTTTTTCCAGTATTCTTTAGCCACCCGGCATCTCCACCACATATGCATCATTGTCCCTATGGCTTCCTCACACTTCCAGCATTCTCTTTTTCCTATATTATACATTTTATCTAATCTATCTGGAGTGAGATACCATATGTAAAACATCTTTGTGAAATTTTCTTTCAGATTTTGCGCCAGTGTAAACTTTTGGGTATCTTTCCAACCTTTTCCCCACTTACTAAATTTGATGTTATATCCTATATCTGTGATGTACACAGAACACAAACTCAGGATTCTTCAATAAATCTCTTTATTGGAAGAGAAGCATGTGTAAGGAACAGTTGCAAAGCTGCTACTGAAGTATATATAAACAAACCAGAGATAATAAGGCATCAAGCGTGAGAACAGACAGAGCAGGGAGGAGGTTGTTCCACGGGGGAGCAAGAGTAGCCGGCGAGCGTGGCCTTGAGTTCCTGGTAGGACTTGCGTTACCATGCCAACCAGGAGGCCTGGCTCATTTCTCAGGCATTCCAAAATCCTGAGAAAATACTAGCTACATGTCAGGGCCTCCATGAATTCCACTCCAATGCCCAGAATTCAGGGATGAGCCTGACAATATCAACCATCCATTTAACTGTGTTTTCCTTCACTTGTTCTGACTCCAATTCGCTTTCAAGAAGTAACTTGTAAAAGTTAGCTGATGTTTTGTTTTCTCAAAAATAATCTTATCCATTTCATTCTCCTCCAATTGAAACTGGTCTAATTTAGTATCCATTCTAAATCTCTTGTATATTTGTTTGTACAGGAACCAATTTATTGTCTCTCTCTCTTTTTCTAGTTGCTCTCTAGTTTTTATTCTTATTTGGCACAGTGGTTAAATGTTAGTACTGCAAGCCACCACATTGCAAGTTCGATTCCAGTGGGCTCCAAGGTTCACTCAGCCTTCCATCCTTTCGTAGGTCGGTAAATTGAGTACCCAGCTTGTGGGGGGCAATTAGCTAACACACATTGGAAACTGTTTAACGCAGTGTAGATGTGTAAATAGCTATTGCTTAAAACAAATTGTAAGCCGCTCTGATAGCCTTGTGGCTGAAGAGCGGGGTATAAATAACTAACTAAAAAATAATAATTTGGCTTCCGACCATTTTTCTAAATCTTTCTTTATGTCCATCCACATTTTACTATAATTGTTCTAAAATAAATCTGATTGCGTTTTGAGATCCATATCCCTAAATATTTAATTTTGGTTACAACTTTATAGCCAGGCAACTTTATGGTATTTTAAACTTATTTTCAATGGCATTCACTATTATTGCCCTTTTACCCTCAAGAGCCTTCCTGTGAGTCACACCTGTGAGTCACACCTGTGAGTCACACCTGTGAGTCACACCTGTGAGTCACACCTGTGAGTCACTAGGGGGTGGAGCTGGGAGCCTAGCTCTATATAACTCCTTGCAGAGGCTTTCCAGGCCAGTTTCCTGCCAGAGAGAAGGAGAGCAGCTTCTGGACAGCAAGTTTCCTGCCAGTTTCCAGGCCAGTTTCCTGCCAGGGAGAAGAAGGAGAGCAGCTTCTGGACAGCCATTCTGACTGGGGAGATTGAATTTTTTAAAAAAACTGTTGGGAGAGGCTGCTTGTTGCTGAGGGGCTTGAACTTCTGACCTTGCCCTTTTACCCTCAAGAGCCTGAGAATTTCAGTAACCAAACAAAAATACATCATACCTAAAAGTACAGCTTAGCGTTCTCAGCATTAACTAAGAGTTCTTAGATTACCTAAAAGCTCTCACCATGGACACTGAGGGGACTGCGGCAGTCACTTGCAACACTTGTGCGATGTTTGTCTTCTTGTCTACAGATGTGCAGAACTTCACATGCACCAAGTGCAAGCTGGTAGCCCTCTTGGAGGAGAAAGTACAGCAGCTGGAGACACGGGTAGCTACACTTCAACAGATTCGCCAGCAAGAGGTTTTCCTGGACAGAACAGAACGAACAGTCTTGGATGGGGACCGCACAGAGGAAGTGGCTGTGGAGGAGAGGGTCACTTCACAGACACAGGAAGTAGACAGCTGGAGGAATGTCACACACAGAACAAGAAAATCCAGGGATTCTTCCAGCAGCTTGCAGCTACAGAATCGATTCGAAGCCCTTTCCCTTATCAAGGACAACGAGGAAGAACAGCATGGACAGACTTCAGGGGTAGAGCAGGGGACCTTGAGAGGACCACCGCAAGGATCAGCAGCTGTGAAGCCTCAGCGGAGGCGTGTGGTGGTGGTGGGGGGACTCCTTGCTGCGGGGTACAGAAGCAGTGGTATGTGGGCCTGACAAGATGACTCGGGAGGTGTGTTGTCACCCTGGGGCAAAGATCTGTGATGTGACCGAGAGGCTGACAAGACTCGTCAAGCCTATGGATCATTACCCCTTCCTTTTGGTCCATGTGGGAACCAATGATACTGCAAGGCACAGCTTTCCCAAGATCAGAAGAGATTATGAGGCCCTGGAGAGGAAGCTGAAAGAAATGGACGCACAGGTGGTCATCTCGTCTCTTCTGCCAGTTGAAGGGCATGGTCCAAGAAGGGAGAGGAAAATAGCCAACGTAAACAACTGGCTCCGTAGATGGTGTCGCCGAGAATGATTTGGATTCTTGGATCATGGACTGCGCTTCCATGCGGGGGGACTTCTGGCAAGAGATGGGGTGCATCTTACAACAGTTGGAAGAAACATTTTTGCCAACAGTCTCAAGAATTTGATCAGGAGGGCTTTAACCTGAGTCAAATGGGGGAGGGAGACAGTATTCTGGAAGGCAAAAGGGCTGGAGAAAATAGTCAAACTGTCATAGAGGGAACAAGGCAAACAGCGCAAGGACCCAACAGTGGGAGGCAAAAAAACTTGCACAGGGAGCAAGTAAAGGGAACACATGGTCTCAGATGTCTCTACACTAATGCACAGAGCATGGGAAATAAGCAAGATGAACTTGAACTCCTTGCACTACAAAACAAATATGATATAATAGGCATTACTGAAACCTGGTGGGACGAGTCTCATGATTGGAATGTAGGAATAGAGGGGTATAACCTTTATAGGAGAAACAGGCCAAACAGGAAAGGAGGAGGAATAGCATTATATGTCAGGGATATTTACACCAGTGAAGTGATCCACGACATCAATACTGGAAGCCAGGTGGAGAGCATCTGGATAAAAATTAAAGGGGAGGGAAACAACAGGGATGTTATTGTGGGACTCTACTACAGACCCCCAAATCAGACGGAGGAATTGGATGTTGCCTTTCTAGAACAGATGAACACACATGCAGAAAGGAGAGATGTAGTAGTGATGGGTGACTTCAACTATCCTGATATTTGCTGGCAATCTAACTCAGCCAAAACTACAAGGTCTAGCAAATTCCTTACATGCCTGGAAGACAATTTCATGGTCCAAAAGGTGGAAGAGGCAACAAGGGGGTCAGCTATTTTAGATCTGATCCTAACCAACAGAGACGACCTGGTTAATGGGGTGCAAGTGGTGGGATCCTTAGGTGAGAGTGATCATGTTCTCCTGGAGTTTGTTATACAATGGAAAGGAGAAGCCAGGCATAGTCAGACACACATTCTTGACTTTAGGAGAGCTGATTTCAATAAACTCAGGGAAATACTGGGGGTGATCCCATGGTCAGGAATACTAAAAGAGAAGAGACCTCAGGACGGATGGGACTTTCTCAAAAGGGAGATACTGAAGGCACAATTTCAAACAGTACCATTGAGGAAGAAAAATGGGAGGTGTCTCAAGAAACTAGGATGGATGACTAAAGAACTTTCAATGGAGCTAAGTTTTAAACGAAACATGTATAGGAAATGGAAAAGGGGGGAAATCACCAAAGAAGAATTCAAACAGATAGCGAACACGTGTAGGAGTAAAGTCAGAAGAGCTAAAGCGCAGAATGAGCTCAGGCTTGCTAGGGAGGTTAAGAACAATAAAAAGGGTTTTTTTTGGGTATGTCCGCACCAAAAGGAGGAAGAAGGAAATGATAGGGCCGCTACGTGGAGAAGATGGCAAAATGCTAACAGGGGACAGAGAAAGGCAGAATTACTCAACACCTTCTTTGCCTCAATGTTTTCAGAAAAGGAAAAGGAGGACCAACCTGAGGATAAAAGTACAGAAGACACAACAGGGGAAATCCAGCACAGAATAAGCAAAGAGGTAGTACAGGAATACCTTCTTAATCTAAATGAGTTTAAATCTCCAGGACCAGATGAACTACATCCAAGAGTATTAAAAGAGCTAGCAAATATAATTTCAGAGCCATTGGCAATAATATTTGAGAACTCCTGGAGAACAGGAGAAGTCCCAGCAGACTGGAGGAGGGCAAACATTGTTCCCATCTTCAAAAGGGGGGAAAAAGAGGATCCCAACAATTATCATCCAGTTAGTCTGACATCAATACCAGGGAAGATTCTAGAGCAGATCATTAAACAGAGAGTCTGTGAACATTTAGAAGGCAATGCCATAATCACAAAAAGTCAACATGGGTTTCAGAGAAACAAGTCATGCCAGACTAATCTGATCTCTTTTTTTGATAAAGTTACCAGCTTGGTAGATGAAGGGAATACTGTGGACATTGCATACCTTGATTTCAGTAAGGCCTTTGACAAGGTTCCCCATGACATTTTTGCAAACAAGCTTGTAAAATGTGGGCTAGACAAGTTAACTGTTCAATGGATTTGTAATTGGTTGACCGGCCGAACCCAAAGGGTGCTCAGCAGTGGCTCCTCTTGGTCTTGGAAAGATGTGACCAGTGGGGTGCCACAGGGTTCTGTCCTGGGCCCAGTGCTATTCAACATCTTTATCAATGACTTAGATGAGGGAATTAGGGACATACTTATCAAATTTGCAGATGACACCAAATTGGGAGGAGTAGCTAATACCCTAGAGGACAGGATCAAAATTCAGAATGACCTGGATAGACTGGAGAGCTGGGCCAAAGCTAACAAAATGAAATTCAATACGGAGAAATGTAAAGTACTGCATTTAGGGCGGAAAAATGAAATGTATAAATATAGGATGGGAGAGACCTGGCTGAATGAGACTACATGCGAAAGGGATCTAGGAGTCCGAGTAGACCACAAGTTGAACATGAGCCAACAGTGTGATGCGGCAGCTAAAAAGGCCAATGCGATTTTGGGCTGTATCAATAGAAGTATAGTGTCTAGATCAAGGGAAGTAATAGTGCCACTCTATTCTGCCTTGGTCAGACCTCACTTAGAATACTGTGTCCAGTTCTGGGCACCACAATTCAGAAAGGATATTGACAAATTGGAGCGTGTCCAGAGAAGGGCAACTAAAATGGTGAAAGGTCTGGAAACGATGCCTTATGAGGAGAGACTTAGGGAGCTGGGTATCTTTAGCCTGGAAAAAAGATGGTTAAGAGGCAATATGATAGCCCTGTTTAAGTATTTGAAGGGATGTCACGCTGAGGATGGAGCAGGCTTGCTTTCTGCTGCTCCAGAGACTGGAACACGGAGCAATGGGTGCAAGCTCCAGGAACAGAGATTCCACCTCAACATGTGGAGGAACTTTTTGACAGTAAGAGCTGTTCGGCAGTGGAACACACTCCCTCGGAGCGTGGTGGGGTCTCCTTCCTTGGAGGTCTTTAAACAGAGGCTGGATGGCCATCTGTTGGGGATGCTTTGATCAAGATTTCCTGCGTGGCAGGGGGGTTGGACTGGATGGCCCTCGTGGTCTCTTCCAACTCTGCAATTCTATGATTCTATTCATGGTTTTCAGTAACCACAGGTCCCCCCAGAATCAATCCCCAGTGGATACAGGGGTCCTACTGTACTAGAATTCCAGACTTGAGGACATATTTCATTATAAGAGAATTCCAGTTTGACATCATATGCAGACATTTCCCCCCTGCCAGAACATGGGCAACATTTGAAGGAACTAAGACTACCACTTCATGGGGTATAGGTATGTCAGTTAAGCTGGGATCACATGGGAGATCTTTCTACAAAGTAGAATACAAACTACCAGGTAGTTTATATTCTAGTAAGATGACATACCATAAAAGTATACAATTTGTTTTGTTCTAAAGTATCTCCCTCAAGATCTTAGTAAGTTGCAGATGGCCTAAAAACCAATATAAAAAGTCAAATATACTTTGCACTATATTAGTGTTCCCAAAAACTTTGGTCCTCCCAGATGCCCCAGCCAGCCCTCCCAATGGTCAGGAATTCTGAGCTGAGGTCCAAAACACTTGGAGGACCAAAGTTTGGGAATCACAGCACTATAGAAACATAACCCCCGTTTCACAGATGAAAACAGGGACGTCTGGCCGTGCAACATCAAGATGGCAAAAGTTATTAATGACGAAGAACACAAAAGCTGGGAGAGGCTGAGGCAGTTTGCTTTCACCTGAGCCTACTGGGAAAGGACAAGATGCCACTTCTTCCTTTCCTCTTCCATTGCTGAGCTGAGTTCAAGCTACAGGAACCTACCCCTATCCTTTCATAGAATCATAGAATCATAGAATTGTAGAGTTGGAAGAGACCACGAGGGCCATCCAGTCCAACCCCCTGCCACGCAGGAAATCTTGATCAAAGCATTTATAAGTATATATAATTATATTTAACACTGGATACGGACGATATGGAACTTTCCAATTCTAATTCCACTTACATAGATGCAAGTCTCACACAGAACACACAACCACAGGTCTGTCTCTGGTACCAAATAACCTGTAAAAGAAGCAATGCCCTGGAACACACCAGTTTTGTTACCTGAGATATACCTGTATATACACACTTTCCAAGACAGAGCTCTCATTGTAAGATTCCTCACTCTCCCCTTAAGGATTGGAGAAGAGGGCCCAGGCCTGACACTTACGCCAAGGCTCTGAGATATGGGAATCCTAGGGGGACCACATGATTCCCACACCTCCTCTACAGAATAAGCACCACAAGACTACAACCCTGAGAAGCTCTTCCCCATAAGTATATGCTCCATGCCTTGTTTCAGCCTTGTTGCATGTAAGCTGCTTTGTTTGTGGGAGAAAAGCAGCATACTAATTAAAGAAATAACAAATAAGAAATCTGATTTCCCACATCTCAGTCCAGCACTGTAATTACTGTACCACATTGGCTGTTAACATAATTCATGCCTCACCAATTTTCTATTTTATAACAGGTATTTGTGCTTGGAGTGGGGGTGGGAGCGAGGGCACATTTAACATACACCTTCACAATTTAGGTTAGCAATAGCAACATCACTTCTATTTCTATACTGCTTATCAGTGCCAAAGCACTCCCTAAGCGATTTACAATGTTTTAGCTAATTGCCCCCAACAAGCTGGGTACTCATTTTACTGACCTAGGGATGGAAGGCTGGGTGAACCCTGGAGACCTTGGGATTGAATTTACTGTACAATGTTGTGGCTGCAGTACTAGCATTTAACCACTGTGGCACCAGGGCTCCCTGGGACCTCAATATATGGAATTACAGTATTCAGGTGTTCTTGTTTCTGACACAATGGTGCAACCCTTTAGCATCCCTTTCAACCTTGAAATATGGAACTGGTTGTGGGAAAGACCTGTCTCACGCAGCTGTTGTGGGGAAAGAACTTGGAAGATTGTAAATCTGATTGCAAATTAAAACTGCTTTATAAATCTTTCCCAGTAACCATTTACAAGAAAAGAGGCTTATCTTTAGAGCTAAATGAGGCTAATCTCATGCAAACTGCACACTATACTGATATATAGCAAGAAATCACAGTGGATTGTACTTTATAAAAATGTACATAGAAAACAGGGTTGCTGTGTATTTAAGGTCTGACTGAATCAAACATCACCTACACCAGTCTAATGTGTCAGAGTACTATCCCAAGGTAATGAAAAAGTAGACATTTATTATGACACACATTTAGACACGATATCTTTTCCCTCTTTGCAATCTTTTCCCTCTCTAGCTTCTGTCAGAGACAAGCCTCGGTTTAGAATAGAATAGAATAGAATCTTTATTACGGTCATAGACCAGCACAGGTAAAAAGGGGATACAAAATAAAGGTGAAATCACAGGCTAAAAACAGGCTAAAAGCAGTATTTAAAATGTTAGCTCCAGTATAACAAGACTAGGTTGACACTATTCTACTGCTGAGGACATTGTCTGTTGAATTTTAACTGCAGCTGCGCAGAATCTGGCAACATTATAAGTGTTCCTGGGTTGGTGTCTGAAAGCAACAAGTTTATGTAGAATTGTCCAGTGTGCCCTTGATATTTATGCAACAGGGGTGAAATAAGTCTGAGACGTATGTCCCTGTAGTATGAGCACTGGAGTAATACGTGCTCTGTTGTTTCTATTTGGCCTGAGTTGCAGGGGCACAGTCTGTCTGAGAAGGGGATCTTCTTGTATCGGCCTTCAAGGACAGCTGAAGGGAGGGCACACCACCGTGCAAGAGTAAAGGCCCTTGGATGTTTAGGTATTTCAAGTGTTGCTAAGTATGCCAAAGGTGAGGCCAGATATCTACTGGAGTCACTAGCAATGAAGGTTGGAGTACTGGCTAGATCCAGTTGTCGCTCTATATCTGCTACCCGTTGTTTGATAGTAGCTTTCGCCCTATCGTATCCCAAAGCCTCAGTTTTGTATCTTTTCTCCCCCGTAGGCCCCTCCTTCACAGCATTCTTTGAGCTGTGATTGTCTGGCATCAGCCAAGCTTGCCCAGCTTCTCTCTTCACAAGCTTGCTTTTTTGTTCAAATTGGTGAATATATGTCACTCCTGATCATATAGCATTTGGGTCATTAAAAATCTCTTCTGCGCTCTTAAAAGTCATGTTATGACATTACAATTATGTATAAGCGCTTGATTGAATCTCCATGTCCAGAACCAGTATTCCTCTGAATAGATGATGCAGAGAAGAAACAGCAAAGAAAATCCAACAGTATTGATGACCTGCTTTGCAGCTGCCTAAACATAATATTGTAGCCCATTGACTAAGAAAGGCTCTTCTTCTCTTCTTATAACTTATTATTTATGGAAGTGCATGAATGCAATAAATCTTTGGTTAATGTAGTATAATCTAACAGTGAAATCCTATGCATGTTAACTTTGAAACAGACCCTTCTGTGCCCAATAGGATTTGCTCCCTGATAAGTGTTGAAAGAAATGCAGCCCTATGTGAAGTCAAAGGCTTTCACAGCTAGCATCCATAGATTTTCCTTGTTGTTTTTTTTTTCTGGGCTGTGAGACCATGTTCTGGAATAGTTTCTTTCTGACGTTTTGCCTGCATCTGTGGCTGGCATCTTCAGAGAATGGTTGGGTAGGAGTGTATGTTGACTTATATATGCTGTGACCTTATATATGCTGTTGGGGAGTATATGTAAATTTGTGTGATTGAAAGGTTAGTTTCTGGGTGTAGAAATGCAAGGCTCGTTAGTGTCTGTTTGGCTAATGGTTGGTTGATGGGCCATTAACTGCTGCTGGAAATCCCCCTGTGCCTGGGAGGAATTCCTTTGTAAGTGTTGAGTTTTTATTCTATTGTTTTTCAAAACTGGCAGCCAGATTTTGTTTACTTTTAAGGTTTCTTCTTTCCTGTTGAAGTTGTCCAGGTGTTTGTGGATTTCAATAGCTTCTCTGTGCATTCTGACATGATAATTGTTGGCCTGGTCCATAATTTCTGTGTTTTTAAATAGCATTTTGTGTCTAGGTTGGTTTATAATATGTTCTGCTACTGCTGATTTTTCTGGCTGGCCCAGTCTGCAGTGTCTCTCATGTTCCTTGATTCATGTTTGCACACTGCGTTTAGTTATTTAAACACCTGGACCAGACATTCTCATATTGTTCCTGTTCTTTCTGATTTTACTTTGGAGATCTGTACATGTTTTGTTTATCCCAGAATATTTTCTGTCAGCTCCAGGTACAACCAGAGACTTTTAATGACAGGTTCCCAGGTTGGTTTATTTTAACCCAGTATAAAACAAGAAAGAACAAGAACACAATCTGTGACTTTTCAATCAGTCTCGATGTGCCCTAAAAAAACAATGGGAACAACAGTAGTCTAGGACAGTGTCACTGCATGTAGTCATCCACAAACTGTCAGCTATCAGCCCACAGAGATTTTCTATGAAATTATGTGAACACAACAATAGTATGGCATAAATATGGCACTGGACGCTGGCACACTGGGAACAAAAGGGGGAAAAAAACAGCTTGAGAAGATAGCTTGAGATGCATTTGTCTACACGAACATACACCACTCATTCTGAAAATTTAGTCAGACTTTTGCTGTTCACTTTCACTCTCTTGTACTAATAGATGGCTTGGAAGAGATTTACAGGTGGGAACAAGAGAATACTTTGAGTCCTCAGGGCAGAAACTAGATTATGGAAGATTATTGAAGGGCTGTGTAAACAAGCTCACAAAGGACTGCAGCCTTTGAGTCTGACTTAATTTTATACTCATCATGTAAAAAGGCAGTCTCTAATGTAGAGGATCCCAAGGGAGTCACGTAATGACAGAAAAAAATTAAAAAACGGACTCGGACAAATACACAGACAAATAGGAAACACCTTTTCCCACCTGTTGTTTATTTTTGTTTGTCTGGTTCTCTGCTTTAGCAGTCAGTTTCCCTTGGAGTTGGGAGGTGGTGTAGTACATCCAGTTAGCCACTAAATAAGAGATAAGATAAGCAGCCATCAACAAAACAGGCAGTCAGGTTTGCCTTTATTGTTTTCAGGCCTTGTCTTGGGGGTGGAGTTCCAGAACTTCCCATCATCAGGTTTAAACCTGACTTGTGGCCTAAGAACCCTTAGCTGAAAGCTGGTAGGGCAATAAACTATATTATTTATCATCATCATCATCATTTATAGCCCCCTCTTTTCCCAAGGCTGGGACCCAAAGCGGCTCACAGTTTTAAAAACACACAATTAAAACAAAAAGTGCACATTAAAACAGAATTCAACCACTTACATCATTAAAACAACATCAAAATATACTTTAAAGTATTTAAAACTTTAAAAAATAAAAAAATAAAAAGCTTTTTAAAACATCCCAACAAAACCACACTGCATCCCCCAGTCTGTTCTTTAGAAAGCCTGCCTGAATGAAAGGGTTTTGGCCGGAAGGACAACATGGAGGGGGCCAATCTGCCCTCCATGGAGAGGGAGTTCCAGAGTCTAGGGGCAGCCACTGAAAAGGCCCTCTCTCGTGTACCCACCAACGATGCTTGAGATGTGAAAAGAAACTATAATGCAACAGTAAGGACATAACGACAGGCTTAAAAATAATGATTTAATTCCCATTCCCCACCCCAAACTGCTGTTCATTGAGAGAATAGGGATTTCTGGCAGGGAATACTGTACTCCTCCCCCTGACAAAAGAATTATGAGAACTGTAGTTTGGAGAAAGGTCTCTCAAGGAACTTGCGGAATCTGATATTCATTTGTTGTGCAGATACACCCCAGAATTTATTTATTTTAGGTATTTATACCCCACTCTTCAGCCACAAAGGCTCTCAGAGTGCCTTACAAGTTGTCAAGCAATAACACTTTACGCATCTACACTGATTTTTCTAGCATGCTTGGCACTAAGCGGTTTCCAATGTGTGTGACTACCTACCCCTCAAGCTAGGTAGTCATTTTATCAACCTATGAAAGGATGAAAGGCTGAGTGAACCTTGGAGCCCTTGAGATGGAACTTGCAACATTGTGGCTGCAGTACTGGCATTTAACCACTGCGCCACCAGGACTCTCTAAATTTTTTATTTATTTATTAGATTACTATCCTGCCTTTCTCCCAAGACGGGGAGAATTTTGAGAGTGATCATGTATGTACTGTATACCAAAACCTGCTATATTTATTTTTAAAGAGAGAAATAGTTACATCATAGATTCAGAAGAGATAAAATAAAGTATTTCTTGATAAGTTTAATGTATGAAATTTGCAGCCACAAGATGTGTTGAAGGACACTAGCTCAGTGAGCCTGAAAGGGGGATGAGACAAATTCCTGGACAGAGCTGGTCTTACCATTACTTGGGCAGAGTGAGGTAGGTTCCCCAGGCAGCAATGTATTTGCTCTGCTATTCTTGAATGTTTTACTTCCAAGAATGGGGAGAGATACTTATATGGCATTTTGCCTCAGGCGTCCAAACAACTTGCTAGTCAAAGTGGTGGCCTGCAGACTGGCACCAGTCCATAAGCCATTGGTGGATGGTCTGTGGCAAGTTTCCAGTTAAGAAAGCAAATATGATAATAATGTGGCACAAATATGGTACCTGTCCAGGCAGTTTGGGCAAAAAATTGCTGGTCCACCACATCAAATATGTTTATTTTTTGGGGGGGGAGCACTGTCTTAGACCCCAACTAGATGGTAGCGGCACCATTTGCTTTTCTGTATCAGGCAGCAAGATATCTTGGCCTGACCCTGTTTATGGAGGACAGATCTACTAATAGCTATGGTTGCTATATGCCAAAGCATTATATCTCCCGAAGATGGTGAGTTCCTGGAGTGCTTGCTACTGACTTCAAGATTTTCTGGTGAGCTTTCTAGAGGTATTTGGCTTTCTAGAAGCCCTCCAGTTACTGGGGGAAGCAAGATGCTGGACTAAGACAGGCCTTCTGTAGGATTCATTGGCAATTTTTATGACTTTATTGAACAGTCACATCCCACCTGGAAGCATGCATGGTGCCAAAGAAATGTGTTAAGTATTCAATGAATTTACAGCACACACTCTGTGCGATATACAAGGTGGGTTAAGGCACTTGACTGAGACTTAGGAGATCAATGCTCTAGTCTCCACTGAACCATTTAAGACACTAGGTGATTTTTGGCCAGGCTCACACTCTTTCAGTCTGATTTTCCTCACAGGGTTGTTGTGAAGAGAAATTGGAGAAGAGAAAAGCCACTGGAAGAAAGAGAGATTATACCTGTAATTAATACACATATATTAAAAAAAGGGGGGGAATGCAACCAGAATTCTTGCTTCATTGAGGGAAAGATGCTATAGATATGTAAAACTGATTATATGCAAAGTGGTATATGAAAGTACAAAGGAACAGAGAAGTTGTCATTATTATTTAAATTCTTCCGCTACTATCAATCTGTGTGTTGGAACTAGGTGTGCTCTGCATAGTCTAAATATATCTACAGGCACTGATCTCATTTTTGGAGCTGGAGACTTGCTAAAGAATAAACATTAGAAACTAATTAAAGAGTGACTGATATGAAAAAGCAGAAATGCACATGCAAGAGTAGATGGCAGGCAAAAAGGCTTTGAAAGGGAGACTTAGCAGATCTCTGGCTGTATCAGTACTCTGTGTAGTGTGCATACAAGCAATACTTTAGCTAGTTAAGTGACAAGATCTGTTTTTAAGAACGGATTATCAGGGGCATGTGAATGGAACCAGGAGAAAGGCTACAGAGCTCTCCACTTCAGGAACTCCTCTGTTTTCAGTTGTTCTGATGCTACCGTCATAGACTAGGGGAAAAATATCCTTCATAGCTCTGGATTAAATCATTTACGTCTAATTCTGATCTTAAAAGAACATCACACTTCTGTTTACAGTTGATATAACCATTGCATCTGCCACAGGAGGTATCATCCAAACTAGTACATGCCCCCCCAAGTGAATGACACTGAGCTTTATGTTTAGAATGTCCTTAAAGCCTCGATGGTTACTATCATGTGGGTCCTTGATCCAAGGGCTGGAATCATCAGGCACTGGCCAAGGTCCACACCTCAGCAAAGGTATGTTGCAGACTCTCAAACTGTCCTGGTCATGATTCTCTCTTTTTAATTTTTTAAAAATATATTTTTATTAGCCATTTACGTAGTACAGTAATAATTACCCCCTGCCTCCCCTCACCGTCAGACAACATTCCCTGATTCAAAGCGTAATCAGACAATTACCATCAAAGGCAAACAAAGGCAACAGACCATAATCAATGTTGAAAGAGTGCTCCTCATGACCTCTCCATTGACGCCCCCTTGTCGTACCCTAATGATGTTTTGAGCTATGCTGGCGGTGGCATAATAGCCACCAGTAGGGTCTCCCATGCCAGACAGGTCAAAACCGAAGGGTCTGACAAAGAGCGTTAAAGGGCAGGATGGGCTCTTAAGCCTTATGGCAATTATCCTAGGAGAAGGAAAACTCTAATCCCAAACCCGGGCAGATGGTGCCCATCCAACCCTGTAAGGTCAACCATCTAAGAGAAGGAAACTCTAATCAAACCTACGACCCGAGGACCTCGCTGCTACCATCCATGCTTGCAAGGAAGGAGATGAACCTTTGGTTTAAAGTGTGAGGCCAGTTCTGTGCACACTGCGCTCCACCAGAAAAATCCATTGCACAGGCTCGAAGGCTCCTCATGAGAACTTCCAAAATATATTGTTCAACAATGGGCTTTGTGTAGAATTTGTGTGTGACAATGTTCATGCTTCTTTACCTGTATCTGCTCATCTGCCCTTTTCAAGGATGAAATCAGAGGAGGAGGAGGAGATGATGATGATGATGTAGCCTTTTTTTGCCTCTCAGTCTCAGCTATAGTATGGATTGGGTCCAGAGGAAGAGGGCAAGTTAATGTGAGGAGTGGCAATGTGAGGACTGCCACTCAGGGAAGGCACCCATGCTGAGACCATTTTACTCCAACTCCTTCTAAAATTTGGAGCTGACGCTTTCCAAATCCATGTTCCCATCAGTGGCAGAGATGTGTAGAACCACCTCTTAATGACAACCAGCCACGTGATAAACTTTTTATAAGGTTTACAGGAATTATTTCTGGAGCCAACCATAACATGTTCTTTGGCTTTTAAATACCCTTTTCCTTAGTCAACTGACTTGGAAGTCAGTTCTATTGATACTAATGGAACTGTCTTTCATCTACAGTTCTGGTAATGTGTCTGTTTTGTAGTTCAAATTTTCCTTCATATGTAAAGTCTTTGCACATAGAAAACTAGCTGCATGAGAGAAGAGTTCTATTCCAATCTCCAGGGCAGGGATTTTTTTAAAGAGAATGATTTAAAAACAAACAAACAGCATATCTGACAAATCTATTCTGGATCCTAGAAGGATGCTGTTAATCATTTAAAGTATATAGTTATCAGAGCGATTAACAAATAGAAATGTTACATTGTTATAGCTAGACAAACTGGAGTGTCATACATCTGAAGTACTTTGGAGAAAAGAGAAAATTTCTGATTTCAGAGATTTAAAACCTTAACACCCATGGACACAACCTAGAGGAGAATAGTTTACATTGTGCCAGTACCATCAAGGTTTGATAACATCACCATCCACTGCAGAATACTCCATTTCCTATACACTTATACTTCTACAGTTCACTTATTTTGAGCAACTGAAGAAGGCAGAAGTAAAAAAGTCTTGTTACAGCATTTAAATGGTTCTTACACGGAGGTGGGTGTGGGATTCAGCCATGCATGCTAAAATGATACAACCCAGGAACATGTTTTTGGAACAGGAGACCAGAACGATGTGCTGACACACATTCAGTCACAGTATTTACCGGTACTTATGGCCATTTCCACCTAATTGCTTTAATGTAGCTTTCAGCACACTATTCAAAATTAAGATAGTTTCCTATCCCCAAGAATACAGATCTGCCCACTATTTTTAAAAAAGCCAACATTGTAAGAAAAGTAACTTTGTTAAAATACTTGAACAGTGATCCAAAAGAAAACAAGAAAAAAGGGAGCACATGACTTATATTTGTCTGTACTTTCTAATGTTAGTCAGATATTTCAAATCAGTGAATAGTCCAGCTTAATAAATACTTCCGTGAATGTGACTCACAGCATTGGATGATTAGAAAAATTGTCTGCATTCCTTTAAAAAACAGCACTTTTAACAACTATATATTTCATAACTCTGAAAATCTCAAGAGTAGAAAATAAAAGAGGCAAAGAACCCACCTTGATGTTTTGTCCTGAAGCGGATATAACTGCTTGTGGAGAACAGGCACGCCGGCTACTTACTCAGTGGTGAACGCCTTATCTGTACACGCTTCTAAATTCTTAAGCAACCCACCCACGAAAAGTTGCCATTCAGGATTTCTGACTAAGGGCAATCCTTGGGTTTTTCAAAGAGTTACGATGCAACTCTGGTGAACTAATGCTTGATTCTCTTTGCTCCTGCTTGTTCCAACATTGTAAAGGTGAGAAAAATTCAATGCTTTATGGTACATTTAATCAGGAAAGGTAAACAACATAGCAGTGACAGAAGGAGATTCTTCAGGTTAAAGTTGAGTTTCTTACAAACCGTCATTAGAATAGGTCAGACTTAGTACAACAAAGTCTGAAAGAAACTCAGCTTTAACCTGAGGAATTCCCTGAAGCAACCACTGTGGAGGCATTGTTTCTGCAGTTTATATAACATTTCTGTTCTTTTTTTTTCCAAAAAAAAAAAAAATGTCTGCATTCCCTATTTTAGAGTTTTAATAGGTATGTAACAGGTGTGCTGCGAGTTTCAAAAACTGTAAGATGTGAAGCAGCTCAGATTATTAGGCTCCTTACATCTGCAATGCAAACTGTAGAATCTTCATAACTGTAGCTTTACCCACCCCTCCCCACCCCATTCATTGTGCACAAAGGGTGAGGGTACAGTTTTTTCTTTCTTCTTGAGGCAGAAACTCCACCTAAGTCTCTTGAGAAAATGAAATAATTCATTTATTCCCTGTCCCCTTTGCTTCTACTTCTTGTACAAAAGTATCATAAAAAGAACAATGTAACATGGAGGGCTACAGCTCAAATTTGGAACGTCCCCACATCTTTCCTATAACAGCACCTTCCCTATGTTTTGGACTGCAACTCTCACCATCCTGTCCAACTGCCATTCTGAATGGAGTTGATGGCAATAAACTAGAGCATGCCAGGTTGGGGAAGACCGCATTCCCAGCTTGCCAGTGTCTAATCTTGAGCTCCATCAGAAACAGACATACCTGTCTGAGCTGTTTGTTAGGCAACAATGGAAAGGGGTGAGGCTGTGTCAGTGAATTTAATAGGATACATTATAAATCTAGAACAGATGAGGAGATTAAATCTAAACGAGTTTGGAATTTGAGGTTCTTTCTATAAACTTACAGTTAGAAATTCATTCCAAAATCTATATTACACCAATTTCTTTATGTAAGTTTCAAGATCTCTAAGTCTCTTTATCAGCTATGGTCAAATTAGAAAAATTCTGGGGGAAAGAGGGGCACAAGAGGGCCAAATAATATTTCTAGGTCTGGTATATCAAGATCTTTGAAAGAAAAATAACAGTGTTTCTAAATATGCCTTATGGATTTAGATTTTTTTTAAATAACAGGGTATGTATTAACCAACTTGAAACTTTGTTAATTGCTGTCAACTTGACTTTGACTTATTGCAACCCTATGAATGAGAGACCTCCAGTCACCCTAAGTCATGGTAAATGTAGAACTCTCTTCCAATCACCACATTTCAGACCAGTTGATTTTCTTCCTATCAGCTTTCTTCACTGTTCAGCTTTCACAATCATACATAGAAACTGGAAATACAATGGCATGAACAAGCCTAACTTTACTATTCAATATATTGACCCTTCAGGATCTTGTTTAGTCCCCCCCGCCCAAAAAAACAGCGAAGGCTTTTCCCACAGACTATTTGGCATTTTTGGCCCCCCTCCTTCTGAATACGATGGATTGATGTGGGATCTCATTTAGACAAATCGTATTCTCCTCAAATTCTATGAGGAGGAGTATTTTCACCATACAGACAAGCCCTTTGTATCCTGGCCAAGTTTGCATCATGCTCTTTTCTGAGCAATCCATATAAATCCAAAGTACATTGATCAGCTGGAAACACTGTGTGTGTTTTTCATTTTTTGTGTAACCACAGATACTACCAAAATTGATTTATGCACACATCACTTTGTTATTTGTTGTTGTTAACTATTATCAAGTTGACTTTGACTTATAGCAACTCTATGAATGAGAGACCTCCATGTCACTCTATCAAGAAGAGCCCTGCTAAGTCCTTGCAGACTCAGGGCAATGTCTTCCCTGATTGAGTCTAGCCATCTGGAAAGCAGTCTTCCTCTTTTCATACTGTCTACTACCTTACCAAGCATTATTGTCTTTTGTAGAGAGTCATGTCTTCTCATGATATGGCCAAAGTACAACAGTCTCCATTTAGTCATCTTGGCTTCCAGGGAGAGTTCAGGCTTGATTTGCTCTAGGACCCATTTTATTGGCCTTTTTAGCAGTCCACAGCAGTATCTGTAGGACTCTTCTCCAGCACCACATTTCAGATGAGTAGAGTTCTTTGCAGAACAACAGCTGACTATTACAAACACTATCCTTCAGCAAAAAGACAGCTTGAAGACAACCTGGATGCACCCCCGATCCAAACATTGGCACCTCATTGACTATGTTCTAGTCCGCCAGAGAAACATTTGCGATGTCCATCGTACTCAAGTGATGCCCAGTGCAGAATGCCAAACAGATCATCAGCTCATAAGATGTAAACTAAATCTTCATCTTAAGTTCAAACCTAAGAGGGGTGGCATCTTAAAGAAGAGACTCCAAGTCAACAAGCGGATTGAGAAGTAGGACTGCAGTATCAGTAGATGGGTTGATCCGATGAAAGGAAACATCTTGCAATAACTGGGACATTACATCCATCACTGGGCTGCACCATTCAGCTCCAGCTCTTTCCCACAGGAGCTTCTGTGACTTAAGAGTCATGTTTATGAGGCTTGCAGGTGTGATTTCCCAATTTGATCCAGAAAGACCATAGCAAGTTGACTCATGTTTGGGGTGAGAAGCTACACTTTACATAACTCAATCAACAATCTTTAACACCCACTGGTGATAAGATATCAACATTTGTTACCTAGACACTATGACATGCATCTACTAATTCAGCATAGGAAAGGAGAGCATTTAAGGTTGCTATATTTCTTGCAATGGAAACCAAATGAAAGGTCTGGCATCACTTAATATATATGTGTCTAATTTTAAATGAGCCCTGAATGGAACAATCCACCAAGCACTCCTTTTGCACAACTTCAGTTAGTTTCAGTGGGGTGTGGACAAGTCTCATTACTTAATCCCATTTTACACAAGGAGAAATTCAATCTCAGATATTAGATGATGCAACCATCCAGTGATTCCAGTAGCAAGAAGCCATAGATTCCCAGGCCCAAATTCAACACCTGGCTAACAGTTGTTCTTCAATGAAAAATCAGTGCCCATAAAATAAGAGAAAAGTGGATTTGATACTGAAAATACTTATGTTTTATTTACTCCACAAAAATAGACTAGTGTTTAGCTATGAAGCAAGTTAATCTGGCAGAATGACTTCTGAGAAGAAAGAAGAGCCCTTGTTTATTGACTAAACACCAGCAACCTTTTAGCTTATTACATTTGAAAAGTACCCAACATCTGTTTAAGCACCTTAAAATACTAAAAAGGGTAAAATAACATACAGTTGAATGAACACTTCATAGATCCATGAAAGAAAAGAATTTTTTAAATAACTTCTCTTTCATTCTGTTGACATAACCACAAGATGGATAGTAGCACCTTTCTTTAAAAGATTTCTAAATTTTACAGCAGTTTACTTATATAAATCTCTTTTTAAATAAATGTGCTAAAAGGCTTTCTGAACTTAATACAACATATCAAAACCTATGGTAGCTCTTGTAATCTGGTCACAATCATGGAAGGATGCAGTATTTAGGGAGCCATGTTTACTATGGAAATATTGTTGTTAGATGAAATAGATGTCTGGGCTACACATGCAGTGCAACTAGTTGATCCCAGAACATGGAGGGAGTAGATTGTACCATGTCCGTAGGTAAGGCTGCTTTTTTTGCATGCTCCTCTTTCTTTCTTTTTTTTAAATTGTTGAATGTTTTATTGGATTTTATCAAAACACATAACAACATATAATAACAAAAGAAAAACTACACAATCAATAACATCTCCTAAACAGATTATTAAAACTCCCCTAGTTTGTTATCCAGATTTATCTACCCAGACATACATACAGACACAACACACACACACAAACAAAACAAGAAACTTTCACATGTTCTAAAACACTTCCAACATGTTCTTAAACTGTCTCTACCTTTAATATCGTCTAGTATTCAACCTCTTCTTTATCTTCTATTACATTCATTTACTACACTACATCCTCCTATAAATAGCAAGCATCCCTATCTTAATACTAAAAATATACCACCTATAAAATTCTCTTTCCCTTAAACAATCCTCTTTAACTGTTAAATCCCATTATATAGGCTTCCCCTCTTCTTTGATTTACATAATTTACAAAAGGCTCCCAGGTTTTAAGAAACATTTCCAAAAGTTTCCCTCTTATCAATTTCATTAATTTATCCATCTGTGCCAATTCCATTGTTTTTTCAATCCAATCCATACAAGTTGGTATTTCTTTAGATTTCCATTGCCTCGCAAAGACCAATCTTGCCGCTGTCACTAGATAATATATTAATTTTTCATGTTTCTTTTCCAATTTATTATCTAAATCAATCATATTTAATAAATATAATTCAGGTCTTCTCATAATTTTGAATCTTAAAATTAATTCCATTTTATAATTAATTTTAGCCCAATATCTTTGTGCTTTCTTGCATTTCCACCAATATGAAAAGCTTTTCCTTCATGATTTCTGCATTTCCAACACATATTTGAAACATTTTTATAAATTTTGGCCAATTTATTTGGAGATAGGCATCAATCATACATTAATTTATAAAAATGTTCTTTCAAATTATATGAGCAAGTAAAATTTAAACCTTTGTTCTAAACATATCCCCATTGTCTCATATCTATATTATGTTCTATATTTTTTGCCCATTTGACCATGTACTGTCTCCCTTGTTCTTCCTCAGTACCATACTTTAGTAATACTTTATATATTTTGCTGATTAAATTATCTTCCTCTGTGTTTGCATGCTCCTCTTTCATTGGGGATATACACACACACGCATGCGCACACACACAGAATGTCATAAGCCAGCCAACCCATTATTGTGCTACTTTTCTACGTTATGGGATTTTATCTGCAAGGAAACATTAAAAAGTAATTTCTTTACCAGATTATTCAGAAGGATGGGGAGAGGCAGCCAAGAGAATATGGAAGAGTGAAGTTGCAGGGGACCCTTGGAGGAGCTTTAGCCTTTGGGCCACCAGTAGCTACAGTAAGTATCCCTCAAAATGAACTACTGAGAGACTAAGAACCACACAAGAAAGGAAATTTAAGTCACATGGTATGCTGAATAATTACATTCTGTAGATAACTCTCCTAACCTCTTCAACCATACCAAGGAATCTAAGAAGTTTGCTTTTTTAAGGCACACAAAATCTGGGAAGCTATGCAATGCATAATCTGGGAAGATAAATTCTGGCTGTCATTAAACTCAAAAACAAATGAAAACCACTACCTAGATTTTTTTTTTTACTTCGACAGAGAATATTGTGCATTTGAAGTTGGTTCTAAATGAAGGATGAAGAGAGGGAGCAAAAAAGGAGCCTTGTGTCACTTTAAAACTGATTTATTTTTGTATGAGCTTTACAATCCCTTTCCTCTGATGGACTGATGGAGCACAACATGTAAATCTCTGATATAGATGCCTGAGGCTATAAACTCAGGATGTGTGATCATGCCAGTTTTAATCCATTTAAGAAGATACAGGCGCCATCCTTCTCAGATGTTAATTGTAGGACTGAGTACTCATTAGCTCAGTATGAATGTGAATTCTGCATCTCTTCATGAGCAAAATCTTGGGGAGCTAACGATATTTAGGCAACCTAATCCTGCTTCTTAATTGGTTATTGGTTTGTGCTGTGACTGTCATGGGGACAATTTTGCCACATCTCCTCTCAACTACTTTATTACATGCATCAGAATTCCATTCTCACTGCTGGCTGCTTAGCATTCAGTTTAGCATAATGACAAGGAAGTTTAAACAGGCTCCTATAGGTGCTTATATTGGAAAGTATCCTGAGTTTAAAGCCTCAGGCATCTATATCAGAGATAGGCTACCTTTTAAAGTCTTTTAAAGTCTTAAAAGTGTGGGGAAATGTGCTCCTGCACTTGTTGGATTGCATCTCATTCCATGATCCCACAACATTGGCTATAATGACTAAATATGATGGCAGATGATGCCTTAACTTTATTATTCTTATACAACAGGTATACCTCAGCTAACAAAGTAGATGTGTTCCTGGGCTTTACTTTTTTAACAGAAATTTTGGTGACAGAGGTAGAAATAACATGAAAAGAATAAGGATAGAGTTGAAGTCTTTCATGGCTGGCATCTATAGATTTTTCTTGGTTTTTTTTTCCAGGCTGTGAGGCCGTGTTCTGAAATAGTTTCTTTCTGACGTTTCACCTGCATCTGTGGCTGGCTTCCTCAGATAAATATGAAATGAAGTAACCAGGTCAGGTAAGCCTTACACAGTAAACAAAAACATTTTGAACCTTCTAGAGACAAGTTGAAAACTACTTCCACAATCATTCAGGGAGGATTTTTTCTCAGTCTCCACTTTTCTTATGATTTCCCTTTTGATGGCCAAATGTATACATCTATTTTTTTAACATCTTGGGGAGAGCTGGTAAAGCAGGCTAATCTTCTTTCCTATTTTCTCTGTTTTGCTCTTCATACATGCTCAAGAAGTGATTCTGGAGGCAGCTGTTTAGCTTGCATGTTGCACATATGCACACACAGCTACAGTAGGATCACCTAGAGTAGAATCCCATTCTTTCCCAGGTCAAGCTTTATTGTACTGTTTACTGCAGGCATACTGCTGCAACACAACACTGAAAGTCCATTTTCCTCTAGCCCTTCTTCACCATCCTCCCAATGCCAATGCTGCAAAACAAAACAAAACAAAAAAAACAAAAACAAAAACAAAAAAACAAAAAACAAAACAAAACAAAAAAAACCCCCAAAAAACAAAAAAACCCCCCACCAACTCCCAAACCCCTTCCAGCTATACAGAAGACATGAAAGGGGGGTTAGGCTGGGCTCTCATAAAATGACTTTGCAAAAAGAAGCTGTTTTGTTAACTGAGCTTTGCCTGTACTGCCAAATCTTAGCCTCAGGGTACTAAGAAAACATTGCTGCATATGTGTCTCATTCTTATGATGAGCCTTTGAACTTCAAATAAGCATATTTGCATTTCTTTCTCATATTCACTTAAGAAAGGCAAGTCAACACTCAACACACTGCATACTGCGTGATGTTGGAAAGATGCTCATTGCTCCCCTAGTGAGCTCATGTCTCCCAAGTGCATAGGCTCTGTACCCTTTCCAGAACGCCACATTTGAGTCTTGGAGATTAAAAAGAGCTTTCATCTTTCATCAGCATAAGAAAGGATGCCCCAAAATTGTAGAGGTGCAAAGGGCTTTGAAATGTGAAATTTATATGAGAACTTACCTGTCCATATGTACAGGACAGGTTGTTCTTACTCTTGAACAACTGCCCATGACAATATGGGATACCAGTTCCCCCTGTGCTATACAAATGCTGCTTTGGCCCCAAGGTTCTCAAGAACATTCTTAGCTTCCAGGGCACATTGTAAAATTTGACTGTTTCTGTCAAGACTGTTTCTGTCTGGAATATACAACCCAGAAATTTATACTGTAAAGAGCAAGCATGATATGTTCCAGCCTGCAGAGGCCAGTAATGAGAAGGCTAAATGCAGCTGGCTGGCATATCTTGATTAGGCCTGGGAAGTGAGCGTGGGAAATGAGAAGGCCAAATACTTATCTCAGTGAGAGAACGTGTGTGAGAACCACTGTCTCTGTATTATTGAGTTGGATTATGCTCTGAGACTATATACTTCTATCTGGGCTGTACAGTGACAGGACTGCACTGTACATTGTGCTGTGATATGTAGTCTGTATGATAGGAGTCTCAGACTCATTGTAAATATCACTATATTATGTTTTAGTAAAGAGAAATAGTTTAGACACACGTCTGTGTCTGTGTGCTCATTTCTTCACCTGATGAAAGCAACTCTGCTACAACAACTTTTGCTGCCTGGTCCTCTTGATATGCTCAGAGGTACCAATGCACTACTGTGTCAGTTCCCTGCTCTCCAGCTTCACGTCCCAGGGTTCTGTAGAAAGTAGATCATTAGGTTTCCCAAGATCAGAAGAGATTATGAGGTTCTGGGGAGGAAGCTGAAAGAAATGGATGCACAGGAAATCATCTTGTCTCTTCTGCCAGTTGAAGGGCATGGTCCAGGAAGGGAGAGGAAAATAGCCGATGTAAACAACTGGCTTTGTAGATGGTGTCGCCGAGAATGATTTGGATTCTTGGAACATGGGCTGCGCTTCCATGAGGGGGGACTTCTGACAAGAGATGGGGTGCATCTTACGACAGTTAGAAGAAACATTTTTGCCAACAGTCTCAAGAATTTGATCAGGAGGGCTTTAAACTGAGTCAAATGGGGGAGGGAGACAGTATTCTGGAAGGCAAAAGGGCTGGAGAAAATAGTCAAACTGTCATAGAGGGAACAAGGCAAACAGTGCAAGGACCCAACAGTGGGAGGCAAAAAAACTTGCACAGGCAGCAAGTAAAGGGAACACATGGTCTTAGATGTCTCTACACTAATGCACAGAGCATGGGAAATAAGCAAGATGAACTTGAACTCCTAGCACTACAAAACAAATATGATATAATAGGCATTACTGAAACCTGGTGGGATAAGTCACATGATTGGAATGTAGGAATAGAGGGGTATAACCTTTATAGGAGAAATAGGCCAAACAGGAAAGGAGGAGGAATAGCATTATATGTCAGGGATATTTACACCAGTGAAGAGATCCATGACATCAATACTGGAAGCCAGGTGGAGAGCATCTGGATAAAAATTAAAGGGGAGGGAAACAACAAGGATGTTATTGTGGGACTCTACTACAGACCGCCAAATCAGACGGAGGAATTGGATGATGCCTTTCTAGAACAGATGAACACACATGCAGAAAGGAGAGATGTTGTAGTGATGGGTGACTTCAACTATCCTGATATTTGTTGGAAATCTAACTCAACCAAAACTTCAAGGTCTAGCAAATTCCTTACTTGCCTGGAAGACAATTTCATGGTCCAAAAGGTGGAAGAGGCAACAAGGGGGTCAGCTATTTTAGATCTGATCCTAACCAACAGGGATGACCTGGTTAATGGGGTGCAAGTGGTGGGATCCTTAGGTGAGAGTGATCATGTTCTCCTGGAGTTTGTTATACAATGGAAAGGAGAAGCCAGGCATAGTCAGACACACATTCTTGACTTTAGGAGAGCTGATTTCAATAAACTCAGGGAAATACTGGGGGTGATCCCATGGTCAGGAATACTAAAAGAGAAGAGACCTCAGGACGGATGGGACTTTCTCAAAAGGGAGATACTGAAGGCACAATTTCAAACAGTACCATTGAGGAAGAAAAATGGGAGATGTCTCAAGAAACTAGGATGGATGACTAAAGAACTTTCAATGGAGCTAAGTTTTAAACGGAACATGTATAGGAAATGGAAAAAGGGGGAAATCACCAAAGAAGAATTCAAACAGATAGCGAACATGTGTAGGAGTAAAGTCAGAAAAGCTAAAGCGCAGAATGAGCTCAGGCTTGCTAGGGAGGTTAAGAACAATAAAAAGGGTTTTTTTGGGTATGTCCGCAGCAAAAGGAGGAAGAAGGAAATGATGGGCCACTACGTGGAGAAGATGGCAAAATGCTAACAGGGGACAGAGAGAAGGCAGAATTACTCAACACCTTCTTTGCCTCAGTGTTTTCAGAAAAGGAAAAGGAGGACCAACCTGAGGATAATGGAACAGAGGACACACTAGGGGGAATCCAGCTCAGAATAAGCAAAGAGGTAGTACAGGAATACCTTCTTAATCTAAATGAATTTAAATCTCCAGGTCTAGATGAACTACATGCAAGAGTATTAAAAGAACTGGCAAATGTGATCTTAGAGCCATTGGCAATAATCTTTGAGAAGGATAGGTTGCTTACCTGTAACCATAGGTCTTCGAGTGGTCTTCTGTGAATTCACACAGTTGGGTTACTCCTGCGCCTGCGCAGAGCTTTAGAACCTTCTAGAAACGCTAGGCAGAATATGCTTTGATACATTTTTGGCGGTAACTCCGCACATCCTAACGGTCCCTTATAAGGGCTTCCCACCTAAATCCCCTCAGTTCCTTGAATGACACCGCAATATGTAGCATCAGGAACATTAAGCATGTTTATATGATGTAGTAGGACATAGAGGGGAGGATGGGCGGGTCTGTGTGGATTCACAGAAGACCACCCGAAGATCTATGGTTACAGGTAAGCAACCTGTCCATCTTCTTCGTGGTCTCTGTGAATCACACAGTTGGGTGTAGACTGGCAAGCTTCACTCTTGGAGGCGGGTATGTCCTATACCAAGTACACCATAGAGGCATACACCTGAGTTTGAAATATTAAACAGACAATCTAAATAAAGGTATCAAAGCAAATATAAGAACAGTGACTTGGCAACATGAACACTCACTCATTGAATAGAGGATAACAGCACAGCCTTGCCAAAGGCTGCCTCGTTCCTAGAACGAGAGTAAAGTCTGTACTGAGAAATAAAAGTCAAAGGTGATGACTAGGTTGCAGCTCTGCAAATGTCCTCTAGAGGCACTCCAGAGAGAAAAGCTGTCGAAGTGGAGACAGCTCTCGTAGAATGTCCTCGAATCCATGAAGGTAGAGGTTTCTTTGCCAGTAGCAGAGAGCGATGGTCGATGTCACCCACTTCGATAGTCGTTGTGAGGAAATGGGCTCTCCGAGCTTCAAGTCAGCATAAGACACAAACAGTCTGGGTGACTTCCTGTGGGATGCAGTCCGTTGAATGTAGAAGGCTAGAGCCCTTCTAACGTCCATGAGATGAAGGGTGCATTCAAAATCGTCCTTCGGGTCCTGCATCAAAGCAGGGAGAGTGATGGATTGGTTGAGATGAAAGCTGGACACCACCTTCGGAAGGAAGGAGATGTCGGGGCGAAGCACCACTTTGTGCTTATGGAAAGCAGTGTATGGAGGATCAGATCTTAAGGGACAGAGCTCACCAGCCCAACGCGCCGAAGTGATGGCCACAAGGAAGGCGGTCTTCCAGGATAGGAGTTGCAGATCAGTAGAAGCCAAAGGTTCAAACGGTCGGCGAACCAACTAGGAAAGGACCAGTTCGAGGCTCCAAGTCGGGGTCGGTTCGGTCACCGGAGGGTGCAGGTTGGCGAAACCTCTCAAAATTTTCTTTACCGTTGCATCAACAAAGGGGGACGGGTGACCTCTCGTCTGGAACTCGACAGAGATAGCTGCCAAGTAGCACCGGATCGAGGAAAGAGACAGACCCGCTGAAGACAATTGGAGAAGAAACTCCAGTACCGTTGGGATGGAGAACAGTTCAGGACTCGGTTCCTGGGAGGCCAGGAAAGCTTCGTACTTCTTCCACTTGTAGTGGTACGACTTTCGAGTGGACGGCCTTCGGGCAGCATTGATGACAACCTGGACGTCTGGATGAAGAGTTGCAGGTTGCCTCGGCGCAGAGGTTGAACCCGAGAGTCTCAAACCCAAAGGTCGAATTACAGAGTCAATCTCCACGCTGTCAGACACAGAGTGTCCAGATCGGGATGTCTGAGAGGTTCAAAATGTAATTAAAAATAAAACACTAAAGGTAATATTAACAGATTGCTTCTCAGAAGCAAGTCTAGTTCAGTGGGAATTATTCCTGGATGTATGCTTAAAGATTACAACATACAATTAAAAATGTATGATGGCCCCGTTCTTTTCACCCAGAAATATCATAAAAACATACATTTTTGCCAGTATCAATAGGTCCTTCAAGTTAGCAATAAAGGCAAAGTAGATATTTTCTGGAATACTATCTACAAGAATGCCATTTCCCAAGTATTCAGACAACAGTACTCTTATGGACAGACAACATCCTGTCCCCGATTCCCACACATATTGTGCTTTTAGAAGTATGGTGTGGTATGCAGTTATATGGGCCCCACATATTCTTATTGGATATTACCTGCAACATCACTACTGAGTAACAACATGGTTTGCACCACATGCCCGTCTCATTTTGTGAGCTTTGATGACACGCCTGATAAGCATGTGACCCACAAAGATGAAAGCTGTCCACTAACCATGCTCCCCACACCCCACCCCGTGCGATTCTTGACAATCTCTCTGTAAAACAAGAGGCTTTATTCAGGTCATTGGTAAGTCATCATTCATGGCTGATAGGCTGCATGAGGCCTGATGGGTCAGTTTCTGGAGATCTGCTACACATGTAATATCATGTTTCCTAAGCTAGGCATGGGCAATTTCAGGTGAGAGGAGGATGAGTACTTTATCCCTAGGAAATTACTGGGCCACACTCCATCTATTTGCTTGTGAACACACACACACACACACACACACACACACACACAGAGAGAGAGAGAGAGAGAGAGAGAGAGAGAGAGAGAGAATGGTTTTAGCTGCACCCTGATTAAGCAGAATCACTGGAATGGGAAAAGGTCAGAGTCTCCCACCAGTGCAGCAATGCTGCGACTGGTCAGTGGGGCAGAATGGAGGCTTTAGCTTTGCCCCATCCCAGCAATATCAAGAATTGCTTGGATGGGAGAGAAGTCTCCCTCCTTCTCCAGTGATGGTGCTGAAGATTGCTGGGCTAGAAGGGAGGCCTTAGCTTTACTCCCACTTCAACAAAATGCCTCAGGATTGCTAGGAGAAAGCTTTGGCCTCCTCCTCTGTAGAACAACAGAGCTGGGAAAGAAAGAACACAGGAATGACTTTCATTGTGCACCCTCCTTCACAGAACTCAGATTCTGAAACAAGTATGACGAGAGTCCACAGATGAAAGGTTGGATACTCTCATGCTCAAGAACTTTTGACAAAGTGGCAGATGCAAGTAAATCTAATCTTTATCTTCTTCAGCCATGTCTTTCAATTTCATTTTTTTTCCCTTTGGAAGTAAAATTGTAATTATAATAGCCTCTATTTAGAGGCTGCAAATCCTCTCCTTATTGCTGGAATACCCACCTAGCTGTTGAAGAAAGCTATCTTCTTATCAGTATAAGACATTACTGACCAAGTTTTGTATAGTGCCTGCTATATTTGATGGCAGTATATAAATTAATACATACATACATACAGTGCCAAGAATACAGATCTGTTTTATTTCATGAAGGCATCACATATCATGGATAAGATTGTATCCTCCAGGCAAACTCTTTTGCATGTAAATCAATGGCTTTGCAGCTATAAAGAGCCTACTGCAGCCAGTTGGACCACATTTTAAATAAACAAAGAAATGCTAAAGAATATGTCTATGACCACAGGTTTTAGGTACAGGTTAATCTTTTGGAAACATCATTTCACATACTAACAAGTGGGTGGAGATAGATTAGGACATTGGCATTGCATGTCCATAGACTCTGACTGCTTTGCAGCAGAATTGTGTGCCTTACTGATTGTGAGAACTTGAGTCAAGAGCTTCAGGAGTGCACTCGGATTATATGGAAAGAGGTTTCTTCTATGTAGTTTAGAAATCAATTCTTGAAGTTCCTGGAAACAATTCATGGATTTTTGAAGCATTTCTTCTGCTGATCCAGTGGTATTTGGGAATATCTGGCAGCAAGAGACTGAAGAAATATTCATGTTTTTGTGATCCAGAGGTAACACATTTTGCTTTGAGGTTGCTGCTTGGTTATCTACTTCCATAAAGTTAGTTTCACCGCTACAGGTTTGATTATTTAAAGATGGCTGCTTTGTTTCTGTCAAATACTGCTCTCCTACACATTCTTCCTCAGAATCTTCTGAGCTTTCATAATCAACCAGACGCTGAAGGGGTCCCAATGAAGATGTGTTATCAGACTTGTGCAACAATTTAGCCCTGGTAGGTTTTACAGATTGACTGTCAACATGCCATGATGAAGAAAAATTCTGGGAAGAGGTTAAAAGCATCACAGTACAGGACTGTGGGTCACAGGAAGCATTCTGCCAATTTGAATTTAAGTGGTAAGTATCTTTTTCTTGGGATGACAGAAGAAAACTATAATCTCTGCTGGCTATGGACCTGGGGAGCTTAGAAACTTTGACAAACTGGGACCAGTTTTCTACAAGAAGTTTTAAGTATCTTACAAAATACTCCAGGAAACAGGTTTCAGAGGAAATCAAGAAATCAAGAAGAACAGTGGCATCAAATGCAACACTTTTTAGCAGAAATAAAAAGATGCAGTGTGGATTGCAGCCATTCTGATGTGTCCAAGCGTCTAGAGTTCCACAGTCCAAATGGCACATAGTAAAACCGACTTCACGCTGGAATCTAGAAAGGTAACAATTGTAGAATAAGTGAATAACAAGTGGAAGTGTGTCTCAGGGATCATTTTATCAAGGTTTTACCCCTAATTATAGTCTAATCCAGATGTCATAGTCTTAGTCTAACAAGCCATACTTTTATGTATGTTGTACCTGTCTCTTCCTTCCTACAGTGTGTTATAATTTAATGTTTCCAGGCTTTGAAAAGCAATCTGAATTGTGACTTAATCTCTGATTTCAAACCAGGAGCAAAACCAGGATCAGAGGTACTGGCAAAACACACATCTTTTGTCTAAGTCATAATATATACATAGACATTTAGAATCGATAAAACAAATCAGACCACCAAATATGGAGTGGCCATCCTTTGGTGCCCTTTTAGTAAGCTTTCCAAGTATGTCAGGCTGGACACTGTTGGGAGACAAACTTCCAGACCACATAACCCTTTGCCTCATCTGTCAATTCTATAGTTCAAAAGAAAAAAGGTTGTGAATGTTTAGCAATACCTTTTATTAATTTGAAAAGCAAAGAAAAATGCAATACAGATGCAGCATATAAAGCAAACCAAGTTACAAAATACCTTTCAATTCTTCAGAGCCCTGTACTCCCTCTGGAAGGCCATGTATGTAGTTGGAGGGTGCTCCTGGAGCCTTTCTGGTCACTACAGACTATGATGTTAGGTGCCTGGAGTGCACACATCAGTTTGCACTGCTATGCCAACCATACCCATGCCATGATAGGTATAGTTTTGTCACTATGATCCACACACTGGTAACCTCACTGTTGTAATGCCTTTTATATGGCTCTAACCTTATACATGGGGTTCAGAAGCTGCAACAAACAGAAACAAACAGAAAAAGCAAGGAGGAGAAGCATCTGGAGCCCCTGCATTAAAATAAGAACATTGGCTGTCTAGCAGCTATGGAACCATGTAATGATCAACTCAAGCCTTTCTTGTTGACAAAGCCCTAAATGCTTTGGGACCAAGATACTTAGTAGACAACCTTCCCGTATATATGCCACTCAGTCATTTGGATCTTGAATGGAGGCTTTACTACTGTTTGTTCTGCAATGGGCAGAATGACATCAAGCAACATCAGGAAAGTAGGACCTCTCACCCTTTGGCTTTCTCTTTCCCAGAAAACAATGGATGCAGAAACTGTGTTCACCACCACACACCTACTGTAAATATGCTGATCAGGCATCTCCACACTAGTAATTATGCTCACTGCTCCTGTATTGATTGTCAGCATTTTTTAAAAAAGAAATATTATTTTGAAAGTATTAAGGGCTGTCATCTGATTACAGTGGTTTCAGCTGACTACAAATGCATAAATAAAAGCAAGTCCTGAAGGAAAAAATGCAGTTTGTATTTTGGGATAATGCATAACGACAACAACAACAACAACATCATTTACTTGTATCCTGCCTCTCCCATCAGGATCTGGCTGACAAACATCAGGCACCATCAGATGACATTCCAATACAGATATTAAAATAGCGCCATTAAAACAACATTTATCATTATACACTATACATGATATATTACATTATAAACTTCATAGTCTGCATAAACTCATCTTAGAAGACACATGGCTTCTTGTCTGGGTACAACTTTGAGATGGTGTCCCAAGGTTTTTGTGAGCACTCCTCTTAAAGAGTCAAATGACATTTTTTTTAAACAACAGTCTCCAGATTGATTAATTTGGGAGTACCTTTTTCATCATCATTCACAAAGTTTTAAATTGATTAATCTAACTAATAAACCAATATGTTGGAGTCCTTTAAAAAAATGAAAGAGTTATGTACTTTTGGGCAAAAAAGAGGAAATGAGAAATTAAACTTATTATGAAGGTTCATTCTAGGATGACCGGAGGAACAATCCACAATGATTGGGTTAGTCCTCATGCGCCAACTGTCCAGGCAGGAGTCCAGAATCTTTTCTGTTCCAACTGTTAGGACACCTTCTCTTCTCCTTCAGTTTTGTTTTCTAGCCCTGACAACTGGACCATATATGCAATCCTATTCCATTTTGTTTGTGTATTTATGCTCAAGTCATCCACCCAATGCTAACTCTCTACTACCTATCTGCATCTGGGTGGGTGTGGATTGTTCCTCTGGCCATCCCAGAATGAACCTTCATGGTAAGTTTAGTTTCTCATTCTCAGGATGTCACAGAGGACCAATCCACAACAATTGGGATATACCCAAACCTACTTCCAGGGCGGGTACTCTTTCTTTACACTACAGACTGCAAAACCCTACCAAATGCCGCCTTACCGGACTTGAACTTATCCAATATTTTAATGCCTTATGAATGTGCTAAGCTCCTTCCACTCAGCAGCATTACATATGTCTTGTAATAAAGTAAACACTGCAAAAACTACACTTGTTGCCATTGATCTCATCAGCTGCACACACACAATGCTTGGTTGCGGCCGTTACTCATAACCATAGCAGTGGAAAATACATGCTTTTATCCACTTTGATATTGATATCCTTGACGCCTTCTGGCCCAATGATCTTTGATTGTAAGACATGAATAATGCTTCCTTCCACCTGATCATATCTGTTCTCTTCAAATAAATCGTTACTGCCCTACAAACATCTAATTGATGAGGTAACAGCAACCTCTGTAATTCCCTTGTGTGGTATCTCCCCCACTGTACCAACTGGATGGTAGATATTAACATACCCATCACTCTGGCTAGGCTCATCAAATCTGCTTTTCTGTCTAATATAAGCTGACTTATTTCTGTCCTCAACTTCACTTTTCTCTCTTCTGATATACTCAAATAGCCTATTCTGGTGTCTATCCTTGCACCTAGATGTGTTAAAGTTGTGGTTGGTTTTGATTTAAGCAAACTTACAAAAGAAGCACCAAAACAATTTTCAGGCAATCCCTACATATAGAAACAATGTGTGTATGCGTGTATATACGGGGTGTGTGTGTGTGAGCTGCAGGGCCACTTGGGCTTCCACCACCACCTGCTGTCTGGCCATGACAATCTCTCCTCTTCATGTTTAGCCAGTGTGAACAAGATGTACACACAAGAAGCTTCTCCTAGCAAGGGAAAGACTTAACAGATTTTCATGTGAAGGCTCAAAAACATAAAGCCAGGCTGAAAGTATAGGGAGTATGCCGAAAAGGCATGCCAGTGACAAGGATTCACAGCCCCCAAACCCTTCTAGTATGTTATTTCATTATGGGGAGGTAATCTGCATCACCACCATCCTGAAAACTGAGAGAAGCACATAAGCCTGATGTTTATCAATTATTAATTAATTATTAATCTGAGGCACTTACAGTTGGCTTGAAAAGGGTATGGCTAAGAAATTCTGTTCATGGAAACAAAGGCTGATTCAGAAACTAAGGGCTCTGTATTATCAGCTATTGAAACTATTCCAGTTGTCACAAGCCTTAGGAATATTTCAAAAGTGGAAGTTTCCTATCACTTTTCTGTTATACTGCATTCCAAGTTTGATCTCCATTCATTCTTAGGTGCAGCGGAAGGTGAGAGGAAAACATAGGGAATCAATTGTATCCCACAGGAACAGTCCAGGAAAAAAAATGCTTGCTGACATCCAGGTTTCATATAACTCTGGTTCCCCACTCTTCCAAGACAACAGGAACACTCCTGTCCAGAATGAATGGACTGTGTAACTGAACACTTTGGATGTCTATAAGAATATGTGTGCTTTCCTACACTAAACGGCAAACCCAAACAGCAGCAGTAGCAGTACGTCTCTTAATTGGGAAGAATTAAAGCCACACCCCCAAAGTCTTGCAAAACAAAATGCTCTTTATCAACAGCCATTTCATCTAAAATGGCACCAGAGCTCAAACCATTCTAGGTTTTAATTAGGTCATTTTGGTGTACACAAATCTCATGCTAAACATCAGCCCTCCTAAGCTTGTAACCCACCAAACTGAATGAAGCCCTTAGGAAGTGCTTATTGAAATATCTGCTTGTTGAAAACATGCCTATTTGGAGCTGGCAGCAAAAACACAGGTTACAATCAAGCCTTTCAATCAAGCCTTGGTGCACCACCATCCACAGCTGATGCTCTGTGTTTTGTGTGGTGGGGCTCAAAGCCTGGTACTTGTGGAGTCTGTTGGTCCACTATGCATCACAGGTCTGTGTAGACTGTTTGGAAACTGGTTTTGATGAGAGCTTGTTATCTGGAACAGGTGATACTTAATTTAAATTAGCCCCTAGTGTGCTTACCAGCTGAATTCAAAGATACCTTTAAATAGACTGATGTGGTTTATATACCATGTATTTGAATGGCTGCCCCCTACTGAAAGACTACTCTCACCTATTAAAATTTGCTAGAAATCATGGTCCCACCACTGTTTACAGTGCTGTTGCTAAGTTAATTGAAGTGGGCCTTCCTGTGAGGTAGTACCTAGATTCTTCCCATGGAAACTTCCCCCACATTTCAGAAATATAATCAAGATGATCCTGCTAAGCAGAGCTATGTGCTTTTTAAACCAACTGATCACCAGAATTTTGTTTGTGTGTTTTAACTCACCCTTCTTCCACTGAAAGCACTGAGCTGACCTACACCTGCTTAGTTTTAGCAAGGTGACTAAAACATCTGCCCTCAGACAATAACTTCATAGTCTTTCTGAAGACATGCTTTCAAACTAACTTGTTATTGTTTTCTTCTGTTTCTACTTGGAAAGTATATAAATACTTACATGAACAGTAATTTGAATGAAGTATATTGTATATACAGTACTCATGTATAAGTCAACCTCATGTATAAGTTGAGGGAGGTTTGGGGGCCAAAATTATGGTTTTTGAAATGGCTCGAGGATAAGTCAAGTCATTCCAGAGAGGCGAAAGCACCAGCACAGTCTCTGGGGGCCAGCTGTCCCGTTTTCCCACCCAGGCATTCAAAAAGGCCATTCAACACTCTACTCAGAGAAGGGGGTGATTCCGTTTTTTTATATAAAAGCTATGGTACAGTATTAACTTTAATCAAAAAGGGAACCATTCCATCAGTAGCGTCACTAGGGTTAGTGTCACTCTCATGGGTCTTCTCCCATACCAGACCGTCCAGAATCCTTGGTCGTGTACTCTCTCTCTCTCTTTTTTTTTTAAACTAAAGTTACTCACAGGCAGCTGGGGGCAAGTATTTAACTAATATATTATAACTACCCCTGAATCTATTAAGGAACTTACTTTCAAAAAAAGTGCATATTTACTTACAAGTACTGTAATGCCTGTTGTGAGGTTTACGTTAGAGCAAATGGGACTCTTAGCTATTTATTTTGCTGGCAGTAGCTACTAAGGGTCATTTTGACCTAGCAGCTCAGCCACTGGCCAGACAAGAGAAGCCAGTGTGAACATGATGTTTCAGACAGACACATACATTCACAAAAGTGAAATGGAGCCAGAAAGACTGGTGCAGATCTTGGAAATTCAGGATTATGGCTCCTTAGGAGCGTGAGGTCTAATCAGTTTAGCGTAAATGAATACAGTAGCACCCCCCTATCTGCAGGGGATTGGTTCCGCCCTCCACCCCCACCCGCCCCGCAGATGGTGAATTTCACGGATCTGGTGAACACCACCACAGGGGAAAGGGGGAGGCGAGTTCACTCCTCCCCCTCCCTTCCCCCATTGCCCCGCCATGGCAACAGGAGCTGTCCTGGGGAAAGGGGGGAGGGGGGCTCCTCCCCTCTCTTCCCCCCTGCTATGGCCCCGCTGCAGTAGCGATCGCGGGGGCAAAAGGGGAAGGGGAGGAGGCGAGATCACTCTTCCCCTTCCCTTTGCCCCTGCGATCACCACCTCAGTGACAGGAGCCCTCCCAGGTGAAGTGAGTTCCTCCTTCCCCCTCCCTTCCTCCCACCATCGTCAACCATGGATAACTGAATCCACAGTTGGTGAATCAGCAGATACGGGGGTGCTACAGTAGACAGTTTGTCAGCAAGAGGTTTCATTATTCAGAGGTTTCATTTAAGCACTTACAGCTATACTCCCCTTAAGCATATAAAGCCATGCTGCTCATTGAGATTAACAGGACCCAACTGGTAGGTAACAAGATTTAGGATGTGGGTGTGAGGATGGATTACAAGAATGGATCATACACTTTGCAAGAGGAAACACAATCTGATCCTAGGCAGGTTCCATTGAGTGCAATGGGTTTTACTGCCAGTAGTACTACGCAAGCCTCTATATATTTAGCAGGACTTGTTGACCTATGGTGACGCCATGAATTTTATAGGTTTTTCTTAGGCAATGAATCCTCAGAGCTGGTTTTGATAATTCCCTCTGAAATATAACCTACAGCACCTGGTATCTGTTGGCAGTCTCCCATCCAAGTACTAACCATTGCTGACCCTGCCTAGCTTCCAAGGTCAGACAGGATCTGGTACCTTTATGGTGTTTAGGCCCCTACTTCCAAGCAAACACAGTATCACACTTGCACATCAAATTTCTTCTGCTTAATCAAATTGAGCATTGGGTCTTACAATTACTTTTTTAAAAACCACAGATGCAATCTTTACCTCCTCTGCCCCTATTTTGGGTGGATCAGAGAAAACTTGAGCACTCAAAAGTCATATCTAGAAGGGGTACACATAACAGGTAGTGATGGTCAAGTTAAGGAGGAGGCAGCAACATTAGATGGTATTGGTGGTAAATGTCTGTTTCTTTGAGAGGTGACAAGGGGCAGGACAGTGTGAGAGACCACAAGGAAGTACCAACATTATTCATGATCCCTCCTCAACCTCTCTTGAAATCTGAAAGACATAACTCGAGTCACTTCATTTGTCCATTCAAACAGAAAGCATGTCACACAGGCATCCCTTTCCTTCTTCCAACTCCACTAAACCTCTCAGCCCCACCAACACATATCCTCTTGGGGTGCCTGCCACCAGGTCCTCTTCATTTTACCCAGACTCCCCCAGAACTTGATGGGACTCCCTCCTTCCCTCCCATGTAACTGTGAAAGTTGCTGCAATCTCAGGCTGCAAGTTCATTTAACACAGAAGGGAGGAAGCCCACCCAGCCAGACTTACTTCTGAGTAAGCATATGCAGGATCAAAGGTCTGCTAAGCAGGAGAAATAGATTTAAAATCATCCTCCTGCCTCATCACAACAAAATTAGGGCTGGGGAAGTGGCAGTCAACAGGTCATGCTTTAAATTGCTTATCTGCAATCCTATAAGCTAAGAAAACTCGCAGTAATCAATGGGCAGTAAACTGGCTCCTGGATCATAATAAAACATTGATTGTCTGGAAAATATTTTGGGGAGGCAGATGGGGTTTCTGCTTTCACTAATCAAGGACTATTTTTTAAAAAAATTGCAGAACCCGTGATTTTTCAGTCCATTAACTTCTTGGCTTCTTGCTTCTTCTTCTATTGATCCCAATCATGCCCGCTCCTCAGGGCATCCTGGGGCTGTTCAGCCTGCATGCAGCCTGAGGGGTGCCTCAGGAAGCCCCCTTTTCAATGCATGTTTGCCTTTGGGTAACATGTTCAGCAGGACTGGGCTCTGAGTCCTTACCAAAAAGACTCTTGTAAAATAAATAAATAAATAAATAAATATTAAAGCTGGGAGGCAGGAAGAACAGAAGAACCAGTGTAAACCCCCACTCATCATAGGTTTGTACTGTTAATTTAAAAAGCAAAGGAGGGAGGCTGCTAATGCCCTCTCCCACCCTTGTCTCCAAGATGAGGACTCCCCAAATCCCACAGTTTTTGAGAGGAGACTGTGAGGTCTGAAAAAAAACCTTTCCATTACCATTCAGATACACTTGCTCTCCCCCTCCTTTGTACTCAGCTTTAACACACACACACACACACACACACACACACAACCCTCCTCACTCCCAGTCCTGCAAATTCTACAGCTATATTTATTTACGGGTAGATTTACAGTACTGACATTGACCCATGGATAAGCTGACCCAGGTTTTTGGGGTTAATTTTTTTACTAAAACATCTTGACTTATGCATGAGTATATACAGTAATTATTTACTTATGCTTTTTACAAACAAGAGAAAGGGAGGAAGAGTTTGTTTCAATGGTAGAACATGTGCTTTGCACACACAGAAACTCAGCTTCAGTCTCTAATTAAAAGGGTGTTGAATAACAATCCTTAGTATATGGTAGCTCCCCATGTTCTCTGCCAGAAAACACAAATCTGTCTCAAAACAGTGCAAAATAAACCATGTAAATCAATAAATCTTGTGGAATTTTTTTGGCCATCATTTCAAAATATAGGCTGGATGCAAATATCTTTAAAATTGCTCTCTTTGGAAGGAAAGGCAATTAAAACAATGTTGAAGATTCATCTTTCTGAGTAAGTAGGTTGGATGCTCAGGAGTTCTCTGCATTTTATTAACAGAAGTTAGTGGTCAAAATTATTTCCTTAAGCTTTGAAGAAAAAGCTATTCCTTTGCAATTCCAAACAAACCTTGAGGATATTTGCAGGGGAACAATGTTGAAATCCCTGTGCACTGCTGCTTATAGATTCTTCTTAAGAGAGGTAGAGAATATCAGAGATCAATATTTTCCCTTATATAATTTTTCTAGTGAAAAACTTCTAAAGGAGATACCTTCTTTTTCAGAACATCACTAAAAATTATTTATCTAGCATCTGACAGGAATAAATCTTTAATATGCAAGTTTGTCAAGTATGTTCTAGAACTCAAGGAATTATGCATAAGTTTGGAGGGAATCCTGAATAAGGCAAATGTTTATGTTTTAGTTCCCTGACGGCCATTCAAAAATAACCTCAAATTAAAAAATGTATAGCTTATATTGCATTAAGTACACATTTTATTAAATACCTTAAAACTAAACAAGTATGAAGTACAGTTTTTGTCGAGATAGAAGCTTTAATATGAGTTTCTCTAAATACTGACTGTTCAATGAAGAAACACATCTGTACTGAAATGGCATTAAAAGTTATGTCAAAGTGGAGACTTTAATACAAGGCATTTTAAACATTGATAAATATTTGTTCTTTTCTTAAAGCTTTGATTTTTTTTCTGAAGTAGGCAAGAGAGGTTTCTATGCTAGACTGCATAAAATGAGTCAAAAATTCAGTTTTATAAAAAAACATGGTACCATTTTAAAATCACTTTCCTTTTATAATAATGCAGTTCATGGGCCTATATGGAGCAGAATCCTGTTGGTGGTTTATGGTGGCATAAATCCCTGCTACCACAGCATTAAGTACTTTTAAACACATTGTGTAAGAATTACAACTCGCAATCATCACCCAAGGAGACCTTTTGATGTGCTTTTTGCAACCGGACTTGTTTATCTTGAATTGGCCTTTTTAGTCATCAGCATGCTTGCAGAAAGCGCAGGATGAGGCCTTCCTGAATCTTTGTTTGCGAAGAAAAGTCAGAGAGTAAGGAGGTATCCTGCACCTCTTGGCACAACACCTTTGGCCTGGGTATGTAATGGCTGACAGAAGCTTATGGGCCACTGACTGGCTATGGGGGTGTACCAAGGTACTTGCACCGAGGTAAGAAGTAGCAGCCTTGCTTTTCCCTGTTTCTTCTTCTTTGGGTGAACAATAACAGCCAGACTGCTCCTACACAGTCAGTGGCCAGGGAGCTAGAAATGTATCTGAGTGCCACCTGGATGTCCTTGCATACCCAAGGAAGAAGCACCTGTTGCTCCCCAGAGAGTCAGGCTGCATCTGCACTGCAAAAATGATCCAATTTGACACCACTTTAACTGCCATGGCTCAATGTTATGGAATCCTGGGATTTGTAGTTTGATGTGGCACCAGAGCTCTCTGACAAAGAAGGCTAAATATCTCACAAAACTCAACCATGGAAAGCAGTGTCAAACTGCATTCTTTCTGCAGTGCAGATACAGCCTAAGTGAAGTATAATGTCAGAAATTTGGTGGAAGGCATTTTGGCCTTGGTCCCATTTCTAAACCAATCCTATTTTTACTATTGCGAGAACAATAGTTTTTAGACAGTGCTGAACTTTAACAATGGCTAGAAGGAATAATGATTCGGTTATTAAGTCCAGCTAGCCACAATTTGCTGACCCTTATCAAAATATTCACACCTTCAAATCAACTTAAACTGATTTGAGTATATCCAAAGTAACAAATTATCCAGTTACAAGTCAGTCAGATTCATACTGAAGTACAGTTGTCCCTTCATATTCACGGATTTGGCATTCACGGATTTAAGTATTCACGGCTTGAAAATATTCTTTAAAAAATAATAATCCAAAAAGCAAACCTTGATTTTGCCATCTTATATAAGGGACACCATTTTGTTATGCCATTGCATATAATGGAACTTTAGTATCCACGGATTTGGGTATTCGGGGGGGGGGGGTCCTGGAACCAAACCCCAGTGAACATGAAGGGGCAACTGTAATACTATTACAGTAGCACCCCCATATCTGCTGATTCGCCAAATTCGGATTCAATTATCCGCAGTTGGTGATGGCGGGGGGAAGGAGGGATCTCCCCTGCCCCTTCCCCTTCCCCTGGGAGGGCTCCTGTTGCCATAGTGGTGATTGCAGGGGAGGAGGAGAAGCAATCTCTCTCCCTTTCCCCCATGGCCCCACCACAGCGGCAACTGTGGTAGCAAACAGGTGATGAGATCGCTTCCCAAGCTTTGCATGGGTGAACATACCCAAAAGTTCAAGGAAAAAGGTGACCCTAAAGCACAAAAGCTGAGGTTTTGGGGCTATGAAACAGGCTCTAAATCGTGGAGATTTGCACTCCCAAATGGCAGAGTATTAATTTCCAGAAATGCACAATTTGAAGAGCATTGTAACTGGCGCCATGTGCATTCAAATGCTTTTGCCTGTTGATGACCAAGCAGAGGAGTAGCAGCAAATGCCAGGGCCAAGTTCATCTGGTACTAATGCTAGAACCCCTATTTCTAAGACTCCTGCTGTTTAGTTTAACCAAGAGTGGCAACAGTGGTGAAGTCCTAAGGCAGAAAGCAATGAAGAAGAAAGTGAGGTGACAGACTTTTTTACACCTAGGAGGTCTAGCTGTGAGACCAAGGATATTCCTCCGCAAAGATTCACTGTACAAAGTGCTGTAAGAGTGTACCAGGTTACATGTGAGCCTATCAATTTTGATGAAATGTTACAATTGCCTGAGGAAGAGAAAAAGAAATGGAAAATTGCAATGGATTCTGAAATGGGTTCTATGCACCAACATGTTTTTGATGTGGTTGATTTGCTAGCAGGGCAAGAAAACTGTTGGGTGCAGATAGGTGTTTAAAAAGAAAAAGCTATACAATGGTGACAACAAATACAAGGCCAGACTTGTAGCACAGGGATTTTCACAAATTAAACATTGTAATTATGATGACGTTTTTGCTTCAACTGACAAATCACAAAGTATTAAAATTGCACCGTCAGTGGCTAGTCTACATGATTTTAGGGTGCATCATTTTGATATTTAGACTTCATATTTAAATGCAAATTTGAAGGAAACAATTTATATGCAGCAGGCACCTGGATATCAAAATGACGATTCAAATCAAGTATAAAGGTTGAAGAAGGCCATTGATGGGTTAAAACAAGCTGGAAAATGCTGGTTCGAGTGTTTGAACAATATGTTGTTAAATATTGGGTTTGAAAACAATGTTGCAGATCCTTGTTTGTACACAAGGGGAAATAATCAAAGCTATGAGTTTGTGGATGATCTGTATCTGATCACCAAAAGAGAGGAACAGGTAGCTAAGTTCAAACAAGAGCTTGGCACAAAACTCCAAATCAAAGATCAAGGTGAAGTACAGCAATATCTGGGTGTGGATATCAAAAGGCTTGAAGATGGTAGTTTTCTACTAAGCCAAAAACAGAAAATTGCAAAGTTGTTATCTGATCGTAACATGTTATCTGATTGTAAAACTGCAAAAGTGCACCTATACCTATGAAAACAGATTTTGTGGACACAACTGGGGAAACATTGTTTCAAAATGCAGGGTTGTAACATTCAGTCATTGGAAGTTTATTGTATCTCTCAAATTGGATATGTCTTGATATAGCATATGCAGACAATTTGCTATCCAGGAAAGTATCTCAGCCAACCCAGATTGATTAACTAGGTGTGAAAAGAGTACTGAGATATCTGAAAGGTACCATGGACTATGGGTTGCAAATATAATCACAAGGCTGTCATGAGATAGAGTGCTATGTTGACAGTGATTTTGCACCAAATATTTCAGACAGAAAGTCCACATCTGGAACACTCATCTCATATGCAGGTTCACCTATTTTTCTGAAGACTAGGAAACAGTCCACTGTATCTTTATCATCCACTGAGGCTGAATATTCTGCATTGTCAGATTAGATTTCAGAACTGATCTGGATCAATCAGGTGTTCATTGATCTGGGTATACCTATACAGACTCCTGTAGAAGTCTTTGAAGACTCTCAAGCCTGTATACAAATGGCAACTGCTGAGGGGGTCAAATCAAGGACCAAACATGTTGTTGTCAATTTCCAAAAGGTGAGAGAAACTATCCAAGCAGGATTGATCTCATTTGACCTATTGTCCATCTCAAGAGAACATTGCTGATTATATTTGTGTACCAAGCTGGGTATGATGCAGTGTATGTAAATACAGCTCTTTAAGCATAAATTTAGAGGGGTGTCAGGATTTTGGGATAGGGAATCCAGTAAATTTATGCTGTAAAGAGCAAAAGAGCATGAAGTTCAACATATTGGCCTACAGGGGGCTAACAGTGAAAGCAATCTGCAGGTGGCCTGTGTTATCGTTTAGAGGTCTGAGAAAGTAGCCTTGAGACTGAAACACTATCTGTACTGAGGAATGTAATCTGCATGTGAACCGTATGTCTCTGTAAACAGGATGTTACTGAGTATGCTCTGTGACTCTGTAGTCAGTTTGTATGCTGATCAAAGGCTATGCAGTACCAGAACTGTGTTTTTTCTGATGACTGAGAAATGTAGTTTACACAGAGGATTCTCTGTGACACTGTATATATCTATATCTATAATTCTCTTCGATATGTTGTCATTTTCAGTGTGCTGACTGGCTGCTTAGGTGTGAGGATCTGCCTCTTCTCACAGGACTAGGCCCCTGGCTACACAGCCTCTTTGTAGCTGGCCTCAGGCCTTCTGTGCTGTCTGTAGCTGGGTCTTCTGCCTTCTGTGCTGTCTGTATCTGCTCCTGGGGTGGAAGCATGTGGAAAGCTTTAAGTCCTTTCTAAACATGGTGATGGAGGGGCCTTGCATCCTGGCACATAGGGTGTGGGGGGGCATGGGGTGTAAGTAGCATGTGGAGTGTACTGTGTGGCATAGCGTGGGGAGTGGGTGTGTACACACAGTTCCATGACGGCAGAGGGGCTCTCATGTCCTGGCGCGGATGGTATGTGTGTCTATGTATCTATGCGGCTGCATGCCGGCGGTGGAGGGGCTCTCGGCATGAAACTAGCCATTATAGTTGATTTGAAAGGTTATATATTAAGGCATCAAATGATGGTACTCTTGACATGTTTCCTAAGTGGCCAATCAGCAGTGTGGGAATGGAAACATACTGAAGTTTTTTATATATGTAGATAATGGTGTATGTTACGCTGGGTATAGCTAGTTTTAAATATCTTCCAGTAAAGACAAGTAGAATTAGACATTATCTTTGTGTCTGTTTGCTTTATTTTCTTCACCTGGATGATGGGCATTCTGCTAAAACTTTTTGCTGCCTGGAACTTTTAACATGCACAGTCTCCCGTGCGCTAACATGTCAGTAACTAAGTAGCAGAGACCCAACAAAATCCTGTTAGTGAATTGCAAGATATGTAACAGGGTACCAGCCAGAGAGCCCCAATGCACAAATGGTGCTGAGTGAAATGCTTACTGGTCACTCCTGAAGGTACCACTGCTCAACAGGTACCGTTACATTGCACAACTGCTCAATTCCCTTTCTCGCACACGCAACACCACTTTTGCTGATATAAGTCCCCAACTGAATGCCAGCCTAAGGTTGTTTCAAGTTATATCTTGCTGTCTAAAATTGTTTATAAAGTCACTCGTCATTCTCTTCATATTTTTGATCATAATTTCTCATCAAATACAATTTGAAGATCTCACAGAGGGGGAAAAGACACTTACCTCTCAAACTTTAAATGCACTGTTAATAATGCATTTGAAGCTTCAAACAGGTCATCATCTTGGTCTATAAACAGTACAGAAACCCAAGTGCAAGGATGCTCCAGTGGGTGAACACAGGGAGATGGTCTCAAGTATCTTTTCAAGAACATCATCAGTAGACACATGACACTCTCCAAATGATCTTTAAAAAAGGATTGATAGGGGAAAAAGTAAATATTCCTGTAATCCAAAACCATTTTTACATTATTTATAAATCACACATTTCTTTTCAGCCAGCAAAGGAGAAAGAGTTCCAAGAGTGCAATTTGCAAATGCTACAGAATAACTGTTTTAATCACTAAGTTGCTCTAATAAAATCTATATACTGTATATATAAAAGGGCTTGGGTTATGTTTCCTTTCCCAATGTGCTGATCAGCCACTTAGGAAACATAGCCAACCAATCCCCTCCCTCCTTGCACTCCCTCAGCCAATCACCACCCACATACAAATTCCCTCCACCTCACAATCCACTCCTGCCACTCAATCTACATCTACACCCCCAGCCTCACAAGGGCCCCTCCCTCCTCTCACTCCCTCAGCCACTCACCACCCACATGTAAAACAATGCAATATATTTTTCTAAAATAATAGCATGTAGCTGAGCTGTGTGAACCTTTCAAATCTACTACAACAGCATTTGTTATGCTGGGTACAGCTAGTATTAGATTAACGTTTCAAAATTTCCTCAAAAAAAAAAAAAAAAAGGAAAGTAAAGGGGGAAAAAAAGAACCCAAAGACAATGCTAATGACGTTATGCAGGACGATCAAACCAATAATGTTATGTGACTGGAAGTTCACAGATCTAATCCAGTACACCTATGATTTCCTGTTGGCATCTCATTTGCATATGACTACCTAAAGGCTTAAAAAAAAAAGAACCGTTTCAAATCCTACAAGTCTTGCCATGGATGGCTTGAAGACAAACTGCCAGAAATGCAGCCACTTTGCCATCTGCGTGTTTCCTGCATTTATCGTTCTTTACTTCCCACTCCAGTAACAGTCAACTGCCAACAGTATAATGACTTTGAGAGAAATGGAACACTTTAAATTACTTTTAAAGGGAAAAAAAACACACATTACCTTGGGCTTCAGAGACAGAATCCTTGACCTTTATCTCTAAAGCTTTAAGAAGAACCAAGCTTAAGGCTCTTAGGGTCACTTGATTAGCGCTGCTACAGATATATGGTTCAGGCTTAACCTGACTCCCTCCAAAATGGCTGGCCATCTCACTAACAGACAACCTGTCCAGCCATCCAGACTTCACAAACTGCAGAACAGCACCAGCAAGCACTGATGTATCTGTGTTGATATAAGAATCCTGGTGGGAGGAAGGATGTGTCTTTCTCTTCATTAGGTCTTCACCAGTTTTATGAAGAATGCATTTTTTAAGCAGAATGATAGACTTTTTCTTGATTAAATCATGAACAGGTGCAGTTGCAAGACCCAAAACACAGGAACCATTCAAAAACAACATCCTCTGGCAGGACAGATTAAGTGGCATCTGAATTCTAGAGGCTACAAGTAGTTCAAGGAGATCTAGAAAACTGCTCAAGTCATTTGTGGCTTTTGCAGAGATTGGAATATCTTGCGGAATATCAGAATAATAAAACATGATAGAGTTGTAAAAGCCATTGAGTATCTCATCAAGTGGCATTAGAAGCTTCTTCAGGTTACCTGTAACGAAGCATCACCAGGATCAAACAGTGATTATTGCCGAAGAACAGTTCAGCTACTCTGATAAAGTGGATTTTTTTTCCCCACAGAAACAAATACAGTTGCCCCTCCACGTTCACGGCTTTCACTCTCGCGGTTTTGATTATTCGTGGTTTGCTCAGCAAGCACCACATTTAAATCAGCTTCTCTCCCTCGCAGACAAGGGAGAGGAGCCAATTTAAATGGAGTGCTTGCTGAGCGAACAGCACGCCCAACTCCCCGCTCTCCTGGGGCTTGGCTCCGTTTGGAGTGGGCAGCCAAGCCCCAGGAGAGAGGGGAGTTCCCAGGAAAGGCGCTTTTCAGTCACCCCGTGCCCTTCCCAAAGCCGCAATGGAGTGTCGCGGCTTTGGGAGGGTTGGGGGGTGGCTGAAAAGCCTCTCCGCCACTCTCCCTCCACCCTTCCCAACCTTCCCGAAGCAGCTATGGGGCTCTCAATCCCCAGAGCCACTTCGGGAAGACCGGGGGGAGGCCGGCCAACCTCCCATCTGCCCAGCCACTGACCTCCCCAGCCTTCCCGAAGCAGAAGCCAACCTCCTGCCTGCCCACCCACCGACCTCCCCAGCCTTCCCGAAGCAGCTGCGGGGCTTCAAAGCCCCAGAGCCGCTTCGGGAAGGCCAGGCAGAGGCTAGCCAAATTAGCGGTTGCTGCCACCCTGACCTTCCTGAAGTGGATATGGGGCCTGAGAGCCCCATAGCTGCTTCAGGAAGTGCGGCAGGCGGCAGGGGTGGTGGTGTCCAGGCAGGTGGGAGGCTTTTTAGCAACCCCCCGTGCTTCCCCAAGCGGTGATGGGACTCAGAAAGCCCCGTCGCCACTTTGGAAGGGCAGGGGGAGGTTGTGGGTGGACGGGGGGGGAGGCCTTTTTTATTCACGTTCTTTTCACATTTGTGGGGGTCTTGAGCCCCTAACCCCCGCAAATGTGGAGGGACGACTGTTTTCCTCAACCTTCCCTATGAAAATGTTATCCTTTCTAACATTTATGTTCCCAAGACAGGTAAGATGCCCACAATTAATATTTTCAAGTGTGCAATGCTCTTCTGCCCCTACTATCATTTGCAAATTAAATGTACCTTCTTTGCGCAAGCCTTCATTTTTCAAAATTTCTTTTATCATGTTTGTAAGAGTCCACAGGCATTTAGATATCCGGTTGCTACTGGGAAATCCCAACAAAGCCTCTGAGCAAAAAGCAAGCCAGTCACTGTTCAGTAAACGCTGAGGAAGAAAAAGGAAAGAGCATGTCTCCATATTAGAATTCAGCAACCAGTAATCAAAACTGCCAAATCAAGGCAAGAGAAGAATGACGGAAGTCGCAGTGGCTATGGTAACAGGATTTGCTGCCCATGGAAAGGATGAACTTCCCATACTTCATCCCTCTTTCTCCAAATAGCTATCTGCCAAGACTAAGCACTGACTAGGCATTCTCTTCCAGGCCAGGACCTCCATATCTAGTCTGAGAGCTTTAGCCTCATTGTCACTGAAGTACTAACACTGTTTTTGCTATTTCAGAGCTAATGTGGCTGAATTAGCCTCTATGCATACAATAAACCCTGTTCAGGGGAAATAGATTTCTAGGAACAGAAAAGTCTAGAACCTGATACTAAATACAAGGGAATAAAGTACAATTTCCTTCCAACAATGAGAAAAAGCCAGAGTAAGCCCAGCGGATAAGCTAAAAACAGTACAGTTTCTAGATATTGTGGGAAAGGGTCTGCTGTCTAATGGCTTCTTCATCTCCAAGCAATTACAGAATACTGACTCTGACTTGCTCTGACTCTGAATACATAAATTGCCCCACAACTTCCATTATTTATGGGTATAGTCAGAACCCAATAGTTCACACTGAAGCATCCTCCCATCTTTCATACATGCTAAAGTTGAAATAGTCTCAACAGTACTGTATTTTTCTTGCTTGAATAAGTTAAACTCTCCCCCCTTTTTTATTATACTGATGTAAATATAGATTTTTACAAGAATATTTTTGATGACTAAAGGAAAGAAGAATACTTCTATCTTTGCTGTGGAATACCACAGGTATACTTGAAAATGTGGAGGGGGTGTGGGTCAATTTTGGGTGAGAAACCATAATTAGTGGCTACAGAGGGTTGGCCTGGAAGTCTTACAATTAGAGAGCAGTTTGTAGGATACTGCAATTCCATAAACACGTGCCTTAATAAGCTTATTGTATCTGCTAACAATTCAGAAGGCAATTCAGAAACTGAAAAGTTTATCTTGTGTTATGAAGCCCTCTGGTGGATTATTCTGGAATTACACTGTCCATCAAAAAAAAAAAAAAGAAGCTAACAGGATCTCTCTGGCTTTTCTTCGCAAACGAAGATTCAGGAAGGACTCATCCTGCGCTTTCTGCAAGCGCGCTGATGACTGAAAAGGCCAATCCGAGATAAACAAGTCCAGTTGCAGAAAGCACAGCAGAAGGTCTCCTTGAGTGATGTTTCCGGGTTGTGATTCTTTCTGCGTTGTCGTTTCTCTTCAAGACTTGTTTGGCGTGAGGTCTCAAACAAGGCTGCAGCATTGTGGATAGTGTGTCTCCATGCCTCCCGATGTGAGGCCAGGGCGGACCATTGTTGGTGATCAATTTGGCCGAGCCTGAGATGTTGTTTCAGGGAGTCCTTGTATCGCTTTTTTGGAGTGCCCCTCTTACGCTGACCCGTGGTGAGTTCACCGTAGAGTACTATTTTGGGGAGGCGATGGTCCTCCATCCTAGAAATGTGCCCCACCCAGCGCAGCTGTGTTCTCAATATCATGGCCTCAATGCTGGTGATCCCTGCTTGCTCAAGGACAGCAACATTCGTCACATAGTCAGTCCAGTGTATATTTAGGATTGTGCGTAGACAGCGCTGATGAAAGCGTTCGAGGAGTCGTAAGTGGTGGCAATAGGTGACCCATGTTCCAGACCCGTAAAGGAGATTAGACAGTACAATGGCTCTATACGCATTGATTTTTGTGCTTCGCCCCAGGTGTTTATTACTCCAGACTATTTTGTAAAGTCTACAGGATCTAACGTCATGTAGAACAGGCTTTCACACAAAATATCACTGGCTATAAAAAAGATTCTTCATCAGAACACAGACATAAGCCTACAGAGCCTGTGCTTGATGGGGCTATGTGTGAAACCATCAGAGAATCAACGGTGTCTGCATCAGTCACCCATATCCCCTTACCCATATCCCCTTACTGTTTAAAAAAGCATACCAGAGAAACGATCTAAGCTAGTAGAACCTCCCCCCGCCCCCTAAAAGAGTTTTCCATACGCAGGATATTTTCTTTTTACAAAATGGGTATGGATGATTCTAAAAGAAGCCAGCATGGTACAGTGGTTTGAGCACTTACGACTCTGGAGGCCAGAGTTCAAATCTTTGCTCAGCCAAGGAAACCCACTGAGTGATCTTGGGCAAGTCCCACTCTCTCAGCCTCAGAGGAAGGCAAAAGCAACCCCCCCCCTGAACAAATCTTGCCAAGAAAACCCTGTGATAGGTTCACCATAATTCAGAAACAACCTGAAGGCACACAACACCATGGACAATTCAGTCACACAGCACATTCTAAAATGTTATATCACAAACTGTATTTAACCACTTCACTAATTGTTGGTATTAAGTTACTCCAAGCTTATAAAAGGCCACTTGTACAGTTGTCCCTTTGCATTCGCGGCTTTGACACTCACGGTTTTGATTATTCACAGTTTTCCCTCACCCACCGCCTGTCTCCTGGGTCTTCCCTTCTCTTCACAAAGGGAATGAAAGTGTGGGGGGTGAGGCAAAACCTCTTAAACCAGGGAGGGCGAAAGCCCAGCAGACAGCCGGTTTGAGAGATTTTCCCTCACTCCCTGGGCTTCCCTGGGTCTTCAGACAGCCGGTTTGAGAGAGAATGAAGAGCCAGGGAAGCCTAGGGAGTGAGGGAAAATCTCTCAAACCCCTCCTCTGCTGAGCTTTGGCTGCCTTTTCAGGGAGGGCGAAAGCCAAGCAGACAGCCAGTTTGAGAGAGAACGGAGAGCCAGGGAAGGCGAGGGAGTGAGGCAAAACCTCTTAAACCGCCCCTCTGCTGAGCCTTCGCTACCTTTGCAGGGAGGGTAAAAGCCCAGGAGAGGGTGATTGTTATTCGTGGTTTTTTCACATTCACAGGGGTCTGGCAGCCGTAATCTCCGCGAATGTGAAGGGACAACTGTAGTTGCATTTTCCAAGTAAACATTACCTATTCTGAGAGCTTTAGCCTCATTGTCACTGAAGTAGTAACTCTGCTTTTGCAACTAGACAGGAAAACTTTTACAAACTGGAAAGCAGAAAAAAATCACTTACAGGGCACTAATATGCCACAACCAGTACAAATTATATGCATGCCACAGAGTAGTCAACATGTGGAAGGGATGAGATAGCAATGATTTAAGTCTTGCTTTCAAGGCAGTGCTAAAGCATGTTTGGTTTGCTTAAAGAATCTTAAAAGATGGCAGCAACCAATATATCCTACTTTTAATATGAAGAAGCTGAGCATTTTCAGCTTGATGAAAAGTAGACTGAGGAGTGGCATGATCACACTCTAAATATCTCAAAGGGCAGTCACAGAGAGAGGAGGGGGCAGGCCTGTTCTCTGCTACCCCAGAGGGTAAGACCAGGTCTATTGGTCTGAAGTTACAGGAGAGTAGGTTTTGACTGAACAGAGGCTTTTTATTGGGATGTTTTTATTTTATTGTTATGTTAAACTTTTATATGTTTTAAATAATTTTAAATTTTTAAATTGCGATGTTTTAAATTATTTTAAATTGTATTGTATTTTAAATTGTATTGCCCATTTAATTGATGGTTTTGGTGAGCTGCCTTGGGTCCCACTCTGGGAGAAAGGTGGCATATAAATTAAATAAACAAACAAACATTAGAAGGAACTTCTTGACAGTAAGAGAGGTTCAGCAATGGAACCAACTGCCTAGACAGGTGGTGGTGTCTCCTTTGTACGTCTTCAAAAAGAGGCTAGACAGCTACCTGCTGGGGATGGTTTTGCTAGAGATCCTGCACTGAGCTGTGGATTGGATGCAATGGCCCATGAGGTCCCTTCCAAGTTTATGATTCTATAACAAAAATATAGCACTAAAATACCAGAACACCCAAACATATCACACTGTATCCATAAAGCAAACCAACCATTGTTAATTAGCATTAATTGTGTAGGGATGTTAATATTCGATGATTTCATTCTTGCTATTGAGGACAAACTATTCCCACATTTTTCTCCCGGTTTCAGAGAAAACAAATATTTCTGCACAGTTCTCACCTAGTATTCTTAGATCCCATAGTTATTTGGCGGAAATTATCCTGTGCATCAATACATGTGGGGGTTTTATATGAGAACTGTCGGGGGCTGGGGGGGGGGGAAACCACTGTTTCCAGGCAGCTACATGTATGTTTTTGTGCAAAATTGCTGTTTTCTACGCAAAAAACCCCACAATCCTGTACAATAAAAATCTTCCGGAACATAAATCTTGCATATAAAATAGCCATCTTGCACAACAAGATTGTACCTATAATTTGTGGAAGGCTGCTTCTTTTTGCACAAGATTTTTGTTGTGCAAGATTTGTTGTGCAAAATCCTTGCCACAGTATTATTCCTTTTGATTGGGTTTCTCAAGTGTTGGAAAACCCATTTTTTTGGCCAAAAAAAAAAAGAAAAAAAAAGAAAAAAAAAAGAAAAAAAAATGAGTAATGGCAAATATTCCTTCCATCTCTACAACTGAGTTGTCACAACAACCTGTCCAAATGTAACCAAAAAAGAAGGCTCCTACTTCCATGTTCTAACTGAAAAGAGAAACCAGCATCTGCTGGACTTAATCCCCACATACACTGCACTTACCTTTTCCTTGTGTGGCCTATCGTATTTAGATTCTTAGCCATGATCAGGGAACTGTCAAATGGGAGTCTTTTTGGATGAAGGGTGGGGTATAAATTTGTGTTGCTGTTGTGTGCCTTCAAGTCATTTCTGACTTATGGCAACCCTAAGGCAAACCTATCACAGGGTTTTCTTGGCAGAATTTGTTCAGAGGTTTGCCCATACCTTCCTCTCAGACTGAGAGAGTGCGACTTACCCAAAGTCAACCAGTGGGTTTCCATGGCCAAGCGAGGATTTGAACCCTGGTCTCCCAGTGCCATAGTCCAATACTCAAACCATTATACCATGCCGGCTCCCTGGATATAAATACTCAAAATAAATAAGTAGCAGAGCTCCTCAAGGAGGGATTTCTGGAATCTAGGGTTCACTATTCCGGAAGTGTACTCTCTTTTTCTCTCGGCCTTGCCACTTTTGGAATGAACACTGTATCTTTTGAATGAAAGAGGTGGAAAACTGATGCTAAAATTTATCTAGAATTATGGTGAGCCAACTGCAGCATCTGAATAGTAAATAAATGGAAATAGCTGCCTCAAAAAACAGGCCTGTCACTCAGTTAAAAGAAATGCTAGCTGATTAAGCAATCATATAAGCATGAAGAAAACAAGAGTTCTGAAGAAAAAACAATTACTGTTCAAGCAGGAACTAATCCCAAATTTCTGTGTGTGACTCACCTCTTCATTCAGCTGGAAACATACAAGGGAGACCAAACTTTTGGATGCCAAATGAGACAGCTGTTTATCAGAACTACACACGAAATGAATCTGAAAGAAGCGGGAAAGGGGAAAACTGTATATAAGAGTGCCTTAACAAGAAAGCTCAGAAAAGAACATTCATGTGGCTACTGTATATTCCAGCGTACAAGATGACTGGGCATATAAGACGACCCCCCAATTTTCAACTAAAAATCTAGGGTTTGGCATATATTCACCATATAAGACCACCCCCCAATTTGGCTGGCTGGCTGGCTAGTGGAGCCTTGCCAGCTGATCCTCTTTGTTTCCCAACTCACGAGGATCTCCTCGTGAGTTGGGAACGTGAACAGGATCAGCTGGCAGGGCTCTCCCAGCCAGTTAGCCAGCCACAACATTCGCCCCTCTCTTCCACCTTAGGTTGCTCCCCAAAGGGGGTGAAGGCAGAGGAGGGGGCTGAATGAACCCGTTTTGCCTTGGCCACTGCCCATTCCCGCCGTCTTTGTTCCCTTTGCAAAGGGAATGAAGACAGAGGGGATGGGCGGCATCCGTGGCAAACCGTGGCATTCGCCCCTCTTCCACCTTCCAGTCACCCTTGACTCGAAGGTAGAAGGGGCAAAAATACCCAGTTTGCCTCGGCGGCTGCCCATTCCCTCCATCTTCCTTCCGTTTGCGAAGGGAAGGAAGACGGAGGGAATGGGCAGCCACCAAGTCAAACCATGGCATTAGCCCCTCTTTTCAGCCTTCCAGTCAAACTTGACTTGAAGGTGGAGGAAAGGAGCGAAAATGCCCAGTTTGCCTCGGCCACCCCCTTCCGTCCGTCTTGGCTCGTTTCCGAAGGGGACCAAGGCAGGGGAAGCGGGGGCGATTTGCTACGTCAAACTGCTAGTTTTGCCCCTTTCCTCCACCTTCAAGGAAGGTGGAGGAAAGGGGCAAAAATGCCCAGTTTGCCTCAGCAGCCCCCTTCCCTCCGTCTTGGCTCTCTTCCAAAGGGGGCCAAGGTGGGGGAAGTGGGGCTGCCGAGGCAAACCGCTAGATTCGCCCCTTTCCCCCACCTTCCTTGAAGGTGGGAGAAAGGGGCGAAAATGCCCAGTTTGCCTCAGCTGCCCCGTTCCCTCCATCTTTTTGAGCAGCGGCAAACCGCAACGTTCGCCCCCCTCCTCTGTCTTCGGTTGCTCCCCAAAGGGGGAGAAGGCAGAGGAGAGAGGAGAATGAACTGCTAAACACTTTGCCTCACCCCCCTGCCCCATCTCCTGCCTCTTCGCTCCATTTGTGAAGGTTGCGAAGAGGCAGGAGATTGGTAGGCGGGTGAAGCAAAGTATATCCGGCATATAAGATGACCCTCAATTTTGGAGGGTATTTTTGAGTGCTCAAAAGTCGTCTTATATGCCGGAATATGTGGTACATGCTTTCTCAGGATGCCTGGGAATGCCCACTTCCCCATGGGATTGCACTTAGTCTAACATCCTCCCAATTAACAAGGAAGGTGTTAGGTCAGCTGAGAAAAATCCCCAAGACAAGATCTGTGTACCCAAATGATTATACCTGTGTGTACCTAGACAAGTGATAATTATGTCTGTATGTATCTTGCAACCCTTCTTGTATATTCAGGTAATTAGTATGTCTATATGTGTACCAACATAATCCTTACCTAATGATTAACAGTGTATATGTGACCACTACACTATATAAACCAGTATACTGTACCAATAAAGTATGCTCTACCATGACAATCCTAGAGGGTGTTTGAGCATCATTACTACATCTGGTGACCCATACGGGGACCCCATCCTCTCCCAGGCCTCTTCTCTACTTGCCTCACTAGGCATGAGCATCGGTGCACCTCCTCATCAAATTGATCCCCAGGTAAGTATGGGAGCTTCTCTCTCAGGAGAACAGGAGAAGCATGCAGAGGGAATTTTATTTCTTTTACATGAATAGGTTATCATCCTTCCTGGGATGCAGTTCAAAGGCTGGTCCTTGAACTGGGGGCAAAATGCCCGCGGTATCCCCCAAAAGGATCCCTACACCTTAAGGATTGGGAGAAACTAGGAAAGGCATTACATGCAGAACCTAGGGCTTCAATTGAAATCTTGCAGATGTGGCATCTTTGTCACTATGCAGTGGAAAAATCTGGCTGTAAATCAAAAACTATAGAGCAATCCACTTCAACTTATCAATCCACCTTGTTTGTACCTCCACTGCCTGCCACCTCTGCCATTCCAACTAATGGATTACAAAACCCACAAAGTCATAGTGCAGTTCAGGAGATGGCAGAAGAATGTAAACATGACCCTGTCATTCCAGCTAAGGAATCAGCAGAAATGCTTGCCATATGCCACATGGAAACTCAAGATCATCTAGCCAAACCCGTAACTCAGGAAGGAATGGATGAATCTTGTCAGGATGATGGGAATTGCAGTAAGGATAGTGATTCAGATTGGGAAAATCTCGAGCCCTCCAACTCAAAGGATCCAAATTTTGAAACCCCTGTGACTTGCAAACAGGCAATTATCTCCAAACCACACCCTAAACTTCAAGTTGTGGAGAAAATTTCAGTTAGAAATGCAAAACCCTGTTCCAAAGAAACAGAGGCGAGAGAGGCAAGTGAAGTCTTACAAACTCCTGCCCCAGAAGTGGGCCACACAGCATCAAAAGTGATCCACTTCAATGCTACCCCAAAGCAGTTGTGGGGATGGGAAGACAGACCCCCAGAAAACATGAGTCAAGCATTTGCCTTAAGCAGAGCAAGCAATGCTTGTGAAGCTGAGACAGTGGCGCCACATAAGATCGTTGAGGCTGAAAGAGAGTCACACACGCACACACAAGCTTTAGAGAAACTCTTCCTAGAGCATAGAGGTTTCCTTCTATGGACAGACCTACAGGACAGAATACAGGACAAAACATCCAAGAAAAGGGGTGAGTATCAATTTTTGATTGTCACAAAAATTGATTTAGCCCTTATGGAGTCAAAAAAATTGGGAAATCTCAGTATACCAACTTTGTTCCCAGAGCCTCCAGATTTGGAAGGCCCCTGTCTACCAACTTTGAAATTCATGCTGGAAGGTCCTGATTTACCAGATCTGCCCATCTATCTAAACAATCATCCAAATGGGCCCCAAATGGGAAAAGTAAAGATTGAACCCAATGGGAATATTTTGCAAGTCCCTCTCTCATGGGAACCCCTTGGCACAACAGCATGGATACCCACCAGAAAAGGGAATTAGTGTTCAACCCCAACAACAGCAGCTTTTCTCAGGACTTTGGACAAAACCCTTGCTCAGAAAGCAGCAGAAATCACAAATGGAAATGCTGAGGACTGCATCACCCATAAGGCTGCAGCTTCTCAAGTTTCTTTTACAGTGGACACATGCAGCACCATTTTAAACACATTCCTAAGGGTAATGGCTTCAAGTGCCAAACACCACTTAGGTGAAGCACTGCAAACCCCAAAGTTGTCTCCAGACCCCTTTCCCTTTTGAGCACTCCCCTCCTTGAAAGTGTGGCAGAAATCCTTAAGATTCCTGGGAAACCAAGACAGCCAGTGGCAGAGAAATGTAATTTCCTCTCTTCCACCACCACTCTTTTTTCTTTGGGGAAAAGCAGATCTCAAGATGAGACTGCCCCACCTGAAGCTGAGATAGTGTCAACTACAATGATTAGGCAAATCTCCCTTGATTGGAGAAATGTGAAAATTTTTGACAAATGGCATCCCCCTTGAAAAGCAGACGTTTTCCATGAATGTAGTTTTCTCTTTTTGTGAGTGAGAAAACTCAAAGACATTTTGCAATGGAATTTCCCCATAGTGAGTGGAGTCCTGATAATTCACTCATCTGTAAAATAGTGTTGTGTTTGATTTTGCGTCTTTTCCTTCTTATCAATGTAAATGGAGGCATTTGGAACTAGTTTGTGATGTTAGAAATAGCTTTACATTAAAAATGTTTACCTTGCTTGTGATTATGTGTTGGAAGCTAAAGTTGGTTTAGAATTTTATTTAACTTGTCATTCTAATTTTGAGTTAAGGAAACCCTTTTTCCTGGGGCATAATTGCTTGGGGTGGAGATAAATGACCTCAAGGCACATCAGTTTCAAAAACTCATGTTTGGCAGTTTTGAATTTGTTCAATCTGTGTAGAGTCAGAGCATGCATTCTGACACATTAACTCCCTGATCCTTTTCAGTAATAGCAGGTCCATGAAATTTTGCTGCCTGACGTTCCCCAAGGTTACATGTTAACAACTGAAATTTGATTTTCATTAGGATTTTTGTTAAATATAGTAATTGGTTTTAGATATTTTTGCATTCCCAAATAGTTCTTTCACGAACTCTCCCACCTTTGTAAGCAACTTCTGTTGGGAAAGAGAATCCCATTGTTTTAAGGGTATTGCTCTATTTTACATTTGAAATCAGTTTTTTGACTTGTCAATGACCCCTTCTGAATTTTGGGTACCCCAATAACCACTTGTCTCTTTGCAGGTCATAGTAAGTCAGTAGAATGTGTGCTCCCTTTGAGCCAGCAGCAAATAAGCATTAGCCATTCTGTTGTTATTGTTGTTATTATTGTTATTGGTTTCTAGTTTAGTTAAGTGAGTTAAGTCCATGATACTGCCTGATTGTTCTTCAGCTAATATAGGACTAAATCCTGTACAATTTGTTTTAAGTTGCTTCCAAAAATAGGCAATTCTGGGACTACATACCACAGCAAAACAAATACAATATTTCTAATTGCTCTCTTGATTCTCCCCACTGCTGGCGGGGCGGGGCGGGGGACGACCAAATCTCACTGTTGCTTAATCTCATTAACCTACATGTGTTTGTTTTTTGCCTTTATTTCAGAATCATTGTTCTTGTACGTATGTATGCATCCCAGTATAATAGTAATGTAATGGATTTCTTGTTGCAATACTTTAGAAAAATTTCCTATAAGATGTCTACATTATTCCAGGAAAAACTTTTACCTCTGTTTAATGGCTTCATTTATCTCCAACACAGCAAAGTTTACTCTCTGATAAGCTTAGCAGATTTTATCATCTAAAGTGTTACAATTAATTGACATAGGTCTAACATGCATTGCCTTTCCAATTACAAAACAGGAATTTGAATCCACAGTGGTGATACAAGTTGCCTTGGAATTCACAGTTTTTTCTAAGAGATTCAAACCTCTTTTCTATTCCTTTCCAGCCAGGGTAAACTCTGAGGTACTTTCAGATCTTTGGCAAATTAATTATTCGTTTTATTCTTTTTTTCCTTTTTCAGAGATCCATGTTAACCTTTTTGGAAAATTACACCATTTCATGACATTCCTTATAATTCCACAGGTCAAGCCATTGTTGCTTTTAAAGCTTTTTTAAAAAAAACAAACAAAAAGAGAAGAATGTGCTCCCTTAATGGTCATGCAGTCAAACAGCAATTGTATATTGTGCTGTTTTGAATTACTAACAATTTCAGATTTATCGCCTACAGAAGCATTTGACACCTTTTCCAGATTTTTATATCAACAGCTTCCAGAATCCTAAGTGGAACAGCCCTGTGCATCTCCCATTACCTAGGACAAAGCTGCACTGCAGTGGCAATGCCAGAAGGAGCAAATGATGCCAGCTCAAGCAATGGGACTTTGCCATGCTTCAACTTTAAACTTCAACTTCAAACTTCAACCTCAGTTTGATACAAGTCCCCCTCGACAATCACATGGACTAAAGACTCAAAAAGATAACTTGGGGGGACATCAAAAGGACTGATCACTCAAAGCACAAATGATATTGACTGAAAAAAATCAAGGACACCTGAAAACTTGGTTGCAGCAGTCTAATCACTGCCAATTCAATGATGACTGGTTTATTTACAAGTATTTCTGTTACTGCTGAAGAGACTTTGCGTGACTGTTTCTTTATTCAATATATGGACATATCTGGATGTATATCATTTCTGTTTATCTCCTCCATTGTCTTCTAACTCCCTGTTGGACAATTTATACTTAATTAAAAAGGACACTGCCTTTTCCCATTTTTAACTAACAAGACTCAGGAAGAACAGACACCTGAAAATTTAGCTGCTGCTGCTGCACTAGCATTTAATTATTGCCAAACTTGTTGCTTATTGTTATGTTTGCTGTATACCCTGTTTTGATACCATGTTTCCATTGAGTTGCCAGAACATGATTGGCACCCCATTAATTGTTCAATACATGAATATGTATCCTTTAACGATGCTCATATTATGCTGCCCCCTGGATGGTTTTTTACATGTAATGAACACACCTTTTCATATGCACCTGCAAATATTTCTGCTAATACTGATTGTTGCCTAAGTCACATGGCATTGTTATTACCTCATGTCCCAACTCAGCCCTGTTTGACCAAGTCAGTAGAGTTAACAGAGGATTGTAACTCTGAAGTCCACTCATTGTCTAAGGCAGAAAATGTTTCCCTTGTATGTAAACTGTTTAAAAATATGTGTTGCTTTACATTGAATTACAATTAGATGTAGTTAAAATTCTGACACACACACAAACACAAAATACTACAAATATTGCGTTCTCTGAATGTTGGAATCTGTTCACCAGCTGTGCTAATCTAAATTGGCTAAAACTCTTGCGTTCTACATAATCCTCATGACAAGTACGCTCACTTGTCTTGGGTGATTGCTTTCAATGTGCACCTACACTCTTTTCCTTGATTCGGACATGCCCACAAAAGTTTGGTAACAGAGCATTGCCAGCTCTCCCACCAACAATTGGCTAATTTGTCATTTAAATAATAAAAAGGGAGGAGATGTGGCTACATGCTTTCTCGGGATGCCCGGGGATGCCTACACCCCCATGGGATTGCACTTAGTCTAACATCCTCCCAATTAACAAGGAAGGTGTTACGTCAACTGAAAATAATCCCCAAGACAAGATCTGTGTACTCAAATGATTACACCTGTGTGTACCTAGACAAGTGATAATTATGTCTGTATATAAGCAGGGATCACCAGCATTGAGGCCATGATATTGAGAACACAGCTGCGCTGGGCAGGGCACATTTCTAGGATGGAGGACCATCGCCTCCCAAAAATACTACTCTACGGTGAACTCACCACGGGTCAGCGTAAGAGGGGCGCTCCAAAAAAGCGATACAAAGACTCCCTGAAACAACATCTCAGGCTTGGCCAAATTGATCACCAACAGTGGTCCGCCCTGGCCTCACATCGGGAGGCATGGAGACGCACTATCCACAATGCTGCAGCCTTATTTGAGAACTCACGACGAACAAGTCTTGAAGAGAAACGACAACGCAGAAAGAATCACAACCCAAAAACATCACCCAAGGAGACCTTCTGCTGTGCTTTTTGCAACCGGACTTGTTTATCTCGGATTGGCCTTTTTAGTCATCAGCGCGCTTGCAGAAAGCGCGGGATGAGTCCTTCCTGAATCTTCGTTTGCGAAGAAAAGCCAGAGAGATGTATCTTGCAACCCTTCCTGTGTATTCAGGTAATTAGTATGTCTGCATGTACTCCTGTGTACCAACATAATCCTTACCTAATGATTAACAGTGTACATGTGACCACTATGCTATATAAACCAGTCTATTGTACCAATAAAGTATGCTCTACCATGACAATCCCAGAGGGTGTTTGAGCATCATTACTACAAATTCACTTTAGAAACTTACTAATTTTGAGTCAATGCGGGCTTCTTTCAGAATTGTAACAATCTGAAGATACTTCTGCTTTACTCCAATTGCCACGTCTTGATTTTGCACTTTATCAAGTATCATCTTGATCAAGGTTAATTGAAGCAATGTAATTTCTCCAGTATGGTATCTTGAATGGCTCTCATTTTCAGAGGTAATAGGTTTACCATCTATCTTGAAGGCTAGAGAGTCTAGCACAGAAGAGTTCTGAATATCAGATTTGGGAGATAATAGACATGATTCTTTGTTTTTTCCTGACAAGTGTGATGAAACATAAGGCTCTAGGAGATCTGCACACTCATGGTTGTCTTTTGCTAAGGGGGCATCTACCAGCACATCATCATACATCTGCTTAAGGAGGAAAAAAAGAGTCCCCATTGTGGACCAATCTGGTATCTTCAGTAATTCTGTATGCATTCACATTATGGTGATAAGGACAGTTCTTCAATAATTGCTTTCTTCGAAGTAGAAGAGGCAAGTTCATAATTTTGTGCACATTTTTCCCTGGTGTGCCTAGAATAAAAGAATATAACAGTGCATAAGATCAGTAAGATGAGAATCTTAAACTAGTGAGATGTCTGAACAATTAGGAATAGTTTAACTGGATATTAATAGCACACTTAAGATTAATAGCACAACAGTAAAGTCCCATACAGTCAACTCAGACACAATTCTTAGTTATCACCAAATAAATGTGTATGTGATTGTGTATGCTGTACTTCTATATGCACCTACCTTGGAAACAAGCCCTATTAACAGTGTACTTTTACTCAGTCTTATACCTCACTTAGTTTAATGGGGCTTATTGTTAGGTAACCGCATACAGAAGTACAACCTAAACCTGATATTATACAGTAACAACAACAACAACAACAACAATAATTTATTTATATTCTGCCTTTTCCCTAGGGAATCAAGGAGGAGCACAACATAATTACACTTGCCCCTCCACATTCATGATTTTCACATTTGCGGTTTCGATTATTCATGAAAAGCCTCCCGCCTGCCCTCTCTCCACCCCAGTCCCTTCCCAAGGAAGCGAAGGGCTTCTCACGAAGCCTGTTACTGCCTTGGGAAGGGTGTGTGTGAAAAGCCTCCCTCCCACTCGCTCTCCACCCCAGTCCCTTTCCAAGGCAGCAATGGGCTTCTCACGAAGCCTGTCGTTGCCTTGGGAAGGGGGGTGGAAAGCCTCCCTCCCAGACGCTCATTTCTTATTTGCGTTTTTTCACATTTGTGGGGGTTGTTTGCCCCTAATCCCCGCGAATGTGAAGGGATGACTGTATAACAATAAAATATTATAAAAATAAAAGCTCAGAGTTAAAAATATCCCATCTCTCCCCCAATCATAAAAACAATAAAGAACAATAAAATAGAAATAAACAGCAAAATATATTAAAATTACAAATACAAATTCAATAAAATTGTGGGTATATTTGTTTTTGCTTTTATTTGGAAGGTTAATCGGGAAAGGCCTGCCGGAAGAGATCTGTCTTAACAGCCTTTTTAAAGGGCTCTAGGGAGGTAATATGACGGATCTGTGAATTATACACTTGCAAATGAATTCCACCTAGGGGGAGGGGGGATTTCCAGCAGATAATGGTCCATCAACCGACCATTAGCCAAACAGACACTAACGAGCCTTGCATTTCTATACCCAGAAACTAACCATTCAAATACACACATTTACATAACCTCCCCAACAGGGGTTCACAGTATATAACCCCCCCCCACACACCCCTACCCAACCATTCTCTGAAGATGCCAGCCACAGATGCAGGTGAAACGTCAGAAAGAAACTCTTCCAGAACACGGCCTCACGGCCCAGAAAAAACCCAAGGAAAATTTATGGATGCCGCCGTGAAAGCCTTCGATTTCAGATTTATTGGAGTGTTACATTCAATGTATGGAATAGATACATTGTTATGAATATAGATTGACTCTGTTACACGTAACTTAAGTCTATTGCTATTGGGGGGCTCTGCACTGACCGTTACCTGTCTGTCTCTGCTCCTCTCTCTCTTTTTCTCTCAGGCTGGCCCAGCTGCCACTACTGCCTGGTCTTCCACAGGACCGGTTTAAGGAATTTTGGGGCCCCCCCTGCAATGCTTTATTTTGGGGGCCCCACATGTTTATCTCAGGTCAATGTAACCTAACTCAACCCAAGCTATTCACAGTACAGGATACTCAGATTATTACTAATAATGTTTTTTTCAGGAGGAGGGTTACTATGGGGGCCCCCACAATGATGCCCCCCCCTAAGGATGCTGACGCTGCTGGTGCCTTAAACCAGCCCTGGTCTTCCAGGTTTTAGGACTTCGACTCCCAGAATTCCTCAGCATTGGCCATATTGGCTGAGACTTGGGAGTTGATGTCCAAAACACCTGGAAGGACCAAAGGTTGAGAACCACTGTTCTAGCCAGAAGGCAGATGCAGTGCAGAGTGGGGGGTGAGTCCTGGCACCTTAAGGTCTGTTAAGGAAGCTAAGAGTAAATACCCAGAAACCCCCTCTCCCAGATTTTGCATAACTGCAGTAAGAATTAAGGAAGCCTGAAAATTATAGCAAGCTGCTGCTCTCTTGAACTGAGGGGGAGAGATTTGCATGCAGCCCCCTCCCTTTTGCCTGGAGCTGAGCCCAGCAAAGCTGAGATTCTGCACCCTCATCTCCCACAAAATGGAGATCACCCCCCCACACACAAAAAGTGTAAACTCGGGGGAGGCAAGCTCTGAGATCTCCCAACCTCTACCTAAGACTCGCCACATCAACGCCAAACCAAAGAACAAGATCCCCACTAACCCCACCGTTGCTAGGCAACCAGCCCCAGCAGCCAGGCCCCGCCATCGCGACACTGTCGCAAAGCCTCGACCCGAACTTTACGGCAGAGAGAGAGAAAGAGAGAGACCTTTTAAACAAAACAATAGCAAACCCGTTTCTGAATTGTAGGCAAAACATCCGCCATAGACATATGTTTTTAAAAAAAGTAGTGACATCAACTTCCGGTCATATTGCTTCAACTTCCGGCCATAGAACCATAGAGAGAGACAAAAGTGAAGAGTGATTCCAAGTGAGCCCAACTTCCTGTCTGGAATGGAAACCGGCTATTAGCCATTATTCTCTCTATAGAAGGGAAGGGAGGAAATAGTACCGCTCTCTCTGTCTCACTCACTCACCTCTATGGTTCTTAAGCCCTTTCCCTACTCTTACAGTTGTCCCTCTGTATCCACGGATTTGGTATCCACGGATTTAAGTATTCACAGCTTGAAAATATTCTTAAAAAATAATAATTCCAAAAGCAAACCTTGATTTTGTAATCTTATATAGGGGACACCATTTTGCTATGCCATTGCATATAATAGGACTTGAGTATCCACGGATTTTGGTATCCACGGTGGGATGTGTCCTGGAACCAAACCCCACCAAATATGAAGGGACAACTGTATTCCCTGAAACAAGCCTTAAACAACAACAACAAAAAAATAAGATGGCAAAATCAAGGTTTGCTTTTGGAATTTTTTTTTTTAAAGAATATTTTCAAGTTGTGAATACTTAAATATTTAAATACAAGCCTTAAAAAAAAGTTAATCGGTTGGATACCGGAAATGTCTTGGTGAAGCCTTTGCCATCGGGAGGACTGTACCTCTTGGGTGTACGTGTGAAAAAACGAAGAGATAGAGAAAAGCAAAGAAGGAGGGGAGGGGGAGAAAAACCTGGGCGGACCTTTCAGAACGTTCGGCTTCGGCCAATCACGGAGTGAGGAGGCGGAGCTTGGGAGCAGAGTGCGGCTTGCTGATTGGCTGCGAGCCCAGGTCAGCCCCTGCCTGGTGACCCTAAGCGAAGAAGAGAGAGAGAGAGAGAGAAAGAGAGAAAGGAAGAGATGGAGAAAAGTGAAGGAGGAGGGGCGGGAGGGGGAAAAAACTTGGGCGGAGCTTTCAGAACGTTCGGCGTCGGCCAATCACGGGGTGCGGCGCGAGGCGGAGGAAGCGGAGCTTGGGTGAGGAGTGCGGCTTGCTGATTGGCTGCGAGCCCAGGTCAGCCCCTGCCTGGTGACCCTGAGCGAAGAAGAGAGAGATTGAGAAGGAGAGGAAGGAAGGAGGCGGCAGCAGCAGTGGCAGCAACGGCTGCGGCTTTTCTTCAGTCAGCCCAGGCGAAGTCTTATCCCCCCCGCCGCCTCTCGCTTTCTTTGACTTTTATCACCTCCTCACCCTGGGCAGCCGCCTCCTTCTCCTCCTCCTCCTCCGCCACCGTCCTCGGCTCCCTCCTCTCCTATTCCTATGAGGGGGAAAGTGAGTGAGCGAGTGAGGCGGCGGTGGAGGCTGGGCCGGGCCTGAGAGGAAGAGAGAGAGAGTGAAGCAGAGAGACTGACAGACAGGTAACGGTCAGCGCGGAGGGTGGGGCTTAGCCGCCCCTTTTCCCCCAATAGCCGGGAGGGGGGAGGCAGGTAGGCTTAGCTGTGGCTACTGTTGGTGGTGGTGGGTGACCGCCTTGCTCACAGTTCCCCACACACTCCTCAGTGGGCGCCCAGGTGAGGCTCTTTGGGCTGGGAGGAGGAAAAAGGGTGTGAAGGCTCCCGCTGTGGCCAGTTCTGTGATGCAGCAGCTAAAGAAGCCAATGCGATTCTAGGCTGCATTCATAGGAGTATCTTTATCTCTATATAATTCTCGTGAGTTTGATGCCTTTCCCAGTGTGCTGATTGGCTGCTCAGGAAATACACCCAGCCAATCCCCACCCACATGCAAACTCTTAGGGCTGGGAGGGCGAAAAAAGGGTGTGAAGGCTCCCTCTTCAACACCATGTGCCCACTTCTGTGATGCAGCAGCTAAAACATCCAATACGATTCTAGGCTGCATTCCTAGGAGTATCTTTCTCTCTATATAATTCTCTTGGGTATGTTGCCTTTCACAGTGTGCTGATTGGCTGCTCAGGAAACACACCCAGCCAATCACCACCCACATGTAAATTCCTTCTCCACCTTACTACAATCCACTCCCATCTGTGGTCCAGATTGGGACCCATGAAGTTAACTGGTGGTGGTGAGACACCGCTACTGCTGCTGCAACAGGACCCAGGCAGTCAACTGGTGGTGATGGCAGCAGTGGTGGTGGCAGGACAAAAGAGGGAGTCACCCTCAGCAATTCTGGGGAAAGTGGGAAATGCTGAGAAGGGGGAGGAGGAATTAAAATCCACCAGCCTACCTTACAGGGTTGTTGTGATGTCTACTGGGCATTTGGGAGGATTTTTTTAAATGATGTATGGTACACTAAGTCCAGCTAGTAGTGTCTAGATCAGTGTTTCTCAACCTGTACATCCCCAGATTTTGTTGGATTCAGTTCCCAGGAGCCCTCTGAGGGCTCATCTTGACAGCCAGGTGGTCCTCCCCAGTCATTAGTGAGGCTGTAGGATTGAACTCACAGCCTCACTAATGACTGGGAGGACCACTTGGCTGTCAAGGTGAGACCTCAGAGGGCTCCTGGGAACTGTAGTCCAACAACATCCGGGGACCGACAGGTTGAGAAACACTGGTCTAGAACAAGACAAGTAATGGTGCCACTCTATTCTGCTTTGGTCAGACCTCACCTGGAATACTGTGTCCAGTTCTGGGTGCCACAATTCCAGAAGGATATTGAAAAGCTGGAACGTGCCTAGAGGAGGGCGACCAGGATGGTGGGAGACCTGGAAGCCATGCCCTATGAGGAGCAGCTTAGGGAACTAGGTATGTTTAGCCTGGGGAAGAGAAGGTGGCGCAGTGGTTAAATGCCAGTACTGCAAGCCACCACGTTGCAAGTTCGATTCCAGCAGGCTCCAAGGTTCACTCAGCCTTCCATCCTTTCGTAGGTTGGTAAATTGAGTACCCAGCTTGTGGGGGGCAATTAGCTAACACACATTGGAAACTGCTTAATGCAGTGTAGATGTGTAAGCCGCTCTGATAGCCTTGTGGCTGAAGAGCGGGGTATAAATATCTAAATAATAAATAAAAAAAATAAAAAGGTTAAGAGGGGACATGATAGCCATGTTTAAATATTTGAAGGGATGTCATGCTGAGGATGGAGCAAGCTTGTTTTCTGCTGCTCAAGAGATTAGGACACAGAACAATGGGCTCAAACTACAGGAGAAGAGATTCCACTTAAACTGGGAAGAACTTCCTGATAGTAAGAGCTGTTCAGAAGTGGAATACACTGCCTGGGAGTGTGATGGAGTCTCCTTCTTTGGAGATTTTTAAACAGAGGCTGGATGGCCATCTGTCAGGAATGATTTGATTGTGTATCAAGGCATGGGGTTGGACTGGATGGTCCTTGTGGTCTCTTCCAACTCTGTGATTCTATGAACACATATCAAAGGGGTGATTGTATAAGTGGCTTCACCCTGTTTTCCTTCTCCACTTGTCAGTTGTTTTTCTAAATCTATTTCTCCCCTATTATTATTATCCTGTGTATGTTGCACATCTAGATATTAATAGCACACATAAGATTGACAAGTGCAATAGTAAAGTCCCGTACCATCCACTCAGATACAATTCTTAGGGATCTCCAAGTAAAGGTATAATGTGATTGTGTATGCTGTACTTCTATATGCATCTGCCTGCAAGTAAGCCCCATTACTCCGGCTTGGGAAATAAATAAACCTGACAGCGAAAGAGGTGCCCACCTTGGCTCTCCCCCTCTTCAGTGGATGCCCAGATGAGGCTCTGTGGGCAGGAAGGAAAAAGGGGGACCTCTGCTTAAAGAAGTGTTTAAGAGGTGACTGAATAAGTGGCTTCACCCTGTTTTCTTTTGCCACTCGTCAGTTGTTGCTTTTTTTAAAAAAAATTGACTTCTCCCCTAATTATTATTATTGAGTGTATATGATTTGTATATGCTATACTTCTAGATATTAAATAGCACACTTAAGACTGACAGCAGAATAGTAAAGTCCCATACAGCCTACTCAGAACATAGTTCTTAGTGATTCCGAAGTAAAGGTGTATTGTGATTGTGTATGCTGTACAGTTGTCCATATTCGCTGGGGTTCGGCTCCAGGACCCCCGTGGATACCAAAATCTGTGAATGTTCAAGTCCCATTATATGCAATGGCATATCAAAATGGTGTCTCTTATATAAGATGGCAAAATCAAGGTTTGCTGTTGGGATTATTATTTTTTAAAGAATATTTTCAAACCGTGAATACTTAAATCCATAGATACCAAATCCATGAGTACGGAGGGACAACTGTACTTGTATATGCATCTACCTACAAGTAAGCCCCATTAATAGTGTCCTTTTACTCAGGCTAGGGAAATGAGGGGATTATTCCTTCTCACTTTGAGTTAGGGAGATGGAATAATGAACATGTAACTTAGCCTACTTGCCTCTAGCAGAACAGAACAGAGGATGAGCCCTGCACCACCATTTTTGTTTATCAACCTGGGTAGCTTATTTACATTGTGCTGTAATTTTTGCTTGGATACTTCATTTTATCAGTGGCTCTTAACATTTTATTTACTAGGGACCCCCTTTTAATATCTTTTGTTGCTATGGTCCCCCAAGACTTAACTCAAGATTTAAAACTTTACTAACAACAATAACAGAATTGTTATTAAAAATAATAATCCCAACATTAAGCCTTCCCTCAGAGGCACTGGATGGAGACTTTTCTCCTGTTTCTTCCTGCAAGCTTGTGGCTGGAGCAGATTGAATGGCAATGTGCAGGCCAAGTCAGCCAGCTTTTGCCTTGCATCCTGCCACATGGCATTCCACTGCAGGCAGGACATGGGCCAAGCAGCCTTCAAGCCTTTGCAGACTACCTGTGAGGACATTGAGGCCCCCAGACCGCAGGTTAAGAACCACTGGTGTATGCTGTACTTCTGTATGCATCTGCTGGGAAGTAAGTCCCATTAGCAGTGTACTTTTACTCAGTCTTGGGAAATGAAGGGATTATTCCTTCTCACTGAGTTGGGGAGATGGAATAATGAACATGTAACTTAGCCTATTCGCTTCTAGCCAGAAGGTAGATGCAGTGCAGAACAGGACAGAGGGTGAGCCCTAGCACCACTGTTTTGTTTATGAATCTGGGCAGTTTATAAGCATTTATATTGTGCTGTAATTTTTGCCTGGATACTTCAATTTATCAGTGCTGATAACTTATTTTCTAAGGCAGTGGCTGTTAACCTTTTCCTTATCAGGTATTCCCTTTACATATCTTTTGTTGCCGAGGCCTCCTCCAAGATTTAAAAGCATAATAATACAGTAGGATACCCGTTTCTGCTGGGGATTGGTTCTGGGGGTGGGGGACTGTGGATATTGAAAACCATGGATAATAGTGAACATCATTGAAAATAATGGGGCCTCTGGTATAAAATACCATAGAGTTGCCTTGGAGGACCTAGAAAATGGCTAGAGAGGACACATTTTCTAGGAAGACTATGGTAGGTGTGCTGTTTTGTGTCTTGTGGATGGATAATTGAATCATTGGATAATGAATCAGTGGATACGGGGATCCTAGTGTAATGATGATGATGATGATGATAATAAGCTATTATGCCTAATAGTAATACAATTGCTCCATCCATTAAACCTCCATCAGAGGCTCTGGAGGGAGAGGGGAGACTTTTCTCCTGTTTCTTCCTGCATGTTTGTGGCTGGAGTGGATTGAATGGCAATGTGCAAGCCAAGCCATCCAGCCTTTGCCCCTGTCATGTGGCCACACCACTGCAGGGAGGAGGTGGGCCAAGCAGCCTTCAAGTTTCTGCTGGGTCCCCGGACCACAGGTTAAGAACCTCTGTCCTAAGGGTTTAGGAAAGCAATAAGTACCCCCCCTCCCCTAGCAAAAGCCTTAATCCTGGTATTCTTTTTGGTTTTGGACAGGCCTGAGTTCCGTTGAGTTCACATCAGGGTTTACTTTCATGTTAGTGGGGTTAGAGTGACTTCTATAGGTTCATTTATCTTAGATCTTAGAATGTAGTGGTTGGTAGTGTGGGGGAAAGGGTAATGAGATACATAGTAAGTCCACTTCATTGTAGGGCTTAGAGGATTGGCGGAGAATGCAGAGCCTTTTTTTAAGGCAGAGGAAGGGATGGAAGGAAGATGTTTTCTCTTGGAGAACTGGAAGGATGGTGTGGTGAATTAATGGGGAGGTGAATAGGATTAAATAATTAAACCTTCAGAACTCTGAAAGCTGTGGAAGTGGTGCAGATTAGTGGAGGTGAGCCTCTTTCTCATGGTTAATTCCCAAAAGCTGGAAGGTTATGAAATTGGGAAGGAGAGGAGGTTCAATTTTGAGAAACAGAGAGCAGAAATGAACCTCTAAGGTAGACTGTGTTTTACTGTTAAGCCACTTACCTGGGAGGATGAAAGTGAAAGGAAAGCATGACTTTTTTTAGAGGAAATAGAAGCCTTCCCTAATCATTTTTACAGGCTTGGATATGTAACATGGGGTGGAATTCTGCACAGGAAAAACAGAGAAGGTCTGAAAAGTTATGGTGATTGCCCCCACTTCCACCAGGTTTCACATGCTGTGAAAGGTGGGACACTTCACACCTTTCATCCTCAGAGAAGCAGGAGAGTCATTTTCAGGTGGGAGTGTTACAAAGAGTAACTCCTTTGTAACTCTTTTTTGTTCTGATTATTAATATCGGTCATTCACAAGGAGGTGTAGCTGAAAAGGGGACCCACTGTGTAATTGTAGGTCTCTTCCCACTAAAGACAGCTTTTCCCTGATTCATTGTGTTCCGTTAAACTGCATGCATGAAATGACACTCACATTCTAGTGCATGTGTTCAGTGTTCTTTTTCCAAGACTGTGATTTTTTTAAAAAGAGAACTTCTGTCTAGGTTGCTGTTGTATTTCTCCTTCTTAAGCATCATTTATTTGTGTGTGTACAGCAAAGTAATTTACAAAGTAGCTAGTAAGGTAAAGATATGTAATTGAATACCAGAGTCAGGATTATCCATGGCATAATTTCTTTTTCTTTTTCTTTTTTTAATATATTTTTTATTTCCAAAACTCTCTTCCGTAAAACTTCAAGTGCTTACAATACATATTTGGCTTTATCAGGTTCACATAAAATTAACAGTTTAACCATCTTTAACATTGTCATTGCTTTTCATTGTATTACGTTTGAACTTAAACCAAATATCCAAATATACATCCCAAAAGCCTTCTCTTTCTGTTAAACATATAATTTCCTCATCCCCATTTCCTAATTACCTATTTCTTCCCATTTTGCCTTCCTCCTGCTGGAATATATTTTAATCTCAGATTTAAACCTTGTTTTCCCTTTTTCTTGAATTGCTCCATCTTCTCCTGATTGTAAATTATTCCATATTTTGTAGAGTTGACCTGTTAAAATGTATTTTCTACTTATAACTGTATTCTCCCACTATAAGTCAACTAATCCATGGCATAATTTCTATGTGTGGTTGTGAAAGCTGAACAATGAAGAAAAATGGCAGGGAGAAAAAATCAGCTGATTTGAAATATAGTGCTGGGGAAAAGTTTTGCAGATGCCAGGGACTGCTTAAAATACCTTTAAATGTGGGTCCAAGAGCAAATCAGGCTTGAGCTGTCACTAGAGGTCAGTATGACTTAATTGCAGCTATCATACTGTGGACAAATCATGAGACAGATGACATGATTCACTGGAAAAGATTACAGTCTGCCCTCTGTATCCATGGGTTCTGTATCAACGGATTCAACCAACCACAGAGCAAAAATATTTTTTGAAAACCAGTGCAGGACATCTCATCTCTTCCCCGCCTGCCCTATGGTAACCTCCAAGAGGACAGTGGCAGAAGAACCTGCTGAGGTGAGGGAGGGGGAGGAAGAAAAGAGTGGGACACTTGGAGTGGAACCCCAGTAGGTTTACAATAAGTTGAAGCTTAGTGAAGGCCAGGGAGCTGCCCTGGAGTCTCTTCCCATGGTGGCTGACACACAAGGTGGGCGGGCAGCCAGCCAGCCCGCCTGCCCCTTTGCCACTGGTTGACAGGGTGGGGACTTGAACATCCATGGATTTTGGCATCCGTGTGGGCACCTGGAACCAATACTCTGGAGGGCTGACTATATATACAGCTTGGTGAAGTTGAAGGTGGTAGGAAAAGTGAAAGACTACACTACAGGTGGATTGACTCATTAAAGCAAGCCTTGGCTCTAGGTTTATAAGACCATAGCAGGTTTGTCAATAACAGAATCTCTTGGAGGTCTCTTGGAGGACAGTTAACTTTAGCTCTTTGCTTTGCCCTTCATATTAATCCCTGTGTCTGCATACATCACATCCACATGCTATTTTCTCCTCCAACATTTCTTCCTTCATCCTTTATATTTGAGTATTAGATACCGTAGGTGTGTTGATTAGATAATCTGATATCATTGTAGTGGCTATCACTGTTTGAAGTAGATTTGAATCATAGAATTGGAAGAGACCACAAGGGCCATCCACTCCAAGCCCCTGCCATGTAGGAATACACAATCAAATTGTTCCCGACAGAATGGTCATCCAACCTCTGTTTAAAAACCTCCAAAAAAGGGGACTCCACCATACTCTGAGGCAGTGCATTCCACTACTGAACAGCTCTTAATATCAGAAGTTCTTCCTAATGTTAGGTGGAATCTCTTTTTGTGTAGTTTGAACCCATTGCTCCATGTCCTAGTCTCTGGAGTGGCAGAAAACAAGTTTGCCCCATCCTTAGTATGACATCTCTTCAAATATTTAAACATGGCTTTTTGTACGTGGAAACTGTATGAAAAAACTTTCTTGTCCTATATTCTTCATGTTTTGCCATAGGATGTGTGATAATTAACTTTGGTTTCTATTTACAGTATTTAGTAAGATTCAAATAAATGGCCATTTACGGAATGATTTGAGATGATGAATTCCTTCAAGGAGTTTGTTGTCTGAATCTAGATGTGAGGAAAATAACATCAGAGGCAAGAAAATCTGTGAAGTGGAGATACTCTTTTAATCTGAGTCTGGACTGAATCATGCCTAGCTCACAGAGGACATAGAAATAGAAACTCTTTAAAATCCAGTATAGAAAGGGCAGTATGACATAGTGACAATAGCAATACATTTTTGAGGGAAAGTAAATCACCCTTTTTACCTGTGTCATAAGGAGTGAAAGCTCATAAGTAATACATTTCTGGACAGCAAATCTGATAATCCCCTATTATTATTGTGCCAGCTAAGGCTGATGGCATCTCTAGACCCAAAACTTCTGGAGGGCCAGAGCTGCCCACTTGATTAAAGCAGTGATTCTGTAGCTTGCTGCATAGGCTACTCTGGGTGAGAGGTAGGGGGCAGTTGGAAGGTGAGAGTTAGGACCTGGAAGCACTTAAAATCTTCCTTGGCTTATCTAGATAGACAGTTTATCCCGGATTCTCCCTGTGATGCAGTCCAAATGATGCAGGACTCTTGCCCCAATTTGCCTTCAGACAATCCTGACAGGGGAAACTGGGGTAAACTCTTTTAAAACATTTCAAAATAAGCCCCGGGAAAACCCTGATGGGTCAGAAGCAGGAACGCAGGAGTCTGTACCTGCATAGTGTGCTGTATCATGTTGCTGCTCTGAAGCCAGGAAGGAGGCCCCAGTATTTGATCAAGGACCCCTGCATGTGACCAGTCTTGATCACATGCTGAGGGCTTCCTTCCTGGCTTCAGAAAGGGTGATGCATGATGGTGGCGGAGGCGCACGCCAATACCGCCTGGCACGTGTGTGCAGACTTCTGCCTTTTTTGTTGTGGGTGATCTGGGCCAGCTCCAGGGCCAGAATTCTCCAGCTTTTGGAAGATGGAGTGTTCTGGCCAATGTAGCCAAGCATTAGAATTTTCATCACCAGCCGAAATGAGGGCTGGTTGAATGACCCCCCCCCTCCCCGTGCTCCAAGCAGAGTATTACTCGTTGGTTTTCTTGTTGGAACGACTGCATCCCTAGTACTTCATCATACCAACCTGAGTTGGGAAGGACATCGGCTTTATTATGTTAGTTCTCGGGCAATTGTGTCTATGGGACAATTTTGCTTATCATTTCTATTGTTAAGGTCAATAAACAATTAGTATTGCAGTTAGTAGAGTCTCACATATAGCAACAGATGGAATGAGAAATTTTCATTCTCTGAGAGAGGGGTGATGCGGGTCCTTCAGGTCTGGGTTTCGTCAGTCACCACTCAGGTGTAGCAGGAAGTTACATCAAGCCTCTTGATATTCAAATTTCTTTGTCTTCATCTCCTCCATCCTGGAGCCACGAGGCCAGTTCTAACTTCCTGCTTCGCCCAGTAGGTAGCTGAGAAATCTCCTCCGTCTGGAATTTCTATTTTCCACCTTTGTTTTACCCTTTTATCTACTTTCTCTCTCCTTTTCCCTTACCTTCTCTTTTCGAATTTCCCGCCTCTAAACAAACAAACAAACAAACAAACAAACAAAACAAAACAAAACAAAACAAAAACAACAACAAAACAAAAACACCCCCCCCAAACCTCCTCTCTCCGCAGCTGCTCAGTCGGCTCTGGCCTGCTCTCTCTCTCACTTCCCCCCTCCCACCTCTCTCTTCGGTTTCCCTTCTCGCTGAGGCCATGCAGGCCCAGGAGATCCTCCAGCAGGCGGGGAAGGACTCCGGAGTGGCCGGGGATGTGGTTCTCGACTGCGGCCACTCCGAGGACGCAGAGAGCGCTGCTGGGGGAGCCGCGGTCGCCATTGCTGCCGCTGCCGGCTCCCACATGGGCGTCCCTCAGAGGGACGCGGCCCGGAAGGCACACCAGGCCATCGTGGCTGGGAAGGCCTCCGATGGCCAAGCGGCAGCCAAGCCATGGAAGAGGCCAGCACAGCCCAGGAAGAAGCTGGCCTCCGACGCCTCCAACGGGGCCGTGATGGATCCTCCGTCCCTTTGGAGCGCATGGCATGCGCCAGGTCCCTGCTGCCAGGCTTGGACGGGGGTAGGAGCCCCCCAGAAGGTACAAGGGGCCCTTGGGGGGAGCGGGGACGAACTGCCCCTTCCCCCACTCATCGTGCCCTCCCTGCTTTTGGGGACGGCGCACCTTCTGCCTCCCTGGAGGCCAAGCGGAACACCGGAGGGGGACGGTGGGAGCGAGGACCCACGCTCCCACGCGGAGCCTTCACCATCCACTGGGCCCCAGACACCCGCCGCCACTGCCATGGGGGAGGGGGACACACCGCATGGGGAACCCCAGCCGTCGACGGACCCCACAGCGGGGAGCAGCCAGGCCCTGGCCCAACAGACCCAGCCCCCACCGAGCCTGGGCACGGAGGGCAGGCCTTACAGGCCTCAACTCCCCAAGCACCCCCCCCACAGGTTCCAGCCTTACTGGACGCAACAACTAAGGCCCTGGCCCCCCAACCTCCACTCCCCCCGGCCTTGCCGGCCCAGGTGCCATCCCAACAGCGCCAGCTGCCCGTGGTGCTCCAACCATTGCCCCAACAGGCAGTGTCCAATCAGGCGCAGCAACTGCTGGTTTACCAGGCCTTGCCACCACAAGGGCTGGCGAGCCAGACCCTGAGCATGGGCAACCAAACACAGGTTTTCCTCCCACCAGTGCCCCAACCTCAGCCTATTCAGGCGGTGGGGTTTCAGGCACAGTCCTACCAGGCCCCAGCCCTTCAGGCCCCCACGGGCTATAACAGCCAAAACCACCACGGTATCCCAGTGGTTTTTTTTTATCATTCCAGTGGGGAGGAGTCCGATATTGAGTGGTTGGCCGCTCAACCACCCAAGGCCAGGGAGAACAGGCCTACACAGCAGGGGGGTCGCAGAAAGCATAAGGGTGCTATTAAGGCAGCCCTGCAGCTGCTTTCAAAGGCATTGCTCTCAGACGAGGATTCGTCAGAAGAGCCCGGCACGAGTGCCTCAACCTTGGGGGTTCCCCCCAAGGACCAGGTGAACAACGCGCAGCCCCACCAATCCGCAGGACCGGGCAAGGCCAAAGCTAAGTCCGTGTCCAAGGGCCCCAGGATCCCAATGAGAGGTGCAGATGTCCTGGTCAAGAAGAGGAAGGATCCTACCTCCACCCACTCCTCTGCAGAGTCCCTTCCACCCTCGGATGAGGAACGCGCCCTCACTGACATCGTCAGGCCGTCTGGGACCCACGATGATGCGATCCTAACCGACAAGGAGGAAGGCGAAATTTCTGATTCCGAGTCAGCGGACCAGGACCACTCGAATCGCCTCTTCCAAGGAGAGTGGTATGTCCCTCTCCTTACTAGGATGATGTCAACCCTAGAAATTACACCTACAGACACAGATCAAGCTCCATCGACATCGCCGTCCAACAAGAAGATCGCTGCAGTGATGCGCACCTCGCGCCCAAAGAAGCCGGAGCTACCCTTCCCAGAGGCCTTCTGATCCCTGGTAACCGACGAATGGGAGAAACCTTCTATGGGAAGGCGGGGCACCACTGTAGCACAGAAATATTACAACACCAGCCAACGTTTTCTGGACCTCCTAAAGCCTCCAGTGGTCGACAATCCGGTTGTGTCCCTTGTCTCAAATTGTCTGGCTCCTAAGGAAGGAGAGGGCTCCCTCCGGGACCCAGACGAGAAAAGAACTGACGCAGCCATCAAGAAGGCCCACGACTCCGCGGCATGCGGGGTCAGATCCACACTGGCCATATCTCTCTTTTCCAGAGCGGCGATAGTGTGGCTGCAAGAGCTCATGGAGATCCAGGAGCTCGACCCAAATGTGCTGCACAAGTCTCTGCTTAGGTTCCTGCGTACCCTCTTCTTCATAGCAGATGCGGCACAGGACGCCATGATTTTTTCTGCCCGCGCGATTGGAGCCCTCACTCTGGCCAGGAGATCAGTCTGGCTAAAGCACTGGCAGGTGGATACTCCTACCAGGGCAGCATTGGCTTCAGCGGCCTTTAAGGGCCTTAAACTGTTTGGGGAGGAGGCCCTGAAGGGTATCCTCGTCGAGACAAAGGACAAAAAGTTGGCTATGCCCTCCACACTCAAGAAGTCAGATAAGAAGAGTGGCAGACGTCCTTTTCAAACTTCTCGTCCCTTTCGTTCCTTTAAAGGATTTGGGAAGCAGCGAAACTACAATTCTTTTTGCCCACCATGGGTTAAGCCAAACTACGTCATCAGACAGAACACTGGATCACAGCCCAACAACAGCAGAAGGGGAGGCTCCAACGCTCAGCGTGGAGGTTCCTGACAACAATCCTGACTCGGGGTCGCCCCCAGTGGGCGGCCGCCTCAGTCTGTTCCTCGGGCCTTGGTCGAACTCGACAACGGACAGGTGGGTCGTCTCAACAATTACCCACAGGTACAAAATCAAGTTCGACTCAAGGCCAAGGGGCAGATTTCTCCCAGCCCCAATCCCCAAGGATCCAAAGAAGGCGAGAGACCTGAAGGTAGCCATAACTCACCTAAGACACATAGCCGCCATAGAAGAAGTACCAGCCTCTCAGCGCTTCTTAGGGGTGTACTCCTTCTTCACAGTACCAAAGAAGGGTGGCAGCCAGAGGTCCATTCTGGACCTAAAATACACCAACAGACACATCACGTACAGAAAGTTCCGGATGGAGACGCTTACATCCAAAAGGGAGGTGCTTCAACCAGGAGACTTTCTAGCCTCGCTCAATCTCTCAGATGCGTATATGCACATCATGATCCACGAGGACAGCAGACAGTACCTCCGCTTTGCCTTCGGGGATCAACACTTCCAGTTCAGGGCCCTCCCCTTTGGTCTGGCCTCAGCACCAAGGGTCTTCACCAAGGTCCTGATCATCCTAATCGCCAATCTCAGGGCACAGGGAATCCACCTATACCCATATCTAGACGATATCCTGCTGCGCTTCCTCCTTGGAAAAGCAGGGAGAGATCTGCAGACCACAATTCACTACCTGCAGGCCCATGGTTTCCTGGTAAACTTCAGAAAGAGCAGCCTGTCTCCTGCCCACACCATCGTCCACCTGGGTGTGGAAATAGACACACTAGGCTCCAAGATCACCCTGTCCAAGGAGCGACAGGAGGTCCTCCTACGGGAAGTTCGCACAGTTCGTTCCCTAAGGAAGGTACCACTGTCCCTACTAGCCAGACTCCTCGGCCTTATGATCTCGGCCTTTGGGGTTGTGCCATGGGCGCGATTCCACTCCAGACCCCTGCAGAACTTCCTGATGCCTTACCAAAAGGAGATTGCATTGAGGAAGTCCCCACTCCTTTTTCTTCCACAGCATGTGAAGGACTCGCTGGCCTGGTGGTCTCAGGCGAAAACAACCAGCAGGGGTTCTCCGTTCACAGTACCTCAGGCGATCCTGGTTACCTCCAACACAAGCCTACGGGGCTGGGGAGCACACTGTCAGGGACAAGTGACGCAAGGGATTTCGAGCCCACAGGAAAAGACGCACAGCATCAACTCGCTGGAACTACGGGCGGCTTGGTTAGCCCTGCAACACTTCACCCCAATTCTGAAGGGTCAACACATCATGGTGATGACGGACAACACTACGGCCTGATCGTACATAGCGAAACAAGGAGGTTCGAGATCCCTGTCCCTACAGCAGGAGGCGGACCTCATATTCCTCTGGGCCGAATGGACGGTGCAGTCCCTCACGGCTCAGTACCTGTAGGGGGACCGCAATCAGCAAGCGGACTACCTGAGCAGGTACTCAGTTCTCCCCGGAGAATGGGAACTAAACGACGACGTATTTCATCAGGTCCAGGCCAAGTTTGGCCAGATGGAGGTGGACATGTTCGCAACAAGGTCGAACTCCAAACTGGACAGGTTCTTCGCCAGGTTTTATCACCACAACGCCGAAGGCACAGACGCCCTGTGATCCCCTTGGCTGACCGGTCTCCTGTACCTGTTTCCCCCACTTCCCCTCATAGGGAAGGTCTGTCGGAAGATTCGCCAGGAGATGGCACAAGTGGTCCTGATAGCGCCCCACTGGCCAAGGCACCCCTGGTTCTCCGAGTTGATGGACATGAGAGTTCAGAGCCAGTGGCGTCTACCGCAGAGACCCGACCTGCTACATCAGGGACCGATCCTCCACCCAGATCCAAGCTGGTTGCAATTGACAGCATGGAGACTGAGCGGCAAGCCCTAAGGCAGCACGGATACGAAGACTCAGTTATCAGCACCCTTCTTTCCTCTAGGCGTGTATCCACCAGGAGGATCTACGAAGCTACATGGCGAGCCTTCAGGAGATGGTGTGTCCCTCGCCAGCTGATCGCTGAAGAAGCTTCTGTAAAACACATCTTGGCATTCCTGCAGAAAGGCCTCGAGGCAGGCCTACGACCAAATACTCTGAAGAGACAGGTGGCCGCACTGTCGGCCTTCCTCACAGTACAGGACGGGAACCGCCTCTCATCGCATCCCCATATTAGGCGTTTCCTGAGGGGTGCCTCGATAGTTTCACCCCCGGTGAGACACAGGTTCCCATCGTGGAACCTCTCCCTAGTCCTCAGGCAACTCATGAAGCACCCATTTGAACCGTTGCACACAGTTTCTCTTAGAATTCTCATCATCAAGGTCGCATTCCTAGTGGCCATCACCTCAGCGCGAAGAGTGTCGGAGTTGGCCTCTCTGTCAGTTAGGGAACACCTGTGTTCCTTTAGCAAGGACGTAGTGACTCTACATCCAGACCCGTCATTCAAACCAAAGGTTGTCTCCGAGTTCCATGTCTCGCAGCCCTTGATTCTGCCCTCCTTTTGTCCTGACCCTTCTCACCCGAAGGAGAAGCTCTGGCATAACCTAGACGTCAGGAGGGCCCTGAAGATCTATATTAGACATACTGCTCCCATCAGACGCTGCGATGCCCTGTTTGTCTCATTCTCTCAGACAGCCATAGGGACCAGGGCTTCACAGAAGACCATCGCTTCCTGGATCAGGGCCTGTATCTTCGAGGCCTATGACTCAGCTAGTCTCCCCAGACCTTCAGGGGTCACAGCACATTCGACTAGGTCAGCCACGACATCCGCTGTCTTCTCTACTAACGCTTCCCTGGTAGAAATCTGCAGGGCAGCAACCTGGAGCACACCGTCCACCTTCATCAGACACTATAAGGTGGATAAGTTCCGTTCTGCCGAGGCTAACTTCGGTCGGAGGGTGCTCCAGGAGGTGCTCAAAGACTGATGCCGCCAATTCCGCAGTCACTCCCGCCCTATTGAGTCAGCTTGGGCACGTCCCAGACCTGAAGGACCCGCATCACCCCTCCCTCAGAGAATGCCACATTGGTTACTTACCGTGAAGGTGCATTCTTGAGGGAATGGGGTGATGCGGGTCCTTCCCCCGCCTAGTGACTGCGTACGTTTTTCCTCACATAGTGGTACCTTTAATAACTAGTTCTGTTTAATACTATTTGACTTGATCGATTTCCTTAGTCCTTACAGGGCTTTGCTAGTGAGCGAACTGGCCTCGTGGCTCCAGGATGGAGGAGATGAAGACAAAGAAATTTGAATATCAAGAGGCTTGATGTAACTTCCTGCTACACCTGGGCGGTGACTGACGAAACCCAGACCTGAAGGACCCGCATCACTCCATTCCCTCAAGAATGCACCTTCACGGTAAGTAACCAATGTGGCATTCTTTTTCTTGCAGAATTGTTTGTTGGGAAAGGGAAGAAAAAATGTGGAGCCAAGTTCATAAACTTTACTTTAAGATACCAGAATTTCTTTTGAACTTTAGTTCATCCTGTGTCTTCATAAGTTACTGTCTTTATTTTATACATCATTGTTTGCTACAGTGGGCCCTTGCATCTGCAGACTTAACCAACTATGTACTGAAAATACGGAAATAATAAAATAAAATAAATACCTGAGATTGGTGCAACCAGGCTGATAAGCCAGGGCAGCATTGGGCGCGGTGATTCCCAGGCTCACATTCTTAGACCTTGCAAAGTGTGTGGCTGACAAGCTCCCAGAGATAGGGGATCATGAAAAATGTTTTCTTCATGGCATACCTGCTGGCCGGGGCTTTTTACTTCCACCACCACCGGCACCCTCCTCCCAAAGTGTGAGGCTGTTTTGTGCAGGAGGTTTTTGGACAGAATACAAGAGAAACAAAATAAGCCTCTGTGCCCTGTCCAAAAAAGGACTTGTGCACGTGGAAGTTTCTAAGTGCTGTGAGGCAAGCATTCTTGTGATGCCCACCTTCGGGGAAGCCTCCCAGCCATCAACTTCATAAGGCCTAAGAATGTGCATCTGGTGCCAGGGCCTTGCTGTTGCCTCCGCTACTGTCCCGGGACCACTTCTTAACCTGGTTGCACTAGATCTCAGGTACTTTTTAAAAAACTACTATATTGCTGCATTTACATATTACCAGAGGCGGGGGAGGCCGAACAATAGCTTGCCTTGTGGTGCGCCTGCCAGCTAGGGCTTAACACCAACTCCACTGCTACCCTCTGCAATTTCATTAACAGGGACTTGATTATCCATGCTTTTTAGTTTCTTTGGGGGTTTCTGGAAAATGTGTGTGTGTGTGTGTCTGTCTGTCTGTCTGTCTGTGTTGGAGGAGGAGGAGGGCAGGCAGGCGAGGGCACACGGCGGTGTGGCAGGGCTCTCCTGTCTCCCTGAGGCTTTGGCTGGCCTCCCCTTCTCCAAGACTGCTGTGGCAGCACCACCAACCACCCCGCCATCCACTCGCCGGGCAGGCAGGCAGGCAGGGGCGCACGGCAATGGCGGCAGGGCTCTCCTGCCCCCACTATGACTTTGGCTGGCCTCCCCTTCCCCGGGACCATGGAAGTGGCTCAGCCCTGTCTACCACCCGGCCTTGGCTCTTCCCACTAAGAGGGGAAAGTGTGTGTGTGTTAGAGGGGGAGGTGGGGGTGCATGGCGGTGCAGTTTTTACTTTACTTTTTATTTTATTTGTGTGTTTTTTTACTTTCTCAGTGGTGCTCTGCCCTAACCCCCATGAAGGGGAGGGGACTACTGTGTCTTAAAACTAATATATGTATTTTGGATGTCTGGTTCTGTAACTTTTGTCATGACAGGCACAAATTACAGAACTGGTTGCTGCTCTTAAGCAGGTAAAAATAAAACAAAGGGGAAATTAAGCCTAATCAGTACCAATGAAAAAAAGCAACTGAGGTTAGGGGTTATGAAATAACAAATAAACTTTGAAAATTCAAAAAAACCTTGTATCATATATGTGTGTGTGTGTGTGTGTGTAAACTTTAAAAAAAGTAATAAATCACATGCAATAAAATGGTCCAGTGAATAGATTATAACATATACTATAAAAAATACAAATATCAGAAAGGTCTTAGATTAAAGTTCACATTGTTAAAATATGCAAAAGTTAAAATGTAATAAATCTGTAAATAGAATTGAAAGCTATTTAAGAGCTTATCTATTAAAAAGCAAGAAATACAGACAATGCATTGCATTTTAAAAGCCTTTTCCTATAAGAAATATTATTATTATAGTAGTATTATAAGCAGTCACTTCCCAAAGACATGTTAAAATACAAATGCCTTCACCTGCTGCCAGAAGGACGCTATGGAAAGGCTCAGTCTAGCCTTTATAGGAAAGGTGTTCAAGAGCCTAGAAGCAGCCACTGAAGTGGCCATTGTCCATGTTCCCACCAAATGTAACTAAAGTGGTGGTAGGATGGAGAAGAGGCCTCTCTTGAGGATCTCAAAACCCAGACAGGCTGATAACATTTAGTCCTATTCAGGACTACTCAAAAGTAAATCCCTTTGTATTCAGTGGAGTTTACTCTTCACATTTTGTAGTTTAAAAGTATTTACTAAGCTATACTTGTGCTTCAAAAACTGAATCCTCCATTTCATGTTCTTTTTTTCCTCAGTTGTCTGAAAAGGAGCTTGTATCTGTTTTTAATAGAACTTACAATATAGAATTATGGATCCCAGTAAGATAGTACAGACTGCCCCCATATCCATGGAACCAATATCTGGTTTCAGTTATCCAATGGATACAAAATAGGGGACACATACCATAGCGTTGTGCTGAGAAATGTCTAGAGATATGTCCTCAAGGAAATGCTAGGTTTTCCAGTGCAACAATGCAATAGGGTTTGCTATTATCTATGGTTTCACTTTTACACGGTAAGTCCAGGAATGTATCCCCTGCAGATACCAGGGACATCCTGTATAGTTTTAGTGCTTTAATTCCAAAAGTTCCTATTAGTTTTAAGTTCAAAAAGCTGATGGTAATGACATGTTCTTTTAATCTTGCAAGTTCTATACACCCCTGCACAATTGAAACCAATTATTTTAGTCTTCAGATTAGAATGTTGGGCTCTGTTTGAGATTCCCACTCAAGTTGTGGATTTTTCTGGGTGACCTTGGACCAGCTAACCCCCCGCCCTTTCAACTAAATATACTTTATGTTATACATATTATGATAAACTGGTAGGGGAAAGATCAGAGCAATGTAAACTGCCCTCACATCCTGGATGGAAGAATGCAATAAGAGGTAAAGAAATGATCATGTACCAACTGCAAACCTGGTCCTTTTGGTTGTCATTCCAGGCTCATGCTGCTGCAGAAGAAGTGTGCACTTTTTGAATCCAAAATAAAAGTCAAGAGGCGAAGATATAATGAGAGAACCCTGTATACAGGTGACAGTCTGAATTCTCAGCTTCTAATGGCTATTATGGTTTATGAGTTTTGTTATGCAGATTCTGAAAGTGGGTTGTAGTTATTGGTTGTTGACTGACAAACTGTCCTGTATGATAGAAGAATGTTGGTGATTGCAGTTGGAATAGTGTTTTCTCAGTATGTGTTGCCAGGTTGACTTAAAGGATTTGGATGGTCGTCTTGGATTAGGTACCCCAGGTTTTACATGATGTGCATGTTTTCAATGAAGAAGGTTCTTGCAGTCTGATACCATGAACATTTTCTTAGAAGTAAGCTCCTCTGAATTTCATTATATATAAGTACATAGATATTTCGTGGCCTCAGTATATAAAGGGTCTCCAGTATGCATAAGCTTTGTTTATATATGTCAAATAATTCTGTAGAAACCATGGTAAGTTAGGTTTCAAAATAAGGAGACAATGTAGCTATGACCAGGAAAATCTATTACAATAGGTTAACTTCTAGGAATGTCCGTAATGTTTTTATTTATTAGTTTGTATTTGCTGCTTACAGTGTCTTGGTTTGGACAACACACATCTCTACTGAGTGTTGTAAAAGGCTTGTGTTCCCTGCATCATTTTTACACCATTCTTTTCCTCCTCTCTTGTAACAGTACTAAAATTAATCAATTAATCAATTTCCTTTTATGTCTGAACTGGCAAACTGTAGTTAGTGGAAATGGAACAAACTAGGAACCAAAGTCATAGTTTGAAGTTTGTTTAAGATACCAGCATGTTTTCAAACTATTTATCAAAGTTTCCTTATTCTAACTTAATGGGCAACCCTGTTTACTGAAGACTTTCTAGTTACTTGTAGTTTGCTGAGAAGGGAAGGAATGTCATGACTGCAGAGCATTCAGGCTAATCACTTGTACATATCTTTGCTTATTAAACTTAGTTGTATACTACACACATACTACATTTGATCTTAACCAAAAGGCCGAGAAGCGATACTTACCGTAGTTGTATATGCTGAACTGAGTCACTGGATGCAGATACCTGATGTTAAATATACTCTGTGATGTTTGTATACAATAATAAATATTTTGGATCTGTATTGAGTTCTGCTAATGCTATTGTAATGAAAGAGCCAAATATTGTTTTTGTTCATTGAGGCTCAGCATGGTTTCAGGGAGCTCTTGGTATTAAAAGAATTTGAAAATATTTTGCTGGCAAAAGATTCACAAGGTAAACAATGAAGGGTAGAACATATTGACCTTAATGTTGCTCTTAGTTTGATTGAAATTAGTTTTATGTAAAAAGCTTAATAATGTTTTTAGTGTCAATATTTATGTTTAAAACCAAGAGGTCAAGTGTATTTAGATGTTTGCACTGTTTGTGTTGCAATGTTACAAAATTTTGGCCCTTTAGAAGAATGTGTTACCAAGTCTTCACATTTTAATTGCCGTCAAACATTGTGTATGTAAAATTATACATGGCATTTTGCATATAAATAAAGCCAAGTTCATGTAGTTCAAACAGGATGTTACATCTGCAATCCAAAGGTCTGCTTATTAATGTCAAAAGTGTGGCTCTTGAGAGATAAGGAATCTATGGTCCTCCAAATGTTGTTGAACTGAGAATCTCAAGCACTCTCACAATTTGCATTGCTGGCTAAGGCGATGGGTGTTGAAATCCAACAACATCTGGAGAGCCACAAGTTTCCCGCCCCTACCAAACCACTTCTCCAGATTATAGGCATGCCTCACTTAACAAAGCCTCTGACAGAGAGGCTCCTTTGTACAAAGTCTTTTAAAGCCCACTTAGTCCCCATTTTCCTCTTCATGCTCTGTCTAGCTGGAAATTTTTAGCAATATCAGCATTGGTAGGATGGTGAAAGAGGCCTGGAGAAACACTTTCAGTGTTGGGTAGTAAACAATGCACTAAAGTTTTAGCTAGGAAAATGTAGGATTTTAATCTAGCTGATCCTACTGTAACTGTAATGCCTACTACAGGGAAGATAAACAGCAGTGGCCTCCAGTATCCCTTACTGATCATGCATGAACAGTGAAACACGCAAAAAAAAAAAAAAAAAAAAAGGATAAAGCAGATAAACCTGCTTCACCACGGACCCTGAGGATGTTGAAAAGGCATAGATCTACAGATTTGGCCACCAAAATTGAAATAATGAAAACAGTGGAAGCTGGTGAAATAATTTTTTTAAAAAATCATTCCTGGATGCATTTTGGAAGAAGCTTTCAAGTAGTCTTTAGATGGTTCAAAATGTTTTTGTTTGCTTATGCAAGGTTTACTTGACCTGCTTGTTTTCTTTGGAAATGTGCGTGTTGTTAGTTTTGGATATAAAGATTGCTGAAACATGTTTAGCTACTCTTTTTTATGGTCCCTTTTTCTTTCCACCTCATTTCTACTTCTGATATCAAATTTTCCTTTAAAGAAGTAATGTCCAGGGACATATCTGCTTTGTTAACTGAAATATACCTGCAGTTTTATAGTGTCCTGTGGAGTAGGAAAGAAGCCTTTTAATGCATAAACTAGAATCCAGGGTACCTAGGTCTTGTACATACACTTTTCTGAGATCAGTTTTAAAAATTGAAGAAAAATATTTATATGTGTATAGTATATGTGAATACAGTTTCCCCTCCACATTCGCGAACTCGACATTCGCGGTTTCGGTTATTTGCGGTTTTGGGAGGCCCCCCCCGCCCCCCCCCCAAAACCGCGAGACGGGGCCTCTGGAGGCCCCGTAAAAGCCCTTGGAGGGAGCGGAGAGGGCCGGGGAGGCCTTCACGGGGCCCTCGGATACACTCTGGAGGCGCCGTGAAGGCCCCGGGGAGGGTGCGGGGAGCCCCCGGGGAGGGTGGGGGACAGCCGCGGAGGCCTTCACGGAGCCCTCCAAGGCTCCGTGAAGGCCCTGGGGAGGGTGGGGGACAGCCGCGGAGGCCTTCACAGAGCCTTGGAAGGCTCCGTGAAGGCCCCGGGGAGGGTGGGGGGAGGCGACGGGGAGGGTGGGAGAATGCTGCGGAGGCCTTCACGGAGCCCTCCAAGGCTCCGTGAAGGCCCCGGGGAGGGTGGGGGGAGGCCGCGGAGGCCTTCACAGAGCCTTGGAAGGCTCCGTGAAGGCCCCGGGGAGGGTGGGGGGAGGCGACGGGGAGGGTGGGAGAAGGCTGCGGAGGCCTTCACGGAGCCCTCCAAGGCTCCGTGAAGGCCCCGGGGAGGGTGCGGGGAGCCCCCGGGGATGTTGGGGGACAGCCGCGGAGGCCTTCATGGAGCCCTCCAAGGCTCCGTGAAGGCCTCGGGGAGGGTGGGGGGAGGCAATGGGGAGGGTGGGGGGAGGCCGCGGAGGCCTTCAGGAGCCTTGGAAGGCTCCGTGAAGGCCTCGGGGAGGGTGGGGGGAGCCCCCGGGGATGTTGGGGGACAGCCGCGGAGGCCTTCACGGAGCCCTCCAAGGCTCCGTGAAGGCCTCGGGGAGGGTGGGGGGAGGCGATGGGGAGGGTGGGAGAAGGCTGCGGAGCTCCTTGGAGGGCTCCGTGAAGGCCCCGGGGAGGGTGGGGGGAGGCCGTGGAGGCCTTCACGGGGCCTCGGGAGAGTCTCCGGAGGCCCCGTGATGGCCTTGGGAGGGAGTGGGGAGCCCGGGAAAAGCGAGTATGGGGCCTCCGGTGGCCCCATGGTCGCTTTAGCGAGGGAGGGGAAGGCAATCAACATTCGCGGTTTTTTGACATTCGCGGGGGTCCGTGGAACCTAACCCCCGTGAATGTGAAGGGACAACTGTAATATGAATAGTGCTTTTCAGTCTCACTTTCATTTGAGGTATTTCCTTTATTTCCATTGTTTAGTTGACTAGATGAGGCTGAGAGGGAGTGGGAGTGACTTGCACAAATGAATGCTAGTAACGCAGGTGCTGAATACCTGTTTCCCAGATGGAAATCAAATTCTGTTCACTAACATTTTTCTCCTAGTTGAAAACAGCACTTTATGAATGTAATAGCACAAGTGCACACAGTATTTCATAGCAACACTAAGCACAGTGTTCTAGTATTTTTCACTCCCCGTCGTGTCTTTAGCTGAAATTGTTAAGAGAGAAATCTTAAAACTGTATCTGAAAAATGCTTTTTGACTAGGTGTGATGTACAGAGAACACACGCTCACATGCAACCAATAAATTGGCTTTATTGACATGGATTCATGTGTCAGGAACATTGGCAAAGCCGAAACTGAATTACAGACAAGCAGGGCTATAGATAAAAGCACCCAGCGTGAGAAAATGCAGAAAAGGGAGGATACCAGAGACAAGGAGGGAATGGGGGCGAAGGGGCCTGCACCTGGGCCTCAACGGCGGGCCTCAACAGCGGGCCTCAACGGCGGGCCTCAACGGCGGGCCTCAACGGCCTTGAGCTGCTGGAGAGACCAGGTTCCCATGCCTACCAGGTGGGCTGGCTTCACTCCAAGACATTCCAGGGCCTAAGAAGGAACCAGGCCTGAACCAGCTACATGACAGGATCCTCCATGAATTCCACTCCAACATCCAGAATTCAGGGATGAGCCTGACATACTGCCCCCTGAAGACAAACCTCCCCCCCCCCTGGCTTACTGGGAAAGCGGGCATGGAACTTTTGCAGTAAGCGCTTAGCATTAACATGATCAGAATCAACCCACTCGGCATGACCCAAAGGCAAATGTTTCCACTTCACTAAATATTGCAACTCTCCCCGATGAACTCTGGAGTCAAACACATCAGAGATTTCAAAATGTTGATCGTGGTTCACCAGAATAGGTTGAGGCGGAGTTCCCGGGGTCGGATGGTGCTGGTCTGGAGGGCACACCGGTTTGAGCAGGCACAGCTTCTGGGCGCCCTTCGGGGTTAGCCCGCCCTCGGGCGCTTAATAGGGCGGACTGGATCCGTTTCCCTCTGGCTCAGCGTCAGAAGAGTAGGACCCACTGTCCTCTGGGTCATCTGAAGACTCCCCTGCAGCGTGGCCTGTCACCAAGGCCCGGGCTGCTGCTTTAGACTTGGTCTTGAAGGGGGTTTTAGATGGCCCTGATCTCCCCTCGCTCTGGTGAGGCTTGTCAGCTGCTGCTGGTTCCCGAGGGCTCCTTTCTGGGCACTCAGCTATGCGATGGCCTCCTTTCCCACAATGCAGGCACAAGCCCTTTCTCATCCTTCGCTCCCGTTCTGACTCTCCGGTCGCAGTTCCGCCCGGGCACCCCGAATTGCCCGTCTTCCCGGTGGACCCGGTGGCCTTCCCCTCTGTTCCTTGCTGGCGTCGTACCATCTTGACGCGCCATCTCAGTGTCTCCACTTCTCCAGCGAGCTGCACCCACCCTAGGAGGGTTTCGGGGTTCCCCTGGAACATCGCCCACTCTAGGATGTCAGTGTTCAGCCCGTCTTGGAAAAACTGCACCTTGACATCTTCCAGCCACTCAGGCACTTGGCTAGCCAGGCGGCGGAACTCAGCAGCATACTCTCCCACTGTCTTAGTGCCTTGCTTCAATTGCCTGAGCTCTGCCTGAGCTCTTCTCACTCTCAAGGGGTCTTCAAATTGGGCTCGTATGGCTAGCAAGAACTCTTGGAAATTTCCCAGCTCTGGTGCTCCCATATCATAGAGCTCCACCAACCACTGGGTCGCCTCTCCCTCTAGTTGGTTGGACACGTACTGTACTTTCTCAGCCTCCGACTGAAACTCCCCTTCCCACTGGGTCATGAAACTCATCACTTGGGTCAGGAAGTAGGGTAGCTTCGCTGCATCCCCGTCAAAAATCACCTTCAGATGCCGTTGCTTCAGGCCCTGGGGTCTTTCCCGCGGCTCAACCGGCCCAGCCCCTCCAGGAGGAGCCGGTCCAGAAGCCGGCAGGCCCGGGACATCAGGTGGCAGAGCTGGGGCCCCAGCCCCGGGAGCCGGAGCGGCCGCTAGTTGGGCTGGGGGAGGCTGGGCCCCTCCAGGGGCGGGTGGGACCGGTGGTATCCTTTGCAGGAGTTCTAGGAGTCCCGCCCGCATCTCCCCCATTTGCTGCTTCAACTGCAGGACCTCAGCTCCTACTTCTGCCAGGGAAAACCTCACTCCTGGCTCATGAGGCCCCTCGCCCAGGGGCCTATCCCACCGGCGGGACCGTTGTTTTTCCCACCTGCGGTCGCCTGCCCAAGGCCATGTGGGGACCAGGACTTCTTGGACTGGAGTGCCGAAGAGCGGCATACTGCCCCTCCCGTGAGCTTGTTTGGCTCCCAGCTCCAAGGGGTCGGAGGGGAGAGTAAATCTCCCAGCCCTTCGGCGGTCCCGGCTCCTGTCTTCGTCAGAAGCTGCTGCTACATCTCCCGCTGCGCTGGCCTCCAGCCCAGAGGCACCGGCTTCCTGGTCGCCACCAGCAACCAGACCTTTATCCATCTGAGTTCCAGCCTCCACGTCGTCCGACATTGCGGGTAGAACCCCTCTTAGGCAAAGGTTGTAAAGAAGGAGTTTCGGCTTACTGTGATGTACAGAGAACACACGCTCACATGCAACCAATACATTGGCTTTATTGACATGGATTCATGTGTCAGGAACATTGGCAAAGCCGAAACTGAATTACAGACAAGCAGGGCTATAGATAAAAACACCCAGCGTGAGAAAATGCAGAAAAGGGAGGATACCAGAGACAAGGAGGGAAGGGGGGCGAAGGGGCCTGCACCTGGGCCTCAACGGCGGGCCTCAACGGTCTTGAGCTGCTGGAGAGACCAGGTTCCCATGCCTACCAGGCGGGCTGGCTTCACTCCAAGACATTCCAGGGCCTAAGAAGGAACCAGGCCTGAACCAGCTACATGACAGGGTCCTCCATGAATTCCACTCCAACATCCAGAATTCAGGGATGAGCCTGACACTAGGATGGAAAGTACAGTAATGTTGCATTTACATTCAAGGGCTCTAGAATATTTTAATATTTACAGATAGGCTATTTATTTGAGGGGGTTGGAGCCTGTTTTGTTGTCAAACCCCTCCCCCCACAAAATTATTGCTCCCCACAACCAGTTCATAGCATCTAAATGTTTCTTGGTAGGTTACTGCATATATCTGTGTATAAGCTGACCTCATATATAAGCTGAGGGTAGGTTTTGAGGCCCAAATCATGGCTGTTGATATGACCTATGGATAAGTCAAGGGTGCCAGTACCAATGCCTCATCTCTGCTGTAACCCCTCACTTCTTGGTATTCCTTTGAAGGGAAGTGCCAAAGAGTCACCACTGTCATTTTTCTGCCCAGGCATTCAAAAAGGCCAGAAATGGCACCATAGCAGAGAGAGTAGAGGGGATAGTTGCTTCTTTTAGGTTCTCCCGGGACAGACTAAGAGCTTAGTCCATCTCAGGAGAACCTAAAAGAAGCGCTGACCCCTTCTACTCTCTCCGCTGCAGCACCACTTCTGACCTTTTTGAATGCCTGGCGAAAAGATGGCAGTGGCGGCGGCTGCTCTTTAGCACTTCCCCTTAGTGGAGTGCTGAGAGACAAGGGCAGCAGCGGGGATACGGTGGCTATGTCATTGATGTCCTGGCCCAGGATTCAGACTCCAAGGATGAGGAAGATCCTTCAGCTCCCCCTGTGGAATGGCAGCCTCAGGACTGGAGATCCATGGCTGCACTTTTGTGGCCTTACCAGACCCAACTGAAGAAGGTTTGCTCTTGGCTTGGCTTGGCTTGGCTTGGCTTGGCTTGGCTTGGCTTGGCTTGGCTTGGCTTGGCTTCCCTTCACTCCACCTTGTCTGGAGGTGCACCATGCAGTGGAACCTTGATGCTACCCCTTGGCTTACAAGGAATCCCCTCTGATATCCAAAGATGATCCAGCACAGACACCATTAGAACAGCTGGAACCATCAGATTCTGAAAGCCCTGAAGCCCTCAGACCTGGCAAGTGGAGAAGAGAGCAGAACAAAGATGTTTATAAGGCTCCTTGCTGAAAAGCAGGGGAAGCGCTCTTAATCAAGGACAGCTGTCTGTGCCAATTTAAGAGATAGCTTTGACCCATGTTCCCTGCTGAGAACAATGGTTGGATTTCCAGCCCTGGCTTTGCATTCTTGTGGTTCTGCTCCAGATTCTTGAAATCTTGACCTGTAGACTGGCTGACAACCCTATCTGGTTCTCAACCCCTTGGACTGGCTGCTGACCCTGTTTGACTCTCAGAACTTCAGCCTGGCTTGACTTCTCTCCTGCACATCTCCTTTGGAAACCAACCCTAACAGCAAGATTACTCTCAGAGACTTCTGTGTGATTACTATCTCTGCTTTTGCCCATTATCTGTAAGAGCTCTGAGTTAATTACTTCCTCCCTAGCAGTGGTCAATGAGTATGTGAAAACCTGAACTAGGACAGTTGTTACCTGGGCACTCAGCTGCATGTCAGCAGGAAGTGCCTCCAACACCAGTTCCAGGGTGAAGTTGAGCAGCCCCATGATGGCTCCCCAGCCCAGCCCAGCCCAGCCCTTCCCTTGGCTCTGTCTTGACTCCTTGCTCCACCCTTTTCCATACTAGTCCAGCCTGGAGATCCACAGCAGCAGTTTTGTGGCCTTGCCAGGCACAGCTGAAGAACACTTGCTCTCGGCATTGCTTCCCTTTCCTCCCTCCACAGCCCAGCCCCAGCCCTACTCCCAAGCTTACACACAAGGAAGCCCCTCTGATACCCCGAGTGGCAGCTGTGCCCCCATGTCGGGGGGCTCCCAAATAGCATTTCTTTTTCTCATCTTTCACCTTTTGCCACTGTACTCAAAGAAGAGGATGTTTCCTTTTGATAAAAGTTAAGGTACAGAACTTAGATTGACCCATGGATACGTTGACTCAGCTTCTTGAGGTGGATTTTTTTAATTTAACTTTCTTGACATATACACAAGTATATATGGTATATTTTAATTGTCAGTCTATGTACCTCAGTGAATTGCTGTATGTGAATAAATCAAAAATTTATAGCTGTGCAGAAGCAGCAAGACATTTGGGAAAGAACTGTAGTTCAGCAGAGAACATGCATTGCCTATAGAAAGTCTCCGGTTCAATACCTGGCATCTGCAAGTATCGTGAAAAGATTCTTTCCTGAAATTGTGAGGAGTTGTCCACACAACTAGACATAATTGTCTGAAATGCTGATACAGCACAATGTATTAACAGATTTGGTTAAAAGATCTACGAGGACCTATAGACATCATTCATTGTGAGAAGCAGAAGCATATCTTATCATACAGTGGGCCCTTGGTATCTGTGGGGGTTTGGTTCCAGGCTTCATCGCAGATAACGAAAAACATGGATATTCCTCCCCCTCTGCCCCCACCTGCTAATTGGGCCACCCTCCATGCCTCAGTTTCCTCCATGCTTCAGTTAACCCTGTCTGCTAACTGGGTGGCAGAGGCCACCACCGCTCCACCAGAGCCTCTTTGCAACAAGCTGCCCTAATCTGCCCAATGCCACAGCTGCACCCTTCTCCTGTGTGCAAGCGGCAGCTCCAGATGCCTCCATGAAGGCAGCAGCAGAGAGCCAGGGCTTTGCATTGCTTCCTCCTTGTCCCATGGTCACTGCTCCTGCCTGGGGCAGCTTGCCAGAGCCACTACTTCCATCACATCTTCATGCGCCCCAGTCTAGGCAAAAGAGACACACTCAGTGTGCAGGAGGAGGAGGAAGTGGAGAAACCATCCTGTGGAGGCCTGTCCTTTCTCTTCCTTCTCTTCCTGCTGCAAGCCATTTGTGTGTGTCTTATCCAGGCTTGGGCATACAAGGCTGAGGTAGAAGTGGTGGTGGCCTTTGTGATTCATTTAGCAGGCAAGGGGGGCAGGTGAGGACAGAGGGGAGGAACTGAAGCATGGGCGAAACTGGGGCATGGATGGTCCCTGCTTCAGTTCTTCCCCTAACCTGCTAATAGTCACAGAAGCCACCACTGCTTATGCCCCAACCTTCATGCCCCAGCCCAGGTGAAAGAGATACATGGTTTGCAGGAGAAGGAAGAAGAGAAGGAGGAGGCCTCTGCAGGACATGGGCCAGCGGGGCAGCTGAAGCAGTGGCAGACCGCAGATTCTGCTCCTCTGCTTCCTCCTCCTCCTGCACACTGTGTGTCTCTCTTTCACCCAGGCTGGTGTTCATGAAGCTGTGGTGGAAGCGGCAACTCTGGCAAGCTGCCCCAGGCAGGAGCAGTGGCTATGGGACAGAGAGGAAGTGACGGCAAAGCTCTGGGCTTCTGCTGCTGCCTTCATGGGGGCGTCTCCACCTAGAGCCACTGCTTGTGCACAGGAAGAGGGTGTGGTGGCAGCATTGGGCAGATTCTGACAGTTAGCAGGTGAGCACGGTAGGGGGAGGCATTCGACGGCAGTGTTGAATTGAATCATGGAGGGAACTAAGAAAAGGAGGGCAAGATGTTGCTGCTGGTTACCCAGGTGAAACAAAGATTCAAGGCACGCAGGAGGAGGAAGATGAGAAGGATCAGGCTCCTGCAGGCCAGGAACTAGCAGGGCAGCTGAGACTATGGTGATGCTCCTCTTTCTTCTACTGTGACTGTGAGGCTCGATCCATGGTTGCTCAAATCTGTCTATATCGAACCTGTGGATACCAAGGGCCCAGTATATAAGTTTGTTTCATTTGCCAAACCTTAATGCTGGAAGCAATAGACAATCAGTGTTTTCAAATGCTTTCTATTGTAGAATATGTGAAGGGAAAGCCTTTCCTTATCTAAGGGAAATAACAGGCTAAAGAAGTGAAGTAATTTATACGCAAGGTAAAGAAGGGTAAAAAAATTCTTGTTCCCAGTAAGTATCAGCCATATTAAAGTGTTGTTAGGGATCAGGATTATTGGTAGATTCACTGTCTTAAAGTATTTGGGGGAACGTAGTGTCCAGAAAGCAATGCTGTTGGGAGATCTGGCTTGAATATGTACAGAAGTCTCCAGTACCAGTTATCCATTATAAACTTGTTCATGGAACTAGGGGCTTGACTACACGGGGAGTAAAAATCTAGAAGAGATTTGGCCTACTCTGGTCCAGAGCTGTGGCACACAAAATTAGGACTACTGTGGTCTGGATTTCAGCCCCACACCTGCCATAATCTGAATCTGCATTGGGTTTTTACTTTCAATGCCCATTCAAAGTGGCTAGTCACACATGACTCTGAGCTTCAGGAAGAGCAAAGCATCAGCAGTAGTCACCCTCTCTGAAGCCAGAACAGGTGGCTAGACTTGCAATGGTGGGGCTCTCTGGAGGTTCTGATCTCAGAGAGGGCAACTACTGCGGTCGCTTTGCTTTTCCTGGAGCTCAGAGGGGTGATTGTGCACTGGAAAAGCAGAGCCCCAGTGGTACCCACTGTCTCTGAAGCCAGAAAGGGCAGTTAGCCTCATGATGGTGGGGCTTGCTGGGAGTTCTGACCCCAGAGAGAGTGACTACCACTGGAGTCTGCTTTTGGAAGGAAAAGTGGCGCAAAGGGGGTGGTGGATGACAGCACCTCAGGCAGCACTTGTCCTTCCTCTCCTCCCCACCCCCCCCCCCACCCCAAATCAAGTGTTCACACAGCAGTTTTCTCCAGAATTTCCAGCAAACTCTGGACAAAACTGCAAGTTTTCTAAAGCCTGGATTAAGGGGATATTTTCTTAGTATGGCACGAATAGGGCCATACATCCTATGTCATTATTGAACCAGATTCAGAGGAAAGGCCACACATCATGTGGCATTATCGGGCCAGATTCAAAGGTTTTTGCTGGTGTAGACAAGCCCTAGAACTATGACCTTGTGACCTGAGTGTAAGTAAGGCCATCAGCATGAACAAGCCTTCTCTTTTAAACTGAGTAGGGGCATTCCTACTTCATTATCTTGAATTACTTAAAAATGTATAATATAGAAGAAACAGAGAGAGAATGTTTCTTACCCAGAAAACTTTGAGTTGTGGTCATATTTTTGTAGGATGCAACGAATGGGTTCATTTGGCATCTGCAGACAGAGAACATATTTAAGAGGTTAGTGCTGTTGAAGTGCAAACACTATCAGTGGTGAGGGCAGGAGAATTAGGGTCCAGGTCTCTTCATGTTTTTTTATTATCACCTCTTCCTTGGTTTTTGACAGCCCTGTCCTCCATCATGGCTTTTCATCAAACTGAGTACCTTAATATCTTTAAAAGCACTTCTACCAGATTTCTGTTATTTTTGAGTGGATGCTTAGTGTCTGTGTGGTACAGCATCCGTTGGGGTTTGGTTCCAGGACCCACCATGGATATCAAAAACCATGGATGCTCAAGTTCCATTATATACAATAGCATAGTAAAATGGTGTTCCTTATATAAAATGGCAAAATCAAGGTTTGCTTTTTGGATTTATTTATTTATTTGAGGGGGGAATATTTTCAAGGCATGGATAGTTGAATCTGTGGATATAGAGGGCCGACTGTATTTGTGACTGAATTAACTTTTTTTTTTCTTATTTTGGTTTAGCAGGACTGCATTCTTCATTTCAAGGAAAGGCTGTTTGGTTGACGTGTTATACCTGCGAACAGGGTTATGTATAACGAAGATGGAAAACAAAACTTACAAAAAGTGACTTCTATCTATAAGGTATTTCCCCCTATTTGTTGGAACACATTAGTCTCCTTTTTGAGGGATAAAAAGTACATTCTAATTATTGAGCTAAAGAAACAGCTTCTGGGGGAGAATGTTAAGACTGCAGGTGCTTCAAAGTTCAAAAGGTTTTAAACTTTAAATATTAAACCCCATATGTTGCTAGCAGCAAGTGAGTCCTCCCTGACTATCACTTCACTGGGTATGGACAACCAGAGTGAGACTTTAAATGACCAGTTACATATGGTTTTCTGAATAAATATATACATATTTCTTTAAAATTTCTGATTTTTAACATCATTTTTTTCAAATTTAAGTTTTTCTCCTACTTGTTACATTGAAAGGGAAGGAGCCAGTCCCCTCCTGCCTTCTTTCATACATTTGGAAGATATAGGAAGAGAAGCTGATAAGATTCAAATTCATGCATTCCATATAATGAAAAATGAGAAACACAGGGTGATTTAATTGGTTAGATAGTCTTTGGCTGGCATCCTGTTGGTGTCATATGCAAGCATAACCTAAAGTTACACTGTTTTTGTGGTTGTGGAGGGAGGAATTCAATTAGAAGCCCTTCAGGGCTCACCTTCCTCCTGTAAGCCTCCCCCCTCCACTGCTATTTAGTGGCCTTTGGAAAGTATTGGAGAAGCATCTGGCTGTGTCTATATACCCAGACACAGAATGACAAAGGCAATCTCCTGATGTAGGATCTCAACCTTTGATTTCCTCTCTGGCTTTTCTTCGCAAACGAAGATTCAGGAAGGACACATCCCGCGCTTTCTGCAAGCGCACTGATGACTAAAAAGGCCAATCTGAGATAGACAAGTCCAGTTGCAAAAAGCACAGCAGAAGGTCTCCTTGGGTGATGTTTTTGGGTTATGATTCTTTCTGCGTTGTTGTTTCTCTTCAAGACTTGTTCAGCGTGAGTTCTCAAATAAGGCTGCAGCATTGTGGATAGTGCGTCTCCATGCCTCCCGATATGAGGCCAGGGAGGACCACTGTTGGTGATCAGTTTGGCCGAGCCTGAGATGTTGTTTCAGGGAGTCTTTGTATCGCTTTTTTTGGAGCGCCCCTCTTACGCTGATCCGTGGTGAGTTCACCGTAGAGTAGTATTTTTGGGAGGCAATGGTCCTTTGATTTATAATATAGGTAATCTAACTGTTTTCAAATAGCATGGAGATCAAGCTTCCCTCAACAAGGTGCTATCAAGGTGTGTGGGGCTGTAACATATATTATCACCAGCATGGCCTGTGGGCCAGGAGTGGTTTGGATTTGTAGCCCAACATATTTTGGGTATCAGGTTGGGGAACAGATGCATGTAATAGCAATAGGAATAGCATTGATATTTCTATACTGCTTATCAGTGCCAAAGTGCTTCCAAAGCACTTTACAATGTGTTAGCTAATTGCCCCCAACAAGCTGGGTACTCATTTTACTGACCTATGGATGGAAGGCTCGGTGAACCTTGGAGCCCTTCGGATTAAACTTAGAACGTTGTGGCTGCAGTACTGGCATTTAACCACTATGGCACCAGGGCTTCCTTGGACCTGAATATAGAGAATTATTCAGATGTTCTTGTTTCTGACACAATGGTGCAATACCAACCTATGGAAGGATGGAAGGCTGAGTCAACCTTGGAGTCCTTGGGATCAAACTCATAATGTTGTGGCTTGCAGTACTGGCATTTAACCACTGTGCCACCAGGGCTCCTATGTAATGGTGTTACATTGCATTTGAAATATTTGTAATCAATGACACATTGGAGATAAAAGAAAGATCCTTGTTACTTTTCTTAATTTCCTGTTTCGATGATCCTTGAATGTTTTACTAGTGACTTCCCACATCTTTTCTCCACTGCATACTCTGTTGCTTAAAACAACATCTGCACCTGCACTGAGCTTTGAATAGTAACTGTTAAAATGAGACATATGTCTGTTTCTGTGTGGTGTTTTATTTTAAACTCTTTCTTAGACAGAAGTTTGAGGAAACTGTTTGAAATGTTCCATTATTGCTGCAGTATGGCCTTGCTTCTATGAGGACAGAATCTATCTGTTTTGAGCCTTTCCAACAATAGGAGATAAAAGTAAATGTGACGTTGCTGTTAAGTGCAGAAATTGTGTTTGTCTTAACTGATAGGTCACTTAAAGAAGTAATGGTTGGGCTCCAAAAACCTCGTACATCATATTGCTGTTGCATTGAAAGTCCTTCTGCCTTTACAAATGGCTTTTGGGGGATCAGTGGAGTATGAGAAACTTGGGTAGAAATTACTGTGTACAGCTCTGTGGATCATTTCTGTATCTCTTTATAGTTCTAGTAGCTGGTTAAGGAGTTGTTTTTGCTTTTTCTCCCTCCTCTTTCTAATTTGTATTTCATCAGTTTAAGGTGACCTGTGAGACTTCATGATCCTTCTTTAGGAGGCAGATTCTGGAAGGATGTTACATCATCACTGCCGGAGAAACCCTGAGCTACAGGAAGAGTTGCAGATTCAGGCTGCGGTGGCTGCTGGGGATGTTCATACTGTCCGCAAGATGTTAGAGCAGGGCTATTCTCCAAATGGTCGAGATGCCAATGGATGGACCTTGCTCCACTTCTCAGCAGCAAGAGGGAAAGAAAGATGTGTTCGTGTATTCCTTGAACATGGAGGTTAGTTTTTTAGAGGGAATTTATGGTTGTCTGAACAAGCATATAAGGCTTTTATGTTTCAGACCTTTACTTTGAATTCTTTCGTCTTTTAATGTGGCAGTGTCTCTTTTTGCAGTTGGCTCCAGAAAATTATCTGGTAAATTGGGAACTGAATTTCTCTTCTTCAAAGCCTAGGGAACAGTAAAAATAACAAGGAGCAGACATATTATGCAATTGCAGAGTCCACCACAGGATGGCAACCTTCCGATAAGTGTTTCTGACTCTGTAGAAGTCACGATAAAGTGATTTCAGAATTCTTTACTACAGAGGCTGCAGAAATTTGTGTGTGGCAGTCTCTCAGGTGTGATCCGTGAAATAGGGGTAGGAAGAATATTTGCAGTTATTAATTTCCTGGTGAAAAAGGAGGTTTCCCAAGAGTCATGAAACCCAAGTGGGAAGAATGACAAAGTAGCAGGGATTTTGTAAAGTTTTTGCCTAATATTTGCAGATCCCAAATTGTGCATGCTTTTCTGTGCACAAAGCAACAGTCTTGCACAAAAAGTGACTATTTCTGTGTTTGTGCAAGCTTGTTTGATAAAGTAAATAAAGGAGAAAAATAAAAAATAAATTTAGCTGTAAAATAAATAAATAAAATAAGGGAACACTTCAAGATGTGCAAATACCAGCTGAGAACTACATGAAAATATTCTGTGGGAATTAGTCACCCTCACCTGGGGGACCAAGTAGTTGAATATTTACATCCCTATTGTGAACACATGGGAGAAAGTTTGACATCATACTGTGTTGTATAAAGTGAACTGAAACAGATGTAGCATGTGAACCTGGGACAAACTGCAAATTAGTAAATGGGTTAGGCTGGGAAAGACTGTATCTGAAAACATGAAACTTTGAGGAGAAATTGTTAAGCAGTCACATCATGGAAATCAGTATTGGAGCAAGAGCAAACTCAAAGTGGACTGTGTCTTCCAGCCTTCAGCAAAATTTGCATACCACATAGACATAGTTGGTAGCTGTTAATAAATCTAGCAGGAGTGGTATTCAGGTTGGGAATATTTTGCTTGCTTGAGAGAAAAGAATTAACTACATCTCTCTTGGATTTTATATATTATTTCCTATTGGAAAGTTCTCCATCTACTTATAGTTCTTTCCACTAATGTATTATGGAACAGAGTAGTTAACAAACAGAATACACCAGTCAGAGAAAACTAGTGTGGATTTGAAGTATGCAGAAATAAGGTACATAATCAATTCTTAGGTATTCAGGAGTTTTAGGTGTAACAAGCGAAGCCCTTGTGCAGTGTGAACAGGACAATTTCCCTTTAATATCCTATAACAAATGAGAAATTATTTTTAAAAATCTTTCTTGAACTGAATTTGACCAGAAGGTGGCAATGCAGTGCTTGCAGAGCAGATCTAGAGCTGCAACAAATTTGCTTTGCAATTTTGTGAATTCTGAGGTCTAATATTTTCTACCATTTTATGCATGTGCAAGTATCAATAGTTTATATGTAGTGGTATGTCAAAATGCTCCCTGTCTATAGATTCAGGAAATATTTTTCACTCTGATATCTGTGAAAGAATCCTGTGTAATGCACAGGAGCGTTGAGGCATTATACAAACAGGATTGTGATCAGCCAGATATTCCACTGTAGCTGCTCATGACAAATCTACTAAGGAAAACTGTCTTTCAGCTATCTTTCTCCAGTAAAACGTTTGAAAATCGCTAGTACCTATGAGAGCATTTTGATGGTTGGCATGCAGTAATTTAATATTAGATAAATACTAGACAGTCCAAATCCAATAGCATTCTAGGATTTGGTAAATAGTATAAAATGCAGCTTAGAATTTGATAATTGGCAGTTTATGAGTTTTCTGAATGGGAGGAGGGAGCTTTGTTCAAGAAATGAATTCCAATACTTGAAATTCTGAGTTTATGTAGTCACATTCAGTATGCGAAGGCTAACTTGATTACAGAAGTTGCACTTGTTTTAATGCCAAAGTCAGAGAATTAAGCAACTTTTCAAAATTTGCATATGTTCATCCAGTTCTAACATAGTCGGTTGTTGGTAGGATTCATTCAAACAGCTTAACCAAGTTGCAGATCAACCAGTGAAAATTTATATTCCTAATAGGGTTGTAGCTAGCTAATAATTAGCTATTCACTAGCCATTATGCTGTCTATCAACATTAAATTGCGTGTCTATGTAATCTGCTGGAAATAGTTGAGTTTAAATTGATTAATATCTGCTCCTTGTAATTATTACTGTGTAACTTTATTGATTTATTCATTAAGGGAAGCAATTTTAGCACTTTTTAAAAAAAATACCAAAGGTTTATTGGTCTGAGAACTATTTGGTTTAACAAAACAGGGTAGTTTTGTTGATCATCTTGCCCTAATGTTTTGTAGCTCTGTTAGATGGCTGGATAAGATCTGTGTTAGAAGCTTCACAGAGAGACAGCCACAAATACTATGTGGAAACTGAATTTCAGGGACACACAGAGCACTGCAGGAAGAATGTAAGGTTATGGAGCAGAAGGGTGGACTTCAGGACTGATTCACACTGGGGAAGCACCTTCTCAAATCAACTTAATTCATTTTTTGGCTATAAGTGTGAACACCTGCTCCCCCCCATTCATTCCTTTCTCCAAAAAGTTAAGTTTTTTTCTGCTGTCCTTCAGACTTCTTTACAAGTTATGTTTATCTTGATATTACTCCGAATACTCATAGTTTGCCCAGCTGGTTTTCTAAATCCATTAATTCTTTGGCTTCCTTGTTTCCATGAATTCTAGATTTCTTACTGGGATGTTACTCAGGGCCCACCTATCCTTGGTATCACCTAATCAAGGATTTCCTTTTGCACTGGATGGTCTTCAGTTTTGTCAATTGATTAATTATAAAGAATCTGCCAGTTATATACTCAGGTAGATTAACTGTAACTATAGACATCCATATTTCCCTCTGCAAGATTCTCCCTCCGTCATTATTTTTAAAAAGAAAATTCACCCTTATATCTCAAAGCCTATGATTATGTGTAACATCTCTTGAAAAATCTATGTTAATTTCTGGAACAGATTGGAGTTTGTTAGTCTCCACTTTTCCTCTGTTGATAGGTGCAAATTGTGATCCCAGTTCAAAGAGTTTATAGCCATGTCCAGTATCTATTACAACAGGAATCTTCTTGGTTTAGCTATAAAAATGGCAAGCGTTTGTATTATTTTGTCACCCTCCCTTGTTCCTCTTGGAGGGCAAATTTAACACTATGGTTCCCTTTCAAAAGTAGATATTACACTTTGTTAGCCTGTTCTACCATGGAAATGTTCATGTGGAATTTCTCTTTACTAACACAAATGTGCCAATTTCATAATCTTATGTTGCTGTTGCAAATATTTCTGGATGTCATGGAGGATCAACCCACTATCCAGATCATTAATCTCCTCATGCCATCCCGACAAGGCAGGAGTCCAGCATTCTTTTTCAGTTAGATCCATTGGACCCCTACTCTCCTCCGTCAGTTTTTGATTTCCTGCCCTGTCAACCTGACCTATTTTCCCCTCCTCCGGTAGGTTAAAATAGTTTGGATGAATAAGACAATATAAATTAAAAATTTGAAAGAAAACTAGATGTAGGAGATAGCTGTAAGTAAAGAGAAAACAAAGATATTGAAAAATATGAAAGGATGGTGAAGGAAACCAACACAGTTCTGAGGAGTTAAGGAGAGCAGAACTAAGAAAAAATATTTCAAACATCCAGCAAAAGTGAGGGAGATGACATGAAGTGCATAGACAGAACATGCCACAAAATGAATTTAGAGTGGCAAATATACTTAATGAATTTAATTCACTGATAAATTCCAGAGGACTATTAAGGGAGTGCAGAGATAATTCAATGAAGGATCCTATACTAGATGTCCAGACCCAGCAAAAAAGAATGCATTTAAACCAAAGAGCAGAATGTAAATGCTTCAAACATGATGGTTAACGCTCCATTACATGGAAGCCCATGACATACATGCAAATGCAGATGGGAAAACATGGGTAGAAATGGAAAAAAAATAGAAAAAGAAAAATATGTAGCACAGGTTTGGAAAAAAGGAGAATCCTGAAAAGGCCAAAAAAGTGCTTAAGGAAGACTAAACACATTGAGGAAGAGTTAGAGGATGAGATGGAACATAATGATTGGAATAATGATTTAGATGAGGATTTACTGTCAGAGGGAGGGAATTCTGATGAGGATAAAAACACAGAAGAATTATCTAATAGGTTATTTAAACATGATTCATTTAGGAATTAAAAGAGTTTTATATACATTAGGACTGTTTAGTTCAGCAGAAAATACACAAATACTGAAAACAGCAGGAACAATAGGCAAAGAAGCGAGACCCTCAGATGTCAAATATTCCTTTCTCAGAGATGTTTCAAGAAGTGATTGAACAGGAATGGAAAACCTCCCAAAACTATAGTCGGTTTTTAGTGTACACTCAAAAATATTCATTCACCAAAAAGAAGGTGGAGTTTCTTAAAGTCCATCTTGTTGTTGGCCCAGTGGCATCACTTGTCTCTGGAGTGCTTTTGCCTCTGGAGGGAGACATGGTATTAAGAGATCTGGATGAAAAGAGAGTAGATTCAGCCCTTAGAAGAGCACATGAGTCATCAGCTTTAGCCATAAAAACATCAGTCGCTGCCTATATGGTTGCAAGAGCAAGTGTACTATGGTTATAGATTTTTTTTTTTTTAAAGAAATTTTGGAATCTCAGGAGATAAGTTGGCATTCTTGAAGCAAAGCACTAGTGAGAGTTAAAGCAATTTTGGAATATTTAGAGGATGCTGGGCATGACTCGGTAGCGTTTGCTGCACAAAACATTAATTCCATTGTGATGGCTTGAAGTTCCTTGTGGTTGTGACACTGGGAGGCAGACAATATATCAAGGAGTAATTTGGCATTTGTGCCTTTCAAAGGAGAACTTTTGTTTGGTGAACAGGCATTACAGAAAGTGTTAGTTGAGGGCAAAGAAAAGAAACAAGTGATGCCAACATTACAGAGGAAAAGTGTTGATAAAAGATTTTACAGAGGTAAGAATTATTCCTTTCGAAGAACAAGAGGGTTTTCAAGACAAGGAGAGTGTAGGTCTCAAAAACAGCAGTGGTATGATTTAGACCTCAGACAAATAGGACTGGGGGATTCAATAGGCAAGGTCAAGGACTAGAAAGAGGAGGAGGTACAACTCCCAAAAGAGGGAGACCTCAATACTAACATACAAGATATTCCAGTGGGGGGAAGATCACTTCTCTTTGGCAGCCTGTGGTATCAAATAATATCAGATGCCTGGGTTATGCATGTTGTAACAAAGGGATACAAAATATCTTTCCACAGGAAGCCAAGGAGCAGATATGTTTCTTCCCCTGTAGCAAAATGTGTACAGAAACATCAAAAAGTGCTTGCAGAAATTAATCATTTATTACAAATATAGGCAATAGAGGAGGTTCTTCCAGACCAAAAGTTCAAAGGGGTGTACATTCTTCAATGCTCTTCACAGTCCCCAAAAGCAAAGGATCCTTTTGTCCTGTCTTGAATTTACAATACCTCAATAGGTTCATGAGGTATCAAAAATTCAAAATGAAGACACTTCAAACTATAAAAGGCCATTTAAAAATAAGGGATTTAATGGTATCGATAGATTTGCTAGAAGCCTAACTTCATATACTTGTGACAGCAGTTGACAGTTTCAGTACAATCAGAACCATTTTCAGTTCAGACCACTGCCCTTTGGACTGGCCTTGGCCCCAAGAGTTTTCACCAAGGTGCTAACTCCAATTGCATGGTTAAGATTGAGAAGGGTTCAAATATACCCTTATCTAGACAATATATTGGTAAAGATGTCCACAAAAGAAAAATTGATAGAGGATACAAGATTAACATTACAAACTATGGAGTTCTGTAGATTCAAGATAAATTACAAGAAAAGTTAGCTAATTCCAACTCATTTAGGCTCAAAGATAGATACAGAATTAGGGACTATGTCATTGTCAGATAAAAGAATAAAATTGAAAACAGAAGTAGAGGAGGTGAGAAGGATGAGATTTGCAGATGTGTGATGCATTTGGCAAAGTTGATGGGTCTTTTAATTTCCGCAATACAACTGGTTGCTGGGAGCAGTTTTCACACAAGAGGGTTGCAGAGACTGCTGAGTCCTCATCTGAGGGCAATTGGCCACAGAAAACATTACTTAATACCAGTACCAAAGTCCTTGAAAAAGGAATTGGTGCAGTGGCTGAAGGATTCCAATTTAAACAAAGGTGTTCCATTAATAGTGCAGGACATAGTGCAAATAACGACAGATGCGAGCCTAACTGGGGGGGGGGCACATTGCGGAACTACATCAGTGCAGGGTGTCTGGAACAATCATGACAGATTATACAACATCAGTTACTTAGAACTAAAAGCAGCGAGGTTGGCATTAATCAGCATGTTACCGTTGGTGAAGAATCGCCATATAGAGGTCAGAACAGACAATATTACAGTCTGAGCTTGTTATGACCACATACAGGTCCTTTTAATCAGGTAGTGTTTAAGATTTTCCCAGACAAGTGACAGGCAAAAAGGCACAGAGAGACCAAATTTGGTTTTCAGTCACTATGCATGTAACATTTATTTAGACATAAGACATTCAGTTAACTATCAAGAGCTCTTTTCCATTCACACACACGCTCACACCACATACTCACAACGATCCTTCTCTGAACGGTGATCAGACGTCCATGAAGGCGTGGATGGTCTGTAGCCGTGGGTACAGGAACCATGAAAGCAAGGCCAAAAATGTCCCAGCTCTTATACCTTTTCCATCTCCTTCCGTGAGAACTGCATGCTTTTTGAGCTGGCATGATCTCATGACAGTTCCTTAGACAGTTCCTTAGGCAGAGCAAGGTATGTTCTGTGTTCGCAAAGAACTCCCTCAATCATGCCGACAGCTGGTATTGTCTATGTTATGCATGGTCAGCGGTCCACTAGCAGTCCACTGGGAAGTTCTGTTTGTACCAGACTTCCACAGGCCAAGCTGACAAGTAAAATTGTTCAAGTTCTGCTTGGTTAACATTTTCGCTTCGTCTGCCAAGTCTTCCTTATTTCTCGGTCCAGCTTCCAAGATACACCTCTTAGCAATGCTCTGCACGGCATCCATTTTATTTGGGTCTTTTAAGGCCTTACTTCTTTAGGATCGACAGGAACCCATACATACACACAATCATACATGCAAGCATACTCTCACATATTCCCCCTCTTGATACTGAATTAATTCTATAATTGAGTATCATTGGCAATAATATGATAAAAAATTCAGAATCAAAAAGGAATCAATATCCTTCAGTAGTCAAGAATAACCAAAACCCAAACAATAAATGAAAATGTTATGACAATGGTATAGATATCACGAAAGAATAAAATCATAAATGACAACTTTGGTTATATATCTCTAGAGGTTAAAATTGAATATTTATAGGGAATTCATAGTCATATAAGAATTCTCATCTTCCTTTGTATCAGACAAAATTGAAATAACGCTACTACGACACATCCAAAAAAGATTAGGAAAACAACAGCATATTATAACAATCATAACTATGATCATAATTGTGATATAAAGTATTTCCTTTATCCAAGTAGCAGAAGGCTATAGATCCCTAAGCCATCCAAAAAAAATATATCAATCCCCTACCGTTTCATGAACATAATGTTGGATCATATTCCTCAACTTTTCCATTTCATCTTCAGTTGATAGATTTAAATTTTAAAATTTAACAACACATTAGCTCTCTATCATATTGCAAAATCCCCCCTTTTGCAGCCAACAAATAATCCAAAGCTAACCTTTGTTGCATTATCATTTGACTCAATTCTTCTATTTCAGATTGTAACATACAAACAATTTTCCCAGTAGCATTTATTGACTTTTCCAATCTGCATGTAAGTCCTAGTATGCTCCTGCGTTTTTATTGAGCAATAATCCCTGGATATGCCCCCAAAGTTAATACCCCAAAGATAGACCCTGCTGCCAACCGGCTCCCCAAAGTGTCTGAATATTGGACATCAATTATAACTTCATCTGAACATGCGGGCCCCCAGAGCACCAGCAGATGATGCTCGCTTACGCCTAGACTGTGGCATCTCAGACTTGACTGGAAAGGTCAAATATCCCACCCTGACTATAAGTTCCATACAAGTAAAATTTATCTCTACAAAAAGATTACTTAATTTTTTTTTAAAGTCTTTATGTTTTGCATAATCCTTCCATTTAGTGTTCCAAGTCACCCTATGTATACCATAAAAACACATTCCCGCTGTGGTAGTTTGATAGCTCATCCTCCAAAATTGAGTAGTGTCAAGTCCATCTGGTACCATAGAAAATAACGTGGGAGGGCCCTCAGTTGTTTTTGATAATCCCAATAAAATGACATCAGGGTCTTCAATTAGAGCGAGCAAAAGGGCATATGCCCTACTGATTGTGGATGGGCATAAACTAATGTTATATCTTTCCCATGATATACAAGCATGCGCTCAGCATGTCACCTAATTCAATTCCCTTGTGTCTTTTCACAAAATAAAATTCCAAAAAGGACAATTGCTACCCACCACCTCTTCATTTTCGTGGATGTTGCCATTTCATGTTTATCCTCTTTCCGTAATTATCCGGGGGATCTCGAACCCACTTAATATAAAAACAATCCTCTTTCCAACTAAGGTATCACCTCAAATATTTTCCTTTTATTATGTATATAAAAACTCGGTATCTTCTCACTAGCGCAAGAGCCTGTGAAATTCAAAAGCGCAAGAGCCTGTTAGATTCAAAAGGGGCTAGGTCCGATTTTCCTTGTGGGGGTCCTCCCATCGATTCATCTGGCATGAATTATTCCTAAAAAAAAAATGTAACACTTATTATTCATCAACTTTGTACAATTTTATCTGGTTACGGTGAACCCACTTTAATTTTTCTTCCTTTCTGATCAAATAACTAGTGGGTCATATTTGATCCATGACTACATATGGCCCCTTCCACTTGGGTCTCAGAGCATGTTCCTTTGGACCCAAGTAGAGGTACAAAACTTGAGTTCCAATCTATTGATTAAAAAGGTATCATTTTCTTTTCTGTCTGAGTAGAAATTTCACTGCTGTTAATCCCAGATTCATTTCATTACCAAACATTATTTCCTATCTCATGCAAATCCTTTAATATTTGGCATTGATCTATTTTGGTTCCCTTTTCTTTAAACATTTTTATCTATTTCTTACTTTGTTTGACCAATTGGTCTATATATATATTACTTTGTTGTTGTCATTCTATTTTGTTTTCCTTTTTCTTATCTTGGTGGGCTTTGATCCATGCCAATTTTACTTTGGGTAATTCTTTCATAAGAGCCCAAATTTGTTTCCATTGACTAATATGCTTTAAGGCTTTACCATCTGCATTTTTTAAAAAATCTGCATTTTTAAACAAACAAACAAACAAACAAACAAACCATTTTTAGCTCAAAACTGAATTAACCTTGTACACCCATTGTATATGTACTCACTGTCCATGATAATTACAGAGTCTTTCCCTTCCCCCTCTTGTTCTTTCAATAAGGAAAGAACATCAACAACAGCTTGTATCTCTGCCTCTTGTTTCCCCAACCCATTGGGGATAACATCTCTTTTCTCTTTATTCCTTTTAGGGTTATATCAAGCCCAAGCAGTAATCCTTTCACCCTTTTCCCATCAAGAACCTCCATCTGTTAAAAAAAAATGTCCTGGGTTTCATTCAGTGTATCAAGCGAAACAGCCCTGTCATTGCCTTCTACATTTATCTCATCACAATCATGTGGGTCCCCCCTCCCTTAAAATATTTATCATCAAATCAGGTTGACTTAAGGTCTCAAAATCAATCTACTTTTGATTCAACTTAACTATCCATTGATTAAGTTTAGTAGTACTAATAGAAGGTGCTTTGCCTTGCAGAATATATTTCAAAACCCCATGACTTGATTGTATTATAACTTAGACAACCCTGTCAAGTATTCCCATTCATCTAGCGCCCACATAATCGCTGCTGCGGCTTTTTCGCACTCGTTATATTTTTGTTCAGCTCCTTTTAATAATCTACTTGAATAAGCAATGGGTTAAAACTGCCCTTCAATATTCTTTTGGTATAAGCCTGCTGACATAGTTTCTCATGTCCACCCTGGTCTAATATAAAAAGCTTGCCCCTCTCTTGGTTGCCATAACTTAATTTGCCTTTGAATCCAAAGCTTCAATAATTCCAAGTTATTCTGACATTATTTTGACCAGTTCCAGGGTTCATTTTTTCCCCAACAATTTCTACATTGGTCTGGTCAACAGAGCATACTGAGGTATATAAGATCTAACAAAACCAAAAGCACCCAACAGCATCCTCAATTGTTTTATATTTTCTGGGGCCTGGATTGCATTCAAAGATCTGATACGATTTTCCTCTATCACCTGTCTGCCCCCCTGGAGGGTGATTCCTAAGTATTTTACTATAGTCTTAACCAGTTGAGCTTTTTCCAAATTCACCTTAAAGCCAGTATCCCTAATTAATTTGAGGACCCTAATAGTCCTCTCCCTGGTTTTCCCCTCAGTCTTCCCTGTCACCAAAATATCATCCACGTAGGAAATCACTGCCTCCTGATCTTCTGCACTTAAATTTTCTAACATCTGCCGCACATAATGGTGGGCTATGTTGGGCGAATTGTGGAATCCCATGGGTAACCTGGAAAATGTGTATTGTTGACCCCTAAAGGTGAAGGCAAAATGAGATTTGCTTTCTTCCGATAAGGGCAATGCAAAAAACAAACAAACAAACAAACAAACAAACAATTGGCCAGGTCTATTACAGAATAATATTGTGCTTCAGCAGACACTTTTCCCACTGTTTCCACAATATTAGCCACCGTGGGAGCCATGAGGGGTGTTCCTTGATTTATTTTCCTAAAATCTATAACTAACCTCCAAGATTTTCCATCACTCTTTTTGACAGGCCACAATGGTGAATTATATGGACTTACAGTCTTTTCTATAATCCCTAGTTGTTCCATTGCCTCTATAGTCTCAGCTATCCCTTTCTCGGCTTCCCGAGCAAGAGGATATTGTTTCTGGGGTGGTACAAATCTTCCCTCAATTACAACCTCTGCATCTTTATGTTTTCCTGCATCAAATTTAGACTGAACTTGTACCCCTGGTACAATTTCTCCCAGTCCTCTTTTTGTTGTACATTTTTGACTACATACTGATAGATTTCCATCATTCTTTTAGGTTTTATGTCTTTCCTTTGTATAATGACGTCCTTATACCGAACCATCCACAATCCGTATTTTGACATTGCACCCATCTCTAAAATTAACTCTTCTGTTCCCTCCTGATCAAAATAAACTCAGTTTTTATGGGCTTACCTGTAATCCATAGCTAAAATTAATTTTTTTTGTACAGGGGGTCCTGAGGCAATTTCTAATAATACTGGTCGAAGAGACTTACTGCCAGGTAGCCATAATTTGGTCATATTAACATTGGTACCTGAGTCTATTAGAGTGACATATTCTCTGCCTCTTTGCTCGATTGCTACTGCAAATTTCCTTTTATCACCAGGTTTTCTAATTAATATTCCTGGCTTTATTTGTTCTTTGGCAGCAGGGCAGCCCTAACAGAGCTCCCCCTGATCACTTGTTCCCTTCACTTCCTCCACAAAATTACTCTTTCAAAAGGGGCTGACTTCCCCTCTTTCTTGGGTTTAATCCCTTTTGGCATCCATTTTGAGGAGAAGGTAACTTGTTTCACCCCAACTTAAAAGGGAATTTGGGCTTTCTTTATTGTCCCAACTCCTTGTTTTTTAAGGCTGGAAAATACCAATTTAAGTTTTTCCCTAGTGCACTCTGCTTTTGCTTCCCCTTGTATAGCTATAAGCATTGCTAGATGTGTTTTCTATTCTGGGTTTAGCCATTCATAGGGAGCCAAAAAGACACTGGTGTCAATTTCCATTATTTCTGATACGGTCCCTGAATCTACAAATCTTATTTTTGTACCTGTCCCAAAGGTCTTTTTTAGCGACTCTGCTCCCCTGTTCTAAAGCCCAATCTCGCAAAGCCACTCCTACTCCATTATCTTGGGCTTTGCTTATATACGGTGTCATGCCTGGAATTTGTTTAACTAGTCTAGTTATTTCTTCCAGAGTCATATCATTTTTATCTGCTGCCTTCCATACTTTAATAGCCCACTTTATTTTCCTGCTCCCTGACTGTCCCAGAGATTCTTTTAATTTTCTCATTTTTCCAGATAACATAGGATCATCCGAGACACAATATCTCACCAGCTTGTCCTTTTCCTGACAGTTTTTATTTTAGGATTATCATATTGACAGCCACACTCACTTGGCCATTTTTGCTTCCTTTTCCCTGTCTCCCCTAAAGGACTGCAATCAGGACTATCAGGGAAGGTTCTTTCCCAACAACAATCATAATCATTTTCCAGGCTCTAAGAAACCTGTTTTACATAAACATTATTCTTTAGTTGGGATTTGTCCTGATCATTTTTTTTTCTATATAAGGACTTATTTTAACAGCTTAACTTTTTGTTTAACTGATTTTGGGTTGTTTCCCCCCCCCCCCCTGTCTTCTAACTCTTTAATATTTACCTCTAAGAGTTTCTTTTCTTTTCTTAGTGCATTGTTCTCATCCTCAAGCTTAATATTTTCTTGCAACCTACTAATGTTATGTAGTGTTAAAACTCCATTTTTCAGTTTCCCTCATCTATTTTTTTTTCCTTCAACTTATTGGGTTTTAAATAACATTGGGTTATTCCCTTTAAAGCTAAAAGTGTAATGACTTTAGTCTGTTCCAATTTTCTCTGCATTGCCAGCTTCCTGACAAAATAACAACAGCTTTAAACAATTTCTCCTCATTCCTTTAAGTATCTTCCTCTAGTTGTTCCTTAAAATACTGCAAAGCCTTTTACAGGCTTCTTCCATTTTAGTGTTAGTTATTGTACTGTTAGACAAATTTATTCTCCAATCCCCTGCCTTATTTTCACAATCCTCATCCAAAGGATCCTTCAATTGAACAAAAAAAAAAGGGGGGGGGTTTCCAATAAACGGATCCAAACCTCTCCATTTCCCTTATTGTCCTTTTTCCTACCAAAAAGAGCCATATTTCCTTCTGACCCTTTATCCAGTTACTCAGTTATACCCAGTCAGGGGCGTCCCCCAGTTTTCCACCCTCTGACCTTAACCCTGTCAAAAGTCCCAGAAATCTCACACTTTCCTGATCCTGTTCGTGACGCCAAATATGTTATGACCACATAGAGGTCCTTTTAATCAGGTAGTGTTTAAGATTTTCCCAGACAAGTGACAAGCAAAAAAGGCACAGAGAGACCAAATTTGGTTTTCAGTCACTATGCATGTAACATTTATTTAGACATAAGACATTCAGTTAACTATCAAGAGCTCTTTTCCATTCACACACATGCTCACACCACATACTCACAACAATCCTTCCCTGAACGGTGATCAGACGTCCATGAAGACGTGGATGGTCTGTAGCCGCGGGTACAGGAACCATGAAAGCAAGGCCAAAAATGTCCCAGCTCTTATACCTTTTCCATCTCCTTCCTTGAGAATTGCATGCTTTTTGAGCTGGCATGATCTCATGACAGTTCCTTAGACAGTTCCTTAGGCAGAGCAAGGTATGTTCTGTGTTCGCAAAGAACTCCCTCAATCATGCCAACAGCTGGTATTGTCTATGTTATGCATGGTCAGCGGTCCACTAGCAGTCCACTGGGAAGTTCTGTTTGTACCAGACTTCCACAGGCCAAGCTGACAAGTAAAATTGTTCAAGTTCTGCTTGGTTAACATTTTCGCTTCGTCTGCCAAGTCTTCCTTATTTCTCGGTCCAGCTTCCAAGATACACCTCTTAGCAATGCTCTGCGCGGCATCCATTTTATTTGGGTCTTTTAAGGCCTTGCTTCTTTAGGATCGACAGGAACCCATACATACACACAATCATACATGCAAGCATATTCTCCCAAGCTTACATCTGCAACCAAGGGAGTCTGAAATCCATTCTGCTGATACAGGAATCAAACAGGTTACTCGAATGGGCAGAGAGGAATCTCAAATCAATAACAGTGATATATTTAAAAGACAAGTTAAATTTACAAGCGGACTATCTCAGTAGGAACCAGGTATTTCCAAGAGAGTAGGAGTTGGATTGTTTGGTCTTCTGTCAGATAAACAATTACTGGAGGCCATCTGTATATATAATTCTCTTGGGTATGTTGCTGTTTCCAGTGTGCTGATTGGCTGCTTAGGGAACTGACCAGCCAATCATAGGTCTGTTGGGCAGCCAATCAGCACACTGGGGGTGGGAGCATGTAGATCTCAATCATGGCTGCTGGAGAGGGACAGTGAGTAAAGTGAGTGGATGTGGTGTGTGTGTGTTCTGGAGTGCAGGGGGTGGGGTGCGAGGGCAGAACGAGTGGGAGAGGGAAGAACGAGTGGGAGGAGGGGCAGAACGAGTGGTGGAGGGCAGAACAAGTGGGGGAGGGGCAGAACGAGCAGTAGGGGGCAGCAGGGGGCAGAATGAATGGCGGGTGGGTGAGTTAAACCCACCAGCCTACCTCAAAGGGTTGTCATGAGGTTTCCTGGGCATTTCGGGAGGAGTTTTTAATGGTGTATGGTACGCCGGGTCCAGCTAGTTACAAGTAGATTTGTTCACATCAGCAAAGAACTGCAAATTAAGACACTACTTTTCAATAGATGGAAGCAAAGGTGCCAAAGCATTCGATGCACTGGCAGTTCTGTGGCCATACATGTGGCCAGTAGGAATGCATTATGCTTTTCCACCCATTCAAATTATTAAAAGAGTTCTGCTGAAAGTAAGGAAGGAGAAAGCATCAGTAATTCTGATTGCTTCTTATTGGACCAGACATCCTTGGTTCTCATTGCTGCTACAGATGGCGATACAACAACCGTGGTGCCTACCTCAGAGTGCAGATTCGATAAAGCAGGGGCCAGTAAGTCATCCGAACTCCGGATGGCTAGCCTTAACTGCATGGAACTTGAGAGGAGATCTTTGATGGTGCAGGGTTGTTCGAATAAAGTAACAACAACAAATTTAGCATCAAGGAGAAAATCAATTCAGGAGATTTATAAAAGAACTTGGACAGTATTCGACAGCTGTTGCAAATCTAAAAGTTTACAAGTTCATACAGCTCAAATAAAGGTGTCTTGGCATTTTTGCAGGATGGTCTGGTCAGGGGTCTGCAACCAAACACTTTAAAAGACAAGTTTCGGTTTTATCAGTGATCTTGAGTACAGAAGGGAAACCAACTACTGGACATCCCATATAAAAAGGTTTCTGAGAGGAGCAACTTTATTGAGTCATCAAACTGTGCATAGATTCCCGAGTTGGGGTCTCAACTTGGTTCTAAACAGACTGACGAAAGCTCCCTTTGAGCAATTAGAAGAAGCATCACTTTGAATGGTATCTTGTAAAGTAGCTTTTCTGGTGGCAGTTACTTCGGCTAAAAGAGTTTCGGAGTTGGCATCTTTGTCTGTCAGTCCTAACTTATGTAAGTTTCAGGATGACAGATTGATGTTGATGTTGGTTCCAACATTTATGCCGAAGTGTATTCCAAAGCATGGCAAAATAGATCTTTTGCCCAAATCCAAAGCATAGAAAGGAAAAACAGTGGCATACCTTAGATGTGAAAAGGGCGGTAGAAATATATGTGAGGAGGACAAAGACTTTGAGGCACATGGAGGATCTGTTTGTGTCTTTTAATCCACGCAGAATGGGGCAGTGAGCTTGTAAAACAGTTATTGCACACTGAATAAAGGATTGTATTTCCATATGCTATGACTACAAGAATAAGCTGAAGCCACAGATAATTTGGCCACACTCCACTAGGTCAGTGGCTCCTACTACAGCATACTATGTTTATTCATGATTGAAAGACATTTGTGATGTGGCTGGTTGGTTGGAGCCATCAACATTTATTAAACTTTACAAACTAGATAAATATAAGTCATCTCAAGCATCATTTGGCAGACTGGTGCTTCAATCGGTAGTAGAGTAAGCATTTGTCCCACCCTGGATGGGTAGCTTTGGCATATCCCATGGATAGTGGATTGATTCTCCTTGCCATCCGGAGAATAAGAAGTTGTACTTACCATGAATATTCATTTCCGGATGGCAGGAGGAACAATCCACACATACCTAGAAAGAAAACAGCAACAAAAACACAACCAAAAAAGTCTGTTAGGTTAGATCAGGGCTATGTAACAAAACTGATGGAGGAGATGAGGGTTCCAACGGATCTAGTTGAAAAAGAATTCTGGACTTCTGCCTTGTCAGGTTGGCATGATGGGATTAATCCATGGATAGTGGATTGTTCCTCCTTCCATTCAAGAATGAATACTCACAATATGTACAACTTCTCAATTTCATAATCTTATGTTGCTGTTGCAAATCTCTTATTGATTATGTGTGCAGATAATGCTAGTGCAAATCTTCAGTATTGAGTGGCAAGACACCATGTCAGTTTAGTATGAGTAAATCTCCTCTAGGGAAAGGAGTTTATAAAATAATATAGAGGTATGTTGTAAGAATAGAAAATGTGTACATCTGGCGGCTCTTTTAAAACTCTGAATCCAGATTTCTAATGGGGATGGGGAGAGACCTGCACTATCATTTGCTTGTTGGAATTTTGATATTTTGCCATATCTTCTTTCTTCATAATTGGATGTTTACATTCTTGCAGAATCTTAACATTTTACAAAATGGCAAGCCCAGATTATTTTCATTTTATAGAAAACAGTTCTTATCGAGATGATCTGAAATAACATATAGCTTACATGCTTTGGAAATGCTGCAGACCACAGAGAACTTTCTTTACCTTATACAGTATTACACCCCCCAAAACAAGTTCATCTTGCCAGACCACAGTACATCTGCGTCTTGGGCCAGCAGATGTTGCAACACATGCTTCTCTTTAAGACCAAGAAGCACAAGGGAAAACAAAACACTGAAAGAAGCCTGAAATTTTAGAGCTGAAGGGACTGGGGTAGGTAGAAATACCTTGAGCAGTTGGCTATAGGGTGCACTGTAGATGTCAGGAAACTTGACTGTGTGACCAATCTGTATGTATCCCCACCACCACCACTTTTAACTCAGTTATGAAGCAAGATTTAGTCACAGGATGAATTGACTTGAAAGCATAACTGATGACTAAAATTCAAAGCATTAGTTAATAAATTATTTTCTCACAAACCAAATCACATTTTAGTAAATCTACTTTGAGTTTGAAGTGTTTCCTTTAGAAGAATTTGCAGGTTTGCTTTTTGATTAGAATGTTGACGCTAATGTATCATAGAACACATTTAAAACTTTCCCCAGCAATGAATTATTATGTATTGAGGGAGGAAATTATTTAGGATATTATGAATGCTAAAAGATACAGGTATTTTTGTTTGCTTCTTTTTAACTTCTGTTTTACATTGCACAGTAAACTGACATTCATTACTGTGTTGAAACTTTGTAAGTGTGTTCTTAACAGAGTTTCTAATTAAGCAATCAGTCAGTTCAAAAGGAAAGGGCAGTTGCCCATAATGTATGTCAAATGTGTTAGATTTTTTTAGAAAGTTCCATATTAAGTAATCAGTAATCCGGTCTTATGCAAGGTTATTGGATGAAAGCATTTGCTGCAGCATCCTCACAGTAATTTTAGGAGTATATTGTTTTCTTTTAAACTGCTTAATTACAGCTAACTCCTTGCACTTTTTTAAAAACTTCAGCTGATCCTACAGTGAAAGACTTAATTGGTGGCTTCACTGCTCTACATTATGCAGCCATGCACGGCCGAGCCCGGATTGCACGCCTAATGCTGGAATCGGACTACCGTGTTGATATCATTAATGCAAAGAGCAACGATGGCTGGACTCCCCTGCATGTGGCAGCTCATTATGGCAGAGACTCATTTGTCCGACTCTTGCTGGAGTTCAAAGCTGAAGTTGATCCTCTCAGTGACAAAGGTACTACACCGCTTCAGCTGGCCATTATCCGTGAAAGGTCCAGCTGTGTTAAAATCCTCCTAGATCACAATGCCAATATTGACATTCAGAATGGCTTCCTGTTACGCTATGCTGTGATCAAAAGCAATCACTCTTATTGCCGGATGTTCCTTCAGAGAGGCGCAGATACAAACTTGGGGCGCTTAGAAGACGGACAGACACCATTGCACTTATCTGCTCTTAGAGATGATGTGCTGTGCGCACAGATGTTATACAATTATGGTGCAGACACTAATACAAGGAACTATGAAGGACAGACTCCACTGGCAGTTTCAATAAGTATTTCTGGAAGTAGCCGACCTTGTTTGGATTTCCTACAGGAAGTAACAAGTATGTATACTGGAAATGTTTACTCAGAATTGTTCAGTGTTCTTTTTGGGGTATTTATCATATGTTGGGTGCAGTCCCGACTTCCCATGGCCATACCATCCACAAAACACTCTGGAAGTGAAAGGCAAAGAGGAACAATTTTCAGTTATTCCTTTTTCCCTTTGCCATCCCTAACATCACCTTCCATATTGTTCCAGAGGACCTTCCAACTCTCTGGAGCAATTTTAAGGGATACACAGGGAGTTTCAGGAGAGAATATATATAAAAAAAATCTCCTCCCATCCCTTCAGCAGTATCCTCTGCTAAATCTGAGGCCAAAATCAATTGCTATTCCCAAGTAGAATAAGCCCATTGCATCAATGGGAGCTTGGTGAGTTGACAATGCAAGTTCCAGTAATTCATTGAATCCTCACTAGTTGAAATGTATTTTCAACTAGTTGAAATGTAGCACATGTATTTATTCTTGAGTGCCTTTTGCAAACAGAACCAATTATTCTCTTGACAATGGCATCTTTGGATCCAGTCCACTAAGTTTCTTTCTTTCTTTTTTTAAATTAGTGTTTGCATGATTGTTTAGGAAGGCTCATATACTTAACAACACTTCACTCTTTAAAAGTTCATAAACATACATTTCTTCTGAACTATTGAGTTGAAAAGCCTCTTAATTAATTAAACCTGTCATTTTGTTAATCAAAGGATTGACATGTGGTAGTAAAGCATGTTTATAACTGCTTGTTTATGCTGAGCTAAAATAACAGTGAATTTTGTAGGACTTTTCTCTCATTTGAAAATGAAATGTGAAGAAAAAAATTGAAAAATTCATTGGTAAATTATTATTTTTTCACTTTACCTGTTCAGCTTTGGGACAACAGACAGAACTACAGTGGGCCCTTGGTGTCCACTGGGGTTTGGTTCCAGGACCCTCGTGGATACCAAAATCCGTGGATGCTCAAGTCCCATTATATACAATGGCATAGTAAAATGGTGTCCCTTATATAAAATGACAAAATCAAGGTTTGCGTTTTAAATTTTTAAAAAAAATATTTTCAGGCCATGGATGGTTGAATCCATGGATGAAGAATCCATGGATACAGAGGGCTGCCTGTATAATGCTTTATTGATTTATCCCTTCTAGCTATACAGTGAGACTCTTAAGATCTCTACCAACATAATTTCTAAAATTATAAAACTATCCTATGATGCCACAGAAGTTAACAAAATTTGGCAAGGAAATTCTTGTTATGTTACTTGATAGATGTTCCTATTTCTTCTTAGTTTCTCCTGTATCATTGCATTGGTATGTTTGATCTCAGTGAAGTTAAAAATATTAAGGTGAAATCTAAGATACATTGAATAAAGTAGAACCAAGTTGTTTTGGAAACAAGACCACATTACATCAATTGGTTTGTGATAAAGTGAGCACTATATAACGAAGCCATCTTGGCATAGGTGGGTCATGCTTTAAAAAGCCAAAGATCTGTCTGTCTACAACATCAGGCTTCATTCCCACCTTTCTAGGCACAGGTGACTTGTAGGTATGACTGTGCACATGATTTATGCCTCTCAAATAGTACTGTATAACTCACGTTCCAGGAGCAAGTCATGGATTATAGGCTTGAGGGCAGGACTTGTCGAATTAACTATTTGTAAGCTGCTCTTAAAGGCCTTTTGGCTAAAGGGTAGAGTATACAATTATATCCCGCCTTTTCCCCAAGACTGGAACTCAAGACGGCTAGACTAGTGCTCAATAAATGTTGGTGGTGGGGGTTACTGAAGAGAACTTGGGTAAATTGTTGCTGAGGCAGTTTATTAAATACTTATGTACAATTATTAAACTATCTGTTTCCTTTGATATTCCAGATGTATTAATTTTTTAAAACAAGGTATGATGACATTGGTGTAGTGCCAAACTCTGCTATAACATTATATGAATGAGCTTCAGGCTTGCATGCTCTCTCTTTTCTTTCACATCTTCCCTGATTTCTCCTTTATATCAAACCATAGTTTGTAATTGCATCTGAATCAGAGAAATTCCACTTTGTAGTTTGCTGTGGAAGAAAAGGGGGATTGGGAGCAGGAGAACCCACATTTAGCACATGGCAAGTGTGCTAAAGTGTGTATGAGGCAAGTGTGTATGAGGTCTTTTCCCCACCATCTTCATTTAGAGATTTTCATACTACACTGTTATAGTGTTACTATTCCACTTTAACTGCTCTGGCTTCCTCCTGTGGAATTCTGGGGTTTGTAGTTTAGTGAGGCCTAAGAGCTCTCTGGCTATGAGTTGTAAATGCCCCTCCCTAAACTGCAAATCCCAGGATTCCACAAGAGGTAGCCATAGCAAATAAAGTGGAATAGTAACACTATAACAGTGTAATGTGGATTGCTATCTTAATTAATGTAGCTGTGGGAAAATCAAGTGCTCTTTGTCATAGTTCCCCACCACAGAAATATACTGGGAACAATCTTGTACATTTAGGTTTTGAGTTTGCTATTTTAAATCCCAACTATACCTCATTCCTTATGATTTTAATCATAGAAAATCTCATCAACTCCCTGTAATTGATTACCATTATTCTGAACTTTCTTGCAGTGTGCATGAAATATTTTGTCAGTCATAATTTTATTGCAGCTAGCAAACAACCATTATACAAACATCATCTTTGGTCTTTGAACACAAGTATAAGGCCAAAGCCAAGCAGTTCTAAAAGTTACAATCACACAATAAAAAGCACACTTTCTCAAAAGGTGACCACCCTGTCACTCTAGTATAAAATTAGAGGATGTATCTTTCCTTAATACTGGAATAACCGCTATGTTCTAAAACAAAATGGGCAACATCCTCTTAGCTCCCTGGATGCACCCCATCAAATCTGCCAAGGGAAGGACATTTAACTTTGCCCATGCACAAGCTAATATCATTTTAGGGGAGGGTAAGATCAATCAGCTATTTTGGAAAATTAAAGCAAGAGGGAGCAAAGTGTGTTTATAATTTGTTTGATAAACAACTTGCTATATAAGACATTCATGGTTCCAGTTCAATATCTTTAAGTCTTTGTAGCAAGGTTGTCTTTGCTCTATCATAACCCAAGGTCAATAAGAAAGGGACTGAAAATGCAATGTTTGCAACAGTGGAGAGAATCTTTTATTTCCAGGACGTAGGGCCCATTTTCTCCACCAATATAAATTCTAATATAAATGCTGATGTCTGTTTAAATATTAGCTTTAGCCAATAGAGCAGAGCAAGCTTGAGAGCTTCAATTTTTACCAACATTCATTCCAGTTCAGTGCAAATTGTTGACATTTCCTAGTGGAGAGACGCCGGAGGATCCTCTAGATCACTGGGTTAGCTCCACCCACTCACTCCTGGTAGGCAGGTAACAAAGGTCTTTGTGTCGGCCCCCTCCTCTGACATCATCCAGGGGAGCGACCCATCTCAGGCCAGTTGTTTCCTGCCTACCACTCCTGGAGGTCGTTTGTTCTCTTGCTCCTGGTGGCCACGTGTGGAGAACAATAGTGCGCGGCCATGATGGACTTGGCAAGGGAAGCTAAGAAGAACAAGACCAAGAATAAGGGATCCAAAAAGGGGGACAAGCCCCCCGCTGGCGTGATGGATCCCTTACTGGGCCAGGAGGACAAGCCCTCCAAACCAGTTTTTGATCTTCCCCTGCCCGCACCCCAGTCGTTGGATCTGGGACACGGGCAGGAAGCAGCCGCAACGGGAACCCTCCTGGAGGAGGAGGCGGGGACCGTCTCCGACACGGAGGAGACTGGCCGCGCTGCAGAGGCTGAGTCGGATCGGGAGGAGGCCGTGAGTAATTCTGGGGCCCCGATCCCGTCCCCCCAGGATAAGTCCAACACGCCTGCGTTGGCAGCCTGGGTCAAGGACTTAGTAACAAGGGAGACCCTGGGGGTGTTGGCCGCGGGTCTCACGCAGCCCGCTCTGCTCAGCTACTCTGGTCTCTGGCAAGGGGGGGGGGGTTCGTCCCACACGGCAGCAACCTTTCCGGTCGCCCTTCCCCAGGGCTGGCCGGCCTGGCCCCCCACCCTGGCCTACCCCATACTCCCTCCCACCGCGGAGGCGGCTGCTCAGGGGTGTCTCCCTTCGTCCCTCGCCGCGACCCCCCCATCGGGAGAAGGCTCGGCGCGTCCCAATCTGTCCTCCCCACCGCTCCAGACTGCGACGGCCCTTCCCTCCCTTCCCTTCCAACCCGCTCACTTTGGCCAGCCGTGGCAGCCGTTTTTTCCCGCCGAGATGCACAAGCTCCAGGCCGATTCTGTGGAGCCTCAGCAGAAGCCGAAGCCCCCCAAACGCCCAACCAGTTTAAAAAAGCCGCGCAAAGCGGCGACGCGGTCCGGAGCGCCTAAGCGCGCGCGCACGCTCATCGCGCGGTTAGCTGGGAAGGGGGCTGGGCTCCGCAGGGGAGGCAAGGCGGCTGCGAAATCCCGGCACGGAGAAGACTCGGATCCGGAGGAGGGCACAAGCGCGTCAGGGAGGGCGTCCGCGGGTGCCCCGCCGCCAAGGAAGAGAGGGAGACACGCGAGGGAGGAAGAGGAAGAGAGTTGGGGGGAGGATGAAGAGGAGACGGTCTGGGCCTCTGCCTCAGAAGCTGAGGCTGTGCCCAGGCGGACTGGGGTCGCAGAGGACGTAGAGGACAGACAGTCCCAGGTCCTCTCAGCAGAAGAGGGGGAGATATCTGCAGAGGAGGATCCGCTCGAGGATGCTGCCTCAGGTCAGGAGGAGGACGAATTTTCAGCAGAAGAGGGAGCGGGCGCAGAACCCCCCCGCTCTTCCGCCCGGCTGTTTAAAATTGAGGACCTTCCCACCCTATTCACGAAAACCGTGAAGACTATGGGCTTATCCCTGGTGCAGGAGCAGGACCAACAGCTTGATCCTGATTTGCCAAAGATGTCTGCAGAATTTTTCCCGGCATCTACGCCAGCAACCTTGGAAATGCCGGTGCCAGCTAACATTATGCAAGTATTAAGGGATGAGTGGGCCGCTCCTGCAGCTAATAAGTCTCAACCTGCTCTAGCAAAAAAGCTATATGCCTTACCGAAGAAGGTCAGGACCAAGCTTCAAGTGCCTCTGATCGACGCGCCGGTTTCCGCGTTGGTTTCTTCCGCAATCTTTTGTAAAGATGGGGAAGATACACTCAAGGTTCCTGAGGATAGACGTAAGGATTCTGCGCTCAAGAGAGCTCACGAGGCACTATCACTGGCTATAAGGGCTTCTATCACAGCTACGATGGTTGCCAGGGCCTCCCTGCAGTGGACACGAGACTTACTGAAGGACACTCCCAGATCTTCCACCAAGCTTCGACAGGGCCTCAATAAGATTTCTCGTGCTTCGGCCTTTCTTGCAAATAGCTCCCTGGACGCAGTCCAATTTTCGGCCAGGGCCCAGGCGGCAACAATTGCTGCAAGGCGTCTTCTGTGGCTCAAGAGCTGGCAAGCCGACTTCAAATCCAAGCAGAACCTGGTTTTTTCTCCCTTTTTAGGTGAGAAGTTGTTTGGCGAATCCTTGGAGCCAGTGCTGGTGGAGGGGAAGGACAAGAAGAAGGCCCTCATCTCATCCAAAAGGAGAGAAGAGAGGAGACCGACTAAGGGTTATCGTTCCTTTCGTCCTTACCGGTCCCAACCCAGCCCTGTCACTCCCACCACCTCTTCTAATTTCCAGCAGCGGGACAGCAGAAATTTCAGACAAAGGTGGGGTGACAATAAGGCCCATCGCAGACACCAACCGGGATCGTCGTCCCGGCCTTATCAGCCAGCCAACTCTAAACCACACTCCAAACACCAACAGGCATGACTCGGAGTTCCGAGTCGGGGGCAGGCTTCAGGCGTTCATCGCCTCTTGGGAGAACTCAACAACGGACAAGTGGGTGTTACGAACGGTGCGACAAGGATACCGCATAGAGTTTTCCAACCTGCCCCCCCCCGACATTTTATCCCTACCCCACGTTCCAGGGACAAAGCCAAACATCGTCTGATGTTACAAGCCATCTCTCATCTGCTCTCCTTAGGTGCCATAGAGGAGGTCCCGAGTGTCCATCGGACCCACGGCTGCTACTCCAACATTTTCCTGGTGCCCAAGAAGAATGGTTCCTGGAGGGCAATCTTAAATCTAAGGAACCTCAACAAGTTTGTGCGTCAGCGCAGGTTTCGGATGGAAACCTTACATCACATTCTGGAAGCCCTACGCCCCGGGGACCTTTTGGCTTCCTTGGACCTACAGGATGCCTATCTCCACGTGCCTATTTTTCCTCCACATCGTCGTTTCCTGCGCTTTGCCTACGACAAGTGGCACTTCCAGTACAGGGCCCTTCCCTTTGGTCTGTCCTCAGCACCAAGAGTCTTCACAAAGATCATGGTGGCCTTGGTTGCCTGCTGGAGACGGAGGGGCCTTCACGTCTACCCGTACCTGGACGACCTTCTGATTCGATCCACAACGGAGGCAAAGGCGAGGATGGATGTCCAACGGGTTCTCACCTCTCTACAGGAACATGGCTTTCTGGTCAACCTGGAGAAGAGCTCCCTGGTACCAAATACAAGAATTCAGCATCTGGGAGCGATCCTGGACACCGGCTCAGGGAAAATCTCCCTTCCACGGGAAAGAGTACTAGCACTATGACAAGTGCTCCTCCGGGTTCTGAGGGCCCCGAAATCAGATATAATGTTGTTAGCAAAGCTACAGGGCCTGATGGTGGTGGCCATAGAGAGTGTTCCCTGGGCACGGTTTCATGCGAGGCCTCTGCAGTGGCTACTTCTTCCTTGGCAACACGAGATATCCCTACAAAGACACACGAGGATTGTAGTACCACAGGATGTGAAACGGGCTCTGCAATGGTGGATGTCCAGCGCAGTCCTGCGGGGTCGCCACATATGGCTACCTCAGAGGATTCAGATCACCACGGACGCCAGCCTCCGAGGCTGGGGGGCGCATTGTGCGGAGGCCATTGCGCAGGGAAGATGGTCGCAGGAGGAGTCCCAACACAGCATCAATTGGCTGGAGCTTCGAGCAGTACGCCTGGCCCTACGGAGTTTCAGGAAGCAGGTTTTCAACCAGGCAGTCCTCATCAGAACAGACAACACCACGACGAAGGCCCACATAAATCGCCAAGGAGGAACGCGATCCCGGCTATTAATGAGGGAGGCCACACTGTTGTTCAATTGGGTCGAGAGAAATCTACTCTCCATAGAGGCGGAGCATTTACAGGGAGCACTCAACTCCAAAGCAGATTGGCTCAGCAGGACAGATGTAGACCAGGGAGAGTGGAGCCTGCATCCGGAGGTCTTCGACCTCATCTGCCAGGAACTGGGCAGTCCTTGCATGGACCTGTTCGCATCCCCAGTGAACACCAAGCTCCCTCGCTTTTTGTCCAGATTCAGAACAGAGGGGGCCGAGGGGATGGACGCCCTCACGTTCCCACGGCCCCCCGGGCTGCTTTACGCATTTCCACCCATACCACTGTTGGCCAGGGTGCTCAGGCGGATACGAACAGTGGAAGCAGAGATCATCCTAGTAGCCCCAGCGTGGCCCAGGAGGGCATGGTACTCAGAGATCCTATCCATGGCAGTGTCAGAGCTTACTCTTCCGACTCACCCAGACCTTCTTTCACAGGGCAGGGTACATCACCCAGATCCAGACTGGCTACAGCTCCGCGCCTGGAGATTGAGAGGGAGATGCTGACATCCAAGGGATACTCTCAAGAGGTAATGGAGACGATCCTCGCAGCAAGAAGGGACTCGACTCAAAGGATCTACGAATACAGCTTCAGAGTGTTCTGCAGGTGGTGCAGAAGGAAGAGATTTAACGAACTAGACATTACGGTACCCATGTTGCTAGCCTTCCTTCAGGAGGGTGTCGCACAGGGCTTGCGACCTAACACCATTAAAAGACAGGTAGCGGCCATAGTCTCGATCTTACCACCGGACAAGGCACCAGTAATCTCTACACATCCGGATTTACGTCGGTTCCTCAGGGGTCTCGCAAACCTGGCCCCTCCTACGGTCCATAGATTTCCGACTTGGGATCTTCACACTGTTCTTAAGGCCCTGACGGTTCCTCCATTTGAACCGCTCCGACAGGTTTCCCTTAAGCATTTGTCCTGGAAGGGTCTCTTCCTTGTAGCCATCACTTCGGCCCGTAGAGTTTCAGAACTGGGCGCACTTTCTGTGCGAAAGGACCTTTGTATCATTCGTCTGGATTCGATCATCCTACGCACCCGTCCTGACTTCAGACCTAAAGTGAACTCTGCTTTCCACACTTCCCAGGATATTGTTCTACCTTCCTTTTGCCCAAATCCGTCTAAGGAGTTGGAACGCATATGGCATACCCTAGATGTTCGCAGGGCAGTCCGCATCTATTTGAAAAGGAGAAGCTCATTTAGGGTCTCGGAGTCACTGTTTATCTCAGTTCATCAGCGATATTTGGGTCGCAGAGTCTCCTCTTCCACATTAAGCAGATGGTTGCGAGCCTGTATCGCTGCTTGCTACGAGTCCTTGAGGATCCCAGTTCCGGAGGGGATCCTGGCACATTCAACCAGAAGCGCAGCCACGTCAACTGCCTGGGACAGAGATGCTTCTCTTGAAGAGATCTGCAGGGCGGCGACATGGAAGTCATCATCTACCTTCCTGCGTCATTATAGACTGGACAAGCTGCAATCAGCGGAGGCTGCCTTTGGGAGAAGGGTTTTGCAGCAGATTGTCAGGGCCTGAGCCCAAACTGTGTTCTTCAAGTGATATCTAATTTTTTCTGGTGCCAGCTCCCACCCGAGAGACTACATTTTTGGTGGGCTTTTGTAGATCCCAGTGATCTAGAGGATCCTCCGGCGTCTCTCCACTGGGAAAAGGAACGTTGGTCTTACCTGTGATACGTCCTTTTCCAGGGGAGAGACAAGGAGGATCCTCCCCACCCTCTGTTTTTCTTTGACTGGCACCTCTGTAGGCATAATAGCATTTTGTTTATCTATAGTTAGACTTTGTTAGATTTACCTTGTGTTTTGTTGGCAGAATTAACTTTGTTTCTTAGGAGCACATTCATGGAGGCTGGAAAAGGAACTGGCCTGAGATGGGTCGCTCCCCTGGATGATGTCAGAGGAGGGGGCTGACACAAAGACCTTTGTTACCTGCCTACCAGGAGTGAGTGGGTGGAGCTAACCCAGTGATCTAGAGGATCCTCCTTGTCTCTCCCCTGGAAAAGGACGTATCACAGGTAAGACCAACGTTCCTTTTTACTGCAAACTGGGATAGAAAGAAATCTTCTCAAATTTATTTTGGACTCTTTCTGTTGGATAAAATTTGGCCACAGCCTGTATTGAGGTCCCATATAAAAATTGTGGCAATATCCTAACCCAGTGTAATTCTAAAGCTTGTTGCACAAGCTTGCCCCCTTTAGTATGATGAAAACACAGTAAACCATTGAGAATCTTATCTGCTAGCAAAGCATATGTGTGTACTTCGAGAGACGACATCCCTGTTTGTTGGAATATAACCCCAAGCTACTTAAAGGAAGAGACTTATTCTAAATTGTTTCCATCCATATTCCAGTTGTAAACTTGCTTAGATTTACTAAATACCAATATGTTCATTTTGCTATAATTTACAGAGAACTGTTCATTCTGTGACATAAATTATAAGAAAAAGAGATCAGAAACATACAAAAATTAGCAAGAGTACTACTAAGAATAAATAAAATGCACCCTATGTTGCTTTAAGAATAAATGCTGAACTACAGTGGTGAGGTCAATCATCATGTTTAGGGTTACAGACTTAATGTTTTAAAACCTGAACATATCAAAATCTAGCACCAAAAAGGATGTCATGAATGATTTTTGAAGGTTTGGGTGTATAAAAATAACTAGCTCAACATAAAACACAGAGAAGGGTGCTGAACAGAAAGACAGTTCAATTATTTGCTCCACTTCTTTCTAATCATTTTAAAAATGATATTGTAGCATTCCTAAAGGGTAACTGTTATTTCCCAGTCTAAGGGGGACAAAATAAGATCTCAGTCCTCCTTTATGCTGACAATGCTATTCTAATATATAATGCCCAGGTAGGACTATGTGGATTGTTAAGGCAACTTAGTCATTATAGTCGGCCCTACATAGCCATGGATTCTGCATCCATGGATTCAAGCAACTATGGCTCAAAAAATTTGGAGGGAAAAAAATTCCAAAAAGCAAACCTAGCTATTCACCATTTTATATAAGTGATGTCATTTTATGATGCCATTGTATATAATGGGACTTTAGCATCCACAGATTTGGTATTCACAGGGACTCCTGGAACAGAATCCCAGTGGATACTGAAGGTCCACTGTTCTGCCAGAATTACATAGTTGGAAGGGACTGCAAAATCCATTTGGACCAAACTCCTGCCATGCAGGAATGCACAACTAGAGCACTCCTGAGAGACAGCTAATCCAATCTTTGCTTTAAAATTCCAAAGAAGAATAATCCACTGCCCTCCAAAGCAATCTGTTCCTCTCTTGAACAGTTCTTACATTCAAGATGTTCTTCCCATGTTTAGGTGGAATCTACTCCCTTGTAATTTGAATCCAATGATTTGTGTTCTAGCTCTAGAACAGCAAAAAAGAAGCTTGCTCCATCTTCTACATGCCATCTCTTCAGATTTTTTGGTCTCTTTTACTATATTTTATGTATTACGGAATGAATTTCTTTATTCTACTTTCTACCTTTGCCTTCCCTTCTGTGTTTACTTTACTGTTAATGTAATTCATCCTCCTTTGTGTGTTCAGAGGTGCTGATATGCACACTCCAAATTTTTAGCAAATATGTCTTCCTGATCATCAGATGTAATGCCATACTTTCACAGATTAAGATTTCTAGGGATGGCTGAAATGAAAGCATGCTTCCCTTACATTATGTTCAACTCACCCCTGCTCCCTTGACCTAGATTGAGACTTGTTTTGCTCCGATTTTGCTTGGCATATCCATCCCCCTGTCACTCTTTGCACCTGTAAATTGCCCTCAACTACCCTTTTACATTCCTCTGACTACTCCAACAGTGAATTAACAGCCTGATCAGTCTCTTCCCCATCCCCCGCTGTGGGGTCCTTTTTCTGCCTTCTTTCTCTTTTGATGCTCAACATGTCTACATACAACATACCCCCTTACCAATATGAAGTGATTCTTAAGGGTGCTTTTTTTTCTGTTAGTAAGATGCTAGGATCCTGTTATTTATAGATATATTCAGTCTGGGATCCTGTCATTTGTGAATATGTTTAGGCTTTATTCCCAGCACACAGGTTCTGTTAGCCCCTCAAGGGTCCCCTTTTTTGGACATGTTTGTACTTTGTCCAATTAATTTGATATTGTAGTGGGAGTGCTCCATCCAGCCACCCTCCTGACAAAAATGCATTGCAGGAAGTCTTTTAGCAGCTGTATTGAACCATTTCCAGCATTTTGATGTATTTATGTCAGGCTTATGAAAAGCCAAGGTGCTAACAACTTCCAATTTTTTGTTAAGCGAACAGCTTATAGTAGTACTTAAGTAAACACTTTCAACATGTGAGATGCTTTTCAGTCTGTGTAACACAAAACCGCAGTATAAAGTGTTGGTCTTTGTAATCAATAGCAATAGTGGTAGCATTCCATTTTATATGAACTGAGAGTTGGTATCTTGTTAGCTGTCTTTGTGAGCTGATTTTGGCAAATTGACCGTGTGACAGTACCTGTTAATGATGCAGTCATGGAAGAATTATGAGATTAATTGTTACATAGCATTAGTAGCATACATAATGACCCAAGCAAAAGGGCAAGCTCTTTCTTGAGGGAGCTTCCAGTGATTGAGTAGGACTACTTTTAAAACCAGATACTTCATTTAGTTTACTTGATTAGTGTATAACCATAGGGACCTGTTGAAGAAAACACTGAATAAGATATTGTCTTATGAAGGGAGATTGTTAAGGTACATGTTGTATTGATTACAGTAGTGCCTTTGTTAAATAATTGAAAGAGATCTGTGGACTTAAAACACAGTTAAAAACCCCTTAGATCCTCCTTTCCTTAAACGTCTACAGCTGAAAGAATCCTAACTTTTCTTTGCTAAAATTTGAAAAAAAAGTATGTATGGGACTGTGGCTTTCATTGTTGCAATATTCTGAGTCCTTTGAAATAGAGAACTTCATGAAATGTAACTCTGTGGTCAGTTGCTAGATCTACCTGTAAGGAAACTGTATCCTCAGCATCTTTCCTATGTGTGGGAAAATATTCCATCACTTAATGTGAAATTTTAAAATCCCTTCAGAAGAGTCAGTTATAATTACAACTGTAATCTGTTGTGTAACTCAGATTTTTTATGAGTGTGAAGTCTATTTTGGTTATGAATCTGTAGTCTTCTTATGGAACAAGTATTACTGAATCAACAAATACTCTAGATGCATGAAATACCAGTGTTCCTTTCTTAGCTTATATTCAAAGGCCCGTTTTAAAACAAGTAGTCCACCCTCTTCTCATAAAAACCTTTTATGTATGTTGGAGATGGATCAGACACCTTTGGAATAGTGACATGAAGGGTGGACTTTTATGTTTGTTGGAGATGGATCAGATGCCTTCAGAAGTGACAGTCCAGCTTCTCTTGGGCACAGAAAATGGGCAGCTAAGCTTTCAATGTGTTATGTAGTATCTTAGGGTGGGTGACTTTTAGTCAAAGCAAACTGTAGCTATCATATTCCACCCACATTTTCAAAGCATGCAGGTTTGCTTGAAGAACATAACTGGGCTTTTTGTTCAGGTTGGTTCTTTGATATCTCTGTAATGTTTTGTGTGTTTATCCCTTGACGGTCCTTTATTCCCCCTGCAACCCAACGTGCCCTATTTCAAGGAGGTGAAGTTTGGCCACCTCCAGGGATTGCAATCTAGAATAAAAGTTAAATTTCAGATATACAGATCATTAATTAAACCAAGATGTAATATTTGCTTTACTCTTGCTGCAATTGTAATGTCACAAAATAATTATAACTATTAAATGAAATAGATATAATTATTAAATATTATATTTTAATAATGATAATAGTAATGATCATTAAAATAAATAATACAATTATTAACTTATTACATCACATAGATATTATTTAATAAGATAAGATAATTACAGAGTATATAGAGAATAGGCTTGAGCTAGATAGACTGTTGTTCAAATAGCAAAGCAAAACGAAATGGCAATGGAAAAGACAGTTTCATGGAAAATGTTAGAATTTCAGGAACTTTGACTAGTTCTGATCACTTATGTTATAACTTACACATTTTTATGCTGGAGTTGGGATGTACTTGGAATTTTGTTCTACTCATGTGCACAAATGTCTGACACTGTATAAAGCATGAGTCCCCAACCTTTTGGGCTCATGAGCGTGTTTGAAAAATTCAGAAGCTTTCATAGACACCAACACAAAATGGCTCACATAGGAATGTGCAGCTAGTCCAGTGTGACTGTTGACTTGCCTAAGGCACTAGTGCAAGACAGAAGTTGGGTCTAATTGCCAAATGTCAACCCCTCCCCCCACAACAAGACAAAGTACAAACCCTGAATGCAGTCTTTTTCTCCCAGAATTGTCAGCCATCCATGCACAAACATGCATGTCATTTTCCATATGCTTTCTCTCTGTTTGAACATGCACTTAATCCAGACATCACACTCTAGCACTTCATGCATTCTTCCTGAATTCACACTCCTTTCTTGTCTTTTTGTTTCCGTAGGCAGCTTTGTGCACAGACATCCTGAGAAACTGTTTGAAATTTTAAATAAGCAGGAGGGCCTCATGTGTGCACTGTCAAGTCTCCATGGGCACTATGTGTGTAAGACAACAATATTTTCAATCAATGTGCCATAGATTTTGTTCTCAACATACATTTATAGGCTTTTAAAGAACTTGTGTTAGCTTCTTTATCTCTTTCTTTCTTTCTTTCTTTCTTGGTCACTATGGAAGAGAAGAAGATATTACAATTTATGCTCCATGCAAGCTCTATTTTAGACACAGCTTTGGCTCTAAATCCAAATTTTCCATTTGTATTTATACTAGCTGCAAGGTAACAGTAGATTGGTATGAGTGTGAATTGTCCCCCTCCATCATACCTAGCCAGCATGACCAATAGTACTAGAGATGACCGTTGCAGTCCAGCAGCATCTGAAGAGCCACATGTTCTCCATCCTCCTCTGCCAAGAGAGAGATCTGTTATCATTTCAGATACCATTTCACCAGATCACTAACAGAAAGAAATTTGTCTTGGCTGCTCCTCAAGTCTCATAGTATTTTTTTCGTGCAGATTTTCCTGTACATCTTCTTGAAGACGCACTTGGAGCTGTCATTATGTATGTCTTTAAAACAGATACAGATTATATTCATTTGCTGTAATTTCAGATCTTTCTGGCTTTAAAAAAGTTACTGTTTTCAGAAGCTTTTACAGAGGGGCTCAAATAATCATAAAATCTATTATTTTTCATTCCTAGCTGAGTACTAAGTAAAACAGTCCCTGCTCGCAGTATATATCCTAAACGACACGAAACTTAAGAGGGGAAATGGGGTGGCAGTGGCGAAGGGAGGAAAAGGCTCTATTTTTGTCAGCTGCATGGTGAATTATTTCAAGTTCTGATGCATTTCTTTTGCATTTACTGGAAAAGTTTAACGTTTGCAGACATACTGATGGCGAATATGAAAATGATGAAGGGGAATTATATATGTAATCTTTCAGTGTAGTTGGAGAGCAATCCTCATTGTTTCTGATCTTAAACTATCATTTTAACCAGACTTTTGTATGCATGATATGGTTAAATACTAACTTGGTTCCACTGAAGCCAGTTGGCTAGAATTTTCTTGTTTCTTCAGCTCTGTTATATCATAAGCCACAAGGATTGCAAGACATATTTTTTCCTGTCAAGTGGGACAGGGTTTTTTTATTAAGTCATTTTTGTGCAGCTATAACAATTATGATTGTACCAAACAAAAACAACAATCACATCAAGGAAAAATAAAGAAGAAAAACTACTAGTATATGAAAGTACATAATTGTTTTGGTTTGGATACTCTGAATGAGTCCCATGTTATAGTTTTAGACCAGTTTACTTTTGTACAATGATGGCTTTTTGTGGTATTTCCCACAGACAAAAAACAGATTGTGTGCCCCTGGCCTACTTTTGCAGGTAACTTAACACTGTTGTGTTTCCATAGCAAGACTGTAGCGGATCTAAACAAAGATAGTCATGTTGGTCCATGAATAAAACAAACAGAAATCTACAGGCAGACAATATCTTTATTAGGGCAAACTGAAATTCCACAAAAATGTGCATGCTTTTGAGTTCTCCAGAATCAGTACTTCTGTGCCATGCTCCTTCAGAAAACTTTGTGTTTTGCCTAAGACAAGAACAAGATCTCTAATTGCAGCTAGTCTTGACTTGTTAGAAATGAAGACTGATCTACTGTATGTTGTTGGATGTAAGCTGCATTCCTACCCCTGGTGACTCTTTCAGTGTCAAAACTCCATCTTGTGACTGACTTAAGGGCACATTTCATAGCCACAACACCTGGCCAAATTATTGGATTTCTCTGCTTCTCTCCCCACCACCACGCATTTTCTTGTATCACCTAGACAGATAAAAGAGTTCTGGAGATATTAAAAAAAATTGCACACTTATAGAATTTTAGTTGATCCTAATAAAGGTGTTACCTGCATTTGGATTTTAGTTTGGTTTTGGAGCTGATGTGTTGATTTATTTTTGTGCTATCTGAAACCTTTGAATAATTTTAAGAAAATAATCCTTTGTTTTAAATCTGTGATCATTTGACAGTCTCTTCCTTATAAGACTCCTTGTCATTTGGTCCTTCTCAGTATTCCATCTACATCAAATTAAGACAGTGACAAGAATCATGCCCTTAATTTTGTGTGTGTCTTGAGCCATTTTTTTTATCTAAGCAAGCCCTTCTCTTATAGCTGTAAAACTTTATTTTAGTGATCTCTTCATTGATATTTCCCTAGATTTGTTTTTAAATGAATTGATTGCTTTGACAATTACTGGGATCAATAGAATTTCATAATGTGTGTTGCCCAAATTCCCCATACTGCATTGCAAACCACTTTGGAATAGAGGGGAGTTAGGCAGCTTATGATATCACTCAGAGCTAGTTTTCACAGCTCACTCCCACCCGCCCCCCCCCCAATCATGCCAAAGGCCTAGAACAACTCTTTCAATCCCACCATCTGTCCATTTTTCTTAATAATAGGTCTTTGGGGATGTTGGTTTTGTGCATGCTTAATTTTTCAGACTCATGACAACATGTCTGTACTTGCTGTTAAAAAATACTCGGATACACCAAATTCATACAGGTGTTGGTGACCATATACTCTAAGGAAACTGCTTATGTTTGCTAGAAGATTTAGTTAACTAAACATGACAGATTTGCAATCAAAAAGTCTGCCTTAACTAGGACTTCTGTATAAATGTCTATTAAGTTGGTGTGATTTTTGTTTTCCTGTTCTTAGTAACAACAGAAAAATGTTGAAGGTAGAAGTTGATTGCCATTATGGATATTTTTAAACTGATTATTGTGAGAACATTGATTTCAAGGTGAAGTGTGGAACATAAAGGTGAAATATTATTATGCTTGCAACTCTGTCATATGGTTTGTATTAAAACTGCAGTCATTTGAAAATCACTTTACATTCTTCTCTGCAAAAGCCTCAAATGTATAAGTATGTATGTGGTTATGTACTGTGGTCCTATTACAAAGTGAGGAAAAGTGTGGCCCTGGGCTACATATAGAGATGTGAAGGCCTGGGAAAAAAACTGGGGAAAAAAGTTTTCCCCCATTTTTTCCCCTGAAACCTTTTTTGTTTTTGTTTTTTCTGAAAAATTGAAAAAAAGGAAAGAAAATCAATTATGGAATGTTTTATTTTAGCATGATGAATACAATCTTTAAGACACCAGTTGAACAGTATATTCTCCAAATAATTTCTAAAAACTATGTACAGTATCAGATTATTCTAATTTCTGTGCACTGAGGACAAGTAAGTCCTAGGTTACAGACTGAACTCTCCAATGCATGAGCAAGATGCATTTCTTCCTTTAGTGGGTACTACTATTGTCACAAGAGAAGAAAAAGGTTTCAGGGGGTTTTGTTTTGTTTTTGCCTGCTCCACATAAACTAGCCAAACCAGCGAGGTTCCATACAGTTCAGGAGATTGTTGCTCCATTTGTTACAAATAATTTTTTTTAAATAAATAAAAGTAAATTCCATTTGTAATAATTGTTTGGATACACTGTATTTTTAATATACCAATTGTGATAATTTTATGCCAAATCAAATTGTACATAGTCATATTTTATGTTCCTGAAGTAACAGTGACTTTCAATCTCTAAAAAGTGCTAATGTTGCATTTTTTCAATTTTTCTAAAAAATTTCCATTTTTTCTGAAAACCCCCCAGAAAAATGTTTTTTCCTATGGCTTCAAAATTTCTAGAAATTTTACATCTCTAGCTACATGTGGGACCCAAAGCTGCTTTTGTGTCCCTAGACAGCTTCAGGTCATCCTTTTGAGGGGCAAAAAAATCCTTCAGGTCTTCTGAAAGCCTCCAAGAACAGGTCATGTACATTTTAAAGAGGTCATAGGACCACATGTGCTATTTAGCATTTAAAAATATCTGTTTTACAAGACAAGAAATTGACTTGCAGCGACTTCCAGTCTTTTCCTTGACTTTTGTGTAGTCTGTGTAGTCATAATACACTAGCCACCACACCAAACTGACAATATAGGTCGACCCCTGTATCCACGGATTTGATATCCATGGATCTTCTTCGTGGTCTCTGTGAATCACACAGCTGGGTTACTCCTGTGCCTGCGCAGAGCATCGGAACCTTCTAGAAACGCTAGGCAGAATATGCTTTGATATATTTTTGGCGGTAACTCTGCCCATCCTAACGGTTCCTTATAAGGGCTTCCCACCTAACTCCCCTCAGTTCCTTTCTTTCCACCGCACTAGCAGCTTGAAGGAACTTCTGTTTGCTAGGTGTTTTCTCTCTTATCGATCTGGTTTGATTTGGCTTTGCTTTTTTTGATGACGATTTTTGCTCTATCCCTCTAGTTTTGGTATTTGACTTCTGATCGCTCTGGTTTTGACCTGTTTCTGGCTTTTGATGACGACTTTGGCTTACTCCTTCTGTTTTGGCATTACCTCAAACATCACTGTTTACCTCGGACTGTCCTTGACTATGATTTTTCTTCATTGTGCTTATTATTGCAGCTATTGTGAGTAAAATGTCTGGGAGAGGAGCCTTTAAATGTCGCGTAATTTGTCAAGCGAAGCTCCCAGGTGCAGATGGTCATTCCCGCTGTTTAATATGCTTGGGAGAGACTCACAATGTCGACGCTTGCATCCATTGTAAGGCTTTTACACCACAGGCTTGGAAACATAGGCTCTCGTGTCTGAAGTCTTTTATTTACGAGAAAGCCTTACTTCCTAGTTCAGTTCCAGCCTCTACCTCTGCTTCAGCTCCTCCCTCTGAGTCCTGAGGCCGCGGATGCTCCCGGTATCCTCCATCTAAAGGCCAAAAGCGTTGTTGGTCCCGAAGCCCATCTAGGTGCCGCTCCACTGCATCTGACCCGGAGGCTCTCCACTCCTCCCTTCAGCGTGCGTCCTCGGATTCGGCTCAGGATCGATCGACACCAACTTGAGAGCCGATACCATTGACATCGAAGGATGCCATTCGGGATAAGGCTCCTTCCACCACCAAGGCCCGTCCCAGTACTGGGTCTGCCTCTTCTCAGTCTCTGAAGAAGAAGAGGAAAGAAAAGCATTTGTCTAAGCATGACTCTAGTAAGTCCAAGATTAAGATGAAGGATGGTTCAAAGAAATATAAGCCTGTGGAAGGTGCTGCTCCAGAGATCCCCCCTCGCCGATCTACAGGCATGGGAGAACGGGGCTGTGGGGTCGGTGGAGTTCGTGGCAAAGGTCGGTGTTCGAGCGGCGAGACCTGTACAGTAGCATCCCCTTGGGAAGCAACATCCAAAATCTCCAGCACTGGTTTCTGCAAGTATTCGATCCTCTTCACGATTCTCCAAACAAGATGCTCACTATGCCGAGAGCGGTTCAGAGGTCACTGGACTGGTGGCTGGTACCGGACATCTCTCTGACAACGGACGCTTCGATGCAAGGATGGGGAGTGCATCTCGACTCCTACGAGATCCGAGGTTCCTGGAGCACAGAGGAGCAAACTCTATATCAACGTCCTGGAGCTCCTTGCAGTTCAGAAAGCATTGAGGGCCTTCGAGGCCCTGGTGAGGGGCAAGACTGTACTGGTACTGACGGACAACACGTCGGTCATGTACTACATAAACAAGCAGGGAGGCATGACATCCCCGCAACTTCTCCAACTCACGCTGGACATATGGGAATGGTGTGTGACGAAGGAGGTGTTCCTCCAGTCCATTCACCTGCCAGAGGAAGAAAACACTCTTGCTGACCAACTCAGCCGTTCGAGTCTCTCCATTCACGAGTGGCAGCTCCACAGATCGGTCACCCTGGACCTGTTTCGAACCTGGGGTTTTCCTCAAGTGGACCTGTTTGCGTCTCCCGAAAATGCCCAGTGTCCCCAGTTCTGCTCGAGGTGTCCAGCTCTGAGCTCGAGAGGAGACGCGTTCCTGTTTCGATGGTCGGGCCCGTTGCTATACCTGTTCCCTCCATTCCCGTTGCTGACAAGAGTGATCACCAAGCTTCGTCGGGACAGAGCGAACGCCATCCTCATCACACCATGGTGGCCTCGACAACTGTGGTTTGCAACTTTGCTTCGGTTGTCGAACCGCCGCTTCATCCGTCTTCCATCCCGTCCAGATCTACTCACCATTCAGGAGGGCAAGGTCAGACATCCCGACATGGACACTCTAAACCTGACTGCCTGGAGGCTGACCCTGTGACTCTCCCTTCGGGTTCGACCCCCTCGGGTTCGTCCTCGGTACCGAGGCAACCTGCATCTCTGCACCCAGACGTCCAAGCCGTCATCGATGCGGCAAGGAGGCCTTCCACCAGGAGATCCTACCACTATAAGTGGAAGAAGTATGGAACCTTCCTGGCATCCCGGGATCCAACCCTTGACCAATTCTCCATCCCGACAGTCCTGGAATTTCTTCTCCACCTGTCTTCTGCAGGTCTGTCACTGTCTTCAATCCGGTGCTACTTGGCGGCCATCTCCACTGAGTTCCAGGCGAGGGGTCTCCCTTCCCCCTTCGTGGATGCCACGGTGAAGAAGTTCTTGAAGGGCTTTGCGAACCTCCATCCCCCGGTGACTGAACTGACACCGTCTTAGAGCCTCGAACTGGTCCTCTCACAGCTGGTCCGCCGACCGTTTGAGCCGATGGCTTCCACTGACCTCCGACTGCTTTCCTGGAAAACTGCATTCCTTGTGGCCATCACTTGGGCGTGTAGGTCTAGTGAGCTCTGTGCCTTGAGATCGGACCCTCCTTACTCTGCTTTCCATAAGCACAAAGTGGTCCTCCGTCCCGACATCTCCTTCTTACCGAATGTGGTCTCCAGTTTTCACCTCAATCAAACCATCACTCTCCCCGCTTTGATGCAGGATCCGAAAGACGACTTTGAACGCACCCTTCATCTGATGGACGTCAGACGGGCTCTGGCTTTCTACATTCAACGGACTGCGTCCCACAGAAAGTCACTCAAACTGTTTGTGTCTTATGCTGAATCAAAACTGGGAGAGCCCATCTCTTCTCAGAGACTGTCGAAGTGGGTGACCTCGACGATCACTCTTTGTTACGAACTGGCCAAGAAACCTTCGCCGTCTCGGATTCGAGGACACTCTACGAGAGCTGTCTCCACCTCGACGGCTTTTCTCTCTGGGGTGCCTCTAGAGGACATTTGCAGAGCTGCAACCTGGTCATCACCTTTGACTTTTATATCTCATTATAGACTTGATTCTTGTTCTAGAAACAAGGCAGCCTTTGGGAAGGCTATGTTGTTATCTTCTATACAATGAGTATCTGTTTATGCTGCCAAGTCGTTGCTATTGTATGTTTTGATCTGTTACTTATTGATGTGCCTTTAGTGCTTTAATCTCAAATGGTTGATGTGTATGGTACATAGGTGTAGGACATACCCACCTCCTGAATGGAAGCTTGCCAGTCTACATCCAACTGTGTGATTCACAGAGACCACGAAGAAGATGGACAGGTTGCTTACCTGTAACCATAGATCTTCGAGTGGTCTTCTGTGAATTCACACAGACCCACCCATCCTCCCCTCTATGTCCTACTACATCATGTAAACATGCTTAATGTTCCTGATGCTGCATATTGCGGCGTCATTCAAGGAACTGAGGAGATTTTAGGCGGGAAGCCCTTATAAGGGACCGTTAGGATGGGCGGAGTTACCGCCAAAAATATATCAAAGCACATTCTGCCTAGAGATTCTAGAAGTTTCCGAAGCTCTGCGCAGGCGCAGGAGTAACCCCAACTGTGTGAATTCACAGAAGACCACTCAAAGATCTATGGTTACAGGTAAGCAACCTGTCCTTTCCACAGCTAAAAAGCACTTTTAAAAAGCACTAAAGACAGATCTCTTTCGCCAGGCCTTTCCTGATTAGATCCCAGCCTCAGGAGCTCAGTCTCCTGGCTTTTTAAAATTATGTATATATTTGTTTTTAATGTGTTTTTAGTTAGAAGGTTTTAATTTTATAGTGTTTAATATCTTTGTATGGGGGAGGGTGGGGTGGGTGGTGTTTTTAGTCATTATTATAATGTTTTAATTGTTGGAAGCTGCCCCGATTGTTTTTAGCAGAGGGGCGGGGTATAAATAAATTTTATTATTATTATTATTATTATTATTATTAGCTAATTAATGCAGGCAATTGATCACGTCATACCATTTTTCATCCCTTTAGTACTAGAAAATCTGCAGGCTTACTAGACAGGTGACAGAGTCCATGGAACATTTAGTTTGGTATCTCTCACATTCTGTCTGTATCTTTGAAGTAACATTGGTATCAATAAGCTTTAGTCCTCTGGATTGGATGGTCATAAATATATGATATATTTATACATGATTTATGATATAATGACTGTGTGTATAGTTATTGCTTAAAGATTAAATAAGGCTTTTAAACTGCTGCCTGTATAAAACCAACAGATAGCTCCTAGCAGTACTTTTTTATATTGAAATTAGCTTATTAATAAAAGCCTTTCTTAAATTTGATACTCCAGAAATGTTCCAGCATTGGGAACAGACAGAGAACCGTTTGTGGAATTGGTCTTGATACCACTGGATTTCTGGAGGGAAGGTCCTGGCTTTGGAAACCTTTTAATTGTCTTTTCTAGTCTGTGCTTTTTATCCAGACTCAAAGATCTTTCCAAACTTAGCAAAGTCCCTGCACTTATTACTTCTTGATCGTTAAGCAGAACTTGATTCATCACCTTCTTTACTTGCCTTGCTTTTGCCAAATTACTAATAACATTTTTGCCAGATGAAGGTTCACTGGTGTTGGTCTATAATCCTAGCCCCCTCCCTTTTTCATTCAGATGCAATCAAGAATAAGTAAGTGCTGTAGACACCAAGAGCCAATAGATGTGGCAACTGATGCTTAACACTGGAAATGCCCATTATTAGCACATTCCCAGGAAATGCTCATCAACTTGTCAGGAGAAAATGTCAAGACGCTTAATAATCAGCTCCTCAGAAATTCTGCCTAATGTGTGAATTGACTTTGGAATGCTTTGTGATCTGTTGGATTACGAAACAAGACATGGACGTTGTGTGGTATTTTTTCCCCATAGGTTATAGTAAGCACCCAACATGTGATGTTCAGCTGTGAATGCTGGCATGACAGTCTCAGGCAAATGTTGTGACTGGTCTGAAAATGCAAAGATACTTTATTGAATGTAATCTTAATTGTGATGATCAGGAGTCAGTGGTGTTACATTCTAAATGTTAGGAAATGCACACCTGTATTTGAACACTCATAAACTCTGTCTGAGATTGTCAGTCTTCAGATGTAAGTGTAAAAACTGCACCAAGTCTCAGGCATAGTCTGTGATGTGTATACAGTTGTTCCTCCATATCCACAGATTTGGTTTCCACGGATTTAAGTATTCACAGCTTGAAATATTTTTTAAAAAATAATAATCCAAAAAGCAAACCTTGATTTTGCCATCTTATATAAGGGACATCCTTTTGGTATGCCATTGCATATAATGGGACTTGAGTATTCACAGATTTTGGTATCCAAGGGGGGTCCTGGAACCAAATCCCAGCGAATATGAAAGGACAACTGTATATATAATACCATACATTGCTGCTTGAAAGCAAAGGTTATAAGCTAAGATGCAATTTGAAGTTATATTTTGACTTACCTAAATTTACAGTTAGTTTAAATTTGTTTTTTGTGAAGTGTAGAATGGACCAGCTCAGTGGTGAAGAACATAGCACGCATGCAGAATGTCCCCATTTTACTCACTGGCACCCCCACTTAAAGGCTGTCGGAGTGTGGGACTGGGAGAGATCTGCTTAATTGTTTGACTTAAACAGCTTAACAGAAATTTGTCATTTTCCTCACTAAGTCTAAACAATTAGCTGTTCCATTTCACTGTGGTGGGCAGGGGGCCTTATGCTTGTCTGTTTCAGCTCTACCTTTTTGGTTATGACTTTCAATGATAAATTAATCCTTTTGTCTTTTTTTAGGGCAGCCCCGGAACTTGCAAGATCTATGCCGAATTAAAATCCGTCAGTGTATAGGCCTTCAAAACCTCAAACTACTTGATGAACTACCAATTGCCAAGGTCATGAAAGACTACTTAAAACACAAATTTGATGATATCTGACATTTTGCAAAATAGTTGAACAATAAGCAAGATTAGTTTATATTCCAGATACCTTTCAAAGGCTGGTCACCTTGCACAACGTATATCCTATGCAATTTCTGATTTTTTGTTTTTTTCCGAGAAGTCAGAAGGCAGGTATACAATTCCTTTCGGGGAGGAGGTGTTTTATACCAAATGCTAGAAGATCTTTTTGAAATTATAATTTCTTGGTCCAAGTTTACAAGATTTAAGCTTTCTAAACAACCCTACAATTGTGGGTTTTGGTGTCCTTTTTTCCTGGTTTTTTCGTTTGTTTGTTTTTTACAGGGAGAGTTTTTGTTTGTTTTTAAAGCATCGATTTTGAAAACTTAAACTTGCAGCTTTGGAATGAAGAAGGAAAGAGCATCACTTGTTCAAAGGAAGCCTTCCTCCCATGCCCAGGTAGCATATGTGATACTGTGAGATGGCTAAATTTTAATCCTAAAAAAACTAAAAGTGGGAGAGTTGAGGGAGCAATCCACCAGGTGCTGCTGTTTGTGGGATATCCCAGACAAGCCTCTCTGAATTAAAGAGGCTGCATAGCAACATTGCTGGGTGGATTAATCCACTAGTACTGCTCACATACCAAGGATCAATATGAGCACCTGTTTATGCTCTGTGAGGAATCCCAACAATTGATTGGATTCCATGCAGAGTTTTTCTCAGTTTTTCTCAGAATCGTGGCTCAGGCTTGTAACTAGGATGTCAGCATTTACTATAAATGTGGCAACTCTTTGAGAACATTGCCACCTTTATTCTTTTTAAAAATACATGTATCATTAACATAATTATTGTAGTTTGGATGTCCATATGTCTTATCCTTCCTTTGATGCCAGTATGCAGGCTGCTGTTTGCAATTTAGTTTTACACTGCTCAGATGCCTCTGTGGTCTCTGTGTAATTTTTTTTTCTATGAAAGCATTAACAGAAAACAAATCGAATTTCAAAGCCAATGCATCCTGTTTCTCATATAGGCCTCATGTGCAATATTTTTTTCACTTTATATTTTCTCCATCACACATGTGATTTTTACACATTCCTACCCTGGCCTCAATGTGATGTTTGTTACTGTTGGAACTGCTGCTTTATTGCTGTTGCTTTGTTTTCTCCTTCAGAATATCTAAAAGATCTAATTTGAACTTACAGGGGCTCCCTTTTGACTTCTGTTTTTCTATGCAAGAGGCCAATTCTTAGTGTAAAGACCAGAATTTGAGTTGGCAGTTTGTTCTGAATCTTTTTAAAGGGGCTCCATAATAATTGCTCTTTTGTCATGTTTTCAGCCTGCTTTAATATTGAGCAGAACCTGGGGTGATCCAAGCTTCTGCTTTGCTGATATGGACTAGGTGAAAATTGCTCACATCTCAAAATACTAGCAAATGTGAATTGTGTGGACATGTACCCACTTTGCCTACAGGCAGATTTGTGTAAAGCTGAAATTTGCCATTCACGGATTTGAATGTGAAGCCTGTGTGTACAATTCACATTCCTTGGTGTTTTGAAGCAGAACTGGTTGGCCAGAAGCATGACAAAACTAGCATCAGTGCTGTCTTCTTTTTTGCCTATGAGAATTCCATATGCAAATTGACCAAGATTTTCTTACAAACCTAACTTTGCAGAAGCCCAAGTGTACTTTATTCACTTGAAACTGGTACAGTGTAAATGGGCTACCACGAGCGTTTTAGATAAAGGACATGACAGAAGTTGAAGGCATCATAGAAGTGAGTCTCTGTAGGTTGTCATCCATGTATCTTAATGACCTTATCAAGTGAAGAACACTGTTGGTGTCTTTTTTGCTCAGATGCTGCCAGTTCTCAAGCAGCAGAATTGATCCTCAGTTACTTGTCTCCTGTACCACCTTCAAGAAAAGGGGGGGGGGTCTTGAAAGGGGTATAGGAGGCAAGTAATTGTGGATCAATTCTGCTGCTTATTCAGTAGGTCAGGAGAGCAGCAATAATTTATTTTCATAACCATTGTTTCTGTTGGCTGACAAATGGATTATAAAGAACTGCCACAGTCAAGAATGACTTACTTCTGTTTGACCTTGGGTTTTGTACAAGCAAGCAACAGAATGGTATCTCAGCATAACATAACAGATGAGTGGCATTTCCCCTATGTACCCTTCAACATGCATCCATTCTACTTCAGTAGTGGCCAAGAGAAAATAAATTGTTTGCTGAAAAATAGTAGAACAGACAGGTGACTATCTTTTTCCCCTACTAGAGCCACAGGAAGGCCACATGGGCTGTTTTTAGTATGGTGTAACAACTGCTAGGGTTTGCAAGGCTAAAGTGAGGTCCCTATTTTCTAGTGATGAGCAGAAAGCTAAGTTTTGATCTTCAAGGAAATATTTGAAAAGACCTCCAATAGTTTATCTCTTCTGATTTTTAGGTTCTTTGATATCTAAAGCCGCCAGACAAGAGGAAGTTAGTCATGCTTAAATGTGGTGCATTGACACAATGGAGTTGCAGGTCTGAATCAATTTGGTTGACATTTTTTTTAAAGTACATTCTTAACAACCTAGTTGACTCTACTAGTTCAGGGATCCATTGTAAAGTGAATTTTACTCTGTCTTGCTGCTGTGACTTCAAAAAAAATTATAAATATCTTGCTGAATGCAAAAGCGCTATTTAATGATATGTATAATTCCATTTATTTATTTTTTTGAGGTTTTGTTTTTGTGTTTTCCCCTGTGCTTTTAATCATCAGTCCACTTGTATGAAGTAAATATTTGCTCATAAAACTAAAATTCCTTAAACCCATTTTCAGAACATTCCTTCCAGTAAAGCTGTATTGGCAAATTTAAGACAATAGAGGAAGAGAAAGCCCTGAGTTCCAGTTCTACAAACAAACTAATCACTTGAGCTGTAAAGTAACCGTGTAGTCTATCCTCTTTCTTTTCTTTCCTGTTTTAAAGTTCAGGGAATTTGATAGTTTACATGGGATGTTGAATTGGGGCCAAAGGGCAGAATTTACCAAATGCATACTGTCATACAAAATTAACTAGATGACAGATTATGCAAGGTAGATTTTTACCTGTTTGAGCAGACAGAAATTTTTTTTTGGGGGGGGGGTCTGAGAATTAGAATTGATTAATGTTGACATGTTTTAGTTTTACAGAATTATGGAAATTTCCCATTAAATATTTGGGTTTATATTAAAAAAGATGAGAGCTATCCAAGGCCTGTTACCACTTCTTGAACATTTGTTAACTTTTATTTTTTTACAAAAAAATACAGAAATTGGCAAATGCACCAAAGAAATGGACAAGACGATGATAATTAGCAAACCACAAACCTCATTCTTTTGAAAACAAAACCAGAGTTTTGTAAATATTTCTGTTTATAAATGTACAGCAGAGTAAGAGTGTGGTTTTTTAGATTATTTAATTACCATATTTCTAATCTATTTACAATATTAGTGACCATATTTGTTAATTCCAAAGGCTTCTGTTTGGAGTTCTTTTTTTTTTTTTTTTTTTTTTTTTTTTTTTTTTTTTTTTTTACTTTTGCTTACTTCATTACTCATTCTAGGAACAACTTTTCCCTTTTTGGGCCAGCATGATAACACAGTATTCTGTACTTGTTAGTATTTGGTACTTTATATGGACAAAGAAGAATACGGTAATTCTGGCTCTCAGCAGATACTGGTTTGTGAATTGGGAGCAAGTCACAAGAACATACAATTCTTCCCTTGTCCCACAGTGAATTTCCCCACTTCCTCTTTTTCCAGCCTCATACTGGTCTTAACAAGGGGTTATTATTATATACTCACCAATACAAATGCACCTTTCAGCTCCAAGTGATGATAGAAATCCTGGTTTAGTGCATTAATCACTGATGTTAGTAGTACAGTGTTAAGCCATTGTTAAGGCTAGTAACAAAAGGAATGGAGAAATCATGATTGACAGGAGAAGAGGGAGAAGAACAGAGTCCATAGTCATGAGGTTAGGTTCTGAGTTGCAAATCATGATTTGCAGGAAGCCAGCATTTATTATGTATCAGACTCAAATGATTGAAAATATAGTCCACCAAGAATTTTGCTTACAAAAGTTCTCCTGGAGCAAATGGCTGGTTCTTGTGCTGTGGGGCTGAGATGGAGACGTTCATTGTGAATTTATAATGCATCTACCAGGTTTTTATGGAGCAAAACTAAGGAAACTTGAAATTCTAATCTAACTCACTTAAGGTTGGTTTAGTGTTGCAAATCTTGCTCTGGGAAGGATGATGTACCATTTTGCCCGCTATTATAGCTTCCACACAGCTGTTTCTGTGTTAGCAATATTGTAACATATTTTGTTCTTCCTTTTGTAATGTAAAGTTTTGCGTTCGTTCATTTTGAATTAAAATAATTTACCAAATTCTTTTATATTTGCTTCATCTCTCTTTTTGTTAAAAATGACTTTCAAGAGTGGAATGTTTTAGATTTCCAGGAGCTGGGAAGCACTGTCTCAGTAACTGCCTTGGCAAAATCCTCATTAGGATGTACAGTACTGTCATATTTAACACTGACACTTCAGATGTAGCCACCAATTTCTGGACTTGGATATGTCATTAATGTTGACAGTTGTTGGTTTTGTATACCTGAAAATCATTACTTTTCTAATGATCTAAGTATTTCTTGGGTATAAAAACAGAGTGGATTGATGCGACCAAGAGAAAAAAGGTGAGTTTTCCTGCATTGTGGGGGTGTAATCTTTATGCTAGATCTTGCTTCCCCTCCATGCACCATCAAGGTTCAATCAACCTCACCACCCTAAGTGGGGGAGCTAGCCCCTTCCCCCAGTTCCATCCTGCTTCTCATAGATATAGAACAGGGTTTTGCTTTGCTTTGCTCCTGTCTTTGAGAACATTGAGTGATTCAGAAAGGAAATTTTGAAAAAACATTTTGAGAAGGGAATCTTCTTTGTCCTCTGAAACACCACTACCTTAATGGGACGGTTGGTTATTGAAGGATGGAGCAAGATCACAGCCCCAAACTGTCCTCAGACAAGGAGTCAGGGTGGGTGGGCAGAGATAGAGACACTCACCAAATGAGGCCTGATGGAGGACCAACCTACCCAGACTAGGGGATCAGATCCTGCCGTTTCACACCACAGAGGCAGCAGAAGTGCATGGTGATGCTTTATGTGCTGAATTTTGAACGCTCACTTATTCTGGTCAGCATAGCTTTGGCCCCATGGGTGAGTGAACTCAAACACACACACACACACACACACACGTTTTCCCCTCAACCCTTGTTATTGAGGGTTAGGCCCTGCTGGAAGGCATCACAAAATAGCAGGAGTGAGTGTGTTGGGCACCAAAAAGGACACAGACCCAGTAATAGATTGTCTGGCGAATGGAGGTCCTCTAAAGTCATAAACAGAAAGGCAGTCAAGGAGGTGTCTTTATTCTGAGTCCTCTCTCCTCACCAGAGGGGGAGGAATTGCAAAGAGAAGTCTTCTGCAATGGCATTTCCCCCTCACAAGGCTAAAAGAAAGAGCAGGCATGTTTCTCCTGCTGCAGGGTTGCTCAAATCTTTGGCCTGGGTGTCTCCCATTGCTTCTGACAAGGAACAGGGAGAGTTGTCTCTGGATGAGAGGGTGTTTCCCCAGAGCAACCTTTTGTATGGTTGTTTGAGTTGAATGAGTTTTCTATCCTTCTCAGAAAGATGGGAAGGTCACTGAATTTTAATGCCTGATACTCAGTTGGCCAGTGTTGCAACTGAGACAATGTCAGAGATCAGACCTAAGACTAGGCAGGAGTTTTTTATTGCACCTTTTCCTGAGGTGATTGTTATGGAAGCAGAGATGGTCACATGGGCGTAGCTAAGGCAGCTCCAGCTTATACAAAATGCCTATACTCTACCACATGAGGTTTTGGAAAAGTTGAAGCTAATGGGAACTCTTCCCCAGGGATAGAAATGACACCCCCAAAATCCTGAAAATAAGAAATTGGAGGCCTTCCTGCATAGTTCTCACGAGGGCTGCTTCAGTGACTTCCCTGTTTGCTAGGGCCACTATTACGTTGGCTAAGGAATTGCATCTTCATATTTCTGCGGATGAGATAAAGCTTATACAGGGAATTAATAAACTGAGGAAGGCTTTGTTTTTAGGGCAGATGACAATCTCAGTTCTGTTCAGTTTGCTTCTAGGGCCGTGGTAACTGATGTTGCGGCCAGGCACCAACTTAAGCTAAAGAATTGAAATGCTGATACTAAATCTAAGGTTAATTCAGCTACTTGACCTTGTAAGAGCTCTAAATTATTTGGGGATGCCTTGGGTGATGTTTTTGATGATTCTCCAAACCAAGAATAAGGGGAGGGGGGAAGCATTGCTATCATTGACAAAAAAAAAAAAAAAGGAGGAAAAAAGTCCTTTCAATCTGGAACTCAGTCCTTTCGTCCCTACAGGTCTCAATTTAGACAGTGAGAGTTCAGATTTAGTTGGAATTCTCTCAAACCTCAGGCCAGGTAACAGCAGTCTTCAGGATTTAACAAGGGATCAACCTCTTCCACCATCAAGTAGAGTAGGAGATCTAGCCAGTCCTTTTGACTTGGGGCAGCTCCTGGTGGAGGCACACCTGCACTTTGCCCATTGCTGGGAGCAGATGTCTCCTGCCACTTGGGTATGCAAGACTATGAGTGAAGGATACGTAGCAGATTTCATTTGGAAGCCCCCAGATATCTTTGTTAAATTTCTTTGTTCAGTCTCCTATGTCCAGGTCTCTGGGGAGGTACCAGCATATGTTAAAAGCTATAAACAACCTAGTTCAAATAGAGGAACAGAAATTTTTGGAGACTTACTTGGTGCTCTTCTTGGTCCTAAAGAAAAACAAGGACTAGAGAGCTATTCTGAACCTTTGCATAGTGCACCATGTACACAGGAAGAACCTCAGGTTTGCCTACCTTGAAGACCATTACCAATACAGGGTCTTTCTATTCAGTCTGTTGGCATCTCTTTAGGTTTTAATTAAGGTGTTGGTAGCCTTGGTGGTGTATCTGAGGTTGCATATATACCCATATTTGGACAACTATTTGGTCCACTCACCCTCCCAGAGGAAGGGCAGAGAGGATGTGTGGGCCATTATGGATTATCTGGAGTTTCATGGCTTTGTCATAAACAGAGAAAGCCATCTGGATCCAATTCAGAGAATCGAGCAATTGAGAGCCATCAAAGACACAACCCTGCACAGCATCTTTTACCAGTAGACAAAAGGGAAAAATTGCCGTCGCTTACCAGGGTAAAGTTGAACCTATCAAGTTTGGAATTAATGGTGTTGGCCAAGTTGCTAGGGCTGATGGTGGCTTGTACAGATTCAGTCATTTGGCCTAAGTTCCATCTGAGGGAGTTGGAGTGGTTCCTTCTACCCTTTCAGGACAAGATTGCTGAGAGATATTTACTGAGACAACAACAACTATTACTACTACTGCCCACCTGGGAGTCGCAGAGAGTGGTGACCACCACCAATGCCAGTCTGAGGGGATGGGGTGTGTGCACTGTGATGATCAGCTCATGTTTTACAGCAACATTTTGAAAAATAAATTGAAAATGGCTAGAAGAATGTGATTGTGCTTAAGAAATTACCTGTCAGAATATTACATAAGAGAAAAGAATACAGTAAGACCCCCTGATCTGTGTAGGATATGTTCCAAAACTCCCTGTGGATGCCTGAAACTGTGGATAGTACCAAACCATATACCTGTAATATTTTCGGACTGCAGTTGACCACAGGTAACTGAAAGCATGAAAAGAGAAACTATGGATAAGGAGGACTATGTAATATTTTCAGACTATAGTTGACCATGGGTAGCTGAAACTACGGAAAACAAACCTGCAGATAAGGGGGGTCTTACAGTTTCTGGCAGATAAACTGAAAGATGAAAAATCCATTTTGAATTGTTCCTTGGAGGAACAACAAAGATTTTGAGTGAACTCAGTATAGAAAGCCAAATATTTTTTTTCAGAAATTTAAAAGAGAATTGAAAGAAATGTGATATGATAAAGGGTTGGAAGATGATGTACAAGGGTGCTATGAGTATGGACTCTACTAAGCTGTCAGCCGGATGATGGATTTCAAGTGCCTTACCTGGGATGTAAATGGAGCGAATGCTCCCCCCAAAATAAAAAAAAGTATTTGAGTGAATTTAAAACGATATCATTTGTTAACAGGAAACACATATTGGGGGGGGATTAAGTATTGGAGTTATCCCAAATTAAGTAAGGAATTTGTTTCTGTGAGAAATATGAAGAAAAAAAATGACATAAATTTCTCAATTATCTCTAGAAATTATATTGGTGGATGAACAGGTATGTGGCAGTCCAGATTGATATGCAAGGGATTAAGGCTCTTGTGGTGGGAGTTTATGCCCCAAATGAAAATAAAACTAATTTTTGTGAAAGGCTAATGGAAAAGTTGATGGGCTTGTCTTATGAAAATTGGCTATTTATGGGAGATGGGAATCGGGTGGTTTCCGCAGAAAAGATAGGACTTCTGAGAAAAATATAAATACTTTGCAAGGTAAATTACCAAAAGTCTTTTTTGAGTTGATAAACAACCTGGATTTGGTTGATACATGGATATTCAAATTGGTGATGTTAAAGAATATACTTATTTCTCTGAAAGACAGATAATTTTTTGAGAATAGATATGCTTGGGGTTTCTAAGACTTTGGTTAGTAGGATTTATAAAGTTGACATTTTACCAAAGACCTTTTCAGACCATAACCTGGCTTTAATGCTTTAAGAACAGAAAAGGATGTTTCAGATGGAGATTTAATGAAACTCTTCTTCAGAATGAAAAGGTTGTGGAAAATTGTAAAAAAAAATAGATTGAGGACAATTTGAATAAAGGTATTGATGTTAGAATGATTTAGGGCACAAGTAAAGCATTTATAAAAGGGTCTTTTATTCAACAGAGTTCTTAACTTCAAAAGAGGAAATAAAATGCAATTGTTTTTGAATGAGATTCTTAAAAGGAAGAGGAGTTAAAGAAATTTCTCAAAGACAGCTATTAGTAATCAAATTAAGATTTTACAGAGACAATTATCTATGTTAATGATGAGAGATGGAGAAAAAGATGAATTATGCAAAACAGAACTGTGAATTTGCGAGTAGGCTGGGGAGTTTATATATGAGTTGAGAAAAGAAAAAGAAAGGAAAGTGATATTGAATTGCAAGAGGGAAAGGCTGTTACAACTGATAACAAAAATATTCAGAAAGCCTTTCTTAGGTACTATTTGTCCTTATAAACAACAAGAATTTTCTTTGGAGAAAGTGGATGAAAACATACCACAGTTTACAGAATATCAAAAACAATCATTAACGCACCTAAGTAAGAAAGATCTATGATATGATATGATATGACGAAGATTAAAATTGGTAAGGCACCTGGGTCGGACAGCCTCTCAGTTCTTTACTACAAATGTTTTGAGGGTTTACGCTTAACTGTTTTTACAACAGACTTTGAATTCTACTCTTCAGAATAGGATGGTTTCTTATAGCTAGAAAGAACCAAATATAGTGTTAATTCTGAAAGGCGATTAGGATTTGACATTAACAAAGAATTATAGCCCATATCCTTACTGAATAATGATTATAAGGTTTTTACAATGATTTTATCTGAAAGATTGAAAATAATTCTCCAAGACATTATTCATGGAGATCAGGGTGGTTCTTTACCAAAAAAACAACTACGAGGCAATACCAGAAATATTCTGGAATACTCCGAGTGATAGAAGCAAGTGTCATTGTTTTATTTTTATTTTTTAAAGATGTTGAAAAAGCTTTTGATAATATGAACTTGGTTTTTTTACATAGAGTTCTGAAGAAGATGAGTTTTGGTGAGAATGTCATTAAATGGGTTAAATCAATTTATAATCTACAGAAAGCACAAATAATGGTTAATGGGAAATTAACAAAACCATGTGAAATTCAAAAGAACAAGACAGGGATGTCTGTTGTCTCCATTTTTGTTTATTTTGGTTCTTGAGGTTTTGAACAGAGGTATAAGACAAGATGAGAAAATGGGTATAAAGATTTAAAAAAAATAAATGAAGGACATTTGCCAATTATTTGGTGATTATACTGGAAAACCCTTTGGAATATATAGATCCATTACTAGAGAAATTAAAAGAATTTGGTGAGTTAGCAGGTTTTAAGATAAATAAACAATAGACATGTTGACAAAAAATATGAAAAAGGATGATCCAATAAAGTTGATGGATAAGTCAGGTTGTAAAATTGAGAAGAAAGTTAAATATCTAGGTATCATGACAAATATGAATTGCATGTTATTCCAGAATAATTATGTTGCACCATGGAATGAAACAAAGAAGGATTTGCAAAGATGATAAAAATCTGCCATTGTTGGGGAGAATTTCTTTCAGTGGTAAAGATTATTGTTTTACCTATAATGCTGTTTTTATTCCAGACAATGCCAGTTTTGACCAACGATGTGCCATTTAAGCAATGGCAGAAGGATTTGTTGAAGTTCATATGGCAAGAGGAAAAAACACCCCCCTCTGGCTTTTCTTCGCAAACGAAGATTCAGGAAGGACACATCCCGCACTTTCTGCAAATGCGCTGATGACTAAAAAGGCCAATCCGAGATAAACAAGTCTGGTTGCAGAAAGCACAGCAGAAGGTCTCCTTGGGTGATGTTTTTGGGATGTGATTCTTTCTGCATTGTCATTTCTCTTCAAGACTTGTTCGGCGTGAATTCTCAAATAAGGCTGCAGCATTGTGGATAGTGTGTCTCCATGCCTCCCGATGTGAGGCCAGGGCGGACCACTGTTGGTGATCAATTGGGCCGAGCCTGAGATGTTGTTTCAGGGAGTCTTTGTATCGCTTTTTTGGAGCGCCCCTCTTACGCTGACCCACGGCGAGTTCACCGTAGAGTAGTATTTTGGGGAGGCGATGGTCTTCCATCCTAGAAATGTGCCCTGCCCAGCGCAGCTGCGTTCTCAATATCATGGCCTCAATACTGATGATCCCTGCTTGCTCAAGGACAGCAACATTCGTCACATAGTCAGTCCAGTGTATATTTAGGATTGTGCGTAGACAGCGCTGATGAAAGCGCTCGAGGAGTCGTAGGTGGTGGCGATAGGTGACCCATGTTTCAGATCCATAAAGGAGGATAGACAGTACAATGGCTCTATACACACTGATTTTTGTGCTTTGCCTCAGGTGTTTATTGCTCCAGACTCTTTTGTGAAGTCTTCCAAATGCACTATATGCCTTTGCTAATCTGTGATCGATCTCTTTGTCAATCTTGGCATCTGAGGAGATGATGCTTCCCAGGCAGGTGAACTGCTGAACGGACTTGAGCACAGGAAAAAAACAAGTGTTAAATATAAAGTGTTACAAGATGCAATACAAAGAGGAAGGTTAGCTTTACCTAACTTGAGATTGTTATTTTGCTGCATGTTGTTTGCTTTGGTTGAAAGAATGGATTGTGTTGAGCAATAAAAGCCTGTTAGAATTTGATTCCTTTATGGCTCTCAAGCTTTTTACAGAAAGGAAACAACAGCAAAAGAAAGATGATTATCTTATCAAGACCTTTTGGAATATTATCAGGGAGAATACAAATAAATCAAGTGAGAAAATTGGGGGGGGGGATATAGCTTTCAGTTGTATTCCTATTTATAAATATTTGAAAACTTTAAGATGGATAAAAAGAGTTACGGTTTTCAACAAAATAAATCTGAATTTGAGTTGCAGTTATGTATGGATGATGAATATCCAATTGGTAAAATGTAGAAACTTCTGTTAAAATTTGCTATGGAAGAAGAACTAGAATCATAGAATTGCAGAGTTGGAAGAGACCACGAGGGCCATCCAGTCCAACCCCCTGCCACGCAGGAAATAACGATCAAAGCATCCCCGACAGATGGCCATCCAGCCTCTGTTTAAAGACATCAAAGGAAGGAGACCCCACCACGCTCCGAGGGAGTGTGTTCCACTGCCAAACAGCTCTTACTGTCAAAAAGTTCCTCCTCATGTTGAGGTGGAATCTCTGTTCCTGGAGCTTGCACCCATTGCTCTGTGTTCTAGTCTCTGGAGCAGCAGAAAACAAGCTTGTTCCATCCTCAATGTGACACTCCTTCAAATACTTAAACAGGGCTATTGTATCGCCCCTTAACCATCTTTTTTCCAGGCTAAACATACCCATCTCCCTAAGTCTTTCCTCATAAGGCATGGTTTCCAGACTTTTCACCATTTTAGTCGCCCTTCTCTGGACACGCTCCAATTTGTTAATATCCTTTTTGAATTGTGGTGCCCAGAACTGGACACAGTATTCTAGGTGAGGCCTGACCAAGGCAGAATAGAGTGGCACTATGACTTCCCTTGATCTAGACACTATACTTCTATTGATACAGCCCAAAATCGCATTGGCCTTTTTAGCTGCCGCATCACACTGTTGACTCATGTTCAACTTGTGGTCTACTAGGACTTCTAGATCCCTTTCGCACATAGTCTCGTTCAGCCAGGTCTCTCCCATTCTATATCGATGGATTTCATTTTTCTGTCCTAAGTGCAGTACCTTACATTTCTCCATATTGAATTTCATTTTGTTAGCTTTGGCCCAGCTCTCCAGTTTATCCAGGTCATTTTGAATTTTGAACCTGTCCTCTAGGGTATTAGCTACTCCTCCTAATTTGGTATCATCTGCAAATTTGATAAGTATGCCCCTAATTCCCTCATCCAAGGTCATTGATAAAGATGTTGAATAGCACTGGCCCAGGACAGAACCCTGTGGCACTCCACTGGTCACATCTTTCCAAGACAAAGAGGAGCCACTGCAGAGAACCCTTTGGGTTCGGCTGGTCAACCAATTACAAATCCATTGAACAGTTAACTTGTCTAGCCCACATTTTACAAGCTTGTTTGCAAGAATGTCATGGGGAACCTTGTCAAAGGCCTTACTGAAATCAAGGTATATGATATCCACAGCATTCCCTTCATCTACCAAGCTGGTAATTTTATCAAATAAAGAGATCAGATTAGTCTGGCATGACTTGTTTCTCTGAAACCCATGTTGACTTTTTGTGATTATGGCATTGCCTTCTAAATGTTCACAGACTCTCTGTTTAATGATCTGCTCCAGAATCTTCCCTGGTATTGATGTCAGACTAACTGGATGATAATTGTTGGGATCCTCTTTTTCCCCCTTTTTGAAGATGGGGACAACGTTTGCCCTCCTCCTGTCTGCTGGGACTTCTCTTATTCTCCAGAAGTTCTCAAAGATTATTACCAACGTCTCTGAGATTACATTTGCCAGCTCTTTTAATACCCTTGGATGTAGTTCATCTGGAGATTTAAATTCATTTAGTTTAAGAAGGTATTCCTGTACTACCTCTTTGCTTATTCTGTGCTGGATTTCCCCTATTGTGTCCTCTGTTCCTTTATCCTCAGGTTGGTCCCCCTTTTCCTTTTCTGAAAACACTGAGGCGAAGAAGGTCTTGAGAAATTCTGCCTTTTCTCTGTCCCCTGTTAGCATTTTGCCATCTTCTCCGCGTAGTGGCCCTACCATTTCCTTCTTCCTCCTGTAGCTGTGGACATATCCCCAAAACCCCTTTTTATTGTTCTTAACCGCTCTAGCAAGCCTGAGCTCATTCTGCGCTTTAGCTTTTCTGACTTTACTCCTACACGTGTTAATGCAGTCTTGAATTGCATCGGCTTTTTTGGCTTTTTTGGTTTTTTTTTTTTTTTTTTTTTTTGGTTAGCTTATGGTTTAGTAAGACTCCTAAATCCTTTTCACATTTGCTGCTTTCAACCCAGGTGTCACCCATCCTATATTTGTGCATTTCGTTTTTCCTGCATAAATGTAGTATCATATATTTTCCTCTGTGGAAGGTCATTTTGTTAGTTATGGCCTAGCTCTCTAGTCTGTCACGGTCAGTTTGAATTCTGGTCTTCTCCTCTGTGGTATTATCTATCCCTAATGGCATCATCTACAGATTTGATCAATATGTCAGGAAATGACATGGATGTGACAAGATGGAGCTGTAAGCTTATTAATGAAAGTAGTTATGCTCCAGTGGCAGCTGTGTGTGTGAGTCAGCACTTGAGAGTATGCACACTTGAGATGCCTGATGTAACAGGCATTTAACTGCCTATAAAAAAGAGATGGGAATTATCCCCAGTGTGGGTTTGTTGTGGATGGTGGTTGGCGAAGCAGTTTGTTGGTTTAAGAGAGATTGATGAGTATTAGAGACAGCTGTCCTATATTCTGTATGTATATTGTAAATATACTGCAAACAGAAATTAAAGCCCTCAAGTTGAGTGAAGGCTGGCCTTGTTGCTGTCTTTATTTGGCAAGCCGGAGCTCAAGGCAGTGTGCTGGGGTGAAGGAATTTTTCCTTCTCAGCCTGAAGTCTTTTGCAGAAATCTCTCCAGAAAACCTTCTCCTTGGCGTCCTGTCGACGTGGAGCAACTCTGAAGGTGCTCGTTGTGGACACAGCACATCTTTCTACGCCCCAACACAATATCCCTTCTGTTCCACCATCCAAGTCATAAAGATATTGAATGACACTTAATTGTATTAGCATCCATTTGTTATTATTAAAGCATTTTATGAAGCAACAGATTTTTCTTCACAGGAAAAACTAAGTAGTGACAGAAAATCCATTTTGGAATTTTCAGTAGAAAAATTCCCCATTCCACGCTGGTTGTATGGACCACAGTTACCTCCCCTGCCCCCCATTTAAAATGTAAGCCTGAAAAGTTGGAATTGCTATATAGATGGGCCAGAATTTCCTGGAAAGCATGTGCTAAATATTTTGGAATAGTGTCCAAGTGGGAAGCAAAGCAGACTTTTTTGTTTGTTTTTGTAGGCAGGCAGAGGGGTGGTCAGAGAGATTCTGCAGAAGTAAGCTATTCAAGTTGACCCTTTTCTGATTCTTTCAAATGCACAACTTTCTTGTCACTCTTGCTGGTTTCCCAATTGTCTGGGCAGATTTTGAAGCCTTAAAGCCATTCACCCGACCATAAATTGTGTTCTGGTTTATGTAGTGGGTTTCCTGTGTGTGTTCATTTGTCAGCAGAATAATTAATTGTACTTGTTATTGTTTACGAAGATGTTGGCCTTGCAAGTTGTTGACAAGAAATATATCCATGGGATAGCACATTCCTTCCATCAGTGTGCTTGGCTTCTGCTATGCAAAAATGAGACTTGTTGTTATGACTGGAGGACTCCTAATGAGGCAGGAACACTCCTCTTTTTTTAAAAAAAAAATAGTTGGGTGCACAATTAGCTGATAAGGGGTAAGCAACTTGTGGCCACCCAGAGGCCACCTTTTGTAACTGCAAGCCAGCGTGCCCAGTGAGTAGGGATGACGGGGTTGGAGTGTCACAAGAAGCCCACCCTTCCTTAAATTCTGGATCTCTTTTTCATCCACAAATACAGAAAATCAGTCCAGTAGCTGAGGTTGTTATGTTCCTTAACAGAAGAATGGCCAGCCAGCAACACATGAACTGTTCATTCAGCATCAAATCTGGTCTATTTCACCCTTTCATTTCTATAAAATTTTAGTCACTTGTAACCCCCCAAAAAAAACCTGTGTGGGATGGAGTTTGGCACATTAGTGTTGCATCACTCTCAGCTTTGGTTGAATGCCTATGTTCTTTTCTGTGCTCATAATCAAAGGAACTCTTGTACAGTAATGCCTCATTAATTTTATTAATTTTATTTACTCATAAATATTTTCATCCTATTTTTCTGTGAGAAGAGCCAAAGCACGCTACCAACAGTAATTTCATTAAAAACAAAAAGCCATAAACGCTCAGTTTGAAGCGGACGGCAACTAAAAATAGAATCAAAACAAAAAAACAGCAGTATCCAAAAGGTTCTAGAGGCAGCAAAATTAACAACACAACAGACGAAAAGACTGTAAGAAGAAGAACACTTTACCATATTAAGATTCACTGGGCTGGCAGAATGGACTTCTCTGGAGAAAATGTTGTAAAGCCTGTGTGTGTGCAAGTACCATGGAAACCACCTTCCCCCACATCTTTCAAATTGCAGCTCAGATATAGACAGGCCCTTCTTCACACCTGACAACAAGATCCCGACATTTGAGCTAGCTTGTATGAGTGATGGTGGCCCATCTTGGTTCAGGGCTTTAAAAGTGATAACCATACCTGAGTTCAGGAATAAACAGGAAGCCTATCAAGTTGTTGTAAGTGAAGAAATAACATGTTGCTGATCACTTTCTCCGGCTTAACAAGTGCAGCTACCACATTCTTTATGTAAGGAAAAGCACCTTCTTTGGTATTTTAAAAGACTTGACAAGTTTTGTTTGGCATAAGCTTTCACGTACTGGCACCCACTTCATCAGAATTTAAATTTACATTTCAAAACGTTTGACATGCAACTTTGAACTCAGAACTCAAGTTTGTGATTAAAATGGATGGGATCCAATCAAAACAAATGCTGGAAAGAGCATTTAAAGAGCTAGTGTATGCCTTCCTTTATCATGACACTTTCTCAACATTCAAATAAGAGGTAACATATACTTTAAGGGTGTAAGATGTGCACTCTGATTTAAATCTTACCTTTATTTTTTAAATAATTTTTTATTAAACGTTTAATTAACATATATATTAACATACACATTAACATACACATTAACATGCACATACAATAAAAACAATAACAATAACAGTAACAAAACTAAACCAACATAACCCAGACATCACATAAATTTAAAAAAAGACTTCCCACATATTCTCTTCATGCCCTTGATAATCTTCATATCATTCTCTCTCCTACAAAACAAAGTTAACTCATTTTTCCCGCCCTAACAAATCTTATATTTACAAGTATTTCTTACATTTTCTTTTCACATTATATCCATTAGGTGAAGTTATCCAATTGTTCCATTATAGTATCATTATGCAGTTATTAATTATCTACAATTAATTATGGATACGCAATAGCTCCACAACATCAGAGAAAGGAGACTACCAGAAATATACAAATCTAAAGAAATAAATTGAGGAGATTTTTGTTTAGATAACTACATAAATTCCCTCAATTCCTAAGCACTAAATCCCGTTATGCTATTCTCTCCCCCCTTTCTTTTCACATATTTTATAAATGGCTCCCATACTTTTAAGTAACACTCTATAGCCTTCCCTCTTACCCAATTCGTTAATTTGTCTAATTGTGCCAATTCCATTACCTTTTCTTTCCATTCTAATTTCGTGGGGATTTCTTTAGATTTCCATCTTTTTGCCAAAACCACTCGTGCCACAGTTATTAAATAGGTTAATAGCATTCTATTTTCTTTCTCTTTCCTACATTCTAAATTTATCATATTTAATAAATACAGTTCCGGTCTCAATCCCACTTCAAAGCCAACAATTCTTTCAATTTCTTTATTAATTTTATTCCAATATCTCCTTACTTTACCACATTCCCACCACATGTGGTAGAAGGAGCCTCCATGATCTTCACACTTCCAGCAATTGGATATATATATTTTTTTCATTTTGGATATTTTTATTGGTGTCATGTACCATCTGTACATCATTTTATAAATATTTTCTTTTAGGCTATAACAACATGTAAATTTTAACCCTTTTTGCCAGATATCTTCCCACTGCTCCATACCAATATTATGGCCTATATCTTTTGCCCACCTAATCATACAATTTTTAAGTTGCTCCTCTTCCATATTATATTTTAATAATAGTCTATAGATATTACTAATTAAACGTCCACTTTCTGATTTAATTATTTTCTCAAACTCTGGGACATCTCCTTCATACTGTTTGTCTTTTAGGTCTTCTTTAATTCTGGCCCTTACTTGATAATAACTTAGCCATTGTATTTGTATACCTTCATCCTTTAATTCCTGCCATTCCTTAATTTTCCAACTTCCTGTCCTTTTCCCCATCAATTCTCTATATGTTAACCAGTTGTACTCTCTTAATTCCCTTCTGCAAAAGGCCTCTTGAGGTGAAAGCCACCCTCGTATCTTAGGGCATAATCTATACTTATATGTATTCCATACTTTAATTAGGGATTTCCTTATCACGTGATTTTTAAATTCCTTGTTCACCTTGACTTTGTCATAGCCTAGATACCCATGCCAGCCCATTTTTAATTCATGTCCTTCTAATTCCAATTTTCTTTTATTATCTAGCAAAATCCACTGCTTTATCCAAGATAGACATGCTGCCTCAAAGTATATTTTTATATCTGGCATCCCTAAACCTCCTCTTTCTCTAGCATCTGATAGTAGTTTCCATTTTATTCTCGGCTTCCTTCCTGCCCATAAAAATTTAACTAGTTCTCTCTGCCAATTTACCAATATTTTATTTGAATAAATAATTGGAATCGATTGAAATAGGAACATCAACTTAGGCAAAACATTCATTTTGATAGTGGAGATTCTCTCCATCATTGATAGTTTTAAATCATCCCATTTTTTCAGATCTCTTTTAATTTCCTTCCATATCTTCTCATAATTGTTCTGAAAAAGCTGTTGATTATTAGTTGTTAAATTTATGCCTAGATATCTCACTTACTTTACAATTTCAAAATTTGTTATCTTGGCTAATTCATCTTTCTCTTTTATATTCAGATTTTTTGTCAAAATTTTAGTTTTTTCTTTATTCACCTTAAAACCTGCTAATTTCCCAAATTCTTCTATCTTTTGTAGTAGTCTTTTAATCCCTTTCAGTGGCTCTTCTAATATCAATACCAAGTCGTCAGCGTATGCCTTTAATTTAAATTCTTCTTTTTTAATTTTAACTCCCTTTATCTCCTTGTCTTTCCTTATTTCATTATTCAGAATTTCTAAAACTAGTATAAATAATAGTGGCGATAGCGGACATCCCTGCCTGGTTCCTTTTTCAATTTCGATTTCTTCTGTTAAATTCCCGTTTATAATTAATTTTGCTTTTTGTTCCGAATATATTGCCCTAATCCATTTATAAAAATTTTCACCGAATTCCATTTCCTTAATTATTTGTAGCATAAAAGACCAATTTAAGTTGTCAAATGCCTTTTCGGCATCTAAAAAGATCAGGGCCCCTTTAATTTCATTATGGTAATGCCAATATTCCATTACATTGATTATCGTCCTGATGTTATCATTTATTTGTCTTTTGGGTAAGAAGCCGTTTTGAGCATTATGTATAAAATCTTGTAAATAACCCTTAAGTCTCTTAGCTAGTATCGCTCCGAATATTTTATAATCTTCATTTAATAGCGAAATGGGTCTATAATTTTTCATTTGCGTAGAGTCTTTATCTTCCTTTGGTATTAGGACAATATTTGCTTCCTTCCAACTATTTGGAGTTTGGTTTTTTTCCTGAATATTCTTTATTACCAGAGAGAGAGAGGACCTATTAACTCTGTACAAAATGTTTTATAGTACTCCGCCGGAAGACCGTCCGGACCTGGTGCCTTCTGTCCTTTCGTTTTTCTTATTACTCCTATAATTTCGTCTATCGTTATTTATTCAATTCTTCTCTTTGAACTTCATTTAGTTTAGGAATTCCACATTTTTTAATGTAATCATCATTTTGATTTATGGGGTTCCTTCAATTTTGATATAGTAATTTAAAATAATTGTGGAATACTTTTTGAATCTGCGATTCCTCCATTATCTCTCTTTCCCCCGATTTAATCTTCATTATTAGTTTCTTTGATTTTTCTTTCCTTAATTTATACACTAACCATCTACCTGGTTTATTTCCGAATTCAAATTCTCTCTGTTTTATATAATCTAATTTTCTCTTTAATTCATCAGTCATAATCATTGTTATCTGATCCTGTAAGGTTTTTATTTGGTTCTTAATTTTTTTATTATTTGGGGCTTTTATCAGTTCATTTTCTTTTGATTTTATTTCTTCTAATATTTTTTCTTTCCTTGTTTTCTCCTATTATTATATTCCAGTGTTTAAGTATCCCTCTCATTACTGCTTTCCCCGCATCCCATATCGTGTTGATTTCTACCTCTTTATTTAAATTCAACTCAAAGTATTCCTTCAGTTTTTTCTTACAGTCTTCCACAACTTCCTCTTTGAGTAATTATATTCTATTTAATCTCCAGCTAGTTATTCTACTTTCACCCTTTATACTTACCATAACTGGATTGTGATCTGATAATGGTCTTGCTAAGATATCAATTTTCCTAATGGCCTTTATAAGATTATTACTCATCCAGATCATATCTATTCTGGAGAATGAATTATGTCTATCCGAGTAGAAAGTATATCCCTTACTTGCCCCAACTTTAAATTTCCATGTATCTACCAATTGAAATTCCTCTACTATCTCAAAGAATTCTTTCGCCAATTTCCCCTGATATTTTTTATACTTTGGTTTTTATTTTCCGACAATCTATCTACAGATGGTTCCACGACACCATTAAAGTCTCCTAATATACACCAACTACTGTATTTTAGTTGACTTATTCTTTTTTTTAATTCTTTAAAAAAAGGTGGACTTCTCCTCTATTGGGACATATATTCCCACTAGTAATATTTTATTCTTATCTACCGATATTTCCACCATTATATCTCTCTCCTTCTCGTCAGAGTGTATTTGTTTGGGTTTCCATTTTGACTTTATATACAATACAACTCCTTTTCTCTTTTTCAATCCTAAGGATGTAAATTCTTCCCCCAGTTTTTTCTGTATTAGTAAATGTTTGTGGGCTTTTTAAATCTTAGTTTCTTGTATGCATATAACATCTATTTTATTTCTTTTTAAATGTTGGAACACTATATTTCTTTTCTTTTTTGAGTTTAGTCCTTTTACATTCCATGTCAATAATTTAAGTTCCGACATTAACTTATTCTACAAAAGTTTATTTATTCAAAATAAAAGAAAAAAAGAGAGAAGAGGAAAAAAGGGGAGTCTACCCCGTTGTCTATATATTTCTAAAGTCCTTTCAATCACTTAAATCAAGCAAACTAGATTCTTTACTCTTTTCTCCTTCTCTCTTTCTCCTGCCTCTTTCCTCTTTCTTCTCTCCTGTGTCCTTTTCTTCTTGAATAATTCCTTGACCCTCCTTTGTTGCCTTCTGTTCTTCCTCTTCATCTTCTTCCCGTTTTTTGCGTTGCATACCAAACTCTTTCTTGTTCTTCCTGACAAAGTCTTTTGCTTTTTCTATTGTATCAGTCTTAAGTCTTTCTTTTTTATAAGTGAAAAGCACACCTTCAATCTTATCCCAGCTGAAGGGGATTTTCTCTTTTTTTTAATATCTCCACTAGAAATTGATAGTCCTTACGTCTTCTTAAAATTCTAGTGGGAATCTCTTTCATCAGGATAAGCAATTTTCCATCAAACCAGATCCCTTTGTTAAAGTGCACTTCCATTATATAGTCTTTTACTGATTTTCTCACACACTGTATGATGATATCTCTAGGGAGATTCTTCTTAGTGGCAAATGCTGATTTCATTCTATATACGCGATCCAATTCTTTTCCCACCTGTTCTTCGCTCCATTCTAAGTTCTTTGCAAGTATCTCTATTATTACTCTCCTTGTATCTTCTTTCTGTGTTTCCTTTAGGCCTCTTAATCTTATCCAGGATTCCTTTTCTCTCAGTTCTGCTAAAGCCAATTGATCTCGCAACATCTCCACTTCAGCGTTTATTTCTTCATTTTCTTTTTTCAGGAATTGGATATCATCTTTATTTCCTCTCACTTCCTCTTTCGTTTGGGATAGTAACGTGTGTAACACATTAAATTTGGTATTAATGTCTCCAAGTTGAACACTTACATCTTTCCTAAATTCGTGTATTTCTTCCATAAATTTTAACATGTATTGTGGAGTTCCTTCTTCTGTTGAACCTCTCCTACCTTGTATATTATTCGGGTCTGTAAATTTTGTTCTGCTCCTCACTCCTGACGCCATGTTGTTTCTTTTATTTCCACCTCTCTTCTTCCTCTGGTCCTTCTCTTTGATCTTCTTTCACTATATCCTTAGATCTTCTGTCGGTATGTTTTGATATCTATCACCTTCTTCTTTGCAAACAAGAAAAAAAAAGAAAAAAGGGTGTATATAAAGATTCCAAAGAGCCGAGGCGTGGCAAAAAGTAAGGGCAGAGAATGCTGATATTTTAAAAATCTCTTATAAAGGAGAGAAGGAAAAAAAAGATAGGAATAAAAAAGACAACACCCAAAATAATGATAATAATAATATATAGATACAAAAAAGGGGAGTGCAAAATGCAAAAATACAAAAAAGATGAAAAAATAAAAATGAAAAAAGGAGTAAAAAACCAAAAACTAACCCCCAAAAAGCAAAATTTAAGAAAATAAAAAGAGGGGGAAAAAATAAAGTACAAAAATACAAAAACTGGACAAGAAATATAATACCAAAAAAAGAAAGAAAAAAGAAAAAAATTGGAGATGTTCTATATATGAAAAATAATTATGTATTAAAGTGATTAAAGTGGTTGAGATAAAACAAGCTGTCTTGTTTACTTTCCAAAACAGTTCTCAGTTTCTTGTTCTTGACCGCCCCACCGTCCAAGGTTGACAGACTTTCCAATTAACTATAACAGCTGTGTCTTTCTTCTTGGCAGCATTCCAGCCATGTGCTTCTGCTTTGGCTTCTGCTACTGCTTAGTGTTTCCAAGGTCACTTTTCTTTACCTTGTGTCTTTTACTTTGTAAAATATCTGTTTGGTTAGGTTTGGTTTAATATATGAATATGTGATTTAGCAACACTCAAACTACCTTATTGTATCAAAAACTTAATTAACTACTATTGTAGCCAAAGATAATAATAAATAATAAAGGGGGGGAGGCAAAAAAAAAAAGGAAAAGAAAAAGAAAAAAGAAAGAAAATCCCCAAGTGTATCAAAAAGAAAAGTAATCAAATTATACCAAAAAAGAACAAAACAGAAAAAATTATCAAGAAAAAATTATCAAGAATTTCAAAACAATATAGCAGAATATATCAAGCAAGTGTGTCAAAATATATCAAAATGTATCAAATATATCAAAAATGTCAAGGCGCAAGCAAAAGAATGGGGGCAATAAAAAGTAAAAGATTAGCTCCAAAAAATAAGGGCTCTCATAAATTAGATTACTGTGCTAATCTTTAAAAAGGGGGGAAAGAGAGATAAATGTCCCCTTTTCTCTGTGTTGCCCATCCAAGAAATACCTCTCGATCCAGGAGAGAAGGCTGCTGCCTTCTGAGAATATGCTTCACGCTCCCAATTTCCTCTTATTTTCTTCCCCTTTCGTGAGGTCTGACGGCTCTTTCGCGAAGCGGGGGTTTTAGCCTTCCCCCTCTCCTTTGCCTCGGCCAGGCTTGCCTCTGCTGTCCATCGCGTTTCGCTGCTCAGCTTCCCTCCTCACCTCTTCCAGCGTCAGGGTGCTTTCTGCACCCCGCGATCCCCGCGATCAGACTCTCAGCAGTTTGCGGTGCTCCTCTGGGTCCCCCACTGGGGGATTTTCAGCTTGATTCTCCCCCCAGCAGCCGAGGCAAGCAGAATTGGAGACGGAGCTCCGTTTCGTTCGTCTGTCGCTCGCCTGGGCTCAGACCGGAAGTAAATCTTACCTTTATAACTTTGCTCATTAACTTTGAACAATCCAACCTTGACTTCTACCTCTACAATATGGTTTACCTAGCTTTGCATAATCAGATGTCTTGGCCTACAACTCATATCACCCACAATGAGCTTCATATTGCCTGTGCTGGTTGGAAAGGATGGAAGTGAGGGAGTTGGTATTTTATGAATCTTTTGTAAAGATTACTGAGATCATATATATGAAACTTTCTCAAAAGGGAGATAATGAAGGCACAATTTCAAACAGTACCATTGAGGAAGAAAAATGGGAGGTGTCTCAAGAAACCAGGATAGATGACTAAAGAACTTTCAACGGAGCTAAGTTTTAAACAGAACATGTATAGGAAATGGAAAAGGGGGGGGGGAATCACCAAAGAAGAATTCAAATAGATAGCGAACACATGTAGGAGTAAAGTCAGAAAAGCTAAAGCGCAGAATGAGCTCAGGCTTGCTAGAGAGGTTAAGAACAACAAAAAGGGGGGGGTTGTTGTTTTTTTTGTATGTCTGCAGCAAAAGGAGGAAGAAGGAAATGGTAGGTCCACTATGTGGAGAAGATGGCAAAATGCTAACAAAGGACAGAGAAAAGGCAGAATTACTCAACACCTTCTTTGCCTCAGTGTTTTCAGAAAAGGAAAAGGGTGACCAACCTGAGGATAATGGGACAGAGGACGCAATAGGGGAAATCCAGCACAGAATAAGCAAAGAGGTAGTACAGGAATACCTTCTTAATCTAAATGAATTTAAATCTCCAGGACCAGATGAACTACATCCAAGAGTATTAAAAGAGCTGTCAAATATAATCTCAGAGCCATTGGCAATAATCTTTAAGAACTCCTGGAGAACAGGAGAAGTCCCAGCAGAATGGAGGCGGGCAAACGTCCCCATCTTCAAAAAGGGGGAAAAAGAGGATCCCAACAATTATCATCCAGTTAGTCTGACATCAATATCAGGGAACATTCTGGAGCAGATCATTAAACAGAGAGTCTGTGAATATCTAGAAGGCAATGCCATAATCACAAAAAGTCAACATGGGTTTCAGAGAAACAAGTCATACCACACGAATCTTTTCTCTTTTTTTTTTTGATAAAATCACCAGCCTGGTAGATGAAGGGAACGCTGTGGATATCGCATACATTTATTTCAGTAAGGCCTTTGACAAGGTTCCCCATGACATTCTTGCAAACAAGCTTGTAAAATGTCGGCTAGACAACTTGACTGCTCAATGGATTTGTAATTGGCTGACCAGCCGAACCCAAAAGGTGCTATGCAGTGGCTCCTCTCTTCGAAAGATGTGACCAGTGGAGTGCCACAGGGTTCTGTCCTGGGCCCAGTGCTATTCAACATCTTTATCAATGACTTGGATGACGAAATTAGGGGCATACTTATCAAATGTGCAGATGACACCAAATTAGGAGGAATAGCTAATACCCTAGAGGACAGGATCAAAATTCAAAATGACCTGGATAGACTGGAGAGCTGGGCCAAAGCTAACAAAATGAAATTCAATACGGAGAAATGTAAAGTACTGCACTTAGGGCAGAAAAATAAAATGTATAGATATAGGATGGGAGAGACCTGGCTGAACGAGACTACGTGCGAAAGGGATCTATGAGTCCTAGTAGACCACAAGTTGAACAAGTTTTCTGCTGCTCCAGAGACTGGAACACAGAGCAATGGATGCAAGCTCCAGGAACAGAGATTCCACCTCAACATTCAAAAAGGATATTGACAAATTGGAGCATGTACAGAGAAGGGCGACTAAAATGGTGAAAGGTCTGGAAACCATGCCTTATGAGGAAAGACTTAGGGAGCTGGGTATGTTTAGCCTGGAAAAAAGATGGTTAAGGGGCGATATGATAGCCCTGTTTAAGTATTTGAAGGGGTGTCACATTGAGGATGGAGCAAGCTTGTTTTCTGCTGCTCCAGAAACTAGAACACGGAGCAATGGATGCAATCTCCAGGAACAGAGATTCCACCTCAACATTAGGAGGAACTTTCTGACAGTAAGAGCTGTTCAGCAGTGGAACACACTCCCTCGGAGCATGGTGGGGTCTTCTTCCTTGGAGGTTTTTAAACAGAGGCTGGATCGCCATCTGTCAGGGATGCTTTGATCGTGATTTCCTGCGTTGCAGGGCGTTGGACTGGACAGCCCTCGTGGTCTCTTCCAACTCTACAATTCTATAATTCTATGATACAATTCTATCTAACCCTTTGAATCCTTAAAATATACCATTTTGAATGCTAAATAAAAAAAGCCGGTGTAGTAAGTTGGTTCCAGCTCTAAGGATGAAATTGGAAGTGCGTAGCACAAAATTCTGTTTCAAATAAGAGACAGATTTGAAATGCAGAATTGCTTTTTAATACAAGTTCTTAGAATATTACCATCTTCTCTGTCAGAGTTGATTGGTGAATATGCTTGCTTTGCAAGCCATGCATGTAGCAAGCTGGGGTGGGAAAACAAGGGTCTATATACAGTATGACACAATGGAGATACTTTAACTAGTTTTATAGAGATGCTTTAACTTTTTGACTCATCTTTTCACTTGCTTGATCTCAAATCAGTTGAAGGCATTGTAATGTGCGCTGTCCTCTCAAGGCTCTGTCTGGGTATAATAGCTTACCATTAAAAGCCAATTCATCTGAGGAACATTACTAAACAAGTGATGTCTTGTGAAAGATGACCCATTTTGTCTGCTAAATGGATTCTTCCAGCATATCATAACTGAGCTTGGCTCTTTCTGGAGTATTCAAAAATTACAAAAGACTTTATATATTAACCTTACACCAAAAATAATGAGGAGTTTTATAGTACTAATACATGTATTGAAGTGAATAGTTTTGTGATCTACAGTCCACTTTTTCTAATACATCATGTATTCTTTGTTGGTGGGTAAATACATGGGTATAGAGATAACATTATAAACAGTAGGTAAAAGACCATGAAAGTCATGAGCTACAGCCCTGTTCAAATGTTATTAACTAGTACAGTCTTCCCTGCACATTTGTGGGTTAAGCATTCATGAATTTGATTATATGTGGATGTGTTCCCTGTAGGCATTTGTAGGTCCTCGAGTGCGAGTCTATGGTGTATTGCACTGGAAGTGAACCATAGAGTCATGCTGGAGGGCATAGAGATTCCTAGAGAGAACACTTCTGTAGGCATTAGTAGGTTCTCCATTGTGATTCTATGTTCTACTTCTACTGGAAGTGGAACATAGAGTCATGTGGAAGGACCTAGAAATTCTTAGAGAAGTGTTCTTTCAGGTTTAAAAAATTGTGTTTATGATTTTTATTTGTATTTGCAGCTTTTCTACTTCCATGGGATTATTGGAAGTATAATAATATACTGTTTAAAATACAAGGGTATGTTGTCCCTGTTTAAACATCCACACTGTATTTCACACATTAGTGGAGAATACAGCCTACTTAGCAGAGTTTAAAACAAACACAGCAGCATTTAGCGTTAGATTGTTAGCATACATGTAAAACCACAGCTTAGTAAATAACAAAACACCCTTTGTCTTTTCCCAAATTGTTTAACTAGTAAAATAACCACTCAAGACTCAAAAGTTAGTTTAAAAAGTACAAAAACTTCTTTACTTACAGTTAGAGAGCTCATTCTTGGCAGGAATAAGAAACTCCATCAAAATAAACTAAAACTAGTTAAAAATGCTTAAAAACTACATTGTTACAAAACTATATTCAGGACTCCACTGGCTGAGTCCGCTCAGTTCAAAGGCCATGTGGTTTGTTAAAGGATCATGGCTTCTGCAACAAAGAAGGAAACTCAGACACTCACCTTCATCCCAGATTCACCAATAGCAAAACTATAGGAAGCTACATCAGCTCATCTTATATGGCTTCTTAGTTAACCCTTCAATAGCAAAACCATTTCCACTTATTGGACTGCAAACTATATTTTCCAATAGGGATCTTGTCCCCCTAACCCCTGTTAATGTGGAGGGCTGACTCTAGAAATAAACAGACGAGGAGAGTGGAGAGCTCTAGCCACACAGTCTGTTTTCAACAGGTGAAGAGTGAAAGTATGAAGCAGAGAGCATAATCTCTCCAGATGATTCTGAATGCGTCCACACAATATAGGGTATTCTTCAGTTCAGACTGTTGCTCTCTACATGAAAAAGCAATAAGGAAAGGGACAGGACTAGAGTGTTCCCCTTCCTCCTTGCATCTTTACTTCTAGTTTTGAATGTCTGACTAGGGGGTTGTTTACACAGAAGGATTTATCACAGAAATTTGCGCAATTGTGCAATTTTGATATTGTACCGCATAGTTCACACAGTTTTTTTTACTGTGTCAACATTAGCACAATCCTTGTTTACACAGAATTTATTCCGTCATCCAAATTGAATCACGATTTATTATTCCGCTCCTAATCCTGTTCCCACTGTCAAAGATGCGCTCAGGTTGTCCTGTCAATCAAGCTCACATGACCTCAATTCTACACGTATTTCCGCTTGGTTTTCCCACCACCTTCATGCCTGTTGGGTGACCACAAATGGGTGATGTTGTGTTCTCATTGGTCTGGCCATATTACCTTTGTTTGCACATCTGGATGAGCAATGGTGGATGATGACAAGATGGAGTCGTTGGTGATAGTTGCATGTGTGTTTTTTGTTGTTGTTGTTATCCACCCTCTGCTCAACATTGAGGACAATTGATGAGAACCTGTGTGTCTACCTCCGCAGGAAATCTAAAAGAACTAGCAGGGCTCTGCGTTTGAGTCACAGCAGTCGCTATGGGTACAAAAGAAGAAAAGTACGTACATCTTCAGATACTGACATGCTAGCTACCTCCCAGGTTGTCCCTTCAATGCGGCCTGAAATGTTACGTCGCTCTCAAAGGGGAAGATTATATTGGGAGTATCCGAGATCCAGAGAGTGGTGGGAGAAGTTCCTGATGTCGATGTGGTCTGATCAGCGCTGGTTTTCTAATTTTAGAATGGACAGGTCGTTGTTTATTAAACTTGTCGAGATGCTCCGACCACATATTCAGAAGTCAGACACTAATATGAGAAAATCTATACCTCCTGAGAAGCGTGTGGCTATTGCTATTTGGGTCCTTGGACATCGATGCTCCTTTCTTACCGCAAGTCATCTCTTTGAAGTGGGGAAAGCAACAGTTTCAAAAATTCTTGAGGAGGTCGTTTTAACATGTTTTCCTGTCTAAAACCGTGTATCCTGGTGATCTGGATGAGGTAACACAATTTTACCTTACCTAATTATGGTTCTCTTACTTTTATTGCTATGATAACAAATTTTGTTATGCGCCTGAGAAAAATCAAGTTTGCGCTTTCCCCCAAACCTTCTTTATACACTTCTGTCCTTTCCCCCCCTGTTTTAACAATGGTGCATGTTTTAGTACCTAAAGCCGTGTATCCTGGTGATCCAACTGAGGTACCACAATTATACCTCTAATGATGTTATTGTTCTGTTTTGATTATTGCTATGATAACAGTTTTTGATATGCGTGGCTGAGAAAAATCAAATTTGTGCTTTCCCCCTGAACCTAGCTTTTACACTAGTATTTTTTATTCCACTGCTGGCTTTGTCCGAATTCCCACCGTAAAATTTCTTCCATGCCCACAGGGTACTTATTATTTTTAAAAACTTGGTATTCTAAATGGCCCTCGTGGTCTCTTCCAACTCTGCAATTCTATGATTCTATGATTCTATGATTCTAAGTTCTATATATGATCCTTACTTGAAACATAGAGGAATTCCTCCACTGCGATATTGTTGTCATAATTTAAGTTCCAAACGAAATTGAAATCATTTATTCCTCTAATGTTAGCACGATATAGGGTGGGAAATGTTTTATGCTTTTCTACTGGTAATTTCTGTATTGTTTAACGTTACAGGTAATGGCTGGACTTAAACAAATGGGCTACCCAAATGTTATAGCCGCCATTGATGGATGCCACATGAGGCAGGGGAATGACTACATCAATAGAAAAAATAGCTACTCTGTGTTGCTTCAAGGTGTATGTGATCACAGAGGGTTGTTTGTGGACACGGAGATCGGTTAGGGTGGCAAGGTGCACAATGCACGCATGTTGCGCAACTCAATTTTTTTGAGGCTATGGAGTCCGGAATATATGTCCCTAACAACCCTAGCATTACAGTAAATGGTGTGCTGATTCCTCCACTGGTTCCTGCGGATGGAGCATACCCCATCAGGAAGTGGTTAATGACTCCGTATAGGCTGGGCCGTTTAAATCCAAAATAAACGCTGTACAATAAAACCCATAATAAGGTTCGGAATACCATAGAACGGGGTTTGGGGCATCTCAAGTCCAGATGGAGGGCATTAAAAGTACCCCTAGAAGTATCAGAACAAAACATATGTTCAGTAATTGCTGCATGCGTAATTTTGCACAATTTCTGTGAAACAAAAGGAGAGGTATTTAACCCAGAACTGTACAGGTCTAACCAATACGTTCTGAACACCCTTGGTGCACCCCTTTTAAATTTAGAGCAGGATAAAAAAAAGGAGGGGGAAGCTGTGCGCAATGCGATGGCTAATTATTTCTGGGAGAGAAGACGCAGGTAGTTGATGCAAAAGGAAGGTCCAATTTGTGCATGTTTCATAAGCGTGATCAGTTTAAACAAGGTCGCTGTCTGGTTTCCTTTACATAGTATCATTTTTGATGTTTAAATTTTTGGCTGATCACAAAGGAAATAAAAATGTGTTGCTTTTAAAAAGAAAACCGCGATCTGGTCTCTCATTTCTTCATGGGGTGCATAGTCGCCTGTATACTAGTTCCACAGTAGTCATGCATACATGCCTTTCCGGCAGTTAATCCAGACAAGAGTATCAATATACCAAAACATTTCAATTTAACCTATTGTATCAATGGCTCCAAGTTGCAACTTTCAAATTTAAAGTTCTCCAATGGGTACCGTGCTGGGCCTATACTAACCACCAGAAGAGCGTTTTAAGGGCACTGTGCTTTTGTTGTCAGTGCTGGCATGGCCACCTGCAGGATGGAAGCATGGCGGATCACCTATTGGAGGTGACATTGTTCCTTCTAGAACACCTTGTCCAGCAGGAGGGGTGTCCTAGGAGGATAATGCACTCCTCCAATAGGGTGAACCACCACTTCTTTGCTGCGGCAGCCTCCAGCCTGCGCCGGGCCGGATGCAATCGGTCGGCACAGCAGTGCCAGTCAAAGTTTAAAATCCTTAAAGCTAAGTTTTTTGAGGCCAGGGAGGCCTACGACGGCAGCCCGCCACCCCGCCGTCGCCCTCCCTTTTACCCACAGATGCATGATCTGTGGGTAATGGGGGGAGACCAAGCTGGAGGGATTGCCATCCTGCCGGTAAGTGTCATAGGATAGAAGACCTTATGACTTTAGTAAGCCTTACTTTTGGGGAAAACTAAAAATTGGGTGCTTGTCTTTAACAGGGATGTGTGGCTGTGCAAGAAGGGCGGCACTGGCGGCAGACTCCTCATCTGAGGAATCCGCCGCTGGCCAACCCAACCAGCCAGGGGGAGGAAGGGAGGAGGAGGAGGCACCACCCCCACAGCCAGCTGCTGAAGCACCCCGTATTGTTTTGCCTCCAAAGTACTTAACTATGAATAGGTTTCCTTTTGTGGCCCAAAGATTATTCATTCTGTTTGTTAAAAGGCTTTTTCCAAACTGACTATTGCAAAGGTTATGTTCCTCGCAGGTAGTAATGCCCATCTGAAGTTTTGATGATGTATTGAAGGATAAAGTTGTTCACCTGTCACCAATATATACTCCGTTTAGTTAAATAAATGAGACTCCTGTTTTGTGTGTATAAGCAGGATTAATTTAAAGAAAATGAACTTGTTATAAGTAGTCTTCTTTCCCCCCAAATAGATCATATAGGATTACATATGTTTCCTTGTAATGCAGTACTCCTTTGATGCTGAAGAATAATAACTTTGCCCACTGATGAGATTGAACTCTTGATGTGGATCCAAAATTAGACCTATTAATGTGAGTTTTACTATATTTGTCTTATTATAGCACTACCCAGAAGGATGGAATTCGTAGAGTTCCTTCGAGGGGAGGAGGGTCAGGAGTTTATTGCCACAATATCCCATGCAGTAGGTATGTACCCAGAAATGCTTCTAAAAAGTTAAAAGTACTCCTTATTTGTTTTTTCTGTCATTTTTACAAGTTATCCAATTTGAGATATAATACAGTAATTTGTTCACCTAATGGTGCGTGACAGTAAAAACTACTCAGGAGTAAAATGTTTTCTATGTGGTTAAAATGTACATGCCCTGTGTAACTACAGCAAAGTTAATTCTCTCAGGTCAGGAGAAACGTTCATAGTGTGGTTTCAAAATATTACTTTTTTCTTACCTTTCTTTTCCAGCCGAGAGACTTGAGCCCAGATTTGCGGCAATAGAACAACGGTTGCTGGAGGGGGTGCTGTAATGTATTTTCCTGGTTTTGTTTAATTTAGTTTTAGTAAATGCTGAAGAAAGCCTTTTTTATTTATTATTTGCTGAAGAAAGCCATTTTTTGTTAATAAATGCTGAAAAAATGTGATGTTTTTTGGGTGCACCAACATCTGTCTGTAAATTGTTAATATTTAACATTGTGTACATACTGTAAATACAAATATATATATTTGAATACCAAGAATGTGTCTGATCCAGTTACTTAAAAGACAACTGTTTCTTTATTTGAAAGGGCTACATTGGCCCAAAGCAGTGTTGAGCCAAAAGGGAACACTACTCTAATATTCAGAAGAAAACAGTACTAGGATTGTAAGCAAGAATTCATATATCAAAGCTAGGATGGGTTTATTATGCTACACTTAAACTTCGAAACCAAAAAAGTTAGACAAGGAGGAGAGATTTTTTGTTTTTGTTTTTGGTTCTGCATATGAGAACCATAGTAGGTTTAGAAAGAGATTAGTTAAATGCCTTCACTTCTAAAGGCTCATAATGTCAGGTTTGCGAATTTTCCTCGACAGCCTTGTTTTTACAGGTGGAACTGTAACACTATTTTCCTTGTCAGTCACAGGTTCAGAAAATAACTCCATACTATCTTGTGTGGCCTGACCATATTCACACAGAGGACAAGGGTTAGACTGCTTCCTAACCACCTTACGTACCACTGATGGTCTATTGGTCATTGTTCCTATATATTGCACCATTTCAGAGAGCAAAAATGTCTGCTTCTCCAAATTGGTTTGTAAGAAAGAACTGGTACGTTCATACATTGCATCCTAAACCTTTTGCCTTTCCTCAGCAGCTTTTTCTAGATGGTCAAGATGCTCATGCTCTCTTTTTGACAGAGCATCCATATGAGATAGCATGCATGTCATCAATTTTGAGGAGTTCAGCATCAGCTGTTGATGTTCAGTGGGTTTCTGTTCCTTCCTTTTCTTACTTAGTGCCAGTCTTTCACCTGGGGTAAGGGCTGACAAAGATGTAGATGTTGTTGTTCCTGCAATTACACTTAAAACACAGGGTACATGAAAGGTGGATACCTGTATGGTAAGCAGTAGCAGAACAGTTTCATTGCACATATGAATGAAAGCTTATCTTTATACCAACCTTCATGGAACTCAGACTGCTGACTGCTCCAAGCGATCTCAAACTCAGTGGATATCCTCTCAGCAGACAAATCAAGTTCAGGATCCTGGCTATCCATAGAATCATAGAATCATAGAATTGCAGAGTTGGAAGAGACCACGAGGGCCATCCAGTCCAACCCCCTGCCATGCAGGAAATCACGATCAAAGCATCCCCGACAGATGGCCATCTAGCCTCTGTTTAAAGACCTCCAAGGAAGGAGACCCCACCACGCTCCAGGGAGTGTGTTCCACAGCCGAACAGCTCTGACTGTCAAAAAGTTCCTCCTCATGTTGAGGTGGAATCTCTGCTCCTGGAGCTTGCATCCATTGCTCCGTGTCCAATCTCTGGAGCAGCAGAAAACAAGCTTGCTCCATCCTCAATGTGACATCCCTTCAAATACTTAAACAGGGCTATCATATCGCCTCTTAACCGTCTTTTTTCCAGGCTAAACATACCCATCTCCCTAAGTCTTTCCTCATAAAGCATCGTTTCCAGACCTTTCACCATTTTAGTCGCCCTTCTTTGCACACGCTCCAATTTGTCCATATCCTTTTTGAATTGTGGTGCCCATAACTGGACACAGTATTCTAGGTGAGGTCTGACCAAGGCAGAATAGAGCGGCACTATTACTTCCCTTGATCTGGACACTATACTTCTATTGATGCAGCCCAAAATTGCATTGGCCTTTTTAGCTGCCGCATCACACTGTTGACTCATGTTCAACTTGTGGTCTACTAGGACTCCTAGATCCCTTTCGCATGTAGTCTCATTCAGCCAGGTCTCTCCCATTCTATATCGATGCATTTCATTTGTTCACCCTAAGTGCAGTACCTTATACTTCTCCGTATTAAATTTCATTTTGTTAGCTTTGGCCCAGCTCTCCAGCCTATCCAGGTCATTTTGAATTTTGATTCTGTCCTCTAGGGTATTAGCTACTCCTCCCAATTTGGTGTCATCTGCAAATTTGATAAGTATGGCCCTAATTCCCTCATCCAAGTCATTGATAAAGATGTTGAATAGCACTGGGCCCAAGACCAAACCTTGTGGCACCCCACTGGTCACATCTTTCCAAGACAAAGAGGAGCCACTGCTGAGCACCCTTTGGATTCGGCTGGTCAACCAATTACAAATCCATTGAACAGTTAACTTGTCTAGCCCACATTTTACAAGCTTGTTTGCAAGAATGTCATGGGGAACCTTGTCAAAGGCCTTACTGAAATCAAGGTATATGATATCCACAGCATTCCCTTCATCTACCAAGCTGGTAATTTTATCAAATAAAGAGATCAGATTAGTCTGGCATGACTTGTTTCTCTGAAACCCATGTTGACATTTTGTGATTATGGCATTGCCTTCTAAATGTTCACAGACTCTCTGTTTAATGATCTGCTCCAGAATCTTCCCTGGTATTGATGTCAGACTAACTGGACGATAATTGTTGGGATCCTCTTTTTTCCGCTTTTTGAAGATGGGGACAACGTTTGCCCGCCTCCATTCTGCTGGGACTTCTCCTGTTCTCCAGGAGTTCTCAAAGATTATTACCAATGTCTCTGAGATTACATTTGCCAGCTCTTCTAATACCCTTGGATGTAGTTCATCTGGAGATTTAAATTCATTTAGTTTAAGAAGGTATTCCTGTACTACCTCTTTGCTTATTCTGTGCTGGATTTCCCCTATTGTGTCCTCTGTTCCTTTATCCTCAGGTTGGTCCCCCTTTTCCTTTTCTGAAAACACTGAGGCGAAGAAGGTCTTGAGTAATTCTGCCTTTTCTCTGTCCCCTGTTAGCATTTTGCCATCTTCTCCGCGTAGTGGCCCTACCATTTCCTTCTTCCTCCTGTAGCTGTGGACATATCCCCAAAACCCCTTTTTATTGTTCTTAACCGCTCTAGCAAGCCTGAGCTCATTCTGCGCTTTAGCTTTTCTGACTTTACTCCTACATGTGTTCGCTATCTGTTTGAATTCTTCTTTGGTGATTTCCCCCCTTTTCCATTTCCTATACATGTTCCGTTTAAAACTTAGCTCCATTGAAATTTCTTTAGTCATCCATCCTGGTTTCTTGAGACACCTCCCATTTTTCTTCCTCAATGGTACTGTTTGAAATTGTGCCTTCAGTATGTCCCTTTTGAGAAAGGCCCATCCATCTTGAGGTCTCTTCTCTTTTAGTATTCCTGACCATGGGATCACCCCCAGTGTTTCCCTGAGTTTATTGAAATCAGCTCTCCTAAAGTCAAGAATGTGTGTCTGACTGTGCCTGGCTTCTACTTTCCATTGTATAACAAACTCCAGGAGAACATGATCATGCTCACCTAAGGATCCCACCACTTGCACCCCATTAACCAGGTCATCCCTGTTGGGTAGGATCAGATCTAAAATAGCTGACCCCCTTGTTGCCTCTCCCACCCTTTCGACCATGAAAGTGTCTTCCAGGCAAGTAAGGAATTTGCTAGACCTTGAAGTTTTGGTTGAGTTAGATTTCCAGCAAATATCAGGATAGTTGAAGTCACCCATCACTACTACATCTCTCCTTTCTGCGTGTGTGTTCATCTGTTCTAGAAAGGCATCATCCAGTTCCTCCGTCTGACTTGGGGGTCTGTAGTAGAGTCCCACAATAACATCCCTGTTGTTTCCCTCCCCTTTAATTTTTATCCAGATGCTCTCCACCTGGCTTCCAATATTGATGTCATGGATCTCTTCACTGGTGTAAATATCCCTGACATATAATGCTATTCCTCCTCCTTTCCTGTTTGGCCTGTTTCTTCTATAAAGGTTATACCCCTCTATTCCTACATTCCAATCATGAGACTCATCCCACCAGGTTTCACTAATGCCTATTATATCTTATTTGCTTTGTCTTGCTAGGAGTTCAAGTTCATCTTGCTTATTTCCCATGCTCTGTGCATTATTGTAGTGACATCTAAGACCATGTGTCCCCTTTACTTGCTGCCTGTGCAAGTTTTTTTGCCTCTCACTGTTGGGTCCTTGTTCTGTTTGCCTTGTTCCCTCTATGACAGTTTGACTATTTTCTCCAGCCCTTTTGCCTTCCAGAATACTGTCTCCCTCCCCCATGTTACTCAGTTTAAAGCCCTCCTGATCAAATTCTTGAGACTGTAGGCCAAAATGTTTTTTCCAACTGTCGTGAGATGCACCCCATCTCTTGCCAGAAGTCCCCCCTCATGGAAGCGCAGCCCATGATCCAAGAATCCAAATCGTTCTCAGTGACACCATCTACAGAGCGAGTTGCTTATGTCGGCTATTTTCCTCTCCCTTCCTGGACCATGCCCTTCAACTGGCAGAAGAGACAAGATAACAACCTGTGCGTCCATTTCTTTCAGCTTCCTCCCCAGAGCCTCATAATCTCTTCTGATCTTGGGAAAGCTGTGCCTTGCAGTATCGTTGGTTCCCACATGGACCAAAAGGAAGGGGTAATGTTCTGTAGGCTTGACGATTCTTGTCAGCCTCTCTGTCACATCACGGATCTTTGCCCCAGGGAGACAACACACCTCCTGAGACATCTTGTCAGGCCCACAAACCACTGCTTCTGTACCTCGCAGCAAGGAGTCTCCCACCACCACCACACGCCGCCACCGAGGCTTTGCAGCTGCTTTTCCTTGCGGGTCCTCTCAAGGTCCCCTGCTCTGCCCCTGAAGTCTGTCCATGCTGTTCTTCCTCATTGTCCTTGATAAGGGAGAGGGCTTCGAATCAATTCTGTAGCTGCAAGCTGCTCGAAGAATCCCTGGATGTTCTTTTGTGTGTGACATTCCTCCAGCTATCAACCTCCTGTGTCTGTGGAGTGACCCTCTCCTCCCCAGCCAGTTCCTCTGTGTGGTCCCCGCCCAAGACTGTTTGTTCTGTCCTGTCTAGGAAAACCTCTTGCTCCTGAATCTGTTGAAGTGTAGCTACCCTTGTCTCCAGCTGCTGTAGTTTCTCTTCCAAGAAGGCTACCAACTTGCACTTGGTGCATGTGAAGTTCCCCACGTTTGTAGCCAAGAATACAAACTTCACAAGTGTTGCAAGTGACCGCAGCAGCCCCCTCAGTGTCTATGGTGAGAGCTTTTTAGAACTCTTAGTTAATGCTGAGAACTCTAAACTGTACTTTTACGTATGCTGTATTTTTGTTTGGTCACCAACAAGCAGCCTCTCCCAAGAGATTAAAAAAATTCAAACTCCCAGAAGCTCCACCCCCTCACCATCAAGCAGCCTCTCCCAAGAATTTTTAAAAATTCAAACTCCCAGAAGCTCCATCCCCCTCAGCAACAAGCAGCCTCTCCCAAGAGTTTAAAAAAAATCAAACTCCCAGAAGCTCCACCCCTCTCACCAACAAGCAGCCTCTCCCAAGAAGATATAAAAATTCAAGCTCCCAGAAACTCCATCCCCCTCACCAACAAGCAGCCTCTCCCAAGAGTTTAGAAAAATTCAAACTCCCAGATGCTCCACCCCCCTCAGCAACAAGCAGCCTCTCCCAAGAGTTTAACAAAATTCAAACTCCCAGAAGCTCCACCCCTCTCACCAACAAGCAGCCTTTCCCAAGAGGTTAAAAAAATTCACGCTCCCAGAAGCTCCACCCCCCCTCACCAACAGGCAGCCTCTCCCAAGAGTTTAAAAAACTTCAAACTCCCAGAAGCTCCACCCCCCTCACCAACAAGCAGCCTTCCCCTAGAGATTAAAAAATTCAAACTCCCAGAAGCTCCACCCCCTCTCACCAACCAATCCAGCAGCAATACAGAGGCAGATGTGGATGGTGTTGCAACTTTTTCAAGTGTTAATGTGTTTCCTCAGTAGTGTTCTCTGATGCAGTTTGTAAGTCTACGAAAGGTAGAAAACATTTATTCATTTTAAGATGATACCCAGATGCCTCCATGAGTAATCCAATATTTAATTATTAACAACACAAGTAATATCAAAAGTTACGAAACAGTTTAACTAGTTTTAGTGGACATCCTGGCACAACTGGTATACCTGCAGGCAAACAGGGCAGTTGATTTACAAAGCAATGGCCTTTCAGGTACAGTCTCTCTCTCTATCTGGCTTTTCTTCGCAAACGAAGATTCAGGAAGGACTCATCCCGTGCTTTCTGCAAGCGCGCTGATGACTAAAAAGGCCAATCCGAGATAAACAAGTCTGGTTGCAGAAAGCACAGCAGAAGGTCTCCTTGGGTGATGTTTTTGGGTTGTGATTCTTTCTGCGTTGTCATTTCTCTTCAAGACTTGTTCGTCGTGAGTTCTCAAATAAGGCTGCAGCATTGTGGATAGTGCGTCTCCATGCCTCCCGATGTGAGGCGAGGGCGGACCACTGTTGATGATCAATTTGGCCGAGCCTGAGATGTTGTTTCAGGGAGACTTTGTGTCGTTTTTTCGGAGCGCCTCTCTTACGCTGACCCGTGGCGAGTTCACCGTAGAGAACTATTTTGGGGAGGCGATGGTCCTCCATCCTAGAAATGTGCCCTGTCCAGTGCAGCTGTGTTCTCAAAATCAAGGCCTCAGTGCTGGTGATCCCTGCTTCCTCAAGGACAGCAACATTCGTCACATAGTCAGTCCAGTGTATATTTAGGATTGTGCGTAGACAGCGCTGATGAAACCGTTCGAGGAGTTGTAGGTGGTGGCGATAGGTGACCCATGTTTCAGATCCATAAAGGAGGATATACAGTACGATGGCTCTATACACACTGATTTTTGTGCTTTGCCTCAGGTGTTTATTGCTCCAGACTCTTTTGTGAAGTCTTCCATATGCACTATATGCCTTTGTTAATCTGTGATCGATCTCTTTGTCAATCTTGGCATCTGAGGTGATGATGCTTCCCAGGTAGGTGAACTGCTGAACGGACTTGAGCACAGATTTGCCGACGGCAATGTGGGGATGATGGTGTTCGTCCTGTGGTGCAGGCTGGTAAAGAACTTCTGTTTTCTTCAGGTTGACTTCCAGCCCAAACAGCTCTGCAGCTGTTGCAAAGCTGGATGTTAGGCGCTATAGAGCTGCTTCTGTGTGGGCAACAAGGGCAGCATCATCAGCGAAGAGCAGCTCACGGACTAGATAGTTTAGAGTCTTAGTGTGAGCCCTCAGACGGCTTAAGTTAAACAAGCTACCTTCAGTACCGTAACTTATATAGATGCCGTTGTCTTCTTTAAGCTCTGCCATAGCCCTTTGGAGCATCATGCTAAAGAAGATTGTAAATAAAGTTGGTGCAAGAACACAACCTTGCTTCACTCCATTAGTTATTAGAAAGGGCTCTGAGAGAGCATTGCCATATCTGTCTTGACCACGCTGGCCCTCCTGTAGCAAGATAATTATTTTAAGGAATTTGGGGGGACATCCTAGTCTTTCCAGGATCTGCCATAGACCTTTTCTACTCACAGTGTCGAAGGCTTTGGTGAGGTCGACAAATGTTACATAGAGACCCTTGTTCTGCTTCCTACATTTTTCTTGCAGTTGTCTAAGGGCAAATACCATATCTGTAGTACTCCTATTGGCTCTGAAGCCACATTGGCTTTCAGGGAGAAGTTCTTCTGCAATAGCAGGAACTAAGCTGTTCAGGAGTATCCTTGCAAGGATTTTTCCAGCAGTAGAGAGCAGTGTTATGCCTCGATAGTTTGAGCAATTGGATTTTGCTCCTTTTTTCTTGTACAGGGTGATGATGACTTCATCTTGGAGGTCTGATGGCAGTTCCCCTTTTTCCCAGCAATTCACAAGGAATTCGTGGAACTTATCATGGAGTGCATGACCTTCATGTTTCCAAACTTCAGGTGGGATTCCATCAATCCCTGGTGCCTTGCTGTTTTTCATCTGCTGTATGGCCTTAAGGGTCTCTTCCAAAGTGGGAGCTATGTCCAACTCATTTTTCAGCAGTTTTTGTATCATATGTTGGATAGCTGAGCCTTGGACTACTCGGTTGGCGCTAAAGAGATTTTGAAAATCTTCAGCCCATTGATTCAGGATGGAGGCTTTATCAGTAGTTAATGTTTGACCATCTGTACTGTATAAGGAGCTTTGGACCTGATGAGTAGGTCCAAACACTGTCTTAAGAGCTTCATAAAATCCTCTTATGATCACCCAGATCTGCACAGCATTGTGTCTTTTCTGCTATATTGATCCAGCACTTGTTCTGCATATCTCAGAGTTTTTGTTGAAGTTTACTACATGTGAGGCAGAAAGCTGCATTTCTTACATGGCAGGTTGGCTGGGCTAGGTACGCCTGGTGAGCAGTTCTCTTCTTTGCCAACAGCTCCTGGATCTCTTGGTTGTTGTCATCAAACCAGTCTTGATTTTTCTTGTGGGAGAACCCGAGGGATTCTTCTGCAGACTGTAGGATACTGTTTTTGATATGTTGCCAAAGCACTGTAGGAGAAGGATCTGTAGGATGGTCTTCAAGTTTCGTTTGTAGATTTGCCTGGAAGTGGTCTCTCATGGTAGCTTGTTGAAGATTGTTGACTTGGAGTCTCTTCTTTAAGATGCCACCTGTCTTAGGTTTGAACTTAAGATGAAGATTTAGTTTACATCTGACGAGGCGATGATCTGTTTGGAATTCTGCACTGGGCATCACTCGGGTATGGCGGACATCACGAAGGTCTCTCTGACGGACTAGAACATAGTCAATGAGGTGCCAATGTTTGGATCGGGGATGCATCCAGGTTGTCTTCAAGCTATCTTTCTGCTGTAAGATTGTGTTTGTAATAGTCAGCTGTTGTTCTGCACAGAACTCTAGCAGGAGGTGTCCGTATCATTGCAATTTCCAACACCATGCTTCCCTAAGACACCTTTCCAGGCTTTGAAGTTCTTTCCTACTCTGGCATTGAAGTCACCAAGGATAATAATTTTATCTTCTACAGGGACTTTTTGTATGAGTTGGCATAGGTCTGTGTAGAATTTGTCTTTCTCTACAGGGTCGGCTTGCATAGTTGGGGCACATATACTAAAGAGAACAACATGTGGGAGGCGTAAGGAAATAATGCGATCAGAGTGTCCTGTTGGCAAGATTTCGAGTTTGGAGGCAATGGAGTTTTTAATCATAAAGCCTACTCCTGAAAGATGTTTTTCGGTTTTGGGTTTGCCAGACCAGTAAAGTGTGTAGCTAGCGCCATGTTCTTTAAGGCTGCCTTCCTCATGGAAGCGAACTTCACTAAGAGCAGCAATGTCAATGTTAAGTCGTGATAGTTCATGGGCTGTTAGGGCAGAATGACGCTTAGGCCATCCACTATCTTCAGAGTCTCACATGGTTCTGATGTTCCAGCATGCAAGTGTCAGTTTGTTTACACCTTTGGAGGCCGTTGTGTGCCTTTGTTTCTTTGCCTTGGTTTGACCGCAGCAGAAGATGCCAAGTAGTTGGGGATGAGCTTTCCTTAGGCCACCTTTTCTAGGCCCCTCTCCATATGGAGCAAGCAGTGCTCTCCTTAAAAAAGGCTGCTTGGTCGTTCAGGATGCTGCCAAACAAGACTGTCATCTCCCGGGTCAGCGTCGAGCGACCAATGTCCTGAACCGCCTGCATGCAGGGTTGGGGCTGCGGCTTCCAGTGCATCTTTACACCTGCCGGTTTTGTCCCTTGCCTATCGCTACAGGGCTTTTTTGGAACTGGATCTGTCCTTCGAGCCTGTGCAATGGATTTTTCTGGTGGAGCACAGCGTGCACAGAACTGGCCTCACCCTTTAAACCAAAGGTTTGTCTGCTGGCCTTGCAAGCATGGACAGTAGCAGCGAGGTTCTCGGGTCGTAGGTTTGATTAGAGTTTCCTTCTCTTAGATGGTTGACCTTACAGTGTTGGACGAGCACCATCTGCCCAGGTTTGGGATTAGAGTTTTCCTTCTCCTAGGACGATTGCCACAAGGTTAGAGAGCCCATCCTGCCCTTTGACGCTCTTTGTCAGACCCTTCAGTTTTGACATGTCTGGCATGGGAGACCTTACCGGTGGCTTTATGCCACCGCCAGCATAGCTCAAAACATCATTAGGGTACGCAAGCCTCTCTCCCACGACAAGGGGGCGTCAATGGAGAGGTACAGTAGAAGATCAGGTATAATAGAAGATCACTTAAGCAGTCTGTGAAATTCTTTAGCAAGAGGAAATGCAGCTTTTACAACAGTTAAAGCACACATTGGCCCATTTTTAGGAAAACTGGAATGACAAGAATCCCCAAAAACAGTTTCCCCCCAAACCTGCAAGATATTAATTAATGCATGGGTAAACAGAAAACAGGAAATGTTTAGATTAAAAAAACCAAAGTTGAAGCACTTTTCTGTCTGAAATCGAAAGTAAAGCAGCAAACAAAGGAAATTGCTTTTCCGGTAACCTGTTATGGCCCTTTTAGTGCCCTCACTTTAGTAGCTTATGCATGGGATGGAAGCCATCATTCGGTTACTGCATCGCACGTAACATATGTTTAATAGGATAAGGATCACACTGTTTATGATTTCAGCAAAAAAAAAAAAGTTATGTTCGTTATGGATTTCTCATTTAAAAAATTCACCCGTCTACTAAGATAAAGTTGGAAATATCTGATCACCAGGTAGCATTAAGCAGCCTACTGCTCTTCAAAAGGCGATTCTTTAATACATTGCGACCCTCTATATTTCTTTCCGGAAAGCAACGCAGAACACACAGAAAGGGTGTTATGCACCAAAACTCAGGCAGCGGTTTTCATTGCCAATATGCAACTGTAATGACTTCTAGGTTTTTTTGAATTAAACAGGAAATTTCATAAAGTAAACTACCTACTGCGCCCCTCCAAAAAAAGTGAGTGCGCTCTTGCTGTCACTGGGGTTTATGTAGAAGGAGAATAAAAAATATTTAAGTTTTGAAATCGGACTGAAATGAATGCTGTCCCTGGATTTAATTGTGCATAACACCTCATGAATTCCACCATGGGGAAAGATATAATAGGGGAAGTGGAAATGAACGAAGAAGCGCTTTTGTTGTCAGTGAACAGGTAAATAAAATTGGTTGCGGAAGAGAAAGAAGGCAAATAAGGGCATGCATTAACTGTGATTTATTCTGAAGAGTATGCCATTCAACATACCTATGTCTTCATCAAACAAAGGGGGAGAGTTCACCTCCGTGTCCCTCGTAGAGCTACCGGAGCTGGTGGAGATGCTGTGCCTTGAGCACTCAGGGGAAAAAGCTCTGCGATCTGCTGAAGAGCTGTGAGAAACTCAGGGGGGGGGGTTAAACTGCAGTCCCCGGAAAATATAGCATGAAGTTCGGCAAAGAAGGGCATAGTTGCCGCATCACTACCACTCGTGGAATTGTCTTTTTCCTGCCTATATCTTGCCCTCAATGTTTTACTCTTGGATCTACACTCCTCAGCGGTGCGTTCATGTCCTCTCTTACGCATCTCCTCTGCTATCTTTTCAAAAACATCAATGTTGCGGTGACTGCTTTGCAGCTGGTCCTGCACCTTCTGCTCCCCCCATAACTCTATCAAATCTAGTGTTTCCAGGTGCCCCCATGCTATGCCACTGCCACCCTTTTTGTTTTTGACCTGAGGTGTTGACGCCATTGCTTCCGCTGTTGAAAACAATACCGCTCCTGAGAAGATGCGCTTTCTCTATCCCTTAAAAAAAAAATTCAGCGGGCAAATGGCATTGACCACTCCCACGGCACTGCCCACAGGGCACCAGTTTCCAGTTTGGAATTTTTTTTAAGATATACCAATACACAGTTCACACAATAAAAAACTCTGTGAGTATCGCTATTTTTCAAATATACCAGCAAAACTTGCTACATTTGGGTATTTTGGCTACCCCCCTTCTGAATGAGGCACAACTGTGGCTCGACCTGTGGGAACTATGAGCTATCTTAGCGGTATATTTAGAGTAATATTTGCCCGTGTAAACGACCCCTAGGACTTCAGTCTCTAACATGTCTATGCAAACCTCAACTGTGTATGGCATAATGGCCATTCACAACAACAGTAACTCATGATAAAATACTTTCCCATGTTTGCTATGTTAATTTCTTTAGCAGAAGGGGAGAACATTGGTCACCCCTGCATTTTGAACTAAGAATCATACTTCTACAACTGTCACATTCCTATTTTCCAGTGGCTTTAAGGTCACAGATCCAGACCACCCATAGATGTGAGGACAGTCATGATTTCCTTCTTTTCTAGAAAGAGACCTAGCTCAAAGTTTTTATTTGTGAATAAGAGAGAAATTTCAATGGGATATAATGGAGGAAGGATACCAAAACCAATCAGACGCACTGTAACTGTCAATCTAGTATCTTTTATAGAACAGTGTCAAGGTACTTTATATATATAAAAAAAGTTTCACTACACAGCTCCTTCATCCAAGAGGTTTATGGTCTAAAATATAACAATAAAATAAGTAACAGAAAGGATAAGAAGGGCTGAATCTCAGAAGATGGTTCTGTATATTTGTTTTTTGCTTCAGAGTCAGCATGAGGGCTGTCTGTTTTTTTAAGCCCTTTTTTAAGACCTTGGAGAGTTGATAGAGGGCATTACAAGGAATTATGGGAGGAAACCTACCATAAAGAATAACAGAGTCTTTGATAGCTGTGACTTACAGAGGAATAAAAGCTGAAGGGGGGAAGGAATTGTGGCAGAATAATAACATGGCCAGAGAAGTGAGGGGAAGCCTATGGATTGAAGTATTTGCTTGAGTAACTTTGGAAGAGAAGAGGAAGTTAAGGGAGGTGTCAGATGAAGTCAGCTCATGGATAAAGTAGAGGTTGCCATTTTACATTGGCACCAAAGAACATATGAGCAAGGGTTTGTAGCTATATTCACAGATTACATCTACATTACAGGTATGCACGATTGCAAGGATGCAAGACCGATTGAACCTATTAAGACTTAATTCTGAGTAGGCATATAGAAGGTTGTGCTGCCATTGGGTCCATTGCCAGAAAGTCATGGAGAATAAAATTCAGATCAAAGGCTTGATGGTCTTTCAGATGCATGCCCGTTAACTCTAGTGGGCAAGCATAATACATTTTGCTTTTTCTTCTTTCTCTGTCACATACACAGCCACCTACCCAGCTATTGTGACCTTGACTTTTGTTCTTTCTGGTAGTTTAGGGGCCACAAGGATGACTTTGTTCAAAAGCAGTGAGTGTAACAAATGAACTTAAAACCAAACTCCTGCTTCTTCATTTCTTACTGATTGCCTTGTTCTGCTTTATGACAGAGGTTAATACAGAGAATGAATCTATAGTGACATTGTTTAAAACCTCTTTATCCTTGCCTAATTAAAGGGGATACTTGAAAGGCAGTTCGTATGGCTCAACACCTCACACCCGAAATGCCAGACTTGATCCTTCAGTGAGGTGCACATGGCAAATCTTTAGACTCCTTTTTGCAGGCTACCTTGTGCATGTTTGCAGAGTGGGAAGATCCCTTTTTCATTTGCTTATTTATTTTAAAACATGTTTCTTTGTAACAATTGATTTCAGGGTGATAGAGCATCAAATTTGAATTTTGAATTTTTTTAAACTCGTGGGAGAGGCTGCTTGTTGCAGAGTGGCTGGAGCTTCTGTGAGTTTGAATTTTTTCAAATTCAGTGAAGAGGGGTGGGGCTTCTGTGAGTTTGAATTTTTTTAAACTCTTGGGAGAGGCTGCTTGTTGCAGTTTGAGTTTGAGTGGCCAAGCCCAAAAAAATAAAAATAAAAAAATACAGCATACTTAAAAGTACAGCATAGAGTTTTCAGCATTAACCAAGAGTTCTTAGATTACCTAAAAGCTCTCACCATGGACACTGAGGGGACTGCTGCAGTCAACTGCAATGATTGTGGGATGTTTGTCTTCTTGTCTACAGACGTGGGGAACATCACATGCACCAAGTGCAAGCTGGTAGCCTTCTTGGAGGAGAAAGTCCAGCAGCTGGAGACTAGGATAGCTACACTTCAACATATTTGGGATCAAGAGGTTTTCCTGGACAGAACAGAACAAACAGTCTTGGACAGGGACTGCACAGAGGAACTGGCTGGGGAGGAGAGGGTCACTCCACAGACACAGGAGGTAGACAGCTGGAAGAATGTCACACACAGAACAAGAAAATCCAGGGATACTTCGAGCAGCTTGCAGCTACAGAATCGATTCAAAGCCCTCTCCCTAATAAAGGACAATGAGGAAGAACAGCATGGACAGACTTCAGGGGCAGAGCAGGGGACCTTGAGAGTACCACCGCAAGGAACAGCAGCTGCGAAGCCTCGGCGGAGGCGTATGGTGGTGGTGTACTCCTTGCTGCGGGGTACAGAAGCAGTGGCTTGTGGGCCTGACAAGATGTCACAGGGGGTGTGTTGTCTCCCTGGGGCAAAGATCCGTGATGTGACGGAGAGGCTGACAAGACTCGTCAAGCCTACAGATCATTACCCCTTCCTTTTGGTCCATGTGGGAACCAACGATACTGCAAGGCACAGCTTTCCCAAGATCAGAAGAGATTATGAGGCTCTGAGGAGGAAGCTGAAAGAAATGGATGCACAGGTTGTTATCTCGTCTCTTCTGCCAGTTGAAGGGCATGGTCCAGGAAGGGAGAGGAAAATAGCCAACGTAAACAACTGGCTCCGTAGATGGTGTCACTGAGAACGATTTGAATTCTTGGATCATGGGCTGCGCTTCCATGAGGGGGGACTTCTGGCAAGAGATGGGGTGCATCTCACGACAGTTGGCAGAAACATTTTTGCCTACAGTCTCAAGAATTTGATCAGGAGGGCTTTAAACTGAGTAACATGGGGGAGGGAGACAGTATTCTGGAAGGCAAAAGGGCTGGAGAAAATAGTCAAACTGTCATAGAGGGAACAAGGCAAACAGCGCAAGGACCCAAGAGTGGGAGGCAAAAAAACTTGCACAGGCAGCAAGTAAAGGGGACACATGGTCTTAGATGTCTCTACACTAATGCACAGAGCATGGGAAATAAGCAAGATGAACTTGAACTCCTAGCAAGACAAAGCAAGTAAGATATAATAGGCATTACTGAAACCTGGTGGGATGAGTCTCATGATTGGAATGTAGGATTAGAGGGGTATAACCTTTAAAGAGTAACAGGGCAAACAGGAAAGGAGGAGGAATAGCATTATATATCAGGGATATTTACACCAGTGAAGAGATCCATGACATCAATACTGAAAGCCAGGTGGAGAGCATCTGGATAAAAATTAAAGGGGAGGAAACAACAGGGATGTTATTGTGGGACTCTACTACAGACCCCCAAGTCAGACGGAGGGATTGGATGATGCCTTTCTAGAACAGATGAACACACACGCAGAAAGGAGAGATGTAGTAGTGATGGGTGACTTCAGCTATCCTGATATTTGCTGGAAATCTAACTCAACCAAAACTTCAAGGCCAACAAATTCCTTACTTGCTTGGAAGACAATTTCATGGTCCAAAAGGTGGAAGAGGCAACAAGGGGGTCAGCTATTTTAGATCTGGTCCTAACCAACAGGAATGGCCTGGTTAATGGGGTGCAAGTGGTGGGATCCTTAGGTGAGAGTGATCATGTTCTCCTGGAATTTGTTGTAGGATGGAAAGGAGAAGCCAGGCATAGTTAGACACGCATTCTTGACTTTAGGAGAGCTGATTTCAATAAACTCAGGGAAATACTGGGGGTGATCCCATGGTCAGGAATACTAAAAGAGAAGAGACCTCAAGATGGATGGGATGTGTCCAGTTTTGGGCACCACAATTCAAAAAGGATATTGACAAATTGGAGCGTGTCCAGAGAAGGGTGACTAAAATGGTGAAAGGTCTGGAACCATGCCTTATGAGGAGAGACTTACGGAGCTGGGTATGTTTAGCCTGGAAAAAAGATGGTTAAGAGGCGATATGATACCCCTGTTTAAGTATTTGAAGGGGTGTCATGTTGAGGATGGAGCAAGCTTGTTTTCTGCTGCTCCAGAGACTGGAACACGGAGCAATGGATGCAAGCTCCAGGAACAGAGATTCCACCTCAACATTAGGAGGAACTTTCTTACAGTAAGAGCTGTTCGGCTGTGGAACGCACTCCCTCGGAGCATGGTGGGGTCTCCTTCCTTGGAGGTCTTTAAACAGAGGCTGGATGGCCATCTGTCGGGGATGCTTTGATCGTGATTTCCTGCATGGCAGGGGGTTCGACTGGATGGCCCTTGTGGTCTCTTCCAACTCTTCAATTCTATGATTCTATGAAATAAATAGAATGCTGCTAAAAGAGCTGCTAAAAGAGTTCAGTTAAAATTAACCAACATATCACTAAAAGCTTGAGTGATCTGAACAATCTTACATTGATTTCTGAATAAAATTTTGGAAGTTGCCAGTTGAGCCTTCTTGGGGAGAGAATACCACATAGCTAAACATGCACCCTCTGTAGTTTTCACCATCTCATGGTTAAGAATAAGGGTAGACAGATTGTGATATAAGAGCAGGGCAACTTGGCATTAGGTTAGGGTGGCCAACTTCCTGTGGTTCAGGGGGAGGTGCAGTAGATCAGTCAGTGCTGTGAGAGCCTCCTGCACCTTACAGACCTTTAAGGCCACAGTTCAAAGTGTCTGCTTCCCATCCTGAAGTGGCACAAAGGAATGAGAAAAAAGGAAGCCACTACAAAACGGTAATTATAACAAAATATATGACAAGAAGTGAGGAAAATGAGATCATGCAAAAGTCAAATTTAAAAGTAGTTTAAAAAGCACGCTATCTGGGCATCAATATAACTAATGAAAACATAGACTTGTTTCAAAACAATTATAATAAAGCATGGACAGAAATAAAAAAAGACTTAAATAACTGGGAAAAACAAAACTATCTTTTTTAGGAAAAATCACAGTTATCAAAATGAATGTTTTACCCAAGCTACTAATTTTATTTCAAACAATTCCAATTATTCACAAAGGAGGGATTTTTAAAGGATGGCAACAAGACCTATCAAAATTTATATGGGCAGGAAAGAAGCCTAGAGTGAAAATGAAAGTAATGCAAGACTCTAGGAGAAGAGGTGGTCTGGATGTTCTGACCTTAAAAGTATATTTTGAAGCTTGTTGTTTATCTTGGCTTAAGGATTGGACAACATTAAATGATGATAAATTACTAAAATTGGAAGGCTCCAACATTCGTTATGGTTGGCATGCTTACTTGTTTTATAATAAAGAGACGGTTAACAAAGATTTCAATCATCATCTTATTAGAAACTCTTTGATAAAAGTACGGAAGAAATACAGACTAAGATTCTGCCCCCAATTACCATCATGGGTGTCAGCACATGAAGCGTTTTTCAGTAAAGAAAAAATAACTGCTAAAAAATAGATTACATATAAAGATTTAATTGTGATAAAGGACGGACAGCAATTAATGAAGACACAGAAAGAACTGGAAAAAGAAGGGACACCAGTCCATTGGTACTTATATAGACAAATGAAAGAAAGATACAAAATGGATCAAAAATTGGTGGGAATAGAGTTAACAAAATCACTTTGGGGAAAAACAATCCAACCAAGAAATAAGAACTTAATAACTAGGCTCTATCAACAGTCATTAGAGTGGAAATCGGAAGAGGAAGTCATAAAGGACTGCATGATAAAATGGGCGCAGAATATTAGTCACAAAATAAAACTTAAATGAATGGGAAAAATTCTGGATAACTAACATGAAATTAACACTATGTCAAAGTGTTTGAGGAAACTGTTACAAGATATTTTTTAGGTGGTACCTTTCACCGGATAAATTGTCTAGAATGTATAAAAACATGAAAAATGAATGTTGGAAGTGTGGACACAATCCAGGCACCTTTTTCCACCTATGGTGGAGCTGTGAGAATGCACAAAGTTATTGGAAACAAATACAAAAGGTTATTAATGAAGTACTGAGTTGCAATCTGTTGATGCAACCAGAAGTATATCTATTGGGAATGCACGAAGAAAAATTAAGCCAAAAGAAAGAGAAATTACTATTTTATATGGTGACAGTGGCACATATTACATATGCACCCAAATGGAAAAATAAAGAAGTACCAACAATGGATCAATGGCTGCTTAAGACGTATGAAATGGTCAGAACAGATCAACTAACAATGTTTCTAAAAGGTAAGTCAGTAGAGAAACATAGAGAAGGATGGAGTAACTTATTGGAATTTCTGAGGAAAACATGGGGAAATCTTGCAACAATCCCTAATTGAGAGACAAAAGAAATAAACGCAACAGAATAAAGTAACTAGTAATCAGGAAGTTAAATATTAAAAATAAATTAAGATAAGTAGTTCAAATAACACTATTAATAACAATAATACTCCAGTACATTTTTAAAATATATATATTCTAAATATATAAATAAATAAATTATGGAAATTAATTGAAGCTAGAGTAAACATATACATATTAGCACGACAATTCTATTCAGAGGGTGGAACGAGATTAGATGGAACACTGTGGAGAAACTACAAAATATAATGGGAACAGACTTGTAACAAAATGTTAATATAAAAATAACAGAAGAAGAACATGTATCACCATGTGAAGATCAGACAGGAGGTCAAGTCATTTGAGTGTATGGGTGGTGGGATTGGGATGAGATATGTTAAAGGCAGGAGGGTTGAATGGAATGTATTGTAGTGTGATGTTATTTTATATGTGCTATTATTTTAATAAAAATATTTTAGAAAAAAATCCTGTAAAGATAATCAAAATAAAAGTCCTGATTTCAAAATACTCCCGTTGCATAATGTTAATGTTTCTTAAGAAGAGGGAGATGATAACTTGGCTGGTAAGAGGTGGTAACTAGGATTTAAGGCCAGAAGCCTCCATCTGCAACATTTGTTGCACCCTAAGTTATACAGACCTTAATAAAAGCAAATAAATTAAAATTGTTTATGGTCACAAGGAAATACTATATAAGAGAGCTTCAGGTATTCCACAAAACTCTTCAATAAAGCAAAGAATATGGGAGAGACTGAGAATTCTGCTGCTGTTTTGTGGTCTCTGAGACTCACATAGAGATGCACAGTGCATCTCTCAAAACCTTCTAGAGCTATATAATATGTGTTTTAATGGTAGCCCCCCCCAGCCTCCATGTGCATGATCAGCACACTTCCACCTAAACCCTCAGATTCATTTTGGCAGCAGGAGTACCATTAGGAACTGTTGTCAAATATCTCAGAGTCCTCTGACCTGCCTACTAGGGACTTTCCGCCAAGTAGGGTAGTATGACCCAGTTTCCCTGATGAATGACGTTTGGTCCTTCACCAACCAGATGCTTCTCTTGGACAAGGCAGTTGGAGCCCTCTGTTTTGGATCCTATATTCCAATGTGTCCAGAGCGAGCCACCCCTTCCAGCCTCTATCCCTCTGCTTCCCTAACTTCTTCAGATCCTTAGTAAGTCCTGGTCAACTCCATCATCCATCCCTTTGACTTCTAAAAAGATAGTCTCTAAAGTAATGGAAACAGGCACTAATTGGCTGTTCCATCACCCAAAGCCAAACTATTATAGTGGATGCAGCTCAGATGAAGTCATCACAAAAGCTCCACTGTACCTCGGCGGATGGAAAAGGCAAAAAACTGGATGCAATGGGGCACAATTTTGATTCTATGCATGGCTTTTTATTCCACGTTTCCAATTATGGGGCAGGCATGGGAGCCTATCAACAGCTCCCTTGGGAGAAAATGTTGGTGTCTCTTAACAAATTCCCTGAGAAGGATTGTAAAGTGACTATGATCCTGCAGGTTGAAGTGCACAGGCTGGCAGCCCAGCAGATTACTATGGCACGTCACAGTGCTGACTATAGTGGTACAGCCTTGACTGACACTTTTGCTCTCTGTCGTCACACCTGGCTCCAATCCTCTGGTCTTTTACACCAGGCCAGAGGAGCTATTGAGGAGGTTGAAACACTGAAACTGGTGATAAATTAGAACACACTCACAAGATGCACTCCACAGCTAGGAAGTTTGTCCTTCATTCGTACACACAATCTTCATCCAGGTCTTGGTTCTGCTCAAAGTATACCCCTGCATGCTGACACCACTACAGCCTGGGTGGGTGGGGGCATCATAAGCAGAGGCCTGCTTCTCTCCTGATCTTTTCCTCAAAGAAGGGCTCTTCAGCTTGCAGGTAAAGATCTCAACCATTTTTGAAGAGACACCAAGAACCTAGCAAACAGAGGCTTTGACTCTCCTGTGAACAACTGCCTTGCTACCACCCTTCCTACATTTCACAACAGGTTCCAGAGATTCCATCGTGCCTGGGCCGCCATCACCTCAGACTGATGGGTCCTCAACATTGTAAAGAGAGAATATGTGATAGTTTTTGAGGACTCCCCCCCATAGGAGTTTTCATATTACCCCTCCCTCACCCATGCTCAAAGAAGAGGTGAAGTTGTGTTGCTCAAAGGAGCTAGAAACCCTGTCTCTATCTCTCATCTGCATCAAGGGTTCTTCTGCTACTTCATCATGTCAAAGGATGGAGGACTGCATCCCACTCTGGACCTTTGAGGTGTCAGTTTCTGCATACAGCCCAGATGTTTCAGAATGGCCTCTCTTAGTGCAATCTTTCCCCTGATGCAAAAGGGAGACTAGTTTGCAACTCTTGACCTGATTGATGCATACTTTCACATTGCATTAAAACCATTCCTCAGGCATTTTCTCTGCTTTGCCATAGGAAGGAGAGGCTATCATTTTCACATCCTCCTCTTTGGCCTCTGCACAGTCCTGCTACTCGGCTTTGTCAGCAATGGATCGTTCTCTTTCCATACAGAGATGATTGGCTCCTGGTCATGCAATCTCATGATCATCTTATTGCAAATATCTGCCTCACATTCCAGCTTTTTGAGTCTTTGGGCCTCATCACAAGCCATAGGAAGTCCCACCTAGAACCATTTCAGTGGATGTAGTTTTTAGGAGCTCTCCTGGAGTGTTGTCATAGAATCATAGAATTATAGAGTTGGAAGAGACCACGAGGGCCATCCAGTCCAACCCCCTGCCATGCAGGAATACACAATCAAAGCATCCCTGACAGATGGCCATCCAGCCTCTGTTTAAAGACCTCCAAGGAAAGAGACCCCACCATGCTCTGAGGGAGTGTGTTCCACTGCCAAACAGCTCTTACTGTCAAAAAGTTCCTCCTAATGTTGAGGTGGAATCTCTGTTCCTGGAGCTTGCATCCATTGCTCTGTGTTCTAGTCTCTGGAGCAGCAGAAAACAAGCCTGCTCCATCCTCAGCGTGACATCCCTTCAAATACTTAAACAGGGCTATCGTATCGCCTCTTAACCGTCTTTTTTCCAGGCTAAACATACCCATCTCCCTAAGTCTTTCCTCATAAGGCATGGTTTCCAGACCTTTCACCATTTTAGTCGCCCTTCTCTGGACACGCTCCAATTTGTTAATATCCTTTTTGAATTGTGGTGCCCAGAACTGGACACAGTATTCTAGGTGAGGCCTGACCAAGGCAGAATAGAGTGGCACTATGACTTCCCTTGATCTAGACACTATACTTCTATTGATACAGCCTAAAATCGCATTGGCCTTTTTAGCTGCTGCATCACACTGTTGACTCATGTTCAACTTGTGGTCTACTAGGACTTCTAGATCCCTTTCGCACGTAGTCTCGTTCAGCCAGGTCTCCCCCATCCTATATCTATGCATTTCATTTCTCTGTTCTAAGTGCAGTACCTTACATTTCTCCGTATTGAATTTCATATTGTTAGCTTTGGCCCAGCTCTCCAGTTTATCCAGGTCATTTTGAATTTTGATCCTGTCCTCTAGGGTATTAGCTACTCCTCCTAATTTGGTATCATCTGCAAATTTGATAAGTATGCCCCTAATTCCCTCATCCAAGGTTATTGATAAAGATGTTGAATAGCACTGGCCCAGGACAGAACCCTGTGGTACTCCACTGGTCACATCTTTCCAAGACAAAGAGGAGCCACTGCAGAGAACCCTTTGGGTTCGGCCGGTCAACCAATTACAAATCCATTGAACAGTTAACTTGTCTAGCCCACATTTTACAAGCTTGTTTGCAAGAATGTCATGGGGAACCTTGTCAAAGGCCTTACTGAAATCAAGGTATGCGATGTCCACAGCGTTCCCTTCATCTACCAAGCTGGTAATTTTATCAAAAAAAGAGATCAGATTAGTCTGACATGACTTGTTTCTCTGAAACCCATGTTGAGTTTTTGTGATTATGGCATTGCCTTCTAAATGTTCACAGACTCTGTTTAATGATCTTCTCTAGAATCTTCCCTGGTATTGATGTCAGACTAACTGGACGATAATTGTTGGGATCCTCTTTTTTTCCCCTTTTTGAAGATGGGGACAACGTTTGCCCTCCTCCAGTCTGTTGGGACTGTGCCCAAGCCGCCTTTCTCCCAGACGATAGGAATCCCATGCTCCAAAGGGCCACCCTACAAAGAATGTATGCCAGAGATGTTCAAGTGCTTTTAGGACTTTTGGCTTCCACAACTTTGGTAACATCCTGTGCAAGGCTCAGTATGAGACCTCTGCAGACTTGGTTCCTGTCATGCTTCAATCCTCTCATTGACTTCTCCTTCAAGAGACTTATGATTCCCTGCGGCATGCATTGTTCTCTGCAATGGTGGGTGGGTTCCTGGAATGCCTAGTTCAGAATGTCATTCCTTCGCCTGCACACACAGTGGTCGTCACTACAGACTCTTCTGTCAAAGGTTCTGCAGGTCTGTCACCAGGGGCTGTTAGTTACCCAAGGAGAGTGCTCTCTACATCAACGCTGTCAAGATGCTGGCAATCATAAAAGCCCTTCAGGCATTGGAACAGTCCCTACGGGTCAGGGAGGTTCAAGTGCTATTGGGCCACACCATGGTGGTCTTCTACCTAAACAAACAAGGAGGAACAAGGTCAGATGCCATGCTCCACCTCACTGTTCTTATGTGGAATTGGTACATTCCTCGGGGGAATATTTTGTCTCCATGGTTCATCTTCCACAGGAGGAGAACATCTTAGCAGATGCCCTGAACAAGGCACCTGTATCTTGTCATGAATGGAAGCTACACCTCTGCACTCTTCTCAAGATCTTCAGGAAGTGGGGCCCACCAGCCATAAACCTCTTTGTGTCATCCCATGTCTTCTGTCCCAGAGCCCACTGAGAGAGGGGCTCACTAGGTGATGCATTCCTCTTTGATTGAGGAGGTCCTCTCATGTATGCTTTTCCTCTGTTTCCTCCTGTCACCAAGGTGATACCCAAGATATGTCAGGACAGAGCAAGGTGCATCCTGATCACTCTTTGGTAGCCCATGCAGACAGGAAGAAGAAAAGGTGTCTGAGTGGCTGTAAAAAGGAGCTTTTTGTCAGAGACTTTGTTAACTGAGGTATGTCTGTGTATATTCTATGCCAATGCCATCGAAGGTGGTAATAAGATCCCATACCTCCACAGTGATGCCAACAATCCTAGTTAAATAGCTAAGGTGTATTGGGGTAAGGTGCTAGCAATAAAGTAGCTTGATGGAATGCTTTTTGAATTTTGTTGACTGAGGATGAACCAGTATTTCCCCCAATCTGCATCTGGGATTGATGTGTTGATCTTTCTCCAAAACTTCTGTAACTGCTGATCCTATCTGGCATATCATTGATGGCAACCAACTATAAAGTTTAGAAGCAAGATCTTTTGCACTGTGTTCTGTTCTGTTGACAAAATCGGGTTTTCAAACTCAGATGACATGAAGATTGTGAGTGAACCGGAGGGATTGAAGTAAAATGTGTAACCCTCATAAGCTTGAAGAGGGAGATGACAGTTGATGACTTCATTTGTTGACTTGATTTTACGTGGCCTTGTACAGAGAAATCTGTTATCTCTGTTCCTTTGTTTTGTTTTGTTTTTATGATACATTTCCTCTTTTGGACCAATGTGTAAGTGGCTACCCTACCACCCTATTAAGTAGTGGGGAAGGATTGTGCAAATCTGGAATCTACACACAGTTCTTGTGGATCAAAAAGTTGATAATGGCAAGGTTTTCCTCATGCCATTTCCCCTCAAACCTTTAGCAATAGTCTTGTGAGACACTCTTGGTATGTTGGCACTCTCTTAATAAAGGGAGAATGAGAACAATGAGATGTGAACTGCCCATGTAATTTGATTCTGCTGCCTTGGTTTGTGCAAAGCTGCTTCCTCATTCTCCAGCTGCCCCCTGTTTCTTTCAGTACTGGGTAATTGGGTTTTACCAGGAGCTGTATTTCAGCAAAAATAAAAATAAAAATCACAAACTAGGCGACTTCATCTCACTTGGTTGTTTTAGTCAGATATAGCAACACATTACAGTGGTACCTGTATCATTCAGACATAGTAAATGTACATTCAGAGACCCTAATCTCCCTGTTTGATTCATTTTATGACAAAACCCATCCCCAGAAATGAGAGTGTAAACAAACCAATTACATTAGCCTTTATGGGCACAAACAGTCTTAAGGCACTTGGCTACCGTCCTGTAATCTGAAGCCATGATGGAGAGTATTCTGGGGCTAGTAGTCAAAATTTAACTTCTAGAAGTTCTGCAGGCAGCTTATTGTAGTATAAACATTTGTGCACTACATTTCACTCTGTCAGATGCATGAAGTGTTATTCTCAGGGGGCAGGCATGTATACACACATACATGCAGAAAAATAAAAATAGCTGTGCTGTTACAAGAGAGAAAAATTCAAAATCTTTGTTTCATCAAAGGTAAGAGACAGATCTGAATTACAGTTGCCCTTTATGTTTTCAAAAATGGGGGTCAGCTTTTACTGCTTTGCCTTCAAATGCTAGACATAATCTGATATCTGCATCTTGTAATACTAATACTGACTAAACTAATTCAGTCAGCAATCCTCATCTTGAGGCTTGAGTTTAAACTAGCAGATGTCATGATCACACTATCTGACCTAATATTTGGACTTCCCTGTTTCTTCTTCCATTCCCTTCTTTTTGTACCATTTTTGCCTGATGCTTGCACACTCTTTCATAGCATTTTGGATGGTGCTAATAAAACAAAATTGCCTGTGACCTGAGCGTACATGCAAAGAAGGAGGGAGTGACAAACCTTGAACCCCAGGACCATAAAGTCAAGATATTTTTTTAAAAAAAGTTACGTATCTCTTGTATTTCATAATCACCTGCCCCACTATTTACAATTGGTGTAGATAAAGGGAAGCCACCATTTCTCACCATTGGCTATGGAGCAAATGCCCTCTTCCCAAGCCTTCAGTTTGTGGTTTGATTGTTCCAAAGTCTCTTCAAAGTTTCTATGGAGACAAGAGATAGCCTTAAATCATATTCCTGAATGGCAGGGTTTGGAGTTACAGCTCTAAGATTTGATGATATTCTCATTCATTCTCTCTCTCTCTCTCTCTTTCTCTCTCTCTCTCACACACACACACACACACACAGAGTGAGTCTAGAAACCAGTACCAAGTTGCAAAAGATGTCTTCTCTGTTGAAAAACAGGCCAATTTCTCACATGAGCAACTACAGCTCCTTTGTCTTCTCAGTGGTAGTGGAGCCTGATAAAGACTGGGGGTGGGGGCAGGAATGGTTGGAGGACGAAAAAATTGTCCACTCCTCTGACTTCAGCTATTGTGGCTGATGGAGTGGCCTGTCTCCCTTTAGTGTTTCTCCAGCAAGCACATAGTGTGAACGATGGATGCAACCAGGTATAAGGGGGAGGACTTAAGGATGAACACCTGATGTTCAGACCAGAGATGTTTTCATCATATAGAATGCTAGTGTACTCTATAACAGAAGTTCCTGGTCCAGGAATAAGGCAAAAGGGACAAAGGCATCAAGACAGCAAGGACTTGATAGTTGCCTTTTGCAGACAATTAATAAATAGTTCTTCACCTTGCTAGCTGTGCAAGTTTTTAGTGAAGGATAACTTAAGATTTCAGGTAACAACAGCAACTTGGTGACAGTGTATAAATCCACACTATCTGAAACAACAAGGAAAAAAGCAGACAAGACACAACAAAACACACTTTGCCCCATCAAGAGAAGTGAAGGTAAACTGAAGCTTACATCTCTGGCAAGATGTAAAAATGAATAACTATCATATGGGCAACTGGTATCTAAACTAAGGAGCTGCATTCACAACTGGAGGCAATGTATACAGTTTATTTGTTGTTATTCCTCCTTGACTGCCTGGAATTTTTCTTATATCAGAGGACTTGGAAAATGCCCTCTGGTATGGTGTTTAGTTGTGCATTGGAAGTGGTACCTGTGGGCTTGTAATGAATCACTATATGCTTTGCCCTAGAACCAGAGGTGGGGATGGTGTGGCCCTCCAGATGTTGACAGCCACTAGCATTCTTTGCCATTGGCAGTACTAGCTGGGCTGTTGGGTTTTGAAGTCTTAACAACACCTGGAGGGATAGATGATTCCCACTCCTGCCTTAACACTGTGCCACCCTCATTTTTCATAGGATCCTTATGAAACTAGGGCATCTGGGGCATCTTTCCAGGGTCAGAAGATGGAAGAAAATTTTGCCCTAGCTACAACATGGCTACAGTGTCCCTATGTTCTGTGCTTTACTTTTTGTCAGAGAAATTAATGACAATATTCATTTTTATAGGGGAAAGATAAGGTTTGCACTTGAAAATGTCAGTGAGGTGGGTGTGCCTCTCCTGTACACCTGGAGTAAAATGCAGATAGAGTCCCCTACAACAAAGAAGAGTGGTCTTCAACTCCCAGCATTCCTCACCACTGAATGTGATTGCTAGGGATGATGGTGGATGCAGTCCAGCAACATCTGGAAGATGCCAGTTTGTCCACTTCTGGACTGAACTGAATGGTGTGGACTAAAAAAAATGCATTACACTTTAAAAAATGCATCCATTTGCATAGCATTTCTATATGCTCATTCACATTTACTAAATGTGGAAAGTGCTAAACCGGAAACAAACATCCAGTATATCCCACCATATTGAGGAAGAATATAATCAGGTAGACTGGTTGCTACTCAGTCTGTTGTCTAGGTCAGTGGTTCTTAATCTTTGATCTGTGGACCCCCAGGGGGCTACAATGTCTTCACAGGGGGTCCATGAAGGCTGCTCAGGCCATGTGACAGGAGCCAAGGCAAAGGGTGGCTGGCTTGGCCTGTGCGTTGTTCTTCAAGCCGCTCCAGCCCACATTTTCAGGAAGAAGCAGGAAAAAAGTCTTCCCTCCCCTCCAGTGCCTCTGAGAGAAGGGTTAGCGGATGGTGTAATGTTGTTGTTGTTGTTGTTAGGGTTTTAAATCTTGAGCTAAGTCTTGGGGGTCTGTGGCAACAAAAGATATTTAAAGAGGGTCCCTAGTAAAGAAAAGGTTAAGAACCACTGATCTAGGTATTACTCATCTTTGATGAGCCACGGGATGGACTGGATAGTCCTTCTAACAGAGGAAGTGTTCAAATAGGAGACTCTCTCCTCTAAAGTCCCAGGCCAAGGTGTTTGAAGGTGACGAAACATAAAGTTCCACCAATGTGCTTATGTGGAATTCTTGGCCTTGGAAAGGGAGGACTAAGTTATGTCAGTGAGCTTTCCCAGAACATCCTCACAGCCAATCAGCAGCTGTTTGAGTTAGGGAAGGGCAGAACTGCGCCTGGGTGCTGTCCAGCAGTTGTTGCACAGCCAAGCAAAATTACTGTATAAGGAGATAACGGATACCTCTTTACATGAAAAGTAGATCCAGTGGCATAGCCCTCTGGTTATGCTAATATACCTAGAGGAAATTGAACACCAGTGTGGTTTCCTTTTTATTGGTGTATTTTAATTGTGTTTTCAATCTACTATATTTTTAATGTTTTAATTGTACTTGGCTTTTAGCTGTTAGCTACACTGAAGGTCATTTGTTGGCAGAAAGCTGAGACATAAGTTTAAGGAAGGAAAGAACTCCAGTTTCTGGTTACATTTTTGATCACCCTGGTGTGTGATACTCAAGTTAGATGGGCTATCTTACTGGACCAAATTATAAAATCCCCAAAATTGCTCCTGAATACAGGGTGTTTTCTGAAGAAGCCTTTACTGCAGTCATTAGATGGCTTTATTTATCTCCCCCCTCCCCCGCTTCTTGGCAGTCTGTTAATTTTAAGTGTCATCTTGTCTCAGTGCCCAGTCTGTTCTCTCACCCTTTTGTATTCACTATTACACATCCTTTCTGTTTAGTCTACAAATTTCTGGGGGCAACCTTTGCAGGGGAAGCAGGATAAAGAAGGGTTTGTGATTGGGCCAAGTGACATTTGGGCCTTATTGTCTTCCTGGATGAAATTACACTAGGCATTTAATATAGATGTGTTACTAGGAAGAGAAAAGTAGGGGAAGTCAAGGGGTTTTCCAGGCTCCAGACTGTCAGACAGAAAAGACCAATTTTAAGAGTGCAAGTGAAACCAGACCAATTTTAGAAAGTCAGAAGTGAAAGAACAGTGTCAATAGGGCTGCCTTAAATATTTTCTTTTTAAATCCCTGGTGTATTATTTTCTCTTTATCAGAACATAGTTGGACTGCAACTCCCATCATCTGCCAACATGTTTGCTAATAGTGTTGGCTGGGGATGAAGGGAATTATATTCCAACCCATCTGGAGAGCATCATCTTGAAGAAATCTGCATTAGTGCTTCATCTTCATTTAAAGATACTTGCAAGCAAGGCACTGGACCAGGGGTGTATGACAACTCTCCAATTATTTCCATGAAAATATTCAGCTTTTCCCTTGCCTTAAAATGATAGGACACTCTTTATCTGTTGCACTGTATGTGTAAGAGTAAGATTTACATATGTGTAAGGGTCACGAGGGTAAGATTTACATATGAAGATTAACCTCTGATTTTAGAAAGTGAAGTGGAAGCTCCACTCAGAGCACTTGGAAGAAAGAAATTCCCAAGAACAGATGGCATACCAATAGAGCTGATTCAATCTACAGAGATAGAATCTACTCTAGTCCTAACTAAAACCTGTCAGCAAATATGGAAAACAAAACAATGGACCACAGATTGGAAACACTCACTATATATTTCAGCCCCCACAAAAGGGGACACCAGTGATTGCAGTAATCACGGGATCATTGTATTAATTTCCCATGCAAGCAAAGTGATGATCAAAATTCTACAACAAAGACTTTTACCATATAGAGAGCAAGAAATGCCAGATGTCCAACCTGGGTTCAGGAAAGGAAGAGGCACTAGGGATCATATTGCAAGCATACTTTGGAAAATGGAACGCACAAAATAATTTCAAAGAAAATTGGCCTAAGCTTTATAGACTATAGCAAAGCCTTTGATTGTACAGTGGACCCTTGGTATTTACTGAGGTTTGGTTCCAGCCCCCACCCCCATTGATACAAAATCTGTGGGTGCTGAAGTCCCGTTATGTACAAAGGCCTAGTATATAGGCTTCCCTTACATACAATGGCAAAATCAAGGTTTAGGTTTTGGATTTTTAAAAAAATATTTCCAAACCATGGTTGGTTGGATCCATGAATGCAGAATCTGTGGATATGGAGGGCGGACTGTCCTAAAGTTAGGCGTGTCTGTACCATTGTATTTCCTATTATTATGTATGGTTGCAAAAGCTGGACAGTTGAAAAGTTAATAGAGAGAAAATCAGCTCATTTGAGATGTGCTGGAGAAGAGTTCTGTGGATACCACGGACTGCTAGAAAGGCAAATAAATGGGCCCTAGAACAAATCAAGCCTAAACTCTCCATAGAAGCCAAGATGACTAAATTGAGAGTGCTGTACTTTGGCCATATCATGAGAAGACAGGACTCACTAGAAAAGACAATAATGCTTAGTAAGGTAGAAGGCAGTAAGAAAAGAGGAAGACCACATTCCGGACAGATAGACTAAATCAGGGAAGCCACAGCCTTGAGTCTGCAAGACCTGAGCAGGGCTGTTGATGATAGGGTGACTTGAAGGGGTCTCAGTCATAGGGTTGCCATAAGTTGAAGTCAACTTGAGGGCAGTTAACAAGATTTGCCAAAGAGCTCTTTCACCTACCAGTTTAATGAATTTATTGTTATTCATTTACATTTTTTTCATATTAAAATAAACAGAACAGTTTAGAATAAAGATCTATCATTGAAAGACATAAAAAAATACAAAAAATCAAGAAGCAACAGAAGTAAAACTTCCTTAAGAGCATCACAAAAATAGTAGGTTAGTAGACAAAAGCTACCATTAGGATGTTGGATTCTTCACTACAACTCAAGCATTTAAAAATGTAGTTCACATTTCCTCATTTGAATTGCTAATTAGATTGTAATCACTGTTGCTATTGCTACTCTGAGCATTTGGCTTACTTGCATGATCAATTGCTGTTTTTCTTCCCTGGTTCTTTAATAATAGTTTAGAAGACTGTTATGCCCAGAACACCTATTCCCACCTGCAAATAAAAAGGTTGCACACAAATTTTTCACAGGGGCCAGTTGCAGCAAGGTTGTGACTCCCTCCATATGACAACTCCACTGCCAATCTGCTTCCAGGCACAATTCAAATTGTTGATTTTGTCTTACATGGCTTGAGGCAAGACTTTAAGAAAGGTCAAATGCCACTTTACAGACCTGCCCAGGTTTTAAGATTTTTGCTGCCTCTTGAGAAGAAGGCAGGCTAAAAATAAAGTGATTAGTCAATCAATCAATCTTTGAGAGAAATGCTTCTCTTCTTCCTGGTTCCATTGGGATGTGGAGATGTGAGAGAGGGTCTTCTTGGTAGCTGTTCCTAGATGCTTTGGCTCCTTGTGTTGGATGACCTAGAGTTGCATTGGAGGACCTAAAAGATGCCTAGAGAGGCATCTTCCAGCACAACTCTATGGCATGAGTCCCTATTTTTTAAGCAGTGGGTAACTGAAACTGCAGATATTGGTTCCGTGGATACTGCATCTGACTCTAGTTTAACTGAAAGCCTGCTATTGTTATCATTAGATTGGTTCAAAAACTAGCTCATTGTGTTACACTTCCTGCTGTGGTGGTAAAATTGGAGAAACAGCCCTGGTGGCACAGTGGTTAAATGCCAGTACTGCAAGCCACCACGTTGCAAGTTCAATTCCAGCAGGCTCCAAGGTTCACTCAGCCTTCCATCCTTTCGTAGGTCGGTAAATTGAGTACCCGGCTTGTGGGGGCAAATAGCTAACACACATTGGAAACTGCTTAATGCAGTGTAGATGTGTGAATAGCTATTGCTTAAAACAATTTGTAAGCCACTCTGATAGCCTTGTGGCTGAAGAGCGGGGTATAAATAAATAAAATAAAATAAAATAAAATTTAAAAAAAAAAGGTAGAGTCCCATGGTGCTCAGAATGGCATAGGACCTTTTCTTTCTAGTGAAAAAATAGCACAACACAAAACTGGCCACCTTGCATACTTAAAGGTAAGTACTAATACATAACAGTTACTCCTCATTGTTTATTCTGTGGAAAAAGTAACCGTTTTACAGGTCATTGCATTAGCCTTTAAAAATAGCATTGTTGCCTTCTGTTAGTTAGAAAACCAGCCAGTGACTGTAACTGTGTTACTTTTTTTCCTGCGTGGCAGGGGGTTGGACTGGATGGCCCTCATGGTCTCTTCCAACTCTGCAATTCTATGATTCTATGATTCAGTGTGTTGCTCCCAAGCTCTGTGTGGTTGTATGCAACAAAACATATTCTTTCAACCCCACCTCATTTGCCCCTAGTTGTTTTTCTTGAGTGTTAGATGGAGTGTTAAGTGGAAAGCAGGCAGGTAGTCTGAGTAACCACAGAAAAGATGCTGCCTAGGGCTGCTTGGAAGTGGACGTGGAACCCAGAATTGGCACCTGCCTTCAGGGAAGACAACAAATGAACAAGGGTAAACTTGCCAGGGCCTTACAGGGGGTCTAACTGGTTGGTAGCAACATTACACTTGGGAGCCTTTTATTGTTGTGTTTTGTATTTATAATATATTTGCTTTTATCTTTTGTTTTAAATCAGTATCAGTATTTTGTTTTTAAATAAACTTGTTTATTGTTTATTAGTGTTTATTGCCTTGACTTGTTTGGCAGAAAGGCAGGATATTAATGTGTGCATGTGTGTGCACCTGTGTGTATGTGCCTTCAAGTTGCCTGTCGACTTAGGGCGAACCCATGATTTTCATAGGGTTTTCTTACCCAAAGAATACTTAGAGGTGGTTTTGCCAGTTACTTCCTCTGAAATTTTCTTCTTCTTCTTCTTGTGTGCTTTCAAGTCATTTCTGACTTATGGCAACCCTAAGGCAAACCTATCCTGGGGTTTTCTTGGCAAGATTTGTTCAGAGGAGATTTGCCTTTAAGTGTATAAAATAAATAAATATGGAAATCAGAGCATATGTGTCACATGTCTAGGTTGGAACATGTGCACTTTTTTGTGGGTGGTGGAGAAACAGGACAGATTCGGTCTCTACTCCTACAAACAAATGGCTGGTGCTGTTGAAAATGAGAGCCTTTGACTTTGAGAGCTCATCACTTTGTCCAGCATTCCAATCCCATGAAGGAAATCACCCACATGTCTTGGTGCTAGATGCGGGGTATCCAGCAATGGAAATCCACTTTATGGGAGAATGATAGATGCCAGAGTGTTCAGGAACAAAAACAGGTACTGCAAAATATGTAGTCATCAACATGAAAAAAACTTTCTACTCTTCCAACATGTAAGTTTTAACTACAACAAAAATTAATCTCCCCACCATTCCACTTGGTGCTCTTTTTTCAGAGAAGAATGTGTTGGATGACCAAGCCACAGACCTATATAACTGATATGTGAAATCAGTATTGACACCCTGGGTAGCCACATTGGCTTGTTTTGTGCAACACTTTCATAACAGGGCAACACCTTCATAACAGGTCAGTCTGTTGCAAGTCAGAAAACCCAACATCATTGCGTCTGTCTTGGAATGTTGCTCTTGGCTGTGAAAAGCAAAACAGTTGGTTCACAAAAGATGAAATTCCAACAAAAGACTGTCTTGCACAACTTCATTTTTCACTAGATGATATCATATGATATTGCATACCAGACTGATGTCCATTGCCCAAGCAGATGTTCAAAGAGGATGGGAAGCAATTTGATAGAGCACCTCCTACTCATGCTTTTCAGTAAGTAATGCTTTACTTTTACAGCTGAAAAGGTTTACTTTTAGGGTGTTTATCAGTGACTGCCCATCCCCAAGTGAACTGTCTGCTGTTTTTCTATGTGAGTCACTCTTCTTGGCATGCAAACTCTGAAAAGGGTAAATTCAGCTACAAGACTGCATCAGGAATGGTTAAATAATCTAAATACGGGTGTACATCAGTTAGCAAAGCCTCTGACAAAGAAGCACCTCTTTACAAAGTCGTTTTATTCCTGCCCGCCCCCATTTTCTTTCTCATCCTATGTGTAGCTGGAGGTTTTTAGCAGCATCAGGATTGGGAGGATGGTGAAGGAAAGCTGGGTAAACACACTTTCAGTGCAGGTTACACCAGCATGTCATCAGTAAAGACCTAAATAAAACTTGAGCTGGGGAAAGAATGGGATCCAACACTAGCTGATCCTACTGTAGCTGTGCGAGCCAGGCAAAGTAAACAGCAGCTGCCTCCAGAATGCTTTACTGAATATGTGTGAAATGGGGAAAAAAGAAAGAGCAGATTGGTCTGTCTCACCACCTAGCTCCAGCATGTTAAAAAAGCATAGATCTGTAAGTATTCTCGCCACCAAAGTGGAAATCGTAAGAAAGGTGGAGGCTGGTGAAAGAAAAATTCATCCCTGGATGCATTTTGGAAGAAATTTTCAAGGGGTTTCTGGAAGGTTGAAAATGTTTTTGTTTACTTATGCAAGGCTTATCTGACTTAGTTATTTCAGTTCACACATGTGAATTATTAGTTCTGAATAAAGTTTGCTGAACATTGTTGAAATGCACTTATTTTCTGTTTTATAGGAACCTATTTCTATTCTTTCAATGCTATTTCTATTTCTGGTAACAAATTTTCTGTTAAAGAAGTAATGCCCAGGAAATGCATCTACTTCATTAAGTGAGGTATAGCTGTATACCCAATGCAGAACTTTTATTGTTTTGGAAGACTTCACAAAAGAGTCTGGAGCAATAAACACCTGAGGCAAAGCACAAAAATCAGTGTGTATAGAGCCACTGTACTGTCTACCCTCCTTTATGGATCTGAAACATGGGTCACCTATTGCCACCACCTACGATTCTTCGAACGCTTTCATCAGCGCTGTATATGCACAATCCTAAATATACACTGGACTGACTATGTGACGAATGTTGCTGTCCTTGAGCAAGCAGGGATCACCAGTATGGAGGCCATGATATTGAGAACACAGCTGCGCTGGGCAGGGCAAGTTTCTAGGATGGAGGACCATCGCCTCCCAAAAATACTACTCTACGGTGAACTCGCCACGGGTCAGCGTAAGAGGGGCGCTCCAAAAAAGCGATACAAAGACTCCCTGAAACAATATCTCAGGCTCGGCCAAATTGATCACCGACAATGGTCCGCCCTGGCCTCACATTGGGAGGCATGGAGACACACTATCCACAATGCTGCAGCCTTATTTGAGAATTCCCGCTGAACAAGTCTTGAAGAGAAACGACAACGCAGAAAGAATCACAACCCAAAAACATCACCCAAGAAGACCTTCTGCTGTGCTTTCTGCAACCAGACTTGTTTATCTCGGATTGGCCTTTTTAGTCATCAGCGTGCTTGCAGAAAGTGTGGGATGAGTCCTTCCTGAATCTTCGTTTGCGAAGAAAAGCTAGAGAGAGATTTGCTAGGAAATGTATCTGGCATTGCCTGAATAGATGTGGATTATTTTGTTGATGATCTGAAAGAAGCAAAAATTTGGTAGCAACTACAATCCTTAAAATTTGTTTCATGCCAAACTCTGTGCAAAATGGAAAATACTCCACAATTTTTCAACAACAACAACAACAACACCCAATCCACACAACAAAACACAAAGTTTACCAATCAGACTACAACTTGCATAAAAATATTTAGAATGTCACCCTAAGGCTAAATACCAAATTTTGTCAAAATGGATTCATTTTGCACTTATATTTTAGATGTTAAGCCTGCAGCCAAAGACTGTCTTTTTTTTTTATTGTTGTATGAAAACCATTGCCTTTTGACCTAAGAAGCATGATGCTGTACAAATAAATACCAAAAAGAAGCAGTGTGAGAGTTGGCTGTTAGGTTTACAATCTATATTGAAGCTATGACATACGAAGAATAAGGAATGGAGATGGAGAAGGAAAAAACACTAATTCAGGTTGCAGGTTTTACCATGATCAGCAGGATGGAAACAGTTCAGGGGGGTTGTGATACTGGGGGGCTTGTTGTGTGGAGAGGCTGAACTGTACCAGGTGACACCATCGGAGGGAGGGGTGACACTGGCCCTTAGTAATGCCACAGGTTCAGATAGCATGTTGGTATTGCTACTGGTGGCAAAGGGGCTAGAAGCAACAGGTTTTCCAACTGAGGAAGAGGAATATCTTTCCCGTCTCCCTCTCCTCTTCCTCTGCAGTCTTCTGGAATGGCTGCTACTAGGAGACTACATACCCGCAATGCATCTAGTCTTCCAACTAATGCAAAATAATTGGCCTTTAAATATTTGTTGGATAATTCCCAATGGTAGCTGTGACAGTGCTGCTCTTACTTTGCTATGGGTTGCTTCTACTGTTCATTTTCTTTTTTTCCTCTTTGCAAAAAAACAAAAACCCCAAACAACTAGACGTAGAGTAGCTTATCCAGATAGTTATGATTCAGTTCAAATAGTAATAATAACAATAAGAAGAACAAAAACAACAACAACGATGATGATGATGATATTATACACCAGAGATGGGCAACTGCTGCAGCTCTTTGAACCAGCTGGAGAGGAAAGCCAGTGAAGAAAGCTACAAGGCTTTTATTCTAGCTTTGTTTTTCTTGTTCATTGCTGTCAAGTCAATTTCGACTTATGGCAACTTTATGAATGAGGGACCTCCAAGACACCTTGTTATTAGCAGCCTGGCTCAGCTCTTGCAAACACGGGCTATGGCTTCATTGACTGTGTCTGTACACCTGTAATGCAGCTGTCCTATTTTCCTAATGCCTCCCACTTTACCAAGCAGTATTGTCTTTTCTAATGTGCTATGTCCAAAGTGTGATAGCCAAAGTATGAATAGCCTCATTTTGGCTTCTAGGAAGAGTTCAGGCTTGATTTCCTGTCAGACCTATTTATGGGTTCTTTTGACAGTCCATGGTATTCAGAGAACTCTTTTCCAGCACCACATTTCAAATGAGTTAATTCTCTTCCAATCACCTTTTGTCATTCTCCAGCTTTTAGAACCATGCACAGAAATTGTAAAGCTAAAGGGTGGGCAAAGTGTAGGCCTGGTCCCCACATGCAGCTCCCCAAGGCTGTTTTTGCAGACCTCAAGAGTCCCCAGCTGGCCCTTTATCATGCACTCCTCCAAACAAGAAAGAAAAAGTGGGTGAGTTGCTTTGTTCTGGAAGCCTCTGGGAGTGGCAATTCATCTTTTCAGTAGGTTGCAGTGTTTAACAGTTTTCAAAACTGGAAATGGACTTTCAGCCCCTTCTGGTTTTGGTTTTGTTCAGCATTTTTGACAGTCAGGGTTACCCCAGAGGGCTCTAGGGCAGAAAACTGCCTCCCAAATGTGCTGCAATTGCTTACCACTGCTTTAGCAGTTGGCTTTCTATCTTTTAAGTGCATGGCTTTTAATATATTCACTGCATCTTATTTTCATGAGCTGCTTTAAGAGGGTGTTTTTTTTAAAGGATAAAAGTAAACAGCAATGGTAAGTTTGGAGACTCTGTGGCTCCAAATCTGATCAGCTTCTGCCTATGTGATCAATGGCCAGAAAGCTGGAGTCTAATAACATTAGGAGGGTCACAGCTGCCCCTTCCCAGCATACATACACAGAGGTGAAAGAAAGAAGTACATTTGTGGTACCCTGAGGAACACGACATGTCAACTGCAGGATTTACAGTTGCTCATGCAGCCAAGCAGGTGAGCCACTAGCAAGAACCGGTTACATCTGCTTAGCTCATCTTTCTTTTTTGAGTAGCAGTGATTGGACCCGGAAAATTAAAAAGAAAATCCAGCTGCCAGCTAGCTGAAATTAGCGAGAAGGGTTGCTGGATGCTCAAACTAGGGAAAAGCAGGAGCCTGACTTGTAAACAAGTTAGAACAAGTGTTGAGCCCTCCAGATACTATGGAACTGCAAGTCTCACCAGCCCTGGTGAGCATAGCCAATGGGGAGGAATGCTGGGAGTTGCAATATAGCAGCATCTGGAAGGCTGCATGATTCCCACCTAGACTCATAGAGTTGGAAGAGGCCACAAGGGCCATCTATTCCAACCCCCTGCCATGCAGGAATACACAGGTAAAACATTCCTAAAAGATGCCAATCTAAACTGATTAAAAACCTCCAAAAGAGCCTAAGATGGAGAGTCCATACCCTCCAAATTTGTCTGGCTGACTGTCAAACAGCTCTTACAGTCAAAAGGTTCTTCCTTATGTTTAGGTGAAATCTCTTTTCTTGTAATTTGAATCTGTTGGGTCATGTCTTAGGCTCTAGCTACTCCATCTTCTACATGACATGCCTTCAGATATTTGAAGATAGCTATAATGTGTCACCTCTCAGTCTTCTCCATCTCCCTCGGTCATTCCGCATAACGCTTGGTTTTTCTTACCTCTGATTAAAGTGTTGAGATCCAGGTTGACATGCCCACTCAGCTATAAAATTCACACACTTTTAAGCCAGACTGAATTCACGGTTGTTGGAAGAATGAAGCAGGGGGAGCCATATATGCCACCTTGAGTGCAGTGGAGGGATAAATATTAACCATCAAATAAATAAAAAGAGGAATTTATTCCTGCCTGATCCTGATGGGTACCTAAACCACCAGCAAGATCTCTTCAAAGCAGCTGCTTTGATGCAAAAATGACCCCAAAATAAAATCCCTCAGTGTGGTGTGAGGTATAGTGATAGGAGGAAGGAAGTGTTTATTGCAAGGGAAAACTGCACAACTGTTTCTCTCTGAAGCCTAATAAAAATTGCAGGTGCAAAGTCAGAGCTTTCCTTATTCTCTTCACCATATCAGAGGGAGAGAAAGGGAGACCTCTCTGCATGGATCAACTGGAATGAAAAAGTCGGGTCTGAAAGACAGACCAGTGATGTCATCTGCTTCCTGGAAAGAGAGAAAATCCGGCCAGCACATTCCAGGGGCCTCCTGTTTTGTTATCAAAAGCTGGTTCTTGTACTTTTGTGTGGGGAGGAAAGGAAATGGCACCATTGGAACACAGGTAGAATACATCTGAGTCAAGATTTCAGCAGAGGCTGAGTCAAGAGGAAAGAGTATGAAGTTGGGACTAAAACTCTGTCTGTTGAGGCATGTGAAGGGATTTACGGACACTGGGAATGTGTGGGAGGGAGACAAAAAGGGAGAAGCCCTAATATTCTGAGGAAAGTGAAAGTGTCAAGGTCAATGGTGACTCACTGGCTTTGCATCCTTAAAAACTGCAGGCTGGAAGAGAAACTCAGAACCTTTTCCCATGTACATGGGGATTGTCCCTGGATTGTTCAACACTTTGCACTAGTAGTAACTTCACAATTTACATTTGGCATTAATGCTGATTTTATTAGATCCCTTGGGGGAAGAAATTAATTGAAAGCAGAATGGAAATACTTTGAACACAATAAACAGTCTTACTGAGCTGGTTGAAAATATATTGGCTGGGATTTGCACAAAAACCAGCCACATGGAACGCATCTTGCCAGTGCCAAAATCTATCTTTGGGGCACATTTGAAAGCCTTGGTTTTGAATCTTTGAATTGTATGGCTGGAACTTTATGGCTTCAGACCAATGTATCTAAAGTATTGCCTCTTCCTATAAAGTCCACTTGAGTTAAAAACATATCCTCGACCCATGCCCACTTTTAATTATTTTCTATTTAGAGTATAGGTTTCCCCCCCCCCCCCCATTTATGGCATCAGGAGGTCTTCCAGGATGACTCTATGATCAACTTCTGCCAAAAGTTGTCCGCAGAGTCATGCCAGATGCCTAGAGAGGCATCCTCTCATGTATTTTCTAGGTCCTCCAGCACAAATCTGTGGTATTCTGTGGCAGTTCACTATTACATGTGGTTTCATGTATTTATAGTAAGTCCAGAAACGTTTGGGGGCTACCTGTATTCATGGCCCCCACATCCTAAAGCAGGCCCCCTGGCTAGGGTCTTTGGTGGGCCTCCTACCTACTGCTGAAGTTAAGGGAAGCAAGATGCTCTTCAGGATTTAGGATAAAAATTAAAATAAGTCAGTTTAAATGATGACACCAAAGCAATATTTATATATATATATATTAAAAACCTAATTGATTTACATAATAAAAACTTACAATAATATCATGCTGGGCCCCCTTCTTAATCCTGGGTCCCTAGGCTAGAGCCCTGTCAGACCACCACCCCACTGTGGTGGCTATGCCTGTATTTATACCCCACTCTTCAGCCACAAAGGCTCTCAGAATGGCTTACAAATTGTTAATTTGACAGTTCCCTGCCCTCAGGCTTACAATCTAAATAAGACATCACAGAAGGAAAAGGAGATGGCAGTTTGGGAGGGGATTAAGTCCAACAGATACTGCCCCTTCTCCTTGAGGCCAGGACAGTGGCAGTTGGAATGGAGGGAGGGCCTTTCAGTTGCTTCTGTCCATGCCTCTGGCTTCAGAACGTAAACAAGTAGCTACTGACAATAGGATTTTTACAACATCTCAACTGTGGAATACTATCCCTAGGGTCATACTCCTGGTGCCAGCCCCTGTGCTTGTCTCTAGTTTGTAGGCCACTGATTTCCTACAAGCCTGATGTCCACCTACCAAAGTCTCACAGATACCATACAATCCAGCCAGGCCAGGCCAGGCAGATGGCACTTTGCCTGGCAGCCCTCTGGTTGTGATAGTAGTACTGGACAACTCACGGGCCTAAATACCCTAAAGGCACCATATCCCATCTGATCTTGAAAGCTAGTCAGGGTCAGCCCTGGTTAGCACTAGGATGGGACACTGCCAACAACCACCAGTTGATATAGGCAATATCTCAGAGGAAGGAAATGCCAAACCACCTCTGAGTAGTCCTTGCCTAAGAAAACCTTATGAAATTCATGGGGTTGTCATAAATCAACAGGTGACTTGAAGGCACACACATACACACACACACTGGAAAACTGGAAGTATATATGTGGCCACAATTGGTGAGTACCCAACAGTACTGTTATATTTGGAAAACCAGGGCCACAAAATCAGTTAATATCCTACAGCTGTCCCAGTTTGGCAGGAACAATCCTGATTAATCCTTTGCCACCCACTGTTTCATCTGCTTTTTAAAACATCCCACTTTCTTTCCTCCTGTCAACTTTCCCTTTGTCTTCAGCTTACCTTCATTACTGCAAACTGAGTTCAAAGTGCAAAAGTAGTTTGCACTCAATTAATTCACCAGGGGCAAAGAAGAAGAGAGGGTGGAACCTTGCCCTTCCCAGTAGACTTGGGGGAAAGCAAACTGCTGCAGCCTAAACTAGCTTGTGTATTGTTTCTCATTAACCTTCTCTTCTCCCAGCTAAACATACCCAGGTCCCTAAGCTGCTCCTCATAGAGCATGGTTTCTAGACTTTCCCCTTTTTGCTCACCTCCCCTGGAAACATTCCAGTTTGTCCATATCCTTTCTGGAATTGTGGTGCCCAGAACTGGACACAGGATTCCAGGTGAGGTCTGACCAAAGCAGAATAAAGTGGTACTATTACATGTTCTTCGTGGTCTCTGTGAACCACACAGCTGGGTTACTCCTGCGCCTGCACAGAGCATCAGAACCTTCTGGAATCGCTAGGCAGAATGTGCTATGATACATTTTTGGTGGTAACTGCCCACACCAACGGTCCCTTATAAGGGATTCCCGCCTAATTTCCCTCAGTTCCTTTCTTTCCGCCGTGTTAGCAGCTTGAAGGAACCTTCACTCGCTAGTTTTTCTCTCTTTCACTTTCAATTTGACTTGGATTTGACTTGGCTTGGATTTTTGACTACGATTTTCTCTCACTCCTTTGGATTTGGCATTTTACCTCTGATTTTCGGTGCTGACTTGGACTGTTCTTTGACTATCTGTGTTTCTCCCTTTGGCTTTGGCGACTCTGTGAGTAGAAAATGTCTAGAAAAGGGGCCTTCAAGAGACGTGTGATCTGTCAGGCTAAACTTCCAAACGTGGATGGTCATTCCCGCTGCCTGATTTGCCTTGGAGAGACGCATAACGTCGACTCCTGTGTGCATTGCAAGGCCTTCACCCCTCAGGCTCCCAAGCACAGGCTATCTCGGCTGAAATCCTTCTTATATGAGAAAGCTTTAATTCTGGCCTCTACCTTGACTCCGGTTGCTGCTTCGGCGTCCGTGCCTCCAAAATGCAGTAGTTCGCCGTCTCCTAAGCCTAAGGCCCCAAAGCATCATCAGTCCTGTAGCCCGTCCTGATGCTGCTCCGTCGCCTCAGACCCAGAAGCTGTGCGTACTTCGCACAAGCATGTTTCCTTGGATTCGGCTCGGGATCAAGCCCGCTCAACACCTTCGATGTCGACTCGGGACCAGGAGCCTTCCACCTCGACGGGCATCCTTCAGGACTGGGCGCCCTCTGAATCCACGACCTGGCCTGGCACTTCTGCAGAGGCCTTGCAGTCTCTGAAGAAGAAGAGGAAGGAGAAGTACACCTCTCGGCATGATGATGGCTCTAAATCTAAGAGCAAGCCGAAGGAGGTATCTAAGAAGACGAAATCGGTGGCTGCTACATCTGAAGCCTCTCCTGATAAAGCTGCATGGCCTGTCGATCCCATAGAGTCGCAACCTGCCGCTGGAACCGAGGCCGCGTTTGCCAGACCTTCTCCAGTACCAATTACGGAGACTGGTGTGCCGCGACGTGCTCCCACCCCCTTGGATTCGGTAGAGATCGTGGCTGTAGAAGTCCCTTCTGGTGCCGACACTGACGTGACAACTCAGAGGCTGGGCCAATCGCCATCCCTTGTCATCTCGAGGGCCCAATTTCTTGAGCACTCCTCGTCTGACATCGAGGTCGAGGTTGTCGAACCCGAGCTGTCAGCTCGAACCTGACTTTTTTCATCCGGCATCCATGAGGACATTCCTGCCTATACAGGCTACAACCTGGCATGGTCTGTTTCTCGAGCTGGGATCATGTGGCCCACGGGCTCTCAGATCCTTACATCCCAAGGAGATGACTTCAGGGATGTGTACGCCAGCCGTTCTATGCGTGGTTCACCCCAGCATTTCCATCTGGAGGAGCCTCGTGTCATTCCGAGGAAGGATGCAGAGAGTCAAGTCTCTCCACGTCCTGAACAACGTCCTCTGCCTCCGACTCCTCTGACTCCTCCGACTCCACCTCCGCGCACCACCTCTCTGCTCCATGGTGATCGCAGTCCATCCCCTGTGGATTCGACTCATCCTCATTGGTCTCGTGGGATCCTTACAGACCATACTTACCATCACCAAGGCCCAACCTGGTTGAGGAGGACTCTGCATCGCCCAACGACATCCGTGCTTTTTCGGAACAGATGGTCCGCATGTCTCATGCTCTCGACCTCAAGGTGGTGGAGAAGGAAGTTGAACCGGTGGACCCGATCCTCCATCGGATTCAGTCGAAGGCTTCCCCCATGGCTACTCTCCCTGTCTTACCATCCCTGCTCAAGCTCACTCAAGGATCTTGGGAGAACCCCTCCTCAATCCAGTCTACTTCCAAGAAAATCGACCGACTGTATCGAATTGGAGGTGAGCACATTGACTGGCTTCAGACTCAGCCAAAGCTGAACTCTGTAGTGGTCGAAGCTTCTCAAAACAGGAGGCAACGCCAACCTCAGCCAACCCACTGGATCCAGAGGTCGAAAGCTCGACATTATGGGCAAGAAAATCTACTCGGCAGCTGGATTGAGTTTTTGTGTGGCCAACTACTCAGCCTGCATGGGGGCCTACCAGCAGGTACTGTGGGAGAAAATGACACCCCTCATTCAAGATCTCCCTGAGGAATGGCGTCGGATGGCTGAAGCGATCCAGACAGAGGCACAATCACTTGCAGGGCAACAGATGAATTCAGCTTGACACGTTGCCGACTGTGCTGTCAAAACCATAGCAGGATCCATCGCCCTGCATTGGCATGTGTGGCTTCGCTCATCCAGCCTTACCCCACAGGCCTCAGCTACGATAGAGGATCTGCCCTTTGATGAATCCGGACTCTTTAATGGCTCCACAGATAAGAAGTTGGAATTCACTCAGAAGATGAGGACCACCGCTAAGAAATATGGTATGGCCACCTCCTCATCTTCTCAGTACCAGTGCAGGGGCTGCACCACCTGGCAGACCTCATCATCGGGCCAGTACTTCCGTCGGGGGTTCTCTGGCCAATCGTATTGCCGATCCCAATATGTACCCTCTCCCTCTCCAGCCTCATCGGTGAGGAGCCAAGGGTCAGCTTCCAGATACTGACCAACACCAAGGCAACAATTGAAAGATCAAGGCAGGAGGAAATTCTAACTGTTCACCTCACATTGTCTCTCTCTTCTCTCTAGACACCACTTTTCGGAGATCGACTGTCGAACTTCCAAGAAGCCTGGTCTTCAATAACATCAGACCGCTGGATACTTTGAATCAACCAGAACGGCTATTGAAACGAACTCGACTCTCTACCTCCGACAGGTCAGGTTCGATCAACACTGCCCTCCCCCCCTCAAGGAGGTGCAGACGCTGCTGCAGAAGGGGGCTATCGAACCATGGACTCCGATCTCCACCACCTCTGCTTCTTCTCGAGGTACTTTCTGGTCACGAAGAACGGCGGCCTCCGTCCCATTCTCGACCTTCGTGGGGTGAACAGATACATAGAACCAAAGAAATTTAGGATGGTCACCTTGGCCTCCACCCTACCACTCCTATAACAGTATGACTGGTTCCCTTCCATAGACCTCAAAGATGCCTATTTCCATGTCGTGATCCACCCATGCCACAGGTGATTCCTGGCATTCCAGATCAGGACCGAGGCATTCCAGTTCAGGGTCCTGCTGTTTGGACTTTTGACTGCTCCAAGGGTCTTCACAAAGTGCATGGCGGTGGTGGTGGCCTTTATACGCCAGTGTGGAGTGGTGGTTTTCCCCTACATCGACGACTGGCTGATTGTGGTGAGCTCTCAACGTCAGCTCGAACTCGATATAGACCTCACCTTAGATGTCTTAGACGGCCTGCGACTTGTTGTCAACATAGAGAAGTCACAGCTCCAACCGGCTCAGACTATCCAGTTTATCGGAGCTCAACTGGACTCGTGTACAGCCGCGGCCTACCTGCCTTGAGACCGATTCAACACCCTTCAGTCTCTAATCCATGCTTGCCGGTGGTCCCGGAGGCTCCGTGCCCATTCGGTCCAGGTGCTCCTGGGTCACATGGCAGCCACTACCTATGTGACCCACCTCGTCAGGCTACAACTCCATCTGCTCCAACACTGGTTTCTACAAGTGTTCGACCCCCTACGCGACTCTCCAAAGAAATTGCTCAAGATGCCTCGGGCATTTCATCGGTCGCTGGAATGGTGGTTGGTACTGGACAACATCTTGTTGGGAATGCCCTTCGACCCTCCTCAACCGAACACTTCTGTGACAATGGACACCTCACTGCTGGGATGGGGAGCCCACCTCGACTCCTACGAGATACAGGGTTCCTGGGATGCCGAAGAACGGACTCTCCATATCAACATCCTAGAGCTTCTCGGCGTACAGAAGGCACTGCGGGACCCTAGTAAGAAACTTGCTGTTGATGTTGTATCCTTTCCCTCTTTTGGTATGAGGGTTATGTTAGCAAGCTTCCAGGAGTCTGGAAGTTTCCCCTTATTTATTTCATTAAATAGCCCATGTAATGGGTTTATCAATTCCTCCTCAAAGACTTTATAGTATAGAGTTGAGAAACCATCTGGTCCTGGTACTTTGCCTATTTTCATTTTTTTAATCACATTTCTTATTTCTTCTTTTGTTATTTGTCTGTTTAATTCTACTCTCTGTTCATCTGTTATTGAAGGTATTTTTTCTCTTTGTAGGTATCTTTTTATGTCCTCTTCAAATTCTTTTAAATTTGTATATTTTTTGTATTGTTTTGTGTAATATTCATGAAAGATCTTCATAATATCTTTTTGTCTAGTGAAAGATCCCTCAGTAGTTTTAATCTCAGTTATTAATTTTTTCTCCTCTTTTCTCAATTTATACGCTAACCATTTCCCTGGTTTGTTCGAGTGTTCAAAATATCTTTGATTAATATATTTTAATTTTTTATTTATTTCTACCATCATTTCTGTCTCTAATTGTCTCTTAAGAATTTCTAATTCTTTCTTCACTCTATCATTTTCTGGGGATAATTTTAATTCTTTTTCTTTTTCAGTTATTGCCTGCATCATCTTATTCTCTAGTTCGTTCTTTTTCTTTTTCCTCTCAGCTTCTTGTTGTATAAAATGACCTCTAATAACTGCCTTTTCAGCGTCCCATACTGTGCTTATATCTGTTCCTTTATCCAAATTGTCCTCAAAATATTGTTTCAATATCTTCTTCATTCTTTCTATTGTTGAGTCATTGTTAATTAGTATATCTTTTAACCTCCAGTTATATTGTCTTTCTTGCCATCCTAATTCCAACAACACTGGGCAATGATCTGAAATTATTTTTTGCTAGATTTCTACTCTTTTCACCTCTTTTTGAAGTGACTTAGATGTTAAAAACATGTCAATTCTGGACCAACATTTGTGGCGTTCTGCGAAAAATGTATAATCTCTTTCTGTTCTATGTTTTAACCTCCAGATGTCATGAACTACTAATTGATTCATTATTTCCCACACTATTTTTGGAAGTTTCCCTTGATTACTTTTCTTTAATGAGGTTTGTATTGATCTATCTAATGATAGGTTTAGAACCCCATCCCAATCTCCTGCTAATATATATTCTGAGTAATCATAATCCTGAATCTTTTCCAGTAATTTTGTAAAAAATTCCTTTTTATTTTCTTGGGGTGTGTAAATGCCCACCAACAATATTTTCCTCTCTAACAATTTGATTTCTATTCCCAAATAGTATCCATTTACATCATTAAAAATCTCTTTCGATGTAAATTTTTTATTAACATATATTGCCACCCCCTTTTTTTCTTATCATAATTTGTTGCATATAACTCTCCCAATCTTACGTTTCTCATATATCTCTGATCCTGTTTCCTGATATGTGTTTCTTGTAAACATGTGATGTCAATCCGCTGTTTTTCCAAGTAATGGAATATCTTCCTTCTTTTAGTTGGTATATTTAGACCTCTAACATTCCATGTTAGTATTCTTTCTATCATCTCTGTTTTTTAACTATTACTATTCGGTATCTCTTGGATTTCTACTTTTATTTATTCAAAAACCTCCTCCTCTTAGTCTTCTACCTCTCCTATTCCTTCTTGTTCTGATTCTTCTGTCTCGTCCTGTTCTTCTACTTCCTCCTCCTCCTTTCTCAATTCTCCTCTTAGTATCTCTTTCTCTTCTTCCTCTATTCCCTTATCCTGTTCGCTTATCTCTTCCTGACTATTTTCCTTACCTCATTCTATATCCTTCTCCTTAGATCTCTTTTGTCTAGGTTGTTGAATTTGTTCTATTCATTTATTCCTTTGTTCAGTCTCTTCGCTATTATTTGTATAATCTCCCTGCAGTTCCTTTAGGAAATCTTATGCTTTAACTATAGAGTTTATCACAAAATTCTTATTTCTGTATGTAAGTGTTATTCCTTCTACTTTATTCCATCTGTACGGGATATCTTTCCTACGTAACACCTGTGTTATTATAGTATAGTCTTTCCGCTTCTTCAAGACCTGTGTTGGTAAATCTTTATAAATTTTAACCTCTTCTCCTTCTATAGTTAAGTTTTGTTTGAAGCGTTGTTGTATACCTATATCTTTTACTCTTTCTCGTAAAAAATATATCACAATGTCCCATGGTAATTTTTTCTTTTTTACAATCCACGAATCTATCCTATATAGCTTATCCACCTCTACATCCAGCTGTTCAGGAGACCATTCAATAAATTCAGCTAATACAGGTATTATTCTAATTGATAACTCTTCATTATGTTGTTCCTTTAGTCCCCTTATTTTTATGCATTTTGACCTGTTTCTTATCTCTTGAATTATTTTCTTGCTATTCTCTTGTTCCACTTGGAATTCTAACTGTTTGGTTCGCTTTTCCAAATTTTCCGTCTTGGTTTGTAACTCCTGCACCTCATTACTTATTTTAACTATATTTTTTTATAGCTTCTTCTAATTGCATCCCTAATTTGTCTAATTGTTTTTGGATATCAACTCTTATTTCTCCTTTTAACTCTTTCATTTCTGTTTTCAATTCTCCACTCAATTTTTTGAACTCACTCAACAACATCTGATTAGTATCTGTTATTTTTGTTGCCATATCTATAGATATCCTTCTTGTAGTTTGTATCTGCGCTTGTGCCTGTGCTAATGCTTTCCTCGATGTTGGCATACTTTAGTTAACTTGTTTCTAACTTAGTTCGCATTTCACTTATTTCGTTGTGATATTTCAGACTTTTTCTGTTTTCCAAATTCTCAAAGTCACTACTTATATCAACTTCACAACTTCAACCAGTCTTTTATCATTCAGTATTTCTCCAATCTATATTACTATAATTCAGCTTATTTCTGTTCACTTTTTATCTTTTATCCACTTAACGTCAATCAGATTCTACTATAACATCTCTATCATTAGAAGCCATTATCATAAAGTTTCCTGTTTATCTCAATCATAGGAGGAGTAGATCTTTCTATATTTATCAGTTCCTTGTCATCTTAATATTCAATATGCATATATAAATTAAACCTTATAATACCCCTTATAGCTCCCACTCCTCTTAATTAATTCCCTTTAGACAACTTAGATTATTGCCCGCTATCTCAATATTTCAGTGTTCAATTCTTTTCAGTATGTAAATTTTGTAAATATCTTATCATTTACCCCTGGTACTTATTCCTTTCTTACACTTTTGTTTGTCTTAGAAAAACATGAATGATACATTAATACATTAATTATATATTTATACCTTTATGGATTCATTAGCATACATCACCCAACTGTGTTAGTTCCTCCTTGTATTTGCTCCAGCCCCCCACCTTTTCACCCAGTCCATTTACCAATCTCTTTTATCCTCTCTGTTTCTCTGTTCCACCTCTTCCTCTCTTCTTTCTTGCTCTTCTTTTTCCAGTTATTAAATGTCCTTTTACCATCTAAACAGATCTCTTATGTCTTTTCCTTATTTTCTTTTTTTTACTTCCAGTTCCATGTTTTATCCTCCGTTTTCCTGCTTTCCTCTCTCTAAACTCTGATGTTTTGTTTGTTTATTTTATTTCTCCAACTCTTGCTCTTTTTTCTTGTATTTCTTGTATTTTCTTATATTTGTATCCTTTATTCATTTCTTTAACTTGTTTCTTCCTCTGTGTTCACGTCTCTAACTCTGTCTCCACTACTCCTACTCCTCCTCACCCCGCTGTCTTCCTCATTGTTGCTTTGCTTGTTCAACACTCACTGAGTTACATCACTCGGGAGTCCGCTTTCACCCCACAACTGAAATTAAATCTTAGGGTGTTTCCCACATAGACATAAAAGTAAAATTGCTTACTTGCAGCTTACAGGTCTTTAAAACTTTCTTTTAAAAGTGGTGTCGTCATTAACTGCCTAAAACTTAGGCATCGACAGCAGTGCGGTTGTGGCAAGCCAACCCGCCCAAGCATCCGTGGCTGGAGGTTTTTAGGTTTTTTCTTTCCCACTACAGCTCGCTAGCTTGGACCACCAGGGTTTTCCACTGGCCCCCTCCGGTTGCCTGTCCCCCAGGCAAACTTCTCCCCTCCTTCTTAGATATTTTTTGGGGCTTTCTCCCACACTGTGCTGCCGAGGCTCACAAGCTCCGTGCGCCTCGACCTCTCACCACGCCCTCGCCACCGGAAGTCAGTACTCAGCAAATTATAGACCAATATCCCTTTTAAATATTGATTACAAAATATTCTCGAATATACTAGCAGAAAGACTAAATGGGGTATTAAATGAATGGATAGGGGAGGATCAGAACAGATTCTTGCCAAAAAGACAAACAAAGGATAATATAAGAACACTGTTAAACATAGTGGAATACTATGAAAAGCACAATGAAAAGAAGTTGAGCTTGATATTTGCAGACTCGGAAAAAGCGTTTGATAATGTACGATGGGAATATCTTTTTGAGGTGTTAAAGCAGATGAATTTAGGAGAAAACTACATAAACTGGATACAGAAAATATATGACAAACAAGAGGCACAAATAATAATAAATGGAGAAAGATCGAAAGTATGTCAAATTAATAGAGGAACCCGTCAAGGATGCCCGCTGTCACCACTACTGTTTATAACAGTATTAGAAGTTCTGAATCATAAATTAAGACTGGACCAAGATTTAAAAGGATTAAAAATTCAAAAACAAGAGTTTAAGTATAAAGTGTATGCAGATGACCTGGTGTTTATTCTAGATAACTCTTTAGAGAACGTACAGAAGCTAATGACTATAATAGAAGAATTTGGGAATTTAGCTGGGTTAAAGATAAACAAAGAAAAGACAGTTTTATTAAACAAGAATTTCAGGATTTAAAACAGAAGACAGAATAAAATACTTAGGAATAACGCTAACAAATAAGAACTCAGACTTATTAGAGAATAACTACATTAAAGTATGGAACAGAATAAAGGAGGATTTAAACAAATGGAGTAGATTAGAACTTTCATTGCTAGGCAGAATAGCTACGGTAAAAATGAATATTTTGCCAAGGTTACAATATTTGTTCCAAAATATCCCAATTATAATGAATGACAATATATTTTTGAAATGGAATAAGGACTTACAAAGATTTATATGGGCAGGGAAAAAGCCTAGAATACAGAGGAAGACTAATTGATGCTAAAGAACAAGGTGGGCTAGGCCTTCCAGATTTCCGGATATATCATCAAGCAAATAGTTTAGCTTGGATACTAGAATGGACAACCTTAGAAAATATCAGACTTTTGCAATTGGAGGGTTTCAATTTACGGTTTGGCTGGCATGCTTACCTATGGTTTGATAAGACATCAGTTCACAAAGAATTCTGTCATCATTATGTAAGACGTGCATTAATAAAAGTCTGGCTGAAATATAAGAAAATACTCTGTCCAAAGACACCTCAATGGTTGTCAGTGCATGAAGCCTTCCACAAAAGGGAAAATCTATATAATAATAGATGGCTAACTTATAAAGATGTTTTGAAATGGGAAGGAAATATAGTTAAGATGAAAACACAAGAAGAATTAAGAGAAGAAGGCATTGATTCATTGGTTTCTCCATAGACAATTAACAGAGAAGTTTAAGAAAGACGTCAAGGTAGAAGAGATAGAATCAGAAACAACGGAAATAGATAAAATTTTACAAGGAGGAAGGGGGGAAATTGTGTCTAAAATTTATAAATTGTTACTAGGAATCAATTTAGAACAAGAAAGAATAAAAACTTATATGATAAAATGGGCCCAAGACTTGGGTCATGAAATCCAACTTGAACACTGGGAAAGAGCATGGGGTAAAAATCTAGTGTTTACGAGGAGTTACAATTTAAAAGAAAACTATTATAAATTGCTGTATAGATGGTACTTGACACCAGAAAGAATATCGAAAATATATAAAAACTCCTCAGAAATATGTTGGAGGTGTAAGAAAAATAGAGGTACTTATTATCATATATTATCAAAGCTAACAAAATGAAATTCAATACGGAGAAATGTAAAGTACTGCATTTAGGGCGGAAAAATGAAATGCATAAATATAGGATGGGAGAGACCTGGCTGAATGAGACTACATGCGAAAGGGATCTAGGAGTCCTAGTAGACCACAAGTTGAACATGAGCCAACAGTGTGATGCGGCAGCTAAAAAGGCCAATGCGATTTTGGGCTGTATCAATGGAAGTATAGTGTCTAGATCAAGGGAAGTAATAGTGCCACTCTATTCTGCCTTGGTCAGACCTCACTTAGAATACTGTGTCCAGTTCTGGGCACCACAATTCAGAAAGGATATTGACAAATTGGAGCATGTCCAGAGAAGGGCAACTAAAATGGTGAAAGGTCTGGAAACGATGCCTTATGAGGAGAGACTTAGGGAGCTGGGTATGTTTAGCCTGGAAAAAAGACGGTTAAGAGGCGATATGATAGCCCTGTTTAAGTATTTGAAGGGATGTCACGCTGAGGATGGAGCGGGCTTGTTTTCTGCTACTCCAGAGACTGGAACACGGAGCAATGGGTGCAAGCTCCAGGAACAGAGATTCCACCTCAACATGAGGAGGAACTTTTTGACAGTAAGAGCTGTTCGTCAGTGGAACACACTCCCTCGGAGTGTGGTGGGGTCTCCTTCCTTGGAGGTCTTTAAACAGAGGCTGGATGGCCATCTGTTGGGGATGCTTTGATCAAGATTTCCTGTGTGGCAGGGGGGTTGGACTGGATGGCCCTCGTGGTCTCTTCCAACTCTGCAATTCTATGATTCTATATGTGGTAGAGGTGTGAGGTGATAAAGAATTACTGGAATAAGACTCATAAGATCATTACAAAAACTCTGGAAGTGGATTTCAGTTGTGAACCAGAGGTATACTTACTAAATATGCTACACAAAGTAACACAATGGAAGAAAGGGAATTTTTCAAGGATCCTCCTGTATATGATAACAGCAGCAAGGATTATCCTTGCAAAAAATTGGAAGAATCAACAAACTATCAATAGATAGTTGGCTTTTAAAGCTATATGAGATGTTTGAAATGGACAGGTTGACATTGCTGTTGGAGAGGGGGGGACTTGTAAAAGCTATGAAGATTGGGAAGTTGTAACCTCACTCTGGAAGGAAAAATGGGGAGATTGCATAGTTGTAAATACTGAGATTTAATTTTGAAAAGAAGAGATTTAAATATAAAGTAAAACCGCAACAGAATCAAAAATAACAAAGTAGGGAAGAGGGGAAGAAGAGGTGTGCAATTAAAAACACAAGACAGAAAGTAAAGAGGGAGTAATTGTTATAAATGTTGTTGTAAATGTGGATGTAAATGTTGATGTTCCGTGGAATGATAAGGAGATGAATGTATAGAATGTATGGGAATGGATAAAAGCGAAACATGTGATTGTATTTGATCGAAAAATGGATAATAAACATATATATAAAAAAAGAGACCCTAGTAAGAAACAAGACTGTTCTGGTGGTAACGGACAACACATCGGTGATGTACTACCTGAACAAGCAGGGGGGGTACAAGATCCCCTCAGCTTCTCCAACTCACACTGGACATTTGGGATTGGTGTGTCTGCAGGAACATCTTCCTCCAATCCATCCATCTTCCGGGGGAGGAGAATACTCTTGCAGACAGACTCAGCCGTTCCAGCCTTTCCATCCACGAATGGGAGCTACACAGATCAGTCACCTCCGATCTGTTCCGATGATGGGGACTTCCTCAAGTCGACCTCTTTGTGTCCCCAGAGAACACTCAGTGCCACCAATTCTGCTCAAGGCGTCGTGTCCCGGGATTGAGGGGCGACGCGTTCCTGTTCCGATGGTCGGGACCACTTCTCTACCTCTTCCCTCCATTTCCACTGCTGACAAGGGTAATCGCAAAGCTGCGTCAGGACCGAGCGGATGCTATCCTCATCACTCCATGGTGGCCCCACCAGCCTTGGTTTGCAACTCTGCTGCGTCTGTCCAAGCACCAGTTCATTCGACTTCTGTCCCATCCCGATCTCACCATTCAGGATGGGAAGATCAGGCACTCGGATGTGGAGACTCTCCGACTAATGGCTTGGAGGCTATGGCCTTGAATCCATCCTCAGTATGGAGGACAACTGTACCTATGGCCTCGGACTCAACTCTATCCCTTCCTCCAGAGGTCCAGCTGTCATCGACGCTGCACGGAGGCCTGCTACCCGCAGGTCATACCACTACAAGTGGAAGAAATTTGAGGCCTTCCTATCTGAGCAGGGGTTGGGCACGGAACTGTTCTCCATCCCGACTGTCCTAGACTTCCTTCTCCACTTGTCTTCCACAGGACTCTTGATCTCATCGATCCAGTGCTACTTGGCAGCCGTATCTGTCGAGTTCCAGGCATCTCCCTTCACAGATCCGACTGTCAAGAAATTCTTGAGAGGCTACGCCAACCTACATCCTCCTGTACTCAAGCCTACGCCAACGTGGAGCCTCGAACTGGTCCTGTTGCAACTGGTTCGATGTCATTTCGAACCCATGGCATCCACTGACTTGAGACTCCTGTCTTGGAAAACAGCCTTTCTCATCGCCATAACTTCATTGCGTTGAGCTGGTGAGCAATGTGCCTTGCGATCTGACCCTCCGTACACCGCCTTCCACAAGCATAAGGTGGTGCTTTGTCCCGACATCTCCTTCCTGCCGAAAGTGGTGTCGAGCTTTCACCTCAATCAGTCACTCTTCCTGCTCTGATGCAGGATCCGAAGGATGAATTCGAGCGTACCCTCCATTCCATGGACGTCAGGAGGGCATTTGCTTTTTACATCCAGAAAACTGCTCCCTTCAGGAAGTCACCTAGACTGTTTGTTTGCTATGCTGATTCGAGACTGGGACAACCTATCTCTCCACAGCGTTTGTCAAAGTGGGTGACATCGACCATCGCTCTCTGCTATGAACTGGCAAAGAGACCACTACCGCCATGGATTCGAGGACACTCGACGAGAGCTGTCTCCACCTCGACGGCTTTCCTCTCTGGGGTGCCTCTAGAGGACATTTGCAGAGCTGCAACTTGGTCATCACCTTTGACTTTCATTTCCCATTATAGACTTGACTCTCATTCTAGGAATGAGGCTGCTTTTGGGAAAGCTGTACACTTGTCTTCTATCCAATGAGTGAGTGTTAATGTATTGCCAAGTTACTTAATGTGATTAGTATATATATTTCATTGGTTTGATTAAGAATGTGCTGTCAAAAATTACAATTGATGTTGACTGTGCAGCATGGTACTAGTGTCAATTGGTATAGGACATGCCCTCCTCCTGCAGTGAAGCTTGCCAGTCTACCCAGCTGTGTGATTCACAGAGACCACGAAGCAGATGGACAGGTTGCTTACCTGTAACCATAGATCTTCGAGTGGTCTTCTGTGAATTCACACAGACCCGCCCATCCTCCCCTCTATGTCCTACTACATCATATAAACAAGCTTAATGTTCCTGATGCTGCAGATTGCAGCGTCATTCAAGGAACTGAGGGGATTTAGGCGGGAAGCCCTTATAAGGGACCGTTAGGATGGGCGGAGTTACCGCCAAAAATGTATCAAAGCACATTCTGCCTAACATTTCTAGAAGGTTCCGATGCTCTGCGCAGGCGCAGGAGTAACCCAGCTGTGTGAATTCACAGAAGACCACTCAAAGACCTATGGTTACAGGTAAGCAACCTGTCCTTCCCTCAATCTGGACACTGTACTCCTATTGGTACAGCCTAGAAACATATTGGCTTTTTAAGCTGCCACATCACACTATTGATTCATGTTCACCTTGTGGTCTACTAAGACTCCTAGATCTCTTTCACTGTTTTCAAGCCCGGTGTCACCCATTCTATATCCTGTGCATTTCGTTTTTTATGCTGAAGTGTAGTACCTTACATTTTCTCCTGCTGAAATTCATGTTTAGTTTTGGCCCAGCTCTTGAATCTCTTAAGGTCATTTTAAATTTGGATCCTGTCCTCTATTGTATTAGCTACCCCTCCTAATTTGGTGTCATCTGCAAATTTGATAAGCTTGCCCTCTATTCCATCATCCAAGTTGTTTATAAAGATGATGAATAGCACCGGGCCCAAGACAGAACCCTGTAGTGTTCCACTCATCACTTCTCTCCAGGATGAAGAGGAGCCCTTTTGATTTGTCAGGTTAACCAATTACAAATCCGCCTAACAGTGGGATTGTCTAGCTCATATTTTACTAGCTTGTTTGCAAAAATATCATGGAAGACTTTGTCAAAGGCCTTACTGAAACTAAGATCTGCTACATCAACAGCATTTCCTTCATCTACCAAGCTTGCAACTCTTATCAAGGGAGACAGAGAAAGCAGATTAGTCTGGCATGACTTGTTTTTGAGAAACCCTTGTTTACTTTTAGTGATCATGGGATTCCTTTCTAAGTGCTTACAAACGGTTAATGATCTGCTCTAGAATCTTTCCTAGTATTGATGTCAGACTGTCTGGGTGGTAATTGTTAGGGTCCTCCCCCCCACTGCCTTCTGAAGATGGGGACAACATTTGCTCTCCTCCAGTCTGCTGGGACTTCTCCTGTTCTCCAGGAATTCTCAAAGGTTATTGACAGTGGTTCTAAGATTACTTCTGCCAGTTTATTCAATACCCCTGGATGCAGTTCATCTGGCCCTAGAGATTTGAATTCATTTAGAATAGCCAGATATTCCTGTACTACCTCTACCTATTCTGTGCTGCACTTCACCTACTGCATAGAATCAATCATAGAATCATAGAATTGCAGAGTTGGAAGAGACCACGAGGGCCATCCAGTCCAACCCCCCTGCCACGCAGGAAATCACAATCAAAGCATCCCCGACAGATGGCCATCCAGCCTCTGTTTAAAGACCTCCAAGGAAGGAGACCCCACCACGCTCCAAGGGAGTGCGTTCCACTGCCGAACAGCTCTTACTGTCAAAAAGTTCCTCCTAATGTTGAGGTGGAATCTCTGTTCCTGGAGCTACTCCATTTCCCCCAGGTTGAGCACTATTTTCCTGTTGGAGGTAGACCAAGGCAAACCACTGTTGGTTAGGATCAGACCTAAAATATTTGATCCCCTTGTTGCCTCTTCCATTTTTTTAGACAATCAAATTGTCTTCAAGGCAAATGAGCAATTTGTTGTTATATTCTTGGCATAGTTTGATTTCCAACAAATATCTGGATAGCTGAAATCTCTCATTGCTACATCATATTTTTGAATGTCAGGTTGGAGCTAGCCCTAAATTTATCACTGAATCCATAACAATACAAAAAGCATTATTTAAACTCTGGCCAGGAGTTCTTCCAAGCATGGATGTTCCTATTATGTCAATCAAAGATCTGTTAGCTGTCTGTGTTAACTATTCCACATATTTATAAGAGCTGTACAAGTTGTAGATAGGAAAAAAGGCAAGCTTTGTTTCCCTGAGTTCATTGCAGCAATTAAACTCAGATGTCTCATCATTTTTTCATGCTCAAAATGTCCATGATGTACAATTTATCTTCATATCTTATTCTCTTTGAGCTTTGTTGTCATCACTATGTACACTCACTATCATTCAGCTCATAAGCATGAAGTCTTGGCTTCATCACTGACTTATGTTTCTGTCTCTTTGCTCTATACAGTCTTCAAGCAATTGCCAAATTATGGCATTTCTCCCTGTGCAACACTGCAAAAATGGACCTAGTATTCACCAGCCCATTTTTAATGGGAAAAAAAGATTAAAAGATACAACAAATCCAATCATGGAGTTCTGGGCCAAATTACAGGCTTCATGGATTATTTTATACTTTCCTGCAACAAAAGAGACCTAATTCCAAGTCTGTTGAGTATTAGTCAGCAGAAGCAAATTCCTATTTATTTCAGTAGTCACAATGGTTTTGTGTTGCCTTTAAGGCATTTCTGACTCATGCCAGTCCTAAAGCAAGATTTGCTCAGAGGGGGGTTGCCATTGCCTTCTTCTGAGAGCAAGAGACTGTGACTTTCTCAAGGTCACCCAGTGGGTTTCCATGCTGGAGCAGGGATCTAAATGGTCCAACACTCCAACCACAATGTGACACTGCCTCTCAATGATGCTCTCAATGATGCTATGGTTACAATGAGTTTAAAAGGCCAAGCTCCATACATGCAGGGATTGTCTTTTCCCTTTCTAAAATTCCTGGCTAGCAGGGTGTATTTTTTTTAACTTCATGCATGTAGAATGTAAGAATGTAGAAGCAGTTGCAAAGTGTGAAACAGCAGAAAGAGGAGGAATGTTTGTTGCATGCTTCACAACTACGGTAATATAGAAGGCCATCTGCAGTCTGACTCCCTTGCTCCTGTAAGACAATTTAGTCTAAAGTCTAAAATTACCTGCCTGTTTTACTGAGAGGACCAGTTACAGTATATCATTAGGCAGAGTAAAACTGCTGCCTTGGCCAGCAGAATTTGGGTGTCATGAAAGAACAGGAAATAGCTTGAGTTATTTGATTTATTTTTTAAAGTTTATGTTTATTAGATTTTAAAACATACAAACTGAATCATGGCACCCAATCACAACAAATAATCAACACACAAAAACAGAAGAAAGAAAGAAAATGCCAAGAAAAAAAGAGGGACCCTATACACATGTAATACCTATGTAAGGCTAAAGCTAAAAATAAACTAACTACACAGAACTAATTAACACCATAAGCACAGCCTAATAAGGAGAGAATTAAAACATGAAAGAACTGTGATCTCTCTACAAAAACTGTAATGAGAGGGGGGAAACCAATTAATAAAAAATGCATTATTTTATCATTACAGATCTTACTAAGGACATTTTCATCCACGTCTTACCGCACAAGAAGACTCCGGGAGAGGTACGCAGCTATCCCGCAGCAGGGGGTCCTTTTCGGACGCTGCCGTCCCTCTTATGGCATTGTCCATGACAGTTCCGGGTCCCATCTACAGCAACTGTGCTATTTTTTACTCACAGAAGTTGTCCGTGACACCCTAGAGAGTCTTCACAAATTGCAGCAAAAAATCAATTAAGCTTTGCAAATTGCAGCAAGCTGTTGCTGTCTTAGCTAAGCTGGAGATTTACACACAGCACTTTCCTTTTGCCCAGAGTTGAGCCCACCAAACTGGAGAATTTGCACCCTTGGGGTCATCTATACAAGCCCCCCAAAATCCATAATGCCTCGCAGTAATAGCAAGTCACAGCAGCTGTGACTTGTCTTAATGGTGCTTTTGCCTGCAGAAGCCCCCATAAGCTTCACATCCAAGATAACAGCCATGAGTGATTTACTCGCGTTAGTACTTAGCTGTAGCCAAACTTTTTTTTTTAAAAAAAATATGTCTAAAGTGAGCTGCAGACATAGAGCACCTTTTTGATTTAACAGGGCAGCAAAACAAACTAGAAACACCCCATTTTATTGCCTGAGGTCCCATCTATATGATTAAAAAAAATCCATTTGGTGGGTAAAAAATATGAATAGGCAGTCGTTCGAATACATATGATCTGCCTACATGATCCCCCCCCAAAACTCCGTATGACCCCCCTTGCCCAGCTGGCTGTAGCGAGCGATCCAAGCAGCGGTTTTAAATCTCCTGCCACTTTTTTTTTTAATTTAAAAAGGTGCTTGTTATGCGGACATTCAGTTTTCCATATATTCAAAAATAAAATAAAAGGGAATAAATGTAAAATTCATGGACTTAACTGGACTCTTGCTTAGCCGGCAATCCAACTTGGAAGCTGCTCCCAATTCCCCTTTTTGATAGTCCTACCCTCTGTGCTTGGTCAGCCAATCAGATTACACTGCCTGTTCGTGTGTGTGTGAACGGGGGGGGGGTACAGACAATCAACCATTCGAACAGCTGTACGGATTTTAGCTCGAGATCCACTAATCCTCCTGAACGCCGAGTCCACGTAGTTTACAGGCAATTTGCTAGCCCCCCTTCTGAATGACATGTATGCATCCGAACGGCCATGTGTACGGATGATCGATCTTTTGAACGCCATACGTATTTTTTTTACCATATAGATGCCTCCTTAGTGATAGCTTGCTAAGGAAAAAAAATCGTGGCTCCGGGTGCTTGCCCTGTTAGCAAGTCCTGCCCCCCATGCTTGTCCAGCCAACCAGGTTTGCAGTTCCTGTACTACTGGACAGTGATTCATATCAAATCGCTGTCCTAATGATGGGGAATATGCATTCTCCATGCTGTTTTTGAAAAACTCTGGGAAAAGCCGTGAAGGCTTTTCCTCTGGAGTTTCAACAATTTTTGCCCCCCTCCTTTCCAAATACAACATAGCACTGCTGGATCCCATTAAGACATGTTGTTTTCTCCTTGAATTCCATGAAGAGTACTGTATTTTCACTTTTTAGATGACCCGCTAGTCTCCTATCTGGATATGACCCACGAAAACTGAAGACTCAGAGCTAGGACCGGAGATCTAGCAAGCCCAATGCAGAAGGTGAGGGAAAGGGCTCTCATCCACCTCCCCACACAGTATTGTAAGCCTCCTGTTTCTTCTGGATGGAACCTTGAACAGGTGAATATCTCTCAGCTTGTGTAGGGTTACACTGCAATGTTTTGTTGCAGGTCTGACATCTTTTTTTATATATACTTAACTTTTTGGGTTAACAGTACAGTATTCTTGCCAAATGCTGTGAGGATTCTTTTGGAATGTTGCAATAGGAATTACAACTTTTTTTTTTTGCTGGGAATCTTCTGGTGCAGGATGAAGGAAAGGGGAGTTCCAGGTCAACAGCTGGGAACAGCTTCCATGTGAGAATGTAAGATAAACTTGAACATCTGTCCTGTTTGCTGGAAGCCTTCAGTAATCACAGGGAGAAAATGGGCTGTCTTCAGGGATGGAAAAAGAAAGCGGGGAGTTATCACTATTGCATATGGAAATGCCAAGCTGAGTTTGGAATCTGTGGATGTTTGCTTCTGTTTATATGACTTCTAATCTGTTTCTAGAGGGTATCAGTGAAAAGATCTTAGATGGATAGTTCCTCAGAATCTACACCCTAGCCTACATTCTCTTCCAATAGGGAGTAGAGCAGGGATAGTGGAATTCCCTCTGTTATCTCCAGTCAGAGACTGGAAATCACAGCATGGACTCCCCCCCAGTAGCACTTTCCATACTAACAGGAAAGCTAATGGTCTATGGAAGAACCTCTCCTATTATCCCCAATCACTCACCCAAAAACAGAAAGCACAGGGAAGGCACAGCTACCAAGATGGCAACATTGGCAGCCTACACTGGGATCAGTTTCAACCACTTCATCCTTTTCCCCATCAGGGAAGGTATGAGGTGGGCAAAGCTTCCCAGACCCCAGCATTGACTTCAGGAATCTTCCAACTTTCACTAGAGTTGACTTCTCCTGCTCCAGGGTTTTCCCCACTGGAGAAAGTGTGGTGTGGGTGAAACTTCTCAGATGCTGCAGAAATACTTCTGTAGCCCATGCTTGTGTCTGTAAACAGGATAGCCATGGCTACAACCAGGGAGCTACCGATATGAGGTGACATGAGCCAAGAGTTATTTTAAAAGCGATCAAACCATTTCTAAAGTTAAAAAATTAAACATTAAAATTCATTAGAAGTCTATATACAAACTTTAAAACCAGCATTGCGCAGCATTAAAACCCCACCCCAGTTTGTAAAAAACTGATAGCACAAAATGTTTTGACTTGCTGACAGAAGGAGAGCAAAGACAGGGCCATCCTGGCCTCTCTAGGGAGGGAGTACCAAAGTCTGGGAGCAGCCACCAAAAAGGCCCTTTCCTTTGTTCCCACCAAATGAGAAGGTGATGGGGCAGAGATCTGGCCTCTCCAGATGATCTGTGTAGAGAAAAGTGTGCAATGCTAAAGCATGCTTAGCCTTCAAATCTATGCTAGGGCTAAATTTACTGATTTTAATAGCTATTATCAGCTGAAGAATTTGATTGGGCTTCCAAACAGAAGGATGGTGGGATAGGAAGACCAGCCTTCCTGCTGTTCTATGTTCAGGAACAGAGAATTATTTATTAATTGTAACCTTCAGTACAGTCTGGCAGCCGGAGATTTCTCTTCTTATTTCTCCATATTCTAGTACAACCTTCCACAACTGGCACCATCCAGTAGTTTGGTGGCACCAACTCCACTATCCCCTGCTCATAGCCCAGCCCACCTCTGTCTAAAGATCTCAGGACAGCATACAATAAGCCCAGCGTACAATGTAAAATTAAAAAGATTTTTGAAGGGTAAAAACCTATCAACCAATGTAATCAATTTAACTAGATTGAAACTAGTTAAAATAGTTTAAAATGAATTAAAAGTAACAAGTGAAAACATGTCTGTTCTGTTCACTAAAGCTTTGGGGGGCCTAACTGGTTTATGTACAAACTTTTAAAGGGAGATGCCTGGGACCTTCTCCATAGAGCCAGTGATCTAATACCTAACTGTGGTCACTTGAATCTGGGCTGGAGGTAGAGCACAAGGAGTTTGTGCAGAATGGTGCAAGAGCAAAAAAAGGAAGGCAGGATGATGTCAGTGGAGAAGAAGGCTTTCTCTGCTGTGGTATCCCAATTGTGGATTATTTGTGAAGTGTGGATTCGGCTTCAGTGTCAATCTTCCACACTGTGGTGAGATATACTGAATTTCTATTAACATAGTATTAATAGATAATAAATTAAACAAAATTTATACAGAGATTTGCTGTTGCTTTCCTCTAAGATGGAGAGAGTGTGACTTGCCCATGGTCATTTGGTGGGTGTTCAAGGCTGACTGAGCAGGGATTTTAACCCTGTTCTCCTAGAATCCTTGTCCAACACACAAACCACTATGGAGTTGCTATAACCTGGAGTTAACTTGAAGGTACATAATTTTGATATTGCTGTTTCTAAATTTGCATCTCTACATATACATTAATATGTGTGTGTGTGTGTTATGCAGACATCTGCCTTTTAAAAAATGACATAGAAGTGGCTATGCTAGCAAGTATTTTGAAATAGCATTCTCTCTCCTCTTTGCATTCTGAACTGAGGCATCCAAAGCTCCAGTAATTAGAGCTTGAAAAAAGTGACTTTTTATGTTGCAACTTCTTCGAGAGAAATTGGGATACACAATTTCTGCAAGTTGCATGCCCCAAATGTAACTTCTTCCAAGCTCTGCCTAATAATATCCACTAGGAGATTTAAAAGAATAAAAGAGCTGATAGCTTTCTCCCAAGAGCCAGCTGTGTTTGCCTCTTGGTGAAATACATGAAATTCTGCAGACTCCTGTTGGTTCACTAATTTGCAGATACCTCTTAGGAGGAGAACTTGTCAGGATTAGGAGGGTATTTGTATTCCTGCCAATATCAGTGCACAGGGCTTAGTTTTTGCCTTGTAAAAACATTGAAGATATTCCTGATTTAAGGACATATTGAAAGTCACTACTTCAAGAAGTTAGTGGAGAGAGTTTTCCTTGTGGGTTTATTTTCACCCAGATTGATTTCTGTTGGTCCTCTTAAGTAGCTACTAAGAGGATCTTGTCTGTCCTTTTTGGTCATGACATTTGCTCCTTCTCTGAATGAATGGATTTACAGGGAGTTTCTCTTTTGAAGTCTGGATGTGAAAACAACTTGACTTTTTGTATGACTGATGGCTAAATCAATTCCAAACAGCAAGCCTTGGAAGAGTGGGGGAGCATGCTGGGACTACAGCTCCCATCTACCATTGGCTGCACAGGACTTGACTGATGCGAGTTGCAGTCCAACAATGTTTGGAAGGCTGAATTTTCTCTGCACCTGGTCTACAATGTCCCATTTGTTTATTCTGCTGCATAACAGTGTCTTTATTTGTTCTCTTCAAGGGTAGCATGAGAGCAAGAACTAGTAGGAAGTGAATGTCTTTTGACAAGACATGATACATTCACAGAGAGTAAATATCTATAGTGGATAGGTTTCACTATTGTTTTTGCTGCTGTGTGCCATCAAGTTGACTTCAACTTGTGGCAACCCTTTCGCAGGGTTTTCTTGGCACAATTTGTTCAGAGGAGGTTTGTCATTACCTTTCTCTGAGGCTGAGAGAGTATGAATTACCCAAAGCCACGCAATGGATTTTGATGGCTGAATGGGGGCTTGGACCCTGATCTCCTAGAGCCTTACCATGTCATTGGGACATACAGTAGTTAGATTTATTCTGCAAAGAGCTGAGAAGTAGCAAACAGATCTGGTGAGCTAGTGGCAGTTGCAAATGTATCAATCTAGATGAGTTCTCAGACCTAGTGCTGAGCTGACATGGGGGAGCTGCTAGGAACTCTGAGAGCTGGGTTTTAGTTTGTCTTATAGAGCTGAGCTAACCAGTTCTGTATTTGACTTCGCTGTGTGAAGATGTTTTCCCGTGGATGCTGTAATATACTGTAAATAGCCTTTATTATGTTTAAGTAAAGAACAAGAAGATTTTAGACATAAGCCTGTGTCTTTGCCTTTATTCTGATGACTGAAGGAACAAATATTCTGCTACCATTTATTGCTACCTGGACCTTTTGAAGAGGTTCCCAGTGCGCGCTACCACCTGACATACCATACTCCAAGGAAAAGCAGAAAAGCAGCAGGAATGTTCCATCTTTCCTCCTGTCTCCCCACATGGTGTTGTTTTTTCATTCCGGTCCCATAAGGGACCAAGGTAAAACCGTGCCTTTTGCTAACCAGAAAAACCTGGAACTGGAATGAAAGGACACTGGAAGGATGCTGATGTCATGTGGGAAGGCCGCAGGAAAGACAGAACGATCTTGCTGCTTTGCCGCTTTTCCTGAGAGTGCGGCAAGGCTCCTAGAGTCCTAGGAGATTATCACACTACACTATTATCATGCTATTATTCCACTTTAATTGCTGTGGCTGCCTCCTGTGGAATCCTGGGATTTGCAGTTTAGGGAGGGGCATTTCAAATCCTCAGCCAGAGGGCTCTGAGGCCTCACTAAACTAGAAACCACAGAATTCCACAGGAGGCAGCCTTGGCAGTTAAAGTGGAATAATAGCACTATAACAGTGTAGTGTGATAAAGTCCTAAGTCCAGCACTCAAACCACTACACTACATTGGCTCTCTAATTTCATTACTCTAAACTAAGGCCCCATCTATACGGGGGGGGTATGGTCTCTCCCAAAGAAATAGCAACTCACAGCGCAGCCCTGTCTTAATGGTTAACAGAGCCCCCTTAACTTCGCATGCCCCCTAACCAAGATGGTGGCTGCAAGTGAATTACTTGCACTTTTAAATCTGCCACCACCGATTTTTTAAAAAATGTTCACCATGGTGCACAGAAGCAATATTTCGTATTTACAAAATAAAAAAGTATAAAAGAGAGGAAAAGATTGCAGTTTAATTGACTTACCGACCTCTTGCATAGCTGAAAATCCAACATGGCAGCAGCAGGCACTTGCCCTGTTTGCAAGCCCCACTCCCCATGCTCGTCCGGCCAATCAGCTTACACTGCCTTGGTGCAGCAACACGAATGTGCTTGTCTTAAAAATCACACATTTGCATTTCCTACGGAGCTTTTTAAAAACTCCGATAAAAGCCTCAAAGGCTTCCCTAATGGAGTTTAAGGTGGATTTGGCTTCCCCCCCCCCTCTGAATGAGACGTATTGATGTGAATGTCCATTCAGAGAGATCACCTTCCATTCGAATTCCATTAGGATTATTTTCACCATTTGGACAACCCCTAATTGTGGATGCCACAGAACAAATGCATAGTCAACAATACATACAGTGACCATCCACAGCCAAGCTCTGGCTTGCACATTTGTCTCTCCCCTCTCCTCTAATCACTCCAGTTGTGAGAGATTATCAGAAGCTTCTGTTTTAAGTATTCACAGTTTAGGGTTATACTGATCTCTGACCTGTAGATAATCTTAATTGGGGTTTGCTGGAACAATCCATTTGCATAACCCCATAGAGAATGGCTGGTCAATAAATTATTTTAAAGATTTGTTGAGAGTGTTCATAGGTCACAACAAATTGTAGTTCAATCTGTATGCAAGAAAAACATGATATCTTTATGAATGTACCAGAGGAGGGCCATTTAAATTATTTGGATCCCATCCCATCCTTTTATAGGTTAGCATTCCGAATCATGACACTGTAATCACATATATATCAAGATATTGTAATCTTTGGTCACTTCATGTGACCAGTGGGATGCCACAGGGTTCTGTCCTGGGCCCAGTGCTATTCAACATCTTTATCAATAACTTGGATGAGGGAATTAGGGGCATACTTATCAAATCTGCAGATGACACCGAATTAGGAGGAGTAGCTAATACCCTAAAGGACAGGATCAAAATTCAGAATGACCTGGATAGACTGGAGAGCTGGGCCAAAGCTAACAAAATGAAATTCAATACGGAGAAATGTAAAGTACTGCACTTAGGGTGGAAAAATGAAATGCATAGATATAGGATGGGGGAGTCCTGGCTGAACGAGACTACGTGCGAAAGGGATCTAAGAGTCCTAGTAGACCACAAGTTGAACATGAGTCAACAGTGTGATGCGCAGCTAAAAAGGCCAATGCGATTTTGGGCTGTATCAATAAAAGTATAGTGTCTAGATCAAGGGAAGTAATAGTGTCACTTTATTCTGCCTTGGTCAGACCTCACCTAGAATACTGTGTCCAGTTCTGGGCACCACAATTCAAAAAGGATATTGACAAATTGGAGCATGTCCAGAGAAGGGCAACTAAAATGGTGAAAGGTCTGGAAGCCATGCCTTATGAGGAGAGACTTAGGGAGCTGGGTATGTTTAGCCTGGAAAAAAGACGGTTAAGAGGCGATATGATAGCCCTGTTTAAGTATTTGAAGGGATGTCACGCTGAGGATGGAGCAGGCTTGTTTTCTGCTGCTCCAGAGAGTGGAACACGGAGCAATGGATGCAAGCTCCAGGAACAGAGATTCCACCTCAACATTAGGAGGAACTTTTTGACAGTCAGAGCTGTTCAGCAGTGAAACACACTCCCTTGGAGCGTGGTGGGGTCTCCTTCCTTGGAGGTCTTTAAACAGAGGCTGGATGGCCATCTGTCGGGGATGCTTTGATCAAGATTTCCTGCGTGGCAGGAGGTTGGACTGGATGGCCCTCGTGGTCTCTTCCAACTCTACAATTCTATGATTCTATGATTTATAATGGTTAACTAAAGAGAGAAGCCATGACTTTGAGTTTGCTGTTGATAACAGGGTGACTTGGAAGTCTCTCATTCAGAGGGTCCCTATAAATCTGGGCTGGTTTACACGGCAGGTTTTATTGCGTTAAGTTGCGCTTTAGCGCTTTCCCGCATCAGTGGTGGGTAGTTTACATGGTATATGTTTGCACAGCTATATTTTGTGGCTCTTTGAGTTTTTCCGCTTTGAGGTTCACACAGCCAAAAGTGCTGGGGCCATGGCCAAGCATTCGAGAGGGAAAGGAATGCCATAGGAATGTCTGCCCTGGCCCGAACTCCGTGCTTAACAGCTTTTATGGGCAGTCCCCCCCCCACTCCCTTCCCACAAATCAAATGGAAGGTTTTCCTGCTTGCTTAAAACAGCATTTTCTGCCAAATAGAGGAAAGCCAGAGAGAGAGAGGGGGGGGGGAAATAACAGCTTAGAGGCAGTCCCCCTCCCCCCACTCCCTTTCCACAATTCAAACGGAACGTTTTCCTCCTTGCTTAAAACAGCATTTTCTGCCAAATAGAGGAAAGCCGAGAGAGAGAGAGAGAGAGAGAGAGAGAAAATAGCAGTTCAGCTCTGCTACAGCCCTTCGTGAAATGGTTTCTCTCCCTCCCCCTTGCACAGGATCACAGCTGACAAACTGAGCTTTTACATACTTTCAAAACAGCAGAGAGGATGAGGAGGAATGCTCCTTGAATGAAAATTATTGGGAATCCTTTTTGTTTAAACTGGCTTGCAAAATAGCAGAGAGGATTTTTCAAAGTTTCCTCTAATCGCTACTGTCTTTCCCTCCCTCCCTGCCCCTCTTTTAAGCCCACCCCTGCATCATCAACCAATCACAATGCAGCTCTGCTGTAACCCTTAGTGGAATGGTAGTTTACACTGCCAATAAAGCGCTACATTGCAAATATACCGGCAAAAGTAGCGACATCCCTTGCCACGCTATATTTGGGTGTTTTACCTTCCCCCCTTCTGAATGAGGCGATGCTGTGCTGCGATCCATGGGAACTATGAGCTATCTTAATGGTATATTTAGAGGAGTATTTGCCCGTGTAAACGACCCCAAAGTCAACTTGACTGGCAATTAACAACAAAACTAAAGAGAGCAGTTTTCCTATGCCCCCTTTCTAAACTTGTTAGAAGATTAGAATGAGCAACGCATACATTAATGTTTAAATTTTGCATCATTCAATCTGTTTACAAGCTACCATGCTGTAGTCCAGTTGTAGGACTTTATCAGACCACCTCCCCTAACCCCCGTACTTATGCCAGCATAACCTTGCCGTTTTTATGCCAGCAAAAAAACTCCCCATGCCACACTTACCCACTTTCCTGGCAAAAGGCTTCCTAGCCACTAACGGTGAGTGACCAGAGCTCCGTTCACTTCCTGGTTTAAGATCTCACCTAATCTCGTGAGAAGACGCTTGTGTGGGAAATTAAAACAAACAAAATAAACACAAAAAAAGTTTTTTAAAGCACATAAACATACTAAAAAAAATCCCAAGTAAACTGAGGAGGGTCATAAGAAGTGTCTCACCTACCTATATGTTGCAATCTCACTGGAAGTGTTCTGGCCAGACCGGCCATTGACACTGCATTCATGTGAGTACAATGGTGTGAGGTTTCATATGCTGGCAATGCTGACACCAAATCGCAATGGGGATCTATTGACAACTTGAGCTGTCAATAAAATATGACAGGTTTTGGCCAGTACATAAATGTGAAAGAGCAATGTTGTGTGGTATGTGCACCCTTTCACATTTATGTGGCATTGTTATGATGCCTTATTTGATGTGTCTGATAGTCTAAAAAGTAATTTTTCCAAGCTCTGTTTACAACAAACTTAAAAACAGCATTACAAGTTATACGCGTCTGTGTCCATCTGCCCCTTCCTCTCTCCTTCCTTCCTTCTACCCTCCCTCCCTCCAGGCTTATAGGCAACACAATCCAATACATGTTTTTTCAGCCATTAGCCTCCCTGAGCTGGCTGCAGGTTTTACTCTCATGAAACTAGGCACAGGATTGCAGCCTTCCCTCTGCAGCCACCTGTCTTATCAACCCAATGTACAAGGCACTCAAGCATGATGACCAAGGCTATCTGAAGTGGAGGCAGAGGAATTCTCTCCTACTGGGATAATTCCTTCAGAGATAATCTGAAGCCATTGTGTATCTGCTGTTTGACTTGTTATGTAATTTATTTATTTTTGTGAGTTGTAATTGGTGTGTGTCTTGGTAATGTTGGCAGAGGCCATTCTTGAAAACCAAAGAATATAGGAACTTGCAGCTTTTTTTTTTAACTTCACAGAATGGGGAGGGGTACCCAAGTGAAGCCAGCCTCAAGCAATCTTCCTAAATACCAGAGAAGGGGCAAGCAAAGAATCAGCTCAAAGCTGAACAGTAGGAGCTTTATTATCTGTTTATTTTTTTAAAAAAAGTTTGAAGATATGAAACATAATCTAACAGAAGAGGCTTTGCTTACCTGTAGAGTGGAAGCATTTCTCTTTGCAAGCTGCGGGTCCCAATATTAACCTGACAAAATGAATCCTGGCAGCACACAAAGCAAGGGGGCCATCCAATTCTTGAAATAATTAAGCCCCTCCCCAGCCCCTCCTCACACATGACTTCACTTGGAGAATGCAGCTGTCTTGGTTTTCAGTTTTATTTTTGTTTTGTTCTGCATTTGGGTTCCTTTGGCCTTACTTGGGTGGCGGAGATCACTGGTTGCTTTTTGGAAAGAACAAATAGACTATGGACTATTGGCTAAGAGGCAAAGCCGGTCTTCTCCAGCACGGTATCCTCCAGATGCACTGAACTACAACTCCCATTCTGGTTTAGAAATTATGGGAGTTATAGTCAACTAACTGGTGTTTTACTGACTAATAAAAACATATTTTGTCAGGACTTGTTGTTCGTTGCATGCCATCAAGTAGTTTCTGGTCCCGTCTATATGGGGGGGGGGGAATACAATCTCTGAAGAAGCAGCCATTCACAGTGCTGTAACCTGTCTTTACAGTCAAAAGAGTCCCCCTAAACTTTGCATGTCCCCTAGCCAAAATGGTGGCCGTGAGTGATTTACTTATGCTTTTAAATCTGCTGCCACCAATTTTTTTTAAAAAAACAGTTTACCATAGTGTGCACGTGCAATATTTCATATTTACAAAAAGTGGGGAAAGAGAGTAAAAGATTATTGTTTTATCAACTTACTAGACTCTCGCTTAGCTGAAAATCCAACATGGCAACAGCAGGCCTTTCCCCTATTTGATAGCCCTGCCCTCATGCTTGTCCAGCTAATCAGATTACACTGCCTGGTTGGAGCAACGCGAATGTGACTGTCTTAATGATTGCACATTTGCATGCCCTACAGAGCTTTTTAAAAACTCTGGGAGATGCCTCAAAGGCTTCCCAGATGGAGTTTATGGTAAATTTGGCTTTCCCCCTTCTGAATGAGATACATCAATGCAATTGTCCATTGGAACAGATTACCTTCCATTTGATTTCCATTTGGATTATTTTCACCATTTGGACAGGCCCAGATTTATGGCGACCCTAAGGTGAATCTATCACTGGATTTTCTAGGCAAGTCTTTTCCAGAGGAACTTTACCGTTGAATTTTTCTGAGGCTAAGAGAGTATGACTCTCCCAGTGGGTTTCCATGGCTAAGTGGGGTTTCAAACCTTGGTGTCCTACATCCCCAAAACAGCATTCAAGCCACTACACCACACTGGCTGTTGTTTCAGGGAGTCTTTGTATTGCTTTTTTGGAGTGCCCCTCTTATGCTGACCCGTGGCGAGTTCACCGTAGAGCGATTAAAGCTTTAGCTGGTAAAGAATGGGATTCAGCTCTAACTAGTCATACTGTTCCTGTGTGTGCCTGCTTACAACAGGCAAGGTAAACAGGTGAATTCCATACTGAGTGTTCCTGGACAGAAAAGCAGAGAAAAGTAGCCTTACCAGCTACCTCCAAGCATGTAAAACTCCTTTTTTAAAAATGGTGTAGGAACCTATCTCTATTCTTTCCATATTATTTCTGCTTCTGGTACCATGTTTTCTGTTAAAGAAGTAAAGCTCAAGAAGGCATCTACTTAGTTAACTGAGTTATACCTGTACTATCAAATCCAGCATAGATGCCAGTGGGAAACAGCACAGAAAGTCCTAACACAGTTGCATTTAATGTCAGGAGTGGGAAGACTTTATCGGATGATCCTCTTTAAACTTTATTGGATGATCCCTTCCATTTTTATGCTGGCAAAAGAATGCCCCACCCCTTGCATTCCCTCCTGGCAGAAGGCTTCCCTGGCAATGATGAGGAAGTGAATGAAGCCCCACTCACCTCCTCCTTTGAAATCCTGTGAGACTTCATTGCGTGGGAAATTCAAAAATTAAATTCAAAAATCAAACACAAAAAGTTACAAAAGGCACATACACACACTTTAATACTTCCAAGTAAACCAGGGAATGTTTTAAAATGTGTGTCATTTACTTGGATGTCACAATCTCACCCAGAAGTGTTAGCCCTGGACTGGCCATTGATGCTGCATTCACGTGAGTTAAATGGCCACACTGACAACGACAGCAAAAAAGCACCACAGGGGATCGATTGATGGCTTAAGCCGTCATTAAAAAAGTACTGGATTTTGACAAGACATAAACATGAAAGGGTGAAGTTGTCTGATCTGCGCACCCTTTTGCATTTATGTGGCATCATTATGATGTCGTATTTAGTGCATCTGATAAGTCCAGAATTTCCCAGCATTGAGACACACAGCTGAATGTACATTGAAGGGGAAGGCCAGAAGGGTTGCTGCCCCAGATACTAAGAGGATCAAACTGTGCCATTTGCCTGTGGACTGTGACAGGCATACTGAGATGTCTGGAACTCAAGACTGATAGTTAATTTTGTGTGTGTGAACACATGTGTGTGTGTGTTGCAAATATTTTTTTTAGTGAAATACAAAAAAGAAAAAAGAATTATTATTTTTTGAAACAACAAAAATAGCACAATTAATTAATTTAAATTGGGCTTTCTTAATAAAAATCTTAGAAGAAATGAAATTTGGGAGGAAATTTATAAATTAGGTCAGAGGATTTTACTCCTTTCAAAAACCTGGAATAATTGTAAATGCCACGTTGACAGAATATTCTGCCCGCCTTCCCAACTCTTATTTACAGTAGGATTCCAGTATCCACTGATTAATTTATCCACTGATTCAATTATACACAGAACACAAAACAGCACACCTACCACAGAGTCTTCCTAGAAAATGTGTCCTCTCTAGCCATTTTCTAGGTCATCCAAGGCAACTCTATGGTACTTTAAACCAGAAGTCCAATTATTTCCAATGGTGTTCACTATTATCCATGGTTTTCGGTATCCACGTCCCACCCAGAACCAATCCCCAGTGGATATGGGGGTCTTAGTGTATTTTAGTATTAGAAATTCTTAATTGGGATATAAGAGCAGAAAGTAAGATTAAAGGGGTAAAAGTGAGAAAAACAGAAATAAAGTTATAGGTTTTTGTTGATGATCTGGTAATAATATTAGAGGATCCATTAATGGGCATTGAACCTTTATTGGTGAAATTGAAAGATTTTGGGAGAGTTGTAGGATTTAATGTCAATACAGAGAAAAAGAAAATATTAATAAAAATATGAATGGTGTGGAAAAAGAAGAATTAAGAAAAATGTCAGGATTTGAAATAGTAAAGGAAGTGAAATATTTAGGGATAACTATAACAACCAAAATCCAGCAATTGTTTGAGAAGAACTATATCAAGACTTGGGCAAATATAAAGAAGGAGCTAAGTAGAAAACTGACAGCTAATTAAAAATCTTATATATCATCTTGCTTTAACCTTATTGTAAGTCATCACAGGTCAGGAAAGTGGTGAGATAAGAAATGAATAAATTAATCTCTGTCCTTAAGCAGTGGAGAATGGTGAAGTAGGTCAAGGCAGAACTGGCAGGGGCTGCCCACCATCCTATAAGGTCTTCCATCTCAGGCAGTTGCCTCAACTTGTCTAATACTAGAGCTGGCACCTCTGGAGGTTCTAGTGCTGCAGAGAGTTAACCTGGCAGTAATTCATAGAATCATAGAATCACAGAATTGAAGAGTTGGAAGAGACCACGAGGGCCATCCAGTCCAACCCCCTGCCATGCAGGAAATCACTATCAAAGCATCCCCGACAGATGGCCATCCAGCCTCTGTTTAAAGACCTCCAAGGAAGGAGACCCCACCACACTCCGAGGGAGTGTGTTCCACTGCTGAACAGCTCTGACTGTCAAAAAGTTCCTCCTAATGTTGGGGTGGAATCTCTGTTCCTGGAGCTTGCATCCATTGCTCCGTGTTCCACTCTCTGGAGCAGCAGAAAACAAGCCTGCTCCATCCTCAACGTGACACCCCTTCAAATACTTAAACAGGGCTATCATATCGCCTCTTAACCGTCTTTTTTCCAGGCTAAACATACCCAGCTCCCTAAGTCTCTCCTCATAAGGCATCGTTTCCAGACCTTTCACCATTTTAGTTGCCCTTCTCTGGACATGCTCCAATTTGTCAATATCCTTTTTGAATTGTGGTGCCCAGAACTGGACACAGTATTCTAGGTGAGGTCTGACCAAGGCAGAATAGAGCGGCACTATTACTTCCCTTGATCTGGACACTACACTTCTATTGATGCAGCCCAAAATCGCATTGACCTTTTTAGCTGCCGCATCACACTGTTGACTCATGTTCAACTTGTGGTCTACCAGGACTTCTAGATCCCTTTTGCACGTAGTCTCATTCAGCCAGGTCTCCCCCATCCTATATCTATGCATTTCATTTTTTTGCCCTAAGTGCAGTACCTTACATTTCTCCCTATTGAATTTCATTTTGTTAGCTTTGGCCCAGCTCTCCAGTTTATCCAGGTCATTTTGAATTTTGATCCTGTCCTCTAGGGTATTAGCTACTCCTCCTAATTTGGTGTCATCTGCAAATTTGGTAAGTATGCCCCTAACTCCCTCATCCAAGTCATTGATAAAGATGTTGAATAGCACTGGGCCCAGGACAGAACCCTGTGGCATCCCACTGGTCACATCTTTCCAAGATGAAGAGGAGCCATTGCTGAGCACCCTTTGGGTTTGGCCGGTCAACCAATTACAAATCCATTGAACAGTTAACTTGTCTAGCCCACATTTTACAAGCTTGTTTGCAAGAATGTCATGGGGAACTTTGTCAAAGGCCTTACTGAAATCAAGGTATGCAATATCCACAGTGTTCCCTTCACCTACCAAGCTGGTAATTTTATATAAAAAAAAAGAGATCAGATTAGTCTGGCATGACTTGTTACTCTGAAACCCATGTTGACTTTTTGTGATTATGGCATTGCCTTCTAAATGTCCACAGACTCTCTGTTTAATGATCTGCTCTAGAATCTTCCCTGGTATTGATGTCAGACTAACTGGACGATAATTATTGGGATCTTCTTTTTTCCCCTTTTTGAAGATGGGGACAACGTTTGCCCTCCTCCAGTCTGCTGGGACTTCTCCTGTTCTCCAGGAGTTTTCAAAGATTATTGCCAATGGCTCTGAGATTATATTTGCCAGCTCTTTTAATACTCTTCGAGATTATATTTGCCAGCTCTTTTAATACTCTTAGGATTCTGTGGTGTTTTCTAAGCTTCTTTCAATAGCTGTGAAAGTCTTCTTTCACCAAAACAAGGGGAGAGCGAAATCTGTAAAGATAAGCAATTTTATGTCATTCTCAGCCTTGGATTCCAAAGCTCTGAATTTAATTTCAGGCTCTGCTGAGAGTCTTTGGCAGCCACTTTCATCCATACAAACCCACTTCCTCCTTAATGTATTAAGTGGGCAAAGAACAGACCTGAAGAGAATGAGCCATCCAAGCAGTCTTCCCCTTGATAGCTGAGACTTGCAAGTTTGTCTTCTGCAAAGAAGGGGGTAATCCAAAACTTTCCTGGCTGCAATTAAGTAAATCTTGTGTCCTGAAGCCGTGAGATAATATCAGCATAGAAATGTTCTTTTAAAAATTTCCTTTTCCCTTTGTGTGTGCAATCCCCATGGTGTAATATTCTCATTTGCTAAATCCAAGGCCTGCTAAAAATAATTAACACAGGTGTGAGTCACTGGGATCCCCCAGCTTTCATGAACTCCGCCTGGAATTTTAAATGCCTAAGAAAGATTCCAACATGTGTATTTTATTTGATCAGGCTGAGCAAACCCTGGAGTTTGTACACAACCTTAGTATTTGTCGGGAAAGAAAAGTTTAGTGAATAATAAATGCATCACTATTTAAATGATCCCCCAACAAATATATCACTAAATTAAAGTAATCCATCAGTTAATAGACGTATTGACAATCAAGGCATCTTTAAAGAAATAGTTGTGGGGTTGTCTAAATGGTGAAAATACTCTTAGGAGGATACAAGAAGACGATCAGTCTAAATGGCATCCCACATCATTTTGATGTATTGGGAAGGAGGGAGGGCAAATCCATAATTTCCCGAAGTGTTTTTTTTTTTTTAAGAGTGGGGGCAATGCATATTCATTCTCATTGGGACAAGAGATTTGATTTAATTCACTTTCCCTATATAAGCAGAAGTTGAAAGCTCATTGGTCAGATGTACATGAGGGGATGGAGCTTGCTAACAAGGCAAGTGTCCGGAGCTGCCACGTTGGATTGTCACCTTAGTGAGTGAGCTCTAAGGCAATAAAATTGTGGGGTTTTTGTTTCCTTTTTTGTTAAAGTGAAAGATCACTCTTTTGCACCTTGGATATTTTTTTTAAAAAAAATACTGTCTGGAGGAGCAAATTGAGGTAAGTAAAATGTGAGTAATTCACTCGCAGCCGCCATCTTGATTCACAGGCATGCCTGTTTGCATAGCAAACATGGATAGCTTCACATCCCTTTGACCTGCCAAAAAACCATTAAGACAAGTAGCAGTTGCTGTGAATTGCCATTACTGTGGAACAATCCACATTTTTTTTGCCTTGTATAGACAACCCATCCATGACCACATGGGCAACCCACTCATGGCTTTTGAACACCCAGTGGAGACAAATCATAGAATCATAGAATTGCAGAGTTGGAAGAGACCACGAGGGCCATCCAGTCCAACCCCCTGCCACGCAGGAAATCTTGATCAAACATCCCCGACAGATGGCAATCCAGCCTCTGTTTAAAGACCTCCAAGGAAGGAGACCCCACCACGCTCCGAGGGAGTGTGTTCCACTGCCGAACAGCTCTTACTGTCAAAAAGTTCTTCCTCATGTTGAGGTAGAATCTCTGTTCCTGGAGCTTGCACCCATTGCTCCGTGTTCCAGTCTCTGGAGCAACAGAAAACAAGCCTGCTCCATCCTCAGCGTGACATCCCTTCAAATACTTAAACAGGGCTATCATATCGCCTCTTAACCGTCTTTTTTCCGGGCTAAACATACCCAGCTCCCTAAGTCTCTCCTCATAAGGCATCGTTTCCAGACCTTTCACCATTTTAGTTGCCCTTCTCTGGACACGCTCCAATTTGTCAATATCCTTTTTGAATTGTGGTGCCCAGAACTGGACACAGTATTCTAACTGAGGTCTGACCAAGGCAGAATAGAGTGGCACTATTACTTCCCTTGATCTAGACACTATACTTCTATTGATACAGCCCAAAATCGCATTGGCCTTTTTAGCTGCCGCATCACACTGTTGGCTCATGTTCAACTTGTGGTCTACTAGGACTCCTAGATCCCTTTCGCACGTAGTCTCATCCAGCCAGGTCTCTCCCATCCTATATTTATGCATTGCATTTTTCCGTCCTAAATGCAGTACTTTACATTTCTCCGTATTGAATTTCATTTTGTTAGCTTTGGCCCAGCTCTCCAGTCTATCCAGGTCATTCTGAATTTTGATCCTGTCCTCTAGGGTATTAGCTACTACTCCTAATTTGGTGTCATCTGAAAATTTGATAAGTATGCCCCTAATCCCCTCATCCAAGTCATTGATAAAGATGTTGAATAGCACTGGGCTGAGGACAGAACCCTGTGGCACCCCACTGGTCACATCTTTCCAAGATGAAGAGGAGCCACTGCTGAGCACCCTTTGGGTTCGGCCGGTCAACCAATTACAAATCCATTGAACAGTTAACTTGTCTAGCCCACATTTTACAAGCTTGTTTGCAAGAATGTCATGGGGAACCTTGTCAAAGGCCTTACTGAAATCAAGGTATGCGATGTCCACAGCATTCCCTTCATCTACCAAGCTGGTAACTTTATCAAAAAAAGAGATCAGATTAGTCTGGCATGACTTGTTTCTCTGAAACCCATGTTGACTTTTTGTGATTATGGCATTGCCTTCTAAATGTTCACAGACTCTCTGTGCACATTTAATCAGTCAACTGTGTGTTTCTTACCCCTGTTTTAATGCCTTCTTCAAGTTACTGCAAACCAAAAATATGAGCAATTGCCAAATATATGTCTTTTGCAGCCTAAGGAGATTATCAGACACCCTTAATATGGTATTCCAGGAATGCCAGGAGATTGCTGGGAGATTGCCAAAGGGCTAACTTTTCAGACAACATAATCCTTGTCTCTTGCTGCTTCTGTTCCATCCACTTTCCTTTTTTTTGATGGCTTAAGCCATCAATAGATCGCCCATTCCATTTCTGTAACAGAACCACGGGTGATCGAAAAGGTGCCCGCTATGCTGGCACGATGTCAGCATCACAGGGAACAAATCCGGGTGCAATCGAACAAAACCTGCCAAACAAATCCGGGTGCAATCAGGACATCCAGGTAAGTGATACCTCCCCCTCAAAAAAATTACTTGTATTTTTAAACTGGTTTTTTTGTGTGCTTGCTGTCACTTTTCGATCTTTATTTTCCTTTTTATTTTTGAATTTCCCACACATTTGTTCTCTCACGAGAATGGCCAGGAGCTCAAAACAGGAAGTGAATGGGGCTCTGCTCGAGCTTCATTCACTCCTGGCTGCCAAGGGGAGGGCGCAGTTGTGCGAACAAGGTAAGTGCAAAACGGGGGGGGGGGGATCATGCCGGGACGGGGTGGTGGTGAAATATACTATAGCGAGATGGGGACAATTTTTTGGTCCCTGTCTGATAATCTCCTTAGAACAGTTGTGTGATCTAAGCAATATTTCTCAGCTTTGGGAAGAGTTTTAGAGATTTTTCTTCTTTTTATTTCAATTATTTTCAGTTGGTGGGAAAGATAATAAAAATTGCTAGGGTACTGGTGTGTGCCAATGTACAGTATTTATAGCCCTGTATTTACTTCCTCCACCACATGACCACTTTTATTCTGAATGTCAGGATTGTCTATAGTGGAGAAGCTTCTTTTCACAAGCCTTCTGAATGGGAGAACTGGACATATAGTACCATAACCATTTTCTTTAAAAGTTCCCTGTCAATGATTAAAGAATACAAAGATGTTTTATTAAATAGAGCATCACTGATACTTTCAAATATTAACAATTAGGCCAGCTAATTGGCATTTTGCAGCTGCGACTTGTCCTAATGGGTTTTTTGCCCCCCAAAGCTTTGCATGCCCACGGTGACCACGAGTGAATTACTCTTGTTTCTGCTGCCACCTAACTTTTTTTAAAAAGCTATTTGCACTGTGCTCTGGAGTGATATTTTGCATTTGCAATAAAAAGGTAAAGAAACAACATCCCATTTTTGCACCTTAGCACTTGCTTGCTAAGGCGAAAAATTAACATGGCGATGCTGGGCACTTGCTCTGTTAGGAAGCCCCACCTCCACACTCATCTGGCCAATCAGCTTTGTGCTTTCTCTCCTACAGGAAAGTGAATCAAAGTGACTCCTCAGGTGTGCTGCCCTTGCACAGTTGGTCAGCAAGAAAAATTGCTCTCTACTCTCCCACAAGCTGCTGTCCCCTGCAGAGTGTGACTTCATCCAAGACAGGTTCAAATCTGGACTAAAACTTTGTGCTCAGCTGTAATTCTATTTTTCATAGAAAAGGCCCCATGTTCAATTTCTGGCATCTCTAGGTATTTCTGGGCCTTTTGCATGCCATGCGTGCTCTACCACTAAGCTAGAGTCCTTACTATGCATTTTCAATAACTCTTTGCAACATACCCTCAAACTTGGGGGTTGTCTAGACAGTCAAAATACCCCTAATTGAATTCATGGAGAATACCTGTTGTCCCAATGAGCCGCACAGGAAATTCACCATATTGGGAAGAAGGGGGGCAAAAAACACCATAAACTGCACCCTAAGAGACTTCATGGTTTTCCGTGAAGTTTTTCATAAACTGGGGGGAGAAGCATATCTCCAGTCGTTTGGACGACTGATTTGCAGCACTTCACGTTCTGGGCCAGAAGGAAATTAACAGCTGATTGGACCATTGGGTAAGCAGGGGCAAGCTTTACTCCAGATAAGTTCAGAAGTACCATTTTGGCTTTCTAGACCAGTGAGGGAGTGAGGAGTAAAAATAATTTTACAGGCAGAAGGTCTCCTTTCCGCCCTTTTAAACACTAGTAAAGTTTAAATAAGTTTAAAAAATCATCATTGATGATAACATTGGTGGGAATAATAGCCCCCTGTTCTTGCGGCTGCAATCTTGATTTGTGGGAAGGTGCATTCATGTGAACATGAACATGCATCTCTGCCGGGATACCATTTAAAGAAAAAAAATGTCTAGACAAAAGGGAACTACTACAAAGGTGAGTTAATGCATGTCCCCAAAGACTTTTTCCTCCTGTCTAGATGTGCCCTTGGTATGGCAGGGACAGTTCCCATTAATCCTGTGTTGTTCCACTTTTTCAGCTGATTTTAACATTTTCCATTTTTTCTTTCCTCTTCCCACTTTCTTCTCTTTGTCCTCAGATTACTTCAATTGCTGCTGATTGAGTTCAAAGTACAAAAGTTGTTGGGGTGTAGAAAGATGCGCTGTGTCCATCATGACCACCTGCAGAGTTGTTCCACGTCGATAGGACGCCAAGGAGGCTTCTGGAGAGACTTCTGCAAAAGACTTCAGCCTGAGAAGGAAAAATTCCTTCACCCCAGCACACTACCTTGAGCTCTAGCTTGCCAAATAAAGACAGCAACAAGGCCAGCCTTCACTCAACTTGAGAGCTTTAATCTTTGTTTGCAGTATATTTACAATATATATACAGAGTATAGGACAGCCGTCTCTAATACTCCTAAATCTCTCTCAAACCAACAAACTGCTTCGCCAACCACCATCCACAACAAACCCACACTGGAGATAATTCCCATCTCCTTTTTATAGGCAGTTAAACAATGCCTGTTACATCAGGCATCTCAGGTGTGCATACTCTCAAGTGCTAACTCACACACACATCTGCCACTGGAGCTTAACTACTTTCATTACTAAGCTTATAGCTCCATCTTGTGGTCACATCCATGTCATTTCCTGACAAAAGTAGTTTGTGCTCAGCTAAGGATGTTATCAGGCACATCAAATACGGTGTCATAATGATGCCACATAAATATGAAATGGTGCACATACCAGACGACATCGCCCTTTCATGTTTATGCCTTGTCAAAAAACCATCCTATTTTATTGATGACTTAAGCTGTCAATAGATCTCCCCTAGTGCTTTTGTGCTGGCATTGCTGGCATTTGAATCTGCGTGCCATTGTAATGGTGTGAATGCAGTGTCAATGGCCGGTCCAGCCAGAACACTTGCGGGTGAGATCACAACATCCAGGTAGTGATGCACTTTTTATTATCCTCCCCAGTTTACTTGTAAGTTTTTAAGTGTGTTTTTGTGCTTTTTTAAACTTTTGGACTATTATTTTTGTTTTTGTTTTTTGAATTTCCTGTGCTATGTATTCTTGCGAGAATATGCGGGATTTCAAAGAAGGAAGTGAACAGAGCTCTGTTCACTCCTCCTTCATTGCTGGGGAAGCCTTTTGCTGGGATAGAAGGTAAGTTATGCTGGCAAAAGAACAGGGTTTGGGAGGGGGTCTGATAAAGTCCTAAGCAGTAATGGACTGGATGAGGAAAAACAAATTGAGACTGAATCCAGCCAAAATGGAGGTACTAACAGTTACGGGCCCAAAACCAGGTCCTGGATAGAACTACACTCTCCTCCAAGGACTGTGTTTGCAGTCTGGGGGTGCTCCTGGACTCGTTGCACCAGATGTCTAATCAAGTAAATGAGATGGTCAGGAGTACCTGTTATCAACTTCAGCTGATATGGCAACTGCACCCCTTCCTGGAAACCAGGGACCTCGAAACTGTGGTACATGCACTGGTAACCTCCCGTCTTGATTTCTGTAATGTGCTCTATGTGGAGCTACCCTTGTGCTTGACTTGGAAACTTCAACTAGTTCAGAACATGGCAGCCAGGTTGATTTCTGGTGTTTCCAGAAGAGAGCACATAACATTCGTGCTAAAAGCTCTCCACTGGCTGCCTATTAGTTTCAGGGCACAGTACAAGGTGTTGGTTATGACCTTTAAAGCCCTACATGGCTTGGGTCCAACTTACCTCCGGGACCGCCTCCTCCCGTATGACCCTCCCTGCGCACTTCGGTCCTCTGGGAGGAACTTGTTACAACCTATGAAAACAAGGCTGTTGGTGACCTCCCAGAGGGCCTTCTCTGCTGGGCCATTCCCAGATTATGGAATGGCCTGCCGGATGAGATCCGTCTTATTACCACCTTAGACAGTTTTTAAAAAGCTGTCAAGATGGATCTTTTCCAGCAGGCCTTTCCTGAATAACTATCCCGGCCCAAGACTTGGCTGTCCTTTCCCTCTGAGTTGCAATTGGATTTTTTAAAATTATTGTATGTTTTATTTTTTTTCTAATTTAATATATTTTTAATTATTGCATGTTTTTAATCCTTTATAATTTAATATTATTTTAAGTGGTGGGTGGGCTAGGGTACTGTAATTATGGAGTTTTTATATTGTAAGCCACCCCGATTACATTGCAGAGGGGCGGGATAGAAATAAAATTTTATTTATTTATTTATTTATTTATTTATTTTTATTATTATTAACTCAGCATGGGAGAGAGGAGAGGAGAGACAGAATCTTGCACTTCCCAATAGGCTCAGACAAAAACAAATTCCTGAAGCCTCTCCTAGCTCGGGTATTCTTATTCGTTAATAACGTTTGCCATCTTGACCACACTCTGATTTTATTTGGCCACATGTGTTCTGGTTTTCATCTATGAAATGTTGGCAGGTATGCTACAAGTGACTAAGTGGCAGGTCTGTTGCATAGTTTTGTGGCTTTCACTCCAGCTATTATGAACCATCATTGAACCAAAGAGGAGGCATTCATGAAGCTATCCATCCATGGACAATTTCTTGAATGAACTTTTCTATATCCCCTGTTTTTAAGCTGTTCTTACTTTCTGCTTTGTGATGGGAGGACCTTCTGGTTTGGCAGTATTGGAGGCAGCATGACTCTGGATATCAGTTGTTGGGAAATCTGAATAGATGGGTATTCTTGCATTCATGGTTGGATTCTGTAGACAACTGGTTGGCCACTAAGTGAACAGAAAGGTAGACTAGATAGATCTCTTTGCTCTGATCCAGCATGGCTCCTTTATGTCAGCCTATGCCTTATGTAACTGATGCTTGGGTCCTGCAGAGGAGAATGGCTAAGATGTGGAGGAGAAGAGAGAAAATGGTCCATAAAATTTCCATTACTCTGAAAAACAGAAACATCTGCTAAAGAGTGTAAAGTGACACTACAGAATGGTGTTTACCAGCTAGGCACTGGCGTCAGATCCATTCGGAACCCAGGCAAAAAGAACTGGCTCTCCTAGCCATGGAATTACTGTCTCAAGTGTTTCCGTATGCATATCTGCCCCAGGGTTTTCTCAGGGTGGCGAATTCAGCTCTGAGTAACAGCTTGGGTTTCTCACGTATGAGGGACACGTTCTTTTTCATCTGGCTGAGAAACATCATGCAAGGCTGCGGCTGACATGAGGAGCTGTTTCTAATAATGAGTGTTATGCAAAGTCGAGTCTGCAGCACTCATTTTGCATGCTGAGTTAAAAAGTGATCTGGGAAAGCGAAGAACTGTAAGCTGAGTTTTGTCAAGGGTGGGATGAAGTCATGGCAGGGGGTTCCAGAAACTTCTCTGGAGCCGATCAGAATACACTCTGGCCATGCTCGAGCCTTTCCCAAGAGCTACCTACTAGACAAGGGGTGTTGTTTTCCAAAGTTCTTCTCACATTAATTTGGAAATTATCCAAGGAAATTGGGGGAATTCAGATAATTTTTCCGAGTCTATCCACAAACTTGAAAAAATGCCCTCCCCTGCCCCACCACCTGTTTCTGCCATTTCCCCATCCTCCATATCTGTCCTAGCAGGTCTCTTTCATTACCTTGTAAGTGGCAGAAGAGTAATGACTTGTGCACAGAGGAGAGAAGACTCCCCTTCCAATATCTCTGTCATCCTAGGGGGGTGGTTAGGAGTGGGGTGGGATCACACAGCTTGACCAGCCTTGGATTATATTGTTCCCCAATGGCTGCTGCTGTGGGAGATGCCTCTTAAGTGTCAGATACTCTTTTCCATCCTATACTGCATTCAGTTCCATACTCAGCACAGGGAGAGGAAAAAGTACAGGTGTATCGACATTTCCAGCAATGCCTAAAGTTTCCTTAGAGGCAGCAGAGACTAGAAATGCTCTCCATTGGTTGACAGGATGATAATGTCACTGCACTATTCTTCCAAACATAGAATCATAGAATCATAGAATTGCAGAGTTGGAAGAGACCACGAGGGCCATCCAGTCCAACCCCCCTGCCACGCAGGAAATCTTGATCAAAGCATCCCCGACAGATGGCCATCCAGTCTCTGTTTAAAGACCTCCAAGGAAGGAGACCCCACCACGCTCCGAGGGAGTGAGTTCCACTGCCAAACAGCTCTTACTGTCAAAAAGTTCCTCCTAATGTTGAGGTGGAATCTCTGTTCCTGGAGCTTGCATCCATTGCTCTGTGTTCTTGTCTCTGGAGCAGCAGAAAACAAGCCTGCTCCATCCTCAGCGTGACATCCCTTCAAATACTTAAACAGGGCTATCATATCGCCTCTTAACTGTCTTTTTTCCAGGCTAAACATCCCCAGCTCCTCAAGTCTCTCCTCATAAGGCATTGTTTCCAGACCTTTCACCATTTTAGTTGCCCTTCTCTGGACACGCTCCAATTTGTCAATATCCTTTTTGAATTGTGGTGCCCAGAACTGGACACAATATTCTAACTGAGGTCTGACCAAGGCAGAATAGAGTGGCACTATTACTTCCCTTGATCTAGACACTATACTTCTATTGATACAGCCCAAAATCGCATTGGCCTTTTTATCTGCCACATCACATTGTTGACTCATGTTCAACTTGTGGTCTACTAGGACTCCTAGATCCCTTTTGCACGTAGTCTCGTTCAGCCAGGTCTCTCCCATCCTATATTTATGCATTTCATTTTTCCACCCTAAATGCAGTACTTTACATTTCTCCGTATTGAATTTCATTTTGTTAGCTTTGGCCCAGCTCTCCAGTCTATCCAGGTCATTCTGAATTTTGATCCTGTCCTCTAGGGTATTAGCTACTCCTCCCAATTTGGTGTCATCTGCAAATTTGATAAGTATGCCCCTAATTCCCTCATCTAAGTCATTGATAAAGATGTTGAATAGCACTGGGCTGAGGACAGAACCCTGTGGCACCCCACTGGTCACATCTTTCCAAGACGAAGAGGAGCCACTGCTGAGCACCCTTTGGGTTTGGCCGGTCAACCAATTACAAATCCATTGAACATCTTGGAATGTTTGCAGGTATTCTGTTAGGTAGGTAGTTTTCATTCCCTCCCCTTCTTTTAAAGAAAGAACTCTACTGTGTGGCCCCACAAATCAGATTCTTAACAAAAGCAAATGTTCCTTCATTTACTGTTGCTGATTATTGGATTTGACCTTGCCCATCACCTGTCTTTCCTGATCAATCTGCTACTTTCTTTTTGCAGGTAGGCATTTTAAACAATGTATAGGAGCAGACTGGATTAGCAATTGAATCATGCTTCAGTGCTGGTGACAAGACAGTGTCCTCCACTGGACTCACGGGCAGCATCGGGATGTTCCTATGCCCATGCACAGCTGTGTCCTGCTCCAAGATGGACAGCTACACAGCATTACAAGGAATATCTGGGTGGGGTGGGGGTGCTGCTGCAGACCCCACCCAGCATCTGCCACTGAGGCAATTCCTTTACTCTGCCTCATGATTGGAGCAGTGCCCCACAGTGCTACAATAAAAGGCTGACATTTTATGAACCCAGGTATTTTTGTTGTTGTTATTTGTCATCAAGACAACTTCAGCTTATGGCAACCTTACGAACAAGAGACCTCCAAAAGCCCCAGTTATCAATTGCCCTGCTCAGGTCTTGCAAATTCAGGGTTGTGCCTACTGCCTTCCACTTTATTAGCATTGTAGGCTGGAATTCACTATCACAGTTACAGAGGCATAACCTAGAATTATGTATCTGTAATTAATTCATATTCAGAGTTTTTACGTATTCACAATTGTGGCAGTATAGTCACAATCATAAAGGTCCCCAATACTGCTGAACCATTTATTTTATTCATTTATCTCCTGCCTTTCTCCCAATATGGGAATCATCAGCAGCTGTTGTGAACGAAGGGGGTCTGTTCTCCTGTCGATCAGGACTCAGCATACTGATCTCCCCCTCTAGTGATCTCCGATGTGACACTCAGAAACAGGACCACTGTTTCAATTCCTCCTCACACCAGAGATCACTCACAGGAGGGGGATGCTGAACCCCAACCAACAGGAGAAAAGACCTTTGTTGCTCACATTGCTGCCAAATAAAATAGGATTATGGTGGTAGCGCAGGGGGGGAAATTGGGAGATGCTCCTTAGTTAAGTAAGTAGCTGATTTAGGATTACATCCATTGTCTTTTCCAATGAGTCATGCCTTCTTGTGATATTTTCAAAGTTTCACAACCTCAGTTTAGTCATCTTGGCTTTTAGGGAGAATTCTGACCTGATTTGCTGTAGGGCCCATTCATTTGTCTTTTTAGGTGTCCATGATTTCTGCAGAACTCTCCTCGTAGATTGGTATTGCAATAGTTAATAATGTATGTTATGCAGAGGTCCATCTCAGAACAATGCTGGAACACTGAGAGAATGTGTCTTCTTCCGTTCACTGTGCTGACTGCCTGACAGTTGGGACATGAAGCTGCAGAGTAGCTGAGGAACACTGTAATCGCTGCCCATGCTGTTCTGACTCGACAACAATGATTAAGCCTTGTGGATCCCAGTGCTCAATCAAAAAATGCTTTGTTGTACATAAGCAGTCCAAGGTTGCTGCATACACTTAAAGGAGAGTGTTCTAAGGAGCCATGTAGCTATAGCTACAGCATCACAAACAGTGAGAATGGTTGGTTTGTTCATGTTAACTCTTTGATAACAGCCCTCTTTCATAAAAAGGAAGGCACATGTGTGTATCTTCTTTTGCAGAATCAGCAAATGCCAATCTACAATTTTATTAGATTTAGGTTTGCATCCAAATGTTGGCTTTAAAAACATTACATGCCTTTATTCAAGCTACACTGCAACATGATGCATCAGGGAGGCACCTGGTGAAAAGGGGTAAAACAGGGATGGTGCCTAGATCAGGTATGTGATATCTATATCTATAATTCTCTTGGGTATGTTGCCTTTTCCAGTGTGCTGATTGGCCACTTAGGAAACATACTCAACCACTCCCTCAGCCAATCACCACCCACATGCAAATCTATATATTCCAATGTCATACTGGGAATGGCTAAACAATGTGCTACACTGTTGGCTATAGTTACTAAGGCTGCAGGCCTTTCCAGTTCACCAATGTGTTAGGGCTGCACAGTCCTACTTATGATCTAAGTCTACACAGTAATATATCTATTCCCACTGCAACGGGACCCAGGTGGTCAACTGGCAGAGGGACCTCACTGCTGAGACATGACCCAAGCAGTGAAGTGGTGATGGCAGTGGGAAGCAGTCGCTGCTGCTGCAACAGGACCCAGGCAGTCAACTGGCAGTGGTGGCAGCAGGGCAACAGAGCGAGTCACCCCCAGCAATTTCAGGAAAAGTGTGGGATGCTGAGAAGGGGGAAGAGGAATTCAAATCCACTGGCCTACCTTACAGGGTTGGTGTGAGGTCTACCAGACATATTTTGGGGAATTTCTTAATGGTGTATGGTATGCTGGATCCAGCTAGCTTGGACAAATGTTAATTATGCCAGCAGAATACAGCAGGCTAGTGCTGTACGTCTGTGGCTATAAAACAGGAATAAATACAGGTTGACCCCTGTATCCACAGGACTAGTATCCGCAGCTTCACTTGTCCACATCTAAAACAAATGTCCTCTCTAGGCATCCTCTAGATCTTCCAGCACAATTCTATGGTATGCTTCTGCCAGAAATTGGGTTGGAAGTAAATCATTCCAATAGGGTTTGCTATTATCCACAGTTTCACATATCCATAGCAAGTCTGGGGATGTTTCCCCCATGGATGCAGGAGGAGGGTGACCTGTACTCTGTATGATTGTAGTATGGTAAAGAAAAACCAATGTTTATTGTTTCAGGAAATCTATCAAAGATATGCAAAGTCCCTAGACTTGGTTACACAGGACCCTAGAGCTGGCTTCCATGTGTGGTAGCCTGCTCAGGTAGCCATTAAGGAGGCTCTATGCCAGTAGTGTCCAACCCGTAGCCTTCCATGTGTTTCAGACTCCAACTCCCAGAAGCCTGAGCCAACTGGGCCAATAGTTAGGAATTCTGGAAGCTGTAGTCCAAAACACCTGGAGGGCCACAGGTTGGACACCATTGCCTATGCCCTGCCTTTATCTCACTTTGAGAAGAAAAAACAGGAAGTGACATCAGAGAAAGAAGGTAGTAAATTATCTATCTGCCCATTCCTCTCCCATCTCCATTGGTTCTGGTTATTTACTACAGAGTTGGTGACTATGTGACGAATGTTGCTGTCCTTGAGCAAGCAGGGATCACCAGTATTGAGGCCATGATATTGAGAACGCAGCTGCGCTGGGCAGGGCACGTTTCTAGGATGGAGGACCATCGCCTCCCCAAAATACTACTCTACGGTGAACTCGCCATGGGTCAGCGTAAGAGGGGCGCTCCAAAAAAGCGATACAAAGACTCCCTGAAACAACATCTCAGGCTTGGCCAAATTGATCACCAACAGTGGTCCGCCCTGGCCTCACATCGGGAGGCATGGAGACGCACTATCCACAATGCTGCAGCCTTATTTGAGAACTCACGCCGAACAAGTCTTGAAGAGAAACGACAACGCAGAAAGAATCACAACCCAAAAACATCACCCAAGGAGACCTTCTGCTGTGCTTTTTGCAACCGGACTTGTTTATCTTGGATTGGCCTTTTTAGTCATCAGCGCGCTTGCAGAAAGCGCGGGACGAGTCCTTCCTGAATCTTCGTTTGCAAAGAAAAGCCAGAGAGAGGTGTGTTAATTTCCAGTGTGGTGAGTGTGTGGCCCTCAATATGTTGTTGGGTTGCAACTCCCATGAACTAACACCATTGTCTCTGCTGGCTAATGCTGATGAGAGTTGCAATCTAATATTAGGGTCAGTATATTTTAAAAAGCAAAAGTAGAGGATACATTTGCCAACTGACTACTTCAAAACACAAATGACTATGATGGCTCTTACTTTAAATACCTTATAAGCTCTGGGCAGTTGTAAGGGGATCTGCCACTCCTCAGCTCAGCCAGTTCAATGACAGACCTTCCTTGTGACTGGGCACCATCCTGGTATTGGCAGCCGGTCACCTTTCTCCTCTCCACCATCATCCTCCCTCACAGACCTTCCCCTCAGGACAGAGGAGGATGGCGACCTCAACAATGGTGGCAGCAGCCCCAACCCAGCTGGAAGCCATTGAGTCATTCGGTAATCGCCATGGGGCTGGCTGCTTTGTGGGTTACCCTCATTCTGATTTAACCTGGCATGTCTCTCTTCCTCCTCCTCAGAGCTCTACTACTGGATTTTCCACTTCCTCCAATCTGGACCTTGTAAGAAAACCCAGACATTTAAAAATCCACCCAGACATAAATTTTAGCTCTGAAAAAAAGTTGGTGTCCAGGAAATTGGAGGATGGGAATTTTAGCTCTGAAAAGGAGGAAATGTCCTGAAAAGGAGGACATATGACAATCCTAGCCAATACCATCTGGAAGGTCATGTGTTTGCCAGACCTATCTTGGAGGAAGGCTTTCTCTTGGATTGGAGGCAGAGTTGAGGGGAATTAGTGGATCAGAAGTTACCAGAAACTAGAAAAGTTTCCTATCAACAGTCCATGACTGGATAGCAATCCCAGCAGGCATATAAATCATCTGGGCATATTCTTCCCCACTATAGTCTTGTATTCCAGTCTAAATAATCACCATTGTTTTAAAATGTACACCCATGCTTATAAATTAACTCAGATAGTTTGCACACAGCTCTTTGTTAGCTTCAATCCCCCCTTCTTATGATACAGGTCCTCTTTTTTGGCAATGTCTATACAGCAGCCCAGTCTAGAACATTCTGCCAAGTAATGAAGAATGGCAAAAATCTCCTTCCTTTCTTTTTGCAACTCAGTCTTGAATACTTTCCAGAACCATGTCTTGGACCTGGCTTAGAATGTTGGCCTTCACCCTTGAAATGTGCCTTTGATCAAATAGCTTCCCTTTCTGTTCAAATCAGACATATCTTGTAGACATATTCTGGGAAAGGAACAGAGTAACTAAAAAAGCATCAGTTGCCTCTATTAAAATCTCTTCCTCTCTAAGAAATCTCTGTAATGCTCTATGATCCAATTTGCACAATACTTGAAAGCCCAATTCAACAGTAAGTCAGATAACAGTATGTGCATGAACACTGGGAAGTCAAGGGAACTCATTGGCTGAAATCCAATTGCTAGGATCACCTAGAGTCAAACCATTGAATCAATTGGATTTACCTATCTGTTGACTGACCCTTCCACACTTGATTGGATAGGGGTACTCCAGTTGGGACTAACAGGATTCCAGTCCTTGCTTATTGTGATATGTGAACCAGGAACACCGGCTTGTCCATCTTCAACAGACTAGCATAGCAAACCAAGAACAAACCATGATTTATGACTCTTGATTGTTAAGGGACAGTTTGCATATCTGTTGAACAAATTACAGAAAGTCACAATTTGTATTGTCACTCATAGTTTGCAGGAGGACCCAAGCAGGCACAACTAAACAGCAAGCTCCAGCACCCTGGCTTGTTGTGATGTCCAGATCCACCTCACATGTCCAAAAGGTGTCCACTGAAATGCCATGGAACTGAGCAAATGTCAAGTGAAAACCTCTTCAAAATTTTTAAGAATTATTTCAGGCTGATTGTCAAAGTTTTATTTTGGTCATATTTCCATATGTGCTTTATAATATTTAGTAAAGACCTGTGGTCTGGTGGGAGTCTTAGCTCTACCTTTGCCAAATCATGTATGGAATAGGGAAGTTTATTATATAAATTTGAAAATGACAGCTTGCTGTCACATCTCAGATTTTTCTTATTAAACTGTTGATCTGCCTTCCAAAAGAGAGAGTAGGGTGGGTGGGAGAGAAATGTTCCACAAGCCTAAAACTCTACTAGCATCTCAAAATACCCACAGTTTAAAAACTATGATAATTTCCTGGAAGAGTCCAAAGGGAAAGGTCTTATGCAGAACCCTTTTTTGCTTGTTCCTCCCCACTTCCAATATGATTCCATTGGCTCCCTTTTCCTTGGAAGAGGATCCATTACACACCCCAACAGGAGTGCTTGGATTGTGTATTTCCTGCATGGCAGAGTGGGGTTGGACTGGATGGCCCTCAGGGGTCTCTTCCAACTGTGTGATTCCATATGATTTTCTATCACATTTGAAATGAGTCTGTTTCGCAAACACTTGGTAATAAAATCCAGAGAAGATCTTAATCTCTCAGATGCTTGATCTACAAATAGTCCTTTTAAAAAACTGGCATGGACTTTGTGGACATCCCTCCCTCGCCCCCCCACCCCCCTGCTTCTTGCATGCGTCAGCTGAATTCTGGCAAGAGATAGCCCTATGTTCCCGAACATTTTGGAAAGAATCTCTGTTCCTTGTAAAGTGGTTAACATGTTTTATAAATGTCCCCCTCATTAAGCAGAAGACGACTGAACTATAATGATGAAGCAATGGCTCCTAAAGCATTGCCTGTAAATGGACAGATGGGGTGGAACAAAGAGAGATGCCTTTCAGGGGTGATGTCCACAGGGTAGTGAATCCATTCAGTACTTTAGTCAGAACTTTAAAGAATCTACCCAAGGTGCTAGGTCCATTTGGGGAGAGGCACCTGCATCTTAGATGGCTCCTTTAAAGTTCAGGCTAAGCCCCAGAGCTTCTCCCTGACATAGAAATCACCTGGGATTCCTGGTGGCACAGTGGTTAAATGCCAGTACTGCAAGTCACCATGTTGCAAGTTCTAGTCAAGAGGCCTCCAAAGTTCACTCAGCCTTCCATCCTTTTGTAGGTTGGTAAAATGAGTACCCACCTTGTGGGGGCAATTAGCTAATACACATTGGAAACTGCTTAATGCAGTGTAGATGTGTAAATTACTATTCCTTTACAATTTGTAAGCTGCTCTGAGAGCCTTTGTGGCTGAAGAGCAGGGTATAAATACCTAATTAAATTAAAAATTAAAATAAAAAAGCTACCACTGCTGGCTTTACCATATGGGACAAACTTGGTGGTGGATAGGAGGACCAGCTGCAAAGTTCTACAAGGGCTATGGATCACTTTTGGGGAGCCTGTGGCTAATCTGAGATCCATACCCTCCAACTGTTCCAATTTGGCAGGGACAGTACCAATTCATCCTCTCTCATCCCATTTTTTGGAGTTGCTTCTAAAATGTCCCACTTCTCTCTCCTGCTCCCACTTTCTCCATTCGTCCTCAGCTTACTTTAGTCACTGCAAACTGAATTCAAAGTGTAAAAGCAATTTGCACTCAGTTAACTGAGGAGGAAGGAGAAGAGAGGACAGACATTTGCCCTTCCCTTTAAGCTCAAGAAGAAGCAAACTGCTGCAGCCTCTCCGAGCTTGTGCATTCTTCCTCTTTAGTAACTCTTGCCATCTTAACTGCACTCCCATGTTGCTTGGCCACAGGTGCTCTGGTTTTCATCTGTGAAATATTGGGAGGTATGGAGATCTAGTCCATTAAACCAGGGGCTGAGGATATGTATCCTCCAAGATCCCGTGGACCTGTAACTCCTGACACCCTTTATCAGTGGTTACATTGGTGGGAGGTGATGTGAGTTGCAGTTCAACAAAAGCTGGAAGGCCACACATTGCCCACCCCACATCATGTTATTGATGAGCCAGTGTGGGGGGCTGGTTTTGAGTCCTGGATTAGGATTCCAGGAGACCATCCACAGAAACCTACTGGGTGACTTTATGCAAGTCACACTCTCTCAACTTTAAGAAGAAGGCAGTGACAAACCTTCTTTGAATCAACCTTGCCACAAAAACCCCATGATAGGGCTGACATTAAATTAAATCATAGTAATTGTCCCCCTGCTCTCATTCTCAAGTAATACACATTTGCTGCATATCATCCTCCTCCTCCTCCTCCTCCTCCTCCTCCTCCTCCTCCTCGTGATGCATGTCCGTCCTTTGATAGTTTTGAAGCAAACCCTGATAATTTTGAGGCATTACTTAATAATAAAAGGTATAGCCACGCCAACATTCATAATAAGAGTTTTCTTCATCACAGGTTATCATAATATACCCTCCAACATTTCACATTCACACATCTGGCCAAGCACTATAAGAATGCGGTCGAGATGGCAAACGTTATTAATGAAGAAGAGAAAAGCTAAGAGAGATTGCAGCAGTTTGCTTCTGTCTGAGGGCTCATCTACATGGGCCAAATACCCCAGCTTGCTGCCATCTTAGAGCCCTGCAGTCCAAGGATGTTATCAGACACACCAAATATGGTGTCATAACGATGCCACATAAATGTGAAAGGTTGCGCATATCAGACAATGTCACTCTTTCACGTTTATGTCTTGTAAAAATCCTGTTGTATTTAACTGACGGTTTAAGCCATCAATAGATCCCCTGTGGTGCTTTAGTACTGGCATTGCTGGCGTATGAAACCTCTCGCCAATGTCCTCTCGTCATTCCACTGTCAATGCCCGGTCCGGCCAGAACATTTCCGGGTGTTATTGCGACATTCAGGTAGGTGACACACTTTTAATGACCCTCTGAGGTTTACTTGTAAGTTTTTAAGTGGGTATATGTCCTTTTTGAAAGTTCTTGAGTGTTCTTTTTGTTTTTATTTTTGAATTCCCCACACTAGGTATTCTCATGAGAATCCATGGGATTTCAAACTAGGAAGTGAACAGAGCTCCGTTCAGTCCTCATTTGTTGCCAGGAAACCTTTTGCTAAGATTACAGGTAAGTGTGGCATGGGGAGTTCTTTTGCTGGCATAAAAATAGCAAAGTTATGCCAGCAAAAGAACGGGGTTGGGGGGGGGTAGTCTGATAAAGTCCCAAATGATGCAGTTCATTTGTCCCATTCTGCCCCGGGCATTCCTCATCACCCCCAGAGCATATACGGGGTCAAGATGGGGGAAAGCTGAGATAGGGCCCAATAAAGCATTATAGCAAAATACCCAGTTTAATCCAGTACCAGTGGCCAAAACCTGGACTGGGTCTCTTGTGTCCGCAGGAGTCTGCCTGGCACACTAGCCCTTTCTGCTGCCACCAGCTCCCTGGCTCTCCCAGAAGCCAGGCAGGGGTCCTGCAGCATGTGACCAAGGCTAGTCACATGCAGGGGGCCTGCAGCCACATGTTGCAGGCCCCCCTTCCTGGCTTCCAGGCAGTAGAGAAAATGGCGGTGGCAGTCGTGCCAAGGATTGGCCAGCGCTCCTGTGTGGACTCCAGCCTGTTCCAAGGGACCTGTGGCTAATTGTGGAGGTAATGGGTGCATAACTGCCCATCTCTGCAGCCAGGATAACCAGCATATCCTGGCTGGTGTAGATAAACTCTGTGCTCCCTCCCTCATCTCCTCTGCTAACTTAATTGAGTGCAAACTACTTTTGCACTTTGAACTCAGTTTGCAGCTACTAAAGTAAGCTGAGGACAAAGGGAGGATGTGGGAGGAAGAGAGGGAAACTGGGACATTTTAAAAGCAGCTGGAAAAGTTAGACTACAGAGAATTAATCAGGCCTGTCTCTATGAAATCAACACAGTTGGAGGGTATATCATGGGGTGAGCAGCTGTAGCCCTAAAGATGTTTTTTTTTTTTTTTTGGCCTGTATCTGCCATCAGCTCTAGCCAGCATAGCCAAAGGTGAGGGATTATGAAAGACAGTTACTCTCCATGGTTTATACCCATGCTTTGGTTTTGTGCACATTATATTAAGACTTTATCAGACTAGTGGCTAAAAATGCTGTAATTCTGCAAATGAGGAAAGCAGAAACATAGTGGCATGATTACACTTATTATCACATGTCAGTGTAATCATGAGAAAGAACATCCATGGAATTATCACATGACTACCACTAATACTTTAAGAACAGGACTTTACTTCTGTGATTTAGCATAGGTGAGATTTTGGCAGTTCTCGCAAGAAGACACGAGCATGCTTAAACACCAAAACACCAAAAAAACCTTAATTTGCAAAGTAAATGAACACACAAACACTTAAACAAACCTAAAAACATGCAAAGAAACTGGGACAGTTCATTAAAAGAGCATCCTATAGAACATTTTCACATTCTCACCTGGAGGTTTTCTCGCCTGGAATGGGGAGGGGGAAAGAGGACCGCCCATTCTGTAATCTCATGATTACAGCAGGACGTGTTTTCACACACTCTTCAATACCGCAAAAAAAGCAATATTGAGAGCTATTGATGGCTTGTCCCATCAATTAAAAGCAATGCCTTATTCGTGGCTGGAACACAGTTTGACCACGCAAACATAACAATGTTGTGCAATAGCGGGAACCATTCGCGCTACCATGATGTCATAATCATGTGATTTTTGCCATGTCTGATAAAGGTCTTAATATGTAACAAGTATATATGCGCGCGCGCGCACACACACACACACACAATATAGGGCTACCTCTGTTGATGTTAAGAAATGTCAACTGGTGTAGAGCAAGGTGGAGTTATTATTACTAGGGATTCACAGTAATTAACCCATTTCACCACTGTTAAAAGGCTTTCACCAGCTCCTGTATGTTTCCAAGAGCAAATCAAGGTACTGGTTTGGATGTATGTAATATAGCATTTATTAATATTTATATTATTTATAAATATTTATGTCTGCAAAACCCTACATGACCCTCCCCGTATGACCCAAAACCGTATGACCCTCCCCGCGCACTTCGGTCCTCTGGGAGGAATCTGTTACAGCCTATGAAAACAAGGCTGTCGGTGACCTCCCAGAGGGCCTTCTCTGCTGCCGCTCCCAGATTATGGAATGGCCTGCCGGACAAGATCCGTCTTATTACCACCTTAGACAGCTTTAAAAAATCTGTCAAGACGGATCTTTTCCGGCAGGCCTTTCCTGAATAATTATCCCGGCCCAAGACTCGGCTGTCCTTTCTGGGCTGTGATTGTATGTTTTAATTTTTTTCTTCTAACTTATATCTTTTTAATTATTGTATGTTTTTAATCCTTCATAGTTTAATATTATTTTAAGGGGTGGGTGGGCTAGGGTATTGTGATTATGGAGTTTTTATATTGTAAGCCGCCCCGATTGCGTTGCAGAGCAGCGGGATAGAAATAAAATTTTATTATTATTATTATTATTACATGGCTTGGAACCAATGATCTGAAAGTTCCCTAGCTCCTCTATAAGCCTGACTGTTCATTCTGGTCTTCATCTGAAGGTCTTCTCTTAGTTCCCATGCTTTCAGAAGTTTATAGGAAATCTGCCCCAGAGATGTCCATATGACACTTCCCTCATCTACCTGTCACTGTCAGCGCCAGGCGAAGACTATCTTACTATTTTATTTTTAGCTAAACCTATCTTTTTTGTCTGCTTATCATTCTAGCACTGTTCCGCTTATTATTGTTGTTGTTTGAAATATCATAACCTACCTACCTACCCACCTTCCTTCCTAACTTCCTAACTTCCTGATAACCATGGTCCTCTCCTGCCCAGTACCCTCAGATCTGGTTAACCTTGGCCAGACCTGTAAATTGTCATTTGCTTGCACACCTATGGTGATTTTGGGCAATTTCCAGATGACCAGACAGAGAATCTTAATGAACGTTACTTGTATTTCTTTTCCCTTAAGGCCACATATGGTTAACACAGGCATATGTGTGGGCTGGGCTAGTAAACATTTTATGGGCTAATGAGATTATTTTCAAGGTTGCCAAAACACATGACACTAAAGCAGAGTTGGAAATATCCCCTTTATCAGCAAAGCTGAATATCTGGTAACCACAAATATTTGCTACAGTACCAGTTAATTAATGTATGTTGCAAATGCTGGGAATGTTCTTGGCTGATATTTCTAAGGATGTTCCGAAAATGATTTTTATTTTTGAAGTACAACCTTTGTAGTCCCAGATTCTTAGCTGGCTCCAGCAGAGTCAAAAAGACATGATTCACATGGGACAGAGTGACTGTTAGGTGGTACAAACCAGTACAGTTTCATGGATGGTCCTGATTTAGTATCAGTAATGAAATGAAAAGTACTTCTCTAGAAAGAAAGAAAAAGAAATGCAGGCATATTTTACTTGCACTTTTTTCATCACAAGATTTCCTCCTCACAGACTACTAAGGATAAACACTTTTTCTCTTCAAGCAATTTGCCATCACACAAATTTAAATATGCTATTTAAATATTTCTATCCTGCCCAATATCTAAAGATTTCAGGTCAGGCAGTGAAACAAATATAGCTATCCCTACACATCAAATACAGGGCATCTATCTATGCTAGAAAAAAAATCCTTTTTATTTTTTAACATTTTAAAAGAAAAAAGGCTTTTCAAATAATCTTGAATTAATTTTTCAAATATTTGGGAAATGTAGTTTGATGAGGGAGAAATCTTCTAGAACTATTGCTCCCAATATTCCCCGGGATCAAGGAAAGACCTTTAAACCAGTTTACACCTGCAGTTTAGGTATGCTCTGTTGCAGGACATGGGAATCCACTGGGTGACCCTGGGCAAGTCATACTCTCTCAGGCCTTCTCTCTCTCTCTCTCTCTCTCTCTCTGGCTTTTCTTCGCAAACGAAGATTCAGGAAGGACTCATCCCATGCTTTCTGCAAGCGCGCTGATGACTAAAAAGGCCAATCCGAGATAAACAAGTCCGGTTGCAGAAAGCACAGCAGAAGGTTTCCTTGCGTGATGTTTCCGGGTTGTGATTCTTTCTGCGTTGTCATTTCTCTTCAAGACTTGTTCAGCATGAGTGTGATGTCCATCCAGGACTGTTTAATTCTCCCCTGCATTTTCCTTTGTTTTCTTTTCAAGGCCTTAGCATGTCTGAGTATAGGAATACTCCATTGTATTAGACTTGTGGGAGGAGCTAAGTATTCCCCTGCATTTTTCTAGGTTTTGGTTTGTTCCTTCCCAGCAAGCTTTGTTCACCTAGAAACCTTTTGTTCCTTTGGGCAGTCTTTGCTGTGAGCTTGCAGAGAGCAGTTCTGGTGGCAAACAGGCCCAGACAGCCGGGAAGGGCATTTCTTACACCATCAGCCAAATTAGTTACCAACAGTCATTAGCCAAATTAGTTACAACAGTCAGAGGAATCAGGAGCTGAAAGACCCTGCACCAGCTTCATTGAGTGAGGAGATCAAACCCAGAGAGATGTCACCCTGAAAACAGCTGAAACTCCAACTGTAAAGTACCTTTCATTTCAAGCCTTTTAGAGCTGGGGAGGAGAAAGCCCTTTTCTTTTGTTCTTTAAAATAAACTTCGCCTTTTTTGAACTGGATATTCAGCATCAGAGCCTTTTTGGGTAAAGGAGTTTGATCTCACCAGGGTACTGGCGTTGCACACCCAAACCTGCCACCACTTTTAGTTGGGTGTGTCTTCACAATGAGTTCTCAAATAAGGCTGCAGCATTGTGGATAGTGCATTTCCATGCCTCCCGATGTGAGGCCAGGGCGGACCATTGTTGGTGATCAAGTTGGTCGAGCCTGAGATGTTTCAGGAAGTCCTTGTATCAGTTTTTTTGAGTGCCCCTCTTACACTGACCCGTGGCGAGTTCACCGCAGAGTACTATTTTTGGGAGGCGATGGTCCTCCATCCTAGAAACGTGCCCTGCCCAGCGCAGCTGTGTTCTCAATATCATGTCCTCAATGCTGGTGATCCCTGCTTGCTCAAGGACAGCAACATTTGTCATATAGTCAGTCCAGTGTATATTAAGGATTGTGCATATACAGTGCTGATGAAAGCGTTTGAGGAGTCATAAGTGGTGGTGATAGGGCCTTGTCCACATGGGTCCAAAACACCATACTCACCATGGATCTGGTACTGGCAGTCCTCACAATGTACAGCTACTTCCATGGAGGTAATGCAGTTATTAGCCCTTCACTCGACTTTGCCTCACACTAAGGAGATGAGCACCTAAAAACATGATTATGGCACTATATTTTACAGCATTCATGTTCTGGCACAATGACACACATGATAACGATACATAATTGCCCCAAGAATCCAGTAATGCGAGCTTATTTCCGTGTTTCTCTGTGTACGAGATTTTGGTGCATTTCGCGAGAAGACACAAGCATGCTAAAAAGCCCCCAAACACCAAAATTAAAAAAGAAAATGTTCAGAAAAGCACAGATAAAAGTTTAGAAACTTGCAGGCAAGACAGGGAGGTTCATATAAAGAGCATATGGTACCTAGTTTTCCTGTTCGCACATGGAAGTGTTCTGGCAGGACCACCCATTGACGCTGGAATCACACAAGCAGAATGGGGCACCTTTTCACACACACAAAAAGCTACAGGAGATCAATTTTTTACTTCTCCCTGACAATAAAAAAAAAAAAAAAAGAACTCCCTCATAACAGCAGCAGAATGCTTGCAGAACACTGGGGCACAACGTTGTCTGATAAGGAAACCCTTTTACAATTTCATAGAATAGAATCATAGAATCATAGAGTTGGAAGAGACCACAAGGCCATCCAGTCCAACCCCGTGCCATGCAGGAAAAAGAGATTGTCCTGGCTGTCCTGATCTCACCCAGAAGTGTTCTGACAATTGACGCTGTATTCACTGAGCACAATGGCATGAGGATTAAAATCCCGGGAATTGTCGGCAAAAAAGCACCATGGCAGATCTATTGATGGCTTGGCCAGTCAATAAAAAGGAATGGGTTTTGGACAGGACATTAACACAAAAGGACAATGTCATTTAATATGCATGCCATTTCACATTAATTTAGTGCCGTTATGACACCATATTTGCCTGGTCTGATAAAGTCGCAGCTATAAAAGGCAAGCAAAGTTTACAAATTTCATACAACATGAAATTGTTTTAACAATGATCATGACAGCAACAAGACATCTAGGCAAAAAGTCTAAGCTGTCCTCGAAAGCTCATTTTCTGAGACAGATTTTTCCTGCTAAAGGCCAAAGGCTGTAACTAGAAGAAAGGGGAAGTGGAAGATGGAAGATTGGGGTGATGGGGGAGCACACAGACAAGCTTAAATCAGAAGGGAGAGGTGTGAGCAAGAGGAGGAAAAACCTTTGTCAAGTTAAGAGGATTAAGGAAGGCCCCATGTTCCTAAAAAAAAAGATTTAAAAAATTTCTGTGTTGGGCTTGCACCATGGATTAAGATCTGTGTGGCTGTGGAAGAAGTGAAAACAACTCATTAAAAGAAGGACTGGGTGGAAAGGTTGTTCCAAGACAATGACTAGAACTACTGACCTGGAAAGCTTCAACTTGCTTAACCTTAGCTGGTTTCCTCTTCCCCCCTCCTTTGGAACAGCTTTCCAAAGTAGCTAAACCTGCAGAACAAACAAACATAGACCTCACAGTGTTTTCCCAGTGCCAGAAAAACATGACATGCACACACACAGCTCAAATTAAACAATTGGTGGCATGGTACACTCTTGTTAGCCAAAGAGCTTTACTTACACATTTTGTAAGAATAAGAACAGGGGCCAACCAAGACATTTCCATTTCCATGTTTAAATGCATTCTGTGTGTCTTGTTTATCTCTGGTCTAAGTTACAGGATGGGTGGAGGATGCTGCTGCCACTTCGGTGATGCAGCCCAAACAGTCAACTGGCAGTGGCAGTGGCGGGATGCCATTGCTGTCACTGCAACAGGACCCAGGCAGTCAACCAGTGGCTGTGGCAGAGCAACAGAGCAAGTCACCCTCAGCAAATCTGGGAAAAGTGTGGAACATTGAGAAGGGGAATGAGGAATTTAAAAACCCACCACCCTACCTTACAGGGTTGTTGTGAGGTCTACCGGGCATATTTTTTTAATTATTATTTTTATTACAAAAATATATATACATAAATTTTTTTAAAAAGTGAGATAACCATCTCATCATAGATTTTCTTACATTTTTCTTCATCATCAATTCTATATACATCCAACACAAATATTGATAAACAAATATTTTTGCAATCTAAGCACATATATTACCTTTAAAATATCTGTCTATCTGTTATATCTTGATTTCCATTCTGGCGTCTCCTAGTATTTCCTTTCTCATCTTGTACATCAATTTCATACATTTAACCCCGGTTTCTATATTTCCCTCTCTATTTCCCTTATATATCATACTCCTGTCCTCTCCATTGACGCCCCCTTGTCGTGGGAGAGAGGCTTGCGTACGCTAATGATGTTTTGAGCTATGCTGGCGGTGGCATAATAGCCACTGGTAGGGTCTCCCATGCCAGACAGGTCAAAACCGAAGGGTCTGACAAAGAGCGTCAAAGGGCAGGATGGGCTCTCTAGCCTTATGGCAACTGTCCTAGGAGAAGGAAAACTCTAATCCCAAACCCGGGCAGATGGTGCTTGTCCAACACTGTAAGGTCAACCATCTAAGAGAAGGAAACTCTAATCAAACCTATGACCCGAGGACCTCGCTGCTACCGTCCATGCTTGCAAGGCCAGCAGACAAACCTTTGGTTTAAAGAGTGAGGCCAGTTCTGTGCACACTGTGCTCCACCAGAAAAATCCATTGCACAGGCTCGAAGGACAGATCCAGTACCAAAAAAGCCCTGTAGTGATAGGCGAGGGACAAAACCAGCAGGTGTAAAGATGCACTGGAAGCCGCAGCCCCAACCCTGCATGCAGGCGGTTCAGGACATTGGTCGCTCGAGGCTGACCCGGGAGATGACAGTCTTGTTTGGCAGCATCCTGAACGACCAAGCAGCCTTTTTTAAGGAGAGCACTGCTTGCTCCATATGGAGAGGGGCCTAGAAAAGGTGGCCTAAGGAAAAGCTCATCCCCAACTACTTGGTTGGCTAGCCGCGGCCAACGGGCATCTTCTGATGTGGTCAAACCAAGGCAAAGAAACAAAGGCACACACCGGCCTCCAAAGGTGTAAACAAACTGACACTTGCATGCTGGAACATCAGAACCATGTGAGACTCTGAAGATAGTGGATGGCCTAAGCGTCATTCTGCCCTAATAGCCCATGAACTATCACGACTTAACATTGACATTGCTGCTCTTAGTGAAGTTCGCTTCCATGAGGAAGGCAGCCTTAAAGAACATGGCGCTGGCTACACACTTTACTGGTCTGGCAAACCCAAAACCGAAAAACATCTTTCAGGAGTAGGCTTTATGATTAAAAACTCCATTGCCTCCAAACTCGAAACCTTGCCAATAGGACACTCTGATCGCATTATTTCCTTACGCCTCCCACATGTTGTTCTCTTTAGTATATATGCCCCAACTATGCAAGCTGACCCTGTAGAGAAAGACAAATTCTACACAGACCTACGCCAACTCATACAAAAAGTCCCTGTAGAAGATAAAATTATTATCCTTAGTGACTTCAATGCCAGAGTAGGAAAGAACTCCGAAGCCTGGAAAGGTGTCTTAGGCAAGCATGGTGTTGGAAATTGCAATGATAATGGACGCCTCCTGTTAGAGTACTGTGCAGAACAACAGCTGACTATTACAAATACAATCTTTCAGCAGAAAGATAGCTTGAAGACAACCTGGATGCATCCCCGATCCAAATATTGGCACCTCATTGACTATGTTCTAGTCCATCAGAGAGACATTCGTGATGTCCACCATACCCGAGTGATGCCCAGTGCAGAATTCCAAACAGATCATCGCCTCGTCAGATGTAAACTAAATCTTCATCTTAAGTTCAAACCTAAGACAGGTGGCATCTTAAAGAAGAGACTCCAAGTCAACAATCTTCAACAAGCTACCATGAGAGACCACTTCCAGGCAAATCTACAAACGAAACTTGAAGCCCATCCTACAGATCCTTCTCCTACAGTGCTTTGGCAACATATCAAAAACAGTATCCTCCAGTCTGCGGAAGAATCCCTCGGGTTCTCCCACAAGAAAAATCAAGACTGGTTTGATGAAAACAACCAAGAGATCCAGGAGCTGTTGGCAAAGAAGAGAACTGCTCACCAGGCGTACCTCGCCCAGCCAACCTGCCTTGTAAGAAAAGCAGCTTTCCGCCTCACATGTAGTAAACTACAACAAAAACTCCGAGACATGCAGAACAAGTGGTGGATCAATATAGCAGAAAAGACACAACGCTCTGCAGATCTGGGTGATCATAGAGGATTTTATGAAGCTCTTAAAGCAGTGTTTGGACCTACTTATCAGGTCCAAAGCTTCTTATACAGTATAGATGGTCAAACATTAATTACTGATAAAGCCTCCATCCTGAATCGATGGGCTGAACATTTTCAAAGTCTCTTTAGTGCCAACCGAGTAGTCCAAGGCTCAGCTATCCAACATATGATAAAAAAAAAAACCGATGAAAAATGAATTGGACATAGCTCCCACTTTGGAAGAGACCCTTAAGGCCATACAGCAGATGAAAAATGGCAAGGCAGCTGGGATTGATGGAATCCCACCTGAAGTTTGGAAACACGGAGGTCATGTACTCCACGAAAAATTCCACGAATTCCTTGTGAATTGCTGGGAAAAAGAGGAACTGCCATCAGACCTCCGAGATGAAGTCATCATCACCCTGTACAAGAAAAAAGGAGCAAAATCCGACTGCTCAAACTATCGAGGCATAACACTGCTCTCTGTTGCTGGAAAAATCCTTGCAAGGATACTCCTGAACAGATTAGTTCCTGCTATTGCAGAAGAAATTCTCCCTGAAAGCCAATGTGGCTTCAGAGCCAATAGGAGTACTACAGATATGGTATTTGCCCTTAGACAACTGCAAGAAAAATGTAGGGAGCAGAACAAGGGTCTCTATGTAACATTTGTCGACCTCACCAAAGCCTTTGACACTGTAAGTAGAAAAGGTCTGTGGCAGATCCTGGAAAGACTAGGATGTCCCCCCCAATTCCTTAAAATGATTATCTTGCAACAAGAGGGCCAGCGTGGTCAAGTCAGATATGGCGATGCTCTTTCAGAGCCCTTTCTAATAATTAATGGAGTGAAGCAAGGCTGTGTTCTTGCACCAACTTTATTTACAATCTTCTTTAGCATGATGCTCCAAAGGGCCATGGCAGAGCTTGAAGAAGACGACGGCATCTATATACGTTACCATACTGATGGTAGCTTGTTTAACTTAAGCCGTCTGAGGGCTCACACTAAGACTCTAAACTATCTAGTCTGTGAGCTGCTCTTCGCCAATGATGCTGCCCTTGTTGCCCACACAGAAGCAGCTCTGCAGCGCCTAACATCCTGCTTTGCAACAGCTGCAGAGCTGTTTGGGCTGGAAGTCAACCTGAAGAAAACAGAAGTTCTTTACCAGCCTGCACCACAGGACGAACACCATCATCCCCACATTGCCGTCGGCAAATCTGTGCTCAAGTCCATTCAGCAGTTCACCTACCTGGGAAGCATCATCTCCTCAGATGCCAAGATTGACAAAGAGATCGATCACAGATTAGCAAAGGCATATAGTGCATTTGGAAGACTTCACAAAACAGTCTGGAGCAATAAACACCTGAGGCAAAGCACAAAAATCAGTGTGTATAGAGCCATTGTACTGTCTATCCTCCTTTATGGATCTGAAACATGGGTCACCTATCGCCACCACCTACGACTCCTCGAACGCTTTCATCAGCGCTGTCTACGCACAATCCTAAATATACACTGGACTGACTATATGACGAATGTTGCTGTCCTTGAGCAAGCAGGGATCACCAGTATTGAGGCCATGATATTGAGAACACAGCTGCGCTGGGCAGGACACGTTTCTAGGATGGAGGACCATCGCCTCCCAAAAATACTACTCTACGGTGAACTCGCCACGGGTCAGCGTAAGAGGGGCGCTCCAAAAAAGCGATACAAAGACTCCCTGAAACAACATCTCAGGCTCGGCCAAATTGATCACCAACAGTGGTCCGCCCTGGCCTCACATCGGGAGGCATGGAGATGCACTATCCACAATGCTGCAGCCTTATTTGAGAAGTCATGCCGAACAAGTCTTGAAGAGAAACGACAACGCAGAAAGAATCACAACCCAAAAACATCACCCAAGGTGACCTTCTGTTGTGCTTTCTGCAACCGGACTTGTTTATCTCAGATTGGCCTTTTTAGTCATCAGCGTGCTTGCAGAAAGCGTGGGATGAGTCCTTCCTGAATCTTCGTTTGTGAAGAAAAGCCAGACATACTCCTGTTATGTCCTAGCTGTATATGTTCCCATAACCTGTACAAAAATCATAGATAATAGTAAAGTTAGATATTATAACAATAAAGTGTTCCTTTTTGTTATTAATTTTGTTCTTATTCATTCTTATTCCACTCATTACATTGATATTATTTATTCAAATGTAGGAGTTTGCTGCTATTTTACCCCATCTGTTTGTTAGGTATATAACAAAGGTTGCCCAATCTTTATCATAGTGTTCCCTTATTTCTCCCTTTAATAACATTGTTAGTCTATCCAAATTTAGGGACTCATATAATTTTTCAAGCCACTGATCCATTGTTGGGCATTCTTTATTTTTCCACAGTCTTGCAAATGTGATTCTAGCAGTTGTTAGCATGTAAAAGATGATTTTCCCATGTTCTCTCTCCAAGTTCTTTTCTATCATTCCTAAAAGGAATACTTCCGGTTTCCATTGCAGTTGAATGTTCAGATAGAAATACCAGGCATATTTTGACGAGTTTTTTAATGGTGTATGTTAGGCCAGGTATACCTAGTTAACATATAAACATAATATTATTTAAAAACACATATCAGTTAAAGCATACCAATTTAAAAAAACAACAACAAGTAAGACTGAGACATTTTAAAACAACCAGTCTCTGGCTTTTCTTCACAAACAAAGATTCAGGAACAACCGGTACATAGTTTAAAATTCACAATTTAAAATCATCTGGAAGCCAGCAGAGCTGTTGCAATACAGGAGTCGTGTGCTCCCTGTAGCCATCCTCAGTTAGCAATCTAGCTGCAGCTCTTTGGGCCAACTGAAGTTTCTGAGGACTTTTCAGAGGCAGCTCCACAAAGAGCACATTATAGTAATCCAAATGGATAGCCAAAATAGCATCATCGATACACAAAAGGGTGTTATAAGGAGGAACAAGATAACTCCAAAATTAGCTGATGTACAAAGAAATAAAATATCAAGACACCTCAACCAAGCCTGAGATTCCTTAGTAGCCACAGAATGTTGGCTGACTGGGTGGCTGGAGAATGCAGAAGAGGAATGTAATGGGGTGACCTGGAATGGTGAGAGATAGTAGTACATTCCTCTAGCAGAGTAATCAAATTGGCAAGGCAGAAGATGAACAACAACTAGTCCTACCTACCACCCACCTACAGGATCTAGCACAGAAAGAAATAAGTCCAGTTTTTCTTGGTAAAACCTAAAAGTAGCTTATCTTACAATACTTGTGTATAACAAATGCACAGTCTTATGGAGGAAGAGAATTGATGCAGGTTAGAGTGATGCAGGAAAACTTAGGACTTTTTCAAACAGAGGGAACATCCCCCCCCCAGGAGGTAGGGAGAAGAGTGGGGCTGTCGTGCTTACAGAGCCCCGTTTCAGACAACACCGTCCTCCTCTGTCCTCCTCCCAACCTCCCCCCGTGCTTTCTCCGTGCTGTGGGTGCCTGTCCAGGAAAGCAGCCAGCCCAGAAGCTGATAAGGCTGCAAGGCTTGACAGCAACCCAAAAGTTATTCTAAAGCACAGTACCACTAATTCAGTAGTTCCATAGCAAGCCAAAGGTCCAAGAGTCCAAAGAGCAAATTCACTAGTTCAGTCCAGGATCAAGGGTTCCAGAAGGCAGGTCAGTGAATCCAGTCCAAGGTCAAGAGTTCCAGGTCAATCCAAGGTCTAGAAGACAAGGTTTTAGGCACCAAGAAAGTCAGAATCAGATGCTTTTACCAGGGAATGCAGATAAACTTTGACAAAGAAGCTCAGAGTCTCACAGCTGTTTATATTGGCCCAGCTCCTAATCACAGCTGTTTGGTGATTGCTGAGCGTTTCTGATACTCTCCGGGATCGCCGCAGGCACACCCTTTCTGATCTCCTCTGGCTGAAGGTAGGTACCTCTTCGTCCTGCTCCTCTATGTCTCCCAGGCCTGGAACCTGTGCAGGAGGAAGGCTTGGCTGCTGAGACATGGGCTCTGCTGTAGTTGGCATAGCAGAACTGGGTTCAGGCTCAGCCAGCTCTGCTGGAGCTGGCTCAGCCCCCTTGTCTCCTGAATCCTCAGAGTCCTCAGCCTGGCTGGCCATGACAGTGCCACATTTTATTGACAGAGGTTTTCCATCAATAAAAAGTGGTGCCCACAGCACGGGTGAAGGTCGGGAGGAGGATGGTGTTGTCTGAAATGGGGCTCTGTAAGTCCAGTCCAGTTCTTCTCCCAACCTCCTTGGTTCTCCCCCCCCCCCGTTTGAAAAAGTCTAGAGTGGCTGTGGCAAAGGAAACAAACAGGAAGTCTGCAAATATGCAAACTAGCAATAAGCATAGGCATCCAAAGGTTGCTAACAGGCATGACTGAGTGGCTGGAACACTGAACAGGAGCATTTCGCCACTCCAACATTTTGCAGTAGGCTCCACATTTGCATATTACAAGGATCCAAAGGATATTGCACATATTATCTCAATAACACTTAGAACCCTGTAAGGTAGATCTGCCCCCTCCTCTCTTCTCTCTCATGCTGAGTTCAGCGCAAACTAATTTTGCACTTTCAGCTCAGTGTGCTGCATTTGAAATAGACTGAGGACAAAGGGGGGAAAGCTGAAGGAAGAGGAAGAAATTGGAACATTTTAAAAGCAGCTGAAAAAGTGGGATGATAGAGGATTAATTAGGACTTTCTCTGCCAAATAGGAATAGTTGGAGGATATGCCATTTTTCAGAGTGGGGGCATGGCTGGGAAAAGAGTAGCTTCCCTGACGCCACTAAGGACATTATCAGATGTGGCAAAAATCATGGGATTACGATGTCAGGGTAGCACGAATGGGCCCTGCTATTGCAAATATAGTCGTCTTCGCATTCTTACTCCATGCTCCAGCTGCGAAAAAGGTGCTATTTGCAATTAATGTAACAACAACAACAACAACAATTTATTTTTACCCCACCCCTCTGTTAAAAACAATCGGGGCGGTGTACAACAATTAAAATACAACAATACTGAGTAAAATCCCCAAGCACCACCCACCCCACCCTCCCCCATAAAAAGATATTAAATTAGTATCAAATTAAAATCCACCTAAACTAAAATCACATAAATAAACAAATACAAAAATCAACAGCCAGCGAAACTAAAAGAGGCCAGGAAACGTAGCTCTTGAGGCCAGATCTAATCAGGAAAGGCCTGCCGAAAAAGATCCATCTTTAGTGCTTTTTTAAAGCTACTCAAGCTCATCATCTGACGGATCTTGTTCGGCAGGCCATTCCATAATTTGGGGGCAATTACCAAAAAAGGCCCCCTGGGAGGTTGCAGACAGCCTAGATTTTTGTGGCTGAAGCAAATTCCTCCCAGAGGACCAGAGTGTATGGGGAGGATTGTATGGGAGGAGGTGATTCCGAAGAACAAGCCATCAATAGATTGTCAACAGTGCTCTTTTTGTGCTATTGACTGCATGCTAAAACCATGTCCCATTGTAATCATGAAATTACAGCATGAACGGGTGGTCCTCAGTGAGATAACGTCTGGGTGAGAACACAAAAATGAAGCACAGGACACTCTTTTTATGAACTTTAGTTTGCATGTTTTTAGGTTTGTTTCAGTGTTTGTGTGTTCATTTACTTTGTTATTTAAGGGGTTTGGGGAGTTTTAAGCACACTCATGTCTTCTTGGGAGAACTGCTCAAATCTCACCCATGCCAAATCAGGGAAGTAAACTCCTGTTCTTATAGCACTTTGTGTGATAATTCCTTGGCATTTCTTTCGTATGTGCGATAATAAGTGTTATAATGCCATGATGTTCCTGCTATTTTCATTTGTGGAATTACAGTGTTTTTGGACACTAGTCTGATAATGTCCTAAGAGTGATTATGGTAGAGGGAAGATTTAAAAGAGGCTGTTGCTAGTTTGTAGTTTCTAATGCTAATACTGGAGATCCTGGCATTCACTTCATTGACATCACTAGGCATGAGCAGTGGGCCCAATGCTTTAAGCGTGGGCAGTTTTAGGTATGCTTTCTGTTACCCTTCTGTTTTGGTCCCTGGCAGAAGTTCTCATCTCCCCACTCCTGGTTCTGTTTGAAAAGCAGAACTGTTTTCCCCAGGCTTACAACTTTGGGGGCTTAATATCTTGCCAATGGAAAAATGACATGAAAGATATATTTTTTAAAAAAATTGGAAAGAAGCAAAAGCATCACAAAGAAGGGCAGAAAGGGGTGGGATGAAAGAGAATCGTTTCACCAAAAATGAAATGTCTAGACAACTGTGCTAGGTGGAAACAACACATAATAAAAATCTTAAGGGAACCAATTAAATTGTGGTTAAGAAGAGGCTTAGCCTGATGGTGAAACAGCCAACAGGAAAAAACAACAAGCCAAGCCCACATTTGCCATTGTGGAAACTACTGGTGGGTGGCTGTGATGGATCAGCTAAGGTCCCACTGGACAAATCTAATAATTTGTATAGTATGTATGCTTGATACTTACAGTGTATCCATCTTCATCTCAGCTTTTTTGCCCACCTAGAAACCAGCTTTTTGCCCCAAATGAAAAATGGAACTGGGTGTTACCCAAAGCAGGGGTCTGCTTTCTCTCTTCTGTAACATTTAAAAATGAAATAACTGTTGTGAAGTCTTTGGCTGAGATCCTACGTCACACTGGTAGAGGGTAAGAGGCTTACCGCATGCCAAATTAAAGTGGCAGGGCAGCCGGAGTTCCACTTTCCCTGCTGCCTTACCACATAACAATGTTGTTCTTCTGGTGTTTTGCCGTTCTGGTCCCATGGGAGACTGAGGTAAAACCGTGTCTTTTTGCTAACTGTTTTTTCTGGTTAGTAAAAGATGTGGTTTTACCTTGGTCTCCCACAGGACTGGAATGGAAGAGTAACGGCATCGAGCAGTAAGGTAGCACAGAAAATGGAACCTTCCTGCTGCACTGCCACTTTCGTTCAGTGTGTGGCAAGCCTCTAAGTCTCCATCACTGTACTTGTGGCAGGTGGCTGATGCTGGTCCCTCTGCTCAGCTGCTTTCCCCAGCATGCAACAATGGCTGGGAGTGTCCAGGAAACAAGCCAAGGCAAGGTACTATTAACAAATAACAGCATGGAAGTCTGCCCAGAACTCACAGTCACACAGAATTACAAAAGTAGGGCAAAATATCTAGGTAACAGAACAAGTCCACAAAAATCAGATAATAGTCCAGTTTACCAATCCGATGGCCACAACAAGCAGGGGGTCTGGTACAGTCCAAAGGTCAAAGTCCAGGCAAGGCAGCACGAGAAATCAGGAGCAGAGGTTTCCCACTGATGTGTCAGATAAACTCTGACAAGTTGGCAGAGCAGCTGCCCCTGATTTATACTGACTCAGCGATTGCACAGCTGTTTTCTGGTAAGATAGCATCCCTCATAAATATGCCAAGACTTCTGTTCTTCTTCCTTTTTATGTCAGCGTTCCTGAAAGGTGGGTACAACTGGGTCTAAGGTCTCTCTGTCTGAGGGGCCAGGCAGCTCTGTGGGGTTGGGTGCTGTTGTCTCTGCTCCCTGCTGCAGATACTGCTCTGAAGCTCAATCTTCCTCTAGTTCATCTTCAGAGTCAGAAGAGCAGGACCTGACAGAGCGGCTGCCAGACTGGCTGAGGGGTGTGTGCCCAGGCCTGTTTTGGCTGCTCTTGAACACTGAGGGGGAACAGAGTAGCCTCTGCCCTCAGAGTAAGATTGTTCCATCCTCCTTTACTGCTCAAAGTCAGCAAACACGTTCAATTGATCAGTAGCCAGGGAGAAAGAATTGTGGTCAGCAGCCCCTAAAATGTGCTTATGCACCAGTACTGGACATCTACTTCTGGAAGGTCTGAAAAAATACATACAGCAAGTACCCAACAGTAGAGTTATCTTCTGAAAACCAGGGCCAGAAAACCAGCCCCCCCCCAACTGTCCCAATTTGACAGGGACAGTCCCAATTAATCCCCTGCCATTCCACTTTTCAGCTGCTTTTAAAATGTCCCAGTTCTCCTCCTACTACACCCCCTTTGTCCTCAGTCTAATTTAATTGCTGCAAAACAAGTTCAATGTGCAAAAGTAGTTTGTACTCAATTAACTCAAGGAGGAGAGGAGTATGCAGAATCTTGCCCTTCCCAGTAGGTTCAGGAAAAAGTAAGCTGCTACAGCCTCTCCTTGTTTCTCTGCTCTTCCTCATTAATAACCTTTGCCATCTAGACAAACATGCTGATGTTTCTTGGCCACACACATCCTAGCTTTAGTTTCTGAAATGTTGGAAGGACTGCCTGCTTGACACAATTTGCCACTCAAAGCAAAGGACAAGGTGACTTTTCCCACACAATTCCATATACAGAAGCCAACCATGTTTGGCTTGAACCTTACTTTAGCCCTGACAGCAGAATATGGTCCATACCTAGAGTCTTCCAACTATCATAGGTCTACCTCTTCCACCATATCTAAACCTGCAGACTGGTTTAGGGCATTCAGGCTAGGATAGGTGGGGGCAAAAGAAATAATGAGGCACTGCTGACACCAGCATGTGAAAGCTGAGGTGGTTGCTTTACTTTGCTGGCCCTGTTAGAAACACAACTGAGTGAAAATTCATGTCATATCTTTCAAAATTTCACTAATGAAAATCAGGGCATGTGTGGCCAAGCAACATCACGGTATGGTCAGGATACCAGAAGTCATTAATTAGGAAGAACACATAAGCTAGGAGAGGCTGCAGCAGTTTGCTTTTGCCTGAGCCTACTGGGAAGTGCAAGGGCAAGATTTCACCCCTTCCTCTCCTCTACCCCCTGCTGAGTTAATTGAGTAGAAATTATTATTGCACTTTAAACTTAGTCTGCAGCAACTAAAGTAAGGTGAGAACAACGTGGGAGGAGGAGCGAGATTTTAGAAGCCCCTGAAAAGTGGTACTGCAGGAGGGAAGTTGGGCCTGTCCCTGCCAAATCAGGACACTTGGACGGTATGTCATTTGCCAAGGAAACAGGAATCTATTCTGTAGAGTTTAAAGCAAACAAGCAGAAACTCTTATTAATTATATAATGATTTGTCCAACTCTTAAGCTATCATTCTGGATACATTTCCTCCATTTGGTAAGTACCTTGCCAGTCCAGTGTACCATCCCTTCTTGTTTTAGAAAAGCTTCCTGAAACATACACATGCACCTAACCATCTGCTATATCATGGTCACATGGATGAAAACAATGTGTCACAAATAATAGAATCCTTATTGTTCTACATCTTACATCTGCTTATGCAAACATTTCTACACCCCAAATTGGCACGTAGGGCTGAATCATCCATAGCCACAAACCAGCTGAACTCACAGAGAATGAAAACACAAACAGAGCAGGGAATAAAGACCCAGTCAAGGGATAAATGTTGTTTCCCTATTCACAAATGATAAAAAGAATCCATGGTCTTTCAGATTCAACCTAAGCTAGAGCCTCCCTGTTTTTCTTTTGATGCTTGCTTTGATGGCAAAATGCATCTTGATCTCATGGCTTAAGGATCTGTTATTTGGTGGCCGTTAAAAATAACAGACAGCAATAATATGGAGTAACCAAACCTCTCTCTGCTCTTAATTTATTAGCTGCTTGTTTTCCATATTAAAAGTGCTTGTCCTTTTATTTAAAAAAATTGCCTTGGAAGATCTTGAGCACTCCCTTGTCCATAAAACGAATTGAGTAAAGAAAGAATGAATAAAACACAACATGTTCCCCAGCTAGGTTTTCATCTGCTGTTATCACCAGTCTGTTATTGTTAACCAAGGAGATCAAGGAGTTTTAGTTTATGGTGGAGGAGCATGGGCCAAATCTGTAATGAGTGTTGGGCAGGGAAAATGCCTCAGTGGTGACGCTTTAGAAGAAACACAGGGAAACATGCTGTTCCTTAGGGTTCAGTCCAATTTCCTCCGTTTGAGATTCCAAGGAGTAGGCTGTCCTTTTGTTTCAGGAAAGGTTGAAGACAGCTGTGTCCTGTCTAGCAGATATCCTTTTCTGATACTTTTCCTCACATAAGAAAGTATTGTAGCAAAGGCCTATCAGTACATGACTTGGAATGGCAGGAGCAAATCTTTGGGAAATCAACTAAACAGGCCAAGTCAGTGGGTTTGCTTTACATCTTTGTACCATTAATGTTTTTCATGAACCCTTTCAGAACATCTTCAGATTAACCTTCAGTGCATGGGCTCAAACCTATTTGCTTACTACCAGCTTTGGCTGTTATGCCAGCTGTGTCCCTTCCTGGAGTTGGAAGACTCTTTAGGGATGGTAGTGCACACACTGGTAACCTCAAGGCTGGATTTTTGCAATGCGCTGTACATTGGAGTACCTCTGTACCAAGTTTGGAAACTTCAATTGGTTCAAAACATGGCAGCCAGATTAGTCACTGGTAAACCCAGGAGTGATCATATTACATCAATATTAAAATCACTCCACTGGTTACCAATTAGTTTCCAGGCAAGGTACAAAGTGTTAGTTATTACTTTTAAAGGCCTACATGGTTTGGGTCCAGGTTACCTATGGGATCCCTTTCTCCAGTATCATCTGCCCCATACACTTAGTCCTCTGGGGAACATTTGCTCCAGTCAGCCAGGACTAGGTTGGCAATTGTCATCCACAGGACATTTTCTTCAGCTGCCCCTAGACTTTGGAACAGCCTGACAGACGAGATGCGGCAGTTGAATACACTGTCAGAATTTAAACTAGCGTTAAAGAGACCAGTCTCTTCTGGCAGGTCTAGCCAGATGATTTTAAATTGTGAATTTTAAACTGTGTACTGATTGTTTTAAAATGTCTTAATTTTACATGGTTTTTAAATTAATAATTTTTAACTAATATGTGTTTTTATTAATACTATGTTGACATGTTAATGTGTTGTTCCCTGATTTGATCCACAGGGAGAGAAGGGTAAGAAATAAATATTGTTGTTGTTGTTGTTGTTACATCCCCTCCAACATTTCACAGCTGCAAAGCTGTGTTGGGTTCCATATGGGAGAAAAGCAGGATATTAAATAAATAAATGAATAAATAAATGGCAGGACACATGTAGCCAAGCAACATCAGTGTGTGGTCAAAACAGCAAAAGTAATTAATGAGGAAGAACACACAAACTAGGAGAAATTTATTGTTGTTGTGTGCCTTCAAGTCATTTCTGACTTGTAAGAACCCTAAGGTGGCCCTGTCACAGGGTTTTCTTGGCAGAATTTAGTCAGAGGGGGATTTGCCCTTGCCTTCCTCTGAGGATGAGAGAGACGGACTTGCCCAAAGTCACCCAGTGACTTTCCATGGCCAAGCAGGGATTCGAACCCTGGTCTCTCAGTGTCCTAGTCCAAGACTCAAATCACTACACCATTGGCTCTCTATACCATGCTGGCTCTCTACGACAGAGAATGCAATTTTGTTTTGCATGAGCCAACTGAGGAACAAAATTCTGTCCTCTCCTATCTTCCCTCCCCTGTCTCCCGATGAGTTAATTAAATGCAAAACTACTTTTGCACTTTGAACTCAGTTTGCAGCAGTTGAAGTAAACTGAGGACAGGTGATGAAAAAGTGGGACCATAGAGAATTAAACATAACAATTCTTGACAAATTGGGACAGTTGAAGTATGTTGTTAGTCCTGACTGGATTGAAAGCACCTGTTTGTTCAACAACGCAAGAATTTATTCAATGGGTTGCCTCTAGCTGGGACTAACCAACAAAATTTTGGCATGATGTGATGGCCAAAGAAACCAGTGCAATTCTAGGCTATATCAACAGGACCATCGTGTCCAGATAAAGGAAAGTAGTAGTGCAGCTCTATTCTGCTTGGTCAGACTTCACTTGGAAATCTGTGCCAGTTATGGGCCTCACAGTTCAAGAAATATACTGACAAGTTGGAAAATGGAGGGTGACCAAGGGCTCATCCAGAAGATGAAAATACTCCTCATAGGAGATTATCAGACAGAAATGAAAAAAGTCTTCCTGTCCCACAATCGCCACTCCCGCCCCTGTCCTGCCCCTGTCCCACCACAATCACCCTCCCCACTGTACTTACCTCCTCTCTGGTCAACAGGGCAGCCCAGGAATGAAAGGAGCTCTAATGGAGCTCAGTTCACTTCCTGGATCAAAATCACGCAGATTCTCGTGAGAAGACGTGAGTGCAGGAAATTCAAAAATAAAAATAAAAATAAACCAAAACAGTAATACCAAGCAGAAAAACACACTTAAAAATGTACAAGTAACCCAGGGAGGGTCATAACAAGTGTGTCACTTACCTGGATGTCCTGATCTCACCTGGAAGTGTTCTGGCAGAGACCTCCCATTGACGCTGGAATCTCATCAGCATAAAGGGGCACCTTGTTGCACACAGGCAAATGCTGAACACAAACGGAATGGGGGGATCTATTGACAGCTTCTCCTATAAATAAAAAGTAGGGCTGGCAGAACAGTAGCATAATGGGTACATAACGAGGGGGGACAACATCATCAGATAAGGGAGCCCTTTTACGATCTCCTGGTATTGCTGTAACACCACTTTTGATGTGTCTGATAATCTCCATAGAATTCGTAGAGAATACAATGTGTCTGAACATTATCCAAATGAGATTCATGGTATTTGGAAGGAGAGGGGCTAAAAACTCCAGAAACCACACAGTAAAAGGATTTGCAGTTTCCCCTGAAGTTTCCCAGGAAATGCATGCAGGTGCACATTTTCACGTGTGTAGCCATCCGAATTTGCATGACTGCACATTTTCACTCTATTGCCCTTTATCAGAGTGTGTGGCTGCTCCAATCAATAGATGAGAACAGATGCGAATAGGCAAAAAAAGTTGTAGAAAAAATGGCATCTCTTCAAATGGGTGGAAATGTGCACCCACTCATAGTATACCATCATGTTTAGATGAGCCCTGAGATGATCAAAGGTCTGGAAACCAAGCTTTATGAGAAACAACTTAGGGAGTTGGATGTGCTTAGCTTGGAGAAGAGAAGACTGAGAGCCATCTTTAAATATCTGAAGGGATGTCATATAAAAGATTGAGCAAGCCTGTTTTCTGCTGCTCCAGAAACTAAGGACTTTTTCAAATGGTTGGAAAAACCCCCGAGGAGGTCGGGAGAAGAATGGGGCTGTTGTGCTTACACAGCCCCATTTCAGACGATGCAGTCCTCTGTCCTCGTCCTGACCTCCTCCCAACCTTCCCCTGTGCTGCTGGAGCCTCTTTTTATTGACGGAAAACTTTAATAAACCAGTTTCTTCACTGTCTGGCTTTCAGAACCATACATAGAAATTGGAAATATGATAGCCTGAATGATTTTGTCCTTGGTATTTAGTGACATGTCCTAGGGGTAGGGAAATATGGTGCCTGGACACCTGGGAAGCCACTGCCACTCAGATTTAGCAAGACTGGTGTAGATGGACTAATGATCTGATTCAGTATAAAGCAGCTTCTGAGGATGAGGATGCATAACCAGGGTTGATGGTGTTGTCCCTCCTTGAGAACAAGACCTCTCCATGTATAGATGTATGTGTGGAGAACCTTTTCTCACAATCATCCAATTTAATTCATTGGAGAAGGATGGAGGAGGTGTGTGGTTGTCAGCAAGTCTAGCCCTGTTGGCTCCTTCAACAATTGTATTAAACATACAGAGGGATTCCAAGAACCTGCCCATACTCTCTCCCACCTCAGCCACCATCAGTATTCTGTATCTCCTCAAAGCATTCTTTTTTCAGATTATAGGATGTAAGTGTATGTGTTACATTTTTGCCTTCAAATTTACTATTCTATGCTTATGCATGTTGAGGGAGTCTCCCGAGCCAGGCGCCTGTTGTAGTAGTCTATGAAAGCTTATGTTACTAACTTTTTTTCTCTCAGTCAGTCTCAAAGGTGCTACAAGATCCCTTTGTATACTAATCCAGACTAACACAACAATGGAGATTATCAGATGTGGCAAAAAAAAAAAAAAAAACAAAAAAAAAAAAAACACCCTGCATCAGAAGATTGATAGTAGAACAGGAAGGGGTGACCTTACCAGACGATGACATCCTAGAGCATTCCAGGGGCATAGTATGGGCGTCAGTAAGGCATCCCTTTTTATTGCTGGCTTCTCCCCATCAATACAAAAGGGAAGCCTCATCCATGGCAGCACTATGCTCCCAGAATGGCAGAAGGGCACGAGCTTCTGGTAAGGTCGCCCTTTCTGTTCTTTTAGCCATTTTCTGATGCAGTTGGAATCTTCGTTTGCGAAGAAAAGCCAGAGATGCGGTTGGGGAATCTTTTTTTGGGGGGGGCACATTCTCCTCGCATCTGATAATCTCCAGTGTCCTTGAATTCCTGAGCCAGGGTATAGCTACAGGGGCAAGGTACAAAATGAGGGCATTGTCCTTCCAAAGAAGAATTTTGCCTGCTGCAATGTAATTTTCCTTCAGTCCCCAAATTTCTAGCAATGCAAACCATATGACACAGATAATCATTCACACCTGTAAGTCTTATATTTGCTGTGTTCATATTCCCTTGATCACTTTGCTTCCCTCTTTTCTTTGGATGGCTACAACTCTACAGTTGTCCCTTCACATTCGCGGAGGTTAGGAATGGAGCACTGCCATGAAAGTGAAAAGCCAGCTGCCCGGGAGGCACTTACCAGTGGCCGCATTTGCGGCCGGTGACACCCCGCTCCTGGGCCTGCTTGCATGGATGGCATGGGCGCCCCCATGCCGGCCGTGCTCTTCTTCCCGGCCTGCTCTGGCAGGCTGGGAAGATTGTAAATCAGCCAATCGGGAAGAGGCAGCTCTCACCCGATTGGCTGGTTTGACCCCCCCTGCCAATCAGGACCAATGCCTCTGCGCAACCGCTGATTGGCTGGGAGGTGGGGCTAGTCCCCAACGCGATCCGCCAGCTGGGTATATATTCCCGGCTGGCCCGCAGCCGAAGACCCGCCCTCCCTCCCTTAGTTAGGTGGTCTATGTATTAGTTAGATTTACTTTGCTTTGGAATGTAACTATCTCCTTGTCACAACTTTCTGGTGGGGCGGTGGGCATGGGTTTTGTTCCCGACTGGGGGGGGGGTTGGGAGTCCCCAGCTGGCCCAGGGCAGGCTTGCCGGGTCCAGGGTCACAATCATTCCTGAGCGACTCCCCCCTCCCAGGGAGGCCATCGGGTCACGCGGATCAGTCACATGATCTTATCACGTGATATCTCCATTCCCGGTCACATGACGGGTCACGTGACATGGTCATACGACCAGGCATGTGATTGGTCATGTGATTAACACGTGACCTGGACACGGGTCTGCCTACGGGGGGCGGACCCGCCTTTGGTGTCAGAGCAAGGTGAGGGCTCTCATCTTGCCCATTGGCTACCCATGCCCAGACCAACCTCTAACATCTATCACCAAACAGAAAGTTGTGGCCTTTTCTGCCAACTATCCTTTTACCTTTTATCTGTAATAAACTAATTTTGTGCATGTTATACTGTGTGTGTATCTTTGGGGCAGGGCTCGGAGAGTGGGGCACCTTGTCACTTGGCTGCAAAAAGCAACTAAGTTAAACCCCACCCCAACATACGTACTACACTACAGTATTGTAGACTCCTCTCCCGCAAACAGGACTGCCTGCTGCGGTAGCAATACCCACCCCCGGGCACACAAACCATGCCTTTCACCTGAACTCGCCTCCCTGCCAGCTCTCCCTCCCTCTGCCCTGCTAACAACACAACTCCAGCTTGCTTTCTTACCTTGCACGAAAACAGTGCTGCCCATTTAAAACAGTAAGGTCGCTCCTTTCCCAAACCAAAGCTAAAAGCTGCAACTATAGCAACATCCACCCCCCGGATGCACAAATCACACTCCTCACCTACACTCGCCTCCCTCCCCAGCTTTCCCTCCCTCTGCCCTGCCAACAACACAACCATATTGAGTGGTTTAAGTAAAGCACTCGTTCTGCTGACATTCCACTAGTGCTGCTTTTTATTGATGGGATGAGCTGTCAATAGATCCTTCATTCCTTTTCTGTCACGGATGTTCCTGCAAGCAAAAAGGTGCCCCGTTATGCTGGCAAGATCCCAGCATCAATGGGAGGTCCCTGCCAGAACACTTCCAGGTGAGATCGGGACATCCAGGTAAGTGACACACTTTTTTTGACCCTCCACGGGTTACTTCTACCCTTTAAAGTGTGTTTTTGTGCTTGCTGTCATTTTTTCATGTTCTTTTTATTTTTATTTTTGAATTTCCCACACTCGCCTCTTCTTGTGAGAATCCACAGGATTTCGATCCAGAAAGTGAAGGGAGCTCTGTTAGAGCTCCATTCACTCTTGGGCTGCCAGAACAATGGGAGAGGAGGTATGTGCGGTGGGGAGAGTGATTGTGGCATGACAAGGACAGGACAGGGATGGGAGTTGAGATTCTGGGACAGTAATGCTTTTTTTGTTCCTGTCTGATGATCTCCTACAAAATTCATAGGGTCCTGTGAGGCGACTGTTGACTTGAAGGCACATACACACACATTCATTTGGAGCCAGTGAGATATAGTGGTTGGAGCACTGGACTATGACTCTGAAAACCAGAGTTCATATCCCAGCTTGGCCATGGAAACTCACTAAGTGCACATAAGCCAGTCTCTCAGCCTCAGAGGAATACTATGGCAAACCTCCTCTGAACAAGTCTTCCAAGAAAAGACCCCATGATAGGGTCACCTTAGGGTTGCCATAAGTCAGAAACAACTTGAAGGCACACAGCAGCAGCAGCAGCAGCAATAACAACAACAAGCCATTCACTTCCAAATCCATGGGTACTCAGCCACCCAAGTTGGCTGTTAGAGGGAGTTATGATTCATACTCCCCTGTAGGATCAGACCAATGGCCCAGCTAGCTCATCATTCTCTGCTCAGCAATGGACAGCATCTGATGCCTCCATATTGTCTCAAAACAGTGGTTACTTTTGACTGTTGTTAATATGTGTTGATAGATCTACCACCCATGCATTAGAAGGAAACTCTTTCTAGACAAATTGAGATGTCTTGAAAATTTTTACGCGATGTTCAGATACACAGGCACCTTCTGTCTCAAGACTGCTCCAGTCTTCTCCACAATCTTTATTTATTATAAATAAATAAATAAATAAATAAATATTCCCATCCCCTCTCTTTTTAATACATGTTGATGTTATACATTATAAAAATCAATTACCTCCTGCAGATATATCCTCTCCAAATAGGTCAGCCTGGATTCAATTATTATGTCTCCCTGCTCCCGCCACTTCCACATTTTTTGTTAGGAAATGATAAGTTCAGCTGATAAATGTCTGGACAGTAACTTCCCATGTATGGTGGGGAGCCAATCTCTCTGTTTGCTGACTTGAAAAAACAATTGTATTATTGTTGAGGATTTTTTAAAAAATGAAAAGTCTAAGTATTGGCATATGTTGGTCTATGGCCAAAAAAGAAAAAAAAAAAGATGCCAACAATACGTTTTCTATTCCTGCCAGAAACCCCATACTTTGCTGTTTTCTCATTTAATACAGTTGGCAAATATTCATATCGCTATCCACATTTTGACTATAGTTCAACATTCTGTTGGGTTGTGTGTGTGTTTTAAAAACTAATCCTTATTATAGTTGTAAACATGTGTTTCTTTTGGCTTGATGCTCTAGGGCTAAAGTGAAAATAACCATGTAGAACTTAAACCAGATTTTTTTGAAAAAACATACCAGCATATGAGGCTGCCTATATCGAGTCAGACCATGCATCCATCTATATTCATGCTGACTATTGGGATAGGCCTTGAAACTGCTACCTGAGGTCCTAAGCTGCACTGAATTTGTGGTCAAAGCTAGCAGCCCAAATCTGAAATTCCCACCATCACCATCATGGACCCCAGAACAGGGGCTGGTGGGGGGTCAGTTCTTCCCATTGCACACACTAGTAAGGAGAGCTCACATCCATATCTCCTAAATGATTTGGCAAATTGGATCTCCAATTGGACCTCCTCAGGAATTATCTATCAGAAGTGTACCAAGTAACCAAGAGCTAAGAAATATTAAGACAGGTATTACTGAGCCCTCCTAGGAATCATAGGACATAATCACACGAGGCTGAAATCGGGCACTTAGGATAGTAGTACAAATGGGTTCCCATTATCGCACTACGTCATCATCCCCCCATGCTCCATCTGTGCTCCACCCATTAATTAGGCACCACTTTTCATTGACAGGAAAAAGCCATCAATAGCCCTCAAGATCACTCTTTTTGTGGAATTGACGAGTGTGTATTAATCATGTCCCACAGTAATTGTGCAATTCCAGCCTGAATGGGCAATCCTCTTCTCCCCTCCCCTTTCCCAATGAGAACACATAATTAAACTTCTGGGGGAGAAAGTGAAGAGGACCTAAAGGACACTCTTTTAATCAACTTTTCTTGGTACCTTTTAATGTTTATTTGTGAATTTCTTTGATTAATTCTTTGTTCATAGTGTTTTAGAGTGAAGTTGAGTCTTCTTGCGAGAACAGCTGAAATTCTGCCCATGCAAAATTGCAGAAGAGAATTTTTTTCTTAAAGTTGCATGTGTTGGCCAGTGGGAGGCATTAATACTCTGTCATTAGAAGGCAATGCGAAGACAAGTGTTACTATAGCACAATCCTTGTGCTATACTATAGCACTTAAACTGCTAGTGGTGGTCATGTAATAATTCTGAGGCTTTAGTGTCACACGATTACAGCGATATGTGATAATTACTGTTATCATGCCACTATGTTTCTGCTTTCCTCAATCGCAGAATTACAGCATTTTTAGACACTAGTCTGATAATGTCCATAAAAAGGCAAGATTTCACACGCTCCCATCCTCTCCCATCTGCTGAATTAATTGGGTGCAAACTAACTTTGAAATCAGTTTGCAGCAACTGAAGTAAGCTGAGGACAAAGAGAGAAGTAGGAGGAAGAGACACAAACTGGGGCATTTCAAAAGTGGCAGAGAAATTGGGACATGGAGAATTAATCAGGACTGTTCCTGCTAAATTGAGAGCGTTGAAGGGTATGTACCTACTGTTAGGACAGGTTCTGCTGATTGTCCATTTAGCCTCCCATTGTATACTCGAGAAGCATGTCCCTCGAGCAGGGGTTGGACTATAACTCTTAGCCAACCTAGCCAGTGTAACCAATGCTGAGGAATGCTGGGACTTGCAGTTCAACTATATTGAGAGAACTGCATGATTCCCATTCTAGAGCAATAGTGGGCAACTTTTGGGGATTACAAACCTGCACTGGCCCCTCCATTTCATCCATGAACCCCTGAAGCTGGGAGGCCATTGCATGCTCCAGAACCTTGCCCAGAAAGGAATATTGAGACTGGTCAGTAGTTAACTAGTGTAGTCAGGTTTAGGATATTTTTTCCCAGTAAGAGCCTCCCTGCAGTCATTTTTAGGCAGAATGGAAAATGGAACTTGGCCTTGCTGCAGTGAGACATTCGCTGCTCCCTTTACCCACCCACCCAGTTCCCCTCTGGCTACTTTTATAGGTCAAGAAAGGTCCATTAAGCACATAGTGACTATCACCTCTCCAAGGATCCTCAGGCTGCACAAATTGAAATGTATCTAATAACATGGGACAAACAGGAGCTGAGATTACATCAACTGGACCTATTTTGACCACAGCATTCAAGTCAGAGTGGATCCAAGTGATTTTATATGCAAACCAGCTTGGAAATTTTTCTCAACAGGCTGCTGAGTGGTCTGCATGCTGCTCTTGTGGAACAGAGTGTAAAAGGCCCATTGTCACTTGAGAGAGCTCTGCTGCATGGCACTGTGTAGAGCCAATGGTGGTAGAGAAGTATAATTTGTTTCACTGTTACTTTGTAGGATTTCCCATGTTCGGTTGCACTCACTGAGTTTTCTGCCCTCAATGCTCTAGTCTCCATCCCTCTCATTTCATCACTGGAAGCTCCCTACTGAACCAGGGGTCTCACTCAAAGAGATTTATACCCTGTGACACCAATGTAGGATCTCAACCTTCATCTTTAAATTGAACTTGGACAGGTGGAAGGTGTCCTCTATCTTTGAATAGGGTACACCTTCAAATAGAGGACTGTTACCTAACATCCCTTCAAATGGAGGACTTTGTATAGTCGGAGACAGTTGTTGTTGTTGTTGTTGTTGTTGTTGTGTGCCTTCAAGTCATTTATGGCAAACCTATCACAGGGTTTTCTGAGGCTGAGAGTGTATGACTTGCCCAAGGTCATCCAGTGGGTTTTCATGGCCAAGTAAGGATTTGCACCCTGGTCTCCAGAGTCGTAGTCCAATACTCAAACCACTACATCACCCTAATCTTATACTGAACTAGGTAACATGTTCTTGCTCAGCCTGCTGTCCAGCTGCTAACTTCTAGTCCAGGCTGATCCTCGTATCCACGGATTCAGTATCTACGGTTTCACTTATCCATGTCCAAAAATATATATTCTCTCTAGGCATTTCTAGTCCTCCTGTGTAATTCTGTAGTCATCTTCCAATGTTTGTCTCATTGAAAATAATAGGGTTCCCTATTATCCACAATTTCAGGTATCCACAGGGGGTCTGGGAACGTATTCCCCACAGATATGGGGGGGGCAACCTGTATACTTTCTTTTATTTCTAAAATGGGCTAAGACTGGACAGCCATTCAGACCAAAACCACTTCAAAATAGATGGTTGTTCTGTAAACAGAGGATAGTCCTTTATAAAGTAGAACTATTGTATGTCTCTTTCAATACTGTGGTACCATGCTCACCCTCTACCATGGGCTCTTGGTACAGGTTATTTTACAGAGCACTGGTAGAAAGAAATAGGGTGATCTAAAATACATGGGACAAGAGAATTTACCCTTTCTATGTATACAGAGAGGAAAGAAGAAATCTACAATCATTTTGATTAATGTTTTAAAGACCGTTCTCCCCCACCCTCCCCATGCTCTGTAAGGTTGTTACATTTATTATACCATTTCCTGGATAGCATTTATTGTTCTCCGATGAATAGACAAATATTTTTTCCATCTGCATCTCAGCTCTTACAGCTGGCTGGCTGTTAACTGTGGACATAGCTCTGCCTGTGTGCACAGAGAATTTTTTTGTTGTTTTGAAATGGATTAATGTGTATTTTTGCAGAAGGAAGGCGTAATAAACCCAAGAGCCAGTGTGTGGATGGGGAGATTGGCCTAGGTCCAACTTTATGCACTTGTGCATCACCATACCGACTTTGTACATGGTGGAGTCCCTGTCACATCGTTGGCAATAGACTTAGTCACCTGTTCAAGGAGGAGGGAGAGCACTGGGATGATGAATCTAGCTTTCTGGTTCCCCTTCCTGCCTCAAAACAACTGTTCGGGGGATATTGCTGGCCATGTAGCTGAGACTTATGTTGCTGAATGTGAGGTCTGGGACCTACGAATTCTTCCAGGGCAGGCAAAGAGCTTTGCCAGAACAACTCTGAAATTTCCATGGCTGCTCTGCCTTTCTGCCTATAGTGCAATGTGGAAAAGTTACTTAAAAAGAAAAAAGACAGCAATGCCCAGAATTCCCCAACCATGATGGCTGGGGGATTCTTAGATTTGCCATCCAAAGTCTTCAATCCAGCATCCCCAGAGCAAAACCTAAATACCTACATGTGGACCCACACTCTGCTGAGCCATATATCTTTCCTTCGACTTTACTGATAAACTCCGTTAGTGGCTTCACATGGCCTTTTTGTCCTTCACAGCAAGCAGGCAGGCTCCAAGAAGTGCCTGCCTCCATCCTCATAGTCACATGTGCAATGATTACAGCAGCACTGAGATCTGCTGGGGTCCTCCAGGGTCTTAGTGCGGATGTCATCATTTCACATCTGGCGAAGGAGGATGTAGTAGGCAGACACTTCTCTGAACCTACCTGCTTGCTGCAAAGCATGGAATGGCCATGAGAGATGGTGTCAGGAGCTTATTAGTAGGTGGCGGGGAGCCTTTAGGTGCTGCACAAGCAGGAAGTGAATACTTGCCACCCCCCAGTGCCTGAAAAATGGCATCTGCATACATAAATATGGATTTAAAATTATGAATTTTAAAGTATGGAATGATTGTTTTAATCTATATTGGTCTTATATGTTGTTTTAAACTGATGTGTATGTGTTCTTAACTGGTTTAGGTGTTTTTTAAGTGATGTTAGGTGTATTTTAATCTGTTGTGGTTTTCCACCTCAATCCATAAGAAGAAAGGAGAAGGAGGCAGGGATACTCCATGTGCAGATGTCCCTAATAGAATTCCAGCCAAAAAGAAACTTTTCTAAGCTCTGCTATAGTATCAGCAGTGGAACACACTCCCTCGGAGCGTGGTGGGGTCTCCTTCCTTGGAGGTCTTTAAACAGAGGCTGGATGGCCATCTGTCGGGGATGCTTTGATCAAGATTTCCTGCGTGGCAGGGGGGTTGGACTGGATGGCCCTCGTGGTCTCTTCCAACTCTGCAATTCTATGATTCTATGATTCTTCTGCCCTCCTCCTGTTCCCCTTTCACCTGCCTTCAATTTACCATTCTGCATTCCAACCTGCCTGTCTACTATTAGGGATGAATGAGAAATTTGTATTACATGAAATTTTGTGCCAGTTTATGCAATTAGTGGCCTTTAAGATTATTGAGGAAAGTGCGTATGTATCATTCAGTTTCCCACATCAGGAGAGAACCACAAGCATTAGTGTCTTTTAAAACACACACACACATAGAATCATAGAATCATAGAATTGTAGAGTTGGAAGAGACCACGAGGGCCATCCAGTCCAACTCCCTGCCATGCAGGAAATCTTGATCAAAGCATCCCCAACAGATGGCAATCCAGCCTCTGTTTAAAGACCTCCAAGGAAGGAGACCCCACCATGCTCTGAGGGAGTGCGTTCCATTGCCGAACAGCTCTTACTGTCAAAAAGTTCCTCCTAGTGTTGAGGTAGAATCTCTGCTCCTGGAGCTTGCATCCATTGCTCCGTGTTCCAGTCTCTGGAGCAGCAGAAAACAAGCCTGCTCCATCCTCAGCGTAACACCCCTTCAAATACTTAAACAGGGCTATCATATTGCCTCTTAACCATCTTTTTTCCAGGCTAAACATACCCAGCTCCCTAAGTCTCTCCTCATAAGGCATCGTTTCCAGACCTTACACCATTTTAGTTGCCCTTCTCTGGACATGCTCCAATTTGTCAATATCCTTTTTGAATTGTGGTGCCCAGAACTGGACACAGTATTCTAGGTGAGGTCTGACCAAGGCAGAATAGAGCGGCACTATTACTTCCCTTGATCTAGACACTATACTTCTATTGATACAGCCCAAAATCGCATTGACCTTTTTAGCTGCGCATCACACTGTTGACTCATGTTCAACTTGTGGTCTACTAGGACTCCTAGATCCCTTTCGCATGTAGTCTCATTCAGCCAGGTCTCTCCCATCCTATATCTATGCATTTCATTTTTCTGCCCTAAGTGCAGTACTTTACATATACATACACACATACATAAACATACACACACACACACACACACACAAGACTACAGCTTCATCTTTGGTAACTGAAGAAGGTGGAAGCCGAAATGTTTTGCTCTTGATATGTTTTTAAGTTCTGTTTGTTAATCACTTCAGTAAGTACTTCACTAATAAGTAATAATTAACTTCAGTAATTAATTGCATCCTTCTGGGTTCCAGGACTAACTTGAGATAAGTGCTGTTGGTTCACTCTTTAATCACCTATATACATGACTGTAAATGTGTATACTGTATTTGAATAAGGTGCAGAAATACAATTGGAAGGCATGAGTAGTTAAAGAAAAGTGCATAAAAATTAGGGAACTTGTATTATTTTATATTTATTAAACTATTTCTATCCTGCCTTCTACTGTGAGATCTCAGAGTGCCATACAATTAAAACTGTATAAATAGTTTAAAACAATTCCCTATAAAAACAGAAAAAATTAAATAGGATAAAAGCATATCAAATAAAAACAGCCAAAAAGTCTAAAACAGTTAAAATCATGTACATGTGCATGCAGACTTTAAGAAGTAATTAGTCTTGGCCCCAAAGGCTTCAGTATGATGATGATCATGAATCATCAAGATAACTATGGCCCTGCCTACACAATGAAAAAAAAATCTGTATGACATTCAAAAGATCAATAATGTGTATATACGGCCGTTCAGCTACAGAACCCAGAGCCACCATGTTGGATTTTCGTCTTAGTGAGCAAGTGCTAAGGTGATAAAATGGGTGTGTGTGCTTTTTTGTTAAAGTGAAAGATCACTCTTTCGCACCTTGGATAGGGTGTTTTTTTTAAAAAAAATACTGTCCAATGGCAGTAATTTGAGGTAAGTAAAAATACTAATAATTCACTTGTGGCTGCAATCTTGATTTGCATGGATCCCTGTTTGCACAGCAAATGCAAATAGCTTTGCATGCCTGCTATCTGCCCCCAAAAAGTTATGACAAATAGCAGCTGCTGTGAATTCCCATTACTGCAGAGCAATCCACATTTTTTATTTTTTGCCTCATATAGACAAGCCCTCAGTGTTCCTCGTGACCTGGAAAGCACTGTAGATGTCATTCCCTAGTGTCCCGATCTCTAGCACCTCAGAAACACTTCAGCTGGGACACTGCCAGGCTGAAATGGTAGGTTTGGGGAGCCACTTCAGTCATTCACAACTGTAAATGTAAATCCTCAGCAGTTATGAGAGTATATGTCCGGTTTATGATCTCCTATCTATTGAAGAAGATAGGATAAAAGAGACCAATGTTGGTGCCAGCTGGGCTTCTAAAGAAAGGACATTCTATAAATAGGGCACCATGTGTATACAAACACACACTCACTCACACACACACACACATTTCCATGTGGGGAGGAGGGGGGCACTCTTGCAACTTGATGCTAATGAATTTGGACTAAATGAAAAGAGTCTGGGCTCTTCAATCTGCTGTGGGGGAGCCCTTCTCTCTGTCCCACCACTCTCACAAGTGCATCTAGTGGGAACTCAGGAGAGGGCCTTCTCAGTGGCTGCCCCCAGGCCTAGAAAAGTCAGATTGGCACCCTCCCTGCCACCCTTCCGGAACCAAGTAAAAACATGTTTCCACAGGCCTTTGCCAATCTTTTCTAATGGCAGTGCTGGGGTATATGTGAATGTTGTGTATGTGTATGTGTATATGTATATGTATATATAGGTGTGTGGGGTTTTTTAGAGTTTTAGCTGTTTTTAACTTTTTCAGTTGTTTAATTGTGTTTTAACTTTTGTATTTTGCTGATTTTAACAATGTCTTTTTATTGCACACCGCTTTGAGTCCCAAACTGGGGAAAAAGTGGGATAGAATAATAATAATAATAATAATTATTATTATTATTATTATTGCCAGATTATGACAAACACAACAAAAATGAAAGTGACAGCTGTTTACACACTGCTTACCTTTTAGTGCTCTGGACCCAGATTAAACTCATGTTTATTAAGTCTAGAGACCTTTCTGTCTGTTAGTGCATTGTAACAATCATCAAAGCAAAATAATGAAATCAAATCTAAGTTAACACTATAGGCCACAATCTTTCAGACAGCGTTTTACAGTGCCTACTGCGGGATGAGGTCCCAGGAGAGGAATGGCTCTCTTGCACGGCAGGGGGTCATTTTCAGACACCGCCGTCCCTCTTCTGGGATCCTTCGTTGCATGTCCATGAAGCTTTGGAAGCGGCAGTGCCATATTTTAAGCACGGAAGTTGCCCGTGCTTAAAATATGGTGCGGCTGCTTCCAAAGCTTCATGGACGTGCAATGAAGGATCCCGGAAGAGGGACGGCGGCGTCCGAAAATGACCCCCTGCCGCGCAAGAGCGCCGTTCCTCTCCCGGGACCTCATCCCACAGTAGGCTCTGTAAAACACTGTCTGAAAATCTCCTATGTCTCAATATAGAGTAGTTTTGCATGTGGACCTAGACTAGGCTGAGCCATATACCACCTGCCTGGACTTATTGTAAAGCCTCTGAACACCCCCCCCCCCATGGTTGAGGTCCTTCAGAGGTCTTATCAGTCCCCATAGCCAGATTCTTCCCCAATCGAGTCTACTCTCCATGAGGCATAGACTACCCATGCAGTGGAGGCGGAGGGCTTCAGAGTCTGTATGGTAGGATTAAAGCAGACTGAGGGAAAGAACTGAAGCAGCCAGCCTCAACCCCATGGGGGATACCAAGTGACTCATTGACTTCCAGTTGGAAAAAGTAGTGAAGGGGGAAAGGGAAGTTGCCAGCCCACCCAAGCCTACATGTGGCCTTTGCTGAGGGCCATGACTGACCTAAGTTGTTTTGCTTCCCAGTTCAGCCCCCTCCCCATTATATTTGCCATGTCTCAGCTGAGTGGGTTCTCTGTGCTCTACAGAGATGTATGCTTGGGTTAGTTAGGGTCAAGTGGAAGAACAAAGTACAGTTGTCCCTCCACATTCGCAGATTTGACATTCACAGATTTGAGTATTCATGGCTTGAAAATATTCTTTTAAAAATAATACTCCTAATAGCAAACCTTGATTTTGCCATCTTATATAAGGAACACCATTTTGCTATGCCATTGCATATAATGGGACTTGAGTATTCACGGATTTGGGTATTCAAGGGTGGTCCTGGAACCTAATCCCAGCAAATGTGAAGGGACAACTTTACACTTAAAAGAGACTGACCATGAGGTCATTGTTTTTATTAGTACAGCTGCATATCCGGCATTCTTTCATTCCGGTCCCTTGAGGCACTGAAGTAAAACCATGTCTTTTTGCTAACAGGTTTTTCTGGTTAGCAAAAAGATGCAGTCTTACCTCAGTCCCCCATGGGACCAGAAAAAACAACAACAATGTCATGTAGTAAGGCAGCACGGAAGACGGAATGTTCCTGCTCCCTTGCCACTTTTCTTCAGAGTGTGGTAAGTCTCTGTATGTTTCATAGTGTATTATTTGTGATAATTTGATCACATTTCTTTTTTACAATTAGTTAGGTATTAAATATTCAATTGTAGAATTGTAGCATCATTGACCTGGAAGGGTCCCCAAGAGCCATCCAGTCCAACCCCCTGCCATTCAGAAATATACAACTAAAGCCCTCCTGAAAGATGGCCATCCAAACTCTGTTTAAAGACCCCCAAAGATGGAGTCCACCACCCACTGAGGCAATATATTCCACTGTCAAACAGCTATCACAGTTTTTTTAAAAAATGTTCTTCCTAATGTATAGGTGGCATCCTTTTTCTTGTAATTTGAACCCACAGGCTCATATTTTAGTCTCTGGAGCAGCAGAAAACAAGCTGGCTCCATCTTCTACATGACATCCCTTCAAATGTCATGTAGAACATGACATAAATATTTAAAGATAGCTATCATGTCACCTCTCAGCCTTCTCTTCTCCATGTTTAACATATACAGAACCCTAAGTCATTCTTCCTAAGATGTGGTTTCCAGACCTTTGATCATCTTGGGTCTCATTTACATGTGTATCCTGGCCATGGATCAGGCCCATTCCTCACCCATTCCCTCCACAAAATGGGCTGGAGTTCAGACCAGCACACCAGTCTGTTGCTGCAGCCACCACTGCCACCATCTTCCTGGGTCTCCTGGAAGTGAGGAAGCTGGCCTGCAACATTTGACCACAGTTCCCTGCATGTGCTTCATGTTTCAGAGAGAGCGAGGGAGACCGGCAGCAATGAGGGCCAACCTGCTGAAATGGGGTCCTGTGGATATGCAGGGCCTGACCCATTTTTTTGTCAGGGGGACCAGATTAAATCAGGTAATTTTTTTACAACACTTCAACAGGCTCTACCCAACAAGCTTCTCAGCCCCATTTGAGCCCCGTATTTTCCCCTGGGGTGTTAGGACTGCCTGGGGGAGAATGGGGCAAAAGCCCTGCTTCATCAGGACTGCAGGGCTCTAAGACAGGGGTAAGATAGGGTATATTGCCCATGTAGAGATGCCCTTGGTCATCCTTCTCTGGACATGTTCCAGCTTGTCAATATCCTTCTTGAAATGTGGTGCCCAGAACTCAGCACAGTATTGTAGGTGAGGTCCAGCCAAAGGAGATCAAAATTATTGTTAGTGTCATGCCCCATGAGTTTGATGAGGGTATGGAATTGGAGGAGGAGGACATGGCAGGGAACAGCCCTATGCACCCTGGCACAGGTTTATCTACACCTGGGCCAGCAGGGAACCCTGGCAACCTAGAGACTCAAGCAGAGGAAGAGCCTGGTCCACGTGGGTTGGCATCAGTCCCAGCAGAGAGTCCTGCCAATTCAGATAAGTATGAAGAAGAGAGGGACTTACCTCCACCATTGTATATCCAGCAGCAAGCTCAAAAGGAAGCTCAAAGGAAGTCTCTGAGACTTTATGAGAAAAACCTGCTCATTAAGAAACAGCTGACAAAGCCTTGATTGCTATATATATGCTTGGGAAGCAATGGAGGTTTTGTCAGAGATCACCTGATCTTCCTGGAGAAAGCTTCTTGCTGACTTGGTTGCATTGATCCTTGCTTCCTTGACTCGTGCCTCGACCTCGGACTGTTCCTGATTACTCTGTTGCCTTGACTCATGCCTCAACCTCGGACTGTTCCTGATTACTCTGCTGCCTGTTTTCCACTGACTCATGGACTTGTTTGGACCCACGCTGCCTGCTGTAAGCCCTTGACTTTCTTGACTATGTTTGCGTTCTGGTGTGCTCATTAAAAGCTGGCCACCTTCCCAGCTACTTGATGTTTGTATATACTCTGCTGGCTGGTATCAAGCTTTTCTGGACAGTTAGTTATTTAAATACAATGAAGGTTAGGAATATTCCTAGTAGCAATTATGATAGCTTATACAGTAGGGATTTTAAAACTGAGAGTCATTATAACAATCGGTGGTTTGAAGTAGCCAGCTGGGAAATGTGTCTTTTGCTTTTCACAAGATGATATGGTAAGTCTTGGTGGGAGGTTTGGGTGCTGCAGAGGGAGAAAGGGAGTACCATCCTTTGGAACACCAACTTTTGGAGCGTATGCCCAAAAAAGGACATATGCAGGCATAAGGGTAACTTACATGTGTGTATGCTACTAAGGACTTTTTCAGACAAGCTAATTGTAGCACTAGCAGCCTCGCCACGTTGCGAGGCTGCAGTGCTGCAGGGCGTCCCTTTCAGATGACGCCCGTCCCTGCCGGTACTGTTGCGGTACCGCAGGGACATTTGACTGTAATATTTTGGCGATTTTTACTCACGATCAACGTGAGTAAAAATCTCCAAAATATTACAGTCAAATGTCCCTGCGGTACCGCAACAGTAAGGGCAGGGACGGGCATCATCCGAAAGGGACGTCCTGCAGCGCTGCAGCCTCACAATGTGGCGAGGCTGCTAGCGCTACAATTAGCTTCTCTGAAAAAGTCCTAAGGGGCTTACCACATTGTGAAGAAAAGTGGCAAAGCAGCAGGAACGTTCCAACTTCCCTGCTGCCTTACCACATGACATTGTTGTTCTTCCAGGGTTCTTTTGTTCTGGTCCCATGGGGGACTGAGGTAATACCATGTCTTTTTGCTAATGGTGATTTCCAGTTAGCAAAAAGACATGGTTTTACATTGGTCCTCCACAGGACCAGACGAAAGAACGGCAACATCATGTGGTAAGGCAGCAAGGAAGATGGAATGTTCCTGCTGCTTTGCCACTTTTCTTTGGAGTGCAGTAAGCCCCTAACAGGATGTCAGCCATAGGGTAAAAAACCCTGAAAGTGGTCGAAAGTGGGAGGTGACGGACGAAGTGCGGAGAAGCTCCTCACAGTCCGTTCGACTTTGGAAGGGCAGCTTCAATTAAAAACATTTTTGGAGCATACCTGGATCCTGGGAAGGAAATTCAGACAAAGACCCCAAAGTGGGTCCCCAGTAATTCTTCGGAGAGAGGGGAACGGAGGTTCCTTCTAGCGCCGAAGAGTCGAGGGGATGAAGGGGACGCCCAACCAAAGGAAGAGTCCTTAGAGACTGGAGCTGCTCACATCGCCAAAACGAAGAAATGGGACTTCTCTTAGAAGTAAGAGAATGTAAAAGTTAAAGTGTTTGATTAACCTTGGCTGTTTTCTTTGGCTGAAAAACGGACTTATTGGTAGTAGTGGAGGCCCCCTCGAGCTAGGAAACAATTGTTTGGAAAGCAGGGGAAATCACCTGGGGAGAGATTTGGAGCTCTGGCGACGGTAATTTCGAGGGGAAAGGACAAATGCTGTGTTTGTATGGTTGTTTAAAGGGAGACACAGTGCTCGAAATTGGGAAAACAGGGAGCAACAAAGAGTCAGATACTGCAAACTGGATTAAAAAAAATAACTGGAAAACTGGATTATCCTCCACAAGAACTCGCCACCGCTACCTGGGGTGTTGTCTGTGAATTGAATGATAGTATCTACTTTCGCTTTATGTAGGTGAGACTGTGTATCCTTGGTTTGTTTAGTTCGCTTTCCTGCTTCCCTTAACTTCACAAAGGAACTTGGATTCTACTCATTTAAGGATTCTACTTAAGGTCAATTGATAGACTGGTTTCCTAACCAAGGTTGTATTAACGCCCTGAGGGTTGAGACGCTGGGAGCAAGAAGTGAGAAGCGAAAGGGCGGCGCGGGTTACAGAATTGAGTAACGCCTGAGATAACGAGGAGCCAGCGGAGCAAGAAAAAGAAGGAAGAGAACGTTGAAGCCAGAGGGGAGCAGGGAGAAGGGAGGAAGGAAAAAGGGGGGGGAGAAAGGGGAGAAAAGGGGGGGAAAGGGAGGGGAAAAAACCAATAATAATAATAACAAATAAGACGTAGAATAACTCAAGAATGCGTTAAGAGGGTATATAATTGGGGAAAAAAACTTAATTTTTGCCTTTTTCTTTCACCCCCTCTATTCTGATGATTGGGAATATTGAAGAAGTCGAAGGGGGAGCGAATTGAGAGTATCCTTGCCCCAAGAGTGTAATTGGGTCTCAAACGGGGAAAAAATTGATTATTGAATTACTGGTTATTGGTTATATAATTGATTACCATTACTTTATTTGCATCACAGTACAGTATATTTTGAGGGTCATATATATATATATATATATATACATACATATGGCACTAGTGGGATAAATAAATAGCAAACTTATTCGAAGTACTTATTATCTACTTATTAATGGATCTAACTTGTGCAACAACATAAGTTGAGGTATCTGTTGTTAGTAGAGGAGGGGGAAGACAACTGGACACATGATATTAAATGTAATGTAGATAATAGGTGGCTGATAGAGGAAGGGTTGAAATATTCAGAGTAAAATTTGATGGTAGGTAAACGGTGATAAATTTGATTAAAGATTGTGAGTGAGAGGTAACAAATTGGATGTTGGGATAGACTTAGAAATAACAGAAAGAAATACGGATACTGTTTTAAGAAATATCTGTACTTTAAGAAAAGTCTAGGTAATATGGCTTACAGCACAAGGAAAACATCCGCACAAATACAAACCCAAACCCTGACAGGTGGAAGGGGGTCTCAAGAACTCCCCAAAGCTTCAGAAATGCACAACCTACTGATAGAGGAATTAAGGGCAGAACTTAGTAATTTTAAACAGGAGATAAGAAAGGAATTGAAAGACATTAGGAAAGAAATTAAACAAGATTACAGAAAAGAATCAGAAATAATAAGTAAAAAATTGGATAATATTAACAAGGAATTGGAGGGAATAAAAACTGATGTGCAAGAGTTAAAGGTTAAAAATCAAGAGACGGGAAAACTAACGGAGAAATTGCAGGACAAACAAGATAAAGCAGAAGTATTAATGTTAAATCATGAGTTAAGATATAGAGAAAAGTGCCTGAAGCTAAGGGGACTGTCAGAAAAAACAAATGAAAATTTATATGAGAGGCTAATCCCAGATTTGGCAAAATTTTCTGAATACCCGGAGGAGTACTTAGAAGAGGAAACGGAAAAAATATTCAGGGTGAACTCCTTGGTAGCTAAAGAAAAAAAGCTGCCGAGGGACATCGTCATACAATTTAGCAAAGTAAAAATAAAGGATAAAATCCTCCAACAAAGTTATAACAATACGTTCCAAGTGGGTGACGAAGAAATTAAAATTTATAAAGACATTCCAATAACAATTTTGAAAAGAAGACAAGAATATAAAGCTTTAACATTGTTATTAGCAAAAAGAGGTATAAACTATAAGTGGAATAGAATAGACGGTGTTTCATTCACATACAAACAGAAACGGTACAACATTGATTCAGAACAGAGAGCTAAAGAATTTTGTCAGAAACTTGAAAAAAAATATAAGGATCCATCCGAATTGAGAACTTATACAGGAAAAGGGCCAAAAAAGGGGGATAAAACAGTTTCAAGAACTAAGGAAGGTGTAGAACAAGAGGAGGGAAAGAGACAAAAAGGAGAAGAAACAGAGGAGGGGGGAAGCTCAGAAGAAGAAGACAAGGTAGGTAGAAAGGGAAAAGAACCCGAAAGCGAACAAGAAGAAGAAGAGGAGATAGAGGAGGAACTAACGGAAGATGTCAATTAGCATATGTTCCTGGAATGTAAAAGGTTTAAACTCAGAGTATAAAAGACGACAAGTATTTCATTACTTAAACAAACAAAAACCAGAAATAACTTGTTTACAAGAAACTAAGATAAAACAACAGGACATAAGATTTCTCCAAAACTCAAAATTGGGACAAATATTTTACTCGGCAAATAAGAAGAAAAAAAAGAGAGGAATAGTGCTATATATAAACTCAAAATATCCCACCAAAGAGCTGTTTGCAGATGAAGAGGGAGAATTCATAGGAGTAGAGGTAACCCTACTGAATATAAAATTTGTAATAGTAGGAGTATATGCTCCAAATACAAGGCAAGCAAAGTTTTATTAAAAATTACATAAACTAATAGTAAAGCACGTAAACAAGAATATGATTCTAATGGGGGACTTTAATGGAGTTATGGAACCCAAAATAGATAGATCATCAATAACTGTTATGACAAAGCAAAAATTACCAGGTAGTTTTTTTTTATATCAAAGAAGAATTTAATCTGGAAGATATATGGAGGGCAAAACATGGGCAAGAGAAAGGTTTTACCTTTGTATTGGACAAATATAAGTCAATGTCTAGAATTGATATGGCTTTAATTTCGAAAAATTTGTTACCACAAGTTCTAGACATGGAAATATTATCTAAAATCACCTCTGACCACCATCCAATAAAAATAAAACTAAAAACGAGAAATAAAAAATTTAATTGGAGACTAAATGAAAACTTATTGAAGAATGAGAGGTTTGTAGATAAGCTTAAAAAAGAAATTAGACAATACTTTGAAGAAAATGATAACAATGAATGTTGTATGAAAACCGTCTGGGACGCAGGGAAAGCTGTAATTAGAGGTTTATTGATAAAAAGAGGAGCAGAACTTAAAAAACAGAACTCAGAAAGATACAACTTTTTAATTAATGAATTAAAGAAAAGAGAAGAAGATTTAAGAGAAGATCCATCCAAAGCTAATTTAATAAGCCAAATTAAACTAATTAAGACACAACTAAATTTAGAAACAATGTCAAAAATCGAAAAAAATATGAAGAAGATGAGACAAGCAAACTTTGAATATGCTAACAAATCGGGAAAATGGTTGGCATATAGATTAAGAAAGGAAGCAGAAAGGAAGTTAATAGTGGAAATAAAACATCAAGGGAAAACGATAACAAATAAATCAGAAATAGAAACAGAATTTTTACACTATTACAAAACTCTATTTAGGCAAGATTCAAGGATCAGTAGTGAATATCAGAATATGAGAGAATACATAGAAAACCAAGATCTACCTAAATTAAATAAAGAACAAGTTGTGAAATTGAACGCATCTATCTCGATGGGAGAAATTTCTAAAGCAATACAAGATCTTAAGACAAACAAAGCCCTGGGACCGGATGGTTTCACTGCGATCTTTTACAAGACATTGGAAAATGAACTTGTACCGCTTTACAAAACAATAAACGAAATAGAGGAAAAGGGGGTTCCTGACTCTTGGAAGAATGCTAATGTAACACTCATACTAAAAGAAGGGAAAGATGGAAGAGAGATTGGTAATTATAGACCTATTTCTCTCTTAAACTTGGATTATAAAATATACTCAATGATCCTGGCAAATAGACTAAAACAAATAATTACTGATATTGTTAATGAAGACCAAAATGGATTTGTACCAGGGAAAAACATGAGCGATAATATAAGAACAGTAATTGATATGATAGAATATTTCGAAGTACATGGAGAGAAAAAGATGGGATTAATGCTAATTGATGCCGAAAAGGCATTTGACAGCATACGCTGGGATTTCATGCTGGAAATACTAAACAAAATAGGCGTGGGGGGGGATTTATTGAAAGGATAAAAAGAATATATTCAGATCAATCCGCACAGCTAATTATAAATGGCGAAAAATCGGCAACGTTCAAAATAGAAAAGGGCACGAGGCAAGGCTGCCCTATATCGCCATTGCTGTTTATAATAGTGTTAGAAGTATTGAACAGAAAAATAAGATCCAACATGAAGATACCAGGGGTACAAATAAAGGGATTTACATATAAGCTAAAAGCTTTTGCAGACGACATAATTGTATTTATGGAGGACCCTTTAAAACAAATTGGAGAATGTGTAAAAGTAATGAATGAATTTGGGACGTTCTCGGGATTTAAGATTAATCAAGATAAAACAACTACATTAACTAAAAATATTACAAAATCCGAGGAGGAGAAAATTATGGAAATAGCTGGATGCAAAATAACGAAAAAAGCTAGATATTTGGGAATTTGGATTGCCAAAAGGAATGCGGAACTTTATGACAACAACTACAAACCAGTTTGGGCAGGAATAAAAAGAGATCTAGATAGGTGGAGCAAATTAGGGCTTTCTTTATTGGGGAAAATTGCCGCATAAAAATGGTCGTACTACCTAGAATACTATATCTTTTTCGAAACCTGCCAATTTTGAGGAGTTACAAAACTTTTGAACTATGGAATAAAGATTTAAAAACATTTTTGTGGGAAGGGAAAAAAGCTAGGTTAAAATGGAACTATTTAACCGATTCAAAGTTAAGAGGAGGTTGTGATCTTCCAGATTTGAGAACATACTATCAAGCTTCGACATTGATATGGATAAAAGATTGGGTTAAGCTAAGCAACACCAAAGTCTTAAATCTGGAAGGTCACGACATTAGATACGGATGGCACGCTTATCTATTTTACGAAAAAAAGAAAGTGCATAAAGACTTCACTAATCATTGTGTCCGAAAAGGATTGTTGGTGGTTTGGGAAAAAGTGAAATCTTGTTTTTATTACAAAACACCTTTATGGATATCACCCCAAGAAGCATTCATGTTAAGATGGGGTAGCAAAGACCAATGGCTAAGATACTCAGATATTAGTATAAAGGAGACTGGAAAAACATTAAGGCTAGACACAAAAGAGAATTTGCAGAATAGATACAACATTAATTGGTTTACTTATTTACAAATTAAAGAAAAATTCATAGAAGCTCAGAAGGGGATAGGATTTGAGACAGAAAATAACGAATTAGATAAACTATTGTTGGAAGAAAATAAACCTAAAGCATTATCAAAACTTTACAAGTTATTATTGTTAAGATTTACTGAGCAAGACATTATAAAAGAATATATGGTATCATGGGCAAGGGATCTAGGAAACACCATTGTCATAGAAGATTGGGAAAAGGCTAGAAAAAGGTCTTTTTCCTTCACTGCCTGTCAAACTTATAGGGAAAACTACATAAAAATGGTTATGAGATGGTATTATACTCCATCAAGGTTAAGTAGAATAAATAAAAAATCTTCAGGAATCTGTTGGAAATGCAGCAAAAACCAGGGCACTTTGATTCATATGTGGTGGTGGTGCAAGGTGATTAGAAAATTTTGGAAGCAGATACATGACTCAATCAATTATATACTAAACATAAAGATGGAGTTTAAACCAGAATTGTATCTGCTAAACATAATAAATACACAGGACAAAAAAGTTAGTAAATACTGGAGGATAATACTCTACATGGTAACGTCAGCCAGATTGGTAATAGCGAAAAAATGGAAAGTTAAAGATCGGCCAACGATTAAGGAATGGGAAGACAAATTAATAGATACAGTAGAATTAGATATATTAATATGCAAATTACGGAATAGGAAAGAAAACAAATGGCAAGAAGAATGGGGGAGAGTATTAGAATATTGGAAAAAGAAGGATAAGATAAAGGGCGACACAAGGTTCTGGTAACAGACTCTTCAGAGACGCGTAAGCAAAAGCATACAAGGATTGTAGGGAGCCAAGTTTAATTAGAAGACAACATACTGGAAGCGAAGTTAAGTTAGAATTAAGGTCAAATCACAGTCAAATTCAGCCAAAATAACAAGATGGAAGGAATGGAGTAAATAATTCATTTGTTTATACGGAAAGCCAATGTAAAGAAAAAGAAATAAGATAAAGTACTATATATGAACAAATAGAAATTAATGACTTTAGATAAAGAACAAATGAAATGTTGTATTTTGATTACCTTTTGTTTATTACCGTGTTGTGTATATCTTATTGTAATGCACTTTATCGAGAGAGAAAAAAAATAAATTATATATATATAAAAAACCCTGAATGTATAACTAAACATTAATTAATTTATTAAAATGTTACTTGAACACACATACTTAACATCAGCAATGAGCTTCACATTATAAGCAATTTCTATGCTATTCACATGCCTCCTCTGACTAGTAACATCAGCCACTGATTTATTGCAATTTCATCTTAACAGAAGCTATATAGGTTCAGCCTCCTCCCTCCTCATTATATTTGCCAGTTCCCATGTCTCAGCTGAGTGGCATCTTACAGAAATGGCCAAGGCCTATTACAGGCTATTTGTTGTGTTATTGAAATGGAAACGTATGGGCCTCCAGATATTGTTGGACTGTAGATGCATCATCCTTCACCCTTGGTTAGGCTGGCTGTTGCAATCCAACAATATCTGAAGGGTCACATATTTCCTTTCCTTTTTCTATCCCTACCATCCTTCTTCCTGCCAACCAATATGAAATGTAAAATCCAATTAACTTTCCGGGGGGAGATAGAGTTATACAATATACACCCTAATATTATTAAAAGCCCTGGTGGCGCAGTGGTTAAATGCCAGTACTGCAAGCCACCACGTCGCAAGTTTGATTCCAGCTGGCTCCAAGGTTCACTCAGCCTTCCATCCTTTCGTAGGTCGGTAAATTGAGTACCCAGCTTGTGGGGGACAATTAGCTAATACACATTGGAAACTGTTTAATGCAGTGTAGATGTGTAAATAGCTATTGCTTAAAAAACAATTTGTAAGCCGCTCTGATAGCCTTGTGGCTGGAGAGCGGGGTATAAATAAATAAATAAATAAATAAATGTAGATTCCAACAATGTGTTCCACTGTTTTCAGTCTCTCCCAGATCCTGACTAACAAGAACACAACCTCAGTTCAAACCATTTTAAAGAAGTCTCTCCAGAACAATTGAAAAAAGGCAATTAAAAAAAGCTGCTAAATAAGTTTTCTTATATTTATTGAGAGTTAAAATCTGGACGTAGTCTGACTTGTATGTTTTAATGAATTTTTCTCTGATCATGTGCTTGAAGTCTACACTTTTCCTGCACTGTGCCTCTGAAAAACTGATAATCCATCATATATTTTACCTTTGTCATTTAGGACATTATCAGACGTGGCAAAAATTGTGGGATTATGACATCAGGGTAGCACAAACAGGTCCCACTATCACACAGCGTCATTGTCTTCATGTTCTTACACTGTTCTCCAGCTGCGAAAAAGGCATTATTTACAATTCACAGGACAAGCCGTCAATAGATCATCAATAGCACCTTTTTTGTGCTATTGACGGTGTGCAAAACCACATCCCATTGTAATCTCAAGACTACGTCACAAATGGGTGGTCCTCTTTCCCCCTCCCTGTTCCCAGCAATAAAACCTCCAGGTGAGAATGCAAAAACGAATCACAGGACTCTCTTTTTATGAACTGTCCCATTTAGTTTGCACATTTTAGATATGTTTCAGTACTTCTGTGTTCATTTACTTTGTTAATTAAGGAATTTTGGGAGTTTTAAGCGCATTCGTATCTTCTCGCAAGAACTGTCGAAATCTTGCCCATGCCAAATTGTGGAAGTAAACTCCCATTTTTAAAGTGTTAGTGGTCATCGTGTGAGAATTCCATGCTGTTTGTTTCACATAGAATCATAGAATCATAGAATTGCAGAGCTGGAAGACACCACGAGGGCCATCCAGTCCAACCCCCTGCCATGCAGGAAATCACGATCAAAGCATCCCCGACAGATGGCCATCCAGCCTCTGTTTAAAGACCTCCAAGGAAGGAGACCCCACCACACTCCGAGGGAGTGCGTTCCACTGCCGAACAGCTCTTACTGTCAAAAAGTTCCTCCTAATGTTGAGGTGGAATCTCTGTTCCTGGAGCTTGCACCCATTGCTCCGTGTTCCAGTCTCTGGAGCAGCAGAAAACAAGCCTGCTCCATCCTCAGCGTGACATCCCTTCAAATACTTAAACAGGGCTATCATATCACCTCTTAACCGTCTTTTTTCCAGGCTAAACATACCCAGCTCCCTAAGTCTCTCCTCATAAGGCATGGCTTCCAGACCTTTCACCATTTTAGTTGCCCTTCTCTGGACACACTCCAATTTGTCCATATCCTTTTTGAATTGTGGTGCCCAGAACTGGACACAGTATTCAAAGTGAGGTCTGACCAAGGCAGAATAGAGTGGCACTATTACTTCCCTTGATCTAGACACTATACTTCTATTGATACAGCCCAAAATCGCATTGGCCTTTTTAGCTGCCGCATCGCACTGTTGGCTCATGTTCAACTTGTGGTCTACTAGGACTCCTAAACCCCTTTTGCACGTGGTCTCATTCAGCCAGGTCTCTCCCATCCTATATTTATGCATTTCATTTTTCCGCCCTAAATGCAGTACTTTACATTTCTCCATATTGAATTTCATAGAATCATAGAATTGCAGAGTTGGAAGAGACCATGAGGGCCATCCAGTCCAACCCCCTGCCATGCAGGAAATCACGATCAAAGTATCCCCAACAGATGGCAATCCAGCCTCTGTTTAAAGACCTCCAAGGAAGGAGACCCCACCACACTCCGAGGGAGTGCGTTCCACTGCCGAACAGCTCTTACTGTCAAAAAGTTCCTCCTAATGTTGAGGTGGAATCTCTGCTCCTGGAGCTTGCATCCATTGCTCCGTGTTCCGATCTCTGGAGCAGCAGAAAACAAGCCTGCTCCATCCTCAGTGTGACACCCCTTCAAATACTTAAACAGGGCTATCATATCGCCTCTTAACTGTCTTTTTTCCAGGCTAAACATGCCCAGCTTCCTAAGTCTCTCCTCATAAGGCATGGTTTCCAGACCTTTCACCATTTTAGTTGCCCTTCTCTGGACATGCTCCAATTTGTCAATATCCTTTCTGAATTGTGGTGCCCAGAACTGGACACAGTATTCTAGGTGAGGCCTGACCAAGGCAGAATAGAGCGGCACTATTACAGCTATGTGCGATAATAAGTGTTATAATGCTGCAATGTTCTCGCTATCTTGATTCACGGAATTACAGGGTTTTTAGATGCTAGTTTGATAATGTCCTTAGTGTCTGGAGCTGATAGAAGGACTACCGGGAATGTCTGCACCCATCACCCAATGAGTTTGGGTGCAATGTACCAGGCCTTGCTCCCTGCATGGATGGTGGAACTATTTCTTAGAACTACAGCCTTAGACTTCAAAGTGACACAAGGCTTTTGTATTATCATACCCTCAAACTGTCCTGATTTAGCTGGACCAGTCCCTGTTGATCATTTGTCCTCTACTTTTTTGGCCGCTTTTATTTTTTTAAAAAAACAATTCTTTTATTATAATCTTAAATTCATACATCAAACGTGTTACAATCTTAAATGATACTTCTTCTTTAAAATGGATACATAATTTTCATCTTAATTATTAACATTGGCTTAATTTCTCTCTACCTCCCTACGAGTGCTCCCACCCCCAGGACCATCTATACCACCATCTTGGAGGTGTATACCCCCTTTTTCTTTAAAAAAAAAACTTATTCTATAAATGGCCTCCATATTTCATCAAAATTATAGCTTTTCCATAATCCTTTTTTAACTTTCAATCTACAGGTTAATTTTTCATTAATAACAGTGTCCCATACTTCTCTATACACCATTCCTCTATCTGATAATCTCCTTGTATCTTCCATTTCCTAGGTATCATTAATCTTGCTGCTGTTAATTTGTAAATTTGTAATCAGATCCTTCATAACTTGGGTACAATTAACCTTGTCATAAATTGATAATAATGCAATATATCTAGACACATTTCTAATTCTTGTCCTGTTATCTCTCTTATTTCTTTAAATACCATTTGCCAAAATTTCTGTACATGTTTACAGCTTCACCACATATGAATGTAAGTGACTTTTTCTTGACATCCCCTCCAACATAACATTGAATAATTTTGATCTATTTGACTTATTCTTACTGGTGTCAGGTATCATCTCCTTTTGTCTGCTGTTAAAATGTCCCAGTTTCTCTCTTCTTCTCCTCTTTCCTCCTGTGTCCTCAGCTTACTTCAGTTGCTGCAAACTGAGTTCAAAATGAAATTAACTCATCAGGGGGGAGAGGAAAAGAGGGAGTGGAATTTTGCCTTTCCCTGTAGGCTCAGGCAAAAAGAAACTGATGCAGCATTTCCTAGCTTGGATATTCTTCCTCATTTGTAACTTTTGCTACAATTTTCATAAAATCATACAATTTCATAGAATCACACAACAATACAATAGAATCATACTATTTTCATAGAATCATAGATTATCACATTACACAGTTATTGTGCTATTATTCCACTTTAATTGCTGTGGCTACCTCCTGTGGAATCCTGGAATTTGTAGTTTAGGGAGGGGCATTTAGAACTCTCAGCCAGATAACTCTTAGGCCTTGCTAAACTACAAACCCCAGAATTCCACAGGAGGCAGCCATAGCAGTTAAAGTGGAATAATAACACTATAACCATGTAGTGTGATAAAATCAATAGAATAATGGAATCATAGAGTGGGAAGAGACCACAAGGGCTATCTAGTCCAACCCCCTGCCCTGCAGGAATACATAATCAAAGCATTACCACTAGATGGCCATCCAACCTCTGTTTATAAACCTCCAAAGAAGGAAACTCCACCACACTCTGAGGCAGCACATTCCACTGCTGAACAGCTCTGACCATCAGGAAGTTCTTCCTAATGTTTAGATGGGATCTCTTTTCCTATAGTTTGACCACAATCTGATGTTGCTTGCTTCATGAGCCCAGGTTTTCATCTGTGAAGTGTTGGAGGGTACAGTTTTACTACTATTGCTTCAACATACGAATGTGGCTGCTCTTCTGGAATTTGCAGAAACCATGTCTAATCCCAAAAAGAAATGCCTGTTTTTGCTTCCTTCCAGACCTTCACTTGTAACTGAGGTGTATTTACAACCAACAGTACCTGCCAGTCACGACCCTTGGTAACTGAGAACTGAGATTGGTGTTCCTTTGAAAATCGCTCATGCTTTTCCATTGTGCGGCTTCCATGCTATGAAGAGCGTGGGGGGGGGGATGTAAACATTGTTCTCCTATTCAGCCGTCTACATAAGGGCATTGAGATGGACAAGACTCTGGATACCCCTGTGTTCCGTTTTCACCAAGATTAGACACCGATATCCTTTCCTGGAGACACACAATCCATCCAGCTTGTTTTCAACCTTAACAATTAACCACTGTAGATTCAAGCTGGGCCTCTTAATGCCACCGGTGCTGGAGGCTGCTGCCCAAGAATAGAAACCTGCCATGTACTTTCCCCCCAGAGGAATTAGAAAAATATTCTCTTTCTACATAGGCATTTTCTCTTGATGTGGAGTTTCATTGTGAAATAGGTTTTAGAAATACAGGTGGCGATAAGGAAAAGCAAATAGAAATTGAGCAGGAAAAAGTTCCTTAGTATATTATGGATAAGGTTGTGGGACAAAAGGGCCTAAAAATGAAGTCCGCTAAGTACTGAGGCTGTTTGGAACCATAAACTTACATCAAGGAAATGGAGTGTAACTTTACATTCATGGGCTGCTATCATGTATGGCTCAACATAGTGTAATAGGTCCACATGCTGACCTACTGCACAAGGATCACACACACACACACACACACACACACACACGACTTACTGAACAGCCTCTGAAGCCCCCTGCACAGCCATTCCTTGCCTCATGGGGACAGACAGGATCACAGAATTGCCTGGCTATGTCCCTGTAGCCAGATGTGAAATGATTACAGAAGGACTAAGACCCACAGAGGACCTCAGTGAATTTCAGCACTGATGTCATTATTTTGCATCTGGATACAGGGATGTAGCCAGACACTTCCATGATCCTGCTTACTCCCATGAAGCAGGGAATGGCTGCATGGGGGACTTCAAAGGCTGGTCAATAAGTTGGGGGGGCCTTTGGGTGCAGGGGAGGGAAGGAATCCCAAAAGGGAATGCACACATGTAAGGGAAATTTACACATGTGTATGTGTTCAACAGGATGTCAGCCATGGAGTTGCATAAAAGTTGTGTAACATCACCTGTTAGTGAATTCCAACACTGAGCAACCAAAATGTACACACATGTACAATGGACATCTGCATGTGCAATACACATCCATGGACAATATTCATTGGTGTGCGATGTCACTTCTACAACCTTGAATTTCCTATATTGGACAAAAATTATTTTCCAGAATCATTGGACCAACGGCAGGTGCTCTGTTACCTACTATTGAATTCCAGTTGCTTAAAATTATCAGCATGCCCTGTTTTGGTGTGGGATCAATTTCCTCCTAGATGCCCTCACAGAATGTTTTAATGTCTTCCTTTTCTACCTGTGTAGCTGGACCATAAGCTTGGGCTATGGTTATACAGGTCGACCCCTGTATCCACAGGGGATACATTCCAAGACACACAAACACACCATGGATACCTGAAACCATGGATAATAGGGAATCCTATTATTTTCAACGAACACCAGAAGTTGATCATAGAATTGCATTGAAGGACCTAGAAATGCCTAGAGAGAGCATATTTTTTCAGACGTGGATAAGTGAAGCCATGGGTATCGAATCCATGGATACAGGGGTCAGCCTGTATTGATAAGTATTGATAAGTTTTCCCTAAAATTCTTATTGATATCATTTGCTCAAACTTTGCATTGTATACTTTGATCACTTTTGCTACCTCTTGCCTTGCTATTAATGCTGCCTCATTTCTTCTTAGATTGTCATTTCCAGAGTGAAACACTGTAATGATTTGATTGAAATTGCTCCATTCCTGGTCACTTTAGCTTGTTCACAACAAGTACTGCAATTTCTATGCTTTCAATTTTTTGCTTTACAATTTCTATCAACAACAGAGGATTAATCAGGACTTTCCTCGCTAAATCAGGGCAGTTGAAGGGCTAGGCCTGAAGGGGAGAATCTAGAAAGCAAAGAGGCATTTTTTAACAACACAAAGTAAGCAGAAGTCACTTCTGATTCATTTCCTGTTTCAAAATAAGGGGTCTCCTGGGCCTAAATTGGCCAAGGAGACAAAAAATATGGCAAAATTTTCCCCTAGAAGGCATTTAGGGACAAAATAAAATTTTGACCCCTGTGGGCCACATGCAACTTGCAGGCGCACTTTGCCCAGCACAATCTAGCTAACCCAACATCCTCTTCATAAAGTAGCCAGCAGAAAGCCCATCAACAAGACATGTATGTAATGCACCTTCCATCTTACCAAAAGCAATACACAGATACTATAGGTGAAATACAGGTTGACCCCCATATCCATGGATTTGGTATCCACCGTTTCATTTATCGAAGTCCAAAAACATATGTCCTCTCTAGGCATTTCCAGGTCCTCCAGTGCATTTCTATGGCCAACCTCCAGCATTGGTCTCATGGAAAATTACAGGATTCCCTATTATCCATGGTTGCAGGTATTCATGGGGGTCTTGGAACGTATCTCCCGCAGATATGGGGGCCATCCTGTTCAGCCATCCTAGTAGCAAGTGAATCTCCTTGAATTGATTGAAACCCTTTTAAAAACTACCTATGTTGGCAGCCATCACTACATCTTACTGCAGTGAATTTCATGATTTAATTATGAGCAGTGTTATTCCTTTTATGTGTCCTGTGTATCTCCCACCCTTCAATTTCAATAGATGACCTTGTGTCTCCCTTACTTGTCTTTTTGCTAAATTAGTAGCCCCAAACATTGCAACTGTCTCCTATGTCCATTTATCCATGCCCATTTCAATCTGGTCTCAGGCTTGATTTTGGGACAGAGACAGCTTTGGTCATCTTGGTGGATGACCTAGGCTGGGAACTAGACAGGGAGAGTGTGTTCCTGTTGATTCTGCTGGACCTCTTGGCAGCTTTTGATACTATCCACCATGGGTCACCTTGCTGGAATGGGATTTGGGGGTACTGTTTTACAGTGGCTTTGTGCTTCCATGGAGGAGTGAACCCAGAAGGTGATACTGGAGGACTCCTGCTAAACTCCTTGTCCCAACAGGCTCCCTCAGGACTAGATTCTGTCCCCCATGCTATTTAACATATATATGTAACTGCTGGGAGAGATTGTCTGGAGTTTTGTGGTTTGGTGCCATCAGTATGGATTCAAACTATAGGAAAAGACATTGTGCCTAAATACTAGGAAAAACTTCCTGATGGTAACAGCTGTTCAGTAGTAGAATACTGTCACAGTGTGGTGGAGTCTTCTTTTTTGGAAGTTTTAAAACAGTCTGCATGACCCTTGGTTGGGAGTGCTTTGATTGTGTATTCCTGCATGGCAGGGGTTGGATAGGATGGCCATTATGGTCTCCCAACTCTATGATTCTATGATTTTATGAGTCTATGAATATTCAGATGACACCAAACTCTATTACTCCTTTCTACCACAAGTTAAGGGAGCTGTTTTGATCCTAAACCAGTGCCTGCCATCATCAGTAATGGACTGGATGAGAAGAAACAAATTGAAACTTAATCCAGACAAGATGGAGGTGCTCCTCATCAGTCAAAAGGCAGATCAGGGAATAGGGATTGAGCCTGTTCTAGATGGGTTACATCCCTGTGAAGATGCAGGTCAGCAGCTTGGGTATACTGCTGGATTCAACACTGAGCCTGGAATCTCAGGTTTCAGTGGTGGCATTTACACAGTTAAAGTTTGTGTGCCAGCTCCACCCATTCCTTGAGATGTCTAATATGGCCATGGTGGCATGTGCATTAGTTACTGGAACACATTCTATGTGGGGCTGCCTTCGAAGAGTGTTCCAAAATTTCAACTTGTCCAAAGAGCTGCAGACAGATTGCTAACTGGGGCTGGCTACAGGGAACATACAACTCCCTTGTTGCAACAACTTCACTGGCTGCCAGTCCATTTTTGGGCACAATTAAAAGTGCTGGTTTTGGCCTATATAAGTCCTATACAGCTCAGGTCCAAATTATTTGAGGGATTACAAACCAGCCTGCTGGGGAGGCCTTTCTCTCTGATCCATCACCCTCACAGGTACATCAGGAGGAAACATGAGAGAGGGCCTTCTCAGTGGCCGTCCCAAGGCTCTGGAACTCCCTTCCCAGAGGGGTTAGATTGGAACCCTCCCTACTTCCTTTTCGCAAGCAAGTAAAGACTTTTCTGTTCTGAAAAGCATTTATGAGTATAAGACCCATTTCACCTAAACAATGCACTCAATCATGCTAATTGCTGTGCTGGTGTGTATGTGTGCATGTTTAATGATGTATGTTTTAATCTGGTTTTAATTTTTGACTGTTTCATCTTGTTGAACTTCTGTATCTTGTGAATTTTTAACAATGTGTTTTTTAATTTGTTGTAAGCCATTTTCAGTCCTGAACTGGGGAAAAGGAAATACAGTATAGAACTTGATGCTGATGCTGATAATTTAGTCATTTTGGTTGCCCTTTTCTGCACCTTTTCCATCTGTTCAATATCCTTTTTAAGTGCAGTGACCAGAAATATGCACAGTATTCCAAATATGATTTGCACAGTGGATTTATGGAAGGGCATCATGGCATTATTTCTCACTCATTTTTCTAAATATGCACAACTAGAAATCTGCCCCCCCCTTTAACAACAGCCACACATTACATTGACATTTTCATAGAGATGTCAACCATGGCCCTGTAGATCCCTTGGTCAGTTGGTACTAGCTCATACATCCCATCATGAAGCTGGAATCTTTTTCTCCCAATATACATCACTTTGCATCTGTTTTTATTCAGTTTTCTTTCACCATTGTAATGTTAATTCCCCAGTTTGAACTCTTTATGTTCTGGTTTTGTTCTTGCCACCTAGAATAATTTAGTATCATCAAGACATGCAGCAACTTCACTGTGCATCAGGGTAACACCTCAAGCTTAGCTGAAAGGAATGTTTTGCATTTTCTTTTGAGAGTCTATAAGTTAAGATGTAGTTTACTATAGGTGCAGGTTTTTAGGAGACCTTATAGTCACCTTGCTTTCACTTTAATAGTGTCTCAATATACTTTATGTATGCATTTATTTATTTATAGTTTAATTATACGGTTGTCCCTTCGTATTCGCTGAGGTTTGGTTCCAGAACCCCCCATGGATACCAAAATCCATGAATACTCAAGTCCCATTATATGCAATGGCATAGCAAAATGGTGTCCCTTATATAAGATGGCAAAATCAAGGTTTGCTTTTGGAATTATTGTTTTTTAAGAATATTTTCAATCCATGAATACTTTAATCCATGGATACCAAATCTGTGGATACAGAGGGACAACTGTACATTTAACTAGCTGTACCCGGCATAAGATATGCAATTAAAAAAACTCTCCCCAAAATGCCAGGTAGACCTCATAACAACCCTGTAAAGTTGGCCGGTAGATTTTAAAATTCCTCCTCCCCCTTCTCAGCATTCCACACTTTTCCCAGAATAGCTGAGGACAACTCACTCTGTTGCCCTGCCGCTGCTGCCGCCATTTAACTGCCTGGGTCCTGTTGCAGTGGTAACAGTGGCGTCCTGCCACCACCAGTTGACTGCCTGAGTTCCATAGCAGGCGGCCCATCGTCACTGCCTCTGCCAGTTGACTATCTGGGTCCCAATCTGGGCCACAGATTGAGCGGCAGAAATGGACTGTGAGGTGGAGATGGAATTTGCATGTGGTGACTGGCTGAGTGTGTTTCCTGAGCAGTCAGTCAGAACACTGGGAAAGGCAACATACTCAAGAGAATTATATACATAGATTATAGTCAGTCTGGCAGCTGCTGATTCCTTAAAAGCACTGAGAGACTGAGGCTCCTTTCACACTGAGTATTTGTAGCAGTTTGATACCACTGTTGTATTCCACAGAATCCTGGAATTTGTAGTTTGGTGATATACTAGAGCTCTCTGGCAGAGAATTCTGAAAACCTCAAAAAACTACAAATCTCAATATTCCATAGGACAGACACAATTATAGCACAGTTAAAGTGCTATTATTCCTACTGCCATGGTTCCATTCCATGGAATCTTGGGAGTTATAGTTTATGGAAGGGCATTCAGAATTCTCAGCCAGAAAGCTATAGCGCTTCACCAAACTGCAAACCCCAGCATTCTATAGGTTGTTAACATGGGAGTTAAGTGAAATAATTATGTAGTGTGACAGGGTCTCTGGTGTGGATCAACTCCATTGCCAATTTCTTCATGTGGAAAGTGAAACATCTGAAGCAGAGACATTCCTTTACCCATGATGATTTTTCAAGCAAGCAAGAACTCTTGATTTTTCACAGTTCTCACTCACATGTAGAGTCTCCACACAAAGGGACTTGTTCTCTTCAGACATGTCATTTTCCACATGTGTAAAGTAAAGATTGAGGTGGGTGGATAGGGTTAGGTGCTCCCTTCTTCATGTGTTGATTTGGATGGGGTAAGTAGCCCCTGAATTAATTTACAGAAGAGCAAATATGTGTGCACTACAGGTCTTAGTTGAGAAGGAAAACAAGAGCTTATTGTCTCAGTTTGAAAGCTTGTTTCTGTTAGGAATAATGGGGAGGGGGGTCCTATTTGGAACAGTCCCACCCTCCTAATTTTCTCCTCTTTTTATATCATCTTTGTCCACAGGGTCAGGATGTTTTAAAATTTCCTTTTTGTTAATGGAATCTCATAGTTCCCAGCAATTTCCATGCATTTAATTTAGATCCATTGTGATGTGGAGGAAAGGAGGAGGGAGGCCAAAACCACAACACCATTAAAAGGGAGACATTGAAAACTTTATAAAAGGGAATTTCAGCAGAGGGAAGAAGTGTTTACCACTGGCTGGTCCTCTGGTTGGGGTGATTTGCTTCTTCAGAGAGTACCCCCATAGCACAGCACATTTTCCTGTCAGCTCTTTAAATTGTTATTCCCTGCATGCCAAGAATGCCATTCAGTGCAAAGGGTCCTATTAAATGCTTAGTGGGAAACAACAAATCTTCTGGTCTTGCCTCCAGGAATGAAGAAATTGTCCAAGGAAAAACTTATTACAAGTATGAATATGTTGTGAACCAATGGAGGATATGTGAAGTTGAAGGCTTTCACGGCCAGCATCCATAGATTTTCCTTGGTTTTTTTCCGGGCTGTGAGGCTGTGTTCTAGAAGAGTTTATTTCTGACATTTTGCCTGCCACAGATGCAGGTGGAGATGTCAGAAATAAGCTCTTCCAGAACCCCCTAGTGAGACTAGGGACTTTATCAGACACAGCAAATATGACATTATAACAGTGCCTAATTAACTTGAAACAGCACCTATACTGCACAAAGTTGTGCTATGGTGATTTTAAGAGGTAAATAAGACGTTCCTTTTTATTGATGGCCCAAACCATCAATAGATCTGCCATGTCATTTTTTCATGGTTTTCCCCACATTTGAAACTGCACATCATTGTGTTCATATGAATACAGCATCAGTGGGCAAAGCACTGCTGGGTGAGATCACAAAAACCAGGTATGGGACGCTCTTTTTATGAACCTCCCCAGTTTAGTTGGAAGTTTTAGAGTGTGTTTCTGTGCTTGTCTGTAAGTTTGGTGCATTGATTTTGGTGTATTTTTTAATTTTACTGTGCTCACGTCTTCTTGTGAGAATTGCCAAGATCACAAATGCAGAAGTAAACAGAGCTCCATTCATGCTCTGTTAATGCAGGGGCTGCCCTTTAACCCTACTGAAGGTAGGTCTGATAAAAAGGGTTCTTTTGCCAGCAGAAAAATGCTGCTAAATATGGTGGGAAAGAAATGTTAATGGAGGTTCATCTGATAAAGTCCTATGACTGGGATCCTGCATTAAACATGCAGTCATGATGTCATAGTACCAAGTGGGGGCACTTCATAGTTACTGCCAAGTGGGGGACTTGAGCAGCCCTCTCCCATCAGCAAGTGATACTGTAAGAAGCAGAATCAGGGCCTCCTGCAGGAGCCTGTTGCAGCAATTCATCCCAGCATCGCTTGAGGGCAGGACAGGGCTGCTCATGTCAACTGGCAGCACGATGCTCCCCAGCAACACAGATGTCCATCACTCTGGATGGTTGACTGGCTTTTAAGGGTCATTTGCAGTTGTGGCAATAGTACCACAAGTGCAAATGAGAATACAAAACAGTTACAATAGCCTAAGTCTAGTTTATTTAGGACATTGTAACTGCCTGACAGGATGCCAGCCAATATGAATATCTAACCATTGAAATGTTCATTTTTTTTTACAGTGGCCTTCCTCTTGTAAGGCTAATTACAATGGTCATTTGGGGCTAAAAGGTGAAGGAAGAAGAAAGCACCTATCATCCTTCCAATCTCACTGAGTCTGGATGTGAGATTATGGGACTGCAGTCCAACACATCTGGAGGGTCTCAGCTTGAGGAACGTTGGCCTAGAAACCTTCCTGTGGTTTTCCTTTGCACTTCTGGCCCCAAACCCAGGTGGGATTTTCAGGTAAGCACTTGATGTATGAGTTGCTTATTGCTCAGTGCTGACAAAAGTAAAATTATCTTGAGGAGGTACCATGACAAGGCCCCCATGTTGGTAAAAAAAATATAAAAAAATAAAAATCCAGTCATTTCCTTTTTAATTGGGCTTCAGCCACAGCATTCCAACACAACATCATTTTTCTTCATCAATGCTCATTGTTTAGATTAATGGGAATGCCTGTGCAAAACCAAAGGTTAGCAAGCTGGGTCGATTATTATTATTTTTTCCCCATTCCTTGTAACCTCTTGGTGTATTTAATTTAAATTCTTCTGGCGTGAGGTCTTTCTTCTTTTCAGTATAGTGCTCTCTCTCTTTCTCTCTCTCTCTCTCTCTCTCTTTCTCTCTCTTGACTACAGATGTTTGCACCAGGAAAGTTATTTGGGCAATGTAAGTATTAATAGTCACAACAGGATTGGGTCCAAGCTGGAGAGGAAAGTAACACAGTGATTAATGACCTCAGCAATTCTGCAAAACTGTTGGGAGGTTTGCTGAAAACAACAACCTGGATGATCTGGAAGGAACCCAGCCTAAATTAGTACATCACAGTCAGGAGATTATCAGGCAGGAACAAAAAAAGCATTCCTGTCCCACAATCTTCATTCCCGCCCCTGTCCTGCCATAATCACCCTCCCCATCACACTGACTTCCTCTCTTGTTGACAGGGTAGCCCAGCAGCAAATGAAGCTCTAACAGAACTCCATTCACTTCCTGGAGTGAAATCCCACCCATTCTTGTGAGAAGACATGAGTGCAGGAAATTCAAAAATAAAAAGAGAAATACACAAGAAAGTTACATCAAGCACCTAAACATACTAAAAACATTACAAGTAACCCAGGGAGGGTAATAAAAGTGTGTTACTTACCTGGATGTGCCGATCTCATCAAGTGTTCTGGCAGGGACCTCTCGTGGTTTTGTGTTTCCACCGTAAGTCCAGGAATGCATCCCATGTGGATATGTGGGTCACATGTCCTAAATACCCTGAAGGTTCCAGATCCTGTCTGATTTTGGAAGCTAAGCAGGATATCCCTGGCTAGTGCTTGGGTGGGGGATCAAGAAATACTAGGTGCTGTAGGCTATATTTCATAGGAAGAAAATAACCGCCTCTGAATATTCCTGACCTAAGAAATCCTATGAAATTAATGGGGGGCTTGTCTAAATGGTGAAGTAAATTCAAGATGCGGAAGTGCGATCTTCTGTTTAAACAAGCTTAAAAAACCAACAACAACCCATTTTGTCACCTCAGCACACAATCGCTACTGCAATAATTCAACATGGCAGTTCTGGCCACTTTTCTTTGCTGGTAAGCTTCCCTACCCCCCCCCCCATGCATGTCCGACCAATCAGAAATCCAGTCCCATCCTCCCCAACAGTGCGCTAATTGTCCAAATGAGTAGGTATGTAGGTTTTTGGCTCCCCTCCTTCTGAATATGGTGAATCACTGCAGGGTCCCATTTAGACAAAAGGTATTCCTCTTGAATTCCATGAGGTGTTTTTCACCATCTAGACTACCCCTTAATGTAAGGTGGTCTGAAAGCCTGTTTCACTAACATCTGCGGGCGGAAAGCCTTTAAATGTATAAAATGCAAAAAAAAATTATGATGGGAGAGTGGAAATAAATAAACCCAGTTTCTCAATCTGCTCATTGTACCCCATTAGAAATCATACATACAAACCAGTCATAATGAGGCTATGGCCATAGCTTAACCTACTTTTTAAACCATTCTAGATGGAGCAACCTTGAAGATGTGAAGGAATAACATTTATGACAGGGCTCTGCCCCACAAAAGGTGGCCCCATCCTTTACATCAAGACTCTAGGGTCATTTTTGGGGCCATTCCCAGTGGACTCTGTGGATCAAGGAGCCATCAAAACGTTGAGGGGAACTTACCATCAATGTCCTTTCAATGCTTTGAGGAATCTCTTCTAGCCAGAAGACATTGCTGCCCACAGCAAAGTGACTGAAGAAGGAGAGAAGATTGACCTAGTCCTGATGACCTATCAGAGATTCACTGGCTACACTATCTCTCAGAAAGCTGCATATCTCCAGGGTATGCAATAACATTTTGCTACCTAAGGAGATTATCAGACATGGGAGAACATGCAAATAATAGTAATAGTAATAATGATGATGATGATGATAATGATAATAATGATAATGATAATAATAATAATAGTTTTCAACAGCGTCTGAAGATTGCAACAAAAACAGAAAAGGCAACCTTACCAGATGCCACATCCTTTATAGCACTAGGCACTCCCTAAGCGGTTTACAGTGTGTTACCTAATTTCCCCCAATAAGCTGGGTACTCATTTTACCAACCTAGGGAAGGATGGAAGGCTGAGCCAGCCTCTGGAGCCCTGCAAGATGGAACTCACAATGTTGTGGCTACAGTACTGGCATTTAACCACTGTGCCACCAGGGCTCTGTAAAGCCAATGCAGCAGCTCTGTGTCTATCCTATGGCCAAGATCCTAGCTTGGCTACTTAGTTAATAGTGTCTCTTGGCTCTCTCTCTCACACACTGCCACATACCTTAATGGCCATTAGCTGCAGAACTCTGTTCTCCTGTTGATTGGGGTTTAGCAGACTGGTCCCCCTGGCAATTTCTGATGTGACAATCAGAAACAGTATTCCTGTTTCAATTCTCTCTTGTATTTTTTCTTGCTGTGTCCTGATTGACAGACCTTTGTCACTTGCAGCAGCTGGTGACCATTAAGATAGGGTTGGGGAACTTTTATCACTGTTGCAATAGTGCCATGATCATGGATACATAGAATTTGTGACCATGAAACAGTTACAGATGCATGACTCTAGAGGCTCATATATATGTGCTAAATACCAAAGCTTGCCCTCATTCCAGAGCCCTGCAGTCCAAATAATGTAGGACATTTATGCTGATATGCCCCCGAACAGTCCTTACCACCCATTGGGCAGATACAGGGCTGGAATGGGGGCAAGATGAGATAGGGTCTGATAAACCATTACAGGAAAATACCAGGTTTACCTGAGAAAAAGATGGATTGGGCCCTGCGTGTCCACAGGAGCCCATCCGGTATGCTGCTCCTCCCTGCCACTGCCAGCTTCCTGGCTCTTCCAGAAGCCAAGCAGCGGTCCCTCAACATGTGACTGAGACTGATCACACACAGGGACCTGCAGTCACATGTTGCATGACCCCTGCCTGGCTTCTGCATTTGTGGGGAAAATGGTGGCAGAGGTGGTGGCTTCAATGACACACCAGTGTCCTGATTGGATTCTGGCCCATTTTCTCCAGGTAACAGGCGTGGGGTGAGGGGACAGGCTAGGTCCAGAGTCAGGATATAACAGTGGGGAGCCAGCATATCCTGCTTGGTATAGATGAGCCCTAGCTCACGAATCCACAACTGCAATAATGAATTCCAGCTTATATCTGTTGGCAGTTGGCAGCTTTTTAGCAGACATTTGTTACACAGTGGAGCCGGACTGTAATGGCAAACCTTATGTATCCAAGAAGAAGTACACTGTACCTAAAGTCACCCACCCATGTTATTTTGACACATGAGGCAGAAAACCCCACAAGTATCTCTCCCCTGTCCGTAAAATACAACAGCAACAAATTAACTAACAAACTATTTGCTGTCCTTTCATGACACCAAATCTGCTCCCTGAAGTGGCTGTCTCCTTCTACCTAATAGTAGGGCTGGCTCTGTTATACAACAACGGTAATTACAAAACAAGAGCTCCTTTGCCCTCCTGATCCCACTTGTCCCAAGAAATCAACCTGAGCAGCAAAACTTCATAGCAAATGGGGCATCCCCCCCTCCCTGACATGGTTAGCATCCTTCTTTAATGAGCCCCATATATTTTGTATGACACACTAAATTACAAGGTATCTCAAAGCAAGTAGATTGGAAGGATTCAGAATCCAAGGTACACACACACACACACAATAACCCATGTACATTCAGTTGCCCTCTAAAATGGGTCTCAGATGCAGCTAATATTGCTCATATTAAAAACTAGCTGAGCAAAAAGGCTTTCATCTTATTTTAATTGAGAGGAGAGGCACATATCTCAGCCAATTATCTGTGCTATCTAGCTGTTCCAGATCATTATGCCTTGAGATTTCATATGCGATGAGAGGGAATATTATGTCATAGGCAACAGTCCAAGTTCATGCTCGGCCTTCAAGCCAATGTAGTTTGACATTCTCTCTACAAGAGAATGGCCCAGTACTCAGCCATGAGTTGAAATTTCTCAGAAGATACTTTTCTGAATGTTTTTGAGTGTTTCCCCTCTTTTTTTCTGAACCCACACCTTGCAAGGAAAAGAAGCCCAGTTTTCAGATATTCATCCAAAATATTCTTTTTTGCTTATTTATTTACTTTCTTCCTGCAAAACCCTGAAACAGCACTAGGTTCAGGGCATTAGGAAAGAAAGAAAATGGTGCATGGGATGCCAATGCAGCTGCTGCAGTGGCAATGGAAGATGCAGAAATTTAAGGGGGAGGGAGACTTGTGCTGTTACCCAAATTGTGTGGTGCCCATGAGGATCCAACTAGTGTCTGAGGACTTTTTCAGACATCTCAAATACACTGCAGCAGCCTCGTCGCATTGCGAGGCTGCTGTGCTGCAGGGCGTCCCTTTCGGATGACGCTCTCCCCTGCCAGTACTGTTGTGGTACCGCGGGGACATTTGAGCGTTATATTTCACCAGTTTTTAATCACGATCAACTTTCGTGAGTAAAAATCGGCGAAATATAACGCTCCAATGTCCCCGCAGTACCACAACAATACTGGCAGGGGAGAGCGTCATCCAAAAGGGACGCCCTGCAGCGCAGCAGCCTCGCAACGCGACGAGGCTGCTTGCGTTGTATTTGAGATGTCCGAAAAAGTCCTGAATCTTAATTTGGGGAATATTTAATTAGCTCTAAATGGCAGCAAAAGGCTAGGTAATGGCAGGATCTTTTTTTTAAAAAAATATATCTATTTAAGTTTCCATCACCACCATCTTACTGCGTATTTACAAGTTTTCATACAGTGAAAATTAATTTACAACTCAAAACTTAATTTATCTTACATAATCTTCAATATCCAAAACAAAACCACGTAAACACCGTTTCCATTTCTAACCTATTACCCCTTCCCCCCCTTTTTCCCTTCATCCCCCTCCTGACTTCCTTCGACTTACTTGTCCAAAAACTTTTTATTGTACATTGTCTTCATCGTATCTTGGCTTCCCCTCCCCTGTTCCTTATTTCTACCCTTCTAATTCTCTAAAATTGCTTCTTTTATAACCTCAATTTTGTCCGTACCCGTAGTACTCCCTTATGTATTTCCAAAACATAAAGATCCAGCCTTCTACCCTTTACCAACCTTCGATTTGTCCACATAAATCATTCCTCCTTATTTCCATTATTTACTTACTTGCCTGTTCAAATATCGTGTTATTGCCTCCCAATCCTTGTTTATTTCTTCTATATTGCCCTTTCTAATTATTCTCGTCAGTTTATCGTTATTTTTCATTTCTACCAATTTACTTAACCATTCCTCCATTTCCGGAGCCTCTTTTCTTTTCCAATTGGCCACTATTTTGAGTCTGGCTGATGTAACTAAATATAGCAATACTCTCCAGTATTTCCTCTCTATCTGCTTTTCCAGTACTGTGGTCATATTCAGCAGGTATAGCTTCGGATCCATAGTGAAGTTAATCCCCAACATCCTCTGTATTAGTTTGTGTACCTTCACCCAGTATCTTTTTATAATTATACACCCCCACCACATATGATGCAATGATCCCACTTCTTTTTCACATCTCCAACATTTTTTGTTTTCTACTTTATATATTTTACTTAATCTGTTCTTAATCTTAATCTTTACTGTTCTTCTTATCAGCTCTTTATATCTTATCCACTTTCTTTGTTCTATCCATCTTTCCTGAAAGGCTTCTATGGGGGAAACCCACATTGGCATTTTCCATATAATTTTTGTTTTATAGTGTTCCATATTCTTAACAGAGGGCCCCTCAAGGTATGATTTACAAATGCCTTATCTATGTTCACTTTCCCATACCATAGGTATGCGTGGAATCCGAATTTTATATTACCTCTTTCCAAATTTATCATCCTTGAGTTATTTAGTTTAATCCATAATTTGAAATTAAACAACACGCGTTGTAATATAGTCTGAGATCAGGGACCGCCAATCCACCTCTATGCTTTGCGTCTATCATTGTTGTCCACTTTATCCTTGGTTTCTGTCCATTCCAAATGAAATCTTTCAGATCTTTTGTCCATTCCAAGAAGGGTTTATCCTTATTTATTATTATCAAATTTTGAAAGAGGAACATCATTCTTGGCAACACATTCATTTTTATTGTAGCTATTCTTCCATTAAAGATATGTTCATTTTTTGCCATCTTTTAAGATCCTCTTTTATTTGCTTCCATGTTTTCCCATAATTGTTATCATATAATTCTCTGTTTCTCTTACTTATCCATATCCCTAAGTATTTTGTTTTATTTACAGCTCTACATCCTGATATCTTTTCAAGTTGAGACTCTTCCCCTTTAGTTAAATTTTTAGAGATTATGACTGTTTTGTCTCTATTAACTTTAGATCCGGAAAAAGTCCCAAATTTCTCTAGCATTCCCATTAGGTTGTCCATATTGTTTAGGGGATCCTGCAACACTAACATTATATCATCCGCATAAGCTAAGGTCTTATATTCATCACCCTTATACTTCAGCCCCGGTATCTTAATATTATCCCTAATTTGCTTATTCAATATTTCCATAGACATGATAAATAATAGTGGGGAGAGGGGACAGCCTTGTCTTGTCCCTTTTTGTATCTTAATTAATTCTGATCTCTCCCCATTTACCATTACATATGCCTTTTGTTCTTTATAAATTTGATCAATGACTTGGTAAAAACTCCTTCCCACCTTCATTTGCTTTAATACATCTTAAGTTATCAAAGGCTTTCTCCATATCTGCAAATATTAAGGCTACTTTTTATCATTGTTCTTCTCATAATATTCTAAAATGTTTAAAGCCATTCTTATGTTATTTGCCATAGTTCTTCCTGGAAGAAAACCTTTTTGATCTACATGAATGTAGTCTACTAATATTGATTTTAATCTGTTAGCCCATATCATCGTGTAGATCTTGTAGTCTACATTCAGTAGAGATATCAGTCAGTAATTCTTTACGTCAGACATATCTTTGCCTTCCTTAGGGATTAGGGCAATTTCTGCTGTTTCCCAGGATTCTGGCACACCTTCTTCTTGGATCTTGTTCATCATCTGACACATTACTTCTATAATATCTTCTTCCATAACTTTATAAAACTCTGCAGTAAACCCATCTGGGCCAGGAGATTTACACACCTTCAACTCCTTTATTACCTTAGAAACTTCTTGCGTTGTTATAGGTGTGTCTAGTTTCCCTTTTTGTTCCTCCAAGAATCTTTTTATTTCACAATTGTTTAAATATTCCTCCAATTCCTTATCTTTCCATTTTCCTTTTCCTCTATCCGCATATAGATTTGTGTAAAATTGAGTAAATATCTTTTTTATTTCGTTTTGATTAGTATAAGTTACATCGTTCTTTTTTATCTCAATTATCAACTTTCTTTCTTTCTTTCTCTTTTTTAAGTTTATACGCTAACCACCTCCCTACCTTGTTAGCATTTGCAAAGTAATTTTGTCTAATTCTTTTAAGCTTTTGTCCTATTTCGACTATCATCTCCTGGTTTATTTCGTTTTGAATATTTCTTATTTCTCCCAACGTTTTCCTATCCTTCGGTTCCTGTCTTAATTTCTTTTCTTTTTCTTTTAGCTCTCTCAGTAAGCTTTCCTTTCTTTCTCTTCTTTGCCTGTAAATTTCCGCTCCCCATTGTAATAACAAACCTCTCACAGTTGCCTTATAGGCATCCCATGTTATCTTACTTGAGACTTCTGAGGTATTCTTTATTTCAAAATAGCTTCTTGATTCTTCCTTTATTCTCTTGACAAATAGTTCATCTCTCAATATTGTGTCTTTTAGTCTCCAAGTGTATTCTTTCCTTGTGGTGCTTAATGTCATTTTTAAAGGGTTGTGGTCTGACAATACTTTTGGTAACACATCAATGTTTTTAATTTTTACACTAAGTTCTTTTACCACCCAAAACATGTCTATTCTAGACCAAGACCGATGAACCTCTGAGTAAAAGGTGTACCAATTCTCGTCTCCCTTTTTATATGGCCAAACATCAATTAGATTATATTCATCCATTATCTCGGCACATATCACTGGAAGGTTACCGTGATTTTTCTTATTCTTCCCCTGTTCCGATCTATCTCTAAAGCTATTTAGTACTCTATTGAAGTCCCCTGTAATGATTAAGTTCTCGGCATTTAGACTTTCTATTTCCTCTCCAAGGCGTTTATAAAATGTACTCTTCTTTACTAACAGGGCATATACCGCTATCAGATTTATCTTCTGGCTCACCCAACTTATCTCCACTCCCACATAATGCCCATTCTTATCTTTTACAATTTCTTTGGCCTCAAAACTATTCTTCACATATATCGCAACCCCTTTTTTTTCCTGCTCTGTTGACGCATAAAAAATTTGACCTAATTTTTTATTGTTTAAGTATTTATTGTCTTGGTTCCTTATTCTGGTTTCTTGAATCGTTACAATGTCTGCCTTTTGAGATTCTAAATAATGAAACACTCTCCTCCATTTTTCCAGAGTATTTAACCCCTTAACATTCCATGTTATTATTGAGACCGCCATCTCTTAGTCCAAATCCTGCTCTGAAGTTCTCTCTTCCTCTAGCTCATCTTCAGAGTCAGAAGAGCAGGGCCTGACAGATGTGCAGAAGAATAGCCAGGATCAAGTTCCAAGATTCTGGAAAACAGAGCAGAGTCTCCAAGCTTGCTTGGGTACCTTTTACACAGGGTGAGTGACAGACATTGCTTCCAGCATCCAGAGAGTGTTTGTTGCCTGCCTTATCTAAGGAGGTTGATTGTTCAATGAGAACAATAGGGACAGCATCAACTGAGCTGGAGGTATTCCAAGCCCCTTCCCAAACACTCTTGTATGGCTGTTTACTCAGAGAGAGGCACAACATTCACATTTTTTGAAGTGGCACTAGGGTTACTCTGGATGGGAGTTGCAGTCCAAAACAGCAAATTTTCCAAGCTTTGCTGGTATCAGTATAACACAGATAACCATTATGAGAGCAGTCTGGATGCTACATCCTCCATGACCTCATCTGCCATTAATCCTGATGATGTACAAATGGAGAAACCATCTGGGAGTTCTTGGAGCAACATCACTGTCTTCCACTTGTTGTCCATGAACAAACAAAGGTTCTGGGTTTTACCTAGAAAGCCCTAAACAGTGTGAGACTATGATATCTGAAAGTCTGTCTACTTCTCAGAGATTAGAACCCATGTGACAATATTAATTATATTAACTAAGGGCTTCCAGCTGGTGTATTCTTACCTCAGAGCTGGCACATCCCCCCTCCCATTACCAAAACAGAATAGGCAGAAATCTGCATGCACACACACACCAGCCAGTATAGGTGGGTGCCTCCCCTGCTGTCATGTATCTCACTGTCCGAAGCCAGGAAAGAGACCCTCAGCATGTGATCAAGGCTGGTCACATACAGGGGCCCTTAATCATGTGTTGGGGGCCTCCTTCCCAGATGCAGAGCGGCTTCGGCATCAGCATCTGGCTAGCATCTGGCATGCAGGTACAGACCCTGCATTCCTTTCCCAGACCAGTCTGGGTTTTCCTTCATAATGCAGGCTTTCCCTGGTGTTAATTTAAATTGTTTTATTTATTTATTTATATTTTTATCATTTACAATTTAACACATACCAATACACCATACAAACACATACATATTATATCCAATCTTTAAATCTCTCCCAAACTTCTTCCCTCCCCCTCTATCCTTCATCCACTCTCTCCCTTTCACTCTTCTCTCTCTGTCTCCTTTCCCCGTCTCTCACCATTTTCCACATACTATCTCTTCCTTCTTTCAATCTTTCTTCCCTCTCACACAATCTAGACCTCCCTTGTTTCCCCTCCTTTGAGCAAAGCATCGCTGATATATATAACTTTATCTCCCTTCCACCCTTACATTTACGTTTTTGTCCTGTTATGTCTTGTTATTACTATAGTCATCCTTTAATTTTATTTTTATTTTTATGTTTTCTTTTTGTACTCTTATTTTCATTCTTACTCTCAATTTCTATCCATCCATAACAGTTATCCTTAATTTCATACTCTTAGATCGTCAACTCCATGCTCCTGATTTCTGCCATTCTCCTGTCTTTATATCTTGAACTAGCTATGTGCTTTCCTGATTGTTTATACACTTATAGATTTATATCCCATATCATTTTCCAGTAGTCACAAATTGGCTTCCACTCTTCCTCCCATTTTTGCATCTTTTTCTTGTTAATAATATATGTCAGTTTATCATTTTCAAACATCTCTCTCAGTCTTATTGTCCATTCATTTATTGAGGGTAGATCTTTTTTCTTCCAATTTGCTGCAATCGTTATTCTTGCCGCCATTACTAAATATAGTAGTACTCCTCCATGTTGTTTTACAAAGTTTGATTCCAAGCTTGACGTCATATTTAACAGGTACAATTTTGGATCCATCAGAAATTGTGTCTTAAATATCTTTTGTGTTTTCTTATGAATTTTACACCAATAGTTTTGTAGCTTGGAGCATCCCCACCACATATGATATAGCGTACCAATGTCTTTTTCGCAATGCCAACATTTGTTTTCTTTCGTTTTATAAATTCTACTAGGTCTCTGTGGTGATAAATACCACCTATTCACTACTTTAAAGTGATTTTCCTTAAGGGATATGCAAGCCATAAAATTATGTGTATCTCCCCAAGCTCTCTCCCATTCCTCCGCAGATATTGGTTCTTTGAAATCTTGTGTCCATCTTACCATTGCTTCAGATATTCTATCCATTTCCGTCTTCCTTTCCAAGAGAAATTTATAACATTTTGATATTAATTTGTCTTTTTCTTTCCAAATTATCTTATCCAATTCCTATTCAGAAGTTTCAAATTCACACTTTATTTTGTCTTCTTGGAATTTGTTTTTGATTTGAAGAAATTTGAACCAACTCATATTTATACCTTTTTTTTCCAATTCTTCCCTTGTATACATGATTGTTGTTTCCTCCTTTTTGGTGCTTTCATAATTTATTAGATCTTTATATCTTATCCAAATCTCGGTGTTTTCCCATCTCCCAAAAAAGGCCTCTTGCGGGGAACTCCACGTGGGCAATTTATAATAAAATTGATTCTTAAGTTTATACCAAATTCTGATTAAAGACTTTCTAATAATATGATTTTCAAATTCTTTGTTTATTCTTTGCTTGTCATATCCCAGGTACGCATGCCACCCAAATCTCATGTTGTAACCTTCTATTGTTAGAATCCTAGTATTTTCTAGTTTAATCCAATCTATTAGCCAATTAAGTCCGCATGCTGCATAATATGTTTTCAAATCAGGTAGGGATGCTCCGCATTCTTTGTGATTTATTATTAATGTTGTCCACTTAATTCTTGCTTTCCTGCCACCCCAGATAAATTTATTTAGTTCATATGTCCATTTCTGTAATGACTTGTCATTAAGTAATATTGGAAGATTCTGAAATATGAAAATGCATTTCGGGAGTATATTCATTTTAATTGCATTTATCCTGCCAAACAAGGATAAGTTCAAAGCACTCCATCTCTTTAAGTCTTTTTTTAATCTCTTCCCATAATCTTTTATAATTGTATTCATAGAGATTAATATTCTTTTTACTTAACCATACTCCAAGATATTTAACTTTATTTTCAATCTTACATTTTGATGTTTCTTTTAACTGGTTTTCCTCTTTATCCATCAAATTTTTAGTTATTATTGCCGTTTTGTCTTTGTTTATTTTTAAACCTGCTAGTTTCCCATAGTTTTGAATCAAATCAAATAATTTCCCAACATTTTTTACAGGATTCTCTAAGATCAAAACAATATCATCTGCGAAGGTTCTTATCTTATACTCTTGATTTTTAATTTTCAAGCCTGGCAATTGGTTATTATTCCTTATTTGATTGTTTAAGCTCTCCAGAGATAAAACAAAGAGGGTAGGAGATAGTGGACATCCTTGTCGTGTTCCTTGACAAATATCAAATGTTTCTGTGTTTTCGTTATTTATTGTTAAGTACGCTTTCTGTGTATCGTATATTGCTTGTATCCTTTTTGTAAATATTTCTCCAAAATTTAAGCTTTTCAATGTGGATTTAATAAATGACCATTTAACTTTGTCGAAAGCTTTCTCTGCATCCAAGAATATAAACGTCACTTTCTTGTCGATGGCTTTATCATAATATTCGTTTGCGTTTATCATGATTCTAATATTATTTGAGAGGTGTCTTCCTTTGATAAATAATAAACTAGGACAAGAATTTATATCTGCAGCAAAGGAGAAGAAGAGAGGAGTTGTTATCTATGTGAACCAGAGAATTCAGGCCCAAGAATTATACATTGATACAGAAGGCCAATATGTAATCATAGAGGCTAATATTCAGAACAAAAAAACATTGATTTTAGGCCTATATGCGCCGTTAGAGAAGAAAAGTAGGTTTTTTGAAAATCTAATGAAGAAACTTCTAGAATTTGAACACGACAGGTTAATTTTATGCGGAGACTGGAATGGTGTGATATCTCCAATTTTAGACAGAAGCTCCCAGAAGAAACTGAAAAAAGGGCAGGGGAAACTGCCAAAAACTTTTGAAAGTTTAAAAGAGAATTTATCCTTAATTGATGCCTGGAGACATAAATATGGGAAATCAAAAGATTTCACTTTTTATTTGGATAGGCACAAAACATTCTCAAGAATCAACTTTTTCATGATTTCCCAGACGATGGGGAACACTATTCAAACAATTGACATACTCCCCAAAATTTGGTCAGACCATAATCCTGTATTACTGGTATTAAGAGAAGGGAGCAAACCAACATTTAAATGGCGCTTGAATGAAAATTTATTACAAAGAGAAGAAATAATTTTTAAAGCCAAACAGGAGGCAAAATGGTTTTTCGAAGAAAATCTTTAAACAGACACTAATATTATGATAATCTGGGATACCTTTAAAGCGGTGATGAGAGGGTTCTTCATCCAACAGAATGTAATACTTAGAAGGAAGAATATGGAGAGGACTGAGAAAATTAAAGAAGAAATAAGAGAAAGAGAGTTAAAAATGCAGAAGGACCCTACCAAAAAAGAATTACAAAGAGAAATTAAAATCCTACAAGATCAGCTGACAGTGGAGACAACAGAACAGATTCATAAGAGGATACAATACTTAAAGCAAACAAATTTCGAATACTCGAATAAAGCAGGTAGATGGTTGGCCTACCAATTAAGAAAGCAAAAAGAAAGAAACTTTATATCTAAAGTTAAACAAGATGATCAGATTTATGCAGATCAACAAAAAATTAAACAAATCTTTAAGAGATTTTATGAGACATTATATAAAAAGAAGGAATGTCAAGGTAGTCTTCAAACATTTCTGAAAGAGCAATCCCTACCAGAATGTACAGCCCAACAGAGAGAAATATTAAATCAACCTATAACAATGACAGAAATCTCAGAGGCGATTAAAAAACTAAAAGTTGGGAAAGCTCCCGGCCCAGACGGATTTACAGTCAAATTTTACAAAGTAATGGAAGAACAGATTCGGATACCCTTCAAAACTACTTTAGAAGCAATAACTAAAGGAGTATATCCAAAAACATGGGAAGAAGCCAACATTACACTAATACATAAGGAGAACATAGATCCACAAGATCCAAAAAATTACCACCCAATATCATTACTTAATGTGGACTACAAAATATTTGCTTCAATCTTGGCATCTAGACTCAAAAGAATTCTTGTTGATTGGATTGGTAAAGACCAGAGAGGATTTCTACCTGGAAGATACCTAAAAGATAATGTGAGACATGTATTGAATTTATTTGAATATCATGAAACTCATAAAGATAAAAAAATGATTTTGATATTTTTGGACATTGAAAAGGCTTTCGACAATGTGAATTGGAGGACTTTATTTAAAATTCTAGAACAAATTAATTTAGGCCATAAATTCATAAATTGGATCAAAGCGATATATCATAATCAATTGGTGAAACTAATAATAAATGGAGAAAGAACAGATGACATACGGATACAGAAAGGTATAAGACAAGGATGTCTTCTCTCCCCGCTTTTATTCCTAATAACTATGGAAATACTAGGTAAGAAAATAAATGAAGAAGATAAAATTAAAGGAATTGAAATTGGGAAAGATAAATGTAAGTTAAAAATGTACACGGATGATTTAGTCATTTCCTTAAGTAATCCACAAGAAGAAATAAAACCTCTAATGAACATATTGGATGAGTTCAAGCTTTTATCAGGTCTGAAGGTAAACAAAGAGAAAACCTTGATTCTCTCTAAAAATTTGACAAAGAATGAGAAATCAGAAATGATGGAGAAAACAGAATTTAAAATGACAGATAAAGTGAGGTATCTTGGCATAAATATAACAAATAAGAATCAAGATTTGTTTCATAATAACTACCAAAAAATATGGACACAAGTAAAAAAAGACATAAATAACTGGCAACATCTGAATCTATCACTTTTAGGACAAATAAATGTAATTAAAATGAACATTCTACCAAGATTTATGTATTTATTCCAGACGATTCCTATAATCCGATCTCAGAAGATTTTTAAGGACTGGCAAGCGGATATATAAAAATTTATTTGGATGGGGAAAAGACCGAGAGTAAAGATGAAAACCCTTCAGGACGCCAAAGAGAAAGGAGGATTAGCGGTTCCTAATGTGGAAATATATCATGACGCTTGCTGTTTAGTATGGATAAAAGAATGGGCAACACTTGAAGACGAATAATTGTTAAAGATTGAAGGTGATGGGAACAGATTCGGCTGGCACGCCTATCTCTTCTATAATAAAGATGTGATAAATAAGGACTTTTATACCCACTGTATTAGAAGTTCCCTAATGAAAGTCTGGAAGAAATATAAAAATAGGTTATTCCCTCAAATTCCAGTTTGGGCCTCACCACATGAAGCATTCTACAGCAGAGAGGGAATCCCAGCACACAAATGGTTAAAATACAGCGACATATTAAAAACAGATAAGGACCAACAGATATTGAAAACCCAAGAGGAAATGAGAGAAGAGAATCTGACTTGTCATTGGTATCTATATACTCAATTAAAAGAGAGATATAAAATGGAAATTAAACTAACAGGAATCACAGCGGACAAAACAGAATGGGAGAAAATTATTAAACAAGGGAACAAAAATATGATATCGGGATTCTATAAATTACTTTTAAAGTGGGATACAGAAGAAGAAATTATCAAAACCAATATGATTACTTGGGCACAAAATGTAGGCCATACAATAGATCTGTCAAATTGGGAAAAGATGTAGACCAGACAAATTAAAAGAACACTATGCCAAGATATCCGAGAAAACGTTTATAAGATGTTCTATAGATGGTATCTATCTCCCCATAAATTATCTCTAATGTATAAAGGTACCTCAAGCATATCTTGGAAATGTGGAGAAAAAAATGGAACTTTTTACCACCTTTGGTGGAGTTGCAAAAAGATAATTAAGTATTGGAAACAAATACAAAGAACAATTGAAGAAATCCTTAACATTAAATTACCATGGAAACCCGAACTCAATCTATTAGGTATGGTGGATGAAGAAGTGGATAAAGTCCATGGGAAGACAATATTCTATATGCTAGCTACAGCTAGAAGAACTTTCGCAAGGATGTGGGAGAATAAAGAGTGTCCGACTACGGAGCAATGGCTGGAGAAATTTTATGAAATGATACTTTTGGACTAATTAACTATGCTGATAAAAGGTCAGAATGTAGAAAAGTATATGACGGACTGGACTAACATCTCAAACTATTTTGAAAAACGATGGGGAAAAATTGCAGCAATCAGATATGTATAAAAAGACCAAGATTTAAGCAAAAAAAGAAAGAAAGAAAGAAAAAGGAAAAGGAAAAAAAAAAGAAAGAAAACTTAAGGAGACTGTGAGTGTAAGAAAGCTTAGAAGCAATAGAACATGTGTATCGGTGGAATAATTAACAATAAATAAAAGGATCCATGAAATGAAAATAAAAGAAATGAAAAGATGCAGGCTAGGTTAACAAATACTCTGGGTAAGCCAGAAAGGAAGTTAAGTGATGATAGGTACAAAAAGGGATAATACAATATCGAGGAAAGGATGACAAATAGTAGTAATGTGAAATAACATCCCAAAATGTGTAACAAAAGATGCTATGTGAAGAGTTTTCTCTATTTTATACACACACACACACACACACACACACACATATATACATATAAAACCATAATCAATGTGAATATATGGTAAGGAGAGGCATTTAACTCTAAACAAAGCAAATTGTGAATACTTACAGATGACTTCTCAAAATTTATTTATATAATTCAAACACTATGTTATGGTATTACATACTTGTATTTATTTATGTTTTTTTAAATGAATAGTGTTTCTTTTAATAAAAATAAAATTAAAAAAAATATCAAAGTTATCAATCTTCAACCACTTGTCTGGTCTAATCCTTGCGATCAACTCCCTGTCTTCTTCTGTCCTCTTCTGTCCACTTCTGACCTCTTCTGTCCTCTTCTATCCTCTTCTACCCTCCTCATTCCTCTCTATTATGCTTTAGCTCTTTCTGGAAGGGGTTTATGTGACCGGGTAAAATAGTTCACCCACCTCTGTCTTTCTTCGCAATTCCCGTTCCGATCCTTCTTAAGTCCCAATCCTTAAGCCTCTATATTTCTGTCTCTGTCTTTAAGTCCCAGTCTTTAAGTCCCAGTATTATATTTATGCTTTCCTTCCCCTTCCTAATTAGAGTCCCGTATCACTGTTGCTCATCACTCACCAATTCCTTTCAGGAGGCTCCGTCGCCATGTTCTTCATGTTCCATGTGCTTGCCTCTCCACCCGCTGTCTTCAGAGCACTAGGAGATGCGGAGATCTTACTTGTGCTCAAATTCCAGGCGCTTTAACTCAGTTCATGAATTTCTAAAGTTTGATGTTGCTTTGGAGCAAGAGAGTTTGAGGGATGGATCCATAGACTGCCTCTCGTCACAATGGCTGCCACTGTCTTCTTGCCGAAGAGTTTTGCCACACTGGAATCTCCGTCCCAATGCAGTCAAAACCCCCACAGCCGAGATCGCGCTGGCCCCACAGAGCTTGGATCTTCCTGACCCGAACTACTGTCCAGGGAGGAAAAAATATGTTATTTTCCCCCCTGGATTCGCGACGATTAGCGGTGTGTCTGGAGCAGAGTCACTCAAGACCTCCGTCCCCTCTGCTCTCCCGCCAGAAGTCTCAATTTAAATTGTTTTAAATGCGTTTACCCCAGCTTCTCCCCGCCACCAGCTTTAGTTTTGGCATCATCAGGACTGCCCGAAGGTGAAACAAGACAAGATCCCTGTGTCATTTGGACTACAGAGCTTCAAGACGGGGAAGGGGAAAGCTGGGGTAAATTGCCCAACTAGACAAGCCCTCACTCTTCTCTATTTAAGAAAACTTAAACCAGAACTCAAAAGTACCTTTATTCTTTCAAATGAAATTAAACATAATTTCTTGGGTATTTTTCCAAGGGGTGGAGGAGGGGGACATTTGCCGTCTCCTCTGCCATCCTTGCCTTTTTCAGTCAGGGCAACTGCAAGCAACAAGTGTGATGGACAGAGCAGCAAAGAACAGGAGAAGTGGAGGAAGAGGAAGAGGAAGCCCATGGCATTTGCCTTGTGGTGCAGCATGCACATATCATAGAATCATAGAATCATAGAATTGTAGAGATGGAAGAGACCACGAGGGCCATCCAGTCCAACCCTCTGCCACGCAGGAAATCTTGATCAAAGCATCCCCGACAGATGGCAATCCAGCCTCTGTTTAAAGACCTCCAAGGAAGGAGACCCCACCACGCTCTGAGGGAGTGTGTTCCACTGCTGAACAGCTCTTACTGTCAGAAAGTTCCTCCTAATATTGAGGTGGAATCTCTGCTCCTGGAGCTTGCATCCATTGCTCCGTGTTCTAGTCTCTGGAGCAGCAGAAAACAAGCCTGCTCCATCCTCAGCGTGACATCCCTTCAAATACTTAAACAGGGCTATCATATTGCCTCTTAACCGTCTTTTTTCCAGGCTAAACATACCCAGCTCCCTAAGTCTCTCCTCATAAGGCATGGTTTCCAGACCTTTCACCATTTTAGTTGCCCTTCTCTGGACATGCTCCAATTTGTCAATATCCTTTTTGAATTCTGATGCCCAGAACTGGACACAGTATTCTAGGTGAGGTCTGACCAAGGCAGAATAGAGTGGCACTATTACTTCCCTTGATCTAGACACTATACTTCTATTGATACAGCCCAAAATCGCATTGGCCTTTTTAGCTGCTGCATCACACTGTTGGCTCATGTTCAACTTGTGGTCTACTAGGACTCCTAGATCCCTTTCGCTCATAGTCTCGTTCAGCCAGAACTCTCCCATCCTATATCTATGCATTTCATTTTTCCACCCTAAGTGCAGTACTGTACATTTCTCCATATTGAATTTCATTTTGTTAGCTTTGGCCCAGCTCTCCAGTCTATCCAGATCATTCTGAATTTTGATCCTGTCCTCAAGGGTAGTAGCTACACCTCCTAATTTGGTGTCATCTGCAAATTTGATAAGTATGCCCCTAATTCCCTCATCCAAGTCATTGATAAAGATGTTGAATAGCACTGGGCCCATGACAGAACCCTGTGGCACCCCACTGGTCACATCTTTCCAAGATGAAGAGGAGCCATTGCTGAGCACCCTTTGGGTTCGGCCGGTCAACCAATTACAAATCCATTGAACAGTTAACTTGTCTAGCCCACATTTTACAAGCTTGTTTGCAAGAATGTCATGGGGAACCTTGTCAAAGGCCTTACTGAAATCAAGGTATGCGATGTCCACAGCGTTCCCTTCATCTACCAAGCTGGTAATTTTATCAAAAAAAGAGATCAGATTAGTCTGGCATGACTTGTTTCTCTGAAACCCATGTTGAGTTTTTGTGATTATGGCATTGCCTTCTAAATGTTCACCGACTCTCTGTTTAATGATCTGCTCTAGAATCTTCCCTGGTATTGATGTTAGACTAACTGGACGATAATTGTTGGGATCCTCTTTTTCCCCCTTTTTGAAGATGGGGACAAGGTTTGCCCTCCTCCAGTCTGCTGGGACTTCTCCTGTTCTCCAAGAGTTCTCAAAGATTATTGCCAATGGCTCTGAGATCACATTTGCCAGCTCTTTTAATACTCTTGGATGTAGTTCATCTGGTCCTAGAGATTTAAATTCATTTAGATTAAGAAGGTATTCCTGTATTACCTCTTTGCTTATTCTGAGCTGGATTTCCCCTAGTGTGTCCTCTGTGCCATTATCCTCAGGTTGGTCCTCCTTTTCCTTTTCTGAAAACACTGAGGCAAAGAAGGTGTTGAGTAATTCTGCCTTTTCTCTGTCCCCTGTTAGCATTTTGCCATCTTCTCCACGTAGTGGCCCTATCATTTCCTTCTTCCTCCTTTTGCTGCAGACATACCCCAAAAAAACCATTTTTATTGTTCTTAACCTCCCTAGGAAGCCTGAGCTCATTCTGCACTTTCGCTTTTCTGACTTTACTCCTACACGTGTTCGCTATCTGTTTGAATTCTTCTTTGGTAATTTCCCCCTTTTTCCATTTCCTATACATGTTCCGTTTAAAACTTAGCTCCATTCAAAGTTCTTTAGTCATCCATCCTGGTTTCTTGAGACACCTCCCATTTTTTCCCTCAATGGTACTGTTTGAAATTGTGCCTTCAGTATCTCCCTTTTGAGAAAGTCCCATCTGTCTTGAGGTCTCTTCTCTTTTACTATTCCTGACCATGGGATCACCCCCAGTATTTCCCTGAGTTTATTGAAATCAGTTCTCCTAAAGTCAAGAATGTGTGTCTGACTATACCTGGCTTCTCCTTTCCATTGTATAACAAACTCCAGGAGAACATGATCACTCTCACCTAAGGATCCCTCCACTTGCACCCCATTAACCAGGTCATATCTGTTGGTTAGGATCATATCTAAAATAGCTGACCCCCTTGTTGCCTCTTCCACCTTTTGGACCATGAAATTGTCTTCCAGGCAAGTAAGGAGTTTGCTAGACCTTGAAGTTTTGGTTGAGTTAGATTGCCAGCAAATATCGGGATAGTTGAAGTCACCCATCACTACTACATCTCTCCTTTCTGCATGTGTGTTCATCTGTTCTAGAAAGGCATCATCCAATTCCTCCGTCTGATTTGGGGGTCTGTAGTAGAGTCCCACAATAACATCCCTGTTGTTTCCCTCCCCTTTAATTTTTATCCAGATGCTCTCCACCTGGCTTCCAGTATTGATGTCATGGATCTCTTCACTGGTGTAAATATCCCTGACATATAATGCTATTCCTCCTCCTTTCCTGTTTGGCCTATTTCTCCTATAAAGGTTATACCCCTCTATTCCTACATTCCAATCATGTGACTTATCCCACCAGGTTTCAGTAATGCCTATTATATCATATTTGTTTTGTAGTGCTAGGAGTTCAAGTTCATCTTGCTTATTTCCCATGCTCTGTGCATTAGTGTAGAGACATCTAAGACCATGTGTTCCCTTTACTTGCTGCCTGTGCAAGTTTTTTTGCCTCCCACTGTTGGGTCCTTGCGCTGTTTGCCTTGTTCCCTCTATGACAGTTTGACTATTTTCTCCAGCCCTTTTGCCTTCCAGAATACTGTCTCCCTCCCCCATATGACTCAGTTTAAAGCCCTCCTGATCTAATTCTTGAGACTGTTGGCAAAAATGTTTCTTCCAACTGTTGTAAGATGCACCCCACCTCTTGGCAGAAGTCCCCCCTCATGGAAACGCAGTCCATGATCCAAGAATCCAAATTCTTCTCGGTGACACCATCTACGGAGCCAGTTGTTTACGTTGGCTATTTTCCTCTCCCTTCCTGGACCATGCCCTTCAACTGGCAGAAGAGACAAGATGACAAACTGTGTGTCCATTTCTTTCAGCTTCCTCCCCAGGGCCTCATAATCTCTTCTGATCTTGGGAAAGCTGTGCCTTGCAGTATCATTGGTTCCCACATGGACCAAAAGGAAGGGGTAATGATCCGTAGGCTTGACGAGTCTTGTCAGCCTCTCCATCACATCATGGATCTTTGCCCCAGGGAGACAACACACTTCCCAAGTCATCTTGTCAGGCCCACAAACCACTGCTTCTGTACCCCACATCAAGGAGTCCCCCACCACCCCCACACACCTCCACCGAGGCTTCGCAGCTGCTGTTCCTTGCGGTGGTACTCTCAAGGTCCCCTGCTCTACCCCTGAAGTCTGTCCATGCTGTTCTTCCTCATTGTCCTTGATAACGGAAAGGGCTTCGAATCGATTCTGTAGCTGCAAGCTGCACGAAGAATCCCTGGATTTTCTTTTTCTGTGTGTGACATTCCTCCAGCTGTCTACTTCCTGTGTCTGTGAAGTGACCCTCTCCTCAGCAGCCACTTCCTCTGTGCGGTCCCCGTCCAAGACTGTTCATTCTGTTCTGTCCAGGAAAACCTCTTGCTCATGAATCTGTTGAAGTGTAGCTACCCGTGTCTCCAGCTGCTGGACTTTCTCCTCCAAGAGGGCTACCAGCTTGCACTTGGTGCATGTGAAATTCTCTACGTCTGTAGACAAGAATACAAACATCACACAAGTGTTGCAAGTAACTGCCTCAGTCCCCTCAGTGTCCATGGTGAGGTAATCTAAAAACTCTTAGGTAATGCTGAGAACGCTAAGCTGTACTTTTAGGTATGCTGTATTTTTTTTTGGTCACTGAAATTCGCGCACCTAATGGCGCGCGCCTGAGCAACAAGCAGCCTCTCCCAACAGTATTAAAAAAAATTCAATCTCCCCAGTCAAAATGGCTGTCCAGAAGCTGGTCTCCTTCTTCTCCCTGGCAGGAAACTGGCCTGGAAACTGGCAGGTAACTGGCTGTCCAGAAGCTGCTCTCGTTCTCTCTGGCAGGAAACTGAAATATGGGAAGGATGGAAGCAGCAATCTGTGTGAGAGAGTAAGGAAGTGGCTGGATGGACCAGGATGAGAGACAAAAGAAAGAGAAAGGAAGTGGGCATGGAGATAGATGCAGAAAGAGAGACAGGAGCAGAAAGAAGGGGGGAATACATGAAGAAAGAAGAGAAAGAAATATAGAAAACTGTACAGGCCTAGAGAAGAGGAAGAGTTTGAAAGAGGTGAGCAGCCAAGAGGAAAAGGAGAGGAAAGAAAGGTTCAAGATGTGGAGGAGAGAGGGAGAAAGAGGTTCAAACATGGTCTGACCAAAAAGTAACAGGATTTATAAAATATAAAATGTTATCTATGCTTTAATTACAGATGTACACCACTGTTAACAATTATGGGAACTACTGGGAGGATTGTTGTAGTACTTGGAAATACTAGAAGTACTATTGTAGAAGATTTCTACTAAAGCTGTAAATAGGCTTTATCACAAAAGAAAAGCTCTTGAAAGAGTTCCAGAAGCCTGGGAGTAACTGTTGCTGTATTTTGATGGAGTTCTTGTCTTGTTACATTTCCTTCCTTCCTCACTGGACTTTCTTGTTCTGGACTGTTTTCCTTTTCCTGAACCTGGGATACCACTTAACTATTTTCAGCTATCAATATGATTCTCATCTGCAATCACGCTGTTCACAAATTTCTTGGTTAACCTTGGGTAACCATTGCTTTGGATTACTGTTGTCTGCAGTTTGGCTTCACATACCTCGTTGAAGTCTTTTCTTTTGCTTTCAATATAATATCTAGTGACAATACATTCAGCACCTTGCTATTCATTTTAGCACTTGTTTAATCATTTCTTTATCTTTATCAGGACTGTATTTATGCTAGGGATATATTCTGTAGTGTTACCCTATATTGGTTTCTTGGTCCTTCCTTTCTCCCCTTTCAGCAGCTCTAAGGTGGATATTGATTTTTTTTCCCAGTGGCTGATGGGCTCCTATCTAGCAAAGTGGAGGGGTAAGCAAAGGGGGAGAGAGTACTCTTCTGAACTCTATTGACTGCCCCCCCACCTTGGATCTCATGTTCAGCAAGGTGTTTCCCCAGCCTTCCTTTCTTGGTCCACATCTCCTTGCTTGGCTGCCTAAAAACTAGCATGCCCTACTGCTTGTTCCTGCCTCTGTTGCTCATGTCAGCTCTCATCTTGGCTGCTGGGCTAATGACTCTTGGTGGTGGGTAGAGAACTACCACCCTCTTGGCCTTCCCATAGCTGTCAACCACTTTATTTTGTGTAAGAATGGTGACAGAATGCACATTGTATTGTGTTCTTCTGATTTTTGTTAAATTATATTTCTTTCAGTACAATTATTTTTTAAAAAAACTTGCAGAACTTACCTTACCAATCCATGCTGGTCAAAATTATACTTAGGACTTTATTAATGGACTTTAAGATGCGGGAAAATACAACAAAAAACCTCGTCCAAAACCATGTCATAAGGATGGGACAATTGCCCAAAGGGCAAAATTATCAGACACCCATCTCCTCACCCATTCCTGGGGTGTAGCGCTGGTGTGGATGAGGCATCACTTTTTTATTGATGGGCTAAGCTGTCAATAAAAACTGACACCTTATTCAAGCCTGTGTTATGCCCCCAGAATGGCTGAATGATGTCATCATCTAATAATTTCACCCTTTTGTGTTATTGTAGCATCCTTATCAGATGTATGAAAAAAATGCATCATAAGGACACAACAATAACACAAAAGGGCAAAATGACCAGTCGATGATATCATTCAGTTGTTCTGGGGGCATAGCGCAGACATGAATAAGGCATCACTTTTTATTGATGGCTTAGCCCATCAATAAAAAAGTGATGCCTCATCTGTGCCAGTGCTACACCCTGGGAATGGGTGAGGACACAGTTGTCTGATAATTTTGCCCTTTGGGTTATCGCCCTGTCCTTATGATGTGATTTTGGATGCAGTATTTTGTCATATTTTCCTGCATCTGATAAAGTCCATTAATGGCTCTGCTTCTAACTGGAAGAAAACTCAGGCACTAGAAGTCCAGAGTTTGAAGAATTGCTACATACATTCTGTTAGCAATAAACATTAGCATTCTGTTTATAAATGAAGTAACCTGGGATATTAAATTTGGCACTTGTCCAGAGCCAAGAGAAACCCTTTCTCATTCCTCCTTCTCAAGGCCAGGAGGGGTGAAGAGGAGGGTTTGGGGAGGGGAAGAGACCTGTCAAGCTCCAATACTCAATATAAATGACCTCATTTTAAAAATAATGGAAGGGAAAACAATACATTCATCAGAAATGAGATTAGAGCATGGGTAGGGAGGAGGAGGAGGAGGAGGAAGAGGAGGAGATGAATGTCAAATGCTGGGAGCGTCTGGTAGTTATTCCAAGGAAGATAAGATTTGTGTTAAAAAGCCCTGCATGAGGGTATTGCAATGGTTAAGGAGGATCTAAATAAACATTGGGAGAAAGCAGAAGAGACAGAGAATTTTCACTGAAATTATTACAGTATGTCATGGCAGAGTAGCACTCATCCATGCTGGTGAGATCATAGAATCTTAAAAAGTTGGAAGAGACCACAAGGCCTATCTAGTTCAACCCACTGCTATGCAAGAACAGACAGCAAAAACACCCCTGAAAGATGCTAGTCTTGGAACATCCCAAGCCCTGACATTTTGGGGTCAAAACCTGAGATCTGGAGATGCCTTCCAGTGATATAATAGAATCATAGAATCATAGAGTTGGAAGAGCCCACATGGGCCATCTAATCCAACCCCCTACTCTGAACAAATACAAAGCATTCCTAACAGATGGCCATCTACCCCTTGTTTAAAAGCCCCCAAAGAAGGAGACTCCACCACACTCCGAGGCAGTGCATTCTGCTGCCAAACAGCTCTTACTGTCAGGAAGTTCTTCCTAATGTTTAGGTGGAATCTCTTTTCCTATAGTTTGAATCCATTGCTCTGGATCCTAATTTCTGGAGCCTCAGAAAACAAGCTTGCTCCCTCTTCAAGATGACATGGCTTGCTCCCTCTTCAAGTATTTAAACATGGCTATCATGTCCCCTCTTAACCTTCACTTCATCAGGCTAAATGTACCCAGGTCCCTAAGCCACGTCTCACAGGGCATGGCTTCCAGACCTTTTCCCATTTTGGTCACCCTCCTCTGAACATGTTCCAGCTTGTCAATATCCTTCCTTAATTGTGGTGCCCAGAACTAGACACAGTATTCCAGGTAAGGTCTGACCAAAGCAGAATAGTGGCACTATTACTTCCCTCAGTCTAGGCACTATACTCCTGTTGATGCAGCCTAGAATTGCATTGACTTTTTAGCTGCCAGATCACGCTGCTGACTCATGTTCACCTTGTGTTCCACTAAGACTGTCATATTTAGTCATATCCATTAAGTACCAACCATAGTTGCTCACAACTGATTATTCAAACACAGAGAGAGTAGGGAGAAGGGAGGGAAGGAGAGAGGGTGGGAGAGGAGAATTTATTTTGCTATTTGAAAATTAAGACAGAAATCTTAGGTAAAGGGTCTGTTTCCAGATCAAGGTGAAAAGAGGGTGTTATTCCTTCTCACTTCCTTAGAGAGATGGGATAACTAACCTTTAATCTAGCTCACTTGCTTCTAGCCAGTAGGTGGATGGAGAGCAGAGTGGAGGGTGAGCCTGGGAGGGAAGGAGGACGCTAACTAAGTAAACACATAGAAACCCCTGGAGACTATTTGCAAGTAACATCAACCAATGCATGAAGCAAATTGTTGTAAACTGCTCCTGTACTAGCTGAGCTTGAGGTTTGCACACATCCCTTTCCTCTCGCCTGGAGCTGAGCCCTCTAGAATAGGAGAATTTGTACCCTTGTCTCTGGCCTAGAGATGACCCCTGAAAACTGGAGGCTCAGGATCAGGCTGTGAGATCTGGCAACCCTTATTTTTATGTGCCCCCCTTCAATTACACAATATTTGGGCCCCGTTCTCCCTAACAGCTACTTAGTGTGCACCACCTCTATACTACAGTACTTTATGCTACAGGTGGAATTTACACAGGGCTTAAACATAAAAAGTTACAGATGACAACAGATGATAGTTGCTTGGAATTAATTCCTTTTTTCATTAACTTAGACATGAAAAAGTTACATGACAATGGCAGCTTAATGAAGGGCAACTTCATTCTTTTTGCAGTGTAACTATAAGTTTTTACTTGCTTTCGTAGTTATGGGGGGTTGCAGTCTCATTTAAGGTGCATGTGGCATATCACATGGCTCACTCCACATGAATAACACAGTTCCAGACCTTTCACAATCACTCCCAAGACCTCATGAGCAAAACCAGCAAAAATTCTGAATGGCAACATGGACTTGAAGGTGCAGCACCCATTTGACAGCACAGGACCATCTAAAACTGAGCCTTCCTTGGGAGGAAGAAACATAAACTGATGTCTTCTTGAGGTCAGGAGTCTATTGTTCCTCTTGGAAAGAGTGAAGCGTCAAGACCAGGTATAAAATTGTTTAGTTGCAGCCTAGCTGGCCCTGGTGCAGTGCTTTCTTCCTGCTAAGCCTGGAGAAATTTCACAGCTCTCTCGCTTTTCAGCAATGTTTCTACAAACCCATCCCTTGATTTGTTCCCACGCTTACCATTTATATTGGAATCAAAGTGAGTTTGCCGTGGTGGTGACTTAGGAATAGCTGGACATATCAATTAACTCAACAAGATAATGACATTAAACAATGAACTGGTACATCTGTGCAATAGATGAGGTAGTAGTTGATCTATTAGGTGCCATTGGCAGGTTGTAGATGCCATTTTGGTGCTTCCCTTCCCCCCAATTCCCTATAATTTAAGATGAAAAAAACCTTTCAAATCAGTACACAAAGTCAGAGATGCATTGAACTATTTTGGCAATATCAGTTTGTTAGTGGAGTCTTTCAGGGAAGGACACATTGACCAGGTATTCTCCCCAGGTGAGTATCCTTTGACTTTGAAGATTGCAATGATCAGTACAAAGATGTCTAAGGAGGTTCCACTTCTATTTATTCATTGTTGTTATATGTCTTCAAGTCAACTCCAATTTATGGCAACCCTATCATGGGGATTGGTCAGCAAGATCTGTTCAGAGGTGGTTTGTCCTTACTTTGCTTCCAGGTTGAGAGGGTGTGATGTGCTTTGGGTTACCCAGTGAGTTTCCATGGCTGAGAAGGGATGCAAATCCTGGTTTCTCAGAGCCCTAGTTCAACATGGAAACCACTACACCACACTGGCTGTTTTCTCTTTACATCCCTTGTTTTTATAAAAATGATGGATTACAATACCCTCTTTAGATCAGAATGATTCTTTTCAACAATAGCTTTAAACAAGGTTTCCACATGCATGCACACACATTTCAGGATATTCTTGGCATAATTTTTAGATGAAGTGGCATTACAGATGAACACTTCCTTTTTAAAAAAATCCCTGCAGCAAGCGCAAAACACATTCCATGCAACAGGCAAAAAGTACATTTCAATCTTTTTGGCTCCAAACACAAAATACTGTTTTCACTCACCCATAGCAGTGATAGTTTGGCTCTGCATCTTGACTGTAGTCCATCATATGAAGGCCTATGCCGGGGATAGGAATGTTTTGATCCTCCAGATGTTTTTTGCCTACAACTCCCATCAGCCCAGTCCAGAATGGCCAATGATAAGGAATTGTATGCATTGTAGTCCAAAACATCTGGAAAGCTGATTGTTCTCCATCCTTGGTCTAAGCCAACCCAAGTGTTTTGGGGTTTGGGGGAGGGAAAGGAAGTACTTTTGGAAGAAAGGTTCTAGCCTGTCTCTTGCTGTGTTCATTTTCTAATTGCAGGAGATTGCTCATAAGGAATTTTTTTTTAGTCTACTTAGAACTCTACCACCTCATTCTGTCGCCTGTTGTAGACCAGGCCTCTATCACCTAATGTGAAACAGATGGTCCTTCCCTGACCTAGCTCTGTTACATGGCAGGAAGGCTTAGCTGCACTAATCAGATTTGGTGAAGTATCCCCTGAAAGAATGTGGATGTTAGAGTTTGCACATGTAGACCTGTGGTATGTGAGGCAATGAAGGCCAAGCACACCCATGGCAACAATACAACCATCAATCCCTTGGGCCAATATTGGAGGTTAACCAAAAGTAATGGAGCGACAAAGCTAATGATTCCCTTTAGAATTGCATCACTGCATTCAAACTGAGTCATGGCGTGGAAATTTGGAGAAACAAGTCAGAATTCATTATACAGAATGTGATCAAGGCTGTTATAGTTTCAGTGTATTGCTCATATTATGCAAACAAGATAAGTGTAACAAGGCAGTCACAAATCTTGAGCACATCTGGGGAAGCCTACCTATTAAAGGGCAGACATATAACAAGAACAATGATCCCCCCCCCCCAAAAAAATGCATGTCAAGACAGAACTTGGGTTGTTTTGAGTACCAAAGATTAGAAAAGTTACCTTTTGGTCTACCTTCCCAGAGCCCCTCAACATAACCAAAAGGTAACTTTTCCAAGCTCTGGTACTGACTCAGTATTTCTAAAACTGTTACCTGGGGCAAATATGCAGTCTGCTCTGTAACAAATCCAGAAATGAATCATTTCTAGATAACAGCATAGGGGACCTTATTTCTAAATTTGAAATGAAATTCAACATATTTGAGAATTTGGATTTGATCTTATGAATCTCAGACATGTTAAATTTCACTTTGAAAAGTGAAACCTCTCTCATGTGCAGATAATTTGCTTTAGTTTGAGTTGAAATATTTGTAACATCTTCAAGTTGAAAGATTTGTCTCAATTTGGCAGGCACACTTATGGGGCTGAAACATGGGTCACCTATCACCAACACTTACGACTCCTCGAACACTTTCATCAGCACTGTATATGCACAATCCTAAATATACACTGGACTGACTATGTGATGAATGTTGCTGTCCTTGAGCAAGCAGGGATCACCAGCATTGAGGCCATGATATTGAGAACACAGCTGCGCTGGGCAGGGCACGTTTCTAGGATGAAGGACCATCGCCTCCCCAAAATAGTACTCTACGGTGAACTCACCACAGGTCAGCATAAGAGGGGCGCTCCAAAAAAGGGATACAAGGACTCCCTGAAACAACATCTCAGGCTCAGCCAAATTGATCACCAACTATGGTCCACCCTGGCCTCACATCAGGAGGCATGGAGACGCACTATCCACAATGCTGCAGCCTTATTTGAGAACTTAACGCCGAACAAGTCTTGAAGAGAAATGACAATGCAGAAAGAATCACAACCCGGAAACATCACCCAAGGAGACCTTCTGCTGTGCTTTCTCCAACCCAACTTATTTATCTCAGATTGGCCTTTCCAGTCATCAGCACGCTTGCAGAAAGCGCGGGATGAATCCTTCCGGAATCTTCGTTTGCGAAGAAAAGCCAGAGAGAGAACACCAATTCAAAGTGGCTTCTATTTGTCTTAATGGTTTTTTTGGCAAAATCGCAGGTATATGAAGCTATCCACTTTTGCTGTCCCAACGGGCATGCCTGCCAATCAAGACGGTAGGTGCAAGTGAATTGCTCGCTTTTATTGTCGCCAGTTACTACCACTGAACAGTATTTTTTTAAAGAAAAAAAGGCACATCTAAGGTGTAAAAGTGCAATATTCCACCTAAATAAATAAAGAAAGAAAGAAAAGAAAAGGGCTGCTTCATTGCCTGAGAACACTATCACTAAAGCAAAAATCGAAGACGGTGGTTCTGGGCATTTGCCTTGTTAGAAAGCTCCACCCCCTGCCCACATCTGACCAATCAGCTTCCACTCTTATCGGAATGCGAATGAATGCAAATCCAATTGTGCCAATGAGTGGAAATGTACATTCTTTACAGAGCTTTTTTAAAAATACAGGAAAAGCCACAAAGGCTTTCCCAGTAGAGTTGGCCCCGCTCCTTTCAAACACTGTGCTCTGATGTGGAATGCCATTTGGACAGGTAGGATTCCCAGTGAATTCCATGAAGATTATTTTGATTGTTAAAACACACACACCCAGTTTCTCTCTCCCCTCCTCCCCTCCCCAGTTTCCTCCTTTTTTCTTAGCTTAGTTCACTTGCTTCTAACTGAGTTCAAAGTACAAAAGTAGTTTGCACTAAGTTCACTCAGTGGGAGGGGGACAAATAGAGGGGGTGGAATCATGCTGTTCCCTGCAGATGCAGGCAAAAGCAAATTGCTGCAGTCTCTCCTAGGTTGTGTGTTCTTCCTAATTAATATCTTTTGCCATCTTGACCACATGGTGATGTTGCTTGACCACATATGTCCCGATTTTCATCTGTGAAATGTTCAAAAGTATAGAATTTATCATACGATGCCGAGATTGCAGAATTATGGCAAGATTGTAGCATAAATAGTTTCATGTCATCGCATGACATCGTCACCCTCCCATAATCCATGTGTGCTTCAACCGCTAATTACGTGTAACTTTTCATTCATGGGCAAAAGCAGTGAATAGCTGTCAATAGTGCTCTTTTCATGGTATTCGTGAGCATGCAATAATTCTGTCCCGCTGTAGTTCTGATAATATTATGTGAATAGGTGTTCCTCCCTCTTTTCCCCCTCCCCATTCCCAGTGAGAACACATAATTAAATTTCCGGGGGGTGGAAGCATGAAGAGGACCTTCAGAACATTCTTTGAATGAACCGTCGGCTTTTCTCTGAACTTTTTTTTTTTTTGTTCGTTTAATTGTTAAGTTGTGAATTTGTCAATTCCTTTTTTTGTTTTTGGTGTGTTTAATCTAAGTGACATCTTCTCATGAGAATAGCCAAAATCTCGCCTATGCAAAATCACAGAAATAGGAGAATTTTTTTTAAAGGTGCATGTGTGGGCCATCTCAAAACATTAATACTCTCCCATTTAATGCAATGTGAAAACAAGTGTTACTATAGCATAAGCTTCAATCCCATTCTTAAAACGCTAGTAGGTGTTCTTGCGATCTTCGCAAGAAGAATCATGGTAGTGTTGCACGATTATGGCAACATGCAATAATTACTGTAATTATACCACTCTGTTTCTGCTTTCCTCAGTTGTGGAATTACAGCATTTTTAGACACTTGTGTGATAAAGTCCTATGCGAGAGCCATGGGCAAGCTGATCTCATAGAAGATCCTGAAGTAACTCAGCTTCTCTTTTCTCTTAATGCTTTGCAAGCTGATGAAATGGCTGCCAATGCATGACCAAATCCTAAAGCATTTCTTCATCCTTTGGAACTACTATGGCATCAGCAGCGGGCAACACTGCTTACCTGTTTTTGTACCAGCTAATGCTTTAAACTATCAATAATCCCAAAGCCAGTCCTCTCAATGGAGTTGACAGATTACATCTCTTGAGTCCCTTTATTGGGCCTTGTTCCTCAGAAAAGCTTGCAAATTGCTCAGATCTCAACTAACAAAGCCTCTTCACTCTCAAGAGCTTCTGGATATCCTGTGCGATAACATGTGAATTGCTCAGAATTACCAGAGATAAAATATCTTTTACAACATCAAAGTCACCAGTTTCCAAGCTGTCAGCTCCAGGTATGTGAAAGTTCTGACAGGCAGAAGATGGAAGGAAGAGATAAAGGGGAAATTAAAGAGAGAGGGGTGGGAGGCATTGGGGAGTCTGATTCCATGAACTGTGGTGGGGGAGAAACTTTGTCATGGCTTTGGCACTAGAGTTTCTGCTGTGGGGATTAGCACAAACTCCTCTGAGGTGTGAGCAAAAGTATTGTAAATTTGGCTTCAGAAATTGGCAACCAAATCCCTCTAAACTTCAGCGGAGAACAGGTTCCTGCCTCCGGTTACATGCTATACAATGCACATAGAGCAACAATGTCTGGCACACCATGGCTATTGGTAATTGACTTTACGCTTTGATATTCCCATTCTGAAAAGATGATGAGTAAAGTCCTGGCAGCAATTTTTACTTTGATTTTTTTTTTTTAAAGAGAAGGGTGCTGGGGCACCTCATTCTGATCTGGGGGAGGAGGGAGAATGTGCTACATTGTCCCAGATATATATGGAAATGTGTTGTGAGTGTTTGGGCCCCAATTCATTAGGAAATGCTTCCTGAGAAGAGCACCCTATAAGAAGGAGCAGACTCAATGCTAAACCACACCTACAGTGCTTTCTGCAGTATCTATTTAACATCAAATGATAAATAGAGCAGGTGGAGAGCAAGTAAGCATTGCAATCAGGCAGTTGTATTTTGTCAGTTCCTCAGAACTCAACAGCAGCATTTCCCCCCTCACCTCCAAAGGCTGTTATTTGCTGCCCCACTCATAACTGTATTGTTCTTTTATGTTGAAGTCAGCTCAGACTTCAACCGAGAATCCCCAGGTCTGCATGCTGGTTGCCTCTTGGCCATTCATCTAAAGTTGCAGAACATAGATTGTCCTGTCCAGCATGATTCTACTCTTAGGACTTTATCAGACTACCCCCCCCCATTAATGATCTTTTGCAGCATATTTTAAAAAGTTTTCATGCTGGGAAAAAAACCCTACCAGACCTACCCCTTCCAGCATCAATGTGGCAGCCTCAAAGGTAACAGAGCATGAACAGAGCTCTGTTTACTTCCAGGGTTGAGATCTCGCTGATTCTTGTGAGAAAATGCTAGCACGGCAAATTCAAAAATAAAAGGAAAATTGAGACACAAAAAGTACACACAAGCACAGAAACACACTTTAAAAGTTCCAAAGTACATTTTGGGGGGGACGTGATCTTACCTGGAAGTGTTCTGCCAATTGATGCTGTATTCACTAGGCACAATGGCACGAAGTTTCAAAAGCTGGCAATGCCAGGAAAAAAAGCACCGTGAGAGATCAATTGACGGCTTGTCCCATCAATAAAAAGGAACAGGTTTTTGACAATATATGATCGTGAAAGGACAATGTTGTCTGATATGTGCATCCTTTCGTGATCATTAAGCGTTGTTATGACACCATATTTGCCGCATTTGATAAAGGCCTTAGAGACAGCTCACTGGTTCTTCTTACCTTGACTTTATTATTCATCCATTCATTCATTGCCTGCCCCTCCTTATGGATCAAGGCAGGGAACAACTGGTTAAAATACAGCAATAAATAGACACATAACGCAGTTAAAAACACAAACATAAATTAAAAATACATAATGAGTTGAAAGAGTATAACATCCATTAAAAAACATACATACATATGAAAATCATAATTTAAATACATGAAATGCATCTAGGCCAGGCCCATGTGTTTGAATGAGCTACAGTTTCATTTAGGTCCAGCTTGTATGTGTGCATTTGTTCATGTATGTAGTGATGGCATACAACCCGTACCTCCAACATCTTGCCATTATATCCAACTCATTGGTCTGAAGCTCAACGCATGGTGTAGAAAGCAGATATACATGAAGCAAGGTCAAAGCCAAGTAATCTATCTGAGGAGGAAAGTGGGATTTGCAGAAGTGGCTGCTAAAGAAGAGGAAACACACAGCCTGGTTGTTGGAGGTATGGGTTGTATGCTGTCACCACACACATGAACAAATACACACACACACACACACACACACATACATCACAAGCTACTTTCTGTCATCAATGTCCTGGAAGACACTGACTCATTTTCTGATGTTGGAGAAGGGTTCTTCTGTCTGACCAGTCGGTTTATGCGCATGGAATGGGAGACAGTGCAACATGAAATGGGCAGCAAAACATCTTGTGCAAGCCCTGCTTACACCAGAAAAAGCCTATACCTTTTCCATAACATTGGAAATAGTTTTAGGGAATTGGGAACTGAAAACTACAGAGCAGTTCCCTAAAGCTTTTGCCAACCTTATGATAAAGGTAAATGCCCCTTCGCCAGCATAGCCAGGATGACATATGTTCAAAAAACAAAATTGATAGTGTGTTTTACTGCTCTGACAAATCACTTTTCTCCCTTACGGTAGTAGTTTGGGCATGCACAATGTAAGACTTCAATTCTGTCCTAGAGCTGTGGAGGCCATGGGCAAGAACACCCCAATTTGGTGAGGCCTCCCCCTCTCCACTACTTTGTGTGAGTCAAATTACAACTCCCATCCCTCCTGGCCCCTTCACTTGGGCTCCCTATGAAATAACAGCTCTTACTGTAACCAAATATTTTCATTCAGGAAAGCCAGTTTGCAACCAGCAAAGGAGGAGATGTCTTGATTCATTCCCAGAGGCTAGTGAAAGCTCCTTTGTTCTAAGCAGGGACACCTGGAGAGGATGTTGCTAGAGGGCTTGAGTCCTCAGGGTCCACAGCTCTGAGCAGCTGTTGTGGGCCCATCCTGTTTGATCACGCACAAGCACAACGGGATAACCATTGACAGCAAAGAAATATACCCAGAGCAACCAGTGGCAACTTGGAAGCTGCAGGTAGCAGGTGCTTTGTGTCAGGGCTGGAATAATAAACCGGCTAGGGAGGTTGGCCACCAATACATTTCCAGTCTGAATCCAAGGTGCTGGTGGTGATGTCCCCTGCACCATTTCACAGATGAAAGCCGGAACATGTGTGGCCATGCAACATCAGAGTGTGACCAAGATGGCAAAAATGACTAATGAAGTACAACACACAAGCTAGGAGAGGCTGCAGCAGTTTCCTATTGCTAAATATGACTGAGACAGGCATGATTTCTACCCCTCCTCTCTTCTTTCCCTCCCTGCTAATTAGGGTTGCCAGTTCAGGATCGTCCCAAGCGCAAGGTTTTGGGGCCAAAATCTGAGACCCAGGGGAAGCCCCCAGTGATGTCATTGAGCACTACCCATTAAGTATCCACTCCAGTTACTCATAGGAGATTATCAGATGACCTTAATAATCCAGGACAGGGACACCACAGGATCGTGAAAGGGCTTCCCTTTCAGATGACGTTGTCCCTGTCCTGAATTAGAAGCTGAGACGGGGAACTATACTTTTCCTTGTCTGATAATCTCCATAGCTTTTTGTTCAAACACACAGGGGGAATGTTTGGCAATCAAGACAGAAATCTTAGCTAAAGATTTACCCCCACATCACCCCAGATTCACCTCAGATCAAAGTAAAATGAAGGGGTTATTCCTTCTTGCTTATTTAGGGAGATGGGATAAAGGAACCTGTAATCTAGCCTGCTTGCTTCTAACCAGAAGGTGATACAAAGCAGAGAAGAGGGTGAGCCCTGGCAGCACAAGGGCTGGAAGAGAAAGGGGCAGCTAACTAAGTAAATACAGCGGAGAGTCCTTGCAAGCTGCAGCAACCAATCCATGAAGCCATGCAAATTGTAGCAAATTGCTGATGCAAACTCTTGCCTGGAGAGAATTTGTACCCTTGTCTCCCTCTGGGAAATGACCTATGAAAATGACTCAGGGCCACGCCCAGAGCCCTGGGAACACTAACTGAGTGCAAACTGCTTTTACACCTTAAACTCAGTTTGAAACAATTGAAGAAAGCTGAGAAGGAAGGGAGAAAGTGAGGAGATTCTCAGCTAATGTGGCACTAATATGATGCCAACGAACACAAAAGGAAGCCACTATCACATGACATCATCCTTTTATGTTCTGCTGTCATTCTTGTGGCATTTCTTTTTATTGACAGGCTGGAGCTATCAATGGATTGCCCATCCCATTTTGGAGCTGGCATTGCCGGCGTCTGAAACCTCGCACCGTTTATGACTCATGATTCCAGTGTCAATGCCCAGCCAGAACACTTATGGGTGGGATTGTGAGAACCAGGTAGGTTACCCTCTTTTTTGTACAATCCCTGGGTTACTTGTTATTTTTTTTAGTGTGTGTATGTGCTTTTGTGAACTTTTTTTTGGTGTTTTTTTCTTTTTCTTTTTGAATTTCCCACGCTTGGGTCTTCTTGAGAGAACAGGTAGAATTTCAGGCCAGGAAGTGAATGGGGCTCCTTTAGAGCTCTGTTCATTCCTGTGCTGCCTTTGGACAGAAGAGAAGGTAAGTCTGATGAGAAGGGTTATTGTGTCGGGACAGGAACGGGTCTGGAGATTGTGAGAAGAGGAGAGAGAAACTGGGGTGTTTTAAAAGCAGCTGAAAAATTGGGACAGCAGAGTATTAATCAGGACTGTCCCTGACAAATCAGAACACTTGGAGGTTAGATGATGGTATTCAAGGCCCAAAAGGGTATAGATCTGCAAGAGGGACTCTCTTTCTCCCTCCAATTGGAGCAGTACATTGCAGAAGTGCATGAGAGAGGGTCTTCTCTGTTGTGGCACCCCATTTGTGGAGTGTCCTCCTCTTGAGAGTCTGATTGGCACCAATATCGGTTTCATTCTGGTGCCAAATTAAGGAGTTTTTTTTAAAAAAAGGTCTTTGGAGCCTAACTGATGTTTCCCTCAAAATGTATACCTAGGGACTTTATCAGACCACGCACCATTATTGTTCTTTTGCCACATTATTTTGTGCTGTTTTTATGTTGGCAAAGAACCACCCCCATGCCAGATTGTACCTTAGTCACATTAAAGAGGCAGCCCAGGCACTAACGGAGAGTGAATGGAGTGAATGGAGCTGTGTTCACATCCGCGCTTGTGATCTCCATGAATCTCGTGAGAAGATGCAAACGTGGGCAATTTAAAAATAAAAGTAAAATAAAGACATAAAACATTCACACAAGAACAAAAACACACTAAAAATATTACAGTTGTCCCTCCATGTTCACGGATTTGGCATTCACAGATTTAAGTATTCACGGCTTGAAAATATTCTTTAAAAAATAATAATCCAAAAAGCAAATCTTGATTTTGCCATCTTATATAGGGGGCACCATTTTGCTATGCCACTGCATATAATGGGACTTGAGTATTCACTGATTTGGTTATTCATGGGGGGTCCTGGAACCAAACCCCAGTGAATGTGAAGGGACAACTGTACAAGTAAACCAGGGAGGTTAAAAAAAAGAAGAAGCATCCCTAACTGTCTGCCCCGATCTCACCCAGAAGTGTTCTGTCATTCACACTGCATTCATGTGAGCACAATGGTGCAAAGTTTCAAACACTGGCAATGCCAGCAACAAAGCTCTAAGGGAGATCTATTGATGACTTGGCCTGTCAATAAAATACGATGGCTTTTTGATAAGATATGATCATAAAAGGATGATGCCATCTGGTATGCACATCCTTTCGCGATCATTAGGCATCCTTATGATGACATATTTGCCGCATCTGATAAAGTCCTATGTCATTTTAAACTGTTTCAATTTATAAGCTGTTTTAACTTGTTCAATTGTTTAATACGTTTTTAGGTCTGTTTAGATTATTTTTATACTTTTCAACTCTGAAATGTTTCTAATTGCGTAAATGGGTTTTACTTCTATGTTGCCATGTGATTCTACAATATAGGTTGTGATATAAACATATTTTAATTAATAAATAAGTGCATAAATTCTGTCTATTCTCCTTTACGGGTCTGAAACATGGGTCATCTATTACCAACACTTATGACTCCTTGAACGCTTTCATCAGCGTTGTACATGCACAATCCTAAATATACACTGGACTGACTATGTGACGAATGTTGCTGTCCTTGAGCAAGCAGGGATCACCAGCAATGAGGCCATGATATTGAGAACGCAGCTGCGCTGGGCAGGACATGTTTCTAGGATGGAGGACCATCACCTCCCCAAAATAGTACTCTACGGTGAACTCACCACAGGTCAGCGTAAGAGGGGCGCTCCAAAAAAGCGATACAAGGACTCCCTGAAACAACATCTCAGGCTCGGCCAAATTGATCACCAACAATGGTCCCCCTTGGCCTCACATCGGTAGGCTTGGAGACGCACTAGACACAATGCTGCAGCCTTATTTGATTTATTTACATGAACGTACAGAAAGCAAACAGAGGCTTCCCGATATCAAGCTGCAATCATGAAAATAATCACAATATATACAATTATTACAGTCATAATTAGACATTTGACACAACATATGACACAAAAACCGGTGAAAAATGAATTGGACATAGCTCCCACTTTGGAAGAGACCCTTAAGGCCATACAGCAGATGAAAAACGGCAAGGCAGCTGGGATTGATGGAATCCCACCTGAAGTTTGGAAACCGGAGGTCATGTAGTCCATGATAAATTCTACAAACTCCTTGTGAATTGCTGGGAAAAGGGGGAACTGCCATCAGATCTCCGAGATGCAGTCATCATCACCCTGTACAAGAAAAAAGGAGCAAAATCTGATTGCTCAAACTATCGAGGCATAACACTGTTCTCTATTGCTGGAAAAATCCTTGCAAGGATACTCCTGAACAGATTAGTTCCTGCTATTGCAGAAGAACTTCTTCCTGAAAGCCAATGTGGCTTCAGAGCCAATAGGAGTACTACAGATATGGTATTTGCCCCTAGACAACTGCAAGAGAAATGTAGAGAGCAGAACAAGGATCTCTATGTAACATTTGTTGACCTCACCAAAGCCTTCGACACCGTGAGTAGGAAAGGTCTGTGGCAGATCCTGGAAAGACTAGGATGTCCCCCCAAATTCCTTAAAATGATTATCATGCTACACGAGGGCCAGCGTGGTCAAGTCAGATATGACGATGCTCTTTCAGAGCCCTTTCTAATAACTAATGGAGTGAAGCAAGGTTGTGTTCTTGCTCCAACTTTATTTACAATCTTCTTCAGCATGATGCTCCAAAGGACTACGACAGAGCTTGAAGAAGAAGACGGCATCTATATATGCTACCGTACTGATGGTAGCTTGTTTAACTTAAGCCGTCTGAGGGCTCGCACTAAGACTCTAAACTATCTAGTCCGTGAGCTGCTCTTTGCTGACGATGCTACCCTTGTTGCCCACACAGAAGCAGCTCTGCAGCTCCTAACATCCTGTTTCGCAACAGCTGCAGAAGTCAACCTGAAGAAAACAGAAGTTCTTTACCAGCCTGTACCACAGGACGAACACCATCATCCCCACATTGCCATCGGCAACTCTGTGCTTAAGTCCGTTCAGCAGTTCACCACCTACCTGGGAAGCATCATCTCCTCAGATGCCAAGATTGACAAAGAGATTGATCACAGATTAGCAAAGGCATATAGTGCATTTGGATGACTTCACAAAAGAGTCTGGAATAATAAACACCTGAGGCAAAACACAAAACTCAGTGTGTATAGAGCCATTGTACTGTCTACTCTCCTTTATGGGTCTGAAACATGGGTCACCTATCGCCACCACTTACGACTCCTCGAAAGCTTTCATCACCACTGTTTACGCACAATCCTAAATATACACTGGACTGACTATGTGACAAATGTTGCTGTCTTTGAGCAAGCAGGGATCACCAGCCATGATATTGAGAACACAGCTGTGCTGGGCAGGGCACGTTTCTAGGATGGAGGACCATCGCCTCCGGACTTGTTTATCTCCGATTGGCCTTTATAGTCATCAGCATGCTTGCAGTAAATGTGGGATGAGTCCTTCCTGAATCTTCATTTGTAAATAAAAGCCAAAGAGAGAGAGAGAGAGAGAGAGAGAGAGCATAAATAGAGAAGCCCTCTAAGTAGCCTCAGGCATTGGTTTGCTTCTCCCTGGCCACCAGTTCTGCCATTTGGTAGAAGGCGTTATCAAAAAACCTCATGACTGAGGAAGATAATTACTGGTAGATATTTTTGCATTTACATAATGCAACAATTGGAGCCCAGGAGTTTGCTGAAACAGGCAGCCATCTTGAGTGTTGTCTAGATGGTGAAAATATTCCTCTCAGAATTTGCTGGGAATACTGTTTGCTCCAATGAGATCCCATGGTGATTCATCTTATTTGGAAGGAGGGAGGTGAAAAACTCTATTTACTGCACAGGAAAAGCCTTTGCAGCTTTCCCCATATTTTTAAAAATAATACGAGGAAATGCACATTAGCACCCATTAAGACAACTGATTTGATTTGCTGCACAGTCTCAGAGAGAGTGGAACTAGAACGCTGGTTGGTTGGATGTGTGTGATGGGTGGGCTTGCTAGCAAGGCAGTACCTGGAAGCACCCAGTTGGATTTTTTTGAGTTAGTGATCATGCAGTTTTTTTGTTCCGCCAATTACCCAAGTAATTTCTTTTTAGCAGAAGGTCACACTTGCACACCTCTGCTTTAATATATATATAAAAAATACTGTGCAGCGGCAGCAGCATTTATCATTGTAATTTATGACCACCATCTTGATTTGCAGGTGTCTGTACTTCAAACCATGGATAGCTTCTCAGGTTATCGTTTTTGCAAAACATCATCGAGAAGAGAAAGAAGAAGATAAATAGAAGCGGATTTTTGATACCCATAAAGACTATGAGCTTGTCTATATGGTGGGGGGATGTGGATTGATGCACACTATTGCCAATTTGAAGCAGCTTTGATTTGTCTTAGCATATTTTTTTTTGGCAAAATCACAGGCATGCGAAGCTATCCACTTTTGCCGTCCCTGTGGGTATGCCTGTGAATCAAGATGGTGGGCATGAGTGAATTACTTGTGTTTTTATTGTCATTAGTTTCTGCCAGCACTGCTGAACAGTATTTTTTTTTTAAAAAAAGAGTGTATCTAAGGTGTGAAAGTGCAATATTCTGCCAAAATAAATTTTTAAAAAGAAAAGAAAAAGGTTATTTTGTCACTTTAGCACATGATTGCTAAGGTGAAAATCCAAGATGGCTGTTCTTGGCACCTGCCTTGTTAGCAAGCTCCACTCCCTGCCAATGTCAAACCAATCAGCTTTCTATTTCCACTATTATGGTGGATGCGAATGAATGCAAATCGGTTGTCCCAATGAGCGGAAATGCACTTTTTAAAAACTTTGGGGAAAGCCACAAACGCTTTTCCTTTGGAGTATTTGGTGGATTGGGCCCCCTCTTTCCAAATAATGTGGAGTGATGTAGGATGCCATTTAGACAAATCAATTCTCCTTGAATTTTATGAGGAGTATTTTTGCTGTTTAGGCAACTCCTATGAGTTCAGTTCAGTTCTAAATACTCAAAACAAAATCTTCAGCTCAGAGGTCTTTCCTTCCACATGTATATCTTTCCCACCTAGCTCTGTATATTAGGGTTCTAGGGGAAAACTGCAAGGCTGTATCTGCTATGAAAAATAGACTTTTGATTATATGGGCTAGAATCCTCTTGGTGGCTTATACTGGTGTAAACCTGGGGTTTTGCCAAAATAAACATTTTTACTGGTATTGTGTAAGTGCTTTTTCCCAAGCTGTGAAATGGCCAACAGGTGGTTCTCAGGTGGACTCCCATGTTCAATCAGTGGCAGAGGTAATGTTGAATCTCAGTCTCAAATGTTTTCTCCCTGCTGTTGATAGTACAAGCAATTTGGGTAGTTTTTCATATTTTTTGAAAAAAAAACATATATTTGTGCAAAAAAAAACCCTCCCATGTTTTGTACAGAAAACTGTATTTTGCACAATATACTCAGTTTTCTGTGCAAAATGTTGATTCTCCCCCACACAAAAACTTTCTAACTTTTTGCACAAAACTTCATAACAGATATTTTCATAAACATCCCAAATTAATTGTACAGAGCATGTTGCTTAAGAAATCAGATTGCTTTGTCATCAGTTTGTCTCCTTCTCATGCTATAGGAAAGAATTTTGTGTGGAACATCTGATCCCTACTTTTGTTGTATATTTCATCTTGTCTGTTTGGCACAGTGGAGTTTTTTTCCCCCTTTTGTTTTGTTTTATTAATGAAACAAGAGACATGTCTGGAAAGATTGGGGGATTTTCTTTTCTGCCTCTTTCTATATCCTCCAATCCTGTGCATTAAAACAAAAATGTTGTCAATGGCAAAGAAGCTGGTTCAGTTTCAGAGGAAACTGTCACCTTCCCTAGCTTGATGGATTTGAATTGCTTTTGCTGTTTTAAGTGGATCCAGGATCTCAAACAGAACCAGGGACAGCAGGACAATGAGAAAGATTTTCCTTTGAAACAAAATATATGGATGCTTATTTCTGTGTGTTTCTCTGTCTGTCTTCCAGAATTTTCTTTTGTTTTGCTTTGTGTTTTTGTTTGGTTTTGTTTTTATGTAGTATCCAGTATCAGGGAACTTGGCAATCAAAACTACAGAAAGATTTGGGGAGCATTAAGCTGTTTTAGGTAAGGCATTATCTTGTTTTAATTCTTTAAAAACAGCAAAGCCAATCCCATCTCCCTTGCCCAAGCCTAAATTTCATTCTTAGGGCTCTTTTCACACACAATGATTTAGAGCTGGACTGAATAGTCACAATCCTTCATTTAACATTTCCCGGTGGAAGGTAATATGTGTGTGTGTGTTTACTAGTAACTGAACCAGAAAAATATTTTGCCAAGAAATAATTTTCTTTCTTTTCCTTGTTTATGTTTTGCATGCATATCTTACTTTATATGGCAAAATAAAAACATATTATATTAAAAATGTTTTTATGTTCAACTTTGATTCTGATTGATTATTGGCATTTCATATTTTTATTGCTTTTTACCATTTTATTGTTGCATTGTTTCCTTTACTATGGCCTCCACTTTGGGAAGTTTTGACCTTTACTTTTAGCAGCCTTTTTATATATATTTTATTACATATATAATAAAATAAATAGTAAAACTGATTTGTTCTGCATTTTCCATGTTGTCTGATGGCATGTTGGTGTTCTGTTTTATAAGCTCTTTGTTTTCACTGTATTTGTAAGAGCTGCAAGCTTCACTGGAAACCTTTTCTAAGGCCCAAAGGCAAGATATGTGTGTGTGTGATTGTTGTTGTTGTTTTTTTACATAAATAACCAAATATATTCAACATTTGCCAACATTCCCAATTTTGGCAGTTCCAGATTAAAAGTAAAAACTGCATTTTAAAACTTTAAATTTATTAGAGTTTAAAATAGGCAAACTAATTCTGAACACTTAATCAGAACATAAAGCCAACATAAAAAAGAAACAGAGAAACAAAGAATGATAAGAAAAAGGGAAAAGAGAAAAACATTCTATACATACATAATACCTATTTATAGCTAAAACTAGGACTAACTGCACAAAGCTCACACCAAAAAGGCAGCCTAACTAACCACAGACTGAGGAGATTTTCAGACGGAGAAATTATTTCCCGGGGAGATTGGGACAGAATTGTTTCTGTCCCGGAAGCAGTGCCACATTTCACACGCCCACTTCCCTCTCCCGATCTCCCGTCGTCCTGACACTGTCCTTGTTCTAGTTCCCTGCTGGTCCCTTCCGTGATATTTTATTAATGAGAGTTCATCATTAATAAAAAGAACTAGAACAAGGACAGCGTCAGGAAGATGGAAGATCGGGAGAGGGAGGTGGGCATGCGAAATACGGCGCTGCTTCTGCGACAGAAACATTTCTGTCCCGATCTCCCCGGGGAATAATTTCCCCATCTGAAAATCTCCTAACTAAAACAAACAAACAAAAAAAACTAACTAAAACACAACCAACATAATTAGTTGTCTTATTGCTCAAAACCCCCATAAACAGTTTCCAACCTTTCAAAGAATCTTCCATTGGTTTATCCTTTAAAATCCATGGCAGTTCTGCAAACTTGACAACTCATCCTTCCATTCTCAGTACTTCAGTCGATTTCCATGTTTGAACAAATAGTATTCTTGCTGCTATTGTCATGTATCGAAGGAGTAGTCTATGTTTATTGTCCAATTCCTTATCAATAATACCCAACAGAAACATTTCTGATGACATTACAAATTGTACTTTAATTTTTTTAAAAATTAATATATAAATCTTAGACCAATAGCTTCCCCCCTTCTTACACATACACCACATATGAAAGATTCTTCCTAATCCTGACAATCCCATCAATGATTTGAGACACTCGTAGGACTTTATCGGACTGGGCAAATATGGCATCATAACGATGCCTAATTAACACGAAAGAGCATGCATATCAAATGACATCCTTTTGCAATTTTGTACTGTCCAAAAGCCATTCCTTTTTATTGACGGGCCAAGCTGTTAATAGATCTCCCATGGTGATTTTTTTGCCAGCATTGCCAGCATTTGAAATCTCATGCCATTGTGCTCACATGAATACAGCGTCAATTGCAGAACACTTCCAGGTGAGATTGTGACAGCCAGGTAGGGGATGCTTTTTTAATGAACCCCCCCTGGTGTACTTTTGACTTTTAAAGTATGTTTCTGTGCTTGTATAAACATTTTATGTCTTGATTTTGCTTTATTTTTTAAAATTTGTCATGCTCACATCTTCTCGTGAGAATTGGTGAAATCTCACTCCAGGAAGTAATCGGAGCTTTGTTCCTGCTCCGTTTATGCTGGAGCTGCCTCTTTAAAGTAGGTCTGATAAAAAGGGGGGGGGGAATTTGCCGGCAATAAAAAAGGTTCAAAATATGCCAGCAAAAGAATGTTACTGGAGTGTGGTCTGATAAGTCCTTAGACATTTTTGACAACTTATTTGGGGTTAAATACCATCTATACATCATCTTATACATATTTTCTTTCATATTGTCACATAAAGTAAATTTTATACCTTTGGTCCATATTTCCCCCCATCCATCCATCTGCACATTATGGAAAAAGTTTTGGGCCCACAGTATCATGTATTCCTTTACATATTCATCTTCTGTCTCCAACTTCAAGAGACACTTGTATACTTTTTTAATTACATTATCATCACCCTTACAATGTTCTGAGTAAAAATCGTTTTCTTCAACCTCTTTAACCAATTCTTTCTTACCTTGCTTAAGTCTCTCCATGAGCTGTAAATAAGCAAACCAGTTAAGATCTATACCCTCCTCAAGAAGCCTCTCTTGACTTCCAATTATCTTTGTCCAGATACAAACTTCCAATTATCTTTGTCCAGATACAAAAGTTCTTTGTAAAATAACCAGTTCTCTCTTTTAAAAAGCTTCCTGTGGTGAAGTAACTACAGTTGTCCCTCCACATTCATGGATTTGACATTCACGGATTTGAGTATTCATGCTTGAAAATATTCTTTAAAAAATAATAATCCTAATAGCAAGCCTTGATTTTGCCATCTTATATAAGGGACACCATTTTGCTATGCCATTGCATATAATGGGACTTGAGTATTCATGGATTTGGGTATTCATGGGGGGGGGGTGTTCTGGAACCAAACCCCAGCAAATGCGAAGGGACAACTGTAACACCAAACTCACAGGAGAGCCTTCCTAATACAGTGATTTTTAAATCCAGCACGTGTCTTGACTTTATCATATCAGAGGTACCTGTGGCCTTCTAAATTCAAAAGTCTCTCATCTCTAAGCAAAATCCATTGTTTCAACTACACAAAACAACAGGCCTCATAGTACAGTTTAAGTTTGGGTAATCTTAAACCACCTCTTTCCTTAGCATCACACAGCATCTTAAATTTTATTCTGTGTTTCTTTGCCTGCCAAATCTGGAAACAGCCTTCTGCCATTTTGTAAATGGTATTCCATTTCTTGTTATGTGAATCATTTGAAAATAAAACAAAAGCTTTGGCAAAACATTTGCTTTTATCACCACAATTCTCCCCATTAAAGAGAAATTCAGCTTTCCCTGTTTTTCCAAATCTTTTAAAATTTCTTTCCAATTTTTCTCATATTTAGAAGCAGTTTACTGTTGTTCTTCATAACTGTAATTCCCAAGTATTTTAACTTCTTTTTTCGGGTTTAAAATTAGCTAAAGTAATTATTTCATTCTTCTCCAAAGACATATTCTTGGTCAACAATTTCGTTTTCTTGCAGTTTGACTTAAAACCAGAACAGGTTCCAAAGAGAACTTCTCCAAGAGAGTTTTTTAATAATATTTTTTATTTAAAGATATTTTAACTACATATTGGAAATATATACAAAACATACAACATCAACTATATATTTTAGATATTTATACCCCACTCTTCTGCCATAAAGGCTCTCAGAGTGGCTTACCAATTGTTAAGCAATAGCAATTTACACATCTACACCACATTAACCAGTTTCCAATGTGTATTAGCTAATTGCCCCCACAAGCCGGGTACTCACTACAACTACCACTACCATATAACTGCCAAAAAGTAACTAATAAACGCGCGCACACAAAAATGCAAGGGGAAAGCAAAAAGCAATGACTTCCAACTTTCCTGCAGATGGTTAGAGATTATATAGTACAGGAATCCCCAACTTATCCAACAGGTTAGGGACTCCAGCATTGTCAGAAACTAGAATTGGTTGAAAAGCAGAACCCATGTAGGAAACATGATAGAATTCTGGAGGCTTGATTGAGAATGCCCATGTGTGCCCTTTTTCATCCATGCGCCCACTACTTGCAAACTCTCTCAGTCAGCTTGGTGCCTCTACCCCCCCCCCCAGCTCACGTTGTAAGCTGTGCATGCATGCACAGCCAGCCCCAAGCAAGTCTCTGTAGTCAAGAAGAACTGACAAAACAGCCAACCAATTGTTGAATTAATGGAGGTTCCCTTAATTTGCAAGCATCAAAAGAGCAAGCTGTCAGATAACAGGCACCAAAGGGTGGGAGCTACCTGTATTTTACTTCCTCTATCATACAATATTTAAACTAAACTTCTAAAATTTATTTCTAGTGTAGACAATTTCACCTGCTGACTTGTCAAAAAGACAATTACTAACCCCCAATCCTCCTTAAAATTACTTAATGCTTTTCCTCTAATTAAAGTGGTTAACTTACCCATTTTCAGCAAGGTCAATCAGTTTCATTAACCAGTCCTCCCTTGATGGAATGATCGATGTCTTCTGTTTCTGAGCATATAGAAATCTGGCTGCTGTAATCACGTATTGTAAAACTCTTCTGTGCCTCTTCTCGATTTGGTCCTCCAACAGTCACAACAAAAATAGTTCTTCTATTAAGTTTCATCTTCAAAATGTTCTAAATCAAACCATGAATCTAAGTCAATATTTCTTTGATTTTTCACAGGTCCACCACATATGATAAAAAGTCCCCTCTTATTGCTCACATTTCCAACAAACATTGGTGGACCCTTTTTACATCTTAGATAATCTTTCTGGAGTTAAATACCAATGATACATCATCTTATTAACATTTTCTTTAAGATATTAACTTAAGGTAAATTTCAACCCCTTCTACCATGTTTTTCCAATTGTTCCATTTGTATATTATGACCAACATTTTGAGCCCACTTTACCATACATTCTTTGACTTGTTCCTCTTCCATTTCCATTCTCAACAATAACTTATACATTTTACCAATTAAGTTTTCTTCATCAGTACAGAATTGTATCTCATTGTATCTCAGTACAGAATTGTACCAGACTTAAGTCAATTCAAAACCTATTATTTTTATGCATCTTAAATCATTCATATATCTGTCTATACAAACACCATTGAAAACAAAAACCTTGTTATTCCAATTCTTCATTGGTTCTTATGCTATATTGTCCCTTATCTTCTGTAAAAAGTTTCCTGTGTAAAAACCCATAATGGCATCCTCTGACATAGTTTTTTGACTTGTCTATACGAGGCAATAAAATGAGGATTGATGAGCACTAATTCCAATTCACAGCAGCTTTCATTTGTCTCCACATTTTCCCCCAAGATCGCAGGCATGCAAAGCCATATGTGTTTGTTGTTCAAATGGACATACCTGTGAATCAAGAAGTACTCACGTTTTATTGTTACCAGTTGCTGCCACCGAACAGTATTTTTTAAAGCATATCTAAGGTACGGAAATGTTATCTTCCACTTAACTAAATGGGGGGGGGGAGAGAAAACAGGCTGTTTTGTTGCCTCATCACACAATCACTATGGCGAAAATCCAACATGGCAGTTCAGGGCACTTGCCTTGCCAGCAAATTTCACCTCCTGTGAACATCTGACCAATCAGCTTTCCACTTACACTTTTAGCAAAGTGAATTTATTGTCCTGACGAGCGGAAATGTGCATTTCCTTTGGAGTTTTTTTTTTAAAATACAGGGAAAGGTGCAAAGGGTTTTCCCAATGCGTAGTTGGAGTTTTTTTACCCCCTCTTTCTGAATACGGCAGACTGATGTGGGATCTCATTTGGGCAAAATGAATTCTTCTCGAATTCTATGAGGAGTATTTTTGCTGTTTAGACAACCCCTTAATTTCTCTAAGAGAGCTTTCATCACATCAAATCATTTTTGTATCATTATCACAGAATGATAGGGACACATTCTCTCCACCCAGTTGCCAGTGTAGGTCATCCCGCAAGGTGACCAAAACCATCTCCATCCTATTGCTCGGCCTGAAGTCATGGATCTAGACAAGCCATCTCATCAAGAAACCTGGAGCTGAGGGGCCACCATTTGCTCCAAAGTGTAAAATATACATTTTATAATATAAATATCATATAAATATTTATCATTTTATCATATAAATATACATTTTTGTATGCATGTTAACCTAACATGTTCATTTTTATACAATAAAATATTTTGGTACTTTTTTGTGCCAAGAACCTTAGCTCAAAATTAAAAGAAGTGAGAAGAAACTGAACTAGGCTCCAGCCTTCCTATTAGTGTGAGTTAATTTGGTTTCTCTTCAAAATGTAGACTGAATTAATCTCTGAAATAACCTTTCCCAAGAAAGCAGTCTATGAACCTCTCCAGCCAAGAAAAAAATCTCTGGAAGTCCCAGGTTTTGTTCCTGTACAAACCAATTTTATTATGGAGATCTATATGATATTTTCCCCATCCTGAAGTATTCCCAGGGAACTCTCAGCATGACCAAGGACTTTTCATTCCCAATCTCTAGGTCAGTTTAAATTAACCCAGTATTTCCTGAAATGGAATGTACCTCCCCATGGCTGTCTGTTTGTGTTATACTGGAACTAGCTAAGATGGCCACCATCAAGGAAAAAAGCAATTGTTTCCAGGACCCAGCTTCAACACAGATCAAGTGAGGGAAGGGGGAATGCTAGCAATAAAAGAAAATGACCCAAATCTTAAATAGTGTAATACTGCTAAAGTACTTTTAACATTTTAAATATAATTCCTGAATAATTTAAAAGGGCTAAGTGGAAACTGGTGAAATTTCTGAAGCATTACCTGAGTCTAAATATATCATGTGATCAGTGGGAGTGAGGAAAACTTGGAACATTTCAAGAAAGAGTTTGGATGCAAAACCATGAATATGCAGGTAAAATCAGAACAAAAAGAACTGGAAAGTCTTGATGCTTCCAGAGCCCCCCCCCCTTTCCGGACAAACCCATTGGCAAAATGCAGTGCATAGGTTTGATATCTCAGGACTGGGAAGCAAAGTTCCAGAAAATTTACATTTATTGGACTGCAACTTTTTGGACTACAACTACCAGAATCCTCTGCCTGGGAGATTCTGGGAGTTGTAATCCAAAAGGCAATCATTTCAGGTTCTAGCTGGGGATTCCTCATATTCCTCTCAGTTTATGTTTATTTCCCATTCTTCATCCCTCATAGATGTGGGGTCGTAGGAACTCTCCCATCCAGTGAGGTATCTGATCCAGACCTACCTAGCTTCTCCACAGTGCCTGTATTTGACCAACATCTGGCCACATCTGTTCTCATTAATACTGAAAGTAGTACAGTCTGAAGTGCTGTACAGATTGTGCTTTTCATTCTGACGAAGAGTTTTTAAAAAACCAATAACAGGAACAAGCGGGAATGCACATTTCCTTCAGAGTTTTTTTTTTTAAAAAAAATACGGGAAAAGCCGCAAGGGCTTTTCCTGTGGAGTATTTGGAGTTTTTCACCCCCTCCTTCTGAATACAGCAGATTACAGACTGTGCATGTGTGTATTTGAAGAGCAGGCATCTCTGTTCACAGCAGAAACTCTCTGTAGGCTTGCTCTTCCCCAGTTCCCAGTTATGCTGCTGAAAAATGCTCCCTAGCAAAAAGAAAGGTGGGATAGAATTCCAATAAATAAATAAATAAATAAATAAGAGGGTAAGTGATTGCAGACAGACCCTGATAACTTTGACTGGCTTTCCATTCCACCCCCTCCCCATGCTCTGATGAAAAGAAAAAGGTTATGCCTATCAAAGGACACTACCACATGAGGCTGTAATTGTGCAGTTGCAATGGGATGGTAGCAGAATGGGCTCCCATTATCGCAGGATGTCATTGTCCCATGCTCAGTCCATGCTCCACCCATTCATCAGGCATCACTTTTAATTAACAGGCAGAAGCCCTCAATAGCCCTCAATATCACTCTTTTTGCAGTATTGATGAGCGTGTGAAATCACATCCTGTTGTAATCGTTCAATTACATCATGAATGAGCAGCCCTCTTTTCCCTCTCCCCTTTCCCAACAAGAACACATACTTCACCTTCCAGGGAAGAACATGATGAGGACCAACAGGACACTGTTTTAATGAACTGTTGCCTTTGCTTAGTATGTTTTTATGTTGAAGTGTTTGTGAAGTTCTTTCACTATGTATTTGTTTTGGCATGTTTAAGCGAAGTCACATCTTCTCGCAAAAACAGCCTAAATCGCGCCCATGCAAAATCCAGGAAGTAAGAGAAAAAAATTCTTAAAGGGACACGCAGCAGGAAGCATTAATATTTTGTGATTAGAAGGCAATGTGAAGACAAGTGTTACTATAGAGCAGTGTTTCTCACCTAGGGTTCCCTGGAACGCTAGGGTTCCCCAAGAGGTTGCTAGGGGTTCCTCAAGAGACTGATTGTGGTAGAAAGCAATAGCAATATATAGAATAATGTTTATGCAGGGGTTCCCTGAGACCTGAAAAGTATTTCAAGGGTTCCTCAAGGATAAAAAAGTTGAGAAAGGTTGCTATAGAGTGAGCTGAAATTCCATTCTTAAACTGCTAGTGGTGGTCATGTGATAATTACTGTAATAATGCCACTATGTTTCTGCTTTCCTCAGTAGTGGAATTACAGCGTTTTTAGACACTAGTCTGATAAAGTCCAGAAACAGGAAAGCTTCTAAGGCTATTCCTGGATTGGTTTAAGATTTTTCTGGGTTTCCTACTAAAAGAATTGGCATAATCTAGGAAAAACTCATCAGATCTGCCCTTTACCACATTGTACAGGCCTATCACTCCACCAGCCCTCCTCTCCCTGCTGGACTCTGACTCCTATCAGCCTCCGAATAGACACCCTGGCTGCTGCCTCCACACTCTGCTAGATCTGGATGGAAGGGAGGAGAGGAGAGGAGAAGATGTAGTCTTGCCTTTCCCAGTAGCCTCAGGCAAAAGCAAACTGCTGCAGACTCTCTTAGGACATTATCAGACTAGTGTGTAAAAACATTGCAATTCCTCGAGTGAGGATAGCAGAAACATTGTTGCATTATTACACTTACTTTCACACCACTGAATCATTGCACAAAGATCACTAATGCTTTAAAAATGGTAGCTTACTTCCACAATTTAGCATGGGTGAAATGTTGGCGGTTCTCACAAGAAGACGCAAGTGTGCTTAAGACTCCAAAAACACCTTAAGAAAGTAAATGAACACACAACCACTGAAACATGCCTAAAAACGTGCAAACTAAAGGGGGCAGTTCATAAAAAGAATGTCCTATGCTTTGTTTTCATGTTCTCACCTGGATGTTTTCTTGCTGAGGGCTGCCCGTTCACACTGTAATCTCACAATTACAGTGGAATGTGTTTTCACACACCCTCAATACCACACACACACAAAAGCAATATTGATGACCTACTGACGACTTGTCCCATCAATTAAAAGCAATGCCTTATCCATGGCAGGGCATGGAGTAACTTCATGAAGAAGATGACGTCATGCAATAGCTGTGCCCATTCATGCTACCATGATGTCATAATCCCACAGTTTTTGCTGCTTCTGGTAAAGTCCTTAGTCTGTGAGTTTTTCCTCATTTATAACTTTTGCCATCGTGACCAAATTCTGATTTTTCTGGGCCCCATGTTTCCCAGTTTTTATCTGTGAAATGTTGGAGGGTATGGGGTCCCCAATGGCAGATGTCAGTGGTGGACCCTATCCGGCCTTTGTGGCCTTGGCAGCAGCCCAGCAGTCCTGTCTTACTGGCTCTGTGTTTATATGAGCCATGGTCCAGGGAACAGTGCAACGCTTGCCCACTGGGGGGAGGCTTCCTTCTTTCTTTGATAGCTTTGCACCTTCATGCCATCTCATCCCCATCTTTTAAAATGAGACTGCCCTGGGATACAGATGGCCTACTCTTTTCATGGGAGAAAATCTGGAGGCTCTGCTGGGAGCTCAGTCCTTTCCAAGCTGCTCAAGGGGCACTCTTGATCCAGGCCAGAGTTGTACATACCACTCTCCGCCAAAATGTGTACAAAAAGAGATTGCACAATTTGCCATGTAATGACTCTTTGTTACTGTTTCCAACCAATGTTTACTGTTTAATTATCATTGAATTTATGCTTTACTTCTTGAAACATAATTAAAATCTATTAAGGGAAAACACTCTTAGTCAAAGGAACGGTTTCTTTTAAAATAAACCACTTTGCTTTGAAAAATTATGCAAATCTGGAACTCATGAACTAAAATTGTATGTATTCGTGTCTGTAATGAAAGCTAATTTTTGCTCCCTGAGCCAACACCCTAGTCTGAGCCAACTATGGAAAGGCTAAACCATAAACCTGAAAATGTTGCGGTTTTGCTAGAAGAAGAAAAACGAAACCCCAACACTACCCCAAATTGCTGAAATAAGAATATTTTATATAAACCTGCTACACCCAAAGGAAATACACAAATGCTTCCCTCCCCCCACCCCAATTTTACCACCTCCCAGACTAAGCAGTGAAGATAAAGGCCAGATTCATTTTACAGATGTGCTGTAATGTTTAATTGGAAGATAGCCTGGAAGGTAATCATGTTTGACGACCCTGCAGCTTTCTGGCTGGGTGTGTAAGGTCTCCCACTGACGCTGTGTCACATCTCCCCTCCTGGCAGTGTCACCTGGTGCAGTTCAGCCACACACACCAGTGCCACCACTGCTCCTACTCCATGTCTCCTCTTCCCTCTATGGCAGAAGTAGGCAACTGTTATCTTCCAGACGTTTTTGGACCACAACTCCCATACTCCCTCTCCCTTGTCAATGCTGACTGGGACTGATGGGAACTATAGGGTAAAAAAAATATGGAGATCCACAGTTGCCCTCTCCTGCTCTAGGGCAGATACTCAGTGTCAAAATACACTTTCCTCCTATTATAGTAAAACTCCTTCTCCACATCCTTCTGTGGGAACATCATAGTATCCCTTGTGCTTTTCTCTCAAACGTATTTGGAAGTATAGGACATTTCTCTAAAAAGAGTGGCAAACAATGCTTGGCATGCTTACAAGGCTAAACCTTGTGGGACCAGGTCTAGAACTCCACAGCCCCAGACAAGAACATGAGAAGATCTATGTTGGATCATACAAAAAGGATATCTAATCCAGTATTCTGTACATGCAATGGCCAATCAGTTGCCACAGGGAAACCCACAGGAGAGGAATGCAATTACACCCTCCATCTTGGGCTTCCAGGCAACTAATATAAATACTGGTATATTGCCTCTAGAGAGCCAGTGTAGAGCCAATCATGGGAGTTTCTTGGCAAGATTGATTCAGAAGAAGTTTGCTATTGCCTTCCTCTAAGGCTGAGAGAATGACTTGTCCAAGGTCACCCAGTGGGTTTCCATAGCTGAGTGGGTATTCAAACTCTGATCTCCCAGAGCCATGGTCCAACACTCAAGCCACTGGAAGGCAATGACACACTTCCTCTTGACAAATCTTCACAAGTAAACACTGGGGTAGAGGTACCATAACTCAGAATCAAACTGAAGACACACCACCACCATCATAAGAAAAACAACATTGCCTCTGAAACAGGAGGTGATTTTATAGCCATCCTGATTACTTCCAGCAGACCTATCCAGATTATTTTAAATTGTGAATTCTAAACTGTGTACTAATTGTTTTAAAATGTCTTTGTCTTACTTGTTTTTTTACATTGATAAATTTTAACTGATATGTGTTTTTAACTACCGGTAATATAGTATTCTGTTTATATGTTAATGTGTTGTACCCTGCCTTGATCCAGGTAAGAGGTGGGTAAGAAATAACAACAACAATAAGCCATTGATGGCCCCATCCTCCATGAATTTATCCAATCTCCTTTTTTTTTTTAAAAAAAAAAAAATCCAACTTGTCTGCTCTTTTAAATTTTTCATAGTTTGATTCTTCCCACGCCCTCAAAATCAACAACAACCCATACTTGTGTTTCTCATTGTTACCTTCCGAATATTCCAGAACTGTACTTGCTCCCTTTAATTATTTTTGTTAGGAATCTTTCACCTGCCTTTTCTGCAAAGTTCAAGGCAGCTAACAGTTTCATTAAAAACAACACAATATCAGATTTTACAAAAACTAGTGAATCACAGCAGACCTTTCCCACCTTCCCACCCTCCTTGTCCCAATGTCAGTTTTGATGTTGGATAATATTTCATTCTTATACTCAGCTGATGATTAGTTAATTGGAATTTAATCGAGAGACAGTCGGGCATCCGTGACTAGGTGATTGTGGCTGTTCTCTGCTCTGAAAGAACCACTGCAAGAAGCAAAACTTCCTCTTCATGGGGGTGGACTTTGATCTGATCCATGTATGGAAGATTGGAGACAGTGAAAATTCAAAGTTTTAAAAGTAAACTCTGGAATCACAAGAAAAAGGTAAAAATTTCTAGCATAGCACCCAGTTCCTTGCCTTTTCTCTGCCTCTGAAACACTGGCCTGGCTCCAGGATAAACTTAAAAGTTAGGGCTTGTCTATATGGCAAAAATACTCCTCACAGAATTCAAGGAGAATACATTTTGTCCAAATGGGATCCAGCATCATGTTGCCATATTCGGAAGTGAGGGCAAAAACACCTTTGCAGCTTTTCCTAACTTTTTTTAAAAAAAAACTCTGAAGGAAATGCACATTCCCACTCCTTGGGATAACCGATTCACTTTGCTGTGCATTCCCAGTAAGAGCAGAAGTGGAAAGCTGATTTCTCGGATGCGCAGGAGCGGGGGGGGGGGCAGAGCTTGCCTCAAGACAGTACCCAGAACCACCATGTTGGATTTTCATTGTAGTGATCATGTTCTGAGGTGACAAAACAGCCTTTTTCTTTTTCTTTTTTTCTGTTTGTTTACATGAAAGATCACACTTCCGCACCTTGGATTTGCTTTTTTTTTTTTTTTAATATTGTTCGGCGGCAGCAACTGTTGACAATAAAAACACAAGTAATTTATTCGTGCCTGCTATCTTGATTCACAGACATGCCAGTTTGAGCAACAAACGTGTATGGCTTTACTTGCCTGCGATCTTGGGAAAAAAACATGGAGACAAATGAAAACTGCTGCGAATTGGCATTAGTGTGCATCAGTCCACAATTTATTGCTTAGTATGCACACTTCACACAATCCACAATCCAAACACTTCACTCATACATCCCTGCATCCCACTTTTTTCAAATTGCCCCAAATGTTCATTTACTTTTTCTTTGCAGCAGCTAGTATAGACGAACCCATACATAGTGCATAGATAGAAGGGGGGAAAGTATCTGGTAGTATTGAGAGTTTCCAGTTCTTTCACTCCAACTGTCCTAATTTGGCCCTCTTTCAAGGTGAAGGCTCCTTGGAGTTAGATAAAATTAGGAGTGGGTATTCTGTAAATGTTGGTGACCCAGAACATCCAAATCAGTTCTCCTACAGTCCAACCAAGAAAATCCAAGGAATGCTATGCTCAACAAAGGACAAAAGAGACCCTCTCACAGCTGCAGGAGTTTACTGCATACCATGCAGCCGTGGACAAGTTTACATAGGGACCACTAAACACAATGTGCAAAGACGAATCAAGGAACATGAGAGACACTGTAGAGTGGGCTAGCCAGAAAAATCAGCAGTAGCAGAACATGTTATAAACCAACCTGGACACACTTATTTAAAAACATAGAAATTCTGGACCAGGCCAACAACTATCATGTCAGAATGCACAGAGAAGCTATTGAAATCCACAAACACCTGGACAACTTCAACAGGAAAGAAGAAAGCCTTAAAGTAAACAAAGTTTGGCTACCAGTCCTGAAAAACACTAAAATCAAAACTCAACACATGCAAATGAATTCCCCCCAGGAACAGGGGGATTTCCAGCAGACAATGGACCATTAGCCAACCATTAGCCAAACAAGCACTAATCCTCCTTGCATATCTCTACCCAGAAACTAGCCATTCAAATACACAAATTTGCATATCCTCTTCAACAGGGGCTCACAATATATAGACCCCACACACACTCCTACCCAACCATTTTCTGAAGATGCCAGCCACAGATGCAGGCGAAACATCAGAAATAAACTCTTCCAGAACCCGGCCTCACAGCGCCCCCCCCCCAAAAAAAACCCAAGAAAAACCTATGGATGCCGGCCATGAAAGCCTTCAACTTCACAAAAATAAAAATAACCAAAAAAAAGTGACAGCAAGCACAAAAAAACCTACAATCATAGAATGATAGAATTGTAGAGTTGGAAGAGACCACGACGGCCATCCAGTCCAACCCCCTGCCATGCAGGAAATCTTGATCAAAGCATCCCTGACAGATGGCAATCCAGCCTCTGTTTAAAGACCTCCAAGGAAGGAGACCCCACCCCACCACGCTCTGAGGAAGTGTGTTCCACTGCCGAACAGCTCTTACTGTCAAAAAGTTCCTCCTAATGTTGAGGTGGAATCTCTGTTCCTGGAGCTTGCACCCATTGCTCCGTGTTCCAGGCTCTGGAGCAGCAGAAAACAAGCCTGCTCCATCCTCAGCGTGACACCCCTTCAAATACTTAAACAGGGCTATCATATCACCTCTTAACTGTCTTTTTTCCAGGCTAAACATACCCAGCTCCCTAAGTCTCTCCTCATAAGGCATGGTTTCCAGACCTTTCACCATTTTAGTTGCCCTTCTCTGGACATGCTCCAATTTGTCAATATCCTTTATGAATTGTGGTGCCCAGAACTGGACACAGTATTCTAGGTGAGGTCTGACCAAGGCCTACACTTTAAAATGTTAAAATAACATGGGGAGACTCATAAAAATGTTATCACTTACCTGGATGTCCTGGTCTCACCCGGAAGTGTTCTCACAGGGCCTTCCCATTGATGCTGGGATCTCAACAGCAGAACGAGACACTTTGTCACATGCAGGAATATCTGTGACAGAAACAGAACAGGGGATCTATTGATGGCTTCTCCTGTCAATAAAAAGCAGCAGTGGCAGAATGGGTGCATAACGGGGGGGGAATGATGTTGTCTGATAAGGGAGCCCTTTTGCGATCTTCTGGCGTTGCTGTAATGCCACTTTTGACACGTCTCATAATCTGTGTTTCTCCAGCCACCTCCATCTTCCCAGTGCCAATTCTGCTAAAAGACTTCCAGCTAACAAAGGACAAACTTGAAAGGGGAGGCTGGACAGGTGTAAAAAGGATTTTTTTTTCCAGAGCCTTTGTTCACTAAGGCCTAATCCACACTACACAAATAATCCAGTTTGAAACTGAATTATTTGCCACAGCTCCTTCCTATTGAATCCTGGGATTTGTAGTTTTATAAGGTCTTTAGCCTTCTCTGTCAAGGAGTGCTAGTGCCTCACCAAACTACAAATCCTATGGTTCCATAAGAAGAGGCCATGGCAAATAATCCAGTTTCAAATTGGATTATTTTGTGTAGTGTGAATGCACCCTAAGGTTTGCCTGTATTTTGCCAAAACCCAGAAATCGCTGGCTGACTGGCTCAACGTGGAAAAATCTGGGGGGAAAGTCCACACACCTGGCAATGTGTGTGGGTGTGGGTATGTGGGTGAACTGCAGATATGCTCTCTTTCCCCTACCCAGTTTTAACCTTTCTCTGCGCAGACGAATCTGCCTAATCAGCATTTAAAACTCTTATCAATGGGAATTTATCATCACATCCACTATAGTTGGGACCTACTTCTAAGAAACTATGTGTATGATTGTATTGTTAACCATTTTCTTGACTAAAAAAGCCTTTTGGTTTTCTTCAGAGGAATGTGTTTCACTCCCTTAGAAGTAGACATTCAGTTTTTTGTTTTTAGGTATTTATACGCCACTCTTCAGCCACAAAGGCTCTCAGAGCAGCTTACAAATTGTTAAGCAATAGCACCTTCACATCTACACCACTTTTATAGTGCATTAGGCACTATTAAAGCAGTTTCCAATGTGTGTTAGCTATTTACCCCTAAAGCTGGGTACTCAGTTTAGAGGGAATTCCACAATTTTCCCACCCATATGTACAGAGCTATCTTTATTTTTAAGTGAAAAGGAAACATGAAACGGCAGGGGGAAACCGTTCGGTCGAATAAAAACACACCCTGTGAAGTAACACATGCAAAGAGAAACCATGTCAGCAGAAGTCAACATGGATTTCTCAAAAACAAGTCCTGCCAGACTAATCTTATCTCTTTTTTCGATAGAGTTACACACTTGATAGATAAAGGGAATGCTGTGGATGTAGTGTATCTTGATTTCAGTAAGACGTTTGACAAGGTCCCCCATGATATTCTTGCAAAAAGTTAGTAACCTGTGGCCTAGACAATGCAACTGTTAGGTAGATTTGTAAATGGTTGACTGACCAAATCCAAAGGGTAGTCACCAATGACTCCTCTTCATGAGAGAAGTAACCAGTGGGGTGACACGGGGTTCTGTCCTGGGCCCAGTGCTATTCAACATCTTTATCAATGACTTGGATGAGAGAATAGAGCATGCTAATCAAGTTTGCAGATGACACCAAATTAGGAGAGGTAGCTCATACCCCAGAGGACAGGATCAGAATTCAAAATGACCTTAACAGATTAGAAAGCTGGGCCAAAACTAACAAAATGAATTTCAATAGGGAGAAATGTAGGATACTACACTTGAGCAGTAAAAATAAAATGCACAGATATAGGATGGGTGACACCTGGCTTGATGGCAGTACATGTGAAAGGGATCTAGGAGTCTTAGTGGACCACAAGCTGAATATGAGTCAGCAGTGTGATGCAGTAGCTAAAAAACTAATGCAATTCTAGGCTGCATTAATAGGAGTATAGTGTCTAGATCAAGGGAAGTAATAGTGCCACTCTATTCTGCTTTGGTCAGACCTCACCTGGAATACTGTGTCAGTTCTGAACACCACAATTCAGGAAGGATATGGACAAGATAGAACGTGTCCAGAGGAGGGCAACCAGGATGGTGGGAGGTCTGGAAGCCATGCCCTATGAGAAGCAGTTTAGGGACCTAGGTATGTTTAGCCTGGAGAAGAGAAGATTGAGAGGTGACATGATAGCCATGTTTAAATATTTGAAGGGATATCATACTGAGGATTAGGCAAGCTTATTTTCTGCTTCTCCAGAGACTAGGACACGGAGCAGTGGACTCAAACTACAGGAAAAGAGAGTCCACCTGAACATAAGGAAGAACTTCCTGGTGGTAAGAGTTGTTTGGAAGTGAATACACTGCCTTGGAGCGTGGTGGACTCTCCTTCTTTGGAGGTTTTTAAACAGAGGCTGGGTGGCCATCTGTCAGGAATGCTTTGATTGTGTATTCCTGCATGGCAGGGGGTTGGACTGGATGACCCTTGTGGTCTCTTCCAACTCTATGATTCTATAAGAGGTTTCACTAAAACCCCTGTCGCATGATAAACAAATACACCTTATTTTTCATTGGGCTCCACTTTTGGCAGTCTCCACCATCCCCCTTCTCCACCCTCCCTTGTTCCGCCATGGCCCGGGCCGACTCTAGTCGGAGGATTTGCTCATCTCCTGGCCCGCCTCTTTCCAAAGGGCCAGGGCTTCCCTCGTTAGGGAAGTGTTAGGAAGTTGCTGAAGTGCGAAATGAGCCTGCAAAAGCTCGTTGTCCTAATTAAACTTTGACAAGGAGAGTGACAAGAGGCATCGGAGGGGAAACAATGGGCGCAGTGTTTGGGAATCAGCCTTAAGCTGGGAAGGCCTTTTGTCCCCTGAACAAAAGCACTTGTTTGCATGTGTTAAAGTCTATTAAACTTCATCAGGCCCAGGTGCAACCCCCTCCTCGCCTTGTTCTCTCTCTCTCTCTCTCTCTCTCCAACCACAAGCCCCTCCAGAGTCTTCTCCAAGTCGGCCCACTCCACCTTCCAAGAGCCAAAGGCTGAGGAAGCCTGATTTGGGAACAGCGGAAGGGGGTGGCGAGAGAACCCAGCTCCCTCAGGGGGCCTATATCAAAGCGACTCCCTTTTAAAATAAATATTTTGCTCTGAAATGAATTATTGTTGCTGTTTCTGTCAGCCGACAGCATGGGCTTGGGGGGACGAGGGGCGCCAGCGGGTACTGCCAGAGGACTTTGTTAATGAGGAAAGAGTGAGGGGAAAAGCTTCATTAACATGGGAGTAATGTAATCGTTTAAAACTGGGAAGGGGGTGAGCAGTTAGGCCCGGATGCAGAAGTGCTGCGACATATCATACAGGAAAAGGCCATTTTTTAAAATGTGAGCTTAATAAGCATTGGGCTCAAACCAGTGGCAAACTGTACTTTGTTTCATAATTTTGGAAGGTGGGGGGGACAACCCAAAAATCTTGCCATGGTGGCAGGCTTGGGCAAGCTCTGGGGACATAGAACCTTAGTAGTGGCCACTGCTAAGGTATTCTGAGATAAATAGCAACAACAAAAATTCCATAAACACTTCTCCCCTTCTCTGGCAATATAGGTACATGCTGTCCTCATCTTCAAAAAGTGGAGGGAAAGGGGACCCAAACAATTACTGCCCAGTCAACCTACCAGGAAAGATTCTAGAGCCGATCATTAATCAGACAGTCTGTAAGCACTTAGAAAGGGATGCCGTGTAAAAGTCAACATGGGTTTCTCAAAAAGAAGTCATGCCAGACTAATCTCATATCTTCTTTGATATTGTTACAAGCTTGGTAGATGAAGGGAATGCTGTGGATGTAGTATACCTTGATTTCAGGAAGGCCTTTGACAAGGTTCTGTCCCAGGCCCAGTATTATTCAACATCTTTATCAATGACTTGGATGATGGACTAGAGGGCATGTTTATCAAATTTGCAGATGACACCAAATTAGGAGGGGTAGCTAATACCCCAAAGCACAGGATCAAAATTCAAAATGACCGTCACAGATTAGAGAGCTGGGCCAAAGCTAACAAAATGAATTTGAACAAGGAAAAATGTAAGGTACTACATGGGCTGAGGGCGGGGGGGGGGGGATAAAATGCACAGATATAGGATGGGTGACACCTGGCTTGACAATAGTACATGTCAAAAGGATCTAGGAGTCTTAGTGGTCTACAAACTGAACATGAGCCAACAGTGTAATGTGGCAGCTAAAAAAAAACACAATGCAATTCTGGGCTGCTTCAATGTTAATAGCCATATTCAAATATTTGAAAGGATATCATATTGAAGCAGGAGCAAGCTTGTTTTCTGCTGCTCCAGAGACTAGGGCCAAATCCAGACTACACAAATAACCCAGTTTAAAATTGGGCTATTTGCCAAGGCTCATCTCTGTTGAATTCCAGGATTTGTAGTTTTACATGGTCTTTAGCATTCTCTGCCAAAAAGTGCTGGTGCTTCAACAAATTACAAACCCTAATATTCCATGGGAGGAGCCATGGCAAATAATCCAGTTTCAAACTGGATTATTTGTGTAGTGTGGGTTTGGCCTCAGAAACAGAGCTATGGATTCAAACTACAGGAAAAGAGATTTCTTCTAAACATTAAGAAGAACTTCCTGATGGTTTGAGTGTGGAATATGCTGCCTCAGAGTGTGGTGGAATCTTCTTCTTTGGATGTTTTTAAACAGGCTGGATGGTCATCTGTTGGGAGTGCTTTGTTTGTGTATTCCTGCATGGCACAGGGTTGGACTAGATGCCCTTTGTGGTCTCTTCCAACTCTGTGATTTTCTGATTCTATGTATTAAGAAAATGTAGAATCTTAGCTATCAACTGCCCCATGTCTTCCATTTCCTCAGAACTTGGGGAGGTTACTTTTTTTGACTACAACTCCACAGCCATCATAGCTACTGTCCCAAACAGTAACTTCCCCAAGGCCTGCATTTCCCATCTACTCAGCAAGCCAGAGTTTGCAGCTGCATGCCTGCTTTCATTTGCCAGTAACACAGGTCTCTTATTGCTGAAGCTCTCAGTGTTTCTTAATTCAGAAAATCATACCAAATCACAGTCAGTATACAAACCATGGGCTGCACACCCACCGGACTGTGATATCTGATTCTGGTTGGTCAATATATTGCAGCATGTGGTGTGATTAGCTATGCCTTGACTTAGCTTTCTTTAAAATTGTCATGAACCCCATATTTGGGGTATACAGTTGTGGGCTCAGAGGGGGGTGTTGGAACTGGAGGAGGGTTTCCTTCAGTATTGACCCTCTGTGACCCTGCTTTCCCAGAATCCCCTTATGTTAGGGTCCGTACCTCCTTGGCCTGAAATATTCTGATTCAGAAATCCCAGTACAGCCACTGTCTCCCCAGCAATGGCAACTGCTGGCTTTCATGTCACAGTTAATCTGCTTTGGGTTTTAGTTCAGATGTTAAGGGAGCTATCCAAAGTGTAGAGCCTTAGTCTCAATATAGGTTCAGCACCACACTTGGAGTACAATCTGGAGCACTGCTGAAGCAGGCAAGTCAATATACAAGCCATAGGCTGCAAACCCACTTCAGACTATGAAGACTGATTCTAGTTGGTTAGGTATTGCAGAGCATTATTTGATAATTCAAAAATCTCCCTGAGGCAGTGGAGATAACTATACAGAAGAGGTTTCAACCTGGGGTTGTTTGCTGTTGGAAGTACAACAGTATTTGAAGCCACTTGGATGAACTTGTCAGCCTGTATTCCCATGGAGCTATCCAGGGTGCTACCTGTAACGTGATGTTTAATTTATTGGTTTAGTGTTACTGGAACTTGAACTTGTTTGCATTTGCATTAGTCACACCCAAATTAACACCTAGAACCCCTTGCTTGGGTTGGAACTCTACCTGGTTGAGACCACCACCTTGAGAGAACAGCAGGCTGTTAAACCTTGCACTAGTCCAGTCCCTGGTTTGGCAGTATAACATTGCTCCATGTCCTTGTCTCAGGAGCAGCAGAAAACAAGGTTGCTTCATCCTCAATATGACATTCCTTCAAATATTTAAATATAGCTATCATGTCCACTCTTAATCCTCTCTTCTCCAGGCTAAACATACCCAGCTCCCTAAGACACTCCTCATAGGGCATGGCTTCCAGACCTCCCACCAGCCTGGTCACCCTCCTCTGGACACCTTCCAGCTTGTCCATATCCTTCCTGAACTGTGGTGCCCAGAACTGGACACAGTATTCCAGGTGAGGTCTGACTAAAGCAGAATAGAGTGGCACTATTACTTCCCTTGATCTAGACACTATACTCCTATTAATGCAGCCTAGAATCACATCGGCTTTTTTAGCTACTACATCACACTGCTGACTAATGTTCAGTTTGTGATCCACTAAGACTTCTAGATCCTTTATGCATGTACTGCCCTCAAGCCATGTGTCACCCATTCTATATCCGTGCTTTTCATTTTTACTGTCCAAGTGTAGCATCCTACATTTCTCCCTGTTGAAATTCATTTTGTTAGTTTTGGCCCAGTTTTCTAATCTGTTCAGGTCATTTTGAATTCTGATCCTGTCCTCTGGGGCATTCGCTACCCCTCCCAATTTGGTGTCATCTGCAAACTTGATTAGCATTCCCTCAATACCCTCATCCAAGTCATTGATAAAGATGTTGAATAGCACTGGGCCCAGGACAGAATCCTGTGGCACCCCATTAGTCACTTCTCTCCAGGATGAAGAGGAGCCATTGGTGACTACCCTTTGGATTCAGCCCATCAACCAATTACCAATCCACCTAACAGTTGCATTGTCTAGCCCGAATGTTACTAACTTTTTTGCAAGAATGTCATGGGGGACTTTGTCAAAGGCCTTACTGAAATCAAGATACACTACATCCACTGCATTCCCTTCATCTATCAAGTGTGTAACTCTATCAAAAAAAGAGATAAGATTAGTCTGGCATGACTCGTTTTTCAAAAACTCATGTTGACTTTAGTGATCACGGCATTCCTTTCTAAGTGCTTGCAGAATGTCTGTTTAATGGTCTGCTCTGAAATCTTTCCTGATATTGATGTCAGGCTTACTGGGCAATAATTATTTGGATCTTCTTTCCCCTCCCCTTTTTAAAGATGGGGATGACATTTGTCCTCTTCCAGTCTGCTGGGACCTCTCCTGTTCTCCAGGATTTCTCAAAGATTATTGCCAGTGGTTCTGAGATTACTTTTGCCAGTTCTTTTAGTACCCTTGGATGTAGTTCATCTGACCCTGGAGACTTGAATTCATTTATACTGGCCAGGTATTCCTGACCAACCTCTTTATCTATTCTATGCTGCATTTCCCCTACTGCATCATCTGCTCCATTTTCTCCAGGTTGTGCACTGTTCTACTTTTGGGAGAAGACCAAGGCAAAGAAGGTGTTGAATAGCTCTGCATTTTCTCTGTACCCTGTTAGCATTTTGCCACCATCTCCCCACAGTGGTCCTACCACTTCCTTCTTCTTTCTTTTGCTGTGGACATATCCAAAAAAGCCCTGCTTTTAACCTCTTTAGTAAGCCTGAGCTCCATCTGTGCTTTTGCTTTTCTGATTTCCCCCCTACACGAGCTGGCTATTTGTTTGAATTCTTCTTTGGTGATTTCTCTCTTTTCCCATTTTTTGTACATGTTCCTTTTAAGTCTTAGCTCAGTTGAAAGTTCTTTAGACATCCATACTGGTTTCTTTAGACATCTGCCATTTTTCCTCCTCATTGGAACAGTCTGAAGTTGTGCCTTCAATATCTCATATACTCCCTTCTCTCTTAGTATTCGTGACCATGGGATCTCCCCCAGTAATTCCCTAAGTTTACTGAAATCGGCTTTCTTAAAGTCTAGAAGGCATGTCTGACTACACTTGGCTTCCCCTTTCCTCTGTCTAACAAACTCCAGGAGAACATAATCACTCCCCTCTAAGGATCCCACCACTTCCATCCCATTAACCAGATCATCTCTGTTGTTTAGGAGCAGATCTAAAATAGCTGTTCCCCTTGCTGTCTCTTCCACCTTCTTGATAATAAAATTGTCTGCAAAGCAAGTGAGGAATTTTTAGCAGAGTTGGATAAATATCAGGATAGTTAAAATCCCCCATTATTACTACATCTCTCCTGTCTGAATGTGTGGTCATCTCTTCTAGGAAGGCATCATCCAAGTCCTCAGTTTGGCTTTGAAGTCTGTAGTAGATAGACCCCCCACAATGACATCCCTGCTGTTTCTCTCCCTCCCAGATGCTCTCAACCTGGCTCCCAGGATTTAAGTCATGGATCTGTTCACAGGTGTACACATCCTTAATGTATAATGCTACTCCACCACCTTTCCTGTTTGGTCTATTTCTTTGAAATAGGTTATACCCCTCTATTACTATATTCCAATCATGAGACTCATCCCACCAGATTTCAGTGATGCCTATTAAATCATATTAAATTTGCTGTGCTAAGAGTTCAAGTTAGTCCTGATTATTTCCCATGCTTTGTGCATTAGTATAGAGACATCTAAGACCATGAGCCATTCCCCCTATCTCACTTTTAAAGGTTTTATTCCTCCCACTGTTGGGTTCTTGTACTATTTGCCTTGTTGTCTGTGTAACATTTGGGCTATTATCTCCAGCACTTGATGAACTCCTGTCCTCATGAATACTGTCTCCCTCCTCCACTCCACTCAGTTTAAAGCCCTCCTGATCAGATCTTTCAGACTCTTAGCAAAAACATTCCGGCCAACTGCTGTGAGGTGAAACCCATCCCTTGCCATTAGTCCACCTCCATGAAACCACATCCCATGGTCCAGGAAGGCAAACCATTCCCGGAGGCACCATCTGCGCAGCCAGTTGTTCACCTCCGCTATCTTTTTCTCCCTTCCTGGGCCATGCCCTTCCACTGGAAGGATAGATTAAATGGCTAGCTGTGCATCCAAGTCTTTCAGCTTCCTACCCAGAGCCTCATAATCCCTTTTGATATTCTGAAGGCTATGCCTTGTAGTATCTTTGGTTCCCATGTGGACCAAAAGGAAGGGATAACAGTCAGTGGGCTTCATGAGTTTCATCCTCTCCGTTACATTGTGGATTTTTGCACCTGGGAGACAGCACACCTCTCGAGAATCTTATCAGGCCCACAAACTACTGATTCCATACCCCTCAGTAATGAGTCTCCTACCACCACCACATGCCTCCTCTGAGGATTGGCAGAGGCCAATCTGTGTGCTGAACCATCCAAAGTCTCACGCACATTCTCTGAGGCCTGGCTATGCTGCTCTCCTTCCCATTCCTTATAATCACTGGCAAGGGAGAGAGCTTCAAACAGGTTCTGTAGCACCAAACTCATAGAATGGCCCCTGCTCCTTCTAATTCTATGAGTCACATTCTTCCAAACATTGACCTCCTGTGTATCTGAACTAACCTCCTCCACAGAGACATTCCCTGCGTGTTCCTGAACCAGGGCCTTCTGCTCTGCTCTGTCTAAGAAAACCTCTTGCTCCCTAATGTCCTGTATAGTGACTAATCAGGCCTCAAGTTGCTGGACCTTCTCTTCTAGCAACACAACCAACTTGCGCTCACTGTAGGTGTGGCTCTGTACATCCACAGTCAAGAAGACAAACATCCCACAGCTGTTGAAGGTGACTGCAGCAGTTCCCTCACTGTCAATATTGAATACACTGAAGTAGGCACTAGAACAGAACTCTGTGCCTCCCCTCAAACTCCCCTGCGAAACACCCATGCCAAATACCCCTGTTGACCTCTTTCCTGCCTTTCTCCCCGCATAAGAGCCAGGGCTGTCTATGGTCTTGTTGTGAATTGCTGTCAAGTCAACTTCAACTTATGGTGATGCTATGAATGAGAGACCTCTGAGATCCACAGCTGTTACCCTAAGAGGCAGGGGTGCTTTAGAGTCCCACCCATGATGCCAAAATCTCCTTTAATATTTGGGGAAATTATTAGCTCAGAAGGAGGCCTGTGAGAGGAGGCTAACTTTGGGGATCTTTTTACCTACCGTATATTCCGGCGTATAAGACGACCCGGCGTATAAGACGACCCCCCCCCAATTTTTAAGGTAAAATGCAGAGTTTGTGATATATTCGCCCTATAAGACGACCCCCCTCTTCCAACGCATAGCCCCCGCATGCCCCTCCTGCGCTCACTTCCAGGAGGAAGCGCAGGAGGAGGATGCGGAGGCTGTGCGCCCAAAAGGGGCACGTTCGCCCCTTCTCCCCACCTTCCAGGAAGGTGGGAAGAAGGGGCGAATCGCGGTTTGGCCACGCAGCCTCTGCATGCCCCTCCTGCGCTCCCTTCCAGGAGGGAGCGCAGGAGGGGGATCCGCAGGCTGTGTGGCCAAACGGGGCTTTGGGGAAGGGGGGAGGCTGGGCGGAGGGTGGCAGGGGGGAAGGGGCTTCGCAGCCACCCCCCCTCTCCAAAGCGAGCCTTTGGGGAAGGGGGGTGGCTGGGCGGAGGGTGGGAGGGTGGCAGGGAGTAGGGGGCTTCCAAGCCCCCCTCCCTTTTGGGAGGGGGGGTGGATGCGTGGGGGATGGGTGGGGGGAAGGGAGGAGGGGGCTTCTCCGCCACCCCCCTCTCTGAAAGCGCGTTTCTGCGGCTTTCAGGGAGGGGGTGGATGCATGGGGAGTGGGCAGCCGGAAGAGGGGGGGCTTCTCCGCCACCCCCCCTCCCTGAAAGCAGCGGTTCCGCTGCTTTCAGGGAGGGGGGTGGATGAGTGGGGGGTGGGCGGGGGGAAGGGAGGAGGGGGCTCCTCTGCCACCCCCCCTCCCTGAAAGCAGCGGTTCCGCTGCTTTCAGGGAGGGGGGTGGATGAGCGGGGGGTGGGCGGGGGGAAGGGAGGAGGGGGCTTCTCCGCCACCCCCCCTCCCTGAAAGCAGCGAGGGGGGTGGATGAGCGGGGGGTGGGCGGGGGGAAGGGAGGAGGGGGCTTCTCTGCCCCCCTCCCTGAAAGCAGCAGTTCCGCTGCTTTCAGGAAGGGGGGTGGATGAGCGGGGGGTGGGCGGGGGGAAGGGAGGAGGGGGCTTCTCCGCCCCCCCACTCCCTGAAAGCAGCGGTTCCGCTGCTTTCAGGGACGGCGGTGGATGAGCGGGGGGTGGGCGGGGGGAAGGGAGGAGGGGGCTTGCCCCCCCCTCCCTGAAAGCAGCGGTTCCGCTGCTTTCAGGGAGGGGGGTGGATGAGCAGGGGGTGGGGGGGAAGGGAGGAGGGGGATTCTCCCCCCCCCACTCCCTGAAAGCAGCGGTTCCGCTGCTTTCAGGGAGGGGGGTGGATGAGCAGGGGGTGGGGGGGAAGGGAGGAGGGGTATTCTCCGCCCCCCCACTCCCTGAAAGCAGCGGTTCCGCCGCTTTCAGGGAGGGGGGTGGATGAGCGTGGGGTGGGCGGGGGAAGGGAGGAGGGGGATTCTCCGCCCCCCCCACTCCCTGAAAGCAGCGGTTCCGCTGCTTTCAGGGAGGGGGGTGGATGAGCAGGGGGTGGGCGGGGGGAAGGGAGGAGGGGGCTTCTCTGCCCCCCTCCCTGAAAGCAGCAGTTCCGCTGCTTTCAGGGAGGGGGGTGGATGAGCAGGGGGTGGGCGGGGGGAAGGGAGGAGGGGGATTCTCCGCCCCCCCACTCCCTGAAAGCAGCGGTTCCGCTGCTTTCAGGGAGGGGGTGGATGAGCAGGGGGTGGGGGGGAAGGGAGGAGGGGGATTCTCCGCCCCCCCACTCCCTGAAAGCCGCGGTTCCGCTGCTTTCAGGGAGGGGGGTGGATGAGCAGGGGGTGGGCGGGGGGAAGGGAGGAGGGGGATTCTCCGCCCCCCCACTCCCTGAAAGCAGCGGTTCCGCTGCTTTCAGGGAGGGGGGTGGATGAGCGTGGGGTGGGCAGGGGAAGGGAGGAGGGGGATTCTCCGCCCCCCCACTCCCTGAAAGCAGCGGTTCCGCTGCTTTCAGGGAGGGGGGTGGATGAGCACGGGGTGGGCGGGGGAAGGGAGGAGGGGGATTCTCCGCCCCCCACTCCCTGAAAGCAGCGGTTCCGCTGCTTTCAGGGAGGGGGGTGGATGAGCAGGGGGTGGGCGGGGGAAGGGAGGAGGCGGATTCTCCGCCCCCCCACTCCCTGAAAGCAGCGGTTCCGCTGCTTTCAGGGAGGGGGTTGGATGCACGGGGAGTGGGCAGGGGAAGGGAGGAGGGGGCTTCCTAGCCACCCCCCCAAAGCCGCGATTCCGCGACTTTCGGGAGGGAGGGTGGAAGCGCGGGGGGGGGGCGGGTGGCAGGGAGGAGCACTTTGCTTCACCCCCTGCCCGATCTCCTGCCTCTTCGCTCCGTTTGCGAAGAGGCAGGAGATAGGCAGGCAGGTGAAGCAAAGTGTATCTGGCGTATAAGACGACTGTCAATTTTGGAGGGCACTTTTGAGTGCTCAAAAGTCGTCTTATACGCCGGAATATACGGTATGTACTAACTGTAGAGAGCACTCCAGTTAAAGTGAAATAATGTATTCTATTGGAATACCACAGGTGGACTAAAATACACAACACATGTCCTTAAGAACCATACAAGGCTATAGCAGAGTAAGACAGAAAGGTTGGATAGAGGGAGAGAGATCTAGGAAGATAGGGTAATAATTACTAGTCTTGAAGAAAAGAGTTCCATGCAGTGAGGATACTCAGACAGGCATCTGAGGGCGGCACAGGAAGTTTTGATCTGGGGTGCGCTGAGAAAGAGAGTGGCCAGGTTTGTCCACTGTAGTACCCTTTACTATTTTTAGGGGTCTAATTTTATACCCTATTCCATGCCTTGGAGGAGAGAATTTGGTAATAACAAAGCTTGGATTTGTCTCCCACGGCACAGACAAAGGAAATCGAAACTCAGCCAATTGCTTTAATTGCTGGGAGATATAAATCGATGGGTTTGTGACCACCTTGAAAGGTTGGACAGAGGGAGTATAGGAGAGATTTCTGTAGGGTATCATTGCTGAAACACCCAAGGCTGGAAGAAAGGATTAGCACATACCTCTCTAATGACTGGGTTGTTAGCATAAACCCATCACGGGGGCTTCCTGTTCAAACCTAATATGGGCTTTCGCACCATTATATTTTCAGGCAAGTCTCAGGTCACTGTGACCTCCAACTGACCTCTGGTCTTGCTCAGCCAACCCTGACCCCAAAAAGTGTCCAATAATTCCAGTTCTGAGATACCATGGGGAGGGCGTAGTAGTGCATACTAACACTGTCATCAATTGCCCTGCTCAGCTCTTGCAAACTCAGGGCTGTGACTTCCTTGATTGAATCAACTCACCTGGAGTGCAGTCTCTCTCTTTTCCTACACTCTTTGCCCTTGCCAAGCACTGTTGGCTTTTCCAGTGAGTCACATCATCTCACGATATGTCCAAATTACAACAGCCTCAGTTTGTCCCTCTTGGCTTCTCATGTATTTAATTCTAGTTAAACAAGACCCTGATGAGCAGTCCCTCCTTTTTGGTGTTACAAGAATAAACCTGGCTACTCTGAAACAAAACTGAAATCCTCATGTCACATCCAAACCAAGAAATGTGTTGATTTCCAGGTTGCATTGACAATGAGGAAATTTATCACTCCAGATGGGAAGCGGAGGGGGAGGGGATTTCAGATTCCCAGTACTGAAATTACAGCAATTCCGAGAAGAGTGAAAAAGAAAAGAACAAGGGCTACATAAACAAGCAAAAATGAAAGTAACAGGGTCAGGCATTTCCCCCCCCCCCGTGACCTAAGCTGCACTCTGAAACACACTTAGGGTCTCATTGAACACAGTCTCATTATGGTATGCCTCATTGAATACAGTCAGATTTAACTTCCAAGGAAATAGTGTAGGATTGCAAATAATGAATCAGTTCATAATTTATGCACCCCCCAACTGTACTTGTTTCAATAAGTACAATGGCTACCTTTTTCAGTACTAGATGCACACTGATGTGTGTTGAAATAGAACTTGTGGCTGTGGCATTTTCCTTGCCAAGATTACCCATTTGGCTACCACAATATTGCCTCTCTTACATTTGGGGCCTCATGCATGCTAGATACCCTCTCAATTTGGCAGAGACAGTCCTGACTAAGGAGATTATCAGATGCAGCTAATGTGGCACCATAATGATGTCAGGGGAATGCAAAAGGATGCCAATATCAGACAACATCCTTTTGCATTCCACTGGCGTCATTATAGCAGTTCTTTTTATCAATGGGTGAGCCTTCAATAGATCCCCCACTGTGATTTGATGCTGGCATTGTGGGCCAGTTAACTCTCATTAAGGCAGCATCAATGGGCAGTCTTGCCAGAACACTTCCAGGTGAGATCATGACATCCAGGTAGGTGATGCACTTTTTATGACCCTCCCCGGTTTACTTGGAAGTTTTTAAGTGTGTATATGTGCTCTTTGAAACTTTTTGAGTGTTCTTTTTGTTTTTCTTTTTGAATTTTCCATGCTAGGCATTCTTGTGAGAATCTGCAGGATTTCAAACCAGGAAGTGAACAGAGCTCCATTCATTCTTCATGCATTGCTAGGAAGCCTTTTGTCGGGATTACAGGTAAATGTGGCATGGGGAGTTATTTGCTGGCATAAAAACGGCAGAGAATTCCGGCAAAAGAATGGGGTTTAGGGGGTGTAGTCTGATAAAGTCCTCAGGCAAAAGCATCTTCTCCTAACTTATGTGCTCTTCCTCATTAACAACTTTGGACATCTTGACCACACTCTGATGTTGCTTGACTACATTCATCCCCATTTTCATCTGTGAAATGTTGAAAGGAAAAGTACACCTGTTGGCATTTTGGTCATGTAGGGAATCTGCAATTGAGCTAGTGCAATTATCTTTTCCTTGTGAAAGAAATATCACATTTACATCATGTGCACTGAACCATGTGTTTTGTAGAGAAATGTTGCCAGCATGACCAGAATTTGTGGGATTCTTCACTTCTTTGGCTCTTTTGGCTGATGTCAGATGAGCTTGGCCAGCCAAACAATCTTCTCCATGAAAGCGCCATCAGTTTTTCTGTAACTGAATTCCTAGTAAACCACAGAGACCTAAATCCTATCATTAATCCCAGCTAGAACTGAAACAATGGGATCTTGATAAATCAACATTTATGTAAACTCTCTCCACTGGCTGCCAATAAGTTTCTAGGCAAGGTACAAAGTGTTGCTTATTATCTTAAAAGCCCTACCTGGTTTGGGTCCAGGTTATGATCACCTTGTCCTATATAATCCGCCCCGTACACTCAAGTCCTCTAGGGTACATTTGCTCCAGTCAGGCAGGACTAGACTGGCAACTGTCACCCAGAGGACTTTTTCTTCAGCCCCCCTTAGACTGTGGAACTGCCTGCTGGAGAGAGATACGACAACTGAATATGCTATCTGAATTCAAAGCAGCATTGAAGACCAGTCTCTTCTGGCAGGACTATCCAGATTATTTTAAAGTGTGAATTTTAAATTGTGTATTGATTGTTTTAAAATGCCTTTATTTTACTTGTTCTTTGAAACTGATATATGTTTTTAACTGATATGTGTTTTTAACCAATGTTATGTTATGTATTAATTTGTTGTTTCCCACCTCGATCCATAGGGAGAGGCAGACAAATAACAATTCAGTAGGTCAACTCTAATTAGAACTACAGTTGTCCCTACGTATCCACAGATTAGGTATCCATGGATTTAAGTATTCATGGCTTGAAAATATTCTTAAAAGAACAATAATCCCAAAAGCAAACCTTGATTTTGCCATCTTATATAAGGGACACCATTTTGGTATGCCATGGCATATAATGGGACTAGAATATTCACAGATTTTTGTATCCATAGAGGTGGGGGGGTGTCCTGGAACCAAACCCCAGTGAATATGAAGGGACAGCTGTAATGTGTATTTAGATTAGGGTTGTAGCTGATGATCAGCTTAATTTACACAAGGACTATACAGCTCACCTCTGAATTCTGTTCCATGCCAACCTGGAATAAAGAAAACAGGAATAGATCAAATATGCCTCTGAGCAGATGAAGAATTATATTTGCTTTACCACTAAGAAACAGGTATGGTCATTTCCAAATGAGAATCCCCCCACCAAGAAAATGGCTGGTGCAGTGGATCCCAAACTTTAGGTCTCCAGGTGTTTTAGACTTCAGCTCCCAGATGTTCCCACCAGACTGGCTAATGTTTAGGGATTCTGGGAGTTGAAATCCCAAACACCTGGGGAACCACAGTTTGGGAGCCATTGGGCTGGCATGCTGTGAGAATTCAGCAATTAAATCATTAAAGAACTGTGTAAACCCAAGCAAGTATCTTCCAAATAGAGGAGGGCACCTTTGGTATCTCTTTATGATTCATTACCCTGAATTTCCATCCACTGGTGGGTAGTGGGTTGTCCCCTGGGTTTATTTCAGATGAAGTTGGATCACTGAATTGCTCCCAGTGCAGCACAGTCAGCTGCTCTTAGATAAGACATTGTGTCTCTGCATGAGCCACTGTGCATAATGTACCTCCACACTCAGGTTAGTGACTCATACTGGACCAGAAGAGAGGCTCATTTGAGGGCAGACAACCCTTAACTCTTAGGAGGAGGAGCACTACAGTGAACAAAGGCTTTGACAAAGAAGCTCCCTTTCACAAAGTCTGCCCAGCCCCCCCCCCCGGTTTTTTCCTCTGCTAGTTGCAAGGGTTGTTGTTGTTGTCTTTTTTTTTAAAGCAGCATTGACATTGGGAAGACGGTAAAGAAGGGCTGGCGAAACAAAGACTTTTGGTGTGAGGTTGCAGCAGTATGTCTGCACTAAACAATGCAATAAAGCTTGAGATGAGAATGAATGAGGTTTCTTCAAGCCCATCCTCCTCAGCCCACAAGATGCAAAGTAAACAGCAACAGCCTCCAGAATCCCCTACTGACCATGCATGACCAGCAAAACTGAGGACTTTATCAGATGTGGCAAATATGGCATCGTAAGGATGCCTAATGATGTCATCCTTTTGCAATCATATCTTGCCAATAAGCCATACTTTTTTATTGACAGCCCAAGACATCAATAGATTGGCTGTGGCACTTTGTTGCCTGCATTGCCAGCATTTGAAACTTCACACCATTGTGATCACGGGAATACAGAGTCAATGGGCAAACACTTCCAGGTGAGATCGGGACAGCCAGGTAGGGGACACTCTTTTTATTACCTCCCCCATGTACTTGGGACTTTTAAAGTATGTTTCTGTGCTCCTGTCTATGTTTTGTGGGGGGGGGGGTTGCTCTCATTTTTAAATTTCCTGCACTAGCATCTTCTCGTGAGGATCAGTGAGATTTCAACCTCGGAAGTAAATGGAGTTTCATTCGTGTTCTGTTACTGCCAGGGAAGCCTCTTTTATGTTGCTGAAGGAAAGTGTGGGTGTGGGTCTTTTGCCAGCATAAAAATGCCACAAAAGATGCCAGCAAAAGAACATTCTTGGGGGGAGGTTAATAAAGTCCTGAGAGAAAGGGGCAAAGCAGATAAGCCTTCCTCACCAGCTCCCCCCAGCATGTTTTTTTTTTTAAAGGGAGAAAAAGATTTATAAGTTTGACCACCAAAATGGAACTCATAAGAAACATAACGGCTGCTGAAAGCCCCCCTCCCCCGATAATCACTAGATAAATTTTAGAAGAAGCTTTCAAGTGGTCTCAAGAAGGTTCAAAATGTTTTTGTTTACTTATGTACATAGTACAGGTTGCTCCCCCACCCACGTATCTGTGGAACCAAAATCTGCGGTTTCAGTTTTCCAAGGCTGAAAAAAATAGGGACACATAGTACCATATAGCTGCACTGGGAAAATGCCTAGAGAGGTATGCTCTCTAGGAATTTCTTGGTCCTCCAATACAACTCTATGGTATGGTAAGCTCTTTATTGTAATAAGGTTTGCTATTACAGTAGGATCCCCTTATCCACTGGGAATTGGTTCTGGGGGGGCATGGATACGAAAAACCATGGATAATAACAAACACCATTGAAAATAATGGGACTTCCAGTTTAAAATACCATAGAGTTGCCTTGGAGGACCTAGGAAGACTCTATATTAGCTGTGCTGTTTTGTGTCCCGTGGATAATTGAATCAGTGGATAATGAATCAGTGGATATGCGATCCTACTGTATCTGTGGTTTCACTTATGAATGGTAAGTCCACAAATGTATACCACGTGGATATGGGACAGAGGGGGGGGGGACAGTATTAGTTTTTAATGAAAGTTTGCTGAAACATGTAGCCCTCTCTCCTTAAGCCATTCCTCCATACTATAGTACTGTATTTCCAATTTCTATGGCTGGTTGTGAAAACTGGACAGTGAAGTAAGCTGACAGGAAGAAAATCAATGCATTTGAAATGATGGAAGAGACTTCTATGGATACGATGGATTGCAAAAACTACCAATAAATGGTTCCTTGAGCAAATCAAGCCTGAACTCTCCCTAGAAGCCAAAATGACTAAATGGAGGCTATTATACTTCAGCCAACTCGTGAGAAAAGATCAAAATGCTTGGTAAAGTAGAAGGGCATAAGAAAAGAAGATGGTAGTACAGGTAGGTAAACTCAATCAAAACTCAAATAGAAGAGACAGCCCTGATATTGGAGGACTGGAGCAAGACTGTTGATGACCAGGGTGTCTCAGAGGTTTCTCATTCACTGTCGTTGTTGTGTGTCTTCAAATCATTTTCAGCTTATGGTGACCCTAAGGGGGAACCTATCATGGGGTTTTCTTGGCAAAATTTATCCAGATGCAGTTTGCCATTGCCTTCCTCTGACTCTGAGAGAGTGTGACTTGTCCAAGGCCACTCAGTGGGTTTCTATGGCTGAGTGGGGATTCAAACCTTAGTCTCCCAGAGTCTGTGGCATTACTAAGGCTGGTGTCACCCCATCCCCCTGACAGTGTCACCTGGCACAGTTTGGCCTCTCCACCCACACACCCCCAGTGCCGCCAGTGCCCAGAGCCCCACTCCAATGCTCAGAGGCCAAATCCAAACTACACAAACAATCCAGTTTGAAACTATATTATTTTCTGTGACTTCTTTCAATGGAATCCTGGGATTTGTAGTTTTACAAGGTCTTTAGCCTTCTCTCCCACAGAGTGCTGGTGCCTCACCAAATTAGGATTATGTAGGGGCTTGTATATATGAAGGGAAAAAATATGGACTGCTCCACAGTAATAGCAAGTCCCAGCAGCTATGACCAGTCTTAATCGTTCTACAACCCCCCATAAACTTTGCATGAGACCGCAGCCATGATTGAATTACTTGCATTTTTAAATCTGCTGTTGCCGAACTTTTTTTAAAAAACAACTATTTCTATGGTGCACACAAGTGATATTCCACCTTTCCAAAAAGAGAGAGAGAGAAAGATAGCACAAATCCCTGTTTTATTGCCTTAGCGGTCACTCACTAAGGCAAAAATCCAACATGGTGGCAGCGGGTGCCTGCCCTGTAACCAAGCCCCACACCCTACACTCATCCAGCCAATCAGGTTTGCACTTTGTCTTGTATGGGGAAGCCATTCATGCTAAATTGTTTGTCTTAACGAGTGAAAATACGCATATCACTGGAGCTTTTTTAAAAAGTCAGGGAAAGCCACAAATGCTTTTCTCACATAGTTTTTCCTCTTTTTGTCCCCCCTCCTTCACAATACAATGAGACAATGCGGGAGCCCACTAAGACAGCTTGTATTCCAGGCAAATACTGTGAGGGGTATTTTCAATGTATAGACAACCCCTATGATGGAGCCATGGCAAGTAACCCAGTTTGAAGCTGGATTATTTGTGTAGCATGGATTTGGACTCACAAACCACTACACCATCACTGGCTCCTCGTTCCTCAGGTCCCTATGAGTCGAAGCTGACTTGAGGGCAACCAACAAGAAAGGAACCTCTCCCGATTGCACTGCCTGGGAGTGTGGTGGAGTCTCCTCCTTTGGAGGTTTTTAAACAGAAGCTGGGTGGCCATACCTTGGGATTGCTGTGATTGGGTATTCCTACAGGGCAGCGGGTTGGACTAGATGGCCCTTCCAACTCCATGATTCTATGGAATGCGCTGCCTGGGAGTGTGGTGGAGTGGGTTGGACTGGATGGCCCTTGGGGTCTCTTCCAACTCTATGATTCTATGATTGGAGTCTCCTTCTTTGGAAGTTTTTCGACAGAGGCTGGATAGCCATCTATCGGTTGTGCTTTGATCAGGTATTCCTGCAGGGCATGAGGTTGGACTAGATGGCCCTTGTGGTCTCTTCCAACTTGAATTCTTTCCTTGTTATTTCTGCCTCTGATATTAAATGCTCTGTTAAAGCACTAGTACCCAGGAATAGGCCTATTTCGTTAACTGGGGTATATAGGTGCATTTAGAAGACACACACGCCCATGACCTCTCTCAAGAGGGCAACCAGGATGATGGGAGGTCTAGAAGCCATGTCCTATGAGGAGTGGCTTACGGAGCTGGGCATGTTTAGCCTGGAGAAGAGGAGACTGAGAGGGGACATGATAGCCATGTTTAAATATTTGAAGGGATGTCATACTGAGGCCGGAGAAAGCTTGTTTTCTGTGGCTCCAGAGTCTAGGACACAGAGCAATGGGTTCAAACTACAGGAAAAGAGATTCCACCACAACATTAGGAAGAACTTCCTGACAGTAAGAGCTGTTTGGCAGCAGAATGCACTGCCTTGGAGTGTGGTGGAGTCTCCTTTGGAGATTTTTAAACAGAAGCTGGATGGCCATCTGTCGGGAATGATTTGATTGTGTGTTCCTGCATGGCAGGAGGCTGGAGTGGATGGCCCTTAATGTCTCTTCTAACTTTATGATTCTATGATTCTATGACCCTCTGGTGAGCTCGCCCAGCCCCGAACAGGAAACGTCTTCGCCGAAGTTGCTGCTGTAAGAGTGGGGCTGGCGGAGCCATGAACACTCCCCGTGGCATTGAGATCCCAACCCCCTCCTGGTCCCCTTCTGGAACCAGGAGGATCCAGCTGGTAGGCAAAAAGCCAGAGAAGAGCAGGAGGGGTCCAGTTGAAGGCACGCCAAGCCAAGCCAAACAGTAAAAGAGAGAGCAAACTTTAAAACACAAACACCCACACATTCTTTGGGGGGAGAGGACAAAGCAGGGTGGGCAGAAAGTCCACGCAGGTTTTGGATTAGGAAGGGGTTCATCTGATATGAGCTCGTTCCATCTAGGCTGGAATGGGGTCTGGGGGACAGAGAGCCAAAAAAAAAAACCCCACCCCACATTATCCACGGATATAAAATGCGGTGTTGCAACAACTCGCAGCTGAGCTCCTCCGAGGTTTGGATGCCTGCGCGCTTTTGCTGCAAGCGATGTGGTTTTTTTAAGCTCTTCCTTAAGGGCGAGGAAGACAGAGAGTGAGCAGCCTTTCTTGGATACATCGAGTCTTTCCAAGGAGGATTTTTTTAAAAAAGAAACCAAAACAATTATCTTCATTGTATGGGGAAAGGGAGGGAAATAAAGAACTCCAATGGACCGCAGCTGGGATACATAAGACAGCTGCTGCCTCATTGGAGGGAGAGAGAAAGAATCATACACACTCTAGAGCACTGGGTCTTAACCTCAGGTCTAGGGACACCCCCACTCCCCCTGCCCAGGGGTCCGCGATTTGTCCTCCCAGGGGGTCTGGAGCCTTGCATTGCCATTCGGTCCTCTCCAGCCCCAAACTGCAGGAAGAAGAAGGGAAAAAAGTCTTTCCCCTTCCCCCTCCAGTGCCTCTGAGGGAAGGGTTAATGGATGGTGTAATTGTATTGCTGTTGTTTTAAATCTTGAGCTAAGTCTTGGGGGTCTGCGGCAACAAGACATTTAAAGGGGGTCCCTGGTAAAGAAAAGGCAAACCACTGCTCTAGAAAAGGTAAACCACTGGTTTGGAGTAAGCTAGCTAGCTGCTTGTCTGTCTATCTATCTATCTATCTATCTATCTATCTGCTTGTCTGGCTATCTATCTAGCTATCTAGCTAGCCAACTACTTGTCTAGCTATATATCTAGCTAGCTGCTTGTCTGCCTCTATCTGCTTATCTATCATCTAGCTGTCTATCTATCTAGCTAGCTGCTTGTCTGTCTGTCTCTGTCTAGCTGCTTGTCTATCTATCTAGCTGTTTGTCTGTTTATCTATCTAGCTAGTTGCTTATCTATCTAGCTAGTTGCTTGTCTGTCTAGCTAGTTGCTTGTCTGTCTATCTATCCATCTATCTATCTGCTTGTCTATCTAGCTACTTGTCTGTCTATCTAGCTAGCTAGCTGCTTGTCTGTCTGTCTGTCTATCTATCTAGCTGCTTGTCTGTCTGTCTCTATCTATCTAGCTGCTTATCTATCTATCTATCTATCTGCTTGTCTAGCTAGCTAGCTGCTTGTCTGTCTGTCTCTGTCTATCTATCTACTTATCTATCTACTTATCTATCTATCTATCTGCTTGTCTAGCTAGCTAGCTGCTTGTCTGTCTATCTGCCTATATATCTAGCTGCTTGTCTATCGACCCAGTTAGCCGCTTGTCTGTCTAGCTAGCTGCTTGTCTGTCTAGCTAGCTGCTTGTCTGTCTAGCTGCCTGCCTGTCTGCCTGCCTATGATCTAGCTACGCCAATCCTCCTTTCCCTAACTCCCGGCCAACCTCTGGGCTCTGCGCCTTGCACCGATGGCTAAATCCTTCTACCTGCTGCTTGTCACTTCCAGCAGCCAAGCCGTTGCATGGTCCCGGGGATGGGCGTGGCTTCGCGTCCGGGAGCCAATCAGAAGCAAGAGCCCGGGCCTCGCCCTGGAGGCAGCGCCTGGATAAAAGGCGAGCCCGGCTGCCCAGGAGCGCTTTGCCTGGCTCGGTCGACGGCGCCTGTCACCCTCCTCGGCCGGCCGGGCTGGGGGGCGAGAGGGTCCCTGCGCTCCGTCCGGTGGGCATCCTCCTGCTCCTGCTGCGAGAGAGAGAGAGACACAGAGAGAGAGAGAGAGAGATGGCTGCAGTGAATGGGACGGTGGAGAACGGTCAGCCCGAGAAGATGATGGTGCCTCCAACGCTACCTCACCCTATCAGGAACCTAGAGGTCCAATACACCAAGGTAAGGGCTTTGCCACCCCCACCCCCCATTTTCGTTTGTGTTGTGTGGCTCAGCTCTTTCCTCTAGGAAACTTTGTGGAGGAGGAGCAAGAGATCTTTAAAACTAAGTTTCTAGCCCTTAAGATTCCTTGCCCTTGGGCTTTTCCAGAAACCCCCCCAACCTTCTAAAGCACTGGCTCTCAACCTTTTTCTTTACCCCTTTAAATATCTTTTGTTGCTGTGGACCCCCAAGACTTACCTCAAGATTTTAAACTCCAACAACAACGATACCTAATAATAATAATAATAATAATAATAATACAGTTACCCCATACATGAACCCTTCCCTCAGAGGCACTGGAGGGAAAGGTAAGGCTTTTATCCTACTTTTTCCTGCAAATTTGGGGCTGGAGCGGGTTGAATGGCAATGTGCAGGTCAAGCCAGCTAGTCTTTGCCTTGGCTCTTTCATGTGGGCTGAGCAGCCTTCAAGACTTCATGGACCCCACGTGAGATGTCCATGGACCACACCTTAAGAACCACTGTTCTCAAGGAATGAAATAGTATAGAAAGTGTTTGCTTCAAGATAGATGTCACAAAACAAGGTGTGTGGTCTTGTACGCAAGAGGATCAACCAAGGGCACCATGTTTAGGTAGCAACTTCTGGTGTCTCTGTTGATGTGTGGTTGGTTCTAGGTTTATAAGGGAAAGGTTTTTATGTTTTGATCTCACTAGTAATGAGTCCCTAGGCACCTGCCTTGTTGTGCCAATTTTACAAATGGGATAACCTAAAGACCCAGCTTGGGTGACTTCATGGCCAGGTGAAAATGCTTCACTGTTTTGAAGCATTTACACATTTGTTTTTTCATGTTCATTTTGAAAGTTTGCAACCTAGAAAATAAAATAGTTGTATGAACTAAACTCAACAACAAAACAGCAAGAAATTTACAGAAGGGCTAGAGAAGATCATTAAAAAATATATGGCCAAATAGTACAGAAGCTAATAGGGAGGCTGGTTTATCAGTTGATTTTGATACAGTTCTGAGATACTGAGGCTGCTCTCAAGAAGCCCCCACTCATGGAGCCTAGCCTAGCCTCTTCATAAGACAGAACTAGAACCAAGTTCTCATTGGAAGATCTTAAGAATTATGGGAAGGGATCAAATAGGATCTGGCCAGCCAGTTCCAAAGCTAGTAATCTGTTAACTGAACCATGTGGGTTTCCCCTTCATGCATTATTGGTTGATAATTAGATCAAGGGTGGTATTTTTCTTCATAATACTAATAAAAATATTGTGCACGTTAAGACAGCTTAAATATTAGTTTGCAGCAATTTATCTTGGTAGTGCTTTAAAAGTACTAGGGGGTTGGTCAGCACTACTATATCCGTACATCAGATGGGGTGGCAATGTTGCAGCTGAGGAAATGCAACTTTCTAAACACCGCTTCATAACCGCATTGAGATGTGACTTGTAGTGTACACTTGGATTCAAGCCCTTCACCCATGACCTTGCTCAGCTGCTCCAGATGCAGTGCAGTTTCATACCTTCAGGTCAACATGCAAATAATACTGGTCTTAAACCGCATGCTGTGTGACGGCAAAGAAATGAATGTGAAACGACTGTACAAGCCATAATGTATAGGCATATCCTTAAGCATTCATGTTTGTTAGAAATTAATTGAAGTTATTTTGTGAACTTGCCAGCCACATCTCTTGCAAGTCTTTCTTGGAGATCTATCCTGTAGCCATGTAAAAGGTGCGGGGAGGATTCATACTTTATGTACACAAGTGCTTAAAATATAGAGGCAGTGAATATTAACTAAAGGGCATGGCCTGCTCCTGTCCCGGCTACAATAGCATGGCTGGAGTGGCAAAACAAGGCCTTTCTCCATATAAGACTGGGTGTAACTGTAATGTTTTTCTTAAATTAAGAAAAGTGCTTGGCTGATGTATTTTAGAGAAACCAAGACAGTGTATTAGCTGTTGATGATTTTTGGGGTCTACACAGATACTTTGCCCTATTGGCTCCTTTAACTAAAAGTGTATCTGTTGAGTACTTTTAGATTAAGAGTGCATCTCCTCTCCCCTTCCCAACATTTAGGAAGAAAGGGTTTCCATAATGTGATGTATTGGTCCAGTTTCTAAGTAGGCTGAAGTCTTTCCAAAGTTCTTTTTCTGCACAGAACTTGTCTTGCTCTAAAGGTAGAAAAAAAAAACAGGCATATCTTTGAAACACACGGCTAATATTCCTGGGCTAAATGCCATACGTACTTGTTGATATATGGAACAAAATTCTTGTGTTTGGAATGATACCGAAACATGGTGTCCCAGCAGAAAACAGTATCTGAAACAGAGGCTAGCCTAAGGAAGTGGTGAATTTTGTGCAGGTATTTTATTGTTCTGTAATATGAATTGTTGTTGTTTAAAAATTTATACCTACTTTTCCATAAGAAATGACCAAAACATTTTTAGATTCACAACTAGATGAATGTATGTATACCCATCTCTTTGAAAATAATAAACTGCACTGGTAGTATAATGGAAGATTTAATGTGTGCACCAGCAAACTTAAGAATCACACACAAAATGTTGGAAGTAAAAGAAGACTCAAGTGTGTTTCTGTCCTAATCACAGCCACATTTACATATTATGGAAAGGAAGGTATGAAATAGGGATCTGGCCATGGGAGTGTGGAAATTCTCAAGAGCTCTGGAATTTAGCAATAGAAAATTTAGCAAACGCTACTCAACTTTTTGAAAAAGCCATTAGCTGTCAGGTTTCTATTGATGAACCAATCAATTTCCGAACTATACCAACATTGCAAGAAGTGTACATGCCTAGATCTGAAAAAGGGAGGGGGGACATTTAATAACCAAACCACAAGTTTTAATAAGATGTATTGACCTGCGTTTTAGCTAAATGAGCAATGTTAGCTTTAGTTTCTAGGCTGCTTATGAGAGGAAAGGAACCTAAATTTCTTTAGCCTATTACCTGGCTACATTCCAAACTGGAAGAAAATGCCATTTTTAAGAGTCCTTATCAGATTTGGCAAGCAGTATGTTTGTGACATTTACATACTGAGAGGCCCCAGAAGACTTTCAGAGACTTTTTGCTGGTTGTCTGCACCTCTTCAGTTCCCATTTTAAGTGAGCAGAGAATTCCAGCATTAGTTGATAAACATTTTATTATACATTGGAAGCCTTGCTCCTGAACCTGGAGTATCTTACTCCTTGACGTGGTCCCTTTAAAATGTTGTACGTCTGAAAATGTAACAGCGCCTTCAACAGAAGATGGAAGTGGTGGCCGTATTTCCAAGGGAACTTTCAAATGTTTGAAAGGCACTTGTCTATAAAAGATTTTCATTTGGGTGAGAGTACAGAAAGGATGTGAACAGATTCCACATCTAAGTATGAGTGATTAAAAAAAAATATGATGGCAAGATATGGCTTATGGGGCTGGAATGTACGGTGTGAATCCTGCAATTTTATTTTAGTGTCCTTTAATTCTTTCTCCTGTTAACAGGAACTTGTTGAATCTCTGAATGGCTGCAGCATCAGTTTTAGGACAGGGTCTGGACGATAAGGGTAGAAGTAAAGCTAGAATTAAATAATCATGCAGAATATTTGAAGTCTGTGAAAGTAACAATACACACATCTTTGAAGGGTAATGTCAAAATTCCATATGTACATATGAATAAGATGTGTTGAACTAAATGGCTTTCGGGTTGGAGAAATTTCAGGGTTTAAGGTAGCGTGCATTAAACACCTGCAAAAAGTCACTGTCTAAAGTTTATTTTACAATGATTCCCAGTTTAAATATATTTTTAAAATTCCTCTTTTATTGGTAACTGTTTTTTTATGGGACAACTGGTAAGGCTCCTTATAACATTTGATACATCCATTCAGAATTCAGATCTGCAAGTTTTGGTGTGCTTGAGATTTATGAATGTGTTTGACTACAGCCTGCACACATACAACCAAATATTTCTTTTCTCTATAGCTTACCTCTGCAGTTGCTGCTTTTTGAAACAGCTGAGTGATGTGCTCATTTTGTTATTATGCTGTACATCTGAAGTTTAAGGATTGCCCTTCTGCCCATCAATACTTCTATGTTTCCCAGTTTTCTCACAATGAAACATATGTGAAATATTCTTTCACTTACAAAATAGCTAATTATCTTCTGATTCTCGATTAAAAAAAATACAGTGGACTCATGTAACAGAATGGTTCAGACGTGGAAGGTCATTTGCTGCCAGTGGCATAAAAATCCTGAATAGTCCAAGGTGAGGAAAATAGACTAAATAATGTTTTTACCACACCATGTACAAGAGGCTGCCTCGCTTTGTATGAATGGTAATGCTGGCCCTTACCTTGGAGTTGAATTCATCTAAGCGAGTGACGAATTTATTGGAGGTAGGTAAAAATAAAATTATGAGCATTCTGTGTTCAGAAAGTCACGGCACATTTCCAAACTAGCATCCTTAAATTCTGCAAACTCATATAGGGTTCTTTAAGCTCCACTTTTAGGGTTTAATGCAGAGGTGGGAATCATGTGGTGCTCCAGATGTTTGACTGCAATTCCCAGTAGCTCCAAGCAAGCAAGAGTTTAACAACAGCTGGAGGGCCACATTATTTCCACTCTTGGTTCAGTTTAGTGGAAAAGTGAGGGGGAGGAGGAGGAGAAACAGGAGAAGAGGGAAAGCTAACAGGTGCCTAGAGATAGATTTGATGTAATGAAACTCGGTATTCTGGGCAGAAACTCTTCTTCAGGAACAACTGTAAAAACATTGATGGGATTGCAAATATCTTCTCTTAAAAACGTTGCTCATTTATTGCTGCTGAGTACAGCTCTTAAATATTAAATTTCGTTTTCTCCCACTGAGTTGTTAATTTGGATGTTTGTATGGTTTGCTTTGAAAGAATTTTTTTAATCACCATTGCAACTTCCAACCAATTAATTGGTTAAATTAATTTGAATTTAAAAAAAGAACAACAACAACATTTGGCTAAAATGATGCACCAGCAAATCAAACCAAATTGTAAATATTGAAATGAACTTTAAAAAACAATAACCCTTGAACTTGCTAAGTGGCATGATCTCCCCACTCAAAAATGAGGAAGCTCCTCTTAAGATTAAATGCGTGTCCCAGACAGTACTGGCCACAAGATTTTGCTGCCCAGAGTTTGGAAGTAATGCATTAGAAATAATAAGTGGCTTATTTTTTATTATTATTATTATAAAAATATAGATATATACCTATAACTTAATGTCATGCTTTTTGCTGTGTACCTGTACCACTTGTGTAGAATTCAAAGCCATAGCTGTGTTAGTCTGGAATATCAGTAGGCAAAGGGATTTTGTAGCATCTTTGAGACTTGAAGTAGTGTCTAGATGGTGAAAAAAAAATCCTCAAGGAATGTGAGGAGAATAGCTTTTGTCTAGATGAGCTCCTGCCATATTTTGCCGTATTTGGAAGCTCTCCCCCCAAAAATTCCAAGTATTTCGCAATAACAGCTTTCACTATTTCTCATGAACTTTTTTTTTAAAAAATACACAAAAATGTGCATTCCAGCCTGTTTGAACAACCAATTCTAATTGGGGCACATCCCAGAAGTCAAAACATGATTGGTCTGATGTGCATGGGGGTATGGAAGCATTCGTGCACTATTTTTGAGCGGCAGAGGAAAAAACCAAGTTTTTTTAAAGCATAAGATCGCAAATCGAGGGAGCTTTGGGGGAATAATAATGCACATAATTCACTTGTGGCCACCATCTTTTCTCATGGGCATGCTCTGTGTGAACGTCAATTTGGATAGCTTCCCTGGCCAGCAATCTTGCAAATGCATTGTGGGGACAAATGAACACTGCTGTGGTAGCGGCTTAATGTGCTATTTTCCGTAATTAAGTCTCCCGTCTAGCTGAGCCCTGAGAGAAAGAAGTTGTAACATAAGCTTTCATAGACTTCAGTTTCCTTTCTCAGAGGCATACCATTTGTGTTCTAGTTACAGGTGTGTGTCTTCACTAAACTGTTGAAATGGGGGAACCCATGGTTTGTTTTCTGTTATCAGTGCTGAAGTGACCATGAGATACCCAAGAAGAGAATGTTATCTATCACAGGCTTGTGGTGTTCAAAAGCCTTTCTTTCTTCCAAAGAACTAAAAGCAACTATTTAAATTTTGAGAAATAGCATATATGTATATGTATGTATATATATGTGTGTGTGTGTGTGTGTGTATATATATATATATATATATAAAATTCCACTTGCATGGTAAGTCCTCTTTGCAGTCTTGGGACTATAACTGTAACAAAGCACTCCAGTCAGGCCTTACCTCAGGTTGAGTTACCAATCCAAGGTTAGCCAAGCTATTTCTGCACCTGAAGCAAAAGCACCCCTAGCTTTCCAGCAGTAAATTTACCAAAATAAGGGGTCAGCTAGATGGGAGAATTAATTGTGGAAAATAACTCATTACCTCACCATCGCAGCAGTGTTCATTTGTCCCCATGATCCATTTGCAAGATCGCTGGCATGGAAAGATACCCGTCATTTGTAGTTCACATGGAGCATGGCCGCAAAAAAAAGATGGTGGTCACGAGTGAATTACCTGCCTTATTATCTCCCGAAAAAGCTCCCTCCACACACACACACACCCTTTTTTTTTTTTTTTTTTTTGCTGGTGAAAATGGGAGAAGTAGAAGAATGATCTTCTACATAAAAACTGCTTTTTTGCTCCGCCGCTTGAAAATAGTGCTCGATCATGTCCCCACAAATACAACAATGGCAGCTCTAGCCACTTCATCACCAGCAAGCCTGCCCTCATGCATGTCCTGACTTCCTGGATGTGCTCCAATTCAAATTGGTTGTTCAGATGGCCTGTTATGCGCATTTTTGTGTACTTTTTAAAAAAAGATCAGAAGAAACCACGAAAGTTGTAATCGCGAACTACTTGGAGTTTTCAGCCCCCCTCCTTCCGAATATGGTGAATCTCAGTAGAAGCTCATCTGGACAAAAGGTATTCTACCTACATTCCTTGAGGATTTTTTCATCGTCTAAACAACCCCTAAATTAAATATCTGGCGGGGGGGGGATCTGCTCTACCATAACCTCTGTAATCAGATCAATTTTGTCCCACTATGCAATGGCAGACTCAGCTCTGCATCCCAGCAGACACTTGATTAAAACGAAGTTAGCTTTTTGCTTAAGGACAATTGAGGAATACAGTAATTTAATTTGACCAGTTTCCCTTACTGGATGATAGGTCTTCTTCTATGCAGTGGGGTAAATTAGAGTCCTATAGTAACAACCAATTAGTGTGTCTCTTGTGGTTCAATTTTTTTTTGGCTCTTCTCTTTAGTGACTACTCGGCCACTTCTATCTGCTCATTGAAAATTGTATTTACAGCTTCAATTCAAACTGGCGTAGAACCAAACTTCCTCTCTTCTAAAATGTGTGTGTGCATGTGTGTGTACATACGTACATATGTACAGATGTGCCTTGAACTCACCTATCAATTTATGGCACCCCATGAGTTTCATGGGGTTTTCTTAGGAGATTATATCAGACATACTATATATCCCACCACAGGGACAACGGGACATCGCTTAAGCTGTCAATAGATCACCCGTTCCATTTCTGAAAATGCAATCACGGTGACTGATAAGGTGCCCCGTTCTGCTGGTGCGATGCCAGCCATGGTGAAAGATCCCTGCTGAACACTTCCAGTTGAGATCGGGACATCAAGGTAAGTGATACACTTCCCCCCCCCCTCCCCAAGTTACTTGGGTGTTTTTAAATGTGTTCTGGGCTTGGTCTTAATTTTTGATGTTTAGTTTGTTTTTTAGTTTTAAACTTCCCACATGATCATTCTCTCATGAGAACAGCCAGGATTTGCTTTCTAGGAAGTGAATGGGGCTCTGTTCGAGTTCCATTCACTCCTGGGCTGACCAGCAGACAGAATGGCCATGGAAAAGGTGGGTGCGAAAACTTTTAATTTTTTCGCATTACAGGGATGGGAGTGGGGCAGGAGAGGAGATAGCGGGACTGGGACGTTATTTTTGTCCCCATCTAATAATCTCCAAAGTCAAGGAATACTCAGAGGTGGTTTTGCCAGTTCCTTCCTCCTCTGAAATATAGCCTACAGCAGCTGGTATTCATTGGCGGTCTCCCATTCAAGGACTACCCAGGGCTGACCCTAACTAGCTTTCAAGATCAGAAGGGATCTGGTGCCTTTATGGTATTTAGGCCTTCTTCCCAAATGTACAGTTTGGAATTGTTTTTACTTTTTCAAACTTAAGTTGAATATGCTTTTAGTCTTTTAAAAATATTTCTGATTTAAATTTTAAATGGTTAAACTGATTTTATTTGTATGCTGCTATTGAGAACCCATGGTATAGGGTAGGGTATAAATATTTTAATAAAAATAAAAAAAACTTAGAAGTCACTAAACCTTTCAGTGGTCTTTTGAAAGCAATATGGGGGCAATTGATAATCTTTTCCCAAGGAAATGGTCTGGCGGGTGGAAGAGTAACTAGACAGTTGTGACATTTCTGGCACAGAATAATTCTTCAAGAAGGCTAAAATCTAGCTGTTACAAATTGAAAAATGGGCACTTGTGTTTCAAGTACAGTTGTCCCTCCACATTTGCTGTGGTTAGGGGCACAGGACCCCCATGAAAGTGGAAAAACCATGAATATCTCTAGTCCCACCAAACCATATGTAACACACTCAGAAAGTATGATCTGTAGATTCAACCCACCACAGATACCTTCAATGTGGTGGGGTTCTTTTGCAAGGCAGAAGCAGGCAGTTGGTGGGACTTGTCAATGCTTCCGCTGCTGCCTTACACCATTTTTATTAGGGACTTACAAGCCTTACAAGTTCAGTCTCTCTCACTCCCAAGGCTTGCAGTCCCTATTAAAAATGGCATAGGGCAGCAGCAGAGACAGCAGCAAATAATCCATGAATAATCAAATCTGCAAAAGCTAAACCCACAAATGCAGAGGGCAGACTGTAGTGGGTATTTCTATGCACTTTGAATGGCATCTTGTGCTTCAGAAACCTTTTTTCCTCCAGTGGTGAAGGTTATGTCCTATAGCCTAAACTCGGCCTTGAAGGATTCAGACTGATGTGTGCATGTCTCCATCCTCAGGACCACATCTGCTACCATCTTGCTTTGAACCAATTTACAGTTGTCCCTCCATATCCACAGATTTGGTATCCATGGATTTTAAGTATTCACAGCTTGAAAATATTCTTTGAGCAATAATAATCCAAAAAGCAAACCTTGATTTTTGCCATCTTATACAAAGGACACCATTTTGCTATGCCATTGCATATAATGGGCCTTGCGTATTCATGGATTTTGGTATCCACGGGGGGGGGGTGGTCCTGGAACCAAACCCCAGTGAATATGAAGGGACAGCTATACTAATATTATTCCCACACTGTGCAGTTTCAAAACTGCCATGCAGCAGTGCTTAACACTGGAAAGCACAAATGTGTAAGCATCTAGTATGGATAACTTCTCTGATGGCATATGTCACTGGTGACCTGGCTGTGTTGGGGTAAAACAAGACTTAACTTTAACTCTCAGCCTGCCTTCCAAATATTAAGGAATGTGCCCCAACTCACATTGGCCATATCACACATGGAAAGAAGAAGTTTTGTGTTTTTCTCTCCTCAGATACAGTTCCAGTGAAAGTTCTGCCCTTACACATGGTATTAAGCAATAATGGAGGGGAAGAATCAGATTATTGATAATGGAACCTTTTCTCTAATGCAAATTGAGTAGCTTACTTCACCTGAACTGGGCTGAGCTGGACAAGGAGAAGTAAAACCTTCCATCCATATTCTGTGATCCCAGTGAAAATTGCACTCCTCCCCATCATATTATAATGCCATGTTATTTTTTAAAACATCAGATTACGTACAGTCTAGACCAAAGGTGGGCAGTTGTGGAAGACTAGGGGGCTACATTAGTCCTCCAGGGGACCTTAAAGGGCTGCACTTCCACCGTACCTGCTCCCCCCCCAAAAAAATGTTTTGTCCCAAATGCCCTCTGGGGACTTGGAGGCATGTATTTGTGTCTTCCTGGACTCCTAGAGGGCATTTTGAGACAAAAGATTTTAATGAAAATTTTTGCAAAAATTCATTTTGATCCCTGATATATTTTCATTTGGCATTTTGGAGCAAACATTTTTTAAAAATACAAATGCTTTTTCATTTCAGAGCTCTAGCCAAATATCTTGGGGGTGCTGAGGCCAGAAAAAATGGCCCTGGGGCTATATGCCGTAGGGTCAAACTTTTGCCCTCCCCTGGTTTAGATCATGGTAAGACTATGTGCTGGAATGTTCAGAAACTACAGCTAGTACAGGAAGTGAAGGTAGTTAGCAAGCAGACTATCTGATACCAGCATTGTGTATTTTATGTATTAAAATGTATTTATGCATTAAAAAGGATGTCTTTTTATTTCTTTCTGAGACCAGTGTAAAGTTCTTCCCTTGCTCCAAGGCATTTAGGGTTGTTTTGGATATTTAAAAGATTTCTTCCTTCCACATTAACTTGCATTCCTCATTTCCCATATCTTACAGAGGTGAGGTTGATAGGAACTCCAGACAGGGCCTTCTGTGTAGCACCGGCAGCATTACAGAACTCACTGCCCAGGTAGATTAAGATGGCTTCCTCACTACTGGCCCTTTAGACAGCTAGTGGAAATTTTATTTTTCTGATTATTCAGTGATGAATGCTGATCTCTGTTTTTTGGAGATTACCCAGACGCAGGGAAATGCGGCAAAAAAACCCATGTCCCAAACTGCGTCAGAAGAACACAATGAGAACAGAAAGGGTGGCATTATCAGACAGCCGCATTCTCAGCCGTTCCTAGGGCATAGCGTTGGTGCGAACAAGGCTTCACTTTTATATTGATGGGGCTAAGCCGCCAATACAAAGGGGTGCCTTATTCACTCCTGCACTACACCCCAGGAACTCTGAAGGACAACATTGTCTGATAATGTTGCCCGTTGCTGTTCTCGTTATGATCTTCTGACACGGCTTTTGTCACATCTGATAATCTCCTTAGAAGGGACTCCCAATTTATTTTAATATCTGTATTTTATTTGCCTCTTTTTTTAATCTGTTGTGAATTTTGTATGTTGTTTCATTGTACTTATTAAGCTTTTAAAAGTAAAAGGGTGATTGGAAAATACATTAAATGAAACAAATCAGTGCTGAGATCTGTCTGAGCCATGCAGCAAAGATGTTTTCAGGAAGATTTGTTATGTGATGAAGCATGAGTCTTCATTATGAATACAGGAAGCCCCCACCTTTCAACACCTCATTATCTGGCGACTCCCCCTTTTCAATACTTTCAAATTAAGGACAAGTTCCATTCATTTGATGAGGAAGCCACTCTTTCGACTTTTCTTGCCTACAGAGATTCGCTTAGGACTGATCACGTACACGTGCACTGTTTGCAAAGCGAGCTGACGGGAGGAAGTCACCAAGCCAACTGAAAGAATTTGCAAGCAATGTGTATGCAGGCGGGTACAGGTGCCCTTGGGCACGCACAGGCAGTCCCAAGCAAACCACCGTAATTCCCTCATGTTTCCTACATGGGTTCTGCGTTTTGACCAATTCTGGTTTCTGACACTGCTGCAGTCCGTAACCTGTCAGATAAGCAGGGGATTCCTATATTCAGTTCTGAGCAGACATACTTGTGAGTAAGTGCCTTGATGTAAGCCCACAGCCAGGATGGAGAAGGTATGTGTGATTGTCATATGAATACAACTCCAAATAGCAATCTGTTGCTGGAAGTTGAAGCAGCCTTTCTCAACCTTTTTAGCCTGGTGGAACCCTTGAAACAACTTTCAGGTATCAGAGAACCCCTGCCTAAAAATTATATCTACAACTCAGAAAAATTGTGTTTTTTATTCAATCACGATATCTCATGGAACCCCTAGCAACCTCTTGTGGAACCCTAGGCTTCCAGGGAACCCTAGTTGAGAAATCCTGCTTTCAAGTATAATTATAAGCCTGCCTCCAGAACAGTGGTTACCAAAAATTTAATTGACCAAATGATTTGAACTGCAATTCCCCAGAGCTCTAGCCAGTATGAGATTCTGAGAGTTGAAGTCCAAAACATCTAGAGAGCTGAAAGTTTCACATCTCATTAGTTGGGTCTTTATCACCCTATACTATTATAATGCTATTATTCCACTTTAACTGCCAGGGCAACATCCTATGGAATCTTGGGATTTACAGTTCAGGGAGGGGCATTGAGAATTCCCCGCTAGAAAGCTCTTGGCCTCACTAAACTATGTACCACAGAATTCCACAGGATGTTGCCGTAGCAGTTAATGTAGAATATAGTGCTATAACAGTGTAGTGTGATAAGGACTCAAGATCAGTAGTTCTCACTGATCTAAAATGCTGGTAATGGTGCATATGATAAAAAAAAATCCCTATACACAGAAAACTAGCAGCTCGGGGAAAAAAGTGGTCTTATCTATTCTAATAATGCATATACTTTCTCTCTCTTTCTAGATATTTATTAACAATGAATGGCATGAGTCAAAGAGTGGAAAGAAATTCCCTACCTTTAACCCTTCAAAGAGTGAGAAGATCTGTGATATTGAAGAGGGTGACAAGGTCTGTTTTTTTTCTGAATCTGGATTTTGATGGCTGTGGAAGGCATGTGCATGACGTGTTGCAAAATTGCGGTCAAGCCAGCTCTTGCAAAGGCAGCACAAACCCTAGCATAATTATTTTAATGTATTGGAAAGGACACATTAACGTTATAGCTGATCTGCTGTTGGGCTTAGCAGTGCTTGAAATGGTGGCATCCCTGTTTCTATAAGAGGAATCTAGGTTGGTTAAATGATGCCTCTCTTGTGATCAAAATAGTGTGGTCATCATACAAGAAGAGGAGAACACAGAACTTGTCCTGTCTGTAGAAAGCATCTATTTTATGTGTGGCACTGTTGGTGGCCTAAGAGCCAGCATGACATAGTGGTCTGAACATTGGACTAGGACTTTGGAAGGCCAGGATTCAAATCCCCACTGGGCCATATTTCAGAGGATGTCAATGGCACATCTCCTCTGAATATTCCTTACCTTAAAAATCCCTATGAAATTTGTGAGGCCGCGACAAGTCGACAAGCAGCTTGGGGCTTTTGTCTACATGAGGGGTTATAGTCTGAATGGACTCCCTGACCTGTTCTGCCCTGGAGCCACTCCACAACCTGTTTCTCCACAGAGGCATTGAGTAGATGTCTACATGTGTCCTGGCATTGGGATGTTGATTTGATCTGCTGCTGCTTCCTTTCCTCCATCAGCTCCCTGGCAGAGCCAGGGCAGATCCCTGCCTGGCAAACATTGCCATTTCTCTCAATGTCCAGGCCAGTTCCCAGCCTGAAACGGTTACAGAAAGGTTTTTCCTGCCTCGGTACCACTTGCAAGTAGTCACTTACTCTGAGGCAAACACACAAATGGCGTCCAGCCATGTAATCTGGGCACCTTGTTTCTGACCTCAGAGCAAGTGACTGCATGCCAGAGGTGGCAGCACTGAGGAGGGAAAAACCTTTCTGTAACCATTGCAGACCAGGAATTGGCCTGGACATTGAGGTAAATGATGGCACCTGCCAGACAGTGATCTATCCTGCCTCCCCACCCCGAATCCAGGGCAGACCCATTATTCACGCTACAGGAAACACCAGGTTTCCTGCAAATTTCAGAGAAAATAGTGAGGTTTTTAAAAATCTGGGTATGGTGCAGATAGTGCTGTACATCATGTAACCTTATCACACCAAATTTGGGGATAAGGCCGCATATTGTGTGGCCTTATTGTGCCAGATTAGGGGGGTTGTTTAACTGTTTTTCCTTGTGTAGACAAGCCCTTGAAGTTGCACAGAGCGAGAGTGTCTTGTGCAAGTCACACTCTCTCAGCTTCAGAGGAAGGCAATGGCAAACCACCTCTGAACAAATCTTGCCAAGAAAACCCTGTGGTAGGTTCACCTTAGGATTGCCATAAATTGGAAATGACCTGGAGGTGCACATGCACATATGTGCACACACACGTATGTGCACACACTTGCTATTGGTGGCTAAAGGAGAGCAAGCATGATCACTTTAGCACTTAATTTGTGGGCACAATTTGGATTTTCAATTAGGATGCTTGTGTGGGGCTTGTGTGCACTATAACAGCAAGCATCATAGTTGGTGTTCTTTACTCCCACTTCACCTCTAGCTTGCTTGTACAGGTATCATTACACTTGAATTTCTCAACAAAAGTAGTACTTCTGCACACTTTGAGATTTGTTGCAAGGAAAACGTGCACCTTGCTTTGAACATTTGCACATTTTGTGAGGCTCATAAGGCATTTCCAAGAAACAACTTGTGCCAAACAGTGCATATACTTTTTAAATATTATTTCAGTATAGTTATACATGAGTTATCTCATCTATATATATAATTCTCTTGGGTATGTTGCCATTTTCAGTGTGCTGATTGGCTGCTTAGGTGTCATGATCCACTCTCCTCGCAGGACTAGGCCCCTGGCTGCAGCAGGTGGCACAGCCTCTTTGCAGACTCAGGCCCTGGCTGTGAGAGAAGGACCAGGGCCAAGCTATCAGACGCAGCCAGCTGTGATCATGCAGCAAACTGAAGGAGCCAAGGGAACTGCTATGTAAGAGAGGCATTCAGCCCTCAGTCTTGGCCAAAATGATATGGTCTTCTCTGCTGTTTGTAGCTGATCCTTGCTTTGGGGGCCTTAGGCCATCTGTGCTGTCTGTAGCTGCTCCTCACTCATGGGCCTTGGGGTGGAAACATAAGGAAAGCTTGAAGTCCTTTCTAAACATGGTGGTGGATGGGCTCTCATGTCCTGGCATGTATGGTGTGTGTATGTGTGTGGCATGGGGTATATGTAGCATGTAGGGGGTGTATAGTGTGTGGTATGGTGTGTGTGTAGTGTGGTATGGTGTGTGTAGTGTAGGGTGGATGTTTGTACATGACAGTGGCAGAGGGGGCTCTCATATCCTGGTGTGCATGGTATGTGTGTGTGTGTGTAGTGTGTGTATGTATGTATGTGTGTGTGTAGCATGGAGTGTTTGTATGATTGCATGGCGGTGGAGGAGGGGCTTTTGTGTTCTGGCATGTGTGGGGTGTGTATGTGTGTAGCATGGTGTGTGCATGTATAGCATGGTGTGTGTGTGTGTGTGTGTGTGTGTATGTATGTGTAGTTGCATGGTGCTGACAGAGGGGCTCTCAGTATGAAACTGGTCATTCTAGTTGATTTGAAAGGTTATATATTAATGCATCAAATATCGTACTCTCGACATGTTTCCTAAGTGGCCAATCAGCAAAGGGGGAACAGAAACATACCAAAGTGTTTTATATATGTAGATAGTGGTGTATGTTATGCTGGGTATAGCTAGTTATTCCAAGAAAGAAAGAAAGAAACTTAAAGTATAACAGCTTGAAAAGAATCTCTCTCTCTGGCTTTTCTTCGCAAATGAAGATTCAGGAAGGACTGGATTTGTCCTTCGAGCCTGTGCTATGGATTTTTCTGGTGGAGCACAGCGTGCACAGAACTGGCCTCACCCTTTAAACCAGAGGTTCATCTGCTGTGGCCTTGCAAGCATGAAAAGAATAAGGATATACAAATCACCAATATGTTTTAAACAATTTTCTCTCATAGCTCCTATTCCATGACTTCCCAAGTACTACTATCTTACAAGAATCAATTACAGCTATTTTTCTTTTAATTTTAACATCATTTTAATTTTTCCATGTTTCCTATATAATTTTACTATAGATGTGTTCCACCTAACATACCAATATTTTTATAACAGTATTATAATCCCCAGCTATCCTTTTATGTTTACCCTGGTAATGTTTCATTTACACAAATTATTAAATCAATACATCATATTTAATATTCTACTTTTCTTCCCCGTATTTTATTACTGGAAGCTATCTGTTTTTACTTCATTATTGAATTTCTTATTCAGAATATGTGTCAGTCAATCTAGTTCTTTCATTTCATTAGCCAGTCTCTATGGAAGGGGTTTCTTTTGATTTCCTCTTGGATGTTAGATTTATTCTTGCAGCTGTGATCAAATAAAAAATTACCAGTTGCCCCTCCACATTCGTGAACTTAGCATTTGCGGTTTTGATTATTCGCGGTTTTGGGAGGGCCCCCCTGCCCTCCCAAAACCACGACAAGGGGCCACTGGAGGCCCCGTGAAGGCCTGGGGACGGAGGGGGGAGGGCCGGGGAGGCCTTTACGGAGCCTTGGAAGGCACCGTGAAGGCCCTGGGTGGGAGGGGGGAGGCCTCCACGGAGCCTTTGAAGGCCCTGTGAAGGCCCTGGGGGGTGGGGGAGGGCTGGGGAGGCATCCACGGGGCCTCAGGAGGGTCTCCGGAGGCCCCGTGAATGCCTTGGAAGGGAGGGGGAGGCCCCATGGTCGCTTTGGTGGGGGAGGGGGAGGGCAGTCATTATTCGTGGAATTTTCACATTCGCAGGGGTCTGGGGAACCTAGACTTAGGGATTGTCTAAATAGTGAAAATACTTCTCGTATAATTCGAGGAGAATACCCTTTGTCCCAAAGGGGCACCACATTATTTTGCCATATTTTGAACTAGGGGGCCCAAAAATGTCATATACTCCGCGGGGAAAGTCTTTGTGGCTTTCCCCAAAGTTTTTTTTTTTTTTTTAACAGCATGTGAAATGCACATTCCTGCATGTTGTGAAAAATGATGTGAATTGAAGCATTTTCCTGACACAAGTAGAAGTGGGAAGGTGATTAATTGGATGTGCAATGTGTGTGTGTGCGCGCGCAGAGCTTGCCAGCAAGGCAAGCACCCAGAACTGCTATTTTGGATTTTTGCTGTAGTGATCGTGCGTTATGGTGAGAAAATAGCCTTTTTTGTTTGTTTGTTTGTTTGTTTGCTTCTTTGTTAAAGCAGAAGACTGTACTTTCACATCTTGGATATAGTTTTTAAAAAATTGTTAGGCGGTGGCAACTTGACGTAAATAAGAACACGAGTAATTCACTCATGCCCGCCATCTTGATTCGCAGGCATGCCCATTGAAACAGCAAAAGTGGATAGCTTTGCATGCTTGAGATTTTCAAAAAAAAAATGAAGCAAATAAAAGCTGCTGCGAATTGGCATTACAGTAGCACCCCCCGTATCCCTGGGTGATTGGTTCCGGGGGTGGGGGGTGCAGATACTGAAATCCACGTATAATAGTGAACACCGGATTTCCCGCCCCTGCCCATCCACCCCCTGCCACCGGAGCCCTCCCTGGGGAAGAGAGAAGAGAGGTGGGCTCTCCTCCTACCTACCTCGCCCATCCACCCCCCTGCCATCACCAACCACAGATAACTTAATCAGCAGATGGCGAATGAGGGGATACGGGGATGCTACTATACTGTGCACCAGTCCACATTTTATTGCTTCATATAGACAAGCCCTTGGTGATTTAACCTGCCTACCACAATCCTGTACTTGACAAGAATCTCATCAGACCTATAAAAGGGTAACTGTTGGCTGACTCTGACTTTAAAAAATGAAAAAAGGAAAGATTCTCAGCAGATTGGTGCATTTGCATGATCTTTCTGCCTCTCTGATGCCAAACATAGTTACTTGGGAATAAGCAGTACGTGTTTTAGGGAAAGAGAATATATTCTATAAGCACAACCTCTAAGCAATGCATTAGTGATATCTGAATCTTTACTTTTTGTGTGATAAACAATGTTTACTTTTTTAAAAAAAAAAAAAGTAGTAACACAACAGACACATCCAAGTTTTAGTGTAGTGAGTAACTCCTGAGATATTACTTTTAAGGGTTGTTTTGGAGACTTTTTGGGGTTTTGTGTATTTTTAAAATTTATTTGAAGGCAACATACTAATGTATTCACCTTAACAAATTATTTCTAACATCAATGTTTCAAGTTATATTTCAGAGAAAATAAATTAAAAAATGTAGGTTCTGTAACCATGTATGTGCCAAGGTAGCTTTCCCAATTTTAAAATGCTTTTCAATGAGACGAAGATGCTTTGAGAATGAGCACTGGGCAGAGGCTAGAGATCTTTGTTTCTGCCCCATCACCAGTCTTGTGTGGCCATTTGGCCAGGGGACCCTGAACTTTGCCACTTTTTCAGCTGATTTTCAAATGTCTTGGTTTCTCTCTCTTCTCACTCTACCTTTGTCCTCAGCTTACGTTAGTTGCTGCAAACTCAAAGAACACTAGTAGTTTGCATTCAGTTAATTTAGGCAGAAGCAAAGTGCGGCAGCTTCTCCCAGCTTTTGGGTTCTTCCTCATTAATAAATTTTGCCATCTTGAACATGTTGCTCAGTCATACATATCCTGGGTTTCATCTGTGAAATGGTGCAGGGTATGAGATTCATGTGTGTGCATTTTTTTAACTGTGGCTCTACCACATGATTTTTGAACAAGATACAGGATTGTATGTGCATAATTCACATTTAGAAAGATTATTCCTGGGCAGCTGAGGCAATGCTAAAATCATAGGCATAGATTGGTCTGATTCTGAAAAAAATCTACTTGTTCCTTTGAAAATACATTTCACAACTCCTGCTCTCTCCCCAGTTCTCCCTGTGTTAAAAAGCATGCTTAATTTTGATTCGTGTATGGTGACAGCTGTGATGGATCTAATCTTCCCTGTTCTCTCTAACCCAAAATTTTAACTATACGCAGTGTCTTGGTATTACAACATCCATGTAACGTAACACTGATTAAACACTAGGTGGATTAAGAGTGGAATTCCAGCCTTGCCCATAGTTTCCTTGTTTGTGCGTGAGCTTTGGTTTGGACCTCTTAATAACTGATGTAACTGAAGAGTTTGCTTGGGCTGGGCCTGACCTTTCCATTGAGAAACTTCAGCCAAATGTTTCCATTTGTGCAAATATAATGACTGTGCAATACCTCAAACCACATTGTTGGTATTAAAGATAATCTGTGGGGAGCTGTGAAGGTCAAATCAATCTTTAGGACCAAATGCAATCACATACCAGAAAGGGACAGGGAAATGTCCATTGTGATGGAGAGTGAGGGTGAGCCACCTGCTCTGTACTTGGAGGGGGAACCTGCTAGATCCTGCAGCTGCTTTGCTACGCTGGAAGGCATATTCTCCAACATTTCATAGATGAAAACCAGGACACATGTGACCAAGCAACTTCAGAGTGGGGTCAAGATGGGAAATGTTATTAATGAGGATGAATGTGCAAGCTAGGAGAGGCTGCAGCAGTTTGCTTTTGCCTGAGCCTACTGGGACAGACACAATTTTACCCCTTCATAGAATTATAGAGTTGGAAGAGACCTCAAGGGCCATCCAGTCCAACCCCCTGCCATGCAGGAATACACAATCAAATCATTCCTGACAGATGGCCATCCAGCCTCTGTTTAAAAATCTCCAAAGGAGACTCCACCACACTACGAGGCAGTGTATTCCACTGCTGAACAGCTCTTACTGTCAGGAAGTTCTTCCTAATGTTTAGGTGGAATCTCTTCTCCTGTAGTTTGAACCCATTGCTCTGTGTCCTGGTCTCTGGAGCAGCTGAAAACAAGCTAGCTCCATCCTCAGTATGACATCCCTTCAAATATTTAAACATGGCTATCATGTCCCCTCTCAATTTCCTCTTCTCCAGGCTAAACATGCCCAGTTCCCTATGCTGCTCCTCATAGGGCATGGCCTCCAGACCTCCCACCATCCTGGTCTCCCTCCTGTGGATATGTTCACCTTCCTCTCCCCTCTGTTGAGTTCCCTGAGTGCAAACTCCTTTCACACTTTGTAGCAACTGAAATAAGCTGAGGACAATGGATAGGGGCTGGGAGGAGGATAGAAAAACTGGGAACTTTTTAAAAACAGCTGAAAAAGATAAAGGGGTAATCGGGACTGTCCCTGCCAATTGGGGCAGTTGGAGAGTATGGGAAGGTGTGGGCATATTTAGGACCAAACTACATTTGTTCACATTAACCCCACACCTCAAAGCTGGCCACTCATATTTTGGGGATTGGGTAGGGCACCACTTCAAAACTTGATTTAAATTAGAGCCACACTAGTTTGCACCAACACATCTCCAACAGCGGCTTCTTTTGACTCCCCTGAAAGTGCTTTCTTTTCTGGAGTAGCTTGGAAATAGGAGATTGGTGCGGGGCATTGATCCATGCATCTCATATCACGGCTTTTTCTTCAAAAGAGGCCAGCTTCTTTAAGAGGCTTACCACACTCCGAAGTAAAACGGCAGTGCAGCAGGAAGGTTCTGTCTTCCATACTGCCTTACCACATGATGTTGTTGTTCTTCTAGTGTTCTGCTGTTCTGGTTCCATAGGAGACCAAGGTAAAACTGTCATTTTGCTACTGGGTTTTCTGGTTAGCAAAAAGATGCAGTTTGATCTTGGTCTCTCGCAGGACCAGAACAAAAGAACATCAATGTCATGCAGTAAGGCAGCAGGGAAGATCAAACCCTCATGCTGTGCTGCCGCTTTAATTCAGAGTGCGGTAAGCCCCCAAATTTGTAAATAACCATAGCTGATTTAATTGAGCAGTCATTTTTATGTGCCCCTGAGTAATGCTGGTAGCAGAATTATTTTTCTAGTGAATGTTAAAAAAACAACACTCAAGTACTTACCTACACCATGAGTAGGAACCATTTCAGAGGTATTTGCTTAGCTCCTGTATTTTACAGGAGGTAGTGCCTCTCCTCAACTGACACCTTCATGCACCATTGGAAAAACAGTACTTCTCTTATCTCACCATAGTTTCTTTATAGCTGTCCTTCCAAGCCCTAGTCATATTTTGATTTTGTGACTAGTCTTCATTGTGAAGAAGTTGAAGTAGTTTAAGATTTTCCATATCTTGACTCAGTCGTAAATCACAACAAAGACCGTAGTCACAAAATCAAAGCACGACTAGGGCTTGGAAGGACAGCGGTGAAAGAACTAGACAAGATCCTCAAGTGTAAAAATGTTATCATTGAATACCAAAGTCAGGATTGTCTGTGGCATTGGATTTCTGATCTCTGTATGTTGCGAAAGCTGGACAGTGAAGAACTGATAGGAAGGCAGTCAACACATTTGAAATGTGGTGCTGGGGGAGAGTTCTGTGGATACTGTAGGCTGTCAAAAAGATAAATAAATGGATCATAGAACAAATCAAACCTGAACTCTCCCCAGAAATCAAAATGACTAAACTGAGGCTATTGTACTTTGGTTGTATTATGAGACAACATGACTCACTGGAAAAGAAAATAATGCTTAGTAAAATGGAGGCAGTATGAAAAGAGGAAGGTGGATTGATTCACAATCAAGGAAGCCACATCCCTGAGATTCCCAGATCTAAGCAGGCCTGCTGATAATAAAGAGACTCGGATGGCTCTCATTTATAAGTTCTCCATAAGTTGAAGTTGACTTGATGGCAATTCCCAACAGCAATGTAGGCTGCCCTGGCTCTCATGTTGGGAGAAAGGCAGGATATAAATTAGATAAATAATGTAAGAGCCAGCACTTGGCCAATGGTCACTTTGCTGCTAGTCTACAGCAATGCTGAGGAACATGCTGGGGAACAGATGTGATTGGACAGTCTTTCCCAGCAGCCTAGGATTTGTAGTTTGGTGAGGCAGCAGCATTCTTTCGCAGAGAAATCTGAAGACCTTGTAAAGCTATACATCTCAGGATTCCATAGGAAGGAGCCAGGGCAAATAATCCAGTTTCAAATTATTTGTGTAGTGTGGATTTGGCTTTAGTTGGTATATCCAGTGATGAATATTGATAGGATATGATCTGGAGGGCCAGACATGAGGAAGATACACTCTTTTATATACTCCTTAAAACAGGATGGTGGTATGTAAGATGTTACATGTCTCTGGCTTTTCTTTTCAAAGAAAGATTCAGGAAGGACTCATCCCGTGCTTTCTGTAAGCGCGCTGATGACTAAAAAGGCCAATCCAAGATAAACTTCTGACTAGAATAGACTCACTGAATCATTTGGATTTACCCATGTGTTGATTCACCGTTCGACAGTTTATTTCAATTATGATTAATGGGATTCCAGGCAATGTCTGGATGTTCAATTACTGGATCTGTTTTACCTGCTAATCCTTGCTTTTCTATGTTATTAGTGTGCTGTGTTTTGTCTTGAAAGCCCCCTAGAGGCCATCTTGCAAAAAGCAGAATAGAAATGCTGTACTGTATAAATCTTATGGTTTATCATTGATAGTTCTTGTTCTATTATATGCAGAAGAGCCTGAAAAGATCCCTGAAAGTAGTTACTATTATATTGGCAAGCTTTGCTTTCTTATTATTTCAAAGTAACAATTACATCTAGTTTTACATACAGATTGCTACCTGCTGCCATCATGTAGTACAAAGCATCCCTATATGTTAAGGCCACATATTACCTGTATCTACAAAAGTAACTTAAAAGTTAGTTATATAGTCAGACTCCTGTATCCATGGGAGTTTGGTTTCTAGACTTATCGTGGATACCGGAAACTGCGTATAACAGTAAACCCTATTAAAATAAGGGACCTCTGGTACTAACATACCATAGAGTTGGAGGATCTAGAAGATGCCTAGAGAGGACATCTCTCCAGACATTTTCCAGGGTGACTTAGTGGTATGTGTCCCTATTTTTCAGCTGCAGATAACTTGATTGGTATTGGTTCCACGGATACAGGGGTCTGACTGTACCACAAAAAAGTAAATAGTTATACCTTGCTAGCTAACACACATTGGAAACTGCTTAATGCAGTGTAGATGTGTAAATTGCTATTGCTTAAAACTATTTGTAAGCCGCTCTGATAGCCTTGTGGCTGAAGAGCAGGGTATAAATAAAATAAAATAGAATAAAATAAAATAAAATAATTGTAATCAGAATTTAACGTAGTGATGCTTTTATTACTGCAAAAAGCCTACAAGTCACTTTTTACAAGTAACTCTGAAAATCATAATTAGTTATTGTCTGGACCTGGTGACTTTATCATACTGTCCAAAATCTCATAGGACACGTGAAATCCAGGACGCATGTGGCCAAGCAACGTCAACAGTGTGGTCAAGATGGCCAAAAATCTTAATGAAGAGGAACACACAAGCTAAGAGATGCTGTAGCAGTTTGCTGTTGCTGGCCTAAATATCCTAAAGGCACCAGATCCTGTCTGATATTGGAAGTTAAAAAGGTTCAGCCCTGGTTGGGACCTGGATGGGAGACCACCAACAAATACCAGGCCCTGTTAGGCTATATTTTGACTGGTAAAATAAACTGAGTATTCTTTGCCTAAGAAAATCCTATGAAATTCATGGGGTTGCCATAAGTTGATAGGTGATTTGGAGGCACATGTGTGTGCATGCATGCGCGTGTGTGTGCACACACACACAGAGGTAAGGGCAAGATTCCACCTACTCCTCTCCCCCCCCCATCTGAATTAATTGCAAACAGTTGTTCCTCCACATCCACGGATTTGGTATCCACGGATGTAAGTATTCACGGCTTGAAAATATTCTTTAAAAAATAATAATCCATAAAGCAAACCTTGATTTTGCCATCTTATATAAGGGACACTATTTTGCTATGCCATTGCACATAATGGGACTTGATTCACGAATTTTGGTATCCACGGGGGTCCTGGAACCAAACCCCAGCGAATATGAAGGGACAACTGTCCTTTTGCAGCTGAAAAAGTGGGGTAACAGGGGATTAATCAGGACTGTCCCTGTCAAATTGGGATAGTCTGAGAGTATGTTGTATACTGGTACAGTACAGAGATTCAGAGTTGGTAAATTCAGGAATAACACATCCAACTTTTATTTTCAGTCCTTCTGTCTTTTGATCAAAAGAGGAGTCTTGATTATTATTTTTACTTCTTGGACTTTGTTTTGCAGCCCGATGTAGATAAAGCAGTGGAGGCAGCAAAGATGGCCTTTGAAAGAGGATCTCCATGGAGACAGATGGATGCCATGAGCCGAGGACGACTCCTCAACAAACTAGCTGATCTCATTGAGCGAGACCGGGTGGTGTTAGCTGTAAGTGAAGCTGGCCCATGGGGTCAGGTACAGAAGGGATTAATTGGGAGGGGATGGAGAAGAGAAGCCAGAAATTCTTGGTGTGTTCTTCTTAAGTTAGTTACTGGCCAGAAAACAAAATGTAGTATTTAAGATGGAACAAAATCTTATCTTAATGGGATCCCATATTGTATCATCTTATTCAGAAAGAGGGGGGGGGGGCAAAGTGGCAAAAGCACCACTAGAAACACTTTCACGGCTTTTCCCAGAGTTTTTAAAAAACAGCTAGGCGGGTGCACATTTCTGCTCATTGGGACAAGTGATTTGCTTTGAATCTGCTTTCCCATAGAAGAGGAAATACTAACTGATTGGCCAGACAAGCACGGGGATAGGGCTTGCTAACAGGGCAAGCATCTGGCTTTCCCAATGTTGATTTTTCACCCTAGTCTGGCTAGCTGCTTGGGGAGGGAGGGAGCATCCCCCCCCCTTCCCGAGTAGCTGGCTAAGTATCTACTGATGTTCCTTTGCACCCTCAGAGGATGGGAAGGGATGCTGGCCTGTCTAGCCATTTGGAGAGGGAGGTGGGGGGGTGTTTCTCCCCCCCCCTCCTCCAAGTGGCTGGCCAAGTGGCTACTGATGTTCCTTTCCTGCCTTAGAGAATGTGAAGGGATGTTAGCCCCTTCGCCTCCCCATGCAAGAGGGCATGCAAAGTTTATGGGAGCTGTAAGACCCAGCTGCTGTGACTTGTCTTTACTGCAGGTCACTCTGGTTTTTGGGAGCTCCTATAGAGAGGCAGTATTTTTATCATTTTTGTCCGGAAGTGGCAGCCAATTAAAATCTAGAGAAAGCTCACTTAGCAATAGCTTTGTTCTCCATTGATGGAGGGCAACATACAAAAACCGTGCTTTTTTGAGAAGGTCTACAATATTCCATACCAGATAAAATATATTGAGTTCAAGGGTAAGGTAGATCTGTGAGAGTTTTTGAGCCCAATATAGAAATGTACACCATGTTTTCTGCTTATGTTTCAAATGGGTCCTTGTAAAATGCATTTTTATGGAACATATCAGAAGTCCAGAAGTGCATCGATTTCTGATTCCTTATTGAATCCAAGAGATGTAGAATTGGGCAAGTCAATTTTTAAAACAGTGGAGTGAATTTCTTGTGCATCCTTATTGAATCTGTCATTCACTTGACTGATAAATATTCATCTGTGGTCATCTATTGCTTCCACCAATGAAAATCTTATTAGAGATAAGAGTGGAAAAAATATTCTACCTGTTGCAAAAAAGTATATTGTAGGGAACAAAAGAATAAAAGAAGACCAAATGTTTTTCCCCCCAGACTTTGGAAACAATGGACACAGGTAAACCATTTCTCCAAGCTTTCTTCGTTGACTTAGAAGGCTGCATAAAGACACTTAGATACTACGCCGGATGGGCTGATAAAATCCAGGGGAAGACTATACCTGTGGGTAAGATGAACTTGGAGCTGCTCTTTAAGGTTTGTCAAATAGACCAAATTGAAATCATTTGGGAGGAGACAAAAGACTGAAGGCCTGGTTCAAATGTCAGGGTTAAATGTGGTCTGGCTGTTTAGGAACAAACTTCTGAAACTCTCCTTCACATCTTATTTCATCATGATCCTAGCTTACCTCTAAACCAGAATTGTAAACCAACTTCAAATGCAGAGCTTAGGGTTACCAGTACAGGATCATCCCAGTTCCTGAAGTCTCCAGCCCAAAATTGGAGACCCTGAGATAGCCCTTGGTGATGTCATTAAACATTATGCATTAAGTACCAGCCACAGTTGCTCACAGCTTGTTATTCAAAGAGGGTAGTGGTGGTATTTTCCTGTTTAGGAACCAAGACAAAAGTCTTAGGCTTCAGTTACACAACAGTTTTTATTGCGGTAATTTGCGCTTTATCTCTGTTTCGCAGCTGTAGTGCATCGTTCAGATGATATATGGCTTAATTGATCTATCGGTTTAGTTTTCAGCTGTGTTCCGCTTTGATATTAACACACAGACTGAGACGGGGGTGTGGCCTCCCAAGCACATCCTCTGATTACCACAGGGATGCCTGAGATGAACATTCACACACACACACACAAGAGAGACTGGAAAAGGCTTGCTTAATTCTTCAGATCGTAGCAGCTGGGCACAAGATAGCAAGGAGGGAGGGAGAGAAGGAAAGACACACACACACAAGGCTAGCACTCCAGTCTTTTTCGTGGCTAAGTACAAGACAGGGAGAAGGGAAGGGACGCGATCGCAGGAGGGGAGACTAGATCATTCACACACACAAAGACTGAAAGTAGCAAGGCGGGAGGGAGAGAAGGAAAGACACACACAAAGTCTAGCACTCACTGTCTTTTGCGTGGCTGGAAACAACATGGATCTTTCCTCCATCCCCTCCTTGTCCAAAACCCTCCCTGGTGAGTTCAACCAATCATGGCAAAGCTGTGCTGCGAATGTATCCGAAAGATTGCTGGTAATTCACACAGCACGTAGTGTAATGGTTGTTTAGACTATCGAAAATGTGTTACTTTTCAAAAAAGTCGGGAAAAGTCCCGAAATCCTTTATTGTGTTACTAATGGGTTTTTGTGCCCCCCTCCTTCTGAAAGAGGCAACTTTGTGCCGCAGTGCATGTAAACAATTAGGAATCTTGGCGAATTCTTCACGGGTTTTTTTCACCGTGTAACCAAGCCCCATGTGATAGGAGTTCTTTTCCAGATAAAAATAAACTAACTAAATACTTAGACCCCCAGAGTCTTTGTAAGCTGCAGCAAGAAATCAAGTAAACCTTGCAAATTGTAACAAGCTGCTGCTCTCCTAGCTAAGCTGGAGATTTGCAGACAGCCTTTTTCTCTTGCCTGGAGCTAAGCCATCCTCCCAAAACTAGAGAATTTGCAATATCATGTGTCATCTGGAAATGGCCCACAAAAAAGGGAGACTCACAGTCAGGCTCTAAGATCTGACAACCCTAAAGTCTATATTCTACCCAAAAACATCAAGATGAGATGGGCCTAGCATGTGGACGCACCACAAAAGTCCCATGTCTCCAGATGATCTGTTCTTAAATGAAGCAACTTTCTATTCATATTGGCTTCTACAAATCCAGTCCTAAGGAGGAAATTAGATCCTGATCCTGATCTACCATTTTAGATGTCCACAAAAGGGAGAAGTGGGCAGCCTTTGGCCCTCAAGATGAATCCAGCATTCAGATATCACTTTCCCATGACACCATTGTTTGGAGGCTTCCTAGATTTTATACAAGGATTTTTTTTCCACACTCTGAAAAGTTGAAATACTCCTAAGGCAGGAATAGATCGCTGTTGGTGATTAAGGGGTTCCCTTGGAGACTTTGGAAAGCTGTGCTCCCCCCTGCAAATAAATAAATAAATAAATATAATATAATTTTTTGCCCCAAATACCCCCGCAAAACCGTCTAGAGTGTGGTTTTGCCTTAAGGCCTGTGAAGCCGGCTGAGGGAAGTTCGAAAGGGAGTTACAAAGTACAGCTCTCACATGCCCAGTGAAGGCGGTGAAACATGACAGTAACACCATCTCTGCCTTAAGTTGTAACGGTCTCTATTCTCTCCCTGAAATCTCCAGCTGAATGACATAAGTGGGGTTGCCAGATCTCATTCTGAGTCTTCTGTTTTTGTGACTTGTCTCCAGGTGAGAGACATGGCTGAATTTCCCCAGTTTGGCTGGACTTAGCTCTGGGCTGTCTACAAATCTCCACCTAGTACAGAGCAGTGACTCACTACAGCTTGAAAATTTCATTCATTTATTGCTGAAACTTGCAAAGACTTTCCAAGGATACTATGTATTTACTCATTTAGCTCTCTCTGTCTCTCTCTCTCCACCCAGTCAATGTAGCACCAGGGCTCACCCTCCATTCTTCTATGCACCCACCTTCTGGCTGGAAGCAAGTCAACTAGGTTAAATATTCCTTACCCCATCTCCCTAAGGAAGTGAGAAGGAATAATCCCCTAATTTCCCCTTGATCTGGACACAGCCCTGTTAGCTAAGATTTCTGTCTTAATTTCCAAACTGGAAAATATGTTCTGTGTATGTGTTTGAGAATGAGAAAATGTGAGCATCTGTAGCTGGTATTTAATTCATTACTGCTTACTTGCATCACTGGTGGGGGGTGCATCCCTAGATCTCAGGTTTTGGCCCAGAAACTTCAGGGGCTGGGACAATCCTGAACTGGAAACCCTAAACACAATGCTGGGCAACTTTGGTGGCCCGAGAACCATTTTTCTGTCCCTGGGACACTTTCAGGACTGAAGACTGGGGAGAAAACCCTCACCAAAACTCAAAAATGTTTACTTCTGGCTTTGGAAAGTTTTTAATTTTAAACGAAGTGGGGGTGGAGTGGGGCGTGGGTTATGTAGCTGCAGCTACCAGTACATCAAAGGTAAAGTGCTCCTTCTGGAGGCTTATGAGAAAGGCAGTCCATCAATTTTGGGCTGAAAAGTTTCAGTCCAGGGAAGCCTGAGCCACAAACAATGGGTGGCTCCTCTGTATTGCTTTATGCTAGGATATCCCCTGAACTGCCTCATGGTAAGATATTTGTTGTGCACCCAACAGGCTGTGATGTGCTTTTGTGGATCCTGTGGATTCTGATTACAGTACTAAAGAATCTTTCATGTTAAGCTTCTAGTTCTGAGGAGCAAAGATACATGTGAAGAAAAGATAGTAGCCAAAATATTCAAACTTCAGAATTCTGAAGGCTTCTTCCCCCCCGACACACACCTTCTGTTTCAGTGTTACCCTCTTCTTTTAAGGGTACCAGTTTTAAAATGATTTAATACAGTTCATCATCTATGCAGTTCACCCAATATCATAAGCTTTGTGTTTCTTTTTTCATTCCTTAGGATGAATCATATCAAAACTATCCTCAGTAGGTAACTTATGTTCTGAATTCTCTTGCAGATGACAATTATGTATGTTTTACTAGACATGAGCCAGTGGGAGTCTGTGGGGCCATAACACCCGTGAGTATAATGTTTTTTGTTTCTGCGTGGTGGAAGGAACCAATCACTGTCATCTTGCTGACATTTTGGGGGGTCTCCATCACTCCCTTCCTTCTTCAGCTTCTGCTTTTCATAGGAAATCACATGGTGGTGAGATCAAGGTTTGGACATTTTTCTCCCCCCACCTTTTAAAAAACATTTTGGACAACCACTCCAAGAATCATCTAGCCAGCAAGGAAGCTGAAGGCTCAAAGAAGACAATAAAGAGTCTTGTAGTACTTTTAAAGACTAACAAGTCTTATTTCCCATAAAGCTTTCATGGGCTACAGCCTACTTTATCAGAGGCATTTTTCATAGAAACTGAGATCAGAACTGAGGTCTGTCAAGGCTTTGGTTCACTTTCCAAAGTACATACCATTGTTAATTGTGCCCTGAGACCGACAGGCCAGACTACCATTATTTTTGTTTTATTTCTGGTGGGGCGATGATAGCATGGCTTCCACTTCCCTTCTTCCTACGAAGGAGAATCTATTGAGTTGTGCGTTGCAGGAAATGCTGTAAACAACTCAGTGCAAGAAAGCTATTAGCTGTTCTTTCTGCATTATGAAAACTCCTAGCTAATTAGTCCACAGCAGGGACTTGAGTGTGGTTGAGACTCTACTCTGTAGCTTACTGAACATAATAGTTAATCCCAGTGTATCATTGCCCATTCTGTTGATTGCGCTGCAGGGGAAGATAGCCACCAGCAATTAACTCTGCTTAATCTACAACAGGTATTTTCATTGGCAAAAGATTATTGTAACTAGGCTGAGAATGTTTATGCAGCTGTTGGAATAAAATACCACTCTGGGATATTTCCTTACCACTCCTGGGATGTGGCCAGCACTGTGTTAAACCAGACTAGGTTTGACATCTGATGTCTACAGAAAAACAAATGCTTCACTTATCTGGGCAAACTGGAGGCTTCACAGAGAGAGATCCCTTTTTCTGTCTTTCCTTTGGTCAGATGAAAGGATTAGAAGGCACTACCAACAACTCAGCTGGTCTGGACTATGTGTACTATATTCTGATAAGTAGGCAGAGGTATTTCCTAGCCTGGCGTAAGATAATTTAAACAGAAAAGCCAGGAATTGAATCAGGGTTGTTATACAAGTAAATCATATATTCTTGTTACCCAGCTATAGATTTCTCCACCCATTGGAATCTAAAATTCTGTGTTTTTCTCAAATGATGACTATGAATTTGTGTTCTCAGACCCTGTTTCTGCTGTGGAGGAGTTTACACAGTTGCAAACCCACATGCATTTCTCTAAGCTAACTGTAGTCTAGATAAGTCTTGGTTTGCACTGCAGCCTGTGTGGCTGAGAACACACACATATACCCTACACTCTGGAGCAGTTCTTTCATGTGTTTAATCTGCCATGCCACCCATAGTTTTTATGCTGTGTTTGTGTACTACAGTCCCCCAGAACCAGAAAAATCTTCCTACCCATCCCAGATCATAATTTCAAGAGTTACTTTCCTGAGATTGACATACCTAGGGGTTGCCTAATGGCGAAAATACTTCTCATGGAAATGGGAGGAAAATATGACCTGTCTTAATGGCATCCCACATCATATTGCTGTATTCAGAAGTGGGGGCTAAATACGCCATATACTCTGCAAGAAAAGCCTTTGTGGCTTTTCCCAGAGTTTGTAAAAAACAGCAGGGGGAATGCTCATTCCTGCTCATTGGGATAAGCAACATGAATTGATTCACTTTCCCAAAGAAGCAGAAGCTGAAAGCTGATTGGCTGGACAAGCACGGGGGCGGGGCTTGCTAAGAAGGCAAGCACCCAAAACCACTGTGTTGTTTTTTTCCACCTTAGCGAGTGAGTGCTAATGCAATAAAATGGGGATTTGTGGGGGGGCGTGTTGCTTTTCTGTTAAGGTGAAATATCACTCTATCACACCTTGGAAATAGTTTTTTAAAAAAATATTGTTCAGCGGTGACAAATTGGTAAGTAAAAATGCAAGTAATTTACTCGTGGCCGCCATCTTGATTTGCAGGCATGCCTGTTTGCACAGCAAATGTGGATAGTTTCGCATGCCTGCAATCTTACTCAAAACCCCCAAAAATACTATTATGACAAATCGTAGATGCTGCAAGTTGCCTTTACTGTGGAGCAATCCACTTCTTTTTGCCTCATATAGACAACCCCCTGTTCTCCACCAGTAGCACAATAATTCTATTTGCTATCTCAGTGTGTGCTGAGGAAAATACCACAGTACAAACCAGGAACAGAACAAAGTATTACAACACCAAGAGAAACATCTCTCTAGAGGAGAAATGTGTTAATAATAATAATAATAAAATTTATTTATATCCCACCCCTCTGCGAACAATTGGGCGGCTTACAACAGTAAAATAATACATAATATAAAACAACTCAAAATCCCTCCCCCCCTTAAAACATTATTAAATCAATACAAATTAAAATCAACATATAATACAATTGTTATTAAAAACCCTTCCTAGCGAGCAGCAACAGTTAGGAGCTCCAGAATCAACTTCCAAAGGGGGTTCCTGAGGCCGGGGTTAGCTATTCCGGAAAAGCCTGCCTGAAGAGATCCGTCTTGACAGCCTTTTTAAAGCTGTCTAACGATGTCAATAGGCGGATCTCATCCGGCAGGCCGTTCCACAATTTGGGGGCGACAGCCGAGAAAGCCCTCTGGGAGGTGGTCGTAAGCCTAGATCTTTGTGGCTGCAACAAATTCCTCCCAGGGGACCAGAGAGCGCGGGGAGGATTAAAAGGGAGAAGGCGGTCCCTGAGATAGCTTGGCCCCAAGCCATTTAGGGCTTTAAAGGTGATAACCAACACCTTGTACTGGGCCCGGAAGCTGATAGGCAGCTAGTGGAAGGACCTCAAAACCGGAGTAATGTGGTCCCTCCTAGATGTTCCAGAGACAAGCCTGGCTGCCATATTTTGTATCAGCTGTAATTTCTGAACCAAGCACAAGGGTAGCCCCATGTACAGTGCATTACAGAAATCAAGATGTGAGGTTACCAGTGCATGCACAATGGTCTCAAGATCCCTTACTTCCAGAAAAGGGTGTAGCTGGCGTATCAGCTGAAGCTGATAACAAGCACTCCTGACTGTTGCATTTACCTGATTTGTCATCAGGAGCGACGAGTCAAGGAGCACCCCCAGACTGCGAACACAGTCACTGGAGGAGAGTGTGACCCCGTCCAGGACTGGAGGTTGCAACTCAATTCTTGGTTTCGGGGCCGCTACCATGAGCACCTCTGTCTTGTCTGGATTCAGTCTCAATCTGTTTTTCCTCATCCAGCCCATTACTGCCTGAAGACACTCATTGAGAGGAGAGATGCCGTCAGAATTCGAGGCCAACGAACGAGATACGGAGAAATAGATCTGAGTGTCATCAGCTTACTGATAACACCCAGCTCGGTAACTCCGAATGATCTCACCCAGCGGCTTCATATAGATGTTAAATAACATTGGGGACAGAATAGCACCCTGTGGTACTCCCTGTGGTACTTCTTAAACACACACCTGGAACTGCAAATCAGACATCACCAAAACATAGAGTAACAGCACATGGTGCAGACTGCCTTGAGGATTTATACAAAAACTTCCAATGCTATTGAGTACACTATGAACCCCGTACATTCCTGGACTCACTGTGGAAACCATATGTTCCTGGACCTACCACGGAAATGTGAAACCATGGATAATAGCAAACCCTATTAAAGTGAACAAGTTCCACCCCAAGCATATCATAAAGTTGCATTGGAGGACCTCGAGTTTCCTAGAGAGAACACCTCTCTAGAAATTTTCTAGGTCCTCCAGAGCAACTCTATTATCAACTTCCAGCTGGAGCATACAGAAGAATCACCCTGGAGGACCTAGAAAAGCCTAGAGAGAACATACCTTTTTGGACATGGGCAAGTGAAACTGGGGGTACTGATCCTGTGGCTACGGGATCATACTGTTACAGTTGCTTATTCTGGAGTATAGCTTGGAAAGTTTACATTTTGAACTAAATTTCTCAGACTCTGCAGCCAACCTGGCCAGTGGCCATGCTAGGTGGGAGATTCTGGGACATGTAGTCCAAAAACATTTCCAGTCTGTGATCTGGAGGCTTTGATTTGCATACTGCTCTGAAGCACTAGCAAATATCTGGATTTCTAGAAACAGAGCCAAAGATACTGTTGATGTGCTAAGAATACCGTACTTAAAGGGTAAACACCATACTCTTCTGTTTCAGTGGAATTTCCCTTTGCTTATGCTGATTTGGAAGATGGCACCAGCTCTCTGCTGTGGGAACACATTGGTGGTTAAACCTGCTGAACAAACCCCCCTGACTTCACTATACATTGGTTCTTTAATCAAAGAGGTATGTAAATGTGGAAGACTTAATTTTAAGGTGAGAGGATTGAGGGCTTGGTCTGAAATACCAAATTGGTGTGCGTGTTTTGGCTGTGCTCATACAGGAGAGGGATGAGAAGGAGAGCTGTGCATGATGCTTGAATTACACATTCCAAATAACAGCTATGTATTAGTGTAGAGGTTTCAGCATTGGATTATGACTCTCAAAACCAAGGTTCGAATCCCTGCTCACCCATGGAAACTAACTGGGTGACCTTGGGCAAGTTCCACTCTCTCAGCCTCAGTGGAAGGCAAGGACAAACCCCACTGAACAAATCTTGCAAAGAAAACTTTGTTATAGGTTCGCTTTAGGCTTGAGATAAGTAAGAAATGACTTGAAAGCACACAACAACAATCCCCAAAAAGGCACAATCCATTTGGAAGTTCACCACTGCAAGCACTATCGAAGTGAAGGAGGTCTGCACAAGATTACAGTATTTGCAAAAGTGAAGCTTAGAGCACACTATGTATCCATCGTCCTATGTCAGGGGTGGGAATCTTGTGTCCTGTAAGGGTGGCCAGTGTGGCCCTTGGGACCTCCACCTACCAAAAGCCCTTGAACCACCATCCCTATTTTTTTCAGCTACAAAAGGGGATGTTGTGTTTTTGCTGAGAACACAACAACCATTTGCTGAGAACACAACATCCAAAAAAATACATTGTGGGGCCATTATACTATATATTCTGTAACATTTCACAGATGAAAACTGGGGCACTTGTGGCCAAGCAGCATCAGAGTGTGGTTATGATGGCAGAAATTATTAATGAGAAAGAACACATAAGGTAGGAGAGGCTGCAGCAGTTTACTTTTGCCTGGGCCTATTGGGAGGGCAAGATTTCACCACCTCTTCTCTCCCTTTCCCACTGATGTAGCTGAATGCAAACTAATTTTGCCCTTTGAACACATTTCACTAATGCCTCCTTTGGCAGAAATGAAATTAAACTGATGAAGGGAGAAAGCAGGAGGAAGAAAGAGAAACTGAGACATTTTTGAAGCAGGTGGAGAAATAGGACTACAGAGAATTAGTGGGGACTATCCCTGACAAATTGGGATAGTTAGAGGGTATGTTAAAGACCCTGAGAGGCAACTGAAAATGACATGTCATCACTTCTCATTGCCCAATATGATGGCCATGATGACATTGTAGCCCTCTGGCTGTGGAGCATGCCCACCCCTGTCCTACATCAAAGTAGGGACAAATGCATGGAACTGATATGTATGTTTGCCTTGCTTGTGGCCAGGTTTGTTTTCTCTTCTAGGATTTGGATGTAGGGAATCCAAGGTTCAAATCAACTCATATTCCACCAAGTCATTCTTTGTGAGCCATTCAACCTCTCAGTCAAGTCCACGTTGTAAAATAATTTGATGTTATGAAGTTTATGTCAGAAAAATGAAATGCAAATAAGTAACTACTGTTCACTTTCAAATGAGTAAATGGTTATGATGTGTAAGGGGAACTTGTATCCTTTCCTGTTTGGGTTGTTTTTGTTTTTTTTTAAGGAGGCATTAGTGAAATAAAGAGAGCAGTTAATTTAATGACATGCCATCCCAAATATCCAGCATTCTGGTTGAACTATCTGGCAGGGAAACAAACATACACCTTATCACTTCCAGCAGTTTTGGAAAATCTATCCAGCAACAGCATATGACAACATTTACCACGTCACAGGAGTGTACTGGATATATTTTAGCCCAACATTAAACAGCAGTCATTAAATCATCATGGAAAATTCCCAAGCAAGCACCAAGTGAAAACTGCTCATTTGAACCTTTTTCTTACATATCAGATTGTTTTTTACAGAAAGCTCTAATTAGTCAATGGGAGAATCAAAATGTTCTGGAAATGCTTAACTTGATTTTCTGTGAGATCCATAATAGCTTAATAACCCTGCAGCTTCTAAAAATTTTCCTGGTTGAAGATGCTTCCCCCACCACCACCAACACACTGATGTATCTTACTTCGGCCTTATGGTTGACCTCTGACCTTTCCTTATCAGATTAAACCGATTAAAGAAATATTGATTGATAAGAGTAGGTCACTGAAATCTGTATTTGCATAAAACTAATATTTCTCAAGGAAGAAATGTACTTCTTGTTTAGGTCAATGAAATCTGTATATGCATAAAACTAATATTTCTCAAGGAAAAAATGTACTTCTTTTTAAGATAATAATGACCTAACATACAAGCTATGGATACTTCAGGGATTTGCTGATAGATATCATTCTTTCATAGTGTTACAATGTAAAACTCACTTTTGTGCAAATGTGATCAAAATACTAAATGTGTAAAATTTTGTGCATTGAAAATAATTGCACAACAGCATAGAAGTGGCACAAATTAATGAATGTGTGAAAGTGACACAAATAAGAAATAGACTGGCCTATTGATCCCTTATCATAGCAGGTATCATAAATGTATCACTGTTAGAAGCATTCTTTTCTTATCTATCTTGAGATTGTTCATATCATGTGCCATTTCATAGCTACTTTTTAAAAAATACACTCGTAGCAGACTCCTATACAGACCTATTTGAAAGTAAGTTGGACTGAGCTCATTTTCTCTAGGGAAGTGAATCCAGGAGTACAATTGATGTTCTTTCAAAATGTTAAGCTAAATTAGGAGTGTTACAGTGACCACCTTCTAATCCTGCTGGTACATTTTGGATACACTGCTACATTTGTTATTTCAGAAGTGGAGTAAAATCTTCAATATAAACTTTTCAGGCAGGATTCCCTCCAGGTGTGGTTAACATTGTGCCAGGATATGGCCCTACTGCTGGTGCTGCTATTTCTACACATCCCAACGTTGACAAAATAGCTTTTACCGGATCAACAGAGGTAAGTAACTTAAACATTTGCTGTCTTTTTTGCCCCATTAAAGATCTTTTATCTGATGAACTATTTGAGGACATTAAAAATCAACTAACTGTACCCAGCGTAACATATGCCATTAAAAAACTCCCCACCCAACTGCCCAGTAGACCTCATGACAACCCTGTAGGGTAGGCTGGTGGATTTTTAAATTCCTCCTCCCCCTTCTCAGCAGTCCACATTTTCCCCAGAATTACTGAGGGTGACTCACTCTGTTGCCCTGCTGCCTCCAGTTGACTGCCTGGGTTCCATTGCAGACGGTCCTCCATAGCTACCAGTTGACTGTCCAGGTCCCAATCTGGACTACAGATGGAGTGGCAGGAATCTGGGCCACAGACTGGGTGGCAGGAGTGGGTTGTGAGGTGGACAGGGAATTTGCATGTGGATGTTGATTGGTTGGGTGGGTTTCCTGAGCAGCCAATCAGCACACTGGGAAAGGCAACATACCTAAGAGTTTTATATAGATAGAGTTTTTATGTTTCCTTTCCTTGGATGGATACAAAAAGATACATTTCCAGCATATTTTTCAAGTACAGCCTCCCTAATAAACAATAGGAAGAACTTCTTTATTATAACAGACTGACTGCCTCAGAGGGTGACAGATTCTCCTTTGGCAGTCTTTAAACAAAGTTTGGATGGGCATCTTTCAGGAGTGATGTAGTTGTGTATTCCTACATAGCAGGGGGTGGACTAGGTGGCTCTGACGGTCCCTTCCAGCTCTAAGATGCTATGATTCAATCAGCCTTCCCCAACCAGGACTGTATTGGACTATGATTCTCATTGCTTTCTACTATGGGTTTCAGCTGTGGATAGTGGAGATTGTAGTCAAACACATCTGCAGGGCATCTGTTCTAGGAAAATTGCCCTGAACATAGTGTTCAGTCTGCCATGGCTTATTCATACATGTAAGCACCCATTTGTAGCCATTGAATTATGAACATTTGTGACCTGGTCTTGGCTTTATGCAGACTGCTCTGTACTTCTGCATAGTTCACACTCTCAAATGCTCCTTCATAGAATTTCTGGGCCAGCCCATGCTTTGTGTTTGTAGTTGAGGAACTAATATCTTTGCTTGGCACATGGCCCGCTCCACTTATTGTGGCATTCTCTGCATGCTTGATGTGACCTTGTATAATTATGGTAAATTGCTGTTGGCACCAAAGAGGTCTCTCAAATGTCTAACAAAACTGGACAGTTGGAAATCTTGAGAGATAATACCACCACCTACTGGCCAAGTTCTGCTGATTCTCCCTGGCAATATCTCCTTATATGTGTGTGTATGTGCCTTCAAGTCGCTTACTGACTTAGGGAGACCCCATGAATTCCATAGGGTTTTCTTAGGCAAGGAGTACTTAAGAGGTGTTTTTGCCAGTGCCTATCTCTGAAATATTGCCAACAGCACCAATGCTAAAGTTATAAGTAATGAAGTTTACTCTAGCTAGTTAATTTTAACAAAGTCATATTCCAAAACTAATGCACCAGCAGAAATAATGTTAATTTATTGGAATAACAAAAAAAATTCTAGTGACTCTTAAGTTATTTTTGATATGTAACTCGTTGACAGGAATTTCAAGTTTTGTACCATTCTCTTAGGAATCCAAACATCCCCCCTCCTTTCTGTGCTATAAAGGTGAATTGCATGTACCTCAATGGGCTGACAAAACCTGACATGACCTGTTTTCTTCTTGACACAGGTTGGAAAGCTGATCAAAGAAGCTGCTTCAAAAAGTAACCTCAAGAGGGTGACCCTAGAGCTTGGTGGAAAGAATCCTTGCATTGTTTGTGCAGATGCTGACCGTAAGTACCTAAAAATGTCATAACTTCCAACTGTCCCAATTTGGCAATGAGAGACCTAAATCTTCTGTCATCCAATATTATCAGCTGCTTTTAAAATTTTCCAGGTTCTCTCTTTCTTCCTTCTTTCACTTCCTCCTTTGTCCTCAGCTTACTTCAGTTGCTCCCAACTGAGTTCAAAGTGCAAAAGTAACTCAGCAGGAGGGAAGAAGAGGAGGGGACAGAAACTTGCTTTTCCCAGTAGGCTTATAATTGCTATAATTATGTAAGTGTAAAAGGCCTTAGAGTCTTGATTCCAGGTCGATTCAGGGTGGAATTTTGAACCTAAGTCACCCTGGTCCAGCTCTCCATTAGGTAGGTAGCATAGACTTCCCCAATACAGTTCCTGGATTCCTTTAGGAAAGAGACCACAACCTAGTGAATAGAGCAAATGCTTAATGTTTTAAAGGTTTAATTCCTTGCCTCTCCAGATTTTTTTTAAAGGATCTATGTGGTGTGTGAAAGACCTCTGTGTAAGACCCTGGAAATCCAGCACCGTTAAGCTTGAGCAGGGATGGGGAAAGTGTTGTCCATGGGACATTTTTGCAGCCCATCAAAATCTGGGGGTCTAAATTGTCCTAGAATGGCCATAGAGATGTAAAAAGCCTCCCAGGGTGCTATTGGCTATTTTGTGGGTTTAATGGAGATTTGTTCTTCTCCTACATGTCCTTATGCCAGCATGGGGCTTTTTAAAATTTCAAAACAAGAAGTGACATTACTTCGTGATTGGAGAAAAGGCCCTGAAACAGGTGAGGGCAGGTCAAAAAGACCCCCAAAAGCAGCAAATGGCCAACCGTACCTGTAGAGGCTTTAAGGTGCTGTTGACCGTGAAGTTGAAGGCTTTCACGGCCAGCATCCATAGATTTTCCTTGGGTTTTTTCCGGGCTGTGTTCTGGAATAGTTTCTTTCTGACATTTTGCCTGTATCTGTGGCTGGCATCTTCAGAGAATGGTTGGGTAGGAATATGCGGGGAGCTTATTCAATTACACAAATGTACATATACTCCCCAACAGGGGTTCACAATCTATAAACTACACAAACACACCAACCAATCTCTGAAGATGCCAGCCACAGATGCAGGTGAAACGTCAGAAAGAAACTATTCCGGAACACAGCCTCACTGCCCGGAAAAAAACCAAGGAAAATCTATGTGCTGTTGACCATTTCTTGGTCAAAAACCCTTGATCCTCCAAATGGTTGTATATGAAAATGGTGTGTACAATCTTTTAGGCTGTTGTATGGGGTGATGTCTCACTCCCAACTCCTGGCAGTTGCCCACCCCTCAGCTAGAGAGACCCCAGCTCAAGCTACTAGGGTGCCAGTTACACAACAAAAATTGTTGCGGGGCTTACCATGACTGCCTGATCCCATATCCGTCCTGCACTGTTTATACGATTTTTGTCACTCTTTAGGAAATCCTGGAAGATCCCGTGATTGATATTTACACGACAAAAGTTTTTATTGGTCCCACACTCTTATATCCCATGCTTTTGCTGTTTACATATGTTTAGCTTACCAGGATGTATTTTTTGGGGCTGTCAATCAAGGATGCGATTACTCCTGTTTTCACAACCTCGGTGACGCACTTCCTTTAGAATTCTACACCACGAGCAATGCTATTGGCTGGCTGGGGGGCAGAGAGAGGGGGCAGAGGCTTGTGTTTATCCTGTCTCTTAAAAATGTTAACCCTTTAAGCAGAGGAGAAGGCATTTTGAAAGACCAAGGCTGTGATCTTTTGCTCAGACGAAGAACAATAAAACCATGTCCGTGCCACGAGCGATCCTATTAGCTGGCTGGGAGGGGGGAAGGAGGGGGCATACACTTGTGTTTGTCCTGTCTCTTAAAGATGTTAACCCTTTAAGCAGAGGCAGAAGGCATTTTGAAAGACCAAGGCTGTGATCTTTCGCTCAGACGGAGGAACAATTAAACCATGTCCTTTCCTTTTGAAATCAAGCTGAGTGGGGGGGGGGGAGGAAGGAGAGGCTTTGGATTTCTTTTAAAATCTTGACGCTTAATGCAGAGGGAGCTGCAGAGTGAAGATTTCAAGCCAGTGTCACACAAGGCATTTTGGCTGGCATTTTTTTACTGTGCCTTGTTGGGGGGAGGAATGAAAGTGTGTTCATTCGCTCAGATGCTGGAATATTTTACTATGCCAGGGAGGGAATCCAGGCAGGGAATGAATGGACGACTCTGCCCACCACAATCTCTTTGTAACATGCAGTTGAGGAAGAGGTTAAAGCTGAAGGGTTTGCAGTGTAGAAATCCATTTAAAAAGGTGATTGAGTACACACACGCGCACACACACCAACCTACGTGCAGCTGGAAGCGATGCCTTTATTTTCAGCTGGTGAGGCTGGATCTGTTGAACAGGTGACTGACCCCTCCTTTTCTGGTCGCTGATCTCTAAGCCCGCCCCCAGTCACCATTTCCGGTCATCCCCTAGTACCGAGATATTTTGTCTCGGGCTGTTTACATTTCTGATTTTCTGAAACCTCCAGTGACTTTTTTTAAAAACAGCACAACCTGCGGGACTGTAAGTCCCACAGGTTGAGGGATAAAAGGTGGCCCCCCTTCTGAAAATCACGTACCCAACCCAATGTACGTGTAAACTGAAGGGATCGACACGAATTCTTCCCGGGACATTTTCATTGTGTAAACGGCACCTAGGACTTCAAAGAACTGAAATCCAAAACTTCTCGAGGACCAGATTTTAAAAACAGTGATAAAGGACAGTCAAAATTCATGACATGCAGGGTTGACAATTAGGAAGGAGTTATTATCTGCCTAAATACCAAATGAAAGTACTAATTTCAGTTAAGTTAGCCGTTTATTTCTCTATAAGATTAATATTGTCCAAATTTATAAATTATATGATGTCTTTTTCTTTTCTTTTCTTTTTCTTTTTTTTCTTTTTTCTTTTTTTGTCTTTTGTCTTTTGTCTTTTGTCTTCATGAAGGGCCCACACCCAAAATTACAGGGTTTTTTGGCTTCTTGTTCAGACTATATAGAAGGAAAAACTTTCTAACCATCAGTAGGGGACAACCCTTATAGTAAAGGACACCTGCCAGCCTTACAGGGAACAAGATTTCTGTACCTGCAAATAAGGGACATCCCTTATTGAGACCCACTCATATTTTGTACTTCCCATTCTGATTGCTGTAGATGCCAGTTTCCACTCTACACTTGCTGGTTCCCTGAGAACCATTTTAGTTGACTGGGACAAAGAGTTCAAGGAAAGGTTTATAATTCAGTGGTAGAACGTGTGTGCGCTTGCATGCAAAAGGGCACATCACCTCGAAACAGTGCTGGGAAAAACATGGGCTTCTTCTCTGGAACACTGAACATACATTGACAATCAGTGTAGAAAATACTGAACAAGCTGGACCAATTAAATCAAGGGCTGGTGAAATTCTGGTCCTCCAATTGTCCAGTGCCAAGTCCTATCAGCCACAAGTAGTGGTCATGAAATTTCTGGAAGTCTGGCAGTTGCTTGTGTTCTTATGAGAGCAACCTTCTCTTTTCTCTTCCATTTTGGGCTCCTTCCAGTGGAGTTGGCAGTAGATTGTGCCCACCAGGGTGTCTTTTTCAACCAAGGCCAATGTTGCACAGCTGCCTCTCGGGTCTTTGTGGAAGAGCAGGTATACCCAGAATTTGTCAGGCGCAGTGTGGAATATGCCAAGAAACGGCTTGTGGGGGACCCTTTTGATGCCAAAACTGAACAAGGGCCGCAGGTAAGCCACATGCCTTGTTTATGTAAACGTTTTCCCTGCTCCTTAGCATTTATCCTCTGCTTTACAGAATCTTTCCCTGCCCTCAGACTTACACTATAAAAAAAGACATGACACAAAACAGAAAATTTAGGAACCTGGCAGGGGGACAAATAATTAATTCAGGTACAGTTCTTAAAGTTGTTAAAGCTGTTAAAATTACCAGATTCCTCCACTTGATGAAAGAGGCAAAGCCTAACGTATTGGGATTTTCATATTGTGGGTTTTGTTGTGTCGATATAAAAGCCAGAGATCCACAGTTGGATTAAAACTGGCCATGGTTTTATTTGCACAACTGTTACATAGTCTGAAGGTGAGGAGGGAACACTTGTGCCTACACAACTGGTCTAGCCACCCTTATAGATTCCCTGTGTGTGGTGGACCAGCCTCCCCCCTGCTTGATCCTGAGCCAGTGTTCAGATCTCCCCTTACCAATCTAAAAAGATATACCATATATACTCATGTATACATTGAAAAGTTTATGCCAATAAATTGACACAAAAAACCTGGGTTGATTTTTACACAAGTCAGTGTGGTAATCCTGCTTGAAAAAAATGGTGGTGGTGGTTCTTTGGGATTTCTCTACTGCTGTGGGGAGAGCAGAGGGGATCTTAAAAGAAGTGCTGAGCCTCCCTCCCCACCACAGCAGGGAAATACCAAATGTTCACCAACCTCCCTCCACCACTCTCCCTGCCTTGGCAAGGAAATTGTGGGGATTTCCCTGCCAAAGCAGGGAGTGGGGGATAGATGCTTCTTTTACAAGAGGCTCTCTCCAGACACACTATTGCAAGACCTTAGTCCAAACGCGGAGAGCCTCCTGTAAAAGAAGCACTGAGTCCCCTCCATTCTCCCCACCACAGCAGTGGCTCTTTGGTGCTTGCCCACTGGGTGGGGAGATTAGAAGGAGTCTGGAGAACCTGGAAAAAAAAGTCTCCTCTGCTCTCTCTCCAGTGGCTCTTTTGGGGTTTCGAGAATCCAAGAGCTTAGTCCATTCTGGGAGAGTCTGAAGGAAGCAACTGCCTCCTCTGCTCTCTCTCTCTCTGGCAGCGAGGAAGCACCAAAGAGCCACTGTCGCTGCCATTTTTCCGCCCAGGCTTTGCAAAAGGGTTCTGGAGAGAGTAGAGGGGGTTAGTGCTTCTTTTAGAGAGGTAGAGTGCTGAAAGGCCCTTTTGAATGCTTGGGTAGCCAAGGGTGGCGAGCTCCCTGAGGCGGCTCTGCCGCTTTTTGCCTCTCCACAGAATGAATCCGAAGATACCCATGCTGAGCCCTAAAGTTTTACCCACGACTTATCAGTGGGTCATATCAAAATCCATAATTTTGGCCCCAAAACCTGCCCTTGACTTATACATGGGGTTGACTTATACACGAGTATATACAGTTAACATCCAGAACACTGTCCAAGCAGATATGCTCTACCTTTCCCCCACCTGTCCCTATTCCTCCATGACGGCTACTTACCTTATTGAAAGTTGGGGCCCTTTCATAGTATGGGGCCCTTTTGCACTACAAAAATATAGAGCTATGATTCTGTTTAACAGCTGTGGTTCCATCTTACTGAATCCTATTTATGAAGTTTAGGGAGGAGTATTTAGAATTCTGAGAGAGCCAGCAATGGTGCAGTGGTTTGAGCAGTGAACTATGACTCTGGAGACCAGGGTTCAAATCCATGCTCAGCCATGGAAACCCACTGGATGATTTTGGATAAGTAACACTCTCTTAGCCTCAAAGACAGTGGTAGGAAACCCCTTCTGAGCAAATCTTGCCACCCCCCCCCAAAAAAAAAATCCATAATAGGGTTAGTCAGAAACAACTTGAAGGCACAGAACGACAAATTTAGAATTCTCAGCCAGAGAGCTCTAGTGCTTCACCAAACTACAAACCCTAGGATTCCATAGGATTCAACCTTGCCAGTTAAAATGGCATCATAGTGCTATATCTGTATAGTGTGAACAGGCCCCTGGAGAATACATTTGTTATAAAGAGGCTGCCAACTTGGTGATATTTTTAGTCATAAGCAGTGTAATTATTGTTTACTAGTGGGTGTTCTTCTATTACAGTGGGACTAACTTTGTGCCAATTGACACTTTTCCATCTCTTACGTTAATGCTCGAATTTCAAGTTTGCACCTGAAAGTGTAATGTCTATGTTTAGAAATATCTCTAAGCCATTAAAAAAATGTCTAAGTCAATTAAACCCCTTATGGGATGTGTACTTTGGAAGAAACTGGGTTTCTATCATTACTCCATGATTCTGTGGGGAAAGCCCTCCCCAAAAAATGTCACTGAAGTATCCCTCCATATTACAGTATGTATGATTGTTGTGCTGTTTGTCTTTTATGTTGTAACAGATTGACCAAAAACAGTTTGACAAAATCTTGGAATTGATAGAAAGTGGGAAGAAAGAAGGTGCCAAACTGGAGTGTGGTGGCTTAGCTGTGGGGGATTGTGGCCTGTTCATAAAGCCAACTGTCTTTTCAGAGGTCACGGACAACATGCGGATTGCCAGAGAAGAGGTACAGTGTACATAATTGAAATACTGCTGGAGAGATGGATATATATATTTATCTTACTTGCCAACTGTCCCAATTTGACAGGGACTGTCCCAATTAATCCTCTGTCATCTCACTTTTTCAGCTGCCTTGAAAATATCTGTTTTTCTCTCTTCCATTTATCCCCTTTGTCCTCAGCTTACTTCAATTGCTGCAAACTGAGTTCAAAGCTCAAAAGTCATTTGCACTCAGTTAACTCAACAGTGGGGAGATAGGAGAGGAAGTGGTGGAATCTTGACCTTCCCCATAGGCTCAGGCAAAAGTAAACTGCTGCAGCCTTGCCTAGCTTGTGTGTTCTTTCTCATTAATAACTATCACCATCTTGACCACATTTTGATGCTGCTTGGCTACACGTGTCCTGATTTTCATGTGTGAAATAGTGGAGGGTATGGCGTTATGTGTGCAAGAGTTGCCAGATTGAAAATGGAAGACTTTAATGGTTGTGTAGAAGAGAGAATTTCAGCAGGAGTTGATTTTCACACAACCAGATAACAGGCAACACCTGATGAAACTCCCACTTCTATGTAACCATTAAAGATGCTGGAGCCATCTCTAGTTTTCAGTCTGGCAGCACTAATTGTGTGCATAGGTGCACTTGTGTCTGAGTAGGGTTACCTACAAATGATTTTTTTCCATGTCTGTGCAAAATAAATGCAATGGGGTCTTTCCAATGGACGAATGCCTCCTGCTGAGGGAAAACACAGATTCAAGCTACACAGAATTTCTCCTTGGTTTTTGCCTCAAAATTTGTGTAGGAGCCATTGGAATTTGTGGAGAAATCTGCATAAAGCGTTTAAATTTGATGCCACCACATAAGGAATGCTGGGAATCATGGTTCTATGAGCTGGCTCAGGCAGTTGGCACAGATCTGAAACCTTGCCTTGCAAAACCAAAATTTGTCAAGTTCTCAAGATACAAAAACATAAGAAGTAGTTCATGCTACAGTTTTGGGAAACTGGCCTTTTCCTGCCTAAAAGACATCTGGGTTCTTTCCTCTTCCCCTCCCTGGATACCTGAAGAATCTGCTTGATGCCTCATTCAGGACAGTCATGTCCCCCTCCATTTCATATACAGGTCACCCCCACCCCGTTTATGCAGGACCAGTACCTGTGGTTTCACTTACCCATGATCCAGCAGAGGGGAAATTCTCTCTAGGCATCTGGAGGACCATAGAGTCATGCTGGAGGTAGTCTCTCTAGGTATTGGAAGCTCCTTCATCATGATTCTATGGTCCAGTGGAAGTTGACCATAGAGTCATGCCAGATTACTAAAGCAATGCTGTCTCTAGACATTTTTTTTATGTCTAGACACCTACACTTCTTGCCAGCTCTTCAAGAAATTCCAAACCCCTATAGGAATTATCCACAAAATATGTCCAGAACGTGAAGTCGAAGGCTTTCACGGCCGGCATCCATGGGTTTTCTGTGGGTTTTTTCTGGGCTGTGAGGCCGTGTTCTGGAAGAGTTTATTTGTAATGTTTTGCCTGCATCTGTGGCTGCCATCTTCAGAGAATGGTTGGGTAGGGGTGTGGGGGGGTTTATATACTGTGAGTCCCTGTTGGAGAGGTTGGGTAAACAAATTTACATATCCTCTCCATCAGGGACTCAGAGTATATAAACTCCACACATGCCTACCCAACATTCTCTGAAGATGCCAGCCACAGATGCAGGCAAAAAGTCAGGAATAAACTCTTCCAGAACATGGCCTCACAGCCTGGAAAAAAAACACAGAAAACCTATGTCCAGAACCATGGATGGTAAAACCGGTCCTCTGTACTGTTGGCATATCTTAGGGATAGAGTTTAGCACCTTGGATAGTTCTTCTAGAATCCCGTCTAAAGCCTGGAGTAGATTAGTTGTCCCACTGACATGGAAGCAGCTGGCTGTGGCTGCTAGATTAAGGTAATATGCAAACTGAGGGGTTTTTTTTTATTTAAAAGGCTGGTGGTTTTTTTTCTTTTACTAAATTCATTAATTTTAACAGATTTTTGGACCCGTGCAACCCATAATGAAGTTTAAAAGTATAGAAGAAGTCATACAGAGAGCCAACAACACAGAATATGGGCTCACAGCAGCAGTGTTTACAAAGAACTTGGATAGAGCACTGACATTAGCATCAGCACTACAGTCTGGGACAGTCTGGTAAGATGTTTTTGCTTTGTTCAAGTTCGTGGCAGTCTAACTGTGTAATTATGTTTTGACCCAACCTTTTACTTGCAAGGCAATATGGATAAAAATGCAGCAATACTTCTGAAACCTTCCTCTTCTGAGTTTCAGTCCAGATTTTTGGAGTGTCTTGGGGATCCTCCTACTTCTCAGAGCATAGAGAAGATGCATATCAAATTTGCCAATCACATGAAGCTGGGAGGGGTAATCAAGTTCACAGGAAACAGAAGAAGGATTCAAGATTCTTTTGATAGACTTCAACACTGGGCCAAAAGCAGTGAGATGAAATTCAACAGATAAATGCAAGGTCCTTCATTTAGGTACCAAACAATTCAAAGGCACAAGTGTAGGACTGGGGGAGATCTGTCTTGGCAACAAGCAGTGGCTTTCAAAACAATCTAGGAATCCTAGTCAGAAACTGAACATTGGGCCAGTGGTACAGATGCTTAAAAAGCTGGCCCCGAGAGGTAATGGTTCCACTCTGCTTTGTACTGGGTCAAACTGTTTCGTACTAAGTCCACCTCTGGATGCTACATTGTAAGTAATACCTAGAGTGCATATCCTGTGGAGGGTAACCAGGATGCTGAAGGGTTTAGAAATCAAGTCCTATGAGGACTAGTTGAAATAGCTCATGATGTTTAGCCTGGAGATGAGGAGATTAGGGGAAGATGCGAACACTGTCTCCAAATACTTGAAGGACTGCTGTAGAAAAGATGGAGCAGCCTGCTGCTCTAGAGCAGGAGTAGAGAACCTTTTACCTTCCATATCATAGAATCATAGAATTGCAGAGTTGGAAGAGACCACGAGGGCCATCCAGTCCAACCCCCCTGCCACGCAGAAAATCTTGATCAAAGCATCCCCGACAGATGGCCATCCAGCCTCTGTTTAAAGACCTCCAAGGAAGGAGACCCCACCACACTCTGAGGGAGTGCGTTCCACTGCCGAACAGCTCTGACTGTCAAAAAAGTTCCTCCTCATGTTGAGGTGGAATAGCCCTTTACCATCAGCCATGCTATCTGAGGCTTCTGGAAATGGCAGTCCCAATTATCTGGAGAGCCAGAGGTACCTCAGCTTTGCTCTAGAAGCAAGGACAACAGATTGCAATAGAAAATGGGAGATGTTTCCTAACAGTAGCTGTTTTTCAATGGTGCAAACTGCTTCAGGAATTGGTTTGCTCTCCTACATCAGAGGTATGTAAGCAAAAGCTGGGCAACCATCCATTAGGGATGCTGTAGCTGGATCTTGTATTAGCAAGGGGTTGCGTTGGATGACCTCTCTAACATTCCATTCAATTTGGCAATTCCTATTTCAGAACAATTTATGCAGCATTATGCCTGCACAGGTTTCTGTAGCATAGCTCACTTGTATCATTTCCTCTCGCAAAACTAGTAATCCATTATATGTGTTGATTTAAAAAGATACCCAGCATAGTAGTAATTCTTTCATGATGGCATATACATTTGTATCTAGATTCTTGGTGTGATTGTTTACCAGTGCACAACACATCAGCAAAACACTGCATTAAACCACACACACACACTATATTTAATTTGCAGTGTTTTATCAATACGTACAGGGATGCTGATACTGAAGCAAGGAAAGATGCTAGCTTTTTTTAGCATCTATTTTGCTGCTTTTAAATTTAGATAATATTTAAAATGTTTATACTGCTATCTTACAACCCTAATGTTTTAATCTGGAGAGCTTTCCAACCCAGTGAAAAATCCATTGTTTTGTGAGGTTTAAAAGTGTGCCATGTTCATAAGAGTGTTTATGGGTGCAGAATCAACAATATTCCACCATGGCCAGAGTCAAAGCAGATATGTTCAGATGGGATGGAAAGTTAGTTTTGAACAGCTTGTTAGCTCTTCTCTTTGTCCACCCATTTTTCTCCCCCTTCCCCACAGAGACACAATGGAGTTGTCTAGTTCTATGAGGAGAACATAATCCTCATAGAACTAGAGGGGAATATGATTTGTCTAAATGCCATCCTGCATCGATCCACTGTATTCAGAAGGAAGGAGTGCTGCTCCAACAAAAACTGCAGAAAAAGCCTTTGTGGCTATTCCCAAAGCTTTTAAAAAGCTGTGCAGGGAATGCACATACCCACTCGTTGGGACAATACGATTCACATTCCTGATAAGAGCGGAAGTGGAAAGCTGATTGATCGGAAATGTGCAGGGGCAGAGCTTGCTAACAAGGCAAGCACCCGGAACTGCCATATTGTATTTTCGCCTTAGGGATCATTTGGTGAAGCGATGAAGCAGGCTTTTTTCATTTTTTAAAATTTATTTACACAGAATATCACACGTTTGCACCTTAGATGTGCTTTAAAAAAAAAACTATTCAGCAGCAGCAACTGGCAACAATAAAAACATGAGTATTTCACTCCTGCCTGCCATCTTGATTTGCAGACACGAATAACAAACGTGTATGGCTTTACATGCCTGCCATCTTGCCAAAAACATTAAGACCAATCGAAGCTGCTTTGAATTGGTGTTAGTGTGCATCAATCCACATTTCCCCCTCGTATAGACAAGCCCAATGTAAGTACCTGCTAGGTGGCTGAAATTCAGGGGGCACTGTTTTACTTTACAGAAGTGTCATAAAATGCCTACTTTTGCAGGTCTAGGTCTCTGAATTCTGCAACAAAAGCATGACTCAGGATCTAAAATGTTCTGTCTATTTGGATTTATGTAAATGCTATATGCTGAGTTTTATTCACTGGTTTCCTTTTGTGAAGGAGTCCCTCTGCCTGCAAAAGGTGTCATAGCACTAGTATAGGGATAGCTAACAGGCCTTCAACCCCAGAAGCAGCATATGTGTTATAGAATACTAGCTGCTACAGACTTTTCATCTCTGTGGGTGTTTATTCCACAGGATCAACTGCTACAATTCCCTCTTTGCACAAGCTCCCTTTGGTGGCTTTAAAATGTCAGGAAATGGCCGAGAACTGTAAGTACTGTAGTTTTATTTCTGTTCCTTCTTTAAAAAAAAGTATGTATGTATGGGAAAACTATCTGGCATGAACCAAAGCCAACTTATTTTTTGTAGTGAATTTGTAGGTTCTTCTAGCCTTCTTACATCATTTGAGGAAGTTCATGGGGAACTCTTTCCCAACTGTTCCTGATATCCAGGTTGTCTCCATAGATCAGCCTTCCTCAACCTTTTTACCCTGGTGGAACCGTTGAAACAATTTTCAGGTCTCAGGGAACCCCTGCCTAATTATTTTATCTACAGCTCAAAAAAATGTTGATTTCCCCCCCCCCCGCAACTTCTTGGGGCCCACTAGGGTTCCAGGGAACCTTGGTTGAGAAACACTGCCATAGATGATAGATCTGATGAGGAACAGTGCCTCTTGGGTGCGAGCCCTGGTGCTGCAGTGGTTAAATGCCAGTACTGCAAGCCACAACATTGTGAGTTTGATCCTGCAGGGCTGCAGGTTGACTCAGCCTTCCGTAGGTCGGTAAAATGAGTACCCAGCTTGTTGTGGATAATTAGATAACATATTGTAAACCACTTAGAGCGTGCTTAGCACTATAAAGCAGTATAGAAATGTAAATGCTATTGCTAGCTATTGCTATTGCTGCTATTGATGGTAACTTTCCTGTGGAACTCCCTGCTGAGATAGGTTCATCTGAAGCTCTCAGTCTTGCACCTTCAGAAGTATGGCAAAATAATTTCTTTAAAAAATTAGGAATGTATTTAGACTTCTAGGAAGGCACCCCAGAGGGCATAGGATTTTTTAAAATTCTGTCTCCCCTTTCCTCCCAGGAATGCAAAGTCTGTGCTTAGAGGTGGACTTCAGCAGCAGCAGCAGCCTCTTTGCTGCTGTTGTGTGTCTTCAAGTCATTTTGGACTTATGGCCAACCTAAGATGAACCTATCACAGGGTTTTCTTGGCAAGATTTGTTCAGAGGGAGTTTGCCTGTGCTTTCCTCTGAGGCTGAGAGAGTGTGACTTGCCCAAGGTCACCCAATGGGCTTCTATGGCTGAGTAGCCTGTAAGAATTCACAAAGGTTTGCAGCCAGTGTTTCTGTGATGTCAAACATGAATGTCAGAGCACAAATAGCATATGCTAAGTGATCCCAAGTTCTCTTTTGTCCCTGAAACAGATGAAGAACTACCTAGCCCTGGAGCTGGTGCAATCTTTTTCTTTCCTCTTAGAATAAATTGGAAGAAAAAGAAAGGAAAGGAAAATGGCCAAATTTAGAAAAGAGAAAAGCTATGCTGGCTGATTTAACTCTGCCTGTCTTTCTTGCAGTGCCTTGGGAGCTACAGCTCAAGGGAATGCACTACAGTTCTCTAGTACAGAATTTTAAGTAATTCGCTAAACAACAAATCCCAGGTTTCCATAGGATGTAGTCTTAACAGTTAAAGTGGTATCAAGCTGATGTAACTATGTAGTGTAGACCAATCTAGGCCGGTACAAAAAAAAGTGTTGTGCCAGGAAGTCCTAAAATGCAGAAGGACAAAATTGTTGCTCCTCTCTTTGAAAAATTAATGACAGCCTTGGCATAATTGTATAGATTCTGTAAAGCAAAAATATGAGCCATTTAGCTGAGCCATGCTCGGGGTGAGCCTTTTATTCTGCAATTGTTTTGCCTCAAAATACAGAATGTTATGAGAGTCCAGGACGTATCTTTCATTGGTAGCTGTCCTGTATTGTTTCACTGTTTCTTCCATATATATATGGAAGAAACAGTGAAAGCACCCACAAAACAATTCCATTAAAGAGGCCAAACTGGAATAGGTGCACAGTGCATTTTTGTGGTTCTAGGAGGTTCTGTCTTGAGCCACCCCTAGTAACAAAGACCAGAAATGTCTCTAGAATACTTGAATACTCTAGAATACTGTAGAATACTTGAATTATGTTGCATTCACTTCAGCAAGATGAAGCTGTGGTCCTCCACAGCTTTTGGACTGTAACTCCCATTGGCTATGTTGGCTAGAGCTCATAAGACCTGTAGGCAAAAAAATTTTGGAGGACCACAGCTACTATCTCTGCTTTATAGGCCTATAGGCCTTTCATGGCAAGCCTAGAAAAGATCATAATCATCTTATCAGTTGACATGTAACAGTTATTTTTAAACAAAACAAAAGAAAAAGAAAAAATTAAGATGGGATCAGTGACTCCCTGAAGAAACATGTTTGTACAAATAGTAGTATTCAAAACTCAAAAGGTCTTTTCTTCTTCTTGCAGCGGTGAATATGCTCTAAGTGAATATACAGAGGTGAAGACAATAACTATTAAACTCTCGCAGAAGACTCACTGAGTGGGGGATGCCAGCAGACCTAAAACTCTGACACTCTGAATGTTGATATATAGTGGCTTTGGGGTGGGTGGGTGCTAAAATTCCAGAAGAAGAAAAGTAGCTCTGCTTTTTTTAAAAAAATTTAAAGCTACAACTGACACAAAACCAATTGCCTTGTTGTGCTGCGACAGCCTTCTTTAAGCACTTGTTCCAATTCCAAAATCAACTAACTGGCTTTCCAAAATGAACGACAAGCTATGTTATTGTCTCCTGCATGCTGAACAAATGGCATAACAGTACCAAAAACATGAATACAAATGGGCCTTGCTATCTAGACAGCATAAATGGCAGGAGAAGCCTGAATTTCAATAGTGGCTCAGGAGACTCAACAAAGCCTTGAAGATAAGGGGTAGAAATCATAGCATCTTCCAGATGTGGTTGAACTACAAGATCCTTCTTCACCATTGGCTATCCTGGCTAGAACTGCTTGGGAGTGCTGGTGAGCAACATCTGGAAGGCTGGATGACTCCCACCCCTGTTGTAGATCAAGGCATTCATGACCCTGAGGGTCATATGTTCTCAGTGAAGGTAAGGCTTGCAAACACACAATATCTCCACTTGTTATAACTGTTTTATCTCATATTCCATTTTTTAAAAAAACTGTTCTCCAAATTTCATCCAAATTCTATCATGCAAGGGGAAGCAATGGTCATGTACTTGAACATGTTATGTTCCTGAGTTGCTAGAGTGGTCCTTTGGACACTTGAGTCTTTTAAGTGACCTAGAAAATGCAAGATAAACTTACTCATGTATGTTCCCTGGTCCAGGCTTCATAGTTAAACTAAACCCTTGCCACCTGGGGTGGAACCCACCAGAATCTTAGATCTGTGGTGTTAATACCAGTGAAGCAATTTAAGTTTTACCCATGCTTTGGGTACAAAGAAGATTGTATACATAATATTTTGTTTTGTACATACCATATTAAATTGGGTTTGTCACAAAGCTTGAAAACAGCACTTATTTTGGATTGAGGCTCCCAGAATCCTGCAGGCATCATGGTCAGTGACCAGTAGCAATATTATCTGGGGGATTCTGGGAGTGGTAGTCCAAAAGAGTAACACTCTTAAACTCTGGGGGTGTTGCAGGATGCCCCAATTGTGAACTTGCTCATCCTCTGGGGAAAAGCCAGTTCAAGTTGTCCATCAGAGTAGGTTGTTTCTTCTGGGACCTTTCACAATCTATTTGAGAAGCATGGGAACAGACATCCAGGTTTCAGTAAAAGGTTCGGCCTCTTTGTTTACATTTTTCTCTCCCTTCAGTTGGGCTTATGTACTTATATATTCCCTCAAAAAATAGGGAGGTTTTATTCATGTAGTTTTTTTTAAAAAAAAGTGTTAATTTTACATACAAATGTGCCCATCTGGATAATCATTCATCCCTCCCACCATAGAATCATAGAATCATAGAATTGCAGAGTTGGAAGAGACCACGAGGGCCATCCAGTCCAACCCCCCTGCCACGCAGGAAATCACAATCAAAGCATCCCCGACAGATGGCCATCCAGCCTCTGTTTAAAGACCTCCAAGGAAGGAGACCCCACCACGCTCCGAGGGAGTGTGTTCCACTGCCGAACAGCTCTTACTGTCAAAAAGTTCCTCCTCATGTTGAGGTGGAATCTCTGTTCCTGGAGCTTGCACCCATTGCTCCGTGTTCCAGTCTCTGGAGCAGCAGAAAACAAGTCTGCTCCATCCTCAGCGTGACATCCCTTCAAATACTTAAACAGGGCTATCATATCGCCTCTAAACCGTCTTTTTTCCAGGCTAAACATACCCAGCTCCCTAAGTCTCTCCTCATAAGGCATTGTTTCCAGACCTTTCACCATTTTAGTTGCCCTTCTCTGGACACGCTCCAATTTGTCAATATCCTTTCTGAATTGTGGTGCCCAGAACTGGACACAGTATTCTAAGTGAGGTCTGACCAAGGCAGAATAGAGTGGCACTATTACTTCCCATACTACCAACCTTTCTGTAACTTTTTTTTTTTTAATGAACTTACATATTTGTAGAAAAGTTAGCAAAGGATTGGCTATCTGGATTTTTCAGACAAACCTTCTGAATCTTGTGACTTTAAAAAATGCTTAATTAAAATCAAAAGGGATACAGTCTACTCCAAAATGTTCTTTAACAGTTCTCATCCATAGCTTTTGTCCATTTTTAATGAGTGCTTGCACAGGAAGTCCTGTCTGTGGATTATACCTCACAAAAGAGAAACATACAGCAAAAAGAATCTGCAACAATAATTGTCTGTGTTTTATATGTCTAATTACCATAATCCATAATGCTATGCACAACTTGGAAAGTTTATCTTGGACTACAGTTTCCAGGGCCTCTGGCTGGGGGGCTCTGGGAGTTGTAATCCAAAAAACACCAAATTTTCTGAGCTCTGCAAATTCTAGAACATTCCACCCACTTTTAATGATTGAGATTTAAAAACTGGTATCGAAAATTCATTTATTTTTACCTCAAACTTTTAAATGTCTTATAGCTACTTACTGTAACAGGGTTTGATATATATATTTTTTGTATACACTGAATTTTTCTACATTGGATATTAAAATATCATTAGGGCACTAATTGTAAAGTACAATCCTGTAGAGCCTTTATATTCTTTCATTGCATGTTAGTGCTTTTTTTGTATGAAATATTACTTTTAAATGTTTAAATATATACATATATATATATATATTTATAAATTAGAATACAATTAATCTAATGTATTTTTATTGCTGATTGTATATGGAAATGTTATGCCTGTTTTTAATTGGAATGCTTCTAATATTAGCTCTACAGTACAATTATTAATAAAAAAAGTTATGATTTTTGTGATGACGTTGAAACATACTGTATGGGATGGATTTTCTGTATGATGAAAGAGAACGAAGCAAAAGTCAAGTCCTGATTTTAAGTTGGGTAGCTGAACAATTTGATCTTACCAGAGTTTAGAAAATTCCCTTTTCTGACTTTTCATGCTAGCTGGATAATTCTGGGACATGTACTTAAAAAACAACAACAACAACAACAACTTCCACTCTCTGATCTTTGCAAACTGCAATAACCTGACCTGAACCCCTTGAAGTAATTGATGAATCTGAACTTAGTTATAGACCAACTTTCACATTTCCGTAGTGTTTGGAGTTCTTGGCTCATGTATATATATTTCTTCTGTGTTTTCAAGCCAGCTCTGACTCATGGCAATCCTATCATAGGGTTCTCTTGCCAAGAAGACTTATTCAGAGCTGGTTTACCATTGCTTTCCTCTAAGACAGTATGACTTGCCCAAGGACAGGCGGTGGTTTTCCATGCCTGAGTGGGGATTTGAACCCTGGAGGTTGTCTAAACAGTGAAAATACTCCTCATAGAATGCAAGGAGAATGCTCCTGTCTTAATGGGATTCTGCATCGTTTCACCATTTTCAGAAGGAGGAGAGCCAAAAACGCAATATAATCCTCAGGGAAAACATTGGAGGCTTTTCCTGAAGTTTTTTTTTAAACAGTGAGGGGAATGCGCATTCCTGTTCATTAGGACAGGTGACACAAATTGATTCACTTTCCCATATGAGCAGAATCTGAAAGCTGACTGGTCAGACAAGCCTGGGGGCAGAGCTTGCTAACAAGGCAAGTGCCCAGAGCTCCCATGTTGGATTTTTGCCTTAACAAGTGAGCACTAATGCAATAAAACAGCTTGTTTTGTTTGCTTGCTTTTTTGTTAAAGTGAAAGATTGCTCTTTCGCACCTTAGATATGGTTTTTTTTAAAAAAAAAAACACCTGTCCGACAGCGGCAAATTGAGGTAAGTAAAAACACAAGTAATTCACTCTCAGCCACCATCTTGATTCACAGGCATGCCCGTTTGCATAGCAAACGCAGATAGCTTCGTATGCCTACAGTCTTCCAAAATCTGTCCAAAAAAAAAAAAGCATTAAGACAGCTGCTGCAAATTGCCATTACTGCACAGCAATCCACTTTTTTTTTTTTTTTGCCTTATATAGACAAAACCCTTGATCTCCCAGAGCCCTCGTCCAACACTCAACCCACAACATCATGCTGGCTATCATGTACTTAGTGAGTGCCAGCATGGTGTAGTGTTCAAGCATTCTACTATGGGGATTATCAGACGGGGACGAAAAAGGTGTCCCCATCTCACTACATTCTATCCCGCCCCCTCCCAACCCCGTCCCAGCATGAGAATGAAACGTTTCAGACACCTACCTTTGCTGCTTCTTTCCCTCCCCCCGGCATCCCAGGAGCAAATACAGCTCTCACGGAGCTGCATTCACTTCCTTGTTGAAATCCCGGCTGTTCTTGCGAGAGGACAAGCACATGGAAAATTCAAAAGTAAAATGAAAAATACGCTTTAAAAAATAAAACCAAGCGCCTAAACATACTTAAAAGTTTACAAAAAACCCAGGGAGGGTACAAAAAAGTGTGGCATTTACCTGGATCTCCCGATTGCACCTGAGAGTGTTTGGCATGGACCTCCCACTGAAGTGGGGATCGCGCCAGCAAAACAGGGCACCTTTTCACTCACAGGCGATCTATTCATGGCTTAGCCCATGAATTAAAAGGAGCACTGGTGGAACGGGACCACCACAGGCGCATAATGAGACAGGATGATATCATCTGAAAATCAAGCCCTTTAGCGATCTCCTGGCATCATTATCATGCCATATTTAGGTCATCTGACAATCTCCTATGACTCTAGAGAACAGGGTTCGAATCCCCACTCAGCCATGGAAACCCACTGGGAGACTTTGGGCAAGTCCCCCTCTCTCAGCCTCAGAAGGTAGCAATGGCAAACCTCCTCTGAAAAAAAAAAAGCTTTCCAAAAAAACTGATAGGTTCACCTTAGGGTCACTATATATCAGAACTGACTTGAAGGCACACACCACACACACACAAAATAGATCACATCTTTTAACAGACTATATCTGGGCTGTAATACTTTCCTGTTGGAGGTCTGGAAACACCTGCCAATTTTGCTTATTATTCGTGTTGCTATCTTTATTTCTATCCCGCTTTCCCCCCAATTTGGGACTCAAAGCGGCATACAATAAAAAAGACATTGTTAAAATCAGCAAAATACAAAAATTAAAACACAATTAAACAACGAATAAAGTTAAAAATAGCTACACATGCATATATACATACACACACATACACAACACTCACATATACCCCAGCACTACCATTAGCAAAGATTGGGAAAGGCCTGCTGAAACAGGAAAGTTCTTACTTGGCTCCAGAGGGAAGGCAGGGAGGCTGCCAATCTGACTTCTCTGGGCAGAGTGTTCCAGAGTCTGGGGGCAGTCACTGAGAAGGCCCTCTCCTGAGTTCCCACTAGATGCACTTGTGAGAGTGGTGGGACAGAGAGAAGGGCCTCCCCAGCATATCGAAGAGCCTGGACTAATTCATAAAGGAGAATACAGTCCTTTAAATAACCTGGACCTGAGCTGGACCTGAGCTGCACCAGCACTTGTGCCCGGAAACAGACTGGTAACCAGTGGAACTGCTGTAACAAGGGGCTTTTATGATCCCTGTAGCCAGCTCCTGTTAGCAATCTGGTTGCATCTCTTTGAACCAGTTGGAATTTCCAAACACTCTTCAAAGGCAGCCCCACATAGAGTGTGTTACAGTAATCCAACCAGGATGTAACCAAGGCATGTGTCACCATAGCAAGATCTGACGTCTCAAGGAACAGGTGCAGCTGGCACACAAGCTTTAACTGTGCAAACGCACTCCTAGGCACTCTGTTCTTCAACTTAGGTAGAAAATACGGTAAGTGCAGGTTCCCCTGTTTTTCCAAATATTGGGGGATGTATTTCCAAACTCTGCTGAAGTTACAGTCCAATGCTTGAGTATACCTGTTGAGGAACATTCACATTCTTACATTCTTATTAAGCAAATTTACTCTTAAAAATGCAGAGTGGGGAGCTATTCATTGTGTCAGCCAACATCTTTGCAGCATGTTCTATTCCACTCCCTTCGGTTCCCAGTCATGTTTCAATTTCCCCTCTCAATCAGCATTCTGCAGCTACTGAACATGCTCAGTTAGTTCTCACTGGATTGGTTCTGGAATTCTCCCTCCCTGCACTTCTTAAAAATAAAGATTTTTTTTGTGTTTCTGCAATTCCTGAGGTTCCTAAGTCTTATTTGCTACCACCACCTTTGGGGAGGTGCCATCTTGGCTACAAAAGAATCCACATCTGGACCATGGCTGTAGAAGGAGAAAATGAGTTCTCCAACAAAATGTTATTCTTGCCTTATAACAGGAATACCTCATGTTCACTGTGTGTGCCAGTTAACCCTTCCTGTGAGAAACTATAAGGAAATAAATCATGTCAGTCTCTCCATGCTGATTGTGTTTCTACACAACAATGTAAGTGATACCACTTTTGACAGTCATGGTTTCATATTATGGAATCCTGGGCTTTGCAGTTTGATGTATTTTGAATTTTCAGTTAGAGAGCTCTAGTCCACTCCCCTGAACCTGTCTGGCAGAGAATTCTAAGTACCTCACCAAACTACACATCCCAGGATTCCATAAGTTGGAGCCATTATAGTTAAAGTGGGATCAAACTGATAATGGGGTAATACACTAACCCAGTCTTCCATTGCTACTGAGCTGTTTTGCAACCTGCTGATGTTGAAAAGGATTTTTGTACTTTTTCAGACCTCAAGGTTGGCTGGAGCTTGCTGATACCTCCCACTCGTTTCCTCATTGGGTCTGTTTTTTCCTCATTGGGTCTGTTTTTTCAGGTGGCACTTTGTTACCTAAACTTGCTATTAGAGTGATGATTTTAATATCCTATTGTCCAACCAAAATCTTCAAAGTGGGTTGCAACACTGATAGAGTATGAAGGATACACCCATAATCATGCATGCAAAACAAACAAAATAATGAGCTCCACTGGAGGAGGAGAAGGCAAATAATGCTCTTTCCACAGGACAGTTGGAGTGCCAGTGAGCATGTGATGGCAGCAGTAGGTAAAAAGGACAACCAATTAGACCAAGCATGGGGAAATTTTTTATTTTATTTTTATTTTAATTTTTTTGCTTGTTTGCCTCCTTGTCTGTTTTTGAATCCTTCCCAAGAGCCAGTCTGGAATGTTAAGAACGCCTTTTCTTCTAGTTACATTTCAAACCCTAAGCATCCTCTTGCATTGCTCTGTTTTTAATGCTACTTGATTTTCAAACCTGAAAAGCAAGTTTATTAAATGCATGTCATGGATGCGTGTATGTACTTACATGCATAACTGTTTAGTGGGCGTGTGTAACACAGAGAAGCTCAACTTTCTGCTTTCTAGTGATAGCACCTAAGAAAGAGAGAGAATGTACTTATGTGAACTTTGATGTGTAGGAGATGGGTGTTGAAGAAGTAGAATTGTGGTTTTTCATTTTAAAGAAAAACTGAGCTCAGGAAGATGCAAAGAAAGACAACCAAAGTCAAATTTGCACCTGTTTCCCTACAAAAAGGGGTGAGAAACAGTAGCTCTCCAACTGTGTTAGGCCTTTGTTGTTGGATGCCTTCATGTCATTTCCTACCTATTGTGACTTGAACTGAATATGAGCTTTTCTTGGCAAGATTTGGTCGGGGGTGCATGTCTACCATTGCCTTTCTCTGAGGCTGAGAGTACGTGACTTGTCCAGGGTCACCAAGGTGGTTGCATGGCTGAGCAGGGATTTGAATGCTGGTCTCCCAGCATCCTAGTCTAACACTTAGCTCACTACACCGTCCTAGCTCTCATGGGGTTTTTGGCCTACAACTTGCATAACCCCTCAACACTGACTGATTTCACAGGCTTTGGGGAGTTGTAGGTCAGAAACATCTGGAGGGTCACAGCTGCACATCAGTGTTCTACAAGAAAAAAGCTCATTTGATAAGAGAAGTTGCAACACATTGGAGTGAGGATGAAGCATGGAGACTTTTTGACTAGTAGGAAGAAGGATGTCATCTTCCCCAGACAGTCACTTGGTTCCCTCTGAGCTTAACTGCAATACTCCCCATAGTATCTTTAGGGTTATTTTTCCAGCAATAATACATTTTGAGAGCTATCCCTTTGTAATGTAGAGTGAATGTGCACATGCACATATCTGTCCATGAGAAGAGAGTGTTTGTGTGCCAGAGCCCTAATTCCAAACCGATGAATTTTATATATCTGATGATTGGCATAAATAGTGAGGAGACACTAGTATGCACCTCAGGGGTTATATGGTTTTTAAAACATTAGTTTTAATGTATGTGTTGGAAACTTGCATCATTATAAGCAGCAAACTTCCCTATTCTACACATAGCTTAGGGGTTGTCTAAATGGCAAAAATACTCCTCACTGAATGCGAGGAAAATACAACCTGTCTTAATGGCATCCCACATCATATTGCCATATTCAGAAGGAGGGGGCTATTGCGGGAGGAATTGTGCATTCCTGCTTGTTGCGACAAGTGAACGAATTGATTCACTTTCCCAAAGGAGCAGAAGCTGAAAGCTGATTGGCCAGGTAAGCACGTGGTGGGGGCAGGGCTTGCTAACAAGGCTAGCGCCTGGAACCACAATGGGTTTTTTCACCTTAGCAAGGGAGCACTAAAGCGATAAAATGGGGTGGAGGGTGGCATTTCTGTTAAGGTGAAATATTGCACTTTTGCATCTTAGATGTGCTTTTTTTAAAAAAAAAATTACTGTTCAGTGGCAGCAACTGGTGAGAATAAAAATGTGAGTAATTCACTCACGGCTGCCGTCTTCATTTGCAGGCGTGCCTGTTTTGCACAGCAAACGCAGATAGCTTCGCATGCCTGCGATCTACCTTTAAAAAAACCCAAAAAACATTAAGACAAATTGCAGCTGCTGCAAGTTGCCTTTACTGTGGAGCAATCCACTTTTTTTTGCCTCATATAGACAACCCTTCAGTAGTTGATACTTTAGTAGTCTAAGGACTTTATCAGATCAGGGAACTATAGTGTCATAAGGACGCCTAATGATCACGAAAAGGAGCGCATGCCAGATGACATCATCCTTTCACAATCACGTACTGTAAATGAGGTGTATTTTTTATTGATGACCCAAGCCATCAATAGATCTTTGGGGGAAGCCCCTTTCTCACATCTTCCTAAGCTACATCTGGTGGGAACATCAGGAAGGGCCTTCGCAGTAGTTGCTCCTGAACTCCCTTCCTAGAGATGTCAGACTGGTGTCCGCCCCCCCCCCCCCCCGCTATCCTTTTGTAGGCACCTGAAGACTTTTTTTGTTTCAGCAGACCTTTGAGAGTTGACCACTCAGGGGAAAGGGCCTTTCACATGACGTGTTACTTATATTGGTTGTTCCTTTTAGTGGTTTATTTTTAATTACTTTTAATTTGATTCATAGGTTTACTGATATTTTTTAACTTTTGCATGATGAATTTATATTTTTAGCTGTACCTGTTTTAACTCATGTTGGCTTGAGTCTTAGATTGTGATAAAGGTGGGATATAAATAAGTAAGTAAATAAATAAATAAATCATAGGAATAGAGCTGTCTGGGTAGGTTCCCCCTCCCCCATAGACATGGAGTGGGCAACCCCTTGTGTCAGGGGACTCTCATGTCCTGTTATCCATAGTGGTGCAGTGGTTAAATGTCACTACTACAGCCACAAGGTTGTGAGTTTGATCATACAGGGCTCCAAGGTTGCATCAGCCTTTCATCCTTCCGTAGATCAGTAAAATTGAGTACCCAGCTTGTTGGGGGCAATTAGCTAATACATTGTAAACCACTTGAGAGAGCTTGCGCTATAAAGTGGTACAGAAATATAAATGCTATTGCTATATTGCTATTATCCAAATTGTGTAGTGTCTTTGGAAACCCTCTGATGTCCTAATATTAGCTTGAGGAATTTAGGTAACTCAACTTGGCATGTGAGAGAGGTTGGGCAATGGAAGGACCTTTTAACCTTTGTGTACCGGTAATAATGGAGGAGATTCTAAGCCAAAAGGTACAATTAAATGATTGTTATTAGAAATTAACATCAACAGCAGTCACGCAAACACTCAGGCTTCAGACACTCACACAAGGCTATCGAGAGCAGTTGGAAGTATTTGGATAGAGGAATAGTAGAGTAAGGGGGTGGCGGGTTACACTATACTGATCCTGCAGAGTGGAGATCATGAAGTATACCAACAGTGAGGGGGGCCGTCTGGAAGATGGGACAGCTACACAGTCTAACATTAAGTTGAAATGAGGTGAAACTGTTCACCTGGCTACACAGACTGATGCAGAATCAACAGGAAGGGAATCTGTGCACAATTTACTGGTGTTTTAGGGTGATAATTATATGGAATAATTCCCTTGAAGGGATGGGCATTTGAGTAGAATACAATGTTTCTCAGAGGTTCCCAGAGCTAGACAGTGGGTGCTCTGGAAGAGTTAATGATCGTTAATGGGTGTTGCATTTGGAATTGAATAGGAACAGGCAAGGTCTTTTGTTGGAGGGGAGTAGGAGATGAAGGACCCATTTTACAAGCATTAAGGTCTCTGCTATTGTTGAGTGGATTAGTGAATTACTCACCTCCAGGTATTAACTCTCTGAACTGAGTATTTGATTTTGGGGAATTTTCAAAGGCCCCCTCCCTTGGTCATATACGAATCCCACCTTGGTATTTGGGGGTTCCTGGTTTACCTGCAACCACGTGGATAGCCACACTTAGCCAAATTATTAAATATAGCCAATTATTTGATACTACCTGTACCTGGTTAACATAGGCCATCAAAAAATTCCCCAAAAAACACCTGGTAGACCTCATGACAACCTTGTAAGGTAGGGTGGTGGATTTTTAATTTCCTCCTCCCTTCTCAGCGTTCCATACTTTGGAATGTGGGCCACAGATTGAGTGGCAGGAGTGGATTGTGAGGTGGAGAAGGAATTTGCATGTGGTTGGTGATTGGTTGAATGTGTTTCCTGAGCAGCCAATCAGCACACTGAGAAAAGCAACATACCCAAGAGAATAATATATAGAGATTCCAAGATAGGGGCTATCATGGTAGACAACAGCTCCTTCCCATGATAGGGGTCCCAGAAGCTCTGACTTTCCTTATACATGGTGGGGGAAAATGACTTCATTTCTGAGAGCTGGGCAAATTTGCTTAAAGGCTGTGGCATGTCAAAGTGTGGGTATTCTAACCTGTCAGAATCTGGTGATGTTTGCTGGTTTGTGCACACAGAGATGTGGGTGGAAATTCAGCATGGGACTTACATCTATGTAAGCGGACTTGAAATAGAATTGAGCAGTTTCACAATGTCCATATTCAGCAAGGAGCTGCCATGATGTTACTATGTAGAGGAGCCAGTGATGTGGCTGATGAGCATTGGGTTAGGGAGTGTCAATGCACATTGGTAGAGCCAATGCACATCAGAACATTCTTGCTGGCACCCTGATACACATCTTGGCAATTCATTAAGATGGTTCCATAGCACCTCTGCTACGCAGCCAAGTCTATGTAACGTAGACCTCAACATTGAACCATGGGCATGGATCTGCCTGCTTCAGCACTGTTCTTGGGGTGTGGCTATATGAAGTGATTGAACTCCACACTTACTCCAAAGCCACTGAAGAGAAGTTAATAAATAATAACTGTGAGTCCAGTATATGGATGTTCCTCTCCATTTCATAACAGTCTTGGTGATATCCAATGAAATCAATTTGCCATAGATTCAGGATAATGAAAAGAACACTTTTTCCTTACTACAGAATCTGCTACCACGAGATCTGGGAGTGGCAAACTAAGGCAAACTCACAGATGAAGAAGTCTTTCTCTGGGCATAGTCTATAATACATCTTCCATCTTCTGAGCCTGAGGCAGCATGTTTCTGAAGAGAGCTGGGTTGCAACCAGTTTGAACAAATAGTGTAATTACCTGTAACAATTACGTGTTTTGTTTTTGTAGTTTTTTTTTTAAATAGGGTGTATCATGACAACATCTCAAAAGTAGCAAGAAAGTGTACATGAGTAACATCTGAAAAAAGAAAAGTGTCTTCATGGCATTTCCAGAGACATTTTGAGCAGGGTTTTTCAATTTTTATGCCAGGGTGGGCATCATGCCACCCCTCAAGGTTGTTTTGGTTGGGGCTATTTTTCTGACCACCACCACCCCAAACAAACACCTAACCCCAGGGTGAATTACCTCTCTTGGAAGTCCAGCTCTCCCCCGCCCCACCCCGGCTGCCAGTTTAACATAAGAAATGTCAGCTTTCTGAAACCAGAGGTGAACTTCCAAATCCCAGGTGCCAGTTACACGACAGAAATTGTCGCGGTGCCTACCGTGACATAGTGATCACAAATCCGTCCCTCGCTGTTTATACGATTTATGTCTCTGATCTGGATATCCCGGGTGGTCCCGTGACTGATATTTACACGTCCATAGTTCCGGTTTTGTTTAGGTTTTTTTTTTTTTTGGGCTGTCAATCAAAGATGCGATTACTCGTGTTTTCACAACCTTGGTGACGCACTTCCTTTAGAGTTCCGTGCCACGAGCGATGCTATTGGCTGGCTGGGGAGGGGGAGGGGGCAGAGGTTTGTTATTCCCCCTTGCTTCTTGAACATTTTAACCCTTTCAGAAGAGGCAGAAAGCATTTTGAAAGATCCAGACAGATCTTTCGCTCAGACGCAGGGCTTTCCTTTTGAAATCAAGCTGAGTGCTTTGAAAGCAAGCTGAGTGCTTTCCTTTTGAAATCAAGCCGCTTGGATTTCCTCTTGCCTCTTTAAAATATTAACCCCCACCGCTGCAGAGATTTCAAGTGGCTATAGGCAGGCGTTTTGAAAGACACAAACACAGAGGGGGGGAATTAAAGGGTGCTAATTCGCTCAGAGGCTTGAATATTTTAATGTGTTCTGACCCAGGGAGGTGACCAAGGGAGGGGATGAATGGGCGACCCTCTGCCCGCCACGATCTCTTTGTAACATGCAGTTGAGGAAGAGGTTAAAGCTGAAGGGTTTGCAGTGTAGAAATCCATTTAAAAAGGTGATTGAGTACACGCGCGCGCACACGCACACACACACACACACACACCAACCTTCGTGCAGCTGGAAGGGATGCCTTTGTTTTCGGCTGGTGAGGCTGGATCTGTTGAACGGGTGACTGGCCCCTCCTTTTCTGGTCCCTGAGCTCTAAGCCCGCCCCCAGTCACCATTTCCGGTCATCCCAGTACCGAGACATTTTGTCCCAGACTGTTTACATTTCCGATTTTCCGAATCCTCCTGTGACTTTTTTAAAAACCGGCACAAACTGCGGGACTGGAAGTCCCGCAGGTTGAGGGATAAAAGGTGGCCCCCCCTTCCGAAAATCACGTACCCAACCCGATGTACGTGTAAACTGCCAGGGATCGACACAAATTCTTCCCAGGACATTTTCATCATGTAAACGGGCCCCCAGTTAAGTTTTCACATTTTGCCATCTTGGGTCCCCAATGGGCCTTGGAGAAGAAAATCAGACTCTGGGCTGCCCAAAGTTGCCAACTTCTATTTTATCCCATTATCTCATCAATCTTTTTTTGGGGGGGGGGGTTCCCCTTCAAAAAAAAAAAACGTAACAGGGACATAATGCAACAAAGCACACACACCAATAGCAATGTTCATTGCATTAAATAACTCTTTGGGAGAAATGATATGGTGACTTGTATAACAACCTACTTTTCTTTTTTTAAAAAAAATATTTATTTACGTAACCTTTGTGTAACATTTACAACTTTACAGTGCATCATAATCAAGTTAATACATTGTTTATATATGGTTAAAATGGGTAAGAAGCTATGAGTTTTCTCGTTCATCTTCTATTCAGCATTAAAACAATTTCTTCTCATAGTTTTGTTCCCCAGACTTCCCATGCGTTACTAAGTTATAAGGATTTTATTTTTGTTATTTAATTCTCAACTTCATTTCAATTTTCTAAATGCTTTCCTTGTACATTTTACAATAAATAATATACATTAAGCACAATCCATCTTCCATACCTATTGCTTTTCATAGTATTGTCACTGCTGCTATCCTTTTATATATAAATACAATTTTACTATATACCTTTACATTTTATAATCTGTCAATAAACCCTGTTTTATATTACATTTGTTTTCCCAGTATTTTGTTACTAGTAACCAATCCATTTCCATTTTTTTTGGTAAAGTTCTTATTGTAAAACTTTTATTTAAAATATACGTCAGGCTATCAAGTTCTTTCATTTCATTTAGCTTCAGTAGCCAGTCATCTATTGATCTATTAACAACTTATTTTTCAATAGTCAATTTCCCAGTTCTGCTTCTGAGCAATGAAGGTGAACAAGAGGAGTGAAATGTTCCCTTCAAGGCCTGCTTCTGGGTTTCTCTCAGGAACTGAATGGGTCAGCCAATGATGGCAACAGGAAGCTAGACTGGATCAGCCCTCAGTTCTTCACACTCTTACACCAGCCCCAAAACCTCTGAAGCCCTCTAGTTATTTGAATTACAAGTCTTATCATCCCCAGCAAGCATGACCAGATATGAATACCAAAGACTATGTTGTTGTTGTTGTTTGCCATCAAGTTGATTTTGACTTATGGCACCCCTATGAAAGAGAGTCCTCCCAAGAGCCCTGGTCCTCAACAGCCCTGCTGTTGCAAACACAGAACTGTGGCTTATTTTATTGAGTCAATCCATTTGTAATGTAGTCTTTGTTTTTCCTACTGCCTCCCACTATGGCAAGCATTATAATCTTTTCTAATGAGTCATGTTGTCTTATGATATGCCCACAAGAGAATAGTCTCAGTTCAGTCATGTTGGCTAAAAGTGAAAATTGAGGCTTGATTTACTCTAGGACCCATTTAATTGTCTTTTTGGCAGTCCATGCTATCCATAAAGCCTCCTGCACCACATTTGAAATGAATTTATTTTCCTCCTGTCAGTTTTCTTTGTCCAGCTTTCACATCCATACATAGAAATCAGAAATTCTATGACATGGATGATCTTGGCTTTGGGATTCAGTGATATATCTTTACATTTGAGGATGTTTCCCAGTTCCTTCATAGCTGTCCTTCCAAGTCCTAGTCTTCTTCTGATATCTTAAGTATCATCTCCATTTTGATTTATGACTGAGCCAACGTAAAGAAAATCTTTGATTGTTCTGTTGTCTTTGTCATCCACTTTAAACTTATGTAAATTATCTGTGGTCATTATTTTGGTTTTCTTAATGTTCAGCTCAACCCTTGCTGGCTCAGCAGTTCCAACCCCTAGCAATCCTGCCACTCACCCTGCCCTTGTTCTCCCACTTAATTCCTTTCTGGAGTGGGTTTCTGGGCCTGAGGATGACCCCTTGGTTGTGGACCTGTGGCTGTATTGTTGTACTGGGTTCATTATTTGGTATGTGTGGCCTGGCTCAATTTCACACTTGATAGAGTCAGCCAGAGACAGGTTTAAAATGACAAGAAGAATGGGTTTATTAAACACAGAAGAACAATATATTAATCTCTAACATTCTGTACTTTTAATTTCCTCAGATCCATAGATCGTTCTCCTTTCTAACTAGCTATACTATCTCTCTTAAATCCAACCTTGTCTCTTAAATCCAATCCTGTCTTCTTCAGCCAGAAGATGAAACTCCTAGGTCACAACTTAACAAGTTACTGGGAGACAGCAAAGCACAACTATGAGTAGCACTGTAGCTAATGACACAACTGGACTCAACCCAAAAGGACGCTCAGCTGTTGAAGTGCTCAGAGGTGAAAGGAAAGTCCAAAGCTGCACAACACATATTGTAAGAATATAGCATGTGAGAAGCATGAATCAGGGGAAGCTAGATATAGTAAAACAAGAAATGGAATGTATAAACATTGCAATACTTGGGCTGAGCGAGCTAAAGTGGACAGGAATGGGACATTTTGAATCAGATAATTACACAGTGTTTTACTCAAGAAATGAAAATCTAAGAAAAAATGGGGTGGCATCTATAGTGAGGAGAGATGTAGCAAAAGCAGTCAAAGGATATAATGCAAAGTCTGACCAAATCATGTCAATAAGACTTCAGGGGAAACCCATCAGCATACTGTTAATCCAAGTTTATGCTCCAACTACAGAGCAGAAGAAGAAATGGAAAGATTCTATTTTGGAGCCCAGGAGGAAAAAGATCACACACAAAAACTTCTTGTTAATCATAGGCAATTGAATGGAAAAGTAGGAAGCAAAGCAGTATCAAATATTGTAGGCAAATTTGATCTAGGTTCAAGAAATGAAGCAGGAGACTAACTGACTGACTGACTGACTGAGTGAATGAATAAATTTTGTGAGGCCAACAGTTTTTTCATCGCAAACACATTCTTCAAGCAACACAAGAAGTGACTATATACATGGACATCACCTGATGGCCAATATAGAAATGAAATAGACTACATAATTGGAAGCAGAGGATGGAGAAGCTTCATTTTCTCTGCAGAAACAAGACTAGGAGCAGATTGTGGCACAGACCATAAACTACTAATATCAAATATTAAAGTAAAGCTAAAGAAAAACATTAAACCAACCATCATGATGAAATACAACCTGAAGAGCATCCCTGTAGAATTTAAAGATAATGTAAAAAAAATAGATTCGTACTATAAAGCCTAATTAACTGGGAGCCAGAAGAATTCGGGACTGAAGCTGGCAACATTGTCAGAAGAGAATGCCAAAAGCCACTATCTCTGTAGCCAAAAAGAGAATCCTCAATACATGACAGATGAAACTCTTCAAACAGCAAACAGTTAAGGACAAATGAGAAGGGGAAAAAATCAAACATTTATTCAGGACAAGAATCTACTTTCAGGACAGAATACAGAGAAACAGAATGGTTTCCAATTGGGAAGGGGAGCAGGCAAGGCTGCACTTTATCACCCTCTTCGTTTAACATGTACGCTGTATGTATCATACGTAAAGCAGGATTAGATTTGGAGGAAGGAGGCCACAATGACTAAACTGAGGCTGTCGTGCTTTGGCCATATCATGAGAAGACATGACTCACTAGAAAAGACAATTATGCTTGGTAAGGTAGAAGGCAGTAGGAAAATAGGAAGACCATGGGCCTGTCGAAATGGTGAAAACAATCCTCTTGGAATTTGCTTAGAATCCAACCTGTCCTAATGGGATCCTGCATAATTCTGCCGTATTCAGAAGGTGGGGGTCCAAATCCACCATAAACCCTGAGGGAATGCACATGATCGACCACTAGTACTAAGAAGGCAAGTGTCCCAGAACTGCCATCTTGATTTTTGCCTTAGCAGTCATGTACTAAGGCAATGAATCAGCCTTTTTCTTTTTTCTTTTTTAATCTTTATTTAGGTGGAATATTGCACTATTGCACTTTTGCACCTTAGATATGCCTTTAAAAAAAACATACCATTCAGCGGCAGCAACTGATAAAAATAAACCTCCCAGAGGGCCTTTTCTGCTGCCGCTCCCAGATTATGGAATGGCCTGCCGGACGAGATCCATCTTATTACCACCTTAGACAGCTTTAAAAAAGCTGTCAAGACGGATCTTTTCCGGCAGGCTTTTCCTGAATAACTATCCTGGCCCAAGACTCGGCTGTCCTTTCTAAGCGGCAACTAGATTTTTTAACCATTGTATGTTTTAATTTTTGTCTTTCTAATTTATATATTTTTAATTATTGTATGTTTTTAATCTTCTATAATTTAATATTATTTTAAGGGGTGGGTGGGTTAGGGTACTGGGACTATGGAGTTTTTATATTGTAAGCCGCCCCGATTGCATTGCAGAGGGGCGGGATAGAAATAAAATTTTATTATTATTATTATTATTATTATTATTATTATTATAAAAACACAGCCACCAACTTGAATCGCAGCCATGCCTGTTGGGAAAGCAAAAGTGGATAGCCTCTCATGCCTGTGATTTTGTCAAACATCGTTAGGACAAGTCGATTCTGCTTCAAATTTGCATGAGTACGCATCAATTCACATTTTCCCCCTTGTATAGATAAGCCCCATATTTCAGATGGATAGACTCTTATCAATGAAGCCACGGCCCTGAGTCTGTAAGACCTGAGCAGGGCCCTTGATGATAAGGTAACTTGGAGGTCTCTCATTTATGGGGTTACCATAAGTTGAAGCCAACTTAGTAGTTAACAACAACCACTTCTGCTCAAAACCCCTGTCTGAGTTCTCTCAGATACACATGTCTGCTTTTGTTACATTCCGATAACCCACAGACCCTCTTCATAGCACTTCTTGAGTTACAATTAGCTGTCTTCAAGCCAAGTCTGGCCAGTGCTTCCTTCACACTCTTTTAGGGTCCATCTACATGAGGGGGAAAAAATCCCAATTACTTCATAGTATTGGCATCTTGCAGCAGCAGCAACATATCTAAACAGTTTTTCTGGCCTCGGGAGCCCCCATAACCCTTGCATTTCTGATGTAACAGAAATAACAGTGAGCGATTTACTCGTGTTAGTTCTTCACTGCCGCTGTTTTGTTGTTTTTTTAAGTCTTCCCAAGGTTTGCTGGTGCGATAGAGCAATTCTCCAATTGTACAAGAAAACACAATTTATTTTTATTTTATTTATTTATTTAGTTATTTATACCCCGCTCTTCAGCCACAAGGCTATCAGAGCGGCTTTCAAATTGTTTTAAGCAATAGCTATTTACACATCTACACTGCATTAAACAGTTTCCAATGTGTGTTAGCTAACAGAAAATATTGATCCTTTTATATCACCTTAGCGACCGATTGTTAAGGCAAAAATCCAACATGGCGGCAGCAGGCACTTGCCCTCCTCTCACCCAGGCAATCAGCTTTGTGCTTTCCTACGAGTTTTTTCTTGATTTTTCTTGGTTTTTTTCCAGGCTGTGAGGCCGTGTTCTGGAAGAGTCTACTTCTGATGTTTTGCCTGCATCTGTGGCTGGCATCTTCAGAGAATGGTTGGGTAGGAGTGTGTGCGGAATGTATTGTTCAATAGTCCAAATGAGCAAAAATGCGCACCCACTTCACAGTTTGTGGAAAAAGTACGGGGAAATCTGTGAAGGCTTTTACCACATTGTTTTTGCTGTTTTGGGCCCGTCTCCTTCCGAACACTGTGGATTGGTGCCGGATCCTTTTTAGACAGGTAGGATTCAATAGGAGTCCTGGTGGCGCAGTGGTTAAATGCCAGTACTGCAAGTCACCACATTGCAAGTTTGATTCCAGAGGGCACTCCAAGGGTCACTCAGCCTTCCATCCTTTCATAGGTTGGTAAAATGAGTACCTGGCTTGTGGGGGCAATTAGCTAACATACATTGGAAACTGCTTAATGCAGTGTAGATGTGTAAATTGCTATTGCTTAAAACAGTTTGTAAGCTGCTCTGATAGCCTTGTGGCTGAAGAGCAGGGTATAAATAACTAATCAAATCAAATAATAATAAAAAAAAGATTCCCAGCAAATTCCATGAGGGATATTTTCACTGTTTAGATGGGCCCACACACTTACTTCCTCCACTTTCCTCAATAGCAAATTCTTTCCCCACAAAGCATTACACAAAGCTGTTTTTTGCTAGTAGGATGGTATTATCTACATATCTTTAATTGTCCATGTCCCCTTCTCTAATTTTCACACTCCCTTCCTCTGAGTCTAGTCCAGCTTTCTGTATGATGTGTTCTGTTTATAAATTTAACAGGGTGATAAAAATGCAGCCAACTGAAAACCATTTCCCCCTCCTTATTTTGTCCTGACAGTGGCCTCTTGTCCAGAGTACATATTATGGATCAAGGCAATAAAATGTCATGATATTTCCATTACTTTTACAGAGAATCATAGTTTTCGTGATCTATACACTCAAAGGCTGTAGTCTACAAAGCATCTCTCTGGCTTTTCTTCGCAAACGAAGATTCAGGAAGGACTCATCCCGCGCCTTCTGCAAGCGCGCTGATGACTAAAAAGGCCAATCCGAGATAAACAAGTCCGGTTGCAAAAAGCGCAGCAGAAGGTCTCCTTGGGTGATGTTTTTGGGTTGTGATTCTTTCTGCGTTGTCGTTTCTCTTCAAGACTTGTTCGTCGTGAGTTCTCAAATAAGGCTGCAGCATTGTGGATATTGCGTCTCCATGCCTCCCGATGTGAGGCCAGGGTGGACCACTGTTGGTGATCAATTTGGCCAAGCCTGAAGCATAGACTGATGTTTAAATATTTGAAGGGATGTCATACTGAGTATGGACTGTTGAAGGAGCTAATTCAGAAATAATACCAGATATCACAAAAAACCAATACTACTATGCAAGCTTACTTAATTGGAACATAAATTATTGTTATCATATATAGAGCTCAATAACAATGTACAATTGTCCCTTCATATTCGCTGGGGTTTGGTTCCAGGACTCCTTGTGAATACCCAAATCCGTGAATACTCAAGTCCCATGATATGCAATGGCATAGCAAAATGGTGCCCCTTATGGCAAAATCAAGGGTTGCTTTTTGGATTATTATTTTTTTAAGAATATTTTCAAGCAGTGAATAATTAAAACCGTGAATGCCAAATCCGTGAATGTGGAGGGACAACTGTATACTGTTTGTATAAACTCAGTGCCTGAACTCAGTACAATGTATCTTCAATCATGTACATACATAAATTGTCTATATATACAATAAATTAATTACTAAATATCCAATTAGTTTTCAATTTTTGTTATTCTGTTTCAAAATCAACAAGGACAATGAACAGCTTTTTGATACTTGCTGGAAGTGTCCAGTTTAATTGAATTGGAAGAACACTATACTATTTCTATAAATGGATCTCGTTAGATGGTAACAAAAAGTTTAATATGATGATGTTCCAAAAATGTGGATGTACTCACGCGGTGGTAAACATGAACCTCATTTACCTCTATGCCCATAAATTTAAATGACACTTCTGGTGTTGAATCCAGTAGCACAATGTTGAATCCTCTATACCCATAAATTTAAATGGCACTTCTGGTGGTGTAGATTTTTGAAAACTATAAAGGCTTTTCCTTCAGAGTTTTTGGTGGATTTGGCCCCCTCTTTCTGAATACAGTAGGACCCCCGTATCCACTGATTCATTACCTGCTGATTCAATTATCCATGGGACACAAAACAGCACACCTACCATAGAGTCTTCCTAGAAAATGTGTCCTCTCTAGCCATTTTCTAGGTTCTCCAAGGCAACTCTATGGTATTTTAAACTAGAAGTCCCATTATTTTCAATGGCATTCACTATTATCCCCCGTTTTTGGTATCCATGGGTCCCCCAGAATCTGTGAATACTGAGTCCCATTATATGTAATGGCATAGCAAAGTGGTGCCCCCTATATAAGATGGCAAAGTCAAGGTTTGCTTTTTGGGATTATTATTTTTTTAAGAATATTGTCAAGCCATGAATACTTATCTCCATGGATACCAAATCCGTGGATACGGAGGGACAACTGTAATTAACTAACTACTGTAGTTAGCTAATCTGTTCAGTTTAAAATAACTTTGATATTAACGTGTGCTCATCTGTAATGCTTTGTGGGGAAAGAATTTACAATGCCATCAATGCAAATTAATGCAATAGATAGAATCTTAGAAAGAGTGGGAAGGGACCACAAGGGCCATCTAGTCCAACCCCCTGCCAGGCAGGACTGCAGTAATTAACTAAGTAATTAACTAGGATTCTAATGCTTCTAGGGCCTGCCAGCGGGCTGAGCCGCCACCCATTCTGCCCCAGTTCCCCCCACCTCCCTGCCTGCCCGCCTTCTGCTCGTGTGGATGGAGGAAGCGTGTGGGCTGGACAGGGGAGAGGCCAAGAAGGAGGCGGAGGCAAAGAGGAGTCTGGGGCTCCTCCAAGGAAAAGCTGGGGGGGGGGCGTCGTCTCCAGGCTGGAGGCCCCCCACTCCCAGTCCCCCCCCCCCTGAGCCGGGTCCTCCTTCCCCTCCGCCTCCTCCCCATCCGCCAAGGCCGGGAGGGAAGCGCCTTGCTCGGGGCCGCCTCTTCCAGCCCCCGCTCCCTCCCACCGCCTGGTCCTGCTGCTGCGCCTCGGCTTCCCAAGGCAGTCCGGGGCTGGAAGGAACCGCGACTCTCCCCCCCCCCACCCAGCCTGGAGGACCCTGGCTGTGTTTGGGGTGGGCGCCTGTGCCCGGGATGGTTGCCAGGGGTCCGGCTCGCGGGACGGAGCTGACGGGTAAGGAGAAAGGAAGGAGCCCAAAGGCGGAGCAGCCCAGAAGGGAGAGTTGGGCAAAGTTGCTTTATTTGAATTTATTTGATTTTGGGGAGGGGGTGTTCCAGAGCCCCCTAGATTCTGCAGCCCAAGAAAAGGAACTTCCCCCAGGTTTGGGTCAGGCGCAAGGCAGAGCAGCTTGCTTTTTAATATTTTTCATAAATATTATATATTTCCATGTTATGAATAATTGGGCAAAGTTGCCATTTTTGGGGGTGAGGTTCTCAGAGTCCCTAGATTCTGCAGCCCAAGAAAAGGAACTTCATCCAGCTTTGGGTTAGGTGCAAGACAGAGCAGGTTGTTGTTGTTTTTTTAAATTTTTTTTAGACATATTATATATTTCCATGTTATGAATAATTGGGCAGAGTTGCTTTGGGTGGGTGTTTCAGAGCCCCCTAGATTCTGCAGCCCAAGAAAAGGAACTTCACCCAGCTTTAGGTTAGGTGTAAGACAGAGCAGGTTGGGTTTTTTTTTTAATTTTTTTTTAGACATATTATATATTTCCATGTTATGAATAATTGGGCAAAGTTGCTTTAGGGGGTTCCAGAGCCCCCTAGATTCTGCAGCCCATGTAAAGGAACTTCACCCATCTTTGGGTTAGGCGCAAGGCAGAGCAGGTTGGGTTTTATCTTCTTAAAGAAACATTATATATTTATATGTTATGAATAATTGCCTGGGGGGGGGGTTCCAGAGCCCCCTAGATTCTGCAGCCCAAGAAAAGGAACTTCCCCCAGGTTTGGGTCAGGCGCAAGGCAGAGCAGCTTGCTTTTTAATATTTTTCATAAATATTATATATTTCCATGTTATGAATAATTGGGCAAAGTTGCCATTTTTGGGGGTGAGGTTCTCAGAGTCCCTAGATTCTGCAGCCCAAGAAAAGGAACTTCATCCAGCTTTGGGTTAGGTGCAAGGCAGAGCAGGTTGCTTTAAAAAAAAATGTTTTTCAGCAATATTATAACTTTCCATGTTATGAATAATAGGGCAAAGTTGCTTTATGGGGGGAGTTTCCAGAGCCTCTAGATTCTGTAGTAACTTCACGCAGCTTTGGGTTAGGTGCAAGGTAGAGAAGTTTGTTTCCCCACACCAAAAAAATAGAAATTTCCATGTTATGAATAAATAATATCCAAGTCACCATCCACACTATGCAAATAATCCAGTTTGAAACTGGATTGTTTGCCAGGGCTCCGTCCTGTTATGAAATCCTGGGATTTTTAGTTTTACAAGATCTTGAACCTTCTCTGAGGAAGTGTGCTGATGCCTCACCAAACTACAAATCACAGAATATCATAGGAAGGAGCCATGGCAACTAATCCAGTTTCAACCTGGATAATTTCTCTAGTGTGGATGGGCAGAGTTGCTTTTTGGGGGGAGTTTGTAAAACCCCTTGATTCTTCAGGCCAAGAAAAGTAACTTCACCCAGCTTTGGGTTAGGCGCAAGGTGGAACAGGTTGGGTTTTTTTAAAAAAAAATTAGAAACATTAATTTCCATGTTATGAATAAATAATATCCGTCACCACCGACACTACACAAATAATCCAGTTTGAAACTGGATTGTTTGCCATGGCACCTTCCTATGGAATCCTGGGATTTGTAGTTTTTCAAGGTCTTTAGCCTTCTCTGATGAAGAGTGCTGGTGCTTCACCAAACTACAAATCCCAGGATTCCATAGGAAGGAGCCATGCAAATAATCTAGTTTCAACCTGGATGATTTGTCTAGTGTGGCTGTCCCAGTTGGGCAAAGTTGCTTTTTGGAGGAGTTTGTAAAGCCCCTTGATTCTTCAGGCCAAGGAAAGTAACTTCACCCAGTTTTTGGTTAGGCGCAAGGCAGAGCAGGTTGCTTTTTAAAAAAATTAGAAATATTATTAATTTCCATATTATGAATAAATAATATCCAAATCACCACCCACACTACACAAATAATCCAGTTTGAAACTGGATTTTTGCCATGGCACCTTCCTATTGAATCCTGGGATTTGTAATTTTACAAGGTCTTTAGCCTTCTCTGATGAAGAGTGCTGGTGCTTCACCAAACAACAAATCCCAGGATTCCATAGGAAGGAGCCATGCAAACAATCCAGTTTCAACCTGGATTATTTCACTTGTATGGATGCACCCTGTTGGTTTAGTGGCTTTGTCATGCATCCTTATAACTTTTCCTCAGTCTTGCTTCCAAACTTCCATGTCATTCCTTCCTCTTTCCCCCCCTTCCTATCCAACTTTCCAATCCAGATTGGGGTATACAGTAGGACCCCAATATCTGCTGGGGATTGGTTCTGGGAGAGGGGCGTAGATTCCGAATACTGTGGATAATAGCAAACTCCATTGAAAATAATGGGACTTCCAGTTTAAAATACCATAGAGTTGCCTTGGAGGACCTAGAAAATGGCTAGAGAGGGCACATTTTCTAGGGAGACTCTATGGTAGGAGTGCTGTTTTGTGTCCCGTGGATAATTGAATCAGTGGATAATGAATCAGTGGATACGGGGGTCTTACTGTACTGGCAAAAATTGTAAAAAAACACAACCCAGTCCTGTCCCCACTGTGCCTTTAACTAGAGCTTGACGGGCAGAAATGCATCCGATGAGGCTTTTTTTGGTTTTGTTTTCACCTTTAAAACAAACTTTTAATATTAATAGTAACAAAAGTAGAATGTAGAATGTTTTTGCAGTAAAATTAATAAGTATCTCAGAGCAAAGACATTTAATATCCATCTGACCACATGCATTAGAGCTTTAAAGAGAGTAAGAAGTTAGGACCCTGTACGAAGTAAGGGTAAGAAATAATAATAGTACAGTTGTTCCTCCATATCCACGGATTTGGTATCCACGGATTTAAGTATTCACAGCTTGAAAATATTCTTTAAAAAATAATAATCCAAAAAGCAAACCTTGATTTTGCCATCTTATAGAAGGGACCCCATTTTGCTATGCCATTGCATATAATGGGACTTGAGTATTCACGGATTTTGGTATCCACAGGGGGTCCTCAGCGAATTTGAAGGGACAACTGTAGTAGTAATTATTATTATTATTTACTCTACTTCCTCTATAGCTACCAATATTGCTTATAACATATGTAAAGGCTCATGTTACTTGTTTATAGTAGGACAGCTTTTATCTTCCTCCTAGGAATAGCTTTGTCTGTTTAACTGGCCAGTTGCTGTTAAAAGAACCAGGCCAGAAAAGGAAAGTTTGCAACTTTCCCAGAATTGTCTAGGGAGCTGTTAGAATACGGAAAGTTGGCATTTTCTATTTTTGTTGTTGGCAACCCCAGGAGAGAAGCCGTGTGTGTGTGTAAGAAAGCATAAGAAACTTTGGGTTGGATGTAGACCTGTATGTGTGCCTTCAAGTTCCCTGTGGATTTATGATGACCCCAGGAGTTTCACAGGGTTTTCTTAAGCAAGGTATTCCCCATACCTTCCTCTGAAATACTACAGCACCTGGTATTTGTTGGCGGTCTCCCATCTAGATCCAGTGGACCTCAGTTGGACATAAGGGCACATCCAGACTGATTTGAAAAGCCCAGAATTTTGTTCCTGTTCTTTCCAATTTAATTTTGGAGATTTGTTTTGTTTACCCCAGAATATTTTGTATCAGCTCCCAGGATTTTACAGCAGCTCCCAGGTGGGTTTATTCTTAACCCAGTATAAAATCAGAAAGGACAGAAACAAAATCTGGAACTTTTCAGTCCGTTCTGAATGTGGATAAGTCTACATCCAACCTGTTGTGCTGATCAGCTTTGAGACCTCGCAGTGCTTCTGTAGTTTTTTTGCAAACCTCGTTTCATGTTCTGGATTTTACAGCTGAGAGCCTTCACTGTTTTAGTGACAGTTGCAGCTTCAAAAACTTGTTTTTATGCTTCTTAACTTGAGTTGTGCTCAGTTTATAAAGGCTGTTAGAGCTGCCAGCAAGGCTGGTGTGGAAGTGGGAGGATTCACTTGACTGATTTCATGAGCATTACTAGGTGGGTCATTTTTTAAAAAAAGAAATCAAATTGTGTCATGTGCAGCCCAATCCTGTGCATATTTACAGTACCGTACTCAAAAGTAACTCCACTGTGTTACTTTTTTATTTATTTAGCTTTGAGTCTACATAAATGTGTAGGCCTTGGGTTTTTGTTTTCTGAGGAGGAATGCACCCAAGCTTACATATAAATAATAAAAACTAAATATAGCAAGTACGGTAGGACCCCCGTGTCCGCTGGGGATTGGTTCCGGGGGGGCCCTGTGGATACCGAAAACTGTGGATAACAGTGAACACCATTAAAAATAATGGGACTTTCGGTTTAAAATACCATAGAGTTGCCTTGGAGGACCTAGAAAATGGCTAGAGAGGAAGCATTTTCTAGGAAGATTCTATGGTAGGTGTGCTGTTTTGTGTCCTGTGGATAACTGAATCAGTGGATAATGAATCAGTGGATATGGGGGCCCTACTGTATTCATGAATGAGTTATGGAATATAATAAAATAAAACCCAAATCAATTGGTACTACATTAATGTCCTTTTGATACAGATATTTTCTGTTCTGGATATGCATGCAGTGGTGAGCTTCCTGTTGACTTGAGACTGTGGAGTATCTTATTCTAAGGTTATCTTTGAAATGTTTGCTTTCTTGGTGCAGGGAATTGGTCTGAGGGATGGGATGGGAGATAGTTCTTTTTTTTTTAAAATATGTGTAAAAAGGCACATCCAGGAAGTGCTTTTTAAAAAATTCTTTCGTTCTTCTCTCAGTGGACAGGGTAGATAATGTAATTATGCCCCCTCTTCTTTCCTCAAAATAATCACAAAACAGCAGGCATATCCTTCCTTGCCCTTGCCTAGACCACAGCTTGTAAAGCATTCTGAGACACTTGCTAAGTTTGTGAGGGATGTTGGTCACTTTTTAAAAAATTATCCAACAATCCCTTCCAGTTTTGGTTATTTATTTACATCAGTATTCCATCTTTGTTCCCCAAAGAACTCAGTGGATGACCTTGGATCAGTCAACTTTATCTACCCCATAGGGCTACTACTGTTAGTATCAATTGGGAATGAGCAAAAGCAGGATAGGAGAGCCAGTTTGGTGTAGCAGTTTGAAAGCTGGAGTGGGATTCCAAGAGACCAGGGTTCAAATCCCTGCTCAGCCATGGAAACCCACAGGATGACTTTGGACAAGTCACACTCCCTCAGCCTCAAAGGCAGGCAACAGCAATCCTTCTCTGAACAAATCTTGCCAAGAAAACCCAGTGATATGTCTGCCTCAAGGTTGCCATAAGTTGGAAATGATTTGAAGGCAAGAACAACAAGAAATAACAAAGCTGGATATAAATCTAAGTGATAAAAATATACTTGTTCCTTCATATACGCTGGGGTTTGGTTCCAGGACCTCCCGTGGATACCAAAATCTGTGAATCCTCAAGTCCCCTTATATGCAGTGGCATAGCAAAATGGTGTCCCTTATATAAAATGGTAAAACCAAGGTTTGCTTTTTGGATTATTATTTTTTAAAGAATATTTTCAAGCCGTGAATACTTACATCCATGGATACCAAATCCGTGGATACAGAGGGACAACTGTATAACTGGTATTAAAATCTAACCATTACCCCATTCCATGCATCTGAGGAAGCAGGCTAAATCTATGAAAGCTACAACTTCTTTCTTTGAAGGCTTTGTCTACACTGATTAAAAAATCTGGCTTCACATCACAGTATCCTGGTCCGTGGTGACCCTGCAGTGACCCTGTTAATGCCACCCGCATCACCCACATTGAGCTGAGATTGGCATAACCAGCCACACATTCTCACGCACGCCCCCCATCAGCCACTCACTCAGGTGGGAAGAGGATCAGATGGGGGAATGAAGAAGAAGGGTACGTGCAGTTGCTGGCTCATTCACTCTCTTGCTCACTCACTCATCCGATTTCCTTCCCATCCAGGTGAGTGGCCGATGGGGGGAATCAGACAGGGGGAGGAAATGAGCCTTGGCATGAATCAGCCTCCACCCAGGAGCTAACTTTCACTCCCAGACAGTGGTGGCGCTAGTGAGAAGGTTAAACCCAGCCAGCAGCTGATCAGCTGCTAATCTCCCCTGGGGGGTCTGCAAGAGGAAGCGCAGGAGCCCCCTACCTGAAGCCAATGGGCAACCCACCCGACATAGATGCTCCACGGGACCTGAGACCGTGGCATGCTCCTTCCCTACCTGGCTAGTCCCAGCTGCTAGGCAAAAGTCTGAGGGGGAGGGGGATTGGATGGTGGGGGCAGGAAGAGGGGGGAGCGTGCTCACTGGCTCATTCACTTGCACACTCGCTTGTGTGGAGATCTGCATACATATGTACATACACTGAATTAAAAAAAAATGGTGACACACACCATGCTTGCCTGACCTAGGTAACTATGCACAAACCTGCCCTGCCCTCCAAACCACCCCTCAGTTCCACCCTGATCCTGACACATGTATAAAAAAAATCCAGCTTTTCCTAAAACTTCAGAATAAAAAGTGAGTTTTTAAAAATTGCGTTAACACCTAAACAAAGTGCTTTCACTGTGAAACCAGCCATATATTATGTGTTCCAGTAACACTGGAAAGAAAGTGAGTACCATTTTTTATTTTTATTTATTTTTTTGCCTGTGTAGACAATCCTTCAGTTATAGAATCATAGAATCGTAGAGGTGGAAGAGACCACGGGGCCATCTAGTCCAACCCCCTGCTCTGCAGGAACACCTTGCAGGAATACACAATCAAAGCATTCCTGACAGATGGCCGTCCAGACTCTATTTAAAAGACTCCAAAGAAGGAGACTCCACCACACTCTGAGACAGTGCATTCCATGGTACAGAGTTAGTCTCAAAGGTGCTACAAGGTCCCTTTGCGTACTGATATTCCAAACTAACATGGCTGTGTCTTGAACATTACCCCATAGTGACTGTCATGTTTTTTTGAAAGGACTAGCTTCTTGTAAAGAAACCCATAGTAAGCTTCTAGAGAACAGCAGGCAGAAATTCCCTGAAACACTAGTTCAAAAACATCTGCTCTACTATATAAAGAGAGTACACACCCAGTTCTTTCTTCTTATCACAATATGGTTGTGTTAACAATGTGGGGGGGGGAGGGAAACCTGGATGTTTGCATTTTCTTATACGCTTCCTGGATTTCTTTTGACCTCCTCCTTCTAATACTACACTGGAAAAATAAGGCCATTGAGAAACTAGAAGGAACTTTTAACCAGTTTGGAAAACCCTGAGGCTTTCAGAAATTAAAAAAGAAAATTAATATATACAGAAAAAAATGAAACACTAATGAAAGCAAACTTCATCCCAACCCAAAAGCCGTGAGAAAACTGACGGCCCAAGAGTCAATTGAAAAAAGTGTTGAAAAATGAAAATATGACTGAAAATGGAGCAGAAGGAGGATGTTGTTAGCTGGCTAGCTGGCTGGACAAACTGCTGGAAGGTGAAGGATAATGTGCAACAATTTGGTGCAGCTTTCTCTTGTGTTTTCTGAGTTTAAACTCTGCCGCAGAGAAGACAATTGGTACTAGACTAGGATTTAACTTCTGCAAGAAGCACTCTTAGGCTGAATCCACGCTACACAAATAATCCAGTTTGAAACTGGATTATTTTCCTTGGCTCCTTTCCTATGGAAACCTGGGATTTGAAGTTTGGTAAGGCACCAGCACTCTTTGGCAGAGAAGGCTAAAGACCTTATAAAACTACAAACCCTAGGATTCAATAGGAAGGCGCCATAACAAATAATCCAGTTTCAGACGGATTATTTGTGTAGTCTGGATTCAGCTGCATTGCCTTGATCTTGGAAACACCAATATTTTCCGGTGTGTTGCACCTTAACATGGGAGCATTGCACCCTAAGATAAGAATGCTGGCCCCGCAAGTGAAATTTTACTTCAGTCCCTAATTTTCTAGCATTTCAGTAACTTAAAATTTTCAGTTGAGCATTTAGAAATACAGCTTTGGCATCCAAACAAAAGGGACAGACAAAAGGACCAAGGGAATACAAGCTCAACAAGTTCCAAGCATGAACAATGTTTGTTGTCTTATTCTCCATAATGCTAGAAATTTAGGGACTAAAAGAACATTTCATAGCTGGGGGAGGGGGAAAATTCTTATGGTAGGGCAATGCCTTCACCTCCTGTAGGTACACCCCTGGGTACTCTTCTTATTGCAGCCTAAATCAGATTTATTCCTTTCCCTCTCTTTCAGCCCTCTGTGTTTTTGACTCCTGATTTAAAAACAACAACAACAACTGTTAGGTATTTAGATTAGCTACACATGGCTGCAGCTGTGAGAGTCTCAGAGAAATATTGAAAAATGCTTGCCAGTGACACTGCTTCCAGTTTTTCTACACTATTGGTTGCTCCACCTCTGAGTCAGAGAGTTGTGCTGCTGCCAAGGTTATGGAATTTGAGTCATGCTTTAATATAGACATAGAATAAAGCTAACGTCTATATAGAATAAAGAGCAGCATGGGTTTGCTATCTTTTTGTTTTATTGTGGTTATGATGGTTAATCTATATTCAAGGTTAGTTGTCAAAAAGCAGAATGATCAAACTGTCTATAAACAAGTTGCTATGAATCTGGAAGAAGCTACTTTGAAACCACACCTTTGCTTTACTCTGACTATGGCTGCTGCCACACTGATGAAATAAGGCCTTTTGACACCACTTTAACTATTATGGCTCCATCCTATGGAATCCTAGGATTTGTGGTTTGTTGTGGCACCATAGCCTTCTCTGCTAAATATCTCACAAAACTACAAACCCCAGAACTCCATAGCATTGAGCCATGGCGGTTAAAGGCCAAGGAGTCTCACCAGATTAAAGATAGGAAGCAACTGTGTTCACATAGAATTTCCTTGGGCTTTTTTCCAAGCTGTGAAGCCGTGTTCTGGAATAGTTTTTCTGACATTTCACCTGCATCTGTGGCTGGCATCTTCAGAGAATGGTTGGGTAGGAGTGTGTGTGGGGTTTATATACTGGGGACAAGGAAGAGTGATTTTTCTTGGTTTTTTTTCTGGGCTGTGAGGCCGTGTTCTGGAAGAGTTTACTTCTGATGTTTTGCCTGCATCTGTGGCTAGCATCTTCAGAGAATCTTCTGGGGGAAAAAACAGCCCAGAAAAAAACCCAAAGAAAATCTATGGATGCCAGCTGTGAAAGCCTTTGACTTCAAATTGTGTTCACCATTTTTCCCTCCTCTCCGAAGGAGCGGAAAATTACAGCTGCAGCTTAAGCTGCCCTTTGCCTCTACAGTCTGGATTCCTTAACTTCCTTCCCCTCTCTGCCATCTGTGTTTGGCCACTTCCTGCCACAGTTTCTGTTGGGTTTGTGGTTGCTGAGGAAGAACCAGACAGCCAGATGCACCTCACTTTGGTACGGCTTCACTTCCTCACAGCCTCTGCTCAGCCTCTCATCTTCCCTTCCTCCCTCCCCAGAGTATCAGACGCAGCAGCCGCCCTGCTCCCAAGGGTGTTATGGTGATGGTGGAAGTGGGCTATTAAAAGTTTGCCTGTGCACCTGAAAATGTTATGATCCCCTTTGCTTTCCTCTTAGCCAGAACTCCACCCACATAAGCTATTTAAAAGACTGCTCCTCTTAGTCATAGTAGCAAGATTAGCCATAGTACATCTTCCCTTTAAAATGTTTAGCTGCTGCTGCTGCAAGTTTTTCTTTTCTTTCATTTTTGACTGAGAGCGGTGAATGCTGTAGTTGAAGGGTAGAAACTGCAGCCCTCCAAGTGCTGAACTGCAACTTCTCACCATGTGTTGCATTCCTCGCTGTTGGTTGTGCTGGTTAGGGCTGCTAGGAGTTATAGGTCAACAGCATCTGGAGGGACACACAATTCCTCCACCTGCTGTACTCTAGCACTTCTTGAAGGGGCATAAAATACTACCATAAAGTTATTAATTCAGAGATGAGTATCAACATCCCAGCATCAATAATGATGATGATGATGTTACTTATTACCCGCCTCTCTCATCAGAATCCGGGCAGGGTACAACATCACATGGTAACACAGCGAATCACAGTAATACAATTCAAGTACAGTTGTCCCTCCGTATGCATGGATTTGGTATCCACAGATTTAATTATTCATGGCTTGAAAATATTTTTTAAAAAATAATAATCCAAAAAGCAAACCTTGATTTTGTCATCTTATATAAGGGACACCATTTTGCTATGCCACTGCATATAATGGGACTTGAGGATTCACAGATTTTGGTATCCATGGGGGTACTGGAACCAAACCCCAGCGAATATGAAGGGACAACTATACCTTTAATACAATACAGTTTCAATACACTACAAAGATAGTCGTACATGCAAATGCCAGTAGATGGCACTGTTGTCCTGCAGTGAAGTTACAAATTGCATATACACAAATAAACGGCAGCTGCTTTTTGGAAACTGAATTAATAGTTTTTCTGCAGCATACCGCCACAGCTCTTTATTATGCTGGTTTTCATTTTTACCAGCTTACGGAAGGCTGAGTCGACCTGGGGGGCCTTGGGATTGAATTTATGACTCAAGATCTAGCATGAGTTTTTGGCTGCAGTTTTGCCTACATTAGCCTACTGCACCACCATGGCCCCTTTACTAAAAGTAAATGAAAGCACTGGGTCTTTAAAGCTCATTTGAAGCCCTGCTGTATATGAGAAACAATAATGCTTGGTAAGGTAGAAGGCCCCACCAACGACATTACCTTTCCGTGGTGATGGGATTGCATGGTCCTGTGAAGGAAGAGGCTATGCTGATGGCACCAGTGCTACTGCTAGGGTCTCCTATGTCAGACAGGCTTTTGCTGAGGAGCCAGACTAAATGTGCCAAACAGCTGCTGGGCAGCAGCAGTCGTGGAGGGTGACAGTGTCGGAGGATCTCTCAGAGTCAACAGCAGTGGTGCTGTAGTGGTACTGTGCAGAGGGAGGCCCAGTAAACCTCCTTTTGAAGATCTTTTACCATGAAAAGCTCTACAATGAGACAATCCAAAATGAAACAAGAGTGTGCTAGAAGATGAAGGTCCCAGGTTGGATGGCACTCAACAAGCTAGTGGGATACAGCAAAGGACAGTTATAAGTAGCGTTGTGGCTAATGGCGCAACTGGCTTCAAGCCAAAAAGACATTCAGTTGTTGACATGCTCAGAGGCAAAAGGAAAGTCTGAAGCTACAGGATACATATTATAAGAACATGGAGTGTGGAAAGCATGAACCAGGGGAAGCTAGACATAATAAAACAAGAAATGGAATGTATAAATATTGCAATACTTGGGGTGAGCGAGGTAAGTAAAGTGGACAGGTGTCTTAGTCTTATATAAAAGAGAATGTAAAGAGTTAATATTATACTTAAAAGTCATATTTTGCAATTAAGTTGCAAAATAGCAACTACAGGAGTGGAAAATTAAATCAAAACTAAGCAAATATTTTAGCAATAAGCTAAAAGAGAAACTTGATAATGGAAGATGGACAAATGATACAATAGGTGACTAGATGACATAGTATATTTCCATCCCTTTTTTATACTTTTAAATATGAACAACATTATCCAAACCAGATGGAGACTGGAGGTCATTTTAGAAAGATTGTATAAGAGAGTGTTTTGTGTGTGAAAGTGTTAGATTGTTAGAATGTACAAATCTTGAAGTGCAAATGTTGTATGTATGTTATATGTTGTATGCTCTGTTTATGTGTGTATGATATGTTGAAGTATATGTGGATGTTGTGCTTGTCTTATGTTTATTAATAATAAATATATAATTAAAAACAAATTACATGATGCACACATTTATGCCATTATGAATTGCCCACACCCCAAATGTGGGATGTTTGGGCATCTTGTTCAGTCTGTATAAAAAGAAAAACTTTCAAATCCTAAAACAAGGCACGACCCTCATAATAAGAGATAAGGAATAAATTTGTAACAGAAGAGCAATATGCATCAACTTGAGCAATTTGATGGAAAGGTAGGATTTAAATGTAACTCAGTGTACTTTTAAATTTGGGGGTGCTTCCAGTCTTTTATCCTGCAGTCACCTTTCCCCAAACACAGAATTTTTGCAACAGTATCATACCTCATTGTCATCTTCCAGTTGTGACCTTTTTTTGTCTCCCTGCCCTTGATATTTCATACCACAAAACATGAAAGGAAGAGGAGGTAAAGATGTTATAGGTACATAATGTCTTTCAGTTGGTTGTACTAGGAGCCATGCTTTGAAATATCATTCACATTTTCAGCATCTTGCTGCACTCAAACTCAGGTTGCATGTGTCAGAACATTGCCACAGAAAGAACTGTGAGCCTAACAGGCTATTTCATTTTCTTAGTAGTTCTTGCCTTGCTGAATAAAGCATGCTATCATTTGTACAGTGAAAACAGAAAGCAGGAAGTTTAGGAGCTGTGGCTCTTTGTTTTTCAGTTCCAAAGGCCAATGCAGAATCAAGTGTTGATAAAATAGGGACCTTGATACTTGCCTAAAAGGAGAGAAGATTTTAAAATTGAAAGCACACGTTTGTCATGAAGCAGAAAAAGAAGCAAGCCCAAAACAGACAATGCTGAGAAAGAGGCATTATATTGTGATGTAATTTTGAATCATAATCATGATACTAGCTGAGCCTTGTTCAGTCACCTACCTTCAAATATTTTAGACTGGAACATGTCCAGAGGAGGGCGACCAAACTGGTGGAAGGTTTGGAAGCCATGCACTGTGAGGAGCAGCCTAGGGAACTGGATACATTTAGCCTGGGGAAGAATTATAGAATCATAGAATTGCAGAGTTGGAAGAGACCACGAGGGCCATCCAGTCCAACCCCCACCAGAGAACAGAGAAGGTTAACAGAGAAGGTTAAGAGGGGACATGATAGCCATGTTTAAATATTTGAAGGGATGTCATACTGAGGATGGAGCAACCTTGTTTTCTGCTGCCCCAGAGACCAAGACACGGAGCAATGGACTCAAACTACAGGAAAAGAGATTCTACCCAAACATTAGGAAGAACTTCCAGACAGTTAGAGCTGTTTGGCAATGGAATGCGCTGCCTCGTAGTGTGGTGGAGTCTTCTTCTTTGGAGGTTTTCAAACAGAGGCTGGATGACCATCTGTCGGGAATGATTTGATTGTGTATTCCTGCATGGCAGGGGGTTGGACTAGATGGCCCTTGTGGTCTCTTCCAACCCTATGATTCTATGACTACAGTGCCCACAAGCCCCCATCCATTCAGAGCAGATGAAGTTGAGGAAGACTGTAGTTATCCTTACCAGAAGATTCTGTGGAAGCTCTTAATTAAGAGCTAGTTGATGGTAATACAAATGGCCGGTGGGTCCTGGGTTTTCATGAATTAAAATAATTCCTAAAGCTACAGAAAGTCAATAACTGAGAAGTGGTGCTGGATGGAGAAGGTTTATTTTCCATATAGACATCAGAACAAAGTTTCATATTGGGGTGGGAGGGGAGCTGTGTCTATCAGCAGCTCTTTTGTGACTGGCCAATTTAATTGTCATTGTCTGAATTTAATTTTTCTTCAATAATGCTGATGCTGATCACAGAGTTGGAAGAGACCACAAGGGCCATCCAGTCCAACCCCACACCTTGCAGGAATACATAATCAAAGCACTTCTGACAGATGGCCATCCAGCCTCTGTTTAAAAAACCTCCAAAGGAGAAGACTCCACCACACCTTGGAACTGTGTCGAACAGCTCTTACTGTCAGGAAGTTCTTCCTAATGTTTAAGTGGAATCTCTTTTCCTGTAGTTTGAATCCGTTGTTCCATGTCTTAGTCTCTGGAACAGCAGAAAACAAGCATTCTTCCTTTTCAATATCATATCCTTTCAAATATTTAAACATGGCTATCCTAGCACCTCTTAACCATCCTTCTCCAGGCCAAATATATCCAGCTCCCTAAGCCTCTCCTCATAGTGTATGATTTCCAGACCTTATAACATTTTGGTCGCCCTCCTCTGGATACATTCCAGCTTGTCAATATCCATCTTGAACTTAGGTGCCCAGAACTGGACACAGTATTCCAGGTGAGGTCTGACCAAACCAGAATAGAGTGGTACTATTAGTTCCCTCAATCTAGACACTATACTCCTATTGACTCAGCCTAGAATTACATTGGCTTTTTTGGCTGCCGTATTACACTGTTGACTCAGGTTCAGCTTGTGGTCTACTGAGACTCTTAGATCCCTTTCACATGTACTGTTGTTCAGCCAGGGGACACCCATCCTATATCTGTGCATTTCAGCTTTTTCTGTCAAAGTGTAGTACCTGACATTTTTCCCTGTTGAAATTAATTTTGTTAGTTTTGGCCCAGCTTTCTAATCTGTTCATTTTGAATTCTGATCCTGTCCTCTGAAGTATTAGCTACCCTTCCAAAATTGGTTTCATCTGCAAATTTGATAAGCATGCCCTCTATTCCTCTATTCCATCATCCAAGTCATTTGGAGAGCTATGGAACAGCACCGTGTTATGGTGATACTCATTTATATCTTGCCTTTTTCCTACCGTAGTTCAAGACTCAAGGCAGCTTAGAACAGTTAAAACAAACACAGTTAAAATTTATGTCATATGAAATTTTAAAAGTAATTAAATTATTAAAAAATTAAAACCAGTTAAAACAAATACCATTAAAAACAACAGATTAAAACCCGGCACATTATATAAGGCCCATTTCCCTTAAAACAAATCAATATTATTATCTTATTATTAGATCTCACTTGATTTACTGTCTTCAGTCCCACTCCCAACCACATGTCCAGTATGTATACCTGAAATTCTTTGTGTATCTGAAGAAATCAGCTGTAGTTCAGAAGAGTTTATGCTGTAATAAATGTGTTAGTCTTTGAGATGCCATAAGATTGATTGTCCCCTTTGGAAAAGAAGTCTCATTCATTGTACCCCACAGCTTCTTGCCTCCAGTTACCCTTTTTTCCATTTATTTTTTTTTCTTTTTTCTTTTCTTTGTTCAGATTTTTGGCCTGACAAGTCACACTGGCTCTGCGAGGAGTACAATAGATTTACACACAACATAAGTAACAGGCTGGCAAGCATATATAACAGTGACAGGCAGTTTCAGTGGGTCTGGGGGCCAGTTCTCCACTCCTACCCCAGTCTGCTGTAAGTTGCACTACTTCCTCAAAAGGAAACTGAAAGTGACCAAATGTCCACTCCCAAGTTTTTTTAAAGCCTTTGAAAGGGAATTGTGTTTCATGGAGGCTTCTAAGAGCAAGAGTCTCCATTTTGGAAACAATAGTTTTCACTCGTTGGGGGATCCGGGAGTATAAAAACAGGCCTTGTGTTACTCATTTCATGCATCTGAGGAAGTAAAATAAGGCCTTGTCTAGATGGGGTATATATCCCGCCTTGCCCCTGTCTTGGAGCCATGCAGTCCGGACAACACAGGGTGTTTGCCCCGTTTTGCCCCTGGGTAGTCCTCATGACCCCTGGGGCAAAGATGGGGGAATACGGGGCAAGGCGCACTGCAGAGTTTTTTAAAAAATACCTGCTAAAATCTACTTCAGCCAGCAAAAAACCCGAATTGGGTCCCGTGTGACTGCAGAAGCCCATTCTGGCATACTGGTCTATCACTGTCGCTGCCATCTGCCTCGCTCTTCCGTAGCCAGGAAGGAATCCCACAGTGTGTGACCAAGGTTTGATCACATGCAGGGGCTTTGCTCACATGCTGTGGGCTGGCTTCCTGGCATCAGAGAGAGAGACATGCAGGTGGTGGCTGCGGCTGCAGAGACAGGCCAGTGTGGCAGTCTGGACTCCATCCTGTGCCATGCTGATAACAGGGGAGCAATGGATCAGATCTGTGGGCAGAATATGCCAGCAGGTAGCCCTTAGTCTATGAAAGCTCATGCTACATCTTCTTTCTCTCAGTCTCAAAAATGCTACAAGATCCTTTTGCATATTGATATTCCAGACTCAGGAGATTATCAGACACAGCAAAAGTACCATAGCAGCACACCTAAAGGTGGGGGAAGGCGGGTCAACGAATGAGCCCAGGACCCGACCCTCTGCGACTTCCTTCTGAATCTTTTGTCTGACTACGTGTTCCAATCCACGTATAGATTTTAGATTAGGTGCAATGTAAGGCTTGCGCACCCCGTGAAAACCGTCCCGTAAGTATTGAGCTGCCAACTGGTCCGGGTAAACGCACAGCCAGGCAGCGATGGCGTCCAACCTAATTGGACTGGGTCCCTCTGTCAGAGCAGGATTGTTTGGGCCCTTTCTCCCTCCCTGCTGTTCCCTACCGAATTGTCCTTTCCCCTTGGGGCAATTGTGGAATGAGTGTCCTCCGCCACATATGGAGCACTCGTGACAAAAAGTGCAAGGGTGGCGGGTGCAGGTGCCTTTATAGCCAAACTCCCAACATAAGAGCCGGCGATTTTGCGATGCTGGCTGAGTCAATTGGGTGGACTGGCGCGTAGCACTGCCAGGTCTGGCATTCTGCAACAAATGCCCACTCTGCACCCTTTCCCCCAGTATAGGTCGGCTTGGGGACATGACCTGCAACCACAGGTGCAAGTTAATAACGTCCCACCTCAGAGTTGGGTAGGAAGCTGCCATTTACCTAAACGATTCGTCATATTGAAGCCAGGCTGGGCCAGCAAAATTGACGTATGCCATGTATATGATGTCCAGGTACCTTATGAGGGCATAAGACTTGTGGGGCTGGCTGTGGGATACAACCCAGCGTATATCAGGAAGCCTGCTAACCAGTTGGACCACGTCCTATCGATGTGTCTCCTTTTTATCTTCTCCTTCTCCCTATCGTCCAATTCATTTTTCTCCTTCTTGTCCAGTTCTCAGAAAAGGAGTGAGAAGATGTCAACATACTCCCCCTTTAAGATTTTATCCTTAGTAGCCTGGGCCAGATGTTCCCCCAACGCAGGTGCCTGCTCATGGCCTAAAGGACTGTGGGGCGGCACCATTGGTGCTTGCCCCCCGAGGGGAGGTGATCCAAGGTGGCTCATCGTGTAAGGGGACATCATTGGAATTACTGGCCCTCCACCCTGTGTACCCGGATACCAACCGAACATTGCATTGGTCGGGCTGCCTGGGGTGGTAGTGAATCCCTGAGTGTTAGAATCATTGTTGGAATCGGGCTGGCTCCAAGGCCAAGCCGCATGTTAGTTGTGTCCTTAGGCAACTCACCCTGAGCAGGGGGAGTCGGCTGCTGTGTTCCACTGGGTCCCTCTCCAGGCGAATCCTCCTCATCCTGTGTGTCACGGCTTGCTGCTTCCCCTTGTTCTTCCAAGGCCTGGATGTGGGCAAGAAGTTGGTTAGCAACGTCGTTAGACAACCCCCCTCCCCGCATTGTCTTTTGCCGGACGCTTAGGAGGCCGTGGTAGACGTGCATCCTCCAAAGCCTGCAGGCGGTCCAAAATTTGTTGTAAAACACCCTCTACAGGATTGTGAGGGCGGGCGGGTTCCGCGGGCTGTTTACCCTTACCGCCCTTCTTGCCCTTTCTGGGGGCCATGTAGAGACAGTAAGTCTAATTCAACCAGGCAATTAACTCAAAAGTAATTAATACTTAAGTAACTAAAAGTAATTAATAGTTAGGTAACTAAAGTAAAGACACACTTAAGTTAAGTAACTAAAAGTAACGACACGCTTAAATAACAGTTAAGTAATTACTTAAGTAACAGGTAAGCAATTACTAACTAAAAGTAATAGAAGAACTCAAAAAGTAATTAGAAAACCAAAAGTAATCGAAAGAACTCAACTAAACTAAAAGTAACTAAAACTGTAATAGCAGACTAAAAGTAACTAAAGTAACTAAAGTTGTAATAGCAACTAAAGGTAACAAAGTAACTAAACTGTAATAGCAATTAAAACAAACCCCGCGTCGGGGCCGCGTGGCACCCACGTGGAGACCCCGAGCGAACAGGAGGCCGGGAGCGGGGCGTGTGGCCCAGAGAGGGGGATGCGAGCAGGCCGAGGTGAGAGGGTGGGGAGAGCCAAGGCCTGGGCAGGGCGAACGGCGGCCAAGCAGACCCGAGCAGCCGCAGCAGGAAGAGAGGAGCGGATGCGGGGCCTGGGTGGGCAGAAGGGGTGCCGCGGGAGCATGGAGGCTGGGCGGACCGAGCAGCGGAGCAGAGGCTGCAGCAGGAGACGGGGTGCCAAGGCCGCGCAGAGGCCGGGTGGGCTGAGCAGCGAAGCGGGCCGCAGCGGGAGATGGGACCTGGGGGGCGGGTGGGGTGCAGAGGCCGCACGGGCTGAGTGGCAGAGTGGAGGCCACAGCAGGAGACGGGGCCCAGGTGGGCGGACAGGGCGCCAAGGCCACGTGAAGGCTGGGTGGGCCGAGTGGCAGAGCGGAGGCCGCAGCAGGAGACAGGGCCCAGGTGGGCGGATGGGGCGCGGAAGCTGGGCAGGCCAGGCGGCGAAGCGGGCCGCAGCGGGAGACGGGGCCTGGGAGGGCGGGGGGGCGAGGCCATGCGGAGGCTGGGCAGGCTGAGTGGCGAAGTGGGCTGCAGTGGGAGATGGAGCCTGGGGGGCAGGTGGGGCGCCGAGGCCACGCAGAGGCTGGGTGGAGTGGAGACCGCAGCAGGGAACAAAGGCCTGGGTAAGAGAGGCTGGTAAGAACCAAGGGGGGGTGTTCAAGTAATAAAGACAATTGATTCAAAAGTAAAATCAATTAAATGTTCAATTAATTAAACCAATAATTAAAAGTTCAAGACCAATCAATTCAAAAGTTCAAGACCAATCAATTCAAAAGTTCAATTAATTAAAAGTTCAAGTAGTTAAACCAATTAATCAAAAGTTCAAGTAACGTTCAATTAATTAAAAGTTCAAGTAGTTAAACCAATTAATCAAAAGTTCAAGTAACAAAGACCAATCAATTCAAAAGTTCAATTAATTAAAAGTTCAAGTAGTTAAACCAATTAATTGAAAGTTCAAGTAATTAAAACCAATAATTACAGCCAATAAGGGGGGGAGGGGAGGGGGGAGGTTGTATCGACCACGTGGAGAAACAAAGGGGGAACAAAGGAAACAAAGAAACAGATCAATGTAATAAAGCCTATTAAGTAAGATTACTTAAATTCACTCAGAAATCAATCAGAAATCACACAACCACAGTGCTGGGCTGCTCAATCATACAACCACAAGCACAGCCCAGCCAACTTAGCTCTCCCTCTGGGTTCAAAAGGGGGTTCCAATTGATAGATGTTCCTCCTTCTTCAATCCAGTGGACAAGAGGAGGAAGCCAGGGGTGGCAAAGGGTAAAATAGGCCCTGCCTGCGCCCCGCCCCTGACTCCTCCTAGCCAGGGCGTAGCTACACCCTGGCCAACCCCTGCGCTCGTCTCCATGCCCATCATTAAAACACCTCCCCCAATCTACCATTCTTTAAGGTCCGGGGGGGGGTGTCTGAAAAAGGAATTTGACAGCTGTTCTGAAGGATGTGAGGAACAAAGAGTCCTAGGGACAGGATGTTTTCCAGAAAGTATGGTGTTTGTAACTCCTGATTAATTCAGATATTTCTTTATCCCTCTCCCTTCTTTCTTTTACTAGAACCACTGTTTTGAGGTTGTGATTAAGGATTTCCAAGCATTATCTAGTTTTGACAACTCACTTTTGGATATTAAATGCATCAGAAGGGCGACACTTTGAAAAGTCCTGACAAGAATCCAGAATGTATTGGTGCGTGGGAACAGAGGACTCCGTGGCTGACAGCGAGAACAACATGGCAGCACCAGAAGGTAAATGGAACCACACTTTGGACTATTTCCTATATATCCCTCTGTTTGCTGATGGCACAGCTAAGCCAATTGGGTTTTGATGACTATGAGCGGGAATATGAGCGAGAACAGGGATAGTGACTTAGTCCATAGCACGAATGACATGGCTCAGGCTGTCTACCTCATGGTTTTTCTCCTCCAGTAAAGTTTCCTGCCACAACGTTTTTGGAAATGGAAGTCTCAGTGGGGATTTCCTCTAGAGAAAAATGACTATGATAAGAATATTTGTTTCTCCTCACCATCCTTGTTGCACTCCATTTTTTACTTCACCCTGCTTTTTAAAAGAACAAATGGCAAATTAATTCTGATATATGGACCTTCCATTACAATGTATTCATTTATCTTCTTATACTTATTTGTATGTCCCTTTCCTCCAAGGAGTTTAAGGTGGCTTAATATAATTCCTGCTCTCATCCTCCCCTGGCCCCCATGGTATCAGCACAGGATTGCTGCAAGTAAAGGTTGAGAAATTACTTTTCTAAAGCAGATCATTCCATTTAGTGTTTAAAAAATAATGTATTGTTTTTACTGAATACGATATTTCAGAAACTGACTGACATTGCCATTGACTTATTTATTATTCTTTTGCTACTGGCATAAATCATGAAAAACTTTACTTAGATTGATCCTAAACATGTCTAGAAAATAACGAACATCTTGCTTGTTTACCCTCTTGCCCCCAAAATAGTGTTGTTCCTATTTGTTAATTTATTTTTGGAATGTGTCCTGTTACATCTTCATTACTACTCACCACTCATAGTCCCTTGTTACAAGTAACCCATTACAGTTGTCCCTTCATATTTGCTAGGGTTTGGTTGCAGGACCCCCCGTGGATACCAAAATCCGTGAATACTCAAGTCCCATGATATGCAATGGCATAGCAAAATGATGTCTCTAATATAAGATGGCAAAATCAAGGTTTGCTTTTTGGATTATTATTTTTAAAAAAATATTTTCAAGCCGTGAATACTTAAATCCATGGATACCAAATCCATGGATATGGAGGGACAACTGTACTTCCAAACTGGCCAAGAGGTAGTGACTTGCCTCAGTGAGCCTCCTGGCTGAGTGGGAGCTTGAATCTGGGTCTGCCTGGTCCTTATTCAGAATTCTAACCCTATACCACACTGTGTGGTTTTCAGTTTGGGTGTTTCTTCATCAGAAAGCTACATGTTTTGGATTTCTGCCTGCCATGTCATTGGCACATCAGAAGTGTCAGCAAGTTATGACACCATCTCTCAGAGTCTCCTTGTAATGGCGTAGAGCTCTGTGGTAGGGATGGGAGAAATATTTGAACATATTAGGATGGAAAGGTTGAAAAACTCGTTTCTCTAATGTTGAGAAGTCCCGACAAGAAGAATCCTGCACTGATGAGAATCTTCACAGTTCAGGACTTTTTCTATACAAAATTTGCACATGTTTGTTTTGGGAAGAAAACTATATTTTGTGTTCTGGAAATAGTATTTCTATACAGCAAATAACATTTCTGCCTAGAAATAATGTTTTCTACACAGAAAATGCTGTAATGGGGGCTTATTTTGCACAAAATTGACACGTGGGTGTTTTGTACAGAAAACAGCAATTCTGCATAAGAAACAGCAGAAATTGTGAAGTCGAAGGCTTTCATGGCCGGCATCCATAGATTTTCCCTGGTTTTTTTCTGGGCTGTGAGGCTGTGTTCTGGAATAGTTTTCTTTCTGACATTTCACCTTTCTCTGAAGATGCCAGCCACAGATGCAGAGGAAACGTCAGAAACTATTTCAGTACACGGCCTCACAGCCCGGAAAAAAACCAAGGAAAATCAACAGCAGAAATTGTTGTGTTCTATGTAAAGTAACCCAGTGCAAACTTTGTGCAAAATAAGTCCCAAAGTGTGAATAGTTTTTGAAAACAGCACAGCTTTCGAAGACATTTTTCTTCCCACTGCAAGGAAAATTGCTGAAATAACTTACAGTCTCCTTTGAGAAGAATATTAGTGAAGAATTATATCCCCAACCTCTGGCACACTCACTTGATTTACTTGTCCTGTTTAACTCTGTTTTTCACATGTTGTACCTCTCTGCCGTACAAGCTGTTATCATTTTAGGTTAAGTTACCTGGGGGTCCCCAAATCCTAGAATTAGGCCTTATTTACTACTAGCTCTGAAATTGCTTACTAGGGATGTAAAAAGAGTACCAGTTAATATTTGCATCCTCAATAAAAGGTGGGTGTGTTGGCTGTACAGAAACCTTGCCAAGGAAAAAGAACAGCTGGAATAGTCTTACATTTTTCCTTGGGGAAAATTAGTTTGTGCTTAAAAATATGTAGTGTTTTCCCCTCATATAGAGAACATGTTTTTGAGGGACAGGAAACTGTTTTCGTTATTTTGTATTCTGAAAATAGAAATTTGCTTACATTCTTTCTGCTTACTCCCATTCATTACCTTCCTTGCCACAAAAATATAAATGCACCCATGCTTTAATTTTGCTCTTTAACTATATACTGTGAAATGTATAACCCTCCTGACATCATTGGACTGGAATGCCCATCCGCCTTAGCCAACACAGAGCTTGGAAGAAACATGTTGAAATAATAATGTAACTTGTGATGTGTTGTTTGTATGAACATCAATGGCATGATAACATCATAGAATCATAGAATTGTAGAGTTGGAAGAGACCACGAGGGCCATCCAGTCCAACCCCCTGCCATGCAGGAACACACAATCAAAGCATCCCTGACAGACTGCCATGCAGCCTCTGTTTAACTGCTAATTTTGTTATTTTTGGATTAACGAGTAACATTAACTCACTACTCCTAAAATGTAGCTTTCAAGAGGGTCATATGAGAAAATTTTGGAGAGTTGTCTATTTTTAACAGTTTTCTAAAAATTAAAATGACTAAAACCAAACATACTTAGTAACACATTACTAAGAAACCATTCTTTTAATAAAAGGTATTGCATAATCTCTCTCTCTCTCTCTCTCTCTCTCTCTCTCTCTCTCTCTCTGGCTTTTCTTCGCAAACGAAGATTCAGGAAGGACTCATCCCACACTTTCTGCAAGCATGCTGATGACTAAAAAGGCCAATCCGAGATAAACAAGTTCAGTTGCAGAAAGCACAGCAGAAGGTCTCCTTGGGTGATGTTTCTGGGTTGTGATTCTTTCTCCGTTGTTGTTTCTCTTCAAGACTTGTTCGGTGTGAATTCTCAAATAAGGCTGCAGCATTGTGGATAGTGCATCTCCGTGCCTCCCGATGTGAGGCCAGGGCGGACCATTGTTGGTGATCAATTTGGCCGAGCCTGAGATGTTGTTTCAGAGAGTCCTTGTATCGCTTTTTTGGAGCGCCCCTCTTATGCTGACCCGTGGCAAATTCACCATAGAGTACTATTTTTGGGAGGCAATGGTCCTCCATCCTAGAAACGTGCCCTGCCCAGTGCAGCTGTGTTCTCAATATCATGGCCTCAATGCTGGTGATCCCTGCTTGCTCAAGGACAGCAATATTTGTCACATAGTCAGTCCAGTGTATATTTAGGATTGTGCATATACAGCACTGATGAAAGCGTTTGAGGAGTTGTAGGTGGTGGCAATAGGTGACTCATGTTTCAGACCCGTAAAGGAGACAGTACAATGGCTCTGTACACACACACACACACACACACACACACACAAACTGCATAATGGCAATTAATTAAAGGTGTTTTAAGTAATGATTAAAAAGAAGGTTCCAAGCTTGGAGATAGCCTACCCAGTATTGCAGGGTGTAACAACACCTGGAGGGTTGTATGCTCCCCAGCTCTGTGTTACAGGTTGTCAGTTTCGTTCGCAGCTCCACCCAAAAGACTTCCCAGGCTGTGAGTTTATTCATGTGCAGTGAGAGGGTCACATTATGGAATCAGTAGTACAGAGATGTTCTTCTTGTTTGCAGCAGGGAAAGTCCTACAAGAAAGCCAGAAGGAAATGCCATCTGCTTTTTGGCTTTTTGGTTTAATCTTCCTTCTTTCTCTTTCTCTCTCCATCCTTTGCAACCAACTGTTCTTTTGGAAGCAGTATTTATGAATGAGGGGGGCATGGGATTTTGGTGCTGTTCTGTAAACCAGGCAGAAGCCAAGATTTTGGCAGCAGCTAGACTGTGATATTGTCCAAGCAATCATGAAGAGATGCTTGCTGTTTTTATACAGATAGTCTTTAACCTTTATTAGAGATCTTTTGGATGGAGTACCCAGAGGACTTAAGGAAATTCCTATCCCTCTGTGTGCATTCAGATGCACTCTCTGGATTCCTGCTTCCACCTCACAGTGAGTCTATATTTTAAAATGCCTGGAGTGTTTTGTGGGGGGGGGGGGAAGAAAGTTAGGTCTCTGTGTGTTCATGAGCATTGGACAATTAATATAATGATTATGGAATGTCATAGCTATATTCCTTCAAACCATGTTGCTGAATGATTTTCAGTTGGTTGGGAGGTGGGAATCCTTATTACTAACCATCTGAACTGCTGTAAGTTGCTATGGCAGTGAACACATAGAAAGACTCCTGATTTAGAGCTGTGTAGCAGGTGTTTTCCCACAGTGTGCTTACAGGGTTGTGATTAGAGTCGATTCACTTTAACTGTTTATTGAATTAAAAACTAATTATGGCTACTGTCCTGTGCTGGATTACCCTAAGAGTAGATCTAGTTGGACCTGAGATTTTTCCTTTGAATAAGCATGCATAGCACTGGATTTCATGATGTATCTCTCTCTCTGTTTGTGTGTATGTTACAGATACCAAAATCCTAGCTGTCACAGCCTTGTGTATAAATCATCTAGTGTTACTAGCCTGTAGAGTTTGGGGTTTTTTTAAACCAGGCTTCTGGGGACTGGCAGGAGGGGATGGCAAACTACATTTCTATGCTGAATATCATGGAAGGGACATCTTTATTGCCATGCAGGGGGCTGAGGAAAGATGGATTGTCCCCATTTCTTTATCTGTTGCACTGCACTTTCATCTGCATGAAAGTCCTGGTCTCTTCGGGTCATTGTCTAGTAGTTTCTTATACCAGGATGAGTGGCAGAATTCACTCATGGCCACTTGCTTGGAATTGTTATATGCTTCTAAAAAGCTATTTAGCATTATAGGACTTAGGGTCAGTAACACTGTAAGAAATATATAGAGGGTCTCTCCTTGATACAATCATCACACCTGGAATAGAGGGGAAATCTTGATATAGGAAGCCCCCATTTATCTGACAGGTCAGAGACTGCAGGAAGTGGGATTGGACAGTGGATTTTTTTTTTCTTTAAGCTTGCAAATGCATTTTGGCTGTCGGAAAACACCCTGTATATCATGGAATCATAGAATTGTAGAGTTGGAAGAGACCACGAGGGCCATCCAGTCCAACCCCCTGCCACACAGGAAATCACGATCAAAGCATCCCCGACAGATGGCCATCCAGCCTCTGTTTAAAGACCTCCAAGGAAGGAGACCCCACCACGCTCTGAGGGAGTGTGTTCCACTGCCAAACAGCTCTTACTGTCAAAAAGTTCCTCCTAGTGTTGAGGTGGAATCTCTGTTCCTGGAGCTTGTATCCATTGCTCCGTGTTCCAGTCTCTGGAGCAGGAGAAAACAAGCCTGCTCCATCCTCAATGTGACACCCCTTCAAATACTTAAAAATCAAATACTTAAATATCACTTTTGAATGTGTGCAAAAGCTAAATTTATACAATATAGATAGATAGTGTATACACACACAAAGTAAAGTAAAATGAACAAAAGCTTTTTTTGTGTGTGGAGCAGCTCTGCAATTTCTTCAGGTATCAATATTTACCTTTTCTTTCAAAACAAAGCACTTTTTAAAAAAAATTCTACTTGTCAGAACTATGCAGACAGAAAATCACACTTCAGAGTGGCAAACATGCATTGAAAAATGGCAAAAACAGACACTCCCCCGGATCTTAAGAATGGTAAATCCGTGGGAGGTGTTTTAATGATGGGCAGGGAGACGAGCACAGGGGTTGGCCAGGGCGTAGGCATGCCCTGGCTAGGAGGAGGCAGGGGCGGGGTTATGGCAGGGCCTATTTTACCCCTTGCCGCCCCTGGCTTCCCCCTCTTTTCCACTGGAACGAAAAGGGGAGAACAGGGAACACCCATCGCCTTTTCAAGCCACAAGGGAGAGCTAAGTTAGCTGTGCTGTGCTTGCATGATTGTATGAATGGGCAGTCCAGCAGTGTGTGTGTGTGTGTGTGATTGTTATTGCAATCCCTAGCGTAATTGTAATTAATTTCAACAAAATTGGCTTTGATTTGTGATTCAATTGAATTTAATGTTCTTTGACTAAAAATTGACTGAATTTAGTGTTCTTTGACTAAATTGACTGAGAATTGATTGAAAATTGACTTCTTATTGGTGTATTTGTTGCTATCACAATTTAATTTGGTTTCATTGGCTGCTTTTGGCTCCTGCTCCCCCCTCCGGCACCTCAGCCGTTCAGTGGGCCCTCTTGGTCCCTGATCACTCTCCGATCGCTCCCCCGGGCCTCCACGGCTGCTTTTGGGCCTCTCGGCCCTTGATCACTTCCCGATTGCTCTGGTGGCTGCCTCGGCCCTCCATGTGGCCTCCGGCGCCGATCGCTACTCCGGGCTGCTTTTGGGCCTCCACAGCCTCTGCCGCCCTGCCACTCAGTGGCTGCCTTGGCCCTCCACATGGCCGGTGCCCTCGGCCCTGATCGCTCACCCGGGCCTCCGCGGCTGCTTTTGGGCCTCTGCGGCCTCCTGCTCCCCCTCCACTCGGCGGCTGCCTCAGCCCTCCTCATGGCCAGCGCCCTCGGCCCGATTGCTCCCTCAGCCCCAATCACTCACCGTCTGCTCCAGCTGCCCCCTCATTGGGTCTCCCCCTATTTGGTTTGCATACCTTAAGAAATAAACAAATAAATAGGTAAGATTACAATAAAGTGGCCCGTATTTCAACCCAATCTTCTGTGTCTTGTCTCGTTATTCCATGCGTCAATCATTAACAAATCTTCCATTATCCCAATAAGGAGAGTTATGGGGAGGTGGATAAGAGAACTTGTGAGCATGACATGGGTATGTTGCCATGGAAGAAAGAGAAGTGGTGTGGGGGTGGTACACACCCACTCTAGAGCAAACTCATCTTTTTTGTTGTTGTTAACAAGAATAAAAATACAGTTGTCCCTTCATATTTGCTGGGGTTTGATTCCAGGACCCGCCGTAGATACCAAAATCTGTGAATACTCAAGTCCCATTATATGCAATGGCATAGCAAAATGGTGTCCCTTATATAACATGGGAAAATCAAGGTTTGCTTTTTTAGATTATTATTTTTTAAGAATATTTTCAAGCCATGAATACTTAAATCCATGGATCCAAATCCGTGGATACAGAGGGACAACTGTAAAAGCCAGGAGTAGCTAACCAGTTTAAAACCACCTGGCTTTTCAGTCCTTACACATGCAAGATCATCTCCAAAAGTGAGATTAGTACAACAGTTTGTTACCCCCGCCCCAACTCTTTCCTTCCCTCCCACTGCTTGCAAATTACACAGACAAGCCCCTTTAATTCGAGGAGGGGACTGCTCTTTCTGTAGGAAAGCCTTGGGACCGCACATGCCCACAGTGTCAAGCAAACCTCATAGGCAAGAAGAACCGATGAAAGAGTGGGCCCCTTGTTGAGTTAATTTGCAAGCGTCAAAAGAGTGAGTCATCAGAAACTGAGGCTTGAAGGGCATGGGAGGCCTGTACTATGGGGAGGGATGGTAAATACCGTATATTCCGGCGTATAAGACGACTTTTGAGCACTCAAAAGTGCCCTCCAAAATCGACAGTTGTCTTATACGCCGGATATACTTTGCTTCGCCTGCCTGCCTATCTCCTGCCTTTTCGCAAACTGAGCGAAGAGGCAGGAGATGGGGCAGGGGAGTGAAGCAAAGTGTTTTGCAGTTCATTCGCCCCCCCCTCTGCCTTCTCCCCCTTTGGGGAGCATCGGAAGACAGAGGAGGGGGTCGAACGTTGTGGTTTGCCATGGCCACCGCTTGATCGCCTCTGCAGCAGCCGAAGCAAACCTCTAGATTCGCCCTTTCCCCCCACCTTCCTTGAAGGTGGAGGGAAAGAGTGAAAATGCCCCGTTTTGCTCTGCAACCCCGATCCCTCCTTCTGGGCTCCCTTCTGAAGGGAGCCCAGAACGAGGACGCCGGCCATGGAGCCAAACCCTGGGATTTGCCCCCTCTCCCCACGTTCAAGGAAAGTGGGGAGAGGGGGCGAACGTGCCCCGTTTGGCTGCACAGCCTCCGCATCTTCCTCTTGGGCTCCCTCCTGGAAGGGAGCCCAGGAGGAGGAGGATGCGGAGGCTGTGCTGCCAAACCTGGGATTCGCCCCCTCTCCCCACCTTCAAGGAAGGTGGGGAGAGGGGGCGAACGTGCCCCGTTTGGCTGCACAGCCTCCGCATCTTCCTCTTGGGCTCCCTCCTGGGAGGGAGCCCAGGAGGAGGATGCGGAGGCTGTGCTGCCAAACCCGGGATTCTTCCCCTCTCCCCACCTTCCTTGAAGATGGGGAGAAGGGGCGAATGTGCTCCGTTTGGCAGCACAGCCTCTGCATCTTCCTCCTGGGGTCCCTCCTGGAAGGGAGCCCAGGAGGAGGATGCGCAGGCTGTGCTGCCAAACCCGGGATTCGACACCTCTCCCCACCTTCAAGGAAGGTGGGGAGAAGTAGCAAAGATGCCAAGTTTAATCCTGGAGCCCCAATGCCTTCTTCTGGGCTCCCTTGCAAAGGGATTCCAGAAGGAGACATCGGGGCTGTGGAGTTAAACCCTTAGATTCTCTCCCCCCTCCCTACCTTCCAGGAAGGTGGGGAGAGCGAGTGAAGGTGCCAAGTTTAACCCTGCAGCCCCGATGCCTTCTTCTGGGCTCCCTTGCAAAGGGATCCCAGAAGGAGGCATTGGGGCTGTGGAGTTAAACCTCTAGATTCGCTCCCCCTCCCTCCCTTCCAGGAAGGTGGGGAGAGTGAGCGAAGATGCCAAGTTTAACTCTGCAGCCCCGATGCCTTCTTCTGGGCTCCTTCGGAAGGGAGCCCAGAAGGAGGGATCGGGGCTGTAGAGAGAGGCGAATCTTGGGGTTTGCTGCAGCCGCCTCCACTTCTCCTGCCTTGGTCCCCTTTGGAAGAGCCAAGACGGAGGGAAGGGGGCTGCTGGGGCAAACTGGGCATTTTCGCCCCTTTCCTCCACCTTCGTGTCCAGTTTGACTGGAAGGTTGGAGAGAGGGGCGAATCTTGCCCTGCCAGCTGATCCTGTTCGCTTTCCCAACTCAGAGGAGATCCTTGTGAGTTGGGAAACAAAGAGGATCAGCTGGCAAGGCTCCCCCAGCCAGTCAGCCAGCCAGCCAAATTAGGGGGGTGGTCTTATATGAGCCAGAGACTAGCACCATATTTATGTCACTTAGTCACAATTGTTTCTTTCTTTCCTGGAGACTTGACAGAGGCTGGTAGTTAATGGCTCAAGGACTGGCAACCGGTCCAGGGACCACCACTGCAAGTAACACTTCCATAAATCGTGAGATAGAGGGACTGCATCAATCTGTAGCACAGTTCTGGTCTCAAGTTGCTGTTTGAAGTTTGGAAACATGCGGTGATATTTGAATTGAAACATGCTATTACATTTTTTTAAAAAAAACAACTCGCAAGACAATAACTGCTAAGTGGAACCAATTCTTGCAAGGCCAGTTTCGTTATTTTGCAGAGGGAGAAGTAAGAAATTGCTATTAGGAAGTGCGCTAATGACACCAGACAGTATTTTTTAGTGTTATCCCCTTTGAAAGTTGCATGGGGCACAAGTTTGGAGTGAAACTTTTGTGGCCTGAGATGTAACGATTACAAAACAAGAAAACGGCTGGGTGTCTGAATGCTACACTGGAAAAACAGGGAGCGTCTATATATATATGTCAAAATTACAGTGTATCCCGTGATATAGTATACTCTTGTTTTTTGATGTAACAAATTATTATTGAAAGCTCAATAATTGTCAATGTATCAATTCATATAAAACTCAAATAAACATATGTTGAAACTTCAACAATTGTCTGTAATTATTATCATATATTATGTAGAGTCAAAAATTTTAACAAAAATATTACTACATTGGGATTAAACAATAAACTTTGAATAAAATTATTTCACAATATCAAAAGTTAACATTTAAGTGTTCAACCAAAGTATACCCATATTTGGGTTTATAAAACCATATTATCACAATTGAGTTTAATATATTGCCATATATAAGTAAACACTTACTAAATCAATTTTCCTTAAGAAATAAATGACTGTTCATAATAGTACTATAACAAAGTAAATTAGCAACAATTTACAAACAACTATAATTATCTTTTTCACTGTGGTTTGAAAATTGTTGCTAATTTACTTTGTCATAGTACTATTATGAACAGATAGTTTAGAGTCTTATTGTGAGCCCTCAGACAGCTTAAGTTAAACAAGCTACCATCAATACAGTAACGTATATAGATGCCGTCTTCTTCTTCAAGCTGTGCCGTAGCCCTTTGGAGCATCATACTGAAGAAAATTGTAAATAGAGTTGGCGCAAGAACACAACCTTGCTTCACTCCATTAGTTATTAGAAAGGGCTCTGAAAGAGCATCGCCATATCTGACTTGACCGCGAACGTTTTCATCCGCGCTGTATACATACAATCCTAGATATACACTGGACTGACTATGTGACGAATGTTGCTGTCCTTGAGCAAGCAGGGATCACCAGCATTGAGGCCATGATATTGAGAACACAGCTGCACTGGGCAGGGCACGTTTCTAGGATGGAGGACCATCGCCTCCCCAAAATAGTACTCTATGGTGAACTCACCATGGGTCAATGTAAGAGGGGCGCTCCAAAAAAGCGATATAAGGATTCCCTGAAACAACATCTCAGGCTCGGCCAAATTGAGCACCAACAATGGTCCACCCTGGCCTCACATTGGGAGGCATGGAGGCGCACTATCCATAATGCTGCAGCCTTATTTGAGAACTCACACCAAACAAGTCTTGAAGAGAAATGACAACGGAGAAAGAATCACAACCCAGAAACATCACCGAAGGAGACCTTCTGCTGTGCTTTCTGCACCCGGACTTGTTTATCTCGGATTGGCTTTTTCAGTCATCAGTGCGCTTGCAGGAGGCACGGGATGAATCCTTCCTGAATCTTCGTTTGCAAAGAAAAGCCAGAGAGAGAGAGAGAGAGAGAGAGAGAGAGAGAGAGAGAGAGAGATTATGAACAGCCATTTATTTCTTAAGGAAAATTGATATAGTAAGAGTGTTAACTTACATGTGGCAATATATTAAACTCAATTGTGATAATATGGTTTTATAAATCCAAATGTGGGTATATTTTGGTTGAATACTTACATGTTAACTTTGAATATTGTATTGTAAATTAATTTTATACAATGTTTATTGTTTAATCCTAGTGTGGTAATATTTTTGTTATAATTTTTGACTCCACATAATATATGATAATAATTACAGACAACTATTGAAGTTTCAACATAAGTTTATTTGAGTTTTATATGAGCTGATACATTGACAAGTATTGAGCTTTCAATAATAATTTGTTACATCAAAAAAACAAGAGCACAGTATATTATATCATTGGATACATTGTAATTTTGACATATATAGATGCTTCCTGTGTTTTTCCACTGAAATGTAATGATACATAAATATTAAAAAGAAATAATTCACGTGGCTCAACAAAAGGGATTGGCTCAGTTGTGAGAGTGTCCAGTAAAATGCCTGAATAAATGTAGCTCAAAATTTTCTTGGTATATGTTGAGGCTTTCCTATAGGAATAGCAGCATTTTGTGTTTAGATGATTGGACTGTTACTGATTCTGAAGACTGGCAGAATGAATGGATTGGGATGTAAAAGTTAGATTTTTCTGATTCCATGTTCTCTCCCTATAAGCCAGGGGTGGGCAATTGTGGGAGGCTAGGAAGCCCCATTACCTCCCTAGGAGAGCTTGGAGGGGGCATACCCACCACTGCAAAACAACAACAACAATTTTTTTGCCCCCAAATTTTCCCTACACCCTCTTTGGACTGTGGGAGGTTATTTTTGCCATATCTTTAGGCCACCCTGAACCATTTTAGGCCAAGGAGAGGCCTTTTTCAAAACTGGGAGTGAATGGGAGTCACTTCCAATTTTTTAAAAAGGCCTTTCATAGGAGTAAAATTACCTTGGTGGGGCAAAAAGTGGCTAACATGCCCCACGTCCCCTAGGGGCAATTTTTTTTTTTAAAAAAAAACATTTTTATTAAAATCTTGTGGGGCTCTGAGGGCTACAAAAATGCCCCAGGGATGCATGCAGGCCATGGGCCACACTTTGCCCACCCCTGCTGTGAGCAGTAAAACTGCATTAGAGGCACAGCTCAGTTTCCTGAGATACTTAAATGTTTATTTTAAAATGAAGTTAGTAGTCAATAAGGATAAAAAGGGTGGCTTGAAAGTTTGTGGGTGGTACCAGAGGAAATCTGATAGCACTGAAGGAGAACAAGATTATGAGGGCCTCCGGGGAAGGGTTTCAGTTCCCTACATTGTTCTGCATAGATCTGCTCTTTCTACCCCTGTGTGAAGAATTGTAATGAAATCATTATGCAAAATGGAAAATATATGCATATCTTAATTTTTTTATTGGCTCTGGCATCCTGTTTAGTATTTACCATGTCATAAGCTGGACTTAGGATATCATAAATATTGGAGTTTGCATTTATGGTTGTTCACCATGCAGCAACCAAAAACGACCTAACAGAACCTCACAGAGGTCCCTGTTGCAAAGCACCTTGTTACCTGGAAGGGGCTGGATGCTTCTTCACTCACCATCACAGTGCCTCAGAAATCCTTAAGTTGGTGCTGGTGCCTGGCTTCTCAGGTGGTTTTGGGGGGTCTCATTGGGAGACATAGCTATGATGCCAGAGCTCCATTACTGTAGCTGTCTCCTGATGCAGAATCTCAGCCATTATTAATAAAGCACAGAACCTACATTGTGAATCTATAGTGTGCAACCCACCCGATATCTATAGTGTGCAACCCACCCAATTCATGTGTATATCTGTAGTACAGTAGGACCCAGGTATCCACTGATTCATTATCTACTGATCCAGTTATCCACGGGACACAAACCAGAACACCTACCATAGAGTCTTCCTAGAAAATGTGTCCTCTCTAGCCATTTTTCTAGGTCCTCCAAGGCAACTCTATGGTATTTTAAACCAGAAGTCCCATTATTTTCAATGACATTCGCTATTATCCATGTTTTTTGGTACCCATGGACCCCCCCCCCCGAACCAATTCCCAGTGGATATGGGGGTCCTACTGTAGTTTTCAAAACAGCTCTGTAGGGCATGTTACACCTTTCATCCCAATCTTTGGAGAAAGGCAGGATATAATAAAATAAAATGATATTATCTTCTGACTCTTATGGAATCATCCACGGGGCTGAAGATGAAACTTAACCACTTAGTGCCTTCATAGCCAATTGGAGATTTCTCTTGCAAGAATTCCTTCTACTTGGTATGGAATCTGACTTTTGCTGGGCTATAAACCTTTTGCTATTGTGCAGGTATCTTGTAACTACTGATTTATTTCCCCTTAACTGAGGCAACTTTTTCAGGCTGCCAGTGTTTTCAACTCTTCCAAAACTGATTACCAGCCTTGTGTTATATAAATGATCAATTTGAATTACAAATTCACTCTCTGAGGAATCCAGATTCAAAGGGGGGTATTGGCGTTCACTTCAGGCAACAACTTCCTGAGACTGCCTGTTTATCTCACATCAAAGAGTCTGCAGAAATTCTGTAAAGCTGTGTTTACTTCTTGCACCCACCTCTTTGCAGAGTAATGGATAGGACTGTAGCAGTCTTTGCATAGGGTGTTGCCTTTGGCTATGTGGTTTGAGGGCGAGTTCCAGAAATGTGTGCGGGTATTTCTGCTGGAGTGGGGACTTCGTACAGTGAAAACAGGATCCATGCTTTCAAGGTAGCTTACAAGGCTCTTTGCTGCCTTCTCACAAACAAAACTGTGGTGTCCACTATTTCGTTCATTGTATTCTGGCACTCTCATCACTGTGCCACACTCCCTGTCCATGCAAGAAAATTTGTTGTTGTTATTTCTATCCCGCCTTTTTCCCAGTTCAGAACTCAAAGCAGCTTACAACAAAATAAAAACACAGAGTTAAAAATGCATAATATGCCAAAGTTAAAGGAGATTAAATAATAATAAAAAAATAAAAACAGATTAAAGCATACATCATTAAACACACACATTTACTTCAACCAACCAGGACTAGACTGGCAACTGTCATCCAGAGGACCTTTTCATTGGCCACCCTGGATTGTGGAATGACTTGCCAGAAGAGATTTGACAGCTAAATATGCTATCTGTATGCCAGAGGACTGGGGGCTTGCTATTATTATTCCAATATATAAGAAAGGATAACAATCAGACCCTGCAAACTATAGGCCAATCAGCTTGCTAAGTGTCATCAGCAAGCTGTATGCCCATCACATCCTTGAAAAACTTAGCCTGGATGGAAGAGTAAAACCTAGGAATATGGCAGCCACAGGAGCTTTCTTTGCTAGCCCAGCCTCTGTGCTCATCCAGCCGGTCAGATTACACTGCCTGTTCATATTTGTGCAAATACTAGTGTTCAAACGATCACACATTAACTTGCCATATGGAGCTTCTTAAAAAATCCAGATGAAGCCCTGGACGTGAGACGTACAGATTTTGCAGTGGATTTGGCTGCCCCCCTTCCAAATGACACATTTATATACATGTCCATATGAACAGATCGCCATATGTTCATATTATTTTGACCATATAGACAAGACCTATATATATGTGATGTATAGTATACGTGGTAAAGTAAGGGATCTCTTAGTAGCGTGTGAGAGCATGGAATGTTGGGGGTGATTGGTTGAGTGTTTGAATGAGATTTTTAAAAGGCTGATGTGCCTGACTCTTGGTCAGTGAGAGATATGAGTCAGTCAAAGCTAAGAATTTGACTCAGAACTGTGACTTAGTTAGAGTTACTTAGAGAAGAGACAGTGAAGAATAGAGTGAGAGATGAGGCAGTGAAGGAGTTTGTGTTTTGAGCTGATTTGGGACAGTTAGTTGGGCTCAGCTAGGATTATCATAGAATTGTAGAGTTGGAAGAGACCACGAGGGCCATCCAGTCCAACCCCCTAATTACGAAGAAATAGAAAAACAGCAAGTGTCAATTAGGATTTGGATGAATTAAATAAGTAGCAGTAACAACTAAGCCTCAGAATTCTGTAACTATGGGTCAACCCCCATATCCACAGATTTGGTATCCATGGTTTCACATATCCACATATGAAAAAATATATTTTCTCTAGGCACTTCTAGGTCCTCCTCCAGTGTGATTCTCTGGTCAACTTCTGTCATTTGTCTCATTGAAAATAACAGGGTTCCCTATTATCCACAGTTTCAGGTATCTGGGGTGGTGGTGGTCTTGGAACATATCCCATGCAGATACAGAGGTCATACCAAGTAATCTTTTTTTTAAAGTTTATTTTTATTAAGTTTTAACACACACACATATATAAGTGATTAGTGTATAATGAACAAGGAATAAACATGTCATTCTTATCGAATTTCTCTTAAAATACATAATGTATATAACATATCCTTTGTTCTAAATTCTTATTTACAGAAGATTTCCGTCCTGAACTTCCTTTATTTAGACCTAGAACTAAATTCATTTTTCATTTGCAGTTAAGTTGTTTCCCCTAATACCCACAAGTAATCTTTTAACTGTGTGTTGAACTTCTCTTTAATAAATTATTCTTGTATTAGGCACATATGCTATTAGAGTGCTTAGGTTCCAACACACTTTGTCTGTGGTGGCAACAGTTGTTCAGTGGTTGTGGTAACTTTTGTGACATTGTGGCGGGACAAGTAGAGGTCCCTGTGTTTGGTGGCAGTGGTGGAACAAGGGGAAATTCCCACACATTGCTCTATACAGTACCTCCTATTGTTTAGTACTTAGAACATAAAATTTTGTAAATGATGTTAAAAAGGTGAGATAGTCCCTGCCTGTGGGATCACAGTCTAATAGCCACAATAAAAAAAGTGGGGGGGGGGAGGAAAAGGAATAAAAAATCAAGCATTTGAGCAGCTGTACCATTACCAGCGAATGGTTAGAGCCAGATTGATCATAGTTCCAATAGATGATGTGTCTGGCAGGGAACAGCAGTCCCCCCTTTGACATGATGTGTTTGCTGTGGAACAGAAGTTGAAGTCACCCAGTGTCCACTGACCTGTGAATGAGGCTGTAGTGTATATTTTACCATCAGCTGTATACTCTCAGAAACCATGGAGAGCTACTTATTGGCTGCAATCCTTTACTGCTCAACACAGCATAAGAGTTCCATTTTTGGACTTATGCTAGGCTGAGCTATATACTGCATGTCCTCCAGACTTACCATGCGGCCTCTGAAGACTCTCCACATGACCATTCTGTGTCTCTGGGGAGTAGGCAGAATCAGTGAAGCATCTGGTTATATCTCTGTAACCTGACACAAAATGGTTACATCTGCACTGGCACCCTCTGGCGGTTTCAGCGCTATTGCATATGCCTGGTATGACAAAGCCAGAGGCTTTGCCAATCCTACCTGTTCTCCTTTAGGAATGGAATGGCCATGTGTGTGTATGTGTGTGTGTGGTGTGCTTCAGGGGCTGTTCAGGGGGAGACTTTGGGCACTGTGGAGGAAGGAAGGGAGTACCAACTTTTGCAAAATCTGAAAAAAGGATATGCATTGTTGTAAGGGAACTGCAGATGTTCCTAACAGGATACCAGATACAAAAGAGACAATAATGGTGGAAACTTATTTTTTGGTCTGAGATGTTTCAGGATCAAACAGTCGTGGAGGCCACATATGATCCAAGGACTGCATGATTCCCGCTCCTGGGTTAGATAGACAAATGTTGTTGTTGTTGTGTGCCTTCAAGTCATTTTTTACTTGTGGTGACCCTAAGGTGAGCTTATCATGGGGTTTTCTTGGCAGAATTTGTTCAGAGGTGGTTTACCCTGGCCTTTCTCTGAGAGAGTGTGACTTACCCAAGGTCACTCAGTGGTTTTCCATGGCTAAGCGGGTATTCAAACCCTAGTCTCCCAGTGTCCTAGTCCAGCTCTCAAACCACTACACCATGCTGGCTCTCCAGACAAATAATACAGCTAGATAAAAGTGTGCATCCTAATTAGGAATAAAGCTAAGAACACTTTTAAGGCTTCTAAGAGCTTACAATGAGCCATTTGGGTTGAGGAGCACATGATATGGTCATTGACCAAGGAATCAAATAGCTGAGTTTCTGTAGGTGCCTTGACCAAGCCAGAGGTTAACCTAATATGAAGTCGGATTAGCAAAAGGGTAATCAGGTGCCAGGGTAGGGTGGGCTTCTGGATCTTTAGGAGCTGTCCAGAAGAGAATGTTTCAGCAGATACAGTTTTTACTGTCCCAGAATGTTGAGTGATTTAAAAGTCAAAACTAACACCTTGAATTGAGCCTGGAACCAAACTGGCAACCAGCAAAGCTGATACAAGATCAGTGCAATATGATCTGTCAGTTGGCTCCATTCAAAACTGACTAGCAATTTGAGGAAGGATGCCAAAGGGTGTGAGTGAGAAAGGACGGTCATGATTTCAGCTGCAGAGTTTGGAAAGAAGACAGAAAAGCTAAGTTCTAGCTACTATACCAATTGATTACTGATGCACTTTACTTGAAACAGTCAGACATTGCCTTCTCTGCCTTCATCTCCTGCTGCCACTTTTTTTCCCCATGGCTTTGATCCACTAGTCCTTTGTTCAGGCAGACTGATTTTTTGGAAATGTAACATAAAAGAGATTATCAAAGAGGAGGAAAGTTATTTACCTTATGCATGTTTCATGAACACAGCTTAGGAGTGGGAAGATGGAGAAGACAGCCATAGCAATGAACAGATTTTGTGTACACGTAAGAATATTTGCAGACTCCGGGACCACACTGAGGCCAGGAAACAAAATATAAAGCTTTCATTCGAAAGCTGAGTCACATCTGTTTCCATTACCTTCATTTTAGATTTGAGGGAGAGGCAGAGGGAGCGGAGGCAGACTGGGGCATGGGTGAGGCAGCTTGGTCCAAAAGAATTAGCAAAGTTCCTGGCAGACAGGCCTGGAGGGATTCAGAGTTGAGGGAAGGTCTGGTAGAGCAAAGCAAGCAGCAAGGCTCACAACACAGATTTGAGCACAGATGCTGCAACGTCTCCATGGCTTCTTCTTCTTCTTTTTTTTTTTAAAGAAATCAGAACTTGGAAATTGTGCCTTTATTTGGACTTTGACTCCAAGAGTTCTCCTGCCAGCATAGGCAGATATGGGAGAAGTATGTGGGTGTGCTTGTGAGGAACATCAAGAGTTTGTAGAACTTCAAAGTCCATTGCAGTGAGTTGGCCTTCCTGCCTGCTTTCAAATCTTGTCCCCAGTGCACTTGCTCATATATGGCCTGGGTCCAGGTTATTTGAAGGACCATATCTCCATTTATGAGTCCATTAGAGCTCTTAGAGCATCTGGAGAGGCCCCTCTTTCTGTCCCACCATCCTCTCTGGCTCTTATGGTAGGAACAAGGTTGAGGACTTCTCAGGGGCTGCTCCTAGACTTTGGAACTCCCTCTCTAGAGAGGCCAGGATGGCCCCATCTCTGCTCTCCTTTTGGTAACAAATAAAAACATTCTTGTGCCATTTGTCAGGGTCATCCATGAATTCTAAGGCATAGAGTGGAGTTCATGGAGGATCCTGACAGTTTCATGGTTTGGGACTGGTTCTGCATAGAGTGGAGTTCATGGAGGATCCTGACAGTTTCATGGTTTGGGACTGGTTCTGCCTTGGGCCTCTGGAATGTCTGGGAGATGTTGGTTACCATGGGAATGCTGTTCATCCTGGGAGCTCAAGGCCGGCCATGGGAACGCTGTTCATCCTGGGAGCTCAAGGCCGGCCAGATGGCCTGGCAGATCTCGCTCCTCCAAAGTGTGCTTTGAAGTACTACCCTCCCTTTTCTGCTTTCTCACGCTGGGTGTACCTTATCTGTCTCCACTGTAAGCTTGGTCTTCAGTTTGCAGCTTTGCCACTGTTCCTTACACATGCTTCTATTCCAATAAAGAACTTTATTGAAGATATCAGAGTTTGTGTTCTGTGTACATCACACCATTAGGCATTTTCAATCTGATGGGGGCTTGGCTTGTATGTGCTGTGCAGTTGCTTTTTAAGGCTTATATAGTTTTATTGTATTTTACTATTTTTAATGTCATGAAATATTTTAATACTGTAAATTGTTTAATCTTTTTTAATTTCATATTTATATTTTTAATATTTGTGTATTCCTCTCCATTGACGCCCCCTTGTTGTGGCTGCTCTTTGCTGATGCTGATGCCCTTGTTGCCCACACAAAAGCGGCTCTGCAGTGCCTAACATCCTGCTTCGCAAAAGCTGCAGAGCTGTTTGGGCTGGAAGCCAACCTTAAGAAAATGGAAGTTCTTTACCAGCCTGCACCACAGGATGAACACCATCATCCCCACATTGCCATTAGCAAATCAGTGCTTAAGTCCGTTCAGCAGTTCACCTACCTGGGAAGCATCATCTCCTCAGATGCCAAGATTGACAAAGAAATTGATCACAGATTAGCAAAGGCATATAGCACATTTGGAAGACTTTACAAAAGAGTCTGGAGTAATAAACACCTGAGGCAAAGCACAAAAATCAGTGTGTATAGAGCGATTGTACTGTCTATTCTCCTTTATGGGTCTGAAACATGGGTCACCTATCGCCACCACTTACAAATCCTCGAACGCTTTCATCAGTGCTGTATATGTACAATCCTAAATATACACTGGACTGACTATGTGACGAATGTTGCTGTCCTTGAGCAAGCAGGGATCAGCAGTATTGAGGCCATGATATTGAGAACACACCAAAACGTCCATAGTTCTTCCTCCTACATTCACGCTGGTAGTTTGCTGTGAGATACTCAGAATAGAGTAGAATAGAATAGAATAGAATAGAATAGAATAGAATAGAATCTTTATTACGGTCAAAGACCAGCACAGGTAAAAAGGGGATACAGAATAAAGATAAAAACACAGGATAAAAACAGGATAAAAGCAGTATTTAAAATATTAGTTCCAGTATAACAAGACTAGGTTGATACTATTCTACTGTTGAGGACATTGTCTGTCGAATTTTAACCGCAGCTGCGCAGAATCTGGCAACATTATAAGTTGTTCCTGGGTTGGTGTCTGAAAGCAACAAGTTTATGTAGAATTGTCCAGTGTGCCCTTGATATTTATGCAACAGGGGTGAAATTAGGCTGAGACGTATGTCTCTGTAGTATGAGCACTGGAGTAATACATGCTCTGTTGTTTCTATTTGGCCTGAATTGCAGGGGAACAGTCTGTCTGAGAAGGGGATCTTCTTGTATCGGCCTTCAAGGACAGCTGAAGGGAGGGCACGACACCGTGCAAGAGTAAAGGCCCTTCGATATTTAGGTATTTCAAGTGTTGCTAAGTATGCCAAAGGTGAGGCCAGATACCTATTGGAGTCACTAGCAATGAAGGTTGGAGTACTGGCTAGATCCAGTTGTCGCTCTATATCTGCTACCCATTGTTTGATAGTAGCTTTCGCCCTATCATATCCCAGGCTAAGCAGAAGATCTGGAGAAAGGCCCAGCATTGAGATTTTAGTCATCACTGTTTGTATCCAGCTGGATTGGAAATCATCACTTAAGGTTAGTGGAGCAAGGCCAGTGGGAAAGAGGGATAGTCTGAGCCAGCAGCTGAGTATGGTCACCCACACTCTGGCCTCCACTTTCATAAATCCTGACTCCAGTCTCAGAGCTGTGTTAGAGACACATTTTGGAGTTTGGAAAGCTGATCTTAAAAATTTGGATTGGACAAGTTTTAATGGAGCAGGGTTGGGGAAGGGTCCCAATTGGGATCCATAAAGCAGTTGAGCTACTGGTTTGGCTTCAAAGAGTTTGAGCGCTGCAGGTAAATAGTGGCCTCGTCTTGTCTTAAGAAATTTGAGAATGGCTGTTGTACTCCTCTGCGCATTACAAGCAGCATACTCCCCATGTGCTTTCCTACTACCAGTGGCATGAAAAATTACCCCAGGTATTTGAAGCAAGAGACCTGCTCAATCTTGTGGCCATCTATATTCCAATTGTAGTTCTTAGGCCTTTTAGCGAATGCCATGATTTTAGTTTTTTGATAGTTGAGTTCTAGCTGTTCCACTCTGCAATATTGTGTTAGTGGTCTTAGGGCTCTTTTTAGTCCAATGGGAGTTCTTGAAAGTACTGCTGCATCATCCGCATAAAGCAACGTTGAGATATGCCTTCCCTCTAATTTTGGGGGGTGGAAGTTGGTGTTGTTGAGGTGATCCACCAAATCATTGATGTAGAAGTTAAACAGGGGTGGAGCTAGAATGCAGCCTTGCTTGACACCCTTCTCAGTGACAATGTCATTGGTGAGATGTCCCTGGGGGTTACATCTTACTTTTAATGAGGACCCTTCATGCAGCATACGTATTAGGTGGAGTAAACGTCGGTCGATCGAAGAAGCCTCCAGTTTTTTCCACAGTTTGGTTCGGGATATAGAGTCAAAAGCTGCTTTAAAGTCTATGAAGGCAGCATAGAGTGAAACTGTGCTGCAGGTGGAGTATTTTTCAATAAGGTGGTGGAGTACAAGGCACTCATCTATGGTGGAGCAGCCTTCCCTAAAGCCAGCTTGCTCTTCTGCAAGTGTTTTCTTGTTCCAACCAGGTCTGAAATTTCCACTGTAAGTGTCTTGCATAGAGTTTGCTGATTGTACTGAGGAGACTAATTGGTCTGTAGTTGACAGGATCATCCTTGCTTCCTTTTTTTATATATGGGGATGATGATTGCAAGGCCCCAATCCTTGGGTGCTCAACCATATTTGCCAATACAGGTGAAAAGTGAGGCCAGGATAGGGGCCCAAAATTCAAGGTTGTTTTTAATGGCTTCTGCAGGTATTAGGTCTTCCCCTGGAGCCTTCCCCATTCTCAGCTGGGCTACAAGGTTCTTGATCTCTGTCGCTGTCACTGGTGGCCACCCTTGGATATCTTCTATATTTTGGCTAGTGTATCCACTTTCAATGTAGTTGTCCTTATAAAGAGCTTGAAAATGATCCTCCCATATCCCTGGAGGGATGTGACAATCCACTGTAGCTGGCCCATTTCTCTGGGAACTTGATGTAATATGCCAGAATAGAGCTGTGTTGTTGGATCTGACTGCCTGGATAAGTTGTGTCCAGTCATTCTTCATGGTTTCTTTTTTCTTGTTCATCAGCAGCTTTTTGTAGTCTCTTTTCTGCTGAAGCAGCATTGGTGCAGCATCTGGGATGTTATTAGATAGGTAACCCTGATAAATATCAATGAGGGCTTTTTTAGCATTAACACATTCCTTGCCAAACCATGGTTTGGAGTGGTGCTGTTGTTGTTTCCACTGATGTGCACTACTTTGACGGATTAGATATTGGTGTAGAGCTTGGGTAAGTGTGTTGTAATTTTCCAAGAGTTCATCAGGAGACTCACCTGATATCAGGGCAGTCCTAAGGTGCTGAAGTTGGTCTGAAGCCAATACCTCACTTATTGTTTGGTTTAGTTGGGGGGTCCATTTAGCTCGGCGATAGGTCCTTCCTGCTGGTGTCACAGAGCGATGATAGCGCTTCCTGGTGTGTGTCTCCTGAGTGATTATGTAATCAATGGCACTCATTCTGGACCCAGAGAGATAAGTGAATTTGGCTGGGCAGTCAGTTTTCAGGGCACCATTTAGGATTTGAAGGTTCAGCCTGAATGCTGTTTGATCCAGACAAAGTCCTGCAAAATTTGATTTCTTGTCCTTTGAGCATCGGATGAGGTGGGTTCCATCATCTTCAAAATCAGGAGGAGGGCATTTGTGCTGGGCATATAGGGTATGATTGTTGGGGCCCAGTCTGGCATTCAAATCAACCCCCAAAATTACAAATGCATTTGGGTTCTGCAACATGAGATTAGCAGTGTATGATTCCAATTCAGCCCACAGGCCTCTGATTTGGGATTTCTTCTTCATTGGAGACATGTAGGCATTTATTATCAGCAAACTGCAATGGTTAAATTGAATTAGCACTGCCATGGCATATGTTTTAAAAGCAGAAAGAGGCCTTGTTATGGCACATAGGGTGGTGGAAACCAGGACGCCCAGGACGCCTCTAGCTCTTCCATGGTTTTTCCCTGGCTCTGCCGCAATTGAGAATGAGTGAAAGCCATTTAATAACAGATCCTTATCAGTCCATGTTTCCTGGATCAGTATAATGTCATATTGGGTGAGGAAGTCACTAGGACAGGGATCTCTGTGGGCCGTCGGCCACCCAGCGATGTTCCAGGTCATAAGGGTAACCTTGTGCTGGTCTGTTGGAAGTCAGGTAGTCGCATTGCAGGCCACAGGCTGAATGGGTACTTCATCTGATGGCAGTTGGTTAAATGACTGGGTTGACTGTGGCTGTGTTCTCCTCTGTGGATGGAGGGGTAGTGAATCACATTCCTGTTCTTCCTGCCCTGCCTGTTCTGGAAGGGAAATTGGAAGAACCAATGCAGCATGGGAAGCGAAATGAGGATCACAAGCAAGCAAGGATCCTATCTCTTTAGTGAGGGGGTCATTCTTTGGCTTAGGAGATGAGGTAGGTGGCAGTGAAGACTGTTTTTCCCTTGAACTATGTTTGCATAGGGATGTTTGAGTCCCCTGGGGTTTAGTTGTAGATGAGGGTGCATCTGCAGTATATTGCATTTTTGAAGGCGTGTTGGCTACAACTCGGGATTTCAAGGTTTCCTTGATTATAAGTAGAGAGTCATCACTTTCGCTTTCATTGTCAGAGTTATCAGAGAAATGCACTGACAGTTTTCTGTGAGGGGGGGCTGATTTCAGTGGAGCTGGATTGCTGTTAGATTGACTCAGGATGGTATCTCTCATCAGCTGTATTGTGGGAGTGTGTTCCCAAATTTCTGTGAGTTTTTCTCTCAGTTTAATTACTTCTTGATTTATAGCCTGAGCTTCCTTTGAGGCATGTTTAGGTTCTCCCTCTTGGAGTGCAGAATTATTATTGCTTCTTTGTGTTTTTGTTGCTGTTTTCCCTGTGATGAGGTCACGGACTATCTCATCCTTAAAAACTCTGTTAATTTCTATACAATGTGCATTCCAGAGGAAATTTCTTTTCCGTAACAGCCTGTTAGGAATATTTGCCTGGCTAAAGGTAAATATTGGGTAAAAAGTGGCAGTCTAGTAAATCAATTGTTCTGCTGTGCATGTGTAAAAGTTGGGAGAAATATCTCACAACAGACTTCTGTCCGTTCCAGAAATGGGCATTGTTCTGTATTTTTATCAGAATCTGATTTTTCTGTAACACTCTGCAGTGATTAACTGCATCCTGTGACGTAGGACACATTTCCTCCAAATCTGCTACATTTTTAACCCCCTGTTTACCATATGGGTTTTGCCTTTGAAGATCTTGTTGGGAAAGCTTATTTGTAATTTCGTTTAATTTTTGCAAAATAAGAATCAATGTCTCTATGGACAGTTTGCAGAAATCATAGAAGAGCTGAGCGCTGTTATTATAGGGAATGCTGCCAAGCTCCGGGAGTTTGACTTTGTCATCAACTTTGTTATCAACTTGCTCTGTCCCGTAATTTATATTTACACTTTGAGGAATTGAGGGGGCTGTTTTGTTTAGTTCAGGTGTCTGTGATGGCTCAGGGAGTATAGAAGGAGCTGTTCTTACAGATCTGTTACTCACGGGCTGTGTTGTCTCTGCCGCTGGGAAGAGTGAGTTAATCCTCATCTGTTTTTCTGCTTTGAAGGATTCCTGATTGTCATTATTATTACAGGGGCTCGTCCAATTTCTTTTCTTGCCTTTGGATGGCATTTTTGAGGTATATGTAGGTGGTAATGCCAGATGTTAGTGGGAGGACAATTCAGAAGTTGTTAGTCCGTCGCCATCTTGCCCCTCCCTCGATCCTCAGAATACATTTCTGAGAACCCTCTGGTGCATGAATCCTCTGCTTTCTGACTTCACATCCATTCGTGTCACTGGTATATCATCCGGACCTCCTCAGTTTACTTTGTGCTCTCTGTTCTGCAGGATCGGAATTCTATAACCTGCTACCCCCTTACTCTATTCTTCTATCCAAATACTTCCTACTACTTTTGATAGCCTTGTGTAAGTGCTTGAAGCCTGAGTGTTTGCATGAATGCTGCTGATATTAATTTCCAATAAAGATCACTTAATTTTACCTTTTGGCTTAGAATCTCCTCCATTATTACCAGTATACATAGGTTAAAAGGTCCCACCTTTGTCTGACCTCTCACTGCCATAATTGAGCTAATTAACATTCCTCATAAATAATTTTGAACCTTAGAGGGTCCCCACAGACCACAAGCAATTCAGGTAACAGTACACAAAGTGATTAAACTGGAAACTGGAGACATTCAGTAGTTCTTGCATACTTGTTCTGCTTTTGACCCTGTTCCTGCTTTTTGTTTATTTAATTCTTTTAAAATCCCACAAAACATATTTGACCAGAGATGGCTGTGAGATACAAAAAGCACATGTACGCCATGGGATGCAAGACCTCCATCCAGCCATATCAACTCAGATTACCATTTGCTCCCAAACTGAATACAGTTTCCAGGACCCCCGTGGATACCAAAATCCATGAATACTCAAGTCCCATTATATATGCAATGGCATAGCAAAATGGTATCCCTTATATAATATGGCACAATCAAGGTTTGCTTTTTGGATTATTATTTTTCAAAGAATATTTCAAGCTGTGAATACTTAAATCCATGGATACCAAATCCATGAATATGGAGGGACAACTGTAGTATTGTCTACCATGGAAGGTGACACCCTATCTTGGGCGCAAGGAGAGTAATTGGCTATTATGGAATTGTTGGCTGTTATGGAATTATACATTTTGAGTATTGTATTGTACTAGTTTAGACTTCACACTAAACCATTATTTTGTTTTGCAAGCACAAGCTGCAGTAAGCCTTGGGCTCACATCCAAGTCCTTCCCTGTTGTCTGATGACCCTGCAAGGAGTTCAGATGTTTTTGCTTCTGTTTTAGATTTCCTGTGCCAAAACAAAACCAACTATGATTAGCAAAAAAGCCGGTTTCAAACCACAGTTTATAAAGCTGGCTTGTTACCACCAGAGTGAAGATTCACCTCCATCTGGTATTCTCTCTCTCTCTCTCTGGCTTTTCTTCGCAAACGAAGATTCAGGAAGGACTCATCCCATGCTTTCTGCAAGCTCACTGATGACTAAAAAGGCCAATCTGAGATAAACAAGTCCAGTTGCAGAAAGCACAGCAGAAGGTCTCCTTGGGTGATGTTTTTGGGTTGTGATTCTTTCTGTATTGTCGTTTCTCTTCAAGACTTGTTCGGCGTGAGTTCTCAAATAAGGCTGCAGCATTGTGGTTAGTGCGCCTCCATGCCTCCCAATGTGAGGCCAGGGCGGACCACTGTTGGTGATCAGTTTGGCCGAGCCTGAGATGTTGTTTCAGAGAGTCCTTGTATCGCTTTTTTGGAGCACCCCTCTTACGCTGACCCGTGGCGAGTTCACCGTAGAGTAGTATTTTTGGGAGGCGATGGTCCTCCATCCTAGAAACATGCCCTGCCCAGCGCAGCTGTGTTCTCAATATCATGGCCTCAATGCTGGTATTCAGGCAACATGCAAAATCACAGCTAATTTAAAATGAACAAAGAAGCTTCGATTCACATCTATTCTAGAGAAACCCAAGGGAGAGGGAGTGTGGAACACCAGGGCTTGCTGAAGCTCATTTTTGGAATGCTACTTTGGTTTATCACAAGATTTGCTTGTCCTGATGTGTAACCTATACTCAGGACAAAACATCACTGTCAAAGCAGAATATGGCAAAACAGAATGGCTTCTCAGTGGCAAGCAAGTCAGGCAAGCTATATTTTATCACTCTATCCATTTAATTTATATGCAGAACATATCATATGGAAAGTAGAATCAGACTCAGAGAAAGCAGGTGTGAAAATTGGGGGGGGGGAACCTGAATAATTTAAGAGAGTGTGACTTGCCCAAGGCTGCCCAGTGGATTTCCATGACCAAGTGGGGATTCAAATGTTGGTCTCCGGAGTTGTAGTTCAATGCTTAAACCACAACACCATACTGTATACATAGAAGTAATTTCTACTGAAGGAATGGGGAACATGTGGGTCTTCTGATGTTGATGAACTATACTTCCAGTATGCCTGGTGATTGCCAGCAGCTACTGCTAGTAATTGATTTCTAACAATACCCAAAGGAAGAAAGTAGGTTCTCCACCCCTATTCTGCTGTCTTTAGTAGGGATGATTCCCTCCCACCCCCAATGTGGGCATATGGGTTTGTAGCCCACCAATACGTTTCCTAGACATGTTTACTTGGAGTTCAGTGCAGTCTTTTTGCACTGTGTTCAGTGCAACTCATTCCATATGAAGTGTGGATTCAGCATAAATCTAATTAAATAGAAAAGGTTTGCTTCTGCATGCTCCACTTTGCATACTTTTGAACTTCTTGAATATTCGTTGCTGGCTTTTTTTGGTTTATTCTGTGTCAGCTTATTGATCAAGGATCATAACAGGGAAAGATTAGTCTGATAAATTGCAACTGTGCCCATCTGGTGTCAAGCAGGAATTTGATGTCTGAGGTCACCCTGACCTGGAAGCTTTTCCCCCTCCCTCCCTGAGAACTGCTTGGGTTTCATTCTAAGGAGACATAGGGCAGTCAGTTACCACCAAAGCTCTCAGAACTCTTTTCAGATAAAGCCTTTGTTTGCAGCTCCATAAAGACATGTCAGAGTATGTAAGAGCAATCTATGCAGCATTTGATGAGTTAACTCCCTTGCGAGTTTCTGAGCTGGTGGATTGTGTTGGCTCAAAACTGACTTAAAATTCAGATTGCTTGAGGGGTTTGGAGACAAGTTTCTGAATAATGACAGCAAGGTGAGTTCTATGCCTGTAGTGGTAGTTTTATAGGTATTGTCATGTATATACAGCCCCATTCCTTGCAGTTCTCTTGTTATCCTATATCAAAGCAGTTTCATTTGCATGTTTCAGTGAAATGAAATTTCAAGCAACCTCTTACTCTGCAGTAAAGTTATCAGGTTTAAGTCTCCAAGTGTGTACGTATTTCAAAGTTCTACAGTTTTCAAACTACTTATATTAAAGCCACAGAAGTCACATTTCTGCTATTTGCAGACGTCAAAATGTTTGAAAGCTGTTTCTGTTGTTTTGGTGTCCACACCATAAAGGATATGTACAGTTTATCATAATTTTACAGTGTTTTACAGTGCCATAGTGAATTTGCATTAGCTTAGCCTATAGAAGAAGCCCAAACGCATATTGTTTTGTCCCCTGCTTCACACACTTATATGTTTGTTTACTGAAAAATCTGACCATTGAAACTTTATTTTAAATGCATACTTTACTTGTTTTGCTATAAGAACATCTACCACAGATTTCTGTTTCTGGTTGTCTGTGTTTTTATTATACCTTTAAGTCTGTTTCATTGTTGTTGTTGTTTTTACTTTTTAAGATCTGTACAGTTTCTGTTGGGTTGTTTTGTTCTACAGAAGCTAGGTTAAAAGCAGAGTGAGCATGATGGATTGAAAAACTGGTTGTAGATCAGAATAATTCTTGCCGGAAGCAAAATAGTCAATATGTTTAAAATACTATCTTTTTTTTAAAAAAACTACACATCCAAGAGAGCAAGCTTTTCCTGTTTCCTGACCACTGTCTTTGAGAAGACCATGGATGCTTCCGGCAGCTTTTTGCTCCCCACCCCCTTAACAAATTTTTGTGCAGTTATTCTGTCTTTTCCTCCTGAAGTAATTTTTATGATAAGAGAATGGTGTAGCACAGTGGTTCTTATCCTGTGGTCTGGGGACACTCAGGGGCCACAGTGTCCTCATAGAGGGTCCACGAAAGCTTGAAGGGTGCTCAGCCCAAATCCTCCCTGCCGTGGAGCGGCCATGCAACAGAAGCCGAGTCAAAGGTTTACATTGCTGTTCAATTCACTCCAGTCACAAACTTGCAGGAAGAAGCAGGAAAAAAGTCTTCCTCTGCCCTCCAGTGCCTCTGAGGAAGGTTTAATGGATGGTGTCATTGTGTTGTTGTTGTTTTAAATCTTGAGTTAAGTCTTGGGGGTCAGTGGCAACAAAAGATATTTAAAAGGGGTCCCTGGTAAAGAAAAGGTTAAGAACCACTGGTGTAGTAGTATAACACAGAAGAACTACAATTGCAAGATGATGTTGATGAAAATTATACCACCTTAAAAATTGTATTAACAAAGCAGGATAATTCACAATGAAAGCCTTGTGTGAAGACACCCCGGAAGGTAGACTGAGGGGCCGTCTACAATGTAAAAAAAAAAATACATACGGCATTCAGAAAATCGATTGTGTGTACACACAGCCGTTCGGATGCATACGTGTCTTTCGGAACGGGGGCTAGCAAATGCCCCGTAAAGTATGTGAATTCGGCATTCGGGAGGATTAGCGAATCTCGAGCTAAAATCCGTACAGCCATTTGTATTGTCAATGGTCTGTACAGCCCATTCACACACATACGAACAGGCAGTGTAATTTGATTGGCTGGCCGAGCACAAGGGGTGGGGCTAGCAAAGAGGGGAATTGGAAGTGGCCACCATGTTGGATTCCTGGCTAAACAAGAGTCTGGTAAATCCATGAAATGGAGGTTTTTACGTATATTCATTTTTATTTTACATTGTAAATAGGGAAAACTGACTGTCCACCAAACAGGCACCTTTTACAATAAATAAAAAAAAAAGTGATGGGAGATTTAAAACCGCCGCTTGGATCACTGGCTCCAGCCAGCTGGGCAAGGTGGGTCATATGGAGTTTGGGGGGGGGGTTAGAAAAATCATGTAGGCAGATCGTACGCATACGAACATCTGCCTTTTCGGATTTTTTACCCCCCCAAATTGATTTTTTCCTCATCGTGTAGACGGGGCCTGAGACGCAAGTAGATCTCCAGGGGATGTGTAGTAGAGTGATAATGGTTTTCAACTCCCAGCACTGTTGTTGTTGTTGTTGTTGTTGTTGTTTGATAACGGAGACATAAAAAAATAGTGTTTTTCCAACTTAATTAGACTGTTGAAATGGAGAAAGTTTAGAAAGAAATAGGTATCAATTTACAGTGGGTCCTTGGTATCCACAGGGGTTTGGTTCCAGGACCCACCCACCCCAAATACCCAAATCTGTGGATTCTCAAGTCCCATTATATAGAATGGTGCAGTAAAATAGTGTCGCTTATATAAAATCAGTCTACATATGCATAAAGGATAAACAGAAATGCAGAGAGAAATAGGTTCACAATTAATAGCCACTTCCAAATTGTGGAATGATGGACTGCCTTTGGAGCTCACCAGAGCAAGTTCTGTGACAGCTTTAGCAATACAGTCCTGTGCATGAACACTCAGGATTAAGGGTAATTTACTTTAATGGGGCTTACTCTCAGGGAGGGGTATATAGAATGGTAGCCTAAGATGTTGTTTCTTGGCCTGCCTTCCAATGATAGGGTTGGCGTGAGGAGTAGTTAAGGCCTGGGGAAAATACAGGGGGGAAAAGTCCCCCTGCCCGGTTTTTCCTGAAGCCTTTCTTGGTTTTTTTTCCAAAAAATTGAAAAAAAAATTGAAAAAAAGGAAGAAAATTGATTATAGAATGTTTTATTTTAGCATGCTAAATAATTTGTAATATGGTAATTGTTTGAATAAACTGTATTTTTAATATACCAATTGTGATAATTTTATGCCAAATCAAATAGTACATAGTCATATTTTATGTTCCTAAAGTAACAGAGAGTGACTTTCAATCTGTAAAAAAGTGCTAATGTTGCATTTTTTAAATTTTTCAAAAAACCCATTTTGGAAAAAAAAAAAGAGAAAAAACAGGTTTTTCCCATGGTTTCAAATTTTCTGGAAATTTTACATCTCTAGTTGATCTACTTTGACCAAAAATAATTTATAAACATAGGCTGGCATCCTGTTCATAAACTGGACTTAAAATCTCATAACCACTGGGATTCATAGTTATGGTTGTTTAATGACTGAACATGACTCAGGCTAGCAGCACCCCAACTGAAGGGTTTCTGAGGTGCTGCAGTTCAGGACATTGGGAAATGACACCTGCAACTGGGGGAACATTACAGACATAATTTCCCAGTGCCTTGATCCGCAGCACTTTGGAAATCCTTTGATTGGGTTGCTGCCAGTCTGAAAAGGTCTGTATGTGTGTGTGTGGGGGGGTGTTGGGTGGCATTATCAGATGTAACTATAATGACAGGGCTCTAGCAATGCAGGATCACAACCAACATGATAGGTATCATGTTAATAGTATTTATTGTTTTGTCTCTTATTATCTCATTAATTTGTGTCTGTGCAACCCATAGAGCAGGTCAAGAACTTATTCTGGATTCTGAAGTCTGCTGTTAGTTAAACTTGCTGTATCCATTGTATTATTGGTGGTAGTAATAGTAATACAATGACCCACCTCCTAAATTTTGAAATTTGTATTCATCCTCCACCCTACCCCAGTTTTTGAGACTTTCACCAAGCATATTTTTTGCAAATATAAATATAGGCAGTCTCTGCAGCCAGAAGGCAACCCCACCCTGACCCATGTTTTTAGAAATACAGTTGTCCCTTCACATTTGCTGGGGTTTGGTTCCAGGACCCCCCGTGAATACCCACATCCGTCCCATTATATGCAATGGCATAGCAAAATGGTGTCCCTTATATAAGATGGCAAAATCAAGGTTTGCTTTTTGGATTATTATTTTTTAAAGAATATTTTCAAGCCATGAATACTTAAATCGGTGAATGCCAAATCCGTGAATATGGAGGGACAACTGTGTAACAGTTGAGCTCTTGGTCCAGGCTGGGGCTGCTGAATTCTGCATTCCTTAGGCAGTGTGACTGCTGAATCATAGAACCTGCAACATCCCCACATCAGTTCTGTGTCTGATGATCAAAGATCTGAAAACCAAGCCTTCTGAGGAATAATTTAGGGAGCTGGATATGTTTAGCTTGGAGGAGAAAAGACTGAAGAGTGACATGATAGCTGTCTTTAAATATCTGAAGGGATGTCATGAAGAATTTGGAGCAAGCTTGTTTTCTGCTGCTCCAAAGACTGGAACATGCACCAATAGATTCAAACTAAAAGAGAAGAGATTATATTAAAATATTAGGAATAGCTCAAAGACATAGTTGTGCTAGTCTGGATCATTATGTAAAGGGATCTTATAGCGCTTTGAGACAGCAATTCAGATCACACTATACTGTTATAGTGCTATTATTCCACTTTAACTGCTATGGCTGCCTCCTGTGGAATTCTGGGGTTTGTAGTTTAGTGAAGCCTAAGAGCTCTCTGCCTGAGAGTTCTAAATGCCCCTCCCTAAACTGCAAATCCCAGGATTCCACAGGAGGCATCCATCGCAGTTAAAGTGGAATAATAGCATTATAATAGTTTCTGGCTGAATGAGACTACGTGCGAAAGGGATCTAGGAGCCCTAGTAGACCACAAGTTGAACATGAGTCAACAGTGTGATGCAGCAGCTAAAAAGGCCAATGCGATTTTGGGCTGCATCAATAGAAGTATAGTGTCCAGATCAAGGGAAGTAATAGTGCCACTCTATTCTGCCTTGGTCAGGCCTCACCTAGAATACTGTGTCCAGTTCTGGGCACCACAATTCAAAAAGGATATTGACAAATTAGAGCATGTCCAGCAGAGGGCGACAAAAATTGTGAAAGGTCTGGAAACCATGCCTTATGAGGAGAGACTTAGGGAGCTGGGTATGTTTAGCCTGGAAAAAAGATGGTTAAGAGGCGATATGATAGCCCTGTTTAAGTATTTGAAGGGGTGTCATGTTGAGGATGGAGCAAGCTTGTTTTCTGCTACTCCCGAGATTGGAACACGGAGCAATGGATGCAAGCTCCAGGAACAGAGATTCCACCTCAACATTAGTAGGAACTTTTTGACAGTAAGAACTGTTCAGCAGTGGAACACACTCCCTCGGAGCGTGGTGGGGTCTCCTTCCTTGGAGATCTTTAAACAGAGGCTGGATGGCCATCTGTCAGGGATGCTTTGATTGTGATTTCCTGCATGGCAGGGGGTTGGACTGAATGGCCCTCGTGGTCTCTTCCAACTCTGCAATTCTATCATTCTATGATTCTATGATAACAGTATAGTGTGATAATCTTCTAACTGAGAGAAAGAAGTTGGTAACCATAACCTTTTGTAGACTAAAATCTGCTTCATCAAATGCAGTCAGATTGCATCTGATGAAGTAGACTTAAGTCTATGAAAGCTTAGACTACTAACTGATTTTTCACAGTGAGTATCAAAAGTGTTATAAGACCCCTTTGCATTAGGAAGAGCTGTTCAACAGTGGAATAGATTGCCTTGGAGGGTGGTGGATTCTCCATCTTTGGAGATCTTTAAATAGAAGTTGGATGGGCATCTTTCAGGAGTGCTTTAGTTGTATATTCCTGCATGGCAGGGGATTGGAGTGGATGGCCCTTGTGGTCCTTTCCAACTCTAAGATTCTATGAATCTATTATCTGTGTAGACATTTAAGGCTGAAAGGATTGCTTGCTTGCATGTCATTGCTTAGTTGAAGTCAACTAAGTCAACTAGCCAAGAAATGCATCACCCTGTTATCCATTGAAACAGAGGTTAATGTCTCCAACCTTCCATAGTTTCAGACAGGATTCTTTCCTAGTCCCATTTGGTTTTGCCCTGCTCCTCTCCCATCCAAGTACTGTCCATGCCTGACACTGCATAGTTTCTGAAATCAGATGAGTCAGAATATGCTCAGGGTGGTCCGCTCTTATCCATGTAGCTCTGGCACACCAGTGTAAAACTAGATTGGGAAGGGAACTCAGGTTGAACCAGCAGGACTGAGATTAGGACCTAGTAAAGGCAACCCCCCTCTGAACAAATCTTTCCAAGAAAACCCATGATAGGTTTTGCCTTAGGGTCACCGTAAGTCAGGAACAATTTGAAGGCACACAACAAGAAGAACAAGAAGTACAACTACTATTACTACCACCACCGAAGGCCATTCTGTGTTTAGACTAGAGCTCTCTTCAGACACAAAAGAAATCGGCAATGAGCAAGTTTGGCTCCTGGATTGGTCAGGAGTCTGGCCTTCTGCAAAGCAGCATCAACCTCTGATTGGCTAATAATAATGAGCCCTATGAGTTGGCTGTGGCCCTTTCACACTATGCAATTATAGTGCTGTTATTCTGCTTTAACTGCCATGGTTCCATCCTATGGAATCCTGGGGCTTGTAGTTGGGTAAGGTACTGAAACACTGGTGGAGAATTCTAAATCCCCTTGCCTGAATTGCCAGTCCCCAAATTCCATAGGACAGAACATGACAGTTAAAGAGGAATAATAGCACTATAATTGTGCAGGGCAGATGGGTTCCAGGGGCCTACCCTGCTGGCTATCAACTAAGGCTGCCTTTAGACTTTAGGAAGCATGGACAAAATATCCCCCTTAGCAGATGCTGGTAGGAGATTACATGGTGGCAGAAGTGGGCAGAAACAGTACTCTGAACATGCTTGAGTATCTGGGCCTGGGCGCCATTTGGACCATTTCTAGAGAGGCATTGTGTCAGGAGGAGTGTTGTGTGAAGTGTGGCACTTATAGACAATTAAGTGCCTAGTGCTGTTGGAAGGCTGCACAGGGGGAAGGAGGGGGAGATGCGATTAGTGGATCCTGCCTGGGCATTGGGACCCCATAGCTGCCCAGCAACACTGGGGCCTCAGTTAGACTGGTGGAAAAAAATGTGTGGGGATGTACATTAACTCATCTTTGCAGCAGCTCCCTTTTGTATAGATGATCTTTTCTCAAAAAAAGTTGTCTGCGTAGTGATGCACGTTGAGGTTCATATGGAGCCCTTTCCCGCGAATTGAGATCGTGATCACAAGAATGTGGTGCCTTATTATTCCTCCCAATTTTATCATTGCTCTACATTTTTTTTAAACTTTTGGTTTAAAACAGTGGAAGGAAGACCTGTTTCTTAAAAAACAAACAAACAAAAAAAACAACAAAAACAACAAAAACACCTCAGCACGATGAAATAGCACACCCTCACTGGTCCAGAAAGCCGAAATGGCACTTCCGGACTCAGTTGGGAAAATGTCTGCCCCCTCTTGCATGATGGACCAATCAGCTGTCAACTTTGTCCTGGCCCAGAATGCACAGCGCTGCAAATCAGTCATCCAAATGACCGATGATGTGCATCTCCCTGCAGTTTATTAAAAACTTTGCAGGAAATTGCAAAGTCTCTTAGGATGCAGTTTATGGAGTTTTGTTTTTTGTTTTTTCTCCCACTCCTTCCGAATATAGCGACTTTCCTGTGTGGCTCTCGGGAACAATAGATATTCTGTGAGAATTCTATGAGGGGTAATTTCACCATTTAAACAACCCCTGGGTGTTCAAGCCTTCTGATCTTGGCTGCATAGACCCCAGACTGGAGAACAAATGCTCCCAGGTTCTTGGTGCAGTCATCCACAGTTTAGTCCTGACACTATTTTATTTATTTATTTATTTATTTATTTAGGTATTTATTCCCCACTCTTCAGCCACAAAGGCTTCCAAAGCAGCTTATAAATTGTTAAGCAACAGCACTTTACACATCTACACCACATTAAGCTGTTTCCAATGTGTGTTAGCTAATTGCCCCCACAAACCAGGTACGTACTCATTTTACTGACCTATGAAAGGATGGAAGGCTGAGTGAACCATGGAGCCCTTGGGATCGAACTTGCAACGTGGTGGCTTGCAGTACTGGCATTTAACCACTGCACCACCAGGTCTCCCTAAAAGCCATACCAGCTGGGGCAATGCCCAGATTGTCTTGGCGTTGCTGCCCCTCTTGTGTGAAAGAAGACTGGAACCTCTGCTGGTATTCCAGCATCCTTCTGACTGACTGTTCATCTTGTCCGCTTGCCCTTCACACGTTTTCCAAAACCCTGCAGGGATTATTGATGCCTTCTCAACTTAATGACACAGATCCATGGAGCCATCTCAGATGTCTTGATGACTTGAGCTCTGTTTTGAATAATTAATGAGGAAGGGTTAGTCAGACTTTTAGTAATATAAGCTATGTATTTCAAGGGTATTTACTGACATCCACAGATTTATCCCAGTGCTTCCTTTTGTTTAAGGGTGCACTGAAATGCCACTGTACCATGCTAGGCTGTTCCTAGTCAGTGCAGAGGCCGTTTTATTATTGGCCTTTGATGCTCTTTCTCAGGACTGACTCCCGTACCATGATAACGTGGTTTTTAAAAATGAAAACATTTCCCCCCAATTCAAGCTGCAGAAGATTAGGGTTGTTAGCTAACCCCTCTTATAATATAAGGGATGTCCTTTATTTGAGGGTGGAAAGCTTGTCCCTTACCGCACTGGCAGGCGTCCCTTATTATAAGGGGTGTCTCCTATTTGAACACAAGAGGGGCACCCTTTCTCTGGTGGCAACCAAATAAAAGAAGTCCTGCCCCAGTGTCTTTGCCTAGCAATTTTCTTATTGTATTTTAAGTGCCAAATAAACACCTTGCTAGGATCTAAATACCCTAAAGGCACTAGAGCCCATCTGATCTTGGAAGCTAAGCAGGGTCGGCCCTGGTTAGTACTTAGATGGGAAACCCCAGTGGTGCTGTAGACTAAATTTCAGGGGAAGGAACTGGTAAAGCCACCTCTGAGTATTCATTGCCTAAGAAAACCCTATGAAATTCATGGGGTCATCATAAGTCGACAAGCGTCTTGAAGGCACATACACACATACAAACTTGTTGCTACTGTCTGGCAGCTTTACTGGTTTTAATGGTATCTGAGATCCTCTTAATTGCTTTTAAACCAAATTCCTTTATTTTAAGGACACAGAAGTGTTTCTCCCCAGATGTTGCAATTCCCAATCCTTCATCATTTTCTTTGTTGACTGGGCAGATGGGAGTTATAATCTGACAACATCTGGAAGGACAACTGTCTCCCACTCCTGCTCATTTTCTGTTAGGGTTCTGACTTGCCATTCCACCATTTCTATCTGCTGTGTGTGTGTGTGTGTGTGTGTGTGTGTGTGTGGAGAAAGAAAGAGAGAGACAGTGGGGGGAAGAGAGTTGTCTGTTCTGTTGCAGCTTAAGAATTTTATGTTGAAAATAGCTCTAAGGGCCAATTGTTGTTGTAGACCATGAGCCATAATTACTTATATATTCTCTCCCCTTCTGTCTGCATGCAGGTACCACAGACATGGGCGGCAGGCAATCCACAGCCAGCAATCTCTCCATTGGCCAGTCTTCTGTGACAGACACCATTCAGAACGCTTACAGAAGTGGAGAATTTGGGAAAGCCCAAGAGTTGATTAAAATGGCATTTCAAGAGAATATCTCACAAGCAGAAAAGGTAAAGGCACAGCACAGTACTGGGGCATTCTCTGCCCCCAAGAAGAAGAAAGAAAGCAAACAAACAACAGTGTCACCCCCAAGAAGGCTGTGAATTAAAGCTGAGTTTAAAGCATTTTCCCATAGGGTAGCTTTTGCCCAATCTAGTGCCCTCAAGTTGTGTTGAATTTCAGTTCCTATCATCCTGAGCTAATAGTGTCAGGTTTGGAGAGTGGTAAATTGTGGGCAGCTATAGCAGTTACTCCTGTCCCATCTGCTGATTCTCCCTTGGAAGTAACCCTGCATCCATCTGCCTTTCTGTTGACACCTATAGAGCATAAGAAACTTCCTGCTAGCAGGTTTGTCCATCCAGCCTGGTATTATCTCCTCTGAGTGGCAGTGGCTGTCTAGGACCACAGTCAGAGAGGTGTCTTTCCCATCATCAGTTACCTGATGCTTTCAATTGAATTTGCCAGGAACTGAGACTGGGACCTTCTGGATGTGAAGCATTTCCTTTACTACTTGGTCTTTCCTCCAAGGATCTGAAAGAACACATATTTGCACATCTTTATTCCTGCATTGTTGATCTAGGAAATAGATTGGTGATCCTTCCAGTAGACTGGTGATCCTTTTATTTTGGTTCCTCAGTGTTGTTGAAATATACCTTCCAGAATCCTTGACCATTGACCATGGTAAGTGGGGCCTTCTAGAGGTTGAAGTGCAACAACATCTGGTGACACATGTTTGGGAACCAGATTTAAGCACCACACTTAAAAGTTGCTTAGGGCTCTGTTTTATCTCTTGTGCTTTTCAACATCGATATTAGGTGGCCCCTGAAGCCATTTTTGGTGCTTGGGGGGTTCCCATGTCCCCCATTTTTGTCCTCAAAGGCAAATAGTTGCCACCAAGTCTGAGGGGATGCTGTTGAACCTGAAGTTTGAACTGTGGGAGATCAGACTATTTTTCTACTTTTGTTTGGTTCCTTCTAATATCTCTACTCTGGCTTCTCTCTTCTCTACTCTTTCAACTTCAACTGTCATCCCAGCTCTCTTTCCACACGTCAGCTCAGCTTCCACTTCCAGCTTCCTTCCTGTGCATCATCTAACTCACTCCTAGGCCTGGCTCGCTTATCTACCACAATTTTTATTTCACTTTCTATTTTCTACAGACCTTTGCATTTCTGTAGAAATTGAACTTTGCCATGGAGCCTTAACCCCCATGTATATATTAATGCAAAATAACATACAGCACTATTAACTGTTCCTTCACACCCTGAAGCAAAGGTGGGCAAAGTGTGGTCCTCTACGTGATACCAGAGTGCAACTCTTAGCAGTCTATGTTTGGTGAAGGTTGCTGGAATTTGCAGTCCAACAACCTCTGGAAGGCTCATCTCCCCCAGATCAGTTTCATAATTTTATGGTAGTCTTAGATCCGTCATTGGTGGATTTGATCACTTATTTCAGCTTCAGCTCAAATACAACTGTGATTCTACCAAGATAGAGATATCCCTGCAACTGTTCTTCATATGTTGTACAGTAGGACTCCCATATCTGTGGGGGATTGATTCGGGGGGGGGGCTGTGGATACTGAAATCCACAGATAACAGCAAATGCCGGACTCCCAACCCCCCTCCATTCAACACGAATTAAGACCCATTGCCTTCCCCCTGACGTCTTCCTCCAGCATCCCAGGGGCAGGTGTCCCTCATCCATGGCATCAGGGATGGGGAAGGGAGGAGGGTGGTTGTCATTCCCACCCACCACCACCACCCTGCCCCCACCACTGTTGCCGCCCTCACAGGAATGGGAGAAGGGAGGCAAGTTCTCTCCTCCCCTTCTTCCTTCCCCGTTCACCCCCACTGCTACCACCGCCGCCCTTATGGGGATGGGAGAAGGGAGGCCAAGGACAGTGTGATACAGTATTGGGACCCTTTGCCTGTCTCCAACTGAATCAGGTGATGGTGAATCAGCGGATACGGGGGTCCTACTGTAATTCGTTTTGCATAGGGCTGCCTTTGTAAAGAGCCTGGAAATTTCAATGATTACAAAACAGAACTGCTAGACTGCTAGCTGGGTCTGGTTGGTAGGATCATGTTGGGGCAGTACTTTTCCATCTGCTCTGTCCAGGAGTCCCTTTCCAGGTGCCATTCAAACTGCTAAGCTTTTATATTTCAACCTTTAAAAACCCACAATGGCTTGGGAACAGGCTACTTGTAGGAGCTCCTGCTCCCATATATATCTGTGGCAGGGGTGGGCAACTGTGGTGGGTCCAGGGGCCAATTTTCTACCCAGCTTGTGGGGGCAATTAGCTAACACTTATTGAAAACTGCTTAATGCAGTGTAGGTGTGTAAATAGCTATTACTTAAAACAATTTGTAAGCTGCTCTGATAGCCTTGTGGCTGAAGAGCGGGGTATAAATAAATAAATTAAATTAATTATTAATTTTCTGCCCTAGATTCCTCCAGAGGCTGCCTGGGCTGCCAAAAATGTAAAACAAAACAAAACAAAACCAGAAACAGAAACAGAAAACATAGCAGTGATCTGAAGTCTTCCAATTGCCCAGATATCCTGACTAGTTTTCTAAAAGTTTCAGGGATTTTATGTATAAACACATCTATTTTTGCTGCTGGTTTTCCCTTTAGTTTTATATATTGCAACATTTTAGTCTCTACAGATGGTATTACTATGCACTGTTTCTATTTGTAGTTTTCCTGGGTTGTACAGGTTGTCCCCCCCCCACCATTGTATCCATGGGGGAATATATTCCTGGACTTACCACGTATAAACGAAACAGTGGATAATAGCAAACCCTATTCAAATAAATTACTTCCTGTGCAAACATACCATAGAGTTGCATTGGAGGACCTAACAATTCCTAGAAAGGATACCTCTCTAGGCATTTTATAGTGCAACTCTATGGTATGTGTCCCCTAGTTTGTATCCCTCAGATAACTGAAACTGTGAATAGTAGTTCTGCGGATACAGGGGCCAACGTGTATTTTACACTGTTAGATCATAGAATTATAGAATCATAGAGTTGGAAGAGACATGTCCTCATTGTTTTCATGGCACAACACAGCAAAGGTGGGGACTTCAACTGATCATTTCTTTGAATGATGGTACCCAAAATTTGCACCCAAGGCATTATCATAAATCAGGAGGGTCTCTTTTTAATCCTAGAGCACCATGACATCTGAATTAAAGTGATGTAGCTGATTCCATTGGTTGCTTTGGGACATAAAGGAGAGAGCACATTTGTTAGTGGTTTGATTTATTCATTGGAATGATTCATTGTGGAAGAGAGTTCCTGGGAATTTTCCAGTTTGGATTTTCCAATGCAGGCAAGGAGGTATTACAAGTCAGCTGTGCTAGCTCTTCCTCTTAGTGGGTGGGAAATTTCAGATAGTTCCCCAGATACTCTTTTACGGCTGCTAGGTATTTGGACCCTGTTCCCACAGTGTGTATTGGTGATAATCATTCTATAAAATTCCTAATGAGAAGACCCACCATACTTGGCATATTGTATGACTGACACTTTGGTAAAAGAAATAGCACTACTTTACACAAACGTTTAGATGAGGCTCATGAAAGTGAAAATCCTTGTCAGCAGCTGGATTCAGTTCTTTTTACTTTGTTTGGATTCCTGTGCTGTGTATTAATCTATTCTCCTCCGGAAACAGGGCCATCTCTTAAGTCTTTCGGCTGCCTATGGGGACCTGCAGACAGTGAGGTATATGCTTAAGGAGGCATATGTGGTGGTGCCTCTTGAACCCAGTGATGATAACCCTGCTGTGGTAGCAGCATATTTTGGGCACAAGGATGTTGCACAAGAACTCCTTGATTCTGTTCTTGGTAGGTTGAGTCTCTTGCCTTTCTTATTCCTTCCTTGTATCCAGTAGGTTCTATTGTAAGGTCTCTTCTTTCTTCTTACTCACTTTCTGACGTGGAAGCCCTAGGAACTGCAGTTTTTCCAAACGAGTTAAAGCAAGGATGCCCAATAACACCTGTGCCCCTGTCTGCTCCTCTAAGAATCAGTTTCAGATGTCCTACTATCTTGTCTGGACTACTGCTAAAGTTGATCAGGTTGATGGCAGTAGAGTTGGAGCCTTTTTTGATGGCACCTCCACACTTGTGTAGAAGTTGGTACCCCAAGAATGCCATGTAGCCGCCTGTCTGCAGCACCAAAGTAGTGGTTTTCAACCTATATTTTGGACTTCAGCCCCTAGAAGTATCAGTCAGCAAAGCAATAGTGAAGTGCTCAGGATGTTGGAGTCCAAAATATCTGGAACATTAAAAGTTGAGAAGCTTTGCTTTAAAGTGTTTATTCTGGAAATTTCATCAAGCATTTTACTGGTTTTGATGCTGATCTCTAATACATGTTTTATCTGACCCCATCTTTATTATATATTAATGGTAGTGATCGTTCAATTCTGATTAAGGCTATCAAGGTTGTGAGAGGAGCAGCTAACAATAATTGGGCAAAATTATTTTCTTTCTAGTGCAGGGGTGGGCAATTGTGGGGGTCTGTGGGGTTGCTTTAACCTCCCAGGAGGAGCACTTCCCACCACACCCTCACTACAAAAAACATTGAAAAGTCCCCAAATGACCCCGAGACCGTCTGTAGAAAGTGTGGGGCAATTTTACTTGGACCATTTTAAGCTCAGGAGATACGTTTTTTAAAGGACAGGAAGTCACTTCCTGTTTACTTTCTGTTTTAAAAATAGAGGTGCTCTGGGCCCAAAGTGTCCCAAACCCACCCACCAAAAGTGGCAAAAATGCCTTCAAGCTCCATAGAGGGAATTCTGGGGAAATTAAAAAAAAACTTTTTTACCCTTGGGGGAACCCGATGGTGGGTCAGAAAAACAGCCCTGGCGGCTGCATGCGGCCCATGGGCTACACTTTACCACTTCTCTTCTACTGGTTGTAATTTACCTGTCCCCCAAATTGCTGCTTTTGATAACACCTGGAGAGGGAGTTTAATTTTCAAAATGTCCAGAATTGGTAGAACCAAGTATCCTCCTAGTCTCTAAAATTCAAGGGTGCCAAACATAGTCCCCCACCCCCAAGTTTCTTTTTAGCATAATCAATATGAGCTGTTCAGGAATCTGACTGGTGAAACATCACCCAAAACACATTTTAAAATGTCACCTATTTCAATGGCTTCCTATCCATTGATCATTTATGGGGCTGGATTCTTCTGCCAAAACCCATAATGTTGATTTTCTCATAATTTTCACTCAGCAAATTTTGCTTACAATAATGGCTAAACTGCTCTAGTGCTCTTCTGAGCCCCATTTGAGCATATTATATTGGCACTGTTTCATCTGTGTAAAGCAATATTGAAATAGCTTTACCAACTACTCTTGCAGGGAAGAATTGTGGACTTGATAGAACATCCACTATATCATTTATATATATAGATCAAAGAAGCATTGGAGCAAAGATACAACCTTGATGAATCCCTTTTGAAGGTTTAACAGGGTTGGGAACTTGGCTATGAGTACCAAATCTGACACTTAAAATGGTACCAAGTTAAAGGTCTTTGATTTGCCCAAACAGCTTATTATATATGTGCTTAGCTAGTTTTTAACCTTTTTTGTTGCAAACTGCCTTGTGAAGGTTGGCCTTAAAAGGTGGAATGTTTATAAATAAAATAGTGATAAATCACAGGGAATCATCTTTGCAAAAACAGCAACTCACTGGGCTCCTTGGAGAGATTTACAACAGCTTTAGATTTTAGTATATTCCCTTATTTATTTATTTATATATTTATTTATTTGGTTGGTTGGTTGGTTGTACCTGTTCTTCCTCATAAGAGCTCAGTAGCAGCTACCAATCTTACATTAGAAGTTGTACTGAGATCTCAGATTACAAATACCTAAAATCATAAAAGTAAAATCACAAACGACATGTCCAAAATTACAAATATCTAAAATAATAAACTAGGAATAGCTACTAGAATGCAATAGAAAGAAGCAACAGTCAAAAATGACAACCACTTGCTTATTCCCTGAAAGCTTATACAAAAAGATATATATTTAACTGGTACATGCAAGACAAATGTGGCATTTCAATGTGGAAAAAAATCCCATACAAAAACTAGGAATTCACGAAACAATGGTAACATGAGGAGGGTGTTGGGGCATCTGGGAAAGCTCAGAAGGCTGTATGGGCATTCCAGAATGGCTGGAATCACGGACATGGCCTCAGGTTCCCCACCCCTCCTATAGTAGTTTTTTGTTATATTATACTTTTTATTAAATTTTAAACAGAGACTATACAGTAAAAGTACAAGACAGTATAGTAAATACCTGTATACTAAATATTCAAAAGTAGAAAAGATGAAAAAAAGTGAACATGGAAAAGAAAAACAAAAGAGAATAAATAAACTTATATAATAACAAATATATGTAAATAACCAGAATTAAGATTAAAATGCATCATGTAAGCTTTAGAAGCTTTACTGTCTTCTTCATCAGGCAAAGATGTTAAAAATCTATAGATTTTCCTTGGTTTTTTTCCAGGCTGTGAGGCCGTGTTCTGGAATAGTTTCTTTCTGACGTTTTGCCTGCATCTGTGGCTGGCATCTTCTCTGAAGATTCTCTGAAGATTTATTCTCTGAAGATGCCAGCCACAGATGCAGGTGAAACGTCAGAAAGAAACTATTCCAGCCCAGAAAACACCAAGGAAAATCTATGGATGCCGGCCGTGAAAGCCTTCAACTTCACATGTTAAAAACCCATACAGGAAAAGAACAGTGACAATGTTGGCAAGTCAAGAACAGTGGCTCTTAACTTTTTCTTTACCCTTTAAATATATTTTGTTGCCACAGACCCCCAAGACTTAATTCAAGATTTAAAACCATAACAACAACAATAATAACTGATAATAATACAGTTACACCATCCATTAAACCTTCCCTTGGAGACACTGGAGGGGGAGGGAAGACTTTTTTCTTGCTCCTTCCTGCAAGTTTGTGTCTGGAGTGGATTGAAGAGCAATGCACAGGCCAAGCCAGGCAGCCTTTTCCTTGACTCCTGTCATATGGGCTGAGCAGCCTTCAAGCCTTTGCGGACCTTTGAGGACATTGTGGCCACAGGTTAAGAACCACTGCCCTAGATCATCTTAACTGACATCTGAAATAAAATGTAGCCCTTTTACTCTAAGCTTGTCATTTCTGTTCTCATGTATGATTTTTAACATCTTTGCCTGATGAAGAAGCCAGTGAAGCTTCGAAAGCTTGCATGATGTGTTTTGTGCTTTTTAGTTTACCTAATAAAAGTATCACTGTTTTGTGGATGTTGTATGTTGTTGTATTTTGCAGTTTTATTGTTTCTGTGGTCTCTTCTATGGAATAAGTACAATTACAATCTGTGAACGTTTGTTTTAATAGGTCCTTCTAACATCTTGCAGCTTCTGAACTGGATGCTTGCCATTGCCTGCCAGCAAGGCCACCTAGAGATAGTCAAGCTGTTAGTCCTGACATACAAAGCAGACCCTGACAGCTGTGCAGTAAGGAAGAATGAGTTTCCTGCTCTTATCCGATTGCCTTTGTATGCAGCTATAAAAGCAGGTATGTTACCATGGGCTTTATGCAAGGTTCACTCCTGAAAATTTTACCTTCCTGGCAAGCCAAAAGATAGTTGGCAAAGTTGAGAGCCAAACAAACCTCAAGGATCAAGGTATGTTTTGTTTTCTGTGTCTGGCCAATGAAACTATTAAAAACAAACAGGGCCAAAAAATTCCACCAAAATTATCCTACTCCTCCAACACTTAGGGGTAACAAGTGAATAGTTTATGTTACTCTAAGAAAGATTATTACAGTATTACCAGTAATTTTATAATCCCCCATTTAGCCTCAAAAGTAATACTTTGCAGATAACTAGTAACACATTACTTCTTGGATGTGAACCAGTTGTATTTCCACCCTAGTCAGATCACCCAGAAGGGCCTCTTCACCAGATTATACCCCCTCTCATATACTTGTTTTAACAATCACTGTCTCTGAATTTGTTGGTGCCTTGCCCCACCCCGCAATTTAACTTTGAAACAATATGTGTAGGGGAAAGACACCTTGTTTTCAAGATGGATTGTGCCACTGAAAGCACAGCTCAGTTTGAAAACAGGGCACATGCTTCTGACATGCCTCATTTAAAAGGTAAATTGATGATGGGGTTGCTGCCACTTCACTAGCATGAAAATAATGGCAGCTGGAAGAATAGATATGCCCTGCTTGTCTGTGGCACATCTTATGGGTTTCTGTCTTGGGGTAAGATGGAGATGGGTCTACTCTGCAGAGGCACCTAGCCTGTGGAGTAATTTCCCATCTTCCCTCCTCCTGTACTCTGATGTGTTTATACATGTACAGTATGGACCCCTGTACCTGCAGGAGTTTGGTTCCGGAGCTCCCCGCAGATACTGAAATCAGTGGATAACAGCAAGCACCATTGAAAATAATGGGACTTCCAGTTTAAAACACCATAGAGTTGCCTCCCCATGCACTCAGGTCCTCTGGAAGGAATCTGCTGCAACCTTTAAAAACTAGGCACTCATCGACCTCCCAGAGGACCTTTTCGGCTATTGCTCCCAGATTATGGAACGGCCTGCCGGATGAGATCCATCACATTACCACCTTAAATAGCTTTTAAAAAGCTTTTAAGACAGATCTCTTCTGGCAGGCCTTTCCTGAATAGATACCTGGCCATCAGAGAGAAAAAATCTTATTAGTCCAATCCCATCCAGCTTTTTATTGTGTTGTTTTTAGTATTTTAGTATTTATTAAGTATGTTTTAATTGTTTAATTATTTAATTGTATTTTAAGGGGTGGGTGGGATGGAGGGGTTTGTATGTATATTTTAATGCTGTAAGCCACCCCGATTGCATTTTGTAGAGGGGTGGGATACAAATTGTTGTTGTTGTTGTTGTTGTTGTTATTATTATTATTATTATTATTGGAGGACCGAGAAAATGTCTAGAGAGGATGCATTTTCTATGGTATGTGTTCTCCTATGTGTCCTGTGGATAACTGAAACCATGAATATTGGTTCCGCGGATACAGGGGTCCTACTGTATCATATTTTTATCTTGGCCTTCCTCAACCATGACCTGTTTAGTATACTCTCATATCTCTATATTTATTTATTTATTTTTAAACATTATAAATCACTTTTATATTCACCAGGGCCCTGAAAGTCACATTCAATAAAATCACAATATAAAAACCAGAATGAAAATAGGACCAAATTCTAGATCAGTTGCCTAGTTCAGTGTATGTAATCAAGTAGTGTCTCCTAGCCCAATCCTCCCCCAATCCTGCCTTAACTAGGCATCAGCCACTGCAAGCAGCAGGGGTCTGTTCTCCTGTCAATCAGGTGGCAGCAGACTGATGTTTGCATTCCCTCCCATGAGCGATATCCAGTTTGACAATCAGAACCAGAATCCTTATTTCAGTTCCTCCTTGCATTGGATATTGCTGGAGGGAGGAGGTCAAAACACCAGTCTGCTGCACCCTGATTGACAGGAGAACAGATGCCTATCGCTTGCAGCGGCTGGTGGATTTTGTAAAGCAGGACTGGGAGATATTTTACAATTGTGGCAATAGTGCTACAATTGTGACTACACAGGCAGTATAAATATGAATTGGTTATGAATGCAATACTCCAGGTTATGCATCTTTAGCTGCAATAGTGAATTCCAGCCATATTCTTTAACAACAGTTTACAACTACAGTTGGTCCTTGGTCTCCACTGTGGTTTTATCCTAGGACCCCCTGTGAATACCAAAATCCGTGGATGCTCAAGTCCCATTATATACTATGGGATAGTTAAATCTGGCACAGTGATATTGGTTTTTTTTTGTTTTTGTTTATATCACATCATTCCTCCTTAATGAGTGTGTTGCAGGATTCTCTCTGTAATTGGCACAGCATCCAGAAAGCCTTATTTGCTCATTTGAATCATGAAACATTGAAATAGCCTTGATATTGATAACTCCCTGAAAGTAGAAAATTAACACATTCAGATTTCTGCAACCTGTAGGAACACCATGCATTAAACCACCCCAGCAGTCTGATCCCTGCTTCTGCTACTTGTGTGGAGCCAGCCTAATACAGTTGGCTCTTCTCCAATATTGTATCATGTACCTTCAAAGCCATCTTCACAACAGGCAGAATGAGGTGGCAAGCTGAAGTGGTAGGTTTCTTACAACACCATTTTGATCACTCTTCCAACGTGTGAATTTTCCTGCATTCAGTAAGCTAGCACAACAGGCAGTAGGCTACTATAACCTTTTCCACCTGAAGTGCTAGTTTATTACAAACAGGGAGCGTTTTACATTTGAGAGTGCATTCAATGCATTATCACTTTCTTCTGTGTAATACAGAGAATGGCTTGTTTGAAAGAGACAGAAATGGAAAGATTTCATAGATAAGAATCCCACACCTCCAAAGATTCCTCCTTTCCAGGCAAGTAAACTGAGAACTGACTATCCCAATGGATAGTCTTGAGTGCAAATGTACTTTCTTTTTATATGTTTTAAATGTACCACCCTTGAGTGCAAATGTACTTTCTTTTTATATATATGGAAGTTCACTGCAGCAGGATTTTTTAAAAATACCCTGCAACATCCATTTTGAGGCAAAACACTTACCATGATAGTTCCCTTTTAAAAATTCCTCTGTATTTTTTATTATATTAGACCCTGCGGATCCATCGGGGTTCAGTTCCAGAACCTCATGCAAATACGAAAAAATGCAGATGATCATGGCCCATATTATGGAATGGCAGAGATGTGAATGCTCATGCTTCAGCATATCCACGTTGCCACCATTTAATAATATGGGGCATGTCGATCCGTGGTCGGTTGAATTTGTGTGTCTGGGGCCTACAAATCTGGATGGCATGCTGTTACTGTCACTGTGAACTACTTTTTGGCAATCCATGTGTTGTTGTTCTGATAGGTTTTTTTAAAAAAGTTGGAAATACACACAAAGCTTGCTATCTTTGCATTCCTTTGCTGGGTTCTTTGTTAGGATATGAGGATGTAGCTGCCTTCTTGCTTGAGAATGGATCCTTCTTTTGTTCCTACATCCTGATGGACTGCCCTGGCACAAGCAAACACCTTCTTCGGAAATATTTTGTTGAAACAACAGTGGCAACCAGGAGTGCTCCAACAAAAGAAGTGAGTAGCTGTTTGCATATTGAAGGCCTTTAGGGCAATTAAGCCTCTGGTGTATGTGAAGCTAAGGGCAATTCCACCCCCTAGTTCTGAGAGGTCCTTGTGGTAAAGTTTCTTTGTTCGTTTCATTTATATGCTGCTTTCTCCCCAATTATGGGACTCTAGGCAGCTTACAAGATATTAAAAACAATACAGATTAAAAATTATACAAGAACATAATTAAAAATTAAAATACAGTAGAACCCCCGTATCCACTGATTCATTATCCACTGATTCATTATCCACTGATTCAAATATCCACAGGACACAAAAGAGCACACCTACCATATAGTCTTCCTAGAAAATGTGTCCTCTCTAGCCATTTTCTAGGTCCTCCAAGGCAACTGTATGGTATTTAAAACCAGAAATCCCATTATTTTCAATGGCGTTCGCTATTATCCATGATTTTCAATATCCACAGTAGCCCCCAGAACCAATCCCCAGTGGATATAGGGGTCCTACTGTATAAAAATTATTTTTAAAAACAAACAATTTGTAACATTAAAAGACAATACACAAACCAACAAAGCAGCACAGAACACTATTAGAAGCCCATCATAATCAATTTCTAAAAGCCTGACTGATTAAGAAAGAATGTTTTTACTTGTTGGTGGAAGAAGTTGGTGGGAGAGCCATCCTAGCCTCTCTAGGGAGGGAGTTCCAAAGTCTGGGAGCAGCCACCGAGAAAGCCCTCTCCCTCGTTCCCATGAAACATTCCTGAGAAGATGGTAGGACAGAGAGAAGAGCCACTCTAAAAGATCTTAGAGCTCTAATGGGCTCACAGGGGGGTGGGGGAGAGATAGCTGTTGAGTACTTTCAAGTTGTTTCTGATTTATGGTGACCCTAAGGCATTTTCTGGGAAAGATTTGTTCAGAGGGGGGCGTTGCCTTTGCTTTCCTTTGTAGCTGAAAGTGTATGACTTGCCCAAGGCCACCCAGTGAGTTTCTATAGTTGAGTGAGGATTCAAAACCTGGTCTCCAGAGTCTGTAGTCCAATACTCAAACCACTACACCATGCTGGTTCTCTAGTGTGGAAGATATGTTCCTTCAAAGTTGGAATTCAGAGGTGCTCCAGTTGTTTTTGAAGGTCAGCATGCTGAATTTCAGAGGCAAGGCCTAACCTTTAGGAGAGGATCAAATTGAGAGGTGTACAGGAATTTTGGCTTTTTAGCAAGTAGATCTTGACCTTGCCAGCACATGGCACACTTCATAAGAGTTAAAATGTAAGTCACTTGAGGTTCTCAAAGAAAAAGCAGGCCATGAGTTCAGAATTGTTGGGATTTCCCATTCAAATCTTCTTTTTTTTTGCTTAACTCTTCAGGCTCTCTTTGTTAACTGGTCAAACCTCAAGCTTCCGTGGGTGGATCTCGATTGGCTGATAGATATCTCCCACCAGATCACTGAGCTCAACCTCTCAGCCAACTGCTTGACCTCACTCCCATCCATTATCCCTTGGGGGCTGATATATCTCCAGAAATTGAACCTCAGCGAGAACCGATTAAGTGAACTGCCTGACATACACGCTTCAGATGAAATTATGTGCACAAAGTACGTGTCCTTGCCATTAGAACTGTCATTTGGAACTAAATTTTAGCATGAGCCATCTTTTGACCCAACGTTTGATTTGTCCATTGGCTCAGTTCTGTCCAGGTTGAGTAGAAGGGTTAGTGTGATAGTTCTGTCTTAGTTTCATAGCCTGAGCTATGAGCAAGCTTGGTGGATGCCCCTGGCCCCTTCACTTCTCCTGTCAGGGCAGGAGTGACCAAAGTAGGAACTAAAGGATTAATCTCATTCATTGAAACCATTGCACTATGGCTAATGGCTTTGGAACCAGGACAACAATTTACGTATTCATTACATTTATATTCTGTCTTTCTTCCAGTGACCTTCCCACTCCCACCTCCACCTCCTTTATGCACACAACAGACCTGTGAGGTACATGTGTGAGTGAGAATGAGTGACCCAAGATCACTCAGTTTCTTTACTGAGCAGGGACTTGATTTCCCAAATCTCATTTCAACACCATAGAACAGGTGACTGGAAGTTGCTTCCAGTCTGGGCCTAAAATGGCCGGGCCTGTTCTGGGCCTAAAATAGCCTGCCGGGGGTGGGGGGTAGATGAAAACATGGTGAAAATACCCCCACCCTCTAGAGGATATTGGGGAGAATTTCTTTTCTTTGGTGGGGGAAGTGCAGTGTGGTGTGTGTGTGTGTGTGTGTGTGTAGCCCCCTAAAATCTCCTGTAGAGCTAATGCCAGCCCCCTGGGCTCCCATAGTTGCCCATTCCTGACTTAGGTCAAGGTCCCATGGAGGATAGTGTTGGTAATAGACTACGTGTTCATTCTAAGTCTGTCATTAATTATTTGGATTTTAGTTGACATCATCGTCTTCTTCCTTGTCCTACTTTTTCCTCTTCTTTGAATCCACAGGTTACTTGAAGTTGACATATCCAGCAACAGGTTTCTCATCCTTCCTTCTGGATTCTTGCACCTCTGCAGACTCCAAAGGCTTGTTGCTGCCAAAAATTATTTAGAGAAGTTATTTGAGGAAGAAAATGGTGAGTCCATCTTGGTCTTGGAATTCCTGGTTAACGCAAATTATGCACCAGGACCTTTTTCTCTTCTTCAGGATTTGTGACAAAATGGTTGAGGCAGAACAACTTGTTATTAAGAATGCAGAGAAGCTAAACACTATAATGATTTTTTTTTACACAGCCCCAGGGTAATTGCCCAGTTAAGTTGGACCAAGTGTTGCCTGTCCAGCAAGTTGCTTCCCACTGGCCCATCAGATGCTTCTGAGACGCTCCCAAGCAAAGTGCAAAGACAACAAACTTTCCCCTTCTTGTTATTCCTCTGCAATTGGTTTTCAGAAAAGGTTATGAACATGGCTGTTTGCACAACTAGCCCAACCATTAAGTAGAGTGAGATGGCTACCTCAGGGTGCAGATTTAGGGGGTTATAAAAAACCAGGAAATAATTACAGTTGTCCCTCCACATTCATGGATTTGGCATTCACGGATTTAAGTATTCAGGGCTTGAAAATATTCTTTAAAAAATAATAATCCAAAAAGCAAACCTTGATTTTGCCATCTTGTATAAGGGACACCATTTTGCTATGCCATTGCATATAATGGGACTTGAGTATTCATGGATTTGGGTATTCACAGTGGGTCCTGGAACCAAACCCCAGCGAATATGAAGGGACAACTGTATTTCTTTAATTTGTTGCTCTTGTATTTTTGCTCTCCACCTTGACTTGGGTGAGCAGGAACACCTTCTGTTGCTCTATCTGAGGCAGCAAAAGGCCTTAGGCCAACCTGAGCAATGCAATAAAGTCATTATCACATTACAACGGGCCCTTTCACACTACAGGAAGCCCCCCCCCCTCTTATCTGACAGGTTAGAAACTGCAGCAGTGTCAGAAACCAGAATTGGTTGAAAAGCAGAATCGATGTAGGGAACGTGAGGGAAGTATAGTGGCTTGCTTGGGACTGCCTACATGTGCCCGCAGATACCTGCAGCCACCTGCACACTGTTTGCAAATTCTCTCAGCTGGCTTGGTGACTCCCCCCCCCCCACCAGCTCACTATGCAAGCAGCATGTGCATGTCCTGGGCCATCTAAACAATCTTCCTTCCTTAGTTGGGGTAGAGGATGCTTTCCCATTGCTGGTGTTGAAGTAAGAATCAACTGCCAGTTAGCTTCTGTATGGAGTAGACTTTCTCGTTTACCTCAGTCAGCAAAATGTCATGGAATGGTTTGAACCCCAGAATTCAACTATCTTACACGATCTCTGTTAGGTACATGATCCCTCTATTAGGTAGAGGGAGGATTTCCCAGTTGCTCATTTCTCCATTGTTCTGGAAATCTGAGCAGGGTCCCTGGATGTTGAAGTGTGCTTCAGCACTGTTGATAGGATGATATGCTCCACTGAACCTAGATAGGAAGAAAGCTTGTGAGGGGAGCATGGGAGGCTATACAACACTCATAGGGGTTGTCTTAACGGTCAAAATATTCTTCATAGAATTTGGAATGCTACCTGTCCTAATGGCATTCCACATCAATTTGCAGTATTCAGAAGGAGGGGGACCAAACCCACAGTAAACTCTGCCACGAAAGCAATCATGGCTTTTCCTGTATTTTTTAAAAAAGTTCCATAGAGAATGCACATTGTCACTCGTTTGGACAATCGTATTTGCATTCATTCACATTTGCGAAAGAGTGAAAGTGGAAGCTGATTGGTTGGATTTGGGCAGGGGGCAGAGCTTGCTAACAAGGCTAGCGCCCAGAACCTCCATCTTGGATTTTTGCTTTAGCAATTATGCCCTCAGGCGATAAAACAGCCTTTTTCTTTTCTTTTTAAAATTTATTTAAGTGGAATATCACACTTTTGCACCTTAGATATGTTTTTTTTTAAAAACAAAAACAAAAACAAAACCCTGTTTGGCGGTGGCAACTGGCGACTATAAACGCAAGTAATTCACTCGTGCCCGCCATCTTGATTCACAGGTATTCCCGTTGGAACAGCAAAAGCGAATAGCTTCACATGCCTGTGATTTTGCCAGAAAACCGTTAAGACAAATAGAAGCTGCTTCAAATTTGCATTAGTGCGCATCAATCCACATTTTTCCCCTTGTGTAGACAGGCCCATAGTTCTATCTCCTATCATTTCTGCTGGAGATTCCACTCTGCCCTGATATGGGTTGCCTGAGGTGGCTGTTTCACTCCGTTTAACTCTAAGGTCTGTGTTGCTTGCTTATGTTGAGTTCAAACACCTGCAGTGGAACTGGTGCTCAGTTATGCCTCACATCTCAAAGCAGTTCCTAGTGCAAAGTCGAAGGCTTTCACGGCCGGCATTCATAGATTTTCTTTGGGTGTTTTTCTGGTCTGTGAGGCCGTGTTCTGGAATAGTTTCTTTCTGATGTTTTGCCTGCATCTGCGGCTGGCATCACGGGGAGGGGTGATCTGCCGCCTAGATGGGGTTTCAGTCCATCCAGGTAGCCAAAGCCTGCTTGGTCTCCGCTGCTGGAAGGGTCCTTTTTTCCTAGTGCCTTTCTTCCTTGCTCCCTAAGCATCCATTGCCTTTTCTCTCTCCTTGGTCAAAAGCCAGCTTCGTAGACCATCAGGCGCACTGTGACTTTATTTAAGAGTTATGAAGTTCCAAATTTCAGCAAGAGATGTGACCCAGAAGCTTAAATCTAGCACTCCTAAACCTGTTGATGTTCTTTTGTTTTTTAAAGGAATTAATTGGATTGGATTAAGAAAACTACAGGAGCTAGATGTCTCAGACAATAGATTGTTGGAGTTACCTACTCAATTCCTTCACTGTCTGAAGTCACTGAACATCCTTAATGTGTCTAGGAATAATCTGAAGGTGTTTCCTCAGCCTTGGGCCTGTCCCTTGGTAAGTCTGAACTGCTGCCATGGTAAAAACAATAATAGATCAAATAACCAAATATTGTAGTCAAGGAGTGGCATAAATAAAAACTATAGGATGCTGCATTAATTGCTTAATGTGGTTTAGGGATTCTTGATCTTGAGGTGGGATTCTCCTAGGCACCAGGTGAATAGTTTCTTATTGCATTTCAATATTTTTAATGTTTTTAACTGAGAAATTGTTTAATTCTTATTAATTTTAAATTTCTACTGTTATTTTCACTTTTGTATTGTTTTTAACTTGCATTGTTTTAAGATGTTGTTAGCCTCCTTGAGTCCCATTGTTGGGAGAAAGGTGGAATAATAAAAGTAGTAGTAGTAGTAATAATAATAATAATAATAAGAAGAAGAATCATATAATCATAGAATTCTAGAGTTGGAAAAGACCACGAGGGCCATCCAGTCCAACCCCCCTGCCACGCAGGAAATCTTGATGAAAGCATCCCCGACAGATGGCCATCCAGCCTCTGTTTAAAGACCTCCAAGGAAGGAGACCCCACCACGCTCCGAGGGAGTGTGTTCCACTGCCAAACAGCTCTTACTGTCAAAAAGTTCCTCCTCATGTTGAGGTGGAAACTCTGTTCCTGGAGCTTGCATCCATTGCTCCGTGTTCCAGTCTCTGGAGCAGCAGAAAACAAGCCTGCTCCATCCTCAGCGTGACATCCCTTCAAATACTTAAACAGGGCTATCATATCACCTCTTAACCGTCTTTTTTCCAGGCTAAACATACCCAGCTCCCTAAGTCTCTCCTCATAAGGCATTGTTTCCAGACCTTTCACCATTTTAGTTGCCCTTCTCTGGACATGCTCCAATTTGTCAATATCCTTTTTGAATTGTGGTGCCCAGAACTGGACACAGTATTCTAGGTGAGGTCCGACCAAGGCAGAATAGAGCGGCACTATTACTTCCCTTGATCTAGACACTATACTTCTATTGATACAGCCCAAAATCGCATTGGCCTTTTTAGCTGCCACATCACACTGTTGACTCATGTTCAACTTGTGGTCTACTAGGACTCCTAGATCCCTTTCGCATGTAGTCTCGTTCAGCCAGGTCTCTCCCTTCCTATATCTATGCATTTCATTTTTCTGCCCTAAATGCAGTACTTTACATTTCTCCTTATTGAATTTCATTTTGTTAGCTTTGGCCCAGCTCTCCAGTCTATCCAGGTCATTCTGAATTTTGATCCTGTCCTCTAGGGTATTAGCTACACCTCCTAATTTGGTGTCATCTCCAAATTTGATAAGTATGCCCCTAATTCCTTCATCCAATTCATTGATAAAGATGTTGAATAGCACTGGGCCCAGGACAGAACCCTGTGGCACCCCACTGGTCACATCTTTCCAAGACGAAAGAAGCAACTTCAGTATTTGCATTTACACAGTAGGAAGAAGCTCAAGAATTGCCCAGGTCTTTTGCTATTTGGGTCTTAGTCCTTACTGAAGTTTTTAGTCCAGATTCCAGCACCAGTTCTAGCAATGGATATCACAGTCCCTTGTTGACTGATAGACCCAAATGGATTTTGCCCTGCATTTGATCAGAAGCCCAATCTCCATTGATATAGAAGTAATAAGAACTCTCTAATGGCACAAGCTATTCAGCAGTGGAAACAGATTGCCTCAGGAGGTGGTGGACCCTACTATGTGAGAGATTTTTAAGAGGAGGCTGGATGACTACCTATTGGGGATGCTGTGGCAACAGATTGGCATCAGATTGGGCTAGAAGACAGCTGAAGTACTTCCAGCTCTGTCATTTTACTCATGTAGAAATATCATGTAGTGCAGCATTTCCTGGATAGTTCTTTTTCAGGTTGCAGGTAGAGGAACCTCATATATAAATGTTTTCCCATGAATGGAGATGGTTGGAGAAGGATATATTCCCTGTACAGTTGTCCCTTCATATTCGTTGGGGTTTGGTTCTGAGTCTGTTAATACTCAAGTCCCATTATATGCAATGGCATAGCAAAATGGTATCCCTTATATAAGATAGCAAAATAACAGTTTGCTTTTTGGATTATTATTTTTTTAAGAATATTTTCAAGCCATGAATACTTAAAGCTGTGGATACCAAATCTGTGGATACGGAGGGACAACTATATAGGGAAAATAAGAAGGAAGAAACCTATAGTACTGTCCCAGTAGCCACTGCCATTTTGGACCAAGCGTATGGTGACCAAGGAGAGGGTGTTTTAATTGTCTGTGGAATTCCCTCCTTAGACTTAGCTGTTCCTTCCTTTATTTATCTTTTACGGGGCAGGCAGACACTGTGCTTCATATAATCATAGAGTTGGAAGAGACCACAAGAGGCATCCAGTCCAACCCCCTGGCATTTAGGGGGGCATTTAGAGGAAGTCCCCAAAATTAGATTATTAGATATTAGATTATATTAGATATTAGATATTAGATATTAGATAAAATATTAGATTATTTTAGATCTTTTGGATGTTTTAGAAAATTTAGGAATATTAGATTTCTGTAATACCTATTTTTGTTTATTTTAATAATAATGCATAATTTATTGCTATTGTATATTTTGATTTACACTGCTTGTCTTACGTATTGTAAACCACCCTGGAATCTTTTGATACATTTTTAAATAATACCATATACTACATCTCCAGCCCTCACTTTTGAAATCTTGCTCATCAGATTTCACCAGAAATGGCCTAGCCACTTCCAAGCCTCCTGGCATTCATAAGAACTAGAAACATGCTTTACAAAAATAAATGTACACCCCTTAAAACTGAGATTCTCAAAACAAGGAGTTCTGTTTGAATATTAATGCTCTTTTTCTCTCACATTTCCAGAAATGTTGCAAGGCAGCTAGAAATACATTGGAATCCCTACCTGATACTCTGGCCGTTTTTTGGAAAAATCATCTGAAAGAAGTAGATTTTTCTGAAAATTTTCTGAAAGAAGTTCCCCAGTGTCTTTTCCAATTGGAAGTAAGTGGGAAGAACCATTCAGTCCCTTGTGATTTTCTTTTATTTCTTCGAGTGCAAATGCTTCCAGATAGATAGCTCCTAGCACCAACAGTCACAAGCTATTCTGCTACTATTCTTCACAAATTTTCTGTGTTAAGAAAAAAGGTAGAAGTGTTGGTGGGAGAACATGGGAGGGGTGTTATAAATGGAAAGCATCGGACGGTGGGGGGGGGGATGAACGCATTGCTCCTCAAGTAAGAATTCTGTCTCTTCCAAATGAAATTTTCATTCAGTCACCAAATTTCTAGCATGCAGTTGGGCATTTAGAAATATAGTTCAGGCATTTTATTTATTTACTAGCTGGACTCGATGTACTATACACCATTAAAAAAAAAACTCCCCCCAAAACTTCTGGTAGACCTCATGATGACCCTGTAAGGTAGGCTTGTGGATTTAAATTCCTCCTCCCCCTCTCAGAGTTCCACACTTTTCCCAGAATTGCTGAGGGTCTCACTCTGTTGCCCTGCCACTGCCACCACCATTTGACTGCCTGGGTCCCAATCTGGGCCACAGATTGAGTGACAGGAGTGTACTATGAGGTGGAGAGGGAATTTGCATGTGGGTGGTGATTGGTTGGGTGTGGATTGAGTGTGTTTCCTGAGCAGCCAATCAGCACGTTGGGAGAGGCAACATACCCAAGAGAATTATATAGATATAGAGTCTATTTTTATTTTTATGTAGGCATCCAAAATAAATAAATATATAGGGTTCCGTCCTGGGCCCAGTGCTATTCAACATCTTTATCAATGACTTGGATGAGGGAATTAGGGCCATACTTATCAAATTTGCAGATGCCACCAAATTAGGAGGAGTAGCTAATACCCCAGAGGACAGGATCAAAATTCAGAATGACCTGGATAGACTGGAGAGCTGGGCCAAAGCTAACAAAATGAAATTCAATACGGAGAAATGTAAAGTACTGCACTTAGGGCGGAAAAATGAAATGCATAGATATAGGATGGGAGAGACCTGGCTGAACAAGACTACATGCGGAAGGGATCTAGGAATCCTAGTAGACCACAAGTTGAACATGAGTCAACAGTGTGATGCGGCAGCTAAAAAGGCCAATGCAATTTTGGGCTGTATCAATAGAAGTATAGTGTCTAGATCAAGGGAAGTGATAGTGCCGCTCTATTCTGCCTTGGTCAGACCTCACCTAGAATACTGTGTCCAGTTCTGGGCACCGCAATTCAAAAAGGATATTGACAAATTGGAGCATGTCCAGAGAAGGGCAACTAAAATGGTGAAAGGTCTGGAAACCATGCCTTATGAGGAGAGACTTAGGGAGCTGGGTATGTTTAGCCTGGAAAAAAGATGGTTAAGAGGTGATATGATAGCCCTGTTTAAGTATTTGAAGGGGTGTCATGCTGAGGATGGAGCAGGCTTGTTTTCTGCTGCTCCAGATACTAGAACACAGAGCAATGGATGCAAGCTCCAGGAACAGAGATTCCACCTCAACATTAGGAGGAACTTTTTGACAGTCAGAGCTGTTCAGCAGTGGAACACACTCCCTCGGAGCGTGGTGGGGTCTCCTTCCTTGGAGGTCTTTAAACAGAGGCTGGATGGCCATCTGTCGGGGATGCTTTGATCATGATTTCCTGCGTGGTAGGGGGTTGGACTGGATGGCCCTCGTGGTCTTTTCCAACTCTAGAATTCTATGATTCTATGATTGTATGAATCCTGAAAAACCCTATCACTTCAAGAACTTACTTTTATGTCAGGGGTGGGAAACAGCTGAAAGTTTGAGGGCTACATTAGCCCCTCAGGAGAACTTGAACGGCTGCACCCCTCACTATATCCACAAAAACATCAAGGTTTCCCCCCAAATACCATCTAGGAGACACTGGGGCATTCTCATCATGTTTTGGGGTCTTCTAGGGCCCCTAGAGGGTATTTGGGGGAATTTTGAAGGGGGAGATTGGGGAGGGGGATTTTTTTTCACAAATTTGCTTTGACTCCAGGGCGGTTCTAAACATGGTGGAAATGCCCTCCATGCCCCCTAGAGGTCACTTGGGGACATTTTGGAGTAAAAAACCCTAAACCCCTGTAATAATAATAATAATAATAATAATAATAATAATAATTCTTATTATTATTATTATTTATACCCCGCCCCTCTGTTAAAACAATCGGGGCAGCTTACAAAAATTAAAATACAATACAGATAAAAATCCCTAACCCCCACCACCACCCTCCCCCATAAAAAATATTAAACAAATATAAATTAAAAGCAACTGTCTAAAATCACCTTTAAAAACAATAAATACAATAAATAGCGAGAGGACTAAAAGAGGCCAGGATCCCCTGAGGCCAGGATCTAATTAGGAAAGGCCAGCTCAAAGAGATCCATCTTTAGTGCTTTTTTAAAGCTACTCAGGCTTGTTATCTGACGGATCTCGTTCGGCAGGTCATTCCACAATTTGGGGGTGATTACCGAAAAGGCCCTCTGGGAGGTTGCAGACAGCCTAGATTTTTGTGGCTGAAGCAAATTCCTCCCAGAGGACTGGAGTGCGTGAGGAGGACTGTATGGGAGGAGGCGGTTCCGGAGATAAGTTGGACCCAAGCCATTTAGGGCTTTAAAGGTAATAGCCAACACCTTATACTGGGCCCGGAAACTAATAGGCAGCCAGTGGAGAGATCTTAATACTGGAGTTATATGGTCTCTCCGGGATGTTCCCGAGACCACTCTGGCTGCCATATTTTGTACCAACTGAAGTTTCTGGACCAAGCATGAGGGCAGCCCCATGTAGAGCGCATTGCAGAAATCTAGACGAGAGGTTACTAGTGCGTGCACCACAGTCTCGAGGTCCTTTACTTCCAGGGAATGGCGCAGCTGGCGTATCAGCTGAAGCTGATAACAGGCGCTCCTGACTGTCGCATTCACCTGACTAGTCATCTGAAGCAATGAATCAAGGAGCACCCCCAGACTGCGAACACTGCGAACACAGTCCTTAACAGAGAGTGTGACCCCGTCCAGGACTGGACGTTGCCCCTGACCTCTGGGGGAGTCCTGGGGGCTACATGTGGGCCATGGGCCACACATTGCCCACCCCATGTTATATGTGTACAGTAGGACCCCTGTATCCACTGATTCATTATCCACTAATTTAATTATCCATGGGACAGAAAACAGCACACCTACCATAAAGTCTTCTTAGAAAATTTATTCTCTCTAGCCATTTTCTAGGTCCTCCAAGGCAACTCTATGGTATTTTAAACCAGAAGTCCCATTATTTTCAGTGACATTTGCTATTATCCACAGTTTTCAGTATTATCCACAGGGGCCCCCAGAACCAATCCCCAGCAGATACAGGGGTCCTACTGTATAAGGAAGCCTTTCCATGCTGCAGGATCTCCTTGGGTTTATCTTCAGTATGTAAGAAAATTCATTTACACAACTATTTTGCACATGAAAAAGATTGTACTTTAAATTGGTTTGCTTTTTTTGGAAGCTTCACAACATACTTTCTAATTAAAATGCCTTCATTAGGTGGTATTTATGCCATTCGCTTTGAAAACCTTTCCCATAGAAACTTCTTTTATAGTGATTGATGTTCAAATGCTTCTGCCTCCCTTCAGTTTTTGACTCTGCCCCTCCCTCCAGTGAAAATAGTCTTACTATACCCTTGCATTGAACCCCTTATAAAAGTGCCTGGATTACTCCAGAATAAAGCTTAATCTGGAAGTACCCTACATACAGATAATCAGCACCACCACCCACCAACAAGCAGGTGGAAATGTTTGGAAAGAGCTCTGTAGCCCCTATATTGGTACACTGCTAGCCAGCCTTTTTGCAAAGATTTCACCTACATATCATTACAGTTCAGGGATGGGCAAAGTGCAGGTCATGGGCTGCATGCGCCCGCCCAGGTCTGTTTTTGTGACCCTCCCCCGGGGGAACAAAAATATTCCAAAATGGCCTCTAGAGGGTGTGGAAGTTATCTTCACCAAATCTGGAGCCCCCTGGACCTCCCCAGTTGTCAAAACATTTTTTTGCAAAAAACATTTGGCCCAAAATGCCCTCTAGGGGCCCAGGAATGCTCAAAAGCATAGTCAGAATGCCCCATGTTCCCCAGAGAGCATCTGGAGTGAGTGCATGGGGGGTGCAGCCTGTCAGGGTCTCCAGGGAGGCTAATGTGACCCCCTTCCTCCCAGAGTTGCCCACCCCTGTTGTCGTGGTTAGGGAGAGCCGCTATTGTGCAGTGGTTAGAGTTGTAGACTACAACTAGGTAGACCAGAACCAAATTGGAGCTTCCTGAGAGTCCTTGGTTAATAATTCTTTCTTGACGTATCCTTTCTCACAGGGATGTTGTCAGAGTAAAATGAGGCAGGGAGAACCATATGTGCCTGTCCTGAACAACTTGGAGGGATATTATATATAAACTAAACACATGATTATCTGAAGAGAGTGTCTTTGTGACTCTCTTTGGAGAACCATTTTCCCACTGGGACTACATTATTCCTTCAGAAAATATTGTTTCACTATAGAATTAACAATTCCAACAATACTGAAAAAGGAAACTACATTTCATCATTTGGGTCACAGCCATGTCTATGATTGATGTCATTTGAAGTCCTTCACTCCTTTCCCCAGACTTTCACAATCACATATGACAATGTATCCATGGATTTCCAGTTGGCACTATTATCTCCTCTCCACAACACTACAATTCAGGGCATTTGAGAGCGTCAGCTGGGGGCTGCAGTTGGCTTGGTAAACTGGTTCTGGATTTCTGAGTGTTCAATAGCAATAGGATTCCACCTTGCATCTCTGCAGTCCTCCATTTCACATGTCTGGTCAGCTCTCATAATACTTGCTTTGTTTCCTTGAAGGAACTGAAAATGTATGGCTAGCAAGACTGCATGTGTGCCCAGCAATCTGAACACTAGGTGGTGCTGCTATGACATTTTGTTCTATCTTTTCTATCCGTTTTGTGCCAGGGTTCATGAAATCCAGAAATCCACAGTAATTTAGAAACTTAGCAAGCTTTCAGTCTTTTCACTAGTTGCATCACTATCTTTAATATAGGAAGTCACCTTATACTAATTCAGACCATAGTACACCTAGCATTTTGCCTGCACAGAGGGGTAGTTCTCCAGGTTTCAGACAGAGGTCTTTCCTAGCTGTACCTGAAGATGCCTGGGCTTGGACCTGGAGTCTTTTGCATGGCAAGTGCATGGCCATATTTGCATTGGCCCTTCCCCAGAGAGATTCTCCATTGACCAAAATTCTACAGACGTCATGGACTTTGAGGCTTACAGTAGACCACAAAACCAGTGATGCAAAGCAAGATTATTTCTTCCATCCCCTCTCTTTATTAGGGCTGGGTTTGGGGTGGTGGTTTTGTTTTTTTGCTTTTGTTTCACTTATTTTGGCCATGATACAATTACATCCTTCTGCTGAAGGAGGAAGCCTGTAATAAATGCTTGGATTCCCCTCCCCACATTGCCCTCTTTATCTGCTCAAGAGGGCTTCAAAATTCTCAACAGCAGAGTGTCAAGTGATATGGAAGGCTGGGGCGAGGAGAGAAGGGAAAAGTCCTTTTACAGGTGTGTAGAGGCTAGGGCCTTATCTACATGGGCAATTTATCCCAGTTTGCCCCCGTCTGTGAGCCCTGCAGTTTAAACAATGCAGGGCATTTGCCCCATTCTGCCCCCGGGCAGTCCTTACAATCCCCAGGGCAGAAATGGGGCTCAGACAGGGGTAAGCTGGAGTAGAGCCCTTTAATGCAGTTTAAAATAATACCTACTTTAAACCATTTCCATCAGGTTGGAACAGATTGGGCCTTGCATGTCCACGGGAGCCTGCCCAGCAGGCAGGCCCTCACTGCTGCTGCTGGTCACCCGTACTCTTCTGGCTCTGGGCAGCAGGGCCTGCAACATTGGACCAAGGCTGGTCACATGCAGGGGGCTTGTCACATGGTGTGGCCAGCTTCCTATGGATCTGGCAGAGTGAGAAAAATGGTGGTGGCAGTGGCTGCAGCAAAGGGCCATCATTCTGTTTGGGCTTGGGCCTATTTTCTCCAGGTAACAGGGGCAGAATGGGCCACCTCCACACCTGAGGAGCTGACGTATCCTGGCTCATGTACATAAACCCTGGGTGCGGGGCAAGAAATCACTACATCAGGATCTTCTGCCAGGTTTCTTCCATTGATGGAAGGACCTGGTTGGATCCTGGTCTTTGTTTCTTCTGTAAAGCGTCTTGTCTCTTGATGTCACTATAGTAACCAGGGATTGGCTACATGCAGCCTTGGAGCTGCAAGTGTTCCTGGGCCAAATTTTTGCAATTCTGCAAAAAGGCTATCAGTTCAGATGGGATGAGTGATCTCTCTCTCTCCCCCAGTTGCCTCTTGGTTAGGAAAGAAGAGGAAGAAACACACACACACACACAGAGGTGGTCCTACCCAAGTGATGTTCTTGCCTTCCCCACAACTAGTTTCAGTCTTGTTTGCTATCAGCACACAAGCCCAGAGAGGGGTAAGGACCTCAGAAAAAAAATCACAACTGAAGAGTGTATTCACATTGGGTGATTAGAACACTTTGTTACCACTTTAAATGTCATGGATCCATCCTATAACATTCTGGGATTTGTACTCTCATACAGTATTTTTCTGCTAGAGGACTGGAGCTGTAATTCAGAGGCACTGCACTAAAGAATTCCAAGTACTTCACAAAGCTACAAATCCGAGGAATATGTAAAGATGGAGCCACAGTGGTATCAAACTGCTGCAGTTGTGCAGTGTGAATACACTCCTGGTATAAAGAACGCATGAAGCCAAAACAGTTTCACCACAATATTTAACCCGCTATCCTGTCGGCTCCTCAAAAGTTTCTCTTCCCATTTCAGGCTTTAGTGTCATTGAAACTCTCAGGAAACCAGCTAGTCACATTGCCTTCTCAAGAGAAGTGGACTTGCAGGCAGCTGAAATCTCTGGACCTCTCAAAGAACCAGCTTGGAAAGTGAGTCCTTTCTATTGGCCTCGGATTCATAGCGCAGAGGAGAGCTTTCTGTTTCACTGCTCTTTTGTTTGTTTGCCTACAGAATGAATGAAGGGGTCAAAACAAAACGGATTTCATTTTTCACTACAAGGAGCAGAGGTCAAGCTGGCACTGAAACAGGTATTTCAAGCAATAGGTTTTAAGGGAGGGAGGCCCTTGGGGGAGGCTCTTCTCTTGGTCTTGCTCCTTCCTGTGTGACGTTTGGTAAGGACATGAGAGTGGGGGCTTTCTTGGTGGCTGCTCCCAAGCTTTGAAGCTCCCTGCCAGGGAAACTAGGCTAGTCTATGGCAAAGATCTTTTTATTTCTATCAGTCTTTTTTTTTTCATTGTGTTTCAACATGCTATTACGTTTTAATTCTACTTGTTCTTTTATTTGCTGTTTGCTGTCTTGAGTGCCAATTTTTGGGCAGACAGTATGATATAAATGCAGTAAATAAGAGCTAGGTATAAGCATACGGGCTATCAGTCAGGTGCCAAGTAACATCGATCAATTGGTCACTTTATATATACCCCACCTTTTCCCCAAGACCAATCTGTTGGACAAAGAAGCAGAAGAAGCTCACATAGCAGACTGTCACTGTTGTTATTTCCAGCTAAGATTAAAGTCCTCCACAGGGTAATTCCATAAAACTAATTGCCCTGTACAAAAAAGGAAGAGGAGAAGTCAGCAAGACTCTGCATCACTGTTGCCACCAAACAGGCTCTTTGAAGTTGAATGATTTGTGATTGGTTTTATTAATCTTTTAAAAAGCCATTCAGATGACTTAGGAATCAATAAATAATGCAGAAAACAGTGTTTACCCCAGGCTGCAGTGTCCAGTATTGCCTCCTGTGATAACCAGTGCTTTCCCCTGGTCTGGGGTAATTTTTCGCACCTTGATGCTGGGGATTCACCTAGAAGTATGCACATCTGAAAAATATCTATCACTCATGTTTGCCTGTGGAATCCAACCTCGCATCCATCTTTTTGTTATTTAGATTCTGTTTTTCCTCTCTCCAGGTTCCATCTTGGAGTTTCCTGAATATCTGGGAGAGACTCTTGAAGTTCTCTATCTGAATGACAACCAGCTAGAATCTGTCCCCCAGTCGGTCTGCCTTCTGAAAGGGTTATCAGAGCTTTATTTGGGAAAGTAAGTCCAGTTAATCCAAAGCAATAAGGAAGGCCACTGTTGTCATTAAAAGTCTAGTTGCTTCCCTTAACGGTCCTTGGATTATTTCCTCTAAGCAGGATGTTTCACATTCACACAGCAGAGAACAGAGCTTGATAATGTTGTGGTTTTGAATGAAAATTCCCAGAATCCTCCAGTTAGTATGGCTGGCAGTCTTGGTGCCTGGGGAAATTCTTGTTGTAGTCCAAAACAATAACTTTTCTCAGCTCTTCCAGATAGCCAGCTTTATGCTTTAGTTAGACATGTCTACACTGGCCAGAATATGCTGGCATCCCGTCAGTGTATTCTGGACCTGGATTGGGCCCATTGCTCCCTTGTTACCTGAATGAAATAGGCAAGAGTCCACATGGACACACTGGCCTGTCTCTGCAGCCACCACCATTTTGTCTGTGTCGCACTCTCTGAAGCCAGGAAGGGGCCCAACAGCATGTGATCAAGGCCCCCTGCATGTGACCAGCCTTGGTCATATGCTGCAGGCCTCCTTCGTGGCTTCAGAGAGTGTGACATGGATGGCTGCTGCAGAGAGGCTGGAGTGGTGGTATGGCCTCTTGTGGACTTGTGGGACCCGATCCTTTCCCCCACCACCACCCAGAATGAGATGGTTTTCAGCCTGGTTTCTAGTGAGAGGCAGAGATTATTGGCAGCACAGCTTGGTTCAATATTTGCAACAACACACCTGCATTAATGTATGTGCTTCCAGCTAGGAGCGTTTGCAGTTCTGTCCACCTTCCCATCTCATTAATGCTATGACAGGTGTTGTTTTTTTCTTGATTCCATTGAAATTCCTTCAAAGTTCTGTCCAAGCTGAACCCTTCAGGTTTGCATCAAATTTTGTTCCTTAAGAGTGAATTTTTGTGCAACTCAGATGTCAGTTCCCACTCTGGATGGGTGTGTATATTTATTTATTTTTTACAGCAATCCAGGCATTCATGAGCTTCCTCCTGAACTTGGACAACTGACTAATCTTTGGCAGCTGGATATTGAGGAGCTAAATATTGGCAACCTTCCTGCTGAGATCAGAAAAGAGAGTGAGTCTGTTTCTTCCCTGTGGTTTATTAGTGTCAGCTGTTTGAACAGAGAGGGAATCCAAAACCAAGACTTGTTTTATTTATTATTGAATGGTGGGGAAAATGGGGTGGAATCTGGCCAGGCTGCTGTTGTCTCACAATGGAATTATAAAGCTAAAACTTTCCATTTGGTCCAAATTCTGCTTGGTCAGTTCATTTTCAAGGCACCTTTCCTTGCAAAAGGTAGCTCATAAATGTAGCAGTGACACAAGAGAGGCATGGCTCAGCACAAGATTTTCCTCCAGTGACTGAACATAACTGAACAATTGAACTGCAAAGCCTTCAGGCAAAGCCAAAATTAGAAATTAAGCCATTACTAGGATTATATGAATGAAGCATTAACAGGTTTTAATTAACAGTCCTGACACTGCACCCTCTTCAGCACAGCCACACAAAGTGCAGGCCTCCAGGTATTGTTAGACTGCAGTTTCCAGCAGCTTGAGCCAACATTGGGCTCAGCTAGACAGGAGAATTAATTGCAAAAAATAGTGCATTACCTCACTATCACTGCAGTGCTCATTTGTCCCCATGAATAATTTGCAAGATCGCTGGCATGGAAAGCTATCCACATTTGCAGTTCACACGGAGCATACCCGCAAGAAAAAATGGTGGCTGCAAGCAAATTACCTGCCTTATTATCTTCCAAAAAGCTCCCTCCATTTCCCCCTTCCTTTTTTGCTGTTAAATGACAGATGTGGAAGAGCAATCTTCTGCTTACCATTTTTTTTTGTCCTGCCGCTTGAAAATAGCACTTGATCATGTCACCAAATACAGCCTGTTATGTGCATTTTCATGTACTTTTTAAAAAAATCACAAGAAACAGCAAAAGCTGTTATTGCGAACTACTTGGATCCCCCTCCTTCCCAATATGGCGAATCCCAGCAGGAGCTCATCTGGACAAAAGGTATTCTGCCTGCATTCTTTGAGGATTTTTTTCATGGTCTTAACAACACCATAGTTACAAAGAGTGCTGGGAGCTGACAACCTTTTTTTTCTTTTTTCTTTTACAAAAATCCATAATGTCATGGGGTCTAACTGAAGCTTCTATGGGAGGGAATTCCACAGCCTAGGAGCAGCCAATAGATTTTTGCCTCCTTGATCATTTCTCCATTTCTTTCCTCGCTAGGTCCCAAAACCATTTTAGCATATCTACGAGCCCAGCTACGGAAAGCAGAGAAATGCAACCTGATGAAAATGATCATAGTGGGACCCCCACGGCAAGGAAAATCCACTCTGATTGAGATCCTGCAGACAGGGAAAGTTTCCCTATCAATGCCCAATGATGCCACAATCCGGACCACAAAGTGGGAGCTTCAGAAACCTTCTGGGTTCAAATCGAAGGTAAACATGAAGAGACTCAAAAGTTTTCTGTCCAAGGTACAAAGCAAGGCAGAAGCTTGAGGCAGACAAAGAACTATGCTTTTGGAAAATGACAGAAAACAACGATGATAGATTTATATTGATCCCAAAGTTGAGGTTCTTATTTTAAAGGTTGTCCTGAGTTCTTGGCTGTTGTAAGATATGACCCAGTGTGACTTCAGCCTGTTTTACTGTGGGCAGTAGAGTCCTTTTAATTCACTATTCACCCCCTTGTAGAACAGGGTGGGTAAACTACAGGCCACAAGCTGCATCTAGCCCCCTAGGGCTTTTTTACCCCCCCAGATGTGCCAGATGCCCTCTAGATAGCATAAGGAACATTTTCACCACACACACACCCGCCAATTTAGACCCAGCCTGTTTTGAAAAAAGAAGTGACTTCTGCTCACTTCCTGTTGTTAAAAAAGGCCTCTCCTGTGCCTAAAACTATAATGAGATGTTCCCATAATCCCATAATGTTTGACGTCATATGGGAGATTTTTTATTTTTTACAGGGGGTACACCCATCCATGGTCTCCTGGGGGGCTAATGTGGGCCAACAAAATGTGTGTGTCTGTGGTGTTTATCTTTATTTATTTTTTTAGTTTTTTAATTTATTCTTTCAGGGTTTTTTTTTAATTTTTTTGCTTTATTACTTCCATATATAATGTTACATATTATGTTACATAGAGTTCTGCAAATTATTACATAGTTTCCTATCCTACCCTCCTCTCCTTCCATGGCTTTCCAGAGGTCAGAAATATTCCTACTTCAATCAAAAACCTACTTGAAAAATGTGGGTCATGGATTTAATTACAGTATTTACTCTTTATACCCCTTTTCCCCTTTAACTTTTTCTAACAAAATTTCCCAATTTAAGTTCCATGTTTCTTTTTTCAACCATACACTATATTTTAGTCTTCTTTCCCTAAGAAAATCAAATAATAAAAATTCTGCTAAATGTTTATCCACCTTATCCATTTTCCAAATTGCTTTCTCCTTCCATCCTAAAACTATTACCACATGCACCACTTTTAACATATATTTCACTACATTGTCTTCATTATTTTTCAGCCACTTCTGCTTCAGATTTAGCATTATACAATTTTCTTTATTCAACTATACATCCTTCCCTATTATTCTATTAAGCTCACTTATAACCTCACATCAAGTGTATATGTGCCATTAATTTGCCACAGCCAATCAAGGGTGTTGTGGTCCAAAAAAACCCAACTTTTCCAAGCTCTAGAAAATGACATAGAAACAAGGGAGAATCTTAAGAATGTAAGAAGAGCTCTTCTGGTCCACCCAAGCCTGCATCCTGTTTCCACAGCACTCTTTAGTCAGTGTCATCCTAGCTCGAAACATAAACGTTCTGTATACCCAACTTTGCTAATAGATGTGATAGACTTGTTCTTCATGAATTTGTCCTACCACCCTGATGGTAGTTATCAGATCTTGTGGCAATGAATTCCATGGTGTAACCTAGTCCCACCTAGAGTAGACTCATTGAATCAGTAGAACTTATAGATGGGTTGACTTTATCAGGTTCCTGTTGATTCAGTTGCTCTAATCCAGTTGGGACTAAAGTTGAATTATATGATGGGCATGAATATTTCATGTTCTCTTGGCCATTGGTTTCCTTTTCCCACTAGTGTCTGGTATCATATTGGCGGGGGGAGATTCTTTCTTACTCCACTTTTTAATGTGTGTAGTTGTTTAAAACTTTGAAAAGGGAGTTATTTATGGAGACGCAAGGCTGTCACTGTAGGATCCTAGACCTGTTGTCTGATCTGGAAACCTCACCTGGTTCTAGATTGGGGATTTAGGGGTATCTGGGCATGTAGTCATTTCTGTCAGGGACAGAAAATCTGATGTGAACCCAGTATAGAATCTGTGCAAATCCAGACATAAAGAGGACTCTAGAAATTTAGCTTTTGCAGGATATGCCCTGAGATTATTTCATGGTATGTCCATTTGGGCCCATTTGAGCTTCTTCAGATGTAGCAGTAAATGGTGTGTCCCGTTTACCCAGAAACATGATTAAAATCCAGAAGCAGCCAAATTGTTGTTTTTTTTTTAATTATTTTTTATTCTGGTTACATCAATAACCTTGTTAGAGACATTATACTGCCATTATTTCTTATAATACCTGTAACCTGATTGTTACAAACCAACGGTGGTCCGCCCTGGCCTCACATCGGGAGGCATGGAGACGCACTATCCACAATGCTGCAGCCTTATTTGAGAACTCACGACGAACAAGTCTTGAAGAGAAACGACAACGCAGAAAGAATCACAACCCAAAAACATCACCCAAGGAGACCTTCTGCTGCACTTTTTGCAACCGGACTTGTTTATCTCGGATTGGCCTTTTTAGTCATCAGCGCGCTTGCAGAAGGCGCGGGATGAGTCCTTCCTGAATCTTCGTTTGCGAAGAAAAGCCAGAGAGAGAGATAATAATAATAATAATAATAATAATAATAATAGGAGACTATCCACACAATTACCAATTGTTAGAACAGAATCTTTTTACAATATGTAATCTTCTATTTCCATGGTTATAATCCTTATATTAACTGTCTCTTGTCTCTTCCCTATTTTTTCCCCCATAGTTCCAAAAAGTTCCCCTTGAGTCCATCAGGTATATGTTTATTTGTTCTTCATTCCATGTACATATATTCATATACATATACTCATACATATGATTGAGTATATATATATTTGTGTATATGTACTCAAGTATCCAGTTTTTATCAATTAGTTCAATGTATCTTCTAAACATAATGCAATTATACTTAAGTATAATTATCCATATCTATTTTTATATTTTGCTTATATCACCTCGTGTTAAAAATCAAAGTTATTCAAAACAGCCCATTCTTGTTTCCAGAACCTTTTTATGGGTTCCCATTCAATTTCTATTGTTTTATTTGTTTTATCCTTTAAAAGTGTCGTTAACCTGTCCATGTCCATCATTTCTTTTAGTTTAATTAACCAGTCTTCTATTGCTGGGAGTTCTTTTTTTTTCCACATTGAGGCAAATAATAATCTTGCCGCTGTTATCATATAGAGGACTACCCTCCAAGAACCTATTGTAATGTTCTTTTTTATTTCATCTACCATATTTAATAGGTATATTTCTGGTTTAAGTGGAAAATTTAAATCCAGTATATTCAAGATCTTATTGTGTATCTTTTTCCAGTAGTTTTTGGTTACAGGGCAGTTCCACCATATATGAAACAAAGTTCCTCTGGCTTCCCCACATTTCCAGCAATTCTGATTTCCAATTTTATAAATCTTATCCAGTTTCACCGGAGTGAGATACCACCTATAAAAGATCTTCAAATAATTCTCTTTCAGGCTTTGAGCAAGAGTAAATTTTTGGGTATCCCTCCAAGCTTTCTCCCATTTTTCTAATGCAATTGGCTCTCCTATATCTTGAGACCATCTTATCATTTGTTCTTTTACTGTTTCTGTCTCTAATTCTCTGGCTAAGAAGATGTTGTAATATTTTGCAATGTGGTGTTTTTTGTCGTCAAATGTTATTTTATCTAATTCATTCTGCTTCATGTCAAAGTTTTCTATTTTTTGGTCCATTTTGAATCTTTCATATATTTGTCTATAGGAGAACCAATTTAGTATAAAGCCTTCTGTTTCTAAATCCTCCCTATTCTTTATCTGGATGTTCCCTTGAGAATTCTTCACCAGTAAATCTTGATACTTGATCCATTTTTCATTTTTTGTTTTAGTTCTCCCAAAAAATGCTTCCTCTGACGAAATCCATAGAGGTATTTCTTTGTAGTACTGTTTCTTTATATTAGACCATATTTTATATAAGGCTCTTCTTAGTATGTGATTGTCAAATCCTTTGTGGTCTTTTCTTTTTTCATACCACAGGTATGCATGCCACCCAAACCGAAGATCGAATCCCTCCAGAGACAACATTCTGTCGTCTCTGAGAGAAATCCAATCCTCTATCCAGGTTAGCACGCACGCCAGATAATATATTCTTAATTCAGGGAGTGCACATCCTCCTCTTTCCTTTTTATCTGTTAACAAGCTCCATTTTATTCTTTGTCTCTTCCCTTCCCATATGAATTTTGAGATTTCCGATTGCCAAGTTGAAAAACATTTCATATTATATATTATAGGCAAATTTTGGAAAAGATACATAAGTCTGGGAAGGATATTCATTTTAATTGCCTCTATTTTCCCTAATAGTGACAAATTTAATTTGGACCATTTAATTAGATCTTTTTTAATTTCTTTCCATAATCTGCTATAGTTATTTTCAAACAGATCCATGTTACTTTTTGTAATCAATATTCCCAGATACTTTATTTTTTTCTCAATCTTGAAACCTGTTTCATTTGAGATTTGTTCTTCTTGTGACTTAGAGATGTTTTTTGTTAGCACCATCGTCTTGTCCTTATTTACCTTAAATCCTGCTACTTTTGAAAATTCTTCCAGGGTTTTGTCCAAATCCCTAAGTTGTTTCACTGGATCTTCCAAAAAAATTACTATGTCGTCCGCATAAGCCTTTATTTTGAATTGGTGACCTTTTACCCTTGCCCCTTGGATTTTTTCATTATTCTTGATGTTATTTATCAATATTTCAATCACTATGATAAAGAGCAAGGGGGAGAGTGGGCATCCTTGCCTCGTGCCATTTTTAATCTGAATTTTTTCAGTCCTTTCTCCATTTATTAATAAGTAGACATACTGATCCTGATATATCTGATTAATCCAGTTAGTGAATTTTTCTCCCATGTCCATTTTTTCCATCACTTTCTTCATAAAGTTCCAGTTTATCTTATCAAATGCTTTTTCAGCATCTATAAAGAACATGGCTAGACTTTTCTCATTGTGGTGTTCATAATACTCAAGAAGATCAATTATTGTTCTTATATTATTTTTAGGATATCTTTTAGTCAGGAATCCATTTTGATCACTTTGTATTATTTCGGATAATATTTTTTTTAATCTTTGAGCTAATATCGAGACAAATATTTTGTAGTCGCAGTTTAGTAATGAAATAGGTCTAAAATTTTTAGGATCCTTTAGATCTTTATCTTCCTTTGGCAGAACAGTAATGTATGCTTCCCTCCAAGTTTTTGGAATTCCATCATCTTTTATCCTGTTAAACATCTTATATAAGGGTATGGCCAGTTCCTCTTCCAATTGTTTATAATAAAAGGCGGTAAATCCATCTGGACCTGGGGCTTTACCAGTTTTCATTCTTCTGATGGCTTCTACTACCTCTGCCATAGTTATATTACTGTTTAGACTTTGTTTCTGCTGGTTTGTTAATCTGGCGATATTCTGTTTTTCCAAATATAACTCTATCTTTCCATTATCTATTTTTTCCATTGTAGAGTCATTATACAATTTAGTATAGAATTCCTGAAATCCTTTTTTTATCGCACTGTTGTCTGTTGTTATTTTTCCTTTATACTTTATCTCAGTTATTATTTTCTTTTCTCTCATTCGCTTAAGTTTTCGTGCCATCCATTTCCCTACTTTATTAGCTGTCTCAAAATGTTTTTGTCTTGCCATTCTCATTGACGTTTCTATTTCTTCAATCTGTATTTGTTGTATCTGTTTAGTTAGTAATTTAATCTCTCCCTTTAAGTTTTTATCTTCTGGTGATCTTTCCAATTTTTCTTCTCTTAATGCTATTTCATTCAGAATTCTTTGTTCTCTTTCCCTCACTTTCTTTATCCGTTCTATTGTGTGTTTTATAAAGAAACCCCTCATAACCGGCTTACTAGCTTCCCAAACAGTATTTAGAGTAATATCTTCCGTGGTATTTTCTAAAAAATATAATTTTAATGTTTCTTTAGCCTTTTTCAGTGTCTCATCTTTCCCATTTATAATTTATATTTCTTTTTATTAATCTCTGTGTTAAACATTTGTATTCTTGTCTTTTTTTTAGTATTTGAGGAGAGGTATCTTTGTAAATGCTAATTTCATTTTCTTCAATTCTTAGTTTTTCCGTGTAGCTCTTGCATATAATCTGATCTCTTAGTCTGTTTCTCGTGAAACAGACTACGACATCTCTAGGGATTTTCCTCTCCTTCGCTGTCACTGAGTTCACCCTGAACATTTTATCTATCCCTATATCCATCTTATCTTGAGATATTTCAATATAATTTGCTAAAGCTGATATTACTCTCTCCTCCAAATTTTCGTTAATATTCTCAGGTAGACCCCTCAGTTTAAGACATCTTTCTCTATATTTTATTTCATTCAATGTTATTTCTTTTTTCATTTGTTCTTGATCTTGGGATATCTCTTGAGTTCTGTCTTCTAAGGATTTGGATTTTTGTTTTATGCTTTCCACTTCCTGTTTGATTTCTTTCATATCATCTGCCATTTTCTCTAATTTTTTCCCAAAGTTATTCAATTCTTTCTTTAGATCCATTTTTATTTCAGTCCGAATTTCTTTCAGTTCCTCTCTAATTTCTGATCTCATTTTTTTCATCTCTCTCCTCATTTCTTCTAACAAAAGTGTGCTTATATCTGTCATTTTTGTAGATCCTTCAAAGGATGGCCTTCTTTGTGTTAGTAATTGAGTCTGAGCTTGTACTGCCGCTTTTCTTTGGCCTGTTGCCATTTCTCTAGTTATAATTCTTATTTAGGTATGTATACCCTGTTTTCTTTTAGTCTTCAGCTCTCTTTCTGAGCTTCCAAGAATACTGAGTTTATATTTATATAACTATCTGTTGTCAATTTGTCCAAGTTCTTTGCAGTTCAGTTTCTCTTCCATTCATTGTATAGGCTATTTAATACATAATAGACATCTTTTTCAGTGCAATAAACAGCTTATTCAAATACAACTCAATGCAGAAGATATTCAATACATAAAATACTTAATTCTCATGTATATTTCAATTGATTCCAAATTCCACACTCCGTTTGTCTTATCCTCATTCAATACCCCCTTCTGGAGATCATCTGACTTATTTTTCCCTCAAATCCACTTATTACTTCCTTCAAAACCATAAATATTAATTAAATGTAAATGTCAAAATAATATTAACAATAGTTATAAAGAGAAAAACGAGGTATTCCTTTCCCCTCCTTTTTATCAACCCAATTTTCCCTAATTTTAGAATTTCCACATTTATCACTTATTATCAATTACAGTATTATCATCGAGCTTCTCCTTCTCTACTTTAACTTATTTCACCCTCTATCTTTATTATGGTAATGCAGCTCTATTAGTATTTTTAATTCTCGATTCTCCTACAGTGACCCCCACTCTTCTCCTTTCTTTCCCCTTTTCTTGTTCCCTACTATTAGCCAAAAACAGTTTTTTCATTACAGTTTTTTTTTCCTTTACCACTCTCTTCCTCTCTTTTTATTCTGGCACTCTTGTATGTTTAATCTGTGTTTCGTTGCTCCATTCACCTTCACGCTCTCTCCCTTGTCGCTTTCACTTTGCTTAGTATTGTTCCTTACTATTTCAGCTGTACCGTAATTACACTCTGTGTTGCTCCTCACCACTTTCTCTTCTTACCATTCTCCGCTGTTCTCCACGTCGCTCCCCACCACTTTCACTTCATCTCATGCTTCAGATACTTGTACTTGTGCTTCACTTGGTTCTCTTAGTTTTCTTAATTTCTTAGTTCTTTTTATTTATTTGTTATTTTTATAAACCTTCGCTTTATTGTTTCATTACTCCACACTGCCTCCTTGTTTCCTACTTCCGTCTCTCCCTTCTCCACTCTGTTCCTGCTCTATTCCAGGTCGGGTTTTCTTCTCCACTGTCATGTATCTCCTTCTCTCTCCTTCTCTCTTCCTCTCGGACTCTCTGCTTTCCACACTCACTTGCCAACCACCTCAAGCCGCTTCTGTGTTTTTTTTCCTTTCTATACTGCCTCTTCGTTGCTTCAAAATTCATCAAAGAAAAAAAACCAAACACCTCAAAGTCAAATAGAACTAACTTCCTTCGGCCACACAGAACCAAGTATGTATAAACAGGAATACTTCGCCCCTGCTTTCAGTCTTAACTTCAATCTCTGTTTTGTTTAAGTTCCACTACCTTGGTTTCTTCCGTATTTAGCTCAGCCTCTCTTTCAGTTTCTCTCTTTCTCCTGACTCCTCCACAGCTTCAACAAAATTAACGTTTCTTTTCTGCTTTGAGAATGCTTATATTTTAGTTCATGGTAGTCTCACAAACTTCTGCTTCCATTTGCTTCCCGCTGCTTCCCACTGCTCTTCGTTCGTTGACTCAGCTTCTATTTCTCCACTCCCTTCCGTTTGAATGGTTTCTTATTTGAAAAAAGGATTAGCTTTAAAGCTATCTCCACCTCAACTTTAAAGTTTTATAGTGGTTCCTTCTTACCCCAGTTGCTTCTTGTTTTCCAGAAATTAGAAGATAGCTTTGGCTGGATAAGTCTGATCCCAATCTTCCCAGGGTTATCACTTAGTCTTCTCCAATAATTGTCGGCTTCTTTTTTAAAAAAAGACGCTGGCGTCGCTAGACCCACCTTGTAGGTTTCTTGGCTTGGCGATACCGCCCTTCGGTCCCCTCAGCTGATCTGTACCTCTCACCCCTAATGGAGGTTAGGGGTGTGATATACTATTGCTGGAATGGACCCTCAGCAGGCTCTCACCCCCCACCTTTCCCGGGGTGGGGACGCCGTTTTGCAGTCACTACGGTCTAACCAAGCCTAAGCAGCCACCCGGAGCTCCTGCTCCTTGCAGCCAAACGCAACGCCGTCATGCCGGAACCCACTCAGCCAAATTGTTTTGGAACCTGAGGTAGAAGAATCCTGCAAGCATGTCTCCCCACCTTTGGCATTAAAATACAATTAAAAATTAAATAATTTTACAATTTGTTGTTCTTTCATGGCATCCAAAACCTGATGCCTATGATGGTAACCTCCCTCTTCCTGATGATAGGACCAGCCCTGACTTTCACATTCCAAGCATTTTTTTGCAGGGAAGAATATGAGTATCTGCAAGACGATAAAGTTAAAAGGGAAAATCTGTAATAGGGTTAAAAATGTTAAGCTGAATAATTCGTAATAATGCTAGTTTCAGTTTGAACATTGTACTAAGGAAACAATTAAAAATTTCAATATAAGAATAACAACTCTATTCAAGGAACGCTTAAAGGAGGTTTATGGACTAAAATTACACAAACTATTCTATACATATGTTATATATGATATATGCATGTGTACTTGGATATATGTATATGTAAAATGTAGAAGAAAGAAGATAGAGCAATTGAAAGATAAATCTGACTGGGTAAAAAATGTAAATACCATAGTAAGAATTGTAAATGTTATTGTCTACTTATAAAAAATAAAGTTAAAAAAAAGAAAAGAATATGAGTATCTGCTAGATAGCCCTGGTATGTTTTACTAAGAGTTTTACAACTTCAGTGGCAGAGACTTGTGAATTACAGTGTGACCCCTGTATGTGTGGGACCAGTATATGTGGTTTCACTTATCCACAATCCATGGCTGCCGCCACTGCCCAGGATCCTTCCTTGTCTTTTCCTTGGGTGAATCAGTGAGGGAAGCAGTGACACCGCCCGGCTCTTTCTCCCTCCATCCCGGTGGGTCTTGGCAAGCTCTCACTCCATCCTCACTGGTCCTGGGATGGGGAGAATGGGGGGGCTACCCCCTTAACACTTCTTGTGGGCCCCGCTTTGCGCAGCAGCCATCCTTCCAGCAGTGTCTGCCTCAGCTGCGTCTGGCTCACTGCCACCACTGCTGCTATCTCCACTTCTCGGGCTCTCTTGGCCAGGAAAGGAGACAGACACTCTTCCTTAGCCCAGAGAGGCACAGGGGCCCCTGCTGCATGGAGCTGTGCTCCTCTCTTAATGGTGGGAACTGCAGTCTCACATATAAGAACAGCAGCAATGGTGGCCCAGGCCTGCTTCTCCCTCTCACCCACGCTGGCCTTGCGGCAATAGGAAGGAAGGCTGGCTGGCTGCTCAATCACTGCTCCCGACTCGATGCAAAGGAGGGGATGGGGCGGGAAACAGAAGTGGCAGCACCAGTTTCAACAGCAGTGCTCCTCCTGAGCTTCCTTTCTGCCAGGGGTGGGAAGAGGCATTGGGATGCTAGTGTTACGCAGCACGAACCGGAGGTGGCGGAGGAGGCAGCGGCAAGCCAGATGCAGTCAAGGCAAACACTGCTGGCCGGCCACCTGCTGTGCAAAGCAAGGGGCGGCAGGAGGAGTGGTGGCAAGGAGGCAGCCTCCCATCCTCCTTGTCTCAGGACTGATGAGGATGGAGTGGGGTGATCAGGGAGCTTAGCTAGCCCCTCCAGCAAAAAAGGAAGGCAGGAGGAACCAGGTCGTGGCTCTGCCTCCCTCCCTCCTCCACTGTGTTGCCTGGCCTGGGGATCAAAATAAGTGTTTGCTATACCCACAGTTTCACAAATCTGCAAAAAGTCCAGGAACGTATATGGGGGTCATATCATAACCATTTTGTTGATGTGAAGTGGGGCAGAGGCTGATATAGAAGGTAGTAATGTTTCTTCCCCATACATAAAAAGAGGAGGGGAAAGGTGTCTGCTTTACAGACCAGCGGTAACTGTTCTGTCTTAAAAAAAATAAGGTAAATCTATATTTCATGTAGGAGTGTTAGCAACCCCTAATTTTCTAGTCACAGCAGAGGCATGGCTACTCAGCAGCAAGCAATTAGCTTACATTTCCTGTGTAGAAGTGATAGCCATCCTTTATAAACATTTCTTTCTTCAGTCAGAACATTGATACCCATTGATGCCTTTCACATTATGAAGATATGCAGGGTGCGAGTTCATTATGCATTGACCATTATCTCTGAGTGATTTACTTTAACTGCAGTGGGTGTTGTCTCTCCCTCAATGTTTCTCTTTGTCTGATTAGATCGATTCAGTCGAGTTTAACGTCTGGGATATTGGGGGTCCCGCCAGCATGTCAACAGTCAATCAGTGTTTCTTCACAGATAAAGCATTATATGTTGTCGTCTGGAACTTGGCACTGGGGGAAGAAGCAGTTGCGAATCTTCAGTTTTGGTTACTGAATATCGAGGTAAGGGGGGAGTTATGGCTGGCTTTCAGGATGTTTGAAAGTTATTGCTTGAAGAATCCCGTAAACCAATGGACTAAGATTAGTTTTAGAATTTCTTTAATAAGACTTGGCTAAACCATCCTTCATTTTTAACTACTGTAACATAGGTATTGCATTCTAGGAGTTGCAACTGGCCACAGTCAACAGCCTAGTAGTATTCTCTAACAGAGCACATTGTAGGATTCCAAATGAAATTGATCTTAAGAGACACATCAACCTGACCACTTCCAAAATGCTTCTGAACTATGAAGCTTATTTTGCAAGGAAGTGCAATCCATTCAAATTGGTTTGAATCCTGATTTGCCTTTGCATTGGACATCCCATCTGGATTCTCTGATTTGTTTGTCCTCATCCAGTCCATTCCTACTCACGCAACACAATAAGAAGGATGGCACATGGTATCTGTGTGACGGACCAGCCAGCCGAGTTTGCCTCAACATACAAAGCCTGGCTGCCTGTCATTGCCATCTTACTTCAGTTCCCCTTTTAAATCCCTTAACGGGACTGGGGCTGAGTCTCCAGGGGACCCTTCCTGTGGACAGATTAAATGTTTATTAGTGTGATTTCCTTTGTTTAGCGTGGCTGTTACCTTTTATACTGAAATGAGTCTGTGAACAATTAATAAAACAAACTGATTGGTTTATAATCTTCAAGGTTACAAATTTCAACTGTTCAATACTCTGCATAGAACATTGTTTCTTTTCTTAGTTTCCCTTATTGTTACTATTTGGTGACAGACTATTTCTTCACCCATATATGTTAATACTTTAGTCTGTTGACTAAGTTAACCAAATTGCCTTTATACATGATGCTCTCATTATCTCTCAGACAACAGATTCATCCACACTTTCTCTCACAACTCTCAACTTCAACTTTCTTTCATCTTCAACACACAGCTTCAACTGTCACTCTCTTAACTCCAACTGACTCTCTTAACTGAAAGCCCTTGCAAAAATAATGTGTTTTTTTTTTAATTCCTGCCTGTTTAAGCAGAAAACTTTTTTGGTCAATGAGATTGTTTTTGAGCAGTTAAGCTATCCAGTTAAATCAACTAAGGCCACAGTTTACTTACACACATTCCTAAGAACATGGCCCACTGAACGCTATGGAACTTAAATGTAGTGAAGCAGGCCTGCCTTACTGGGTATGATGGGATGCTGGTCAGCCATAAGCTAGAAGTGGGCAAGTCACATACTTGGTGAGAGAGTGGAGGCTGCTGTGGTAGTTAGATTTTTCAAGACGGCAGGAGTGAGTTACAAAAAGCAGAATTCCTTCCCAAATTAGTAAAGCCTTATCTTCCCCGCCTGTGGCATGTAACTAGAAATATGTGACTGTTTTATGTTCACCCTAGAAGAGTCAGAGTATGCAAATGAGTGTGGGGCATCCTTCTTGAATCTGGGGTACAGAGGAATGTTTCTGTCTTGTCTGGAGTATATTGGTGATTCCTTGCCAGAGCCCATGAGATTGCTCAGACATGTTAACCATAAGGATATTGGTTTTTTATTGTTTTATTTTAAAGCATGTTGCTAACTTTTTGCTTTGTATTCCTCAATAAAGTAAAGCTATCTACCTCAGAGAAGGTGAGCCATCTGCAAGCTTGGTTGTTCCAAGGCTTGAGGCTTTTTTCCCTAGTGTTTTGCTCTAGGCGTGAAAGTTCTCTGTATATCCAGGGATTCCCTCAGTTGAGCCAAGGGGAGAAGAGGTGGTTGTGGGTATTATTATTGGGTTAATTCACCACTTCCAGGTGAATTAATGCAATTAATGCAAAGGAAAGAGAGATTAGGGAAGGCGCTTCTGTTTTTGTTTTGTTTTGTTTGATTCCTGTATTCCTCCAATGATCTGTTGAATAAAGGTTGTGTTGTTGGGTGCCTTCAAGTTGTTACGACGACCCTCAGCTGAATTTTAACATTTTATTGAAACTGAAGCCAAGTAGAAGATTTTACCCAATTTTTGCATTTCTGCATTTTGCAAAGGCTCATTCTGAGAGAACATAAAAAGACATACTTGGATCCAGCAGGGGGGAAAAAAGCAGTGACACTACAGTTTTTCCCTTTCTAGGCCAAAGCACCAAATTCGGTTGTCTTGGTGGTGGGAACTCACCTTGACCTGATTGAAACTAAATTCCGTGTTGAAAGGATTGCCACCCTGAGAGCTTATGTCCTGGCTATCTGCCGATCTCCTTCTGGCTCGAGAGCAACTGGCTTCCCAGATATCACAATGAAACACTTACAGTAAGTAAGCATTGCTTTTTTTTGTCTGTATGCCCCCCCCCATTGTATACAAAGTGTACTCTTCTGTGGTACCTATTTAAAGCTGAAGTGTGTATTGAAGCCCACCCATCTCTTTCCAATTAAAGTGAAATCAGCTGTAATCACCCAGTCATGGGAGCATTGTTTACAGAAATTAAAAAAAAACTTGCTCCCCCCCCCCTTTTTTTTTGGATAGCAGTCTCCAGAATCACAATGCTCATGGAGCTGTAGTCCAAAAAACTAAAAGTTCCAAGTTCAGAGATAATAATGTTCAGCATAATCTACTACAGCCATGTCTCTGGAAACAGGAAATATGTAACAGGAATAACCAGAGAGAAAAGCAATAGTATGGAAACAACACAAGATAGCAAAGGAGCACATCTAGCATAGACACAGTGGAAAAAAACAACCTACATGACAAAAGCCTCTTGATTGTAAAAAAATTAGCAGAGAAAAGGTAATCATATATGGGTTAGCCATCTTCCTGACTTGTTTTCTACAGGTAGAAATTTCTTTCTTTCTTTCTTTCTTTCTTTCTTTCTTTCTTTTTCTTTCTTTCTTTCTTGTTGGAACATTCACCCATGCAATCCTACCTTTGCATTCTGATTTTTTTTTTTATCTGAGCCTATATATTAGATGTAGATGAATAGGGCCCAGTGTTGGCATTCTGTACCCAAGTACAGCTTCCCCAGAATATCCATTAGCCATACTCTTTCTATCTTTATTTTATAAAGATAAAGACAAATGGGTCTTGTTTCCATAAAACAGGAATCCTGCATGATATTCTTTCTGTCTTAAAGTTACCTTGCCTGCCACTCCTCTAGCCTTCCTGCCCTCATAAAGCAAGGCATTCATCTTTCCATCTCTTAAGTAAAACTCAGCTCCAAACTGTTGTCCTCTGAATTCTACCGAAGCTTCTTTCATAACCTTCTTCTAAAATTCACTCAACTCCCATCAGCCCATTCTCATCCTATTCCCCCACTCCGAGTCACTGTCTTCTCATGTACTTCCTCTCAGCTGTGGGATAGTATAACAGCCTCTCCCAGTTGACTCCTGTCCCCCTAAAACAATTTCTTTCATTCATAATCCTTCCCCTAGAACTGACTGAATCACTCGTCCTCTGAACGTAAGACTGGGATAAGCAGTATGCTCTTTGGAGTCACTGTGTGTTGTGAGGAAGGCTTTTATGGGCTAGAGACAAAAACACTGTTATCTCCTGTAGCTGCCAGAGGGTCTCCTCCCCTCACCCACCAAAGCTCCTGTCATTAGTAATGAGTGGAGCTTTGGAACAGAAGGTATCCTCTCTGAAGAAATTGCTATTAATTTCCCTCCCTTCCACTCTGGAGAATATGTGGGGAGTGAGTAAGAGCTGAGGCTTTATGGCAAGGCACAAAGAAGGCTGCCTCTATGCAGCAAGAAGCAAAGACCAGGAGGAGGGTGTGATAGAGGGAAGGCAGTTCCCAAGCTGCAAGAGAGGTTTTTAAAAAGAGGCTTTTTCTGATCTGATATTGAAGGCCTGAGCCTTGTGGTTCCTTATAAAATAGCACTTCAGAGGGTTGATTGTGCCAGCCGAGACAAGGCAAGGCACACCCACAACCCATTAGTTTTACAAATGCACAACATTCAAGCTCAACAGTGAATGTAATGAACCTAGTTCAGTAATAAGGAAGATGAGATACAGTCTGACACTTGCTCTGAAATCTGGTGAATATGTATATAAACCAAATTATTTTAGATTTTTATAAATAAATAACACCATCAACCAGTGAAGAAGTACATATTTATTTGTTCATGCTTATATACTGCCCTCCAGTCTTTACACACCAGTCCGGGCGGGGGGGGGGCTTAAAACAAATAACTGTTATTAAATGCAATAAAATTACAGAATAACAATGTTACAAATACAGAGAATACAATTAAAACATGGTATAAAATTCATGTACCAAAAATGCCTGGTGGCTTCCATGTGAGTGGGGCAATGATGCCACTAAAGGTTTAAGTCAGTGGTGTCATTCAGCTGGTTTGCACTGATTCACCTGAACTGGTTCAAGAAGTTAATGAATCTGGATGTTAAAATTATTAAAAGTTGTGGAGGCTTGGGAAGTTAACAGGGGAGCCAGGAGTAGTGAAGGGGAGGGGGAAAGGAAGAGGAGATTAGATTGGATGAGGAGGATGAAGAGAGATGAGCTGGTTAGAGAAGAAGGAAGGACTGGCTTGTGGGAGAGCCATGTGGAAGAGCTGAGCACATAGACACACTGAACATCCCACCACCTGGTGCAGCTGCTGAGAGGCTAGAGGAAACACCAGACAGACATGGAGCTGGGAGAGGAACATCACCAACTCCTGAGATCTCAGGAAGTCTCATCTATTGACCTCTTCAGACTCAGAAAATTATCAGACGCTCTAAAACAGTGCTCTAAAACCTCTTCATCTGCTATTCCCAACAAACTTTTTCTTTGCTCTTTCTCTTCCCCTCGCATGCCGTGCACTTTGCTTTACCTTATCCTTCACTTATTGATATCCTCAGAAGTGTTGGATGAATTGGGGAAGGGATAGTGTAACATCAGGTGGCCTGAAAAGCAGAGTGCTTTCAGCACTTTCAGAGTTCAAGCAGATGAGCCAAACCACAAATCTGCAATGAAAAGCAGTTGCCATTGAGAGTGAAGAAAAAAAGGTATCAGGATTTTTTAGTGTTCCTTAGAGGAGTTGTTGTTTGCCTTCAAGTGATTTCCACCTTATGGTGTGACCCTAAGACAAACCTATCATGGGATTTTCTTGGCAAGGTTTGTTCAGTAAGGGTCTGCTCTTGCCTCCCTCTTAGACTGCGAGAGTATGACTTGTCCAAGGTCACCTATTGAGTTTCCTTGGCCAAGTGAAGATTCAAACCCTGGTGTCCTGGAGTCCAAGTTCAGTACTCAAATATCTATAACATGTTGTCTTTGATTTCTTCAGAGAGGGTTTGGTATTTCTTTCCTCTTAAGCAAAGAGAATGTAACTTGCCCAAGATCATCCAGTGGGTTTCTATGTGACCAAGGACTTGAACTCGTCTCCCAGAGTCCTAGACTAATACTGAAACCAGTAGACCACATAGGCTGGTTCCTTAGATACAAAAGAAGTATTGGACTGACCAAGAAGTTTTCTTATTGGTAGATGAATGGAATCCTGTTGTGATACCCTTCTTTCACTTATCCCAACAAGTGCAGATTAATTTTAGAATGTTCAGTGTTATTGGTTGGAGGTTCACCACCCTAGTCCCATTTTTGGACATGCTGAGGAGGTTATGAACCAGCTTGGTGCAGTTGTTTGAGTGTTGGGCTAGGACTCTGGGAGACCCGGGTTTGAATTCTCGCTTGACCATGGAAACCCACTGGGTGACCTTGGGCAAATCACACTCTCCCAGCCTTAGAAGAAGGCAATGACAACTCCCCTTTGAACAAATCCTGCCAAGAAAACCCATAATAATTTTGTCTTAGGATCACCATGAATCAGAAGTGACTTGAAAGGACAGAACGATGACAAAGTGGTTGGGTTCGTTGGTTGGTGCCCATGGCCATTTAAAAAAAAACCCTCAAAATTGGTAGAATGTTTTTTTCCTCAAGAACCCAGTAAGCTATAAGATAGTTATTTCTCCTCTTTGTTTCAGCACTAAGTTGTTGGTGAAAACACCAAGTTGTTTGAAATCCAGTGTGCAGTAGAAGCTCACTGGCTTGGCAATTCTGTCTTATTATTGTATATAATTATTACAATCCATTATTCTTACACTTCTCAGCCAAAGTTGCTTACATACCTAGCCCCACACATCTATGCAAAGGTAAAAAGTCATTAGGGATATGTGTAGTATTTATGGATATGTGCCACCTGAAAAATTGGTGATATAGTCCTGATTCCAGGCTATTCCTTGCATAGGGAGTGGATTGAAGAGCTGCCATTAGATTCAGGGGTTGCTTGAGTCACCAGATCGGGCAAAGAAATTGTTAGGGTTGGGAGCCACATAGTATTTCCAATTTCTATGTATTGTTGTGAAAGCTGGACAGTGAATCCACTTATTTGAAATTTGGTGCTGGAGGAGACAGATATCAGGGACAACCAGAAAGGTAAATAAATGAGTCCACGAGCAAGTCAAACCTAACTCTCATTAGATGTTAGAATGACTAAATTGAGGCTATCATACTTTGGACATATCATGAGAAGACAAGACTCATTGGGAAAAATATAAAAATCTTGATAAAATTGAAGGTAGCAGGAAAAGAGGATTGTAGGATTATAGGTGGATTGACTAAAATTGAGGAAGCCACAGCCCTGAGCTTGTAAGACCTAAGCAGGGTTGTTGATGTCAAGATTTCTTGGAGACCTCTTACTCATTCCATTGCCACAAGCTGACGCTGACTTGACAGCACATAACAGTGACAGCTGTCTTCCTGGGGACCTTGGAGGGTCATTTCAATACATTGTGTTGCCCCTAAAATGGTTCTTTGCCCCCCAATGCCCTTGACCTCTCCACCAGGTGTGGCAGATAGTTTTGCCACTTTTCCAGGCTTCACAGTCACTTCCTGTTGGAAAAGGGCCTCTTCTGGGGCCAAGAACATGGCAAATTGCCCCCCCCCATCTCTACAGTGTGTTTGGGGATATTTACAAGCCGCCCCCCAGAAACAATGCAGATCCCTAACCCCCAACAGTTTTCCTCTAGATGGTGACCCTGAGGAGTTGTTTACACCACTACATGATATTAAAATCTCTTGGTTGGTTTCTATTGCAGTGAAATCTCATGTAAGACGCTAGAAGGTCTGGAAGGGCTACGGCATCTAATCTATCACATCACTGTGAACATGAAGGACATTGGGAGTTCTATTGGCTCACAAAGGCTTGTTGGGAGATTGGTGCGTATAGTTCTATGTAGGGGGAAGCTTTTTAACTTGGATGGTAAATTCTATAGCTTTTAGAAAACATATGTGCCCTTTTCAGCAGTAACAGTCTTACTGGCTAGTCTGTGTGAACACAAGGTTCATAGAATTGGAAGAGACTGCAAGGGCCATCCAGTATAACCCCCTGCTGTGCAGGAATACACAATCAAAGCACTGCTGACAAATGATCATCTGGCCTCTGTTTAAAAACCTCCAGAGAAGGAGACTGTCATGTACTTGCATTCCCAGATGCAGTGAACAGCAGTTTCAGAGTTAAACAGAAAACTTTATTGGCACAATAATCCAGAAAGTGTATTATACAAGGTTGTTGCTTAGAATTGAAACTTACAGTAGAAGACAGAAAGTTTAATAAAAGCATATTGTGTTATAAATAAATATTGCCATCTTTGAAATCTGGCAGACTTCAATAGTATTGGTTACCTTACATCCCCAGGCCTCCTCCTCCTCCTGAACAAGAGTCCAATCCATTTTTCTCAAGACTAGTATGCAGCTACAAGCTTATTTCTCATTTCTCTTTTCAACCGTTATTATTCACAATTGGCAAAGAGAATTTGTTAACAAGCAGAGAAAAATGAAACCACAATTAACAACACGGTTACAGGGAAACACTGAAATTGGCAGGAATAGGTCACATCCGGGACCGATCCTGACAGAGACTCTAACACACTCGGAGGCAACATATTCCACTATCAAACAGCTCTTACCATCAGGTGGAATCTCCTTTCCTATAGTTTGAATCCATTACTCCATGTCCTAGTCTCTGGAGCAGCAGAAAACAAGCTTTCTCCCTACACCTGCAGGCTATTCATTTGAACTCCTCTTTCCATTTCTTGACATACCCCTTTTAAATCTTAGCTCTGTTGAAAATTCTTTAGACATCCATCCTGGTTTGTTTAGACACTTCCCATTTTTCCTCTTCATTGCAACTGTTATAAATTGTGCCATCAATATCTCACTTTTAAGAAATTCCCATCCATCATAAACTCTGTTCCCCATTAGTATTCCTGACCATGGGATTTATTTATTTATTTATTTAGGTTTTTATACCCTGCTCTTCAGCCACAAAGGCTCCCAGAGTGGCTTACAAATTGTTTAAGCAATTTTTTGTGTTTTTGTGTTTTGTGTTTTTATGTTGGGTTATTCATAGTTTTCCCACTTACCCAGGGGTCTTGTGCCCCTAACCCCAGTGAATGTGGAGGGCTGACTTGTATCAAATTTGCTTTGCGTTGTTAAGAGTTCAAGTTCATCTTGTTCATTTCTCATGCTCTATGCATTAGTGTACAGACATCTAAAACCATGGGTCATTCTTCCCTGATTTAGTTAAGGTTTTTCTCCTTGCAATGTTGGGTTCTTATACTATTCGCCCAGTTCTCTCTATACCATTTGGGCTGTTATCTCCAGCACTTGATGAACTTCTGCCCTCAAGAATATGGTCTTCCTCCCCCATGTAACTCACTTTAAAGCCCTCCTGATCAGGTTTGTGAGCCTCTTAGCAAAAATGTTCCTGCCAATTGCTGTGAAGTGCAACCCATTCCTTGCCAGAGGTCCATTTTCATGAAACCACAGACCATGGTCCAAGAAGCCAAATTGTTCCCAGTGGCACCATCTATGGAACCATTTGTTCAATTCTTCTCTCCCTTCCTGGTCATGTTCTTCAACTGGGAGGAGAGATGAAATGATAACCTGTGTATTAAGGTCCTTCAGCTTCCTACCCAAAGGGTCATAATCCCTTCTGATATTCTGAAGGCTATGCCTTGCAGTGTCATTGGTTCCCACGTGGACCAAAGGAATGGGTAGCAGTCAGTGGGCTTCACAAGTCTTGTCAGCCTCTCTGTTACATCACAGATGTTTGTTCCAGGGAGACAGCACACCTCTTGAAGCATCCTGTCAGGCCTGCAAACCACTGCTTCTGTTCCTCTCAGGAGGGAGTCTCATACCACCACCACCATACGTCTCCTCTGAGGATTGGCAGGGGCCATTTCAGGGTCACCTGCATGTTCTCTGAGGGTTGACATTGTTGTTGTTGGTGTTTCTCAGCATCACTGATAAGGAAGAGAGCTTCAAATCAATTCTGTAGCTCAAAACTCACAGAGTGATCCCTGATCCTTGTATGTGTTACATTCCTCTAAATGTCTACCACCTGTGTTTGGGAATGGACCTCCTCCTCAGAGATATATCCTGTGTGTTCCTTATCCAGGACAATCTGTTCTTCTCTATCCAAGAGAATAGCTACCCACATCCTCCGGCAAGAACACAAATATAGCACAGCTGTTGCAGATAACTACAGCAGCTCCCTCACATTCCATATTCAGTAGTCTTATGTAGTCACTGAAACAGAACTCCAGGCTTCCCTGTCAAAACTTCCCCACTAGAAACCCATGTAAAACACCTGTTAGCCATGCTACCTGTTCACTGAGACCCAGGGACTGGGCCTGCAGCTATATAAAGACCTAATGGCTGCTAACTGCTCCCCTAACCAAGCCTCTGACTCACTTCCTCTCAGCAGATGCCCCACCCCCTTAGTCCATGTACTCAGGCAGAGGACCTAGGCTTGCACCCAATAGAATAGAATACTAACAAAAACACAAGCATGTTGCTACTCAGCTCACACAAACAACCAGCCTTAACCCAACAGACACAAGCTTACCAAAACACAATAGAACACTGACAAGCACACAAGCAAGCTTCCTCCCAGCTCAAACAAACAAACAACCTTACTGCAACAGACACAACAGCCTTAACCCAACAAACTCCCCCAAAAGATTCTCTGGGGCTAGGGTGGTTTAACCCAACAGGCACAAGCTCACGTTATACTCTCTTCCACCACACCCACGCAAAATATTTGTTGGAGTTTGGTCAAGTTGGCATTCATAATGCATACCTTCCAACATCTCATAGATGAAAACTGAGGCATGGGTGACCAAGCAACATCAGAGTGTGGTCAGGATGGCAGCAGTTATTAATGAGGAAGAGCATACAAGCCAGGGGAAGATGCAGCAGTTTGCTTTTTCCTGAGTCTGCAGGGGAGAGCAAGATTCTGCTCCCTCCTCCTCTCCCACTTCTGAATTGAGTGCAAACTTCGATTTTCCTTGGGTTTTTTTCCAGGCTGTGAGGCTGTGTTCTGGAAGAGTTTACTTCTGACGTTTCGCCTGTATCTGTGGCTGCCATCTTCAGAGAATGGTTGGGTAGGCATGGGGGGTGTTATACTGTGAACTACTGTTGAGGAGGATATGTAAACCTGAGTCTTGTCCAGCAGATAATGGGCCATCAACCAACCATTAGCCAAACAGACACTAATCCTCCTTGCATATCTACACCCAGAAACTAACCATTCAAATACACAAATTTACATCTCCTCCCCAACAGGGGTTCACAGTATATAACCTCCCCACATACACTCCTACCCAACCATTCTCTGAAAATGCCAGCCACAGATGCAGGCGAAATGTCAGAAGTAAACTCTTCCAGAACATGGCCTCACAGCCTGGAAAAAAACAAGGAAAATGTATGGATGCCGGCCATGAAAGCCTTCAATTTCACATTGAGTACAGACTACTTTTGCACTGTGAACTCAGTTTGCACCAATTGAGTTAAGTTGGGGACAAAGGGGAAAAGCTGGAGAAAGACAGAGAAACGGGGGCATTTTAAAGGCAGCTGAAAAGTGGGATTACAGAGGACTAATTAGGACTGTCCCTGCCAAATCAATGTCAGGGACAGGACTGGTCCATGCAGCACCAGTTATATGTTTGTTTTACACTTCCCCATTATTCCAAAGAGGAGAGGGACTGCAGTCTGACTATATTGTCATATAAACTGATATGGGAATTATTCTACTAAAAATAAAACAAACACACACATACCCAGTTATCTCATAGAACAAAAATCTTACAACAAAAAGTCTTCTGAAAAAAAATGTTGCACAACAAAAATCTTGTGCAAAAACAGCAATCTTCCACAACAAAGATTTTACACACAAAAAACCTTGCACAGAAAATAACAGTCTTGCAACAAATATAGGTACATGTTTTGTTGTACAATATTTTTGTTGTGCAAGATTACTGGTTCTTACATAGAAAAGAACAATTTTGCACACACATGCACACAGACATATATGACTGCCTGGAGACAGTGGTTTTTGCACAAAACACCCCAACTCTCATGCAACCCCCCGCCATGTATTTCTGTGCAGAATAATTTCCTCAGATATATTGTGATATGCAAATACTGGGTGGGACCTGTATAGAAGTATCTGTTCAGTGGAGACAAAACTGTGGAAATCATTTGTCCTTACTTGTGATAACCAGTAGTTTAATGTTAATATCCCTAGAACACAGCAACTGTTTTGATGGCTATTGATTTTCAGTATTACTTAACAGATACCAAGGAGTTACTTGAGCCTCCAAATGTCCATCATAGGTGAACAACAGAGGAGAAGCCAAAGCGACAATGTACAATATCTAACAGACAAGGAAATAGAGACAATTGTCGAGAAAACTCCTGGCAATGACATCAAGGACTATGAGGATTTGCAATCTGGTATGTCTCCATGTAATAGCGCCTTGAAAACAAATAAATAACAACAGAGATGGGGAATCCTTGGGCTGAATCCAGCCTTTCTGGGCTCCTAATTCAGCTCTCTCAGTTTCCACAAATCACCATGCCTCCTTTCCCATAACAGCACTGTTTGGTTCACCATCACTGTTCCCCAACTTTTCTTTGGCCCCTCCCCACCATTTTGAAATGTTGAAGGAGCACTCCTAAGGCTTAGTCACTGGCAGTGAGAACTTAACACTAAAATATGCTGGTATTTTTAGTTCCGCTTCAACAACAACTACAAAAAACTTTGGCTGCACCCACCACAGAAATGCAGTCCCCAAGAATAACTCTGAAATTGATTTCATCCCCTAAATTGCAAGAGCTCATCCCTTAAATTGCAAGAGGCTCTTAGCATACAGCAGGGGGTGGGCAAAATTTAACCTGTGGGCCACAGACATCCATTGGGACCCCAAGACGCCCTCCAAAACCCCAGAACCATCTCCCCCATTTTAAAAAAAAATTGGGGTGATTTTTTTACTCCAAAAACAGCAAGACGACTGCTCCAAGCTGCCTACAAATGTGGTGGTTTGCTTCCCTTAACCTCCCCAGTGCCCCCTCCAAATCCACCAAAAACATTGAAAAAAGAAAAAAAATCAGCTGAAAAGATGGCCAGAATTGATATTACGTCACTTCTTGTGTATAGCCCACCAGGTAGCCTACCAGGCAGGCACGGGGGGGGGGGGGGAGCCTCCACCTGCTCTGCAGTTTACACCCCCCCGGCATACAGTATCTTTAAATATGTATTTGTGTCTGTGTGTGCATGTCTTGTATGCTTACCTTGGAGTAGCCACTGACATGGTCCTCTCCTGTATTCCCATCAAATGTAGGTGGTGAGACAAGCAGGTTTGTACAGGAGTGTATGGTCCTTCAAAGAAGAGGTATGAATTGTGATCCAGAAAGTTCTTACTTCAGATAAAAGCATAGCCACAAACTGACTAGAGTAGGAGTGATTATGCTGGCTGCCTTCACAGGGTTGTCATAGGGATTCCTTGGTGCAAGGTTCATTTTGAGCTCAACATCTATAACAGATAATATGCTTCCCCCTAATTTCTTTGACAGAATTCGCCTTCTATGCACCTGATACTCACCTTGCAGATGGGTGTGTTCAAAGAGGAGGAACGGACCAGAAAATCTCTGCTGCTGAGTCCCCATTTTTTTGTTGGGGAATTTCAAAATACATTATCAGTTTCTGAGCTGCAATCTGACAACTCAGATCTGACCACCACTACCACATTATCGCTATTGCTGTTGTTATTATTTTTACAATAGACTGTTGCACTCCTGACCTGACCTCAGTGTCTTCCTTTCGCTACAGCCATCCATTTCCTGATAGAAACAGGAACACTGCTGCACTTCCCAGATACAAGCCACGGACTGAGAAACCTCTATTTCCTTGACCCAGTTTGGTTGTCGGAATGCCTGCAAAGAATCTTCAACATCAAAAGCTCAAAGTCAGTTGCTAAGAATGGTGTGATCAAAGCTGAGGATCTACGGATGCTACTGGTTGGGACAGGGTTCACTCAACAAACAGAAGAACAATATTTCCAGTTCCTTGCCAAGTTTGAAATTGCGCTGCCGGTAGCCAACAACAGGTACACTGGTAATTGTCACCAGAACTGTAGCTAATCCAGGCAGCTGGAAACACTGAGAGTGGGAGCAGGGAGAGATCATTCCTTTTGTCCAGATGTTTATTTCAGCTTTAGTTATTTGTAGAGATGCAGCACACTTCGAAGAGTGTGTGCATATCTTGGAGACGGGATTTTGTGTGTCCAAATCTACTCCCTCCAGGATTCAGCAGTCATGTGCCTTAGATTGGCATCTTCCTCACTCTCACCCCTTGCTCCCAAGGTTCTGGTCAGGTGCACATAGGGTGGCCATACCCCCAGTTTGGCTGGATTTTATCTGGATTTTAAGCATTCTACCTGGTACCTGTTGCGGTCATTATTTGGCCCACATTCCAAGCTTTCATTTTTAAAAAGAGAACAAGATCTCTCTCTTGTAGAACTGGAGTTATCGGACCAAATGTGGAATCACTCTTCTGATCCACTGTTTTGCAAGAAACAAACCCTGCTCCCCTGCCTTTTGAGTTCAGCTGAAGTCTCACAGGCAGCATTATTATATCATGATTGACCAATGTTAGTGCCATTTTTTTTTGCTTGGAGCTTATTGCACAATATTGGGGCCCTTCTGGTACAGTACCATGCTGTATTGCTGTTGGGTCATTTGGAAATTATTTTCCCACTGGAAATAATGTGTTAATGACCTCCTATCCCACTATGGCTGAAGTGGGCAACTGTGGGAGACTAGGGGGCTGCATTAGCTCTATAGGAGACCTGGAGTGGCCACACCCACTACAAAGAAACCCAAATATTTTTGCCCCCAAATGCCCCCAGTGCCCTCTAGGAACTGGGGGGGGGCATTTTGCTATGTTTCTATACCTTTCCCAGGCCTTTTTACGTCAAGGAGAGGCCTTTTTTCAAAACAGGTTTACTTCCAGTTGTTAAAAAGGGCATTTAGGAGCAAATAATTTTTTTTGAGCACCTGGGGGCCCTGAAGGCTACAAAAATGTCTCGGGGGGGTCACACTTTGCCCACCAATGCACTATGATTTGGGCAGGGATGCCTCATTCCACCTTGTTGTGATTATTAGGAACACTGTGGATGCAATGGGTGTGGTTTTATTATTCCTCCCTTGGGGATTATCCTGGGATCTGCAGCAGGAGAACCCTAGGCTCCTTCTGGTGCTTGGGCTGGGGGGAGACCGGGGTTCCCAAGACGTCCCAAGAGGATTGCTGTACATTCATTCGCTGTTCTCTAGCATGGTTCTCTACATTATTTTTAAAGAATTTTTTAAAATATCAGGAATTGTGCAACAGTGCTATTCTGATATAACCCTATTAAGGATTTCCAGTAAGACCCCCGTATCTGCTGGGGATTGGTTCGGGGTGTGTGTGGCATGGATACCAAAAACCAAGGATAATAGTGAACACTGGTTTAAAATATCATAGAGTTGCCTTGGGGGACTTAGAAAATGACTAGAGAGGATACATTTTCTAGGAAGACTCTATGGTAGGTGTGCTGTTTTGTGTCCCATGAATAATCGACTCAGTGGATAATGAATCAGTGGATACGGGGGTCCTGCCGTATGCTCAAAGAAACCACAGAATTCAGGGAAAATTTAAAGAGTAAACAGATAAAAGTTTAAGCAGTGATTCCCAAACTTTGGTCCTCTAGGTGTTTTGGACTTCATCTTCCAGAAGCCCTTGGCTAATAGTCAGGAATTCTGGAAGATAAAGTCCAAAACATCTGGAGGATCAAAGTTTGGGAACCACTGGTTTAAAGAGTAATATACAAAAGCAAAACCAGGCAAGTGTGGGTTCATGGGGACAAAGCATAGAAAAAAGTAGTGTGGTGTATGTTCATTTTCCTGATCAGGGCAGGAAATGGTGGGGAGGTTTACATAAAAGGGTCATTGTGTCCTTGTGCAGCTTGCAATTTAAAAAAAAACAAACCCACCAATCGTGGAGCAGTCAAGGTAGTGTAAATGGTATTGTTATATTTCAGGTAGGAGGAAGCAAACATGGGAACTAACCAGTGAAGTGCAGGTGCAGTAATGGTGCGGAAGAGTATATTGCCATTTCTGCTTCATTTCCAAGTATGGGAGAAGTAGATTTCAAGTGGAATGCCCCCAAACAACTGACTAGTGTGATAACAGAACTGCTGGACTCACCTTTCCCCTGCAGTGCATTTGCGGGTCCTGGCCAGGGCCCCCAGTCTTCACCCCCTCCCACATGGGGGCGGCATGGCCACTGCCACGCTCATCAACTTCCCGGCTGGCTTTGTGGGCCAGGAAGAGGATTGGAGGGTGAAGCCAGATTCGCCCTGATTGGATGATTCAAATGACTCCCAGCCAATCAGAGGAAAATTCAGGCTCACAAGCTGATTGGCTGGGAGGTGAGACTATGCTACTTTTGCAGCAAGTTTTCCCTCCAGTCTGGTGGTTGGGTATAAATTCCCGACTGCCGCACTGGACAAGGCAGTGGTTGCGGCAGATGATCCAGGAGTTTCGTCTCCTCACCTCCCATCTGCCCCCCCAACTCTGTAGGGGGGAGTCAGGGGAAAACAGTGAGGTTGCATGCAAGCTTCAGATGTGTAACTGTAGAAACTGAGAGCTTGTGAATTGTAGCAGGAGCTGTCCAGTTGCTTATTGTTCTCTAAAGGTGCTCAGGAGGAGGAGAAACAGTCAGTGGCTGAGAGAGAGTGAGAAATGGAAAGGAAAGGTGCTTCCTTTTTATTTTTATTTTATTTTATATTATTTTATTTATATGCCGCCTTTCTCCCAGAAGGGGACCCAAGGCGGCTCACAAAATACTACATAAAATACAGTTTAAAACCATTAAAAATGTCACAATATAATTACACAAAACATATAAAAGTTAAAACTTTTAAAATAAACAAAATAAAAATAAAAACACACCCAAATAAAAGCCTCCATAAACCCAGCTGCTTATTAAAAGTCTGCTTGGATAAAAATGTCTTTACCTGCCAGTGAAAGGAAAGCAGGGAGAGGGATTTTTTATTTAAGTGTCTGGAGGAAGGGGCACTGCCTAAGAGGCAAAAGAGGGGTTAGTTTCATAGGTTGGCTCTTTTCTCTCTTTCCCTGTCTCTGAACTTTTGAAACTGAAACTGCTTTCAACAAACAAAACAAAAATCAAACTTTGTTTTAAGCTGCTGCTGGCCCCATCTTCTCTTCCACCCTCCCTTTGCCTCTCCACTAGCCCTGGGGTGAGAGGAACAAGAGCAGTGAATGACCACCCCCTTGCTTGCATTAGTCCCAAAGTCCACAACACAAGCAAGTAGCACAGGTGATCAGGCAGTGGGAATGGCTCAGAAGGTTGGAATCCCTCCTCATCTTTTTCAGCTTCATGGTTTTAAACTCACTCTTCCTTGTCCCTAGATTTTCTGACTGGGGCTAAGGATGGGGGTCACTTCCTACACATCATCTTCCTTGATCTATCAAGCTCCAGGCTTATCTAGATGGGGTGGGTCCCTGGAAATACTGATATTTTCCAGTTCTTTTTGTTTTGATTTTACCTGCTTATTCATGGTTTTGCATCCAAACTCTTTCTTGAAATATCCTGGTTTTCCTTCACTCCCCCCTCCCTTGTGTCCTTCCTTCTCCCCCTTCCACAGATCACAGGTCACATTTATACTCAGGCAACATTTCAGAAATTGCCTTTCTCCAATTTCCATGGAGTTTACCGCACTTGGAAATAAAGTGGCAGTGCAGCAGGAAGGTTCTGTCTTCTGTGCTGCCTTACTACATGACACCATCATTCTTCTGGTGTTCTGCCTTTCCAGTTCTGTGGGAGACCAAGGTAAAACCACGTCTTTTTCCTAATTTTTTTTTACCTTGGTCTCCCATGGGACTGGAACAAAAGGACGATGACACTGTGCAGTAAGGCAGTATGGAAGACAGAACCTTCCTGCTGCACTGCTGCTTTACTTCCAACTGTGGTAAACCCCCAGGAGACCTTTTAAATTACAGTTGTCCCTTCATATTCGCTGACATTTGGTTCCAGGATCCCCCGTGGATACCAAAATCCGTGAATACTGAAGTCCCACTATATGCAATGGCATAGCAAAATGGTGTCCCTTATATAAGATGGCAAAATCAAGATTTGCTTTTTGGATTATTATTTTTTAAAGAATATTTTCAAGCCATGAATACTTAAATCCGTGGATACCAAATCCGTGGCTACGGAGGGACAACTGTATTGTTCAGGTGTTATAGTCAAAGTGTTAAAGCACTTTAGCAGTATTACACTAGTTAAGCATTGTGATCATTTTCTTTTATTGCTAGCGTTGCTTTTCCCCTTGCTTCATCTCTGTTGAATCTGCTGTCCTGGGAACAGTTGCTATGTTTCTTGATGGCTGCCATCTTAGCTAGCTCTGGGATAACTGAAACACACTGCTATGGAGAGGTAAATTCCATTTTGGAAAATACTGGTTTAATTTGAACTGACAGAGAATGGAAATGAAAAGTCATTGTATGTGCTGGAAGTTCCCTGGGAATACTTCAAAATGGGGAAAACGTCATGAAAAAGAAAATCAGAAAGGACAGGAACAAAACCAGGGACTCTCTGGTTTTTCCAATCCATCCAGACGGGCTCTCCTCCTCTCTCCCTTCCTCTCCCTCCCCTTCTCTTTCTCCTTCTCACCTCTTCTCTTGGCTAGCCTTGTGTTCTCCCTCCTTTCTCTTTATGCTTCTAACCATTACGTATCAAAGCAACACCTTTCCTCCTCCTTTTATGTGTCTTCCAACTTTTTCTCCTCACTGTAAGAAAAACTTGAAACCATGACTTGCTGGGTATTTGTGTGTTGCGGTAAATTTAGTATAGCTAGCTTCTGAGTAGACATGAATAAGTAGGATTACCCTGTTGGCCTTTATTGCCAGGATGGGATGATGATGATGATGATGATGATGATGATGATGATGATAGGCTCAGATTTGGAAAGGTTAAGCTAGCATTATCATCAGAATCCCACTTCAAAGAATATGGGAGCCCTGGTGGTGCAGTGGTTAAATGTCAGTACTGCAAGTCACCATGTTGCAAGGATACGTCAGCTCCTCAGGTGTGGAGGTGGCCCATTCTGCCCCTGTTACCTGGAGAAAATAGGCCCAAGCCCAAACAGAATGATGGCCCATTGCTGCAGCCACTGCCACCACCATTCTTCTCACTCTGCCAGATCCATAGGAAGCTGGCCACACCATGTGACAAGCCCCCTGCATGTGACCAGCCTTGGTCCAATGTTGCAGGCCCTGCTGCCCAGAGCCAGAAGAGTACGGGTGACCAGCAGCAGCAGTGAGGGCCTGCTTGCTGGGACAGGCTCCCATGGACACGCAAGGCCCAATCTGTTCCAACCTGATGGAAATGGTTTAAAGTAGGTATTATTTTAAACTGCATTAAAGGGCTCTACTCCAGCTTACCCCTGTCTGAGCCCCATTTCTGCCCTGGGGATTGTAAGGACTGCCCGGGGGCAGAATGGGGCAAATGCCCTCCATTGTTTAAATGCCAGTACTGCAAGCCACCACGTCGCAAGTTCGATTCCAGCTGGCTCCAAGGTTCACTCAGCCTTCCATCCTTTCGCAGGTCAGTAAAATGAGTACCCAGCTTGTGGGGGCAATTAGCTAATACACATTGGAACCTGCTTAATGCAGTGTAGATGTGAAAATTGCTATTGCTTAACAGTTTGTAAGCTGCTCCGATAGCCTTTGTGACTGAAGAGCGGGGTATAAATAGCTAATTAAATTAAAATAAAATTAAAATTAAAAATATGTGATGATATTAAATAGTAGCATTCTTATAATGTCCATGAGAGGACAGGAGCTAAGGGCTTCTTAGCGAACAACTGGTCATCTTTTTAGCATCCTGAGACGTGTCTCCTTTAAAAAGATGTTGCCATTGCAGGGAACTGGTTAATGAGAGTAATGAGAGCTGTCTGTTATAATCTGGCTGGGTCCCATGTTCCTACAGGATCCAAGCCTCAACAAAAGTGGGTGACAGTTAAGGAGATTAGCTAGTTTCAGAGTGTTTTATAGTTATATTAGAGATGATGCTCTGAGAATCCAAAGTCTGAGAGGTATTCTGAGGACAGCAGCTTGCTCTTTTTGTGCCAGTGTCCCATGTGGAGTGGAAATTCAGGAACAGTTAAAAAACGGCAGACATAATAGGCCTCTGGCAGCAATCTGCTGAGGTTCCTGCAGAAGCTGTTTAGTCATTAGAAATTTCTCACCAGCATATGTTTGCCTGGAAGGTATCCTTGAGACATTTCTATGCTTAAGGGAAATCAAGAAATCTGTTAGCATCTGATTTTAATTTTTTTTTTTAAAAAAAAATAAAGAAGAAAAACAGGGTCTATTTTTTCTTGAGCAACACAAGTACTGCATGTTTATGCTCAAAATCCTTTCCAACAGATGAACCTCTAAGCTGTGTCTGTTCTTTGCGTATCTTTTTCTGACATCATTTTAAAGGTAACAACCCTGAAAGCTCTCATCTTTCTGTGGTGCTCCAAAGTCTTTTAATATACAGTACATGATTTTGCTATGCAGTTGAATGTAAAAGCAAAGATGTTCTGTCTAGCAGACAGGGCATTTACTGCTCTGAAAAGTACAATTTGTGATCTGATTATTGCATTTGGTTTCAGTTACCTTCTACCCCACCTGCTTCCTGCAAAACCAGCCCTTGACATTCATAGCTTACGCCATCAGACAACAAACACCATCCAAAGGGTATTCAAGATGAGTTTTGTCCCCGTTGGCTTTTGGCAAAGATTTATAGCCCGGATGCTCATCAGTCTTGCAGATATGGACCTCCAGGTAAGGAAGTACAAATCCTTGAGAAAAAAATATTTTTTAACTGTATATGATGAGAGCAGATCCACACCTGCCTTTACCCTGTATTGGGCACAACGTGAACTCAGTGTGTACATGGTTCTGCTCAGTTCTGTGGGTCAAATGGTTGCAATTACCAAGACTGCTGCAGGTGTGCAAACCCCAGGAAATTAGTGCTGCCAGGGTCAAGGGACAGATTTACCACCACCTCAACCATCATCCTTGCACGTTTCTCATTTATATGAATGATTGTATCTCCTCCTGTGGAGAAAAGCAGGGCAGTGGGGGATGCTGCTTTCTTGGGAGGAGACCTGGCTACACTGATAGTGATTCCACTGGGTGCAGACTCCTCAGGAATCCCTGGCATATACAGGCCCTATCTCTACCATTACATCCTTTCCCTTCATGCTACAGTGGGCATTTTTTGTAGCTGGAAAAATGCTGGCATTGACAATTACAGGGCTGCACTGTAGTTTATCCTCAGACAGAAATGATTCAAATGTGATTGTGGCCAGTGCTCCTGTTTTGTTGAAGACTTCAAGGGAAATGAATTTGGCACTTGTTAATACTTAGGACTGATTACATTGGTATTAACTTCCTTGGTAATCTGTGTAATTATTCCCCAAATCTTGTTATCTTATTATTATCCTGTCATCACTTCAGAAAGTTCAGGCAGGAATAATGCTGGAGGTCCACAGAAACTCTGGATGAATGTGCATTTTCCAAAGACACATGGAGGCACACAAGACATGTTTTAGCAGCATTCTTGACTTATAGTCCTGAAGATAAGGTTTGGGGGGGGGGGATTTAAATCCCCAACAGTTTTTTATTGTTGTTTAAAACAGGGTTTTTTGGTTTAAACCAGAGGGTGGGTTTTGGGGAAGAGGGGGTGTGGGGAGTTGGCTTTAAAACCAATATAAAACTAAATCAGAAACTTAAGAAGCAAAATGCAGTTCAGATGTTGTGATCACTAGCTTAAATAATCACTATACTTTCAAAAAGTACTCTTTTAAATCAAGTTGTTTTGGTTGAACTTATGTTAATTGAAGGATTTGTTTCTTGCACTATAAAATAAAATGATTAAAAAGAAGCAAATGACACTGGGTACTGGTCTAACAATGAGCAAATGCCAATCAACTGTTAAAGTTAAAATGTTAAATAAAGTTAAATAAAAATAATTCTTTAAAAAATGTTTACATTCAAACAGTCCTTGTTGTTCTGTTAAGAGGGTTGGAAAATAGTAATAATAGCCAGACTTTTTGGAAAAAAATATGAATAATAAATATATAAAAGGTTTCTTTTAAAGATCATTTAAACCAGCCAGTCTTCAGAAATTTTTCAGAATAGAGGGGTGTAAACAGAGAGATTTCCCAAGGTGTGATATTAAAGAAGTGATTTTTGTCTGGTTCATTTTTATTTGCTTAAAATTATTTTTAAGCTGTGTTTAAAAGTGGACCCTCCCTTGTTCAGAAATGATTTGGAGTCAGGAATGAGCAGTATGACACCTAATTATATAAGGGAGTTAAAAGAAAAAGGTGTCGCAAATAGCTCCAAAACTGAAGGAATGAACATTAACAATGGCAGATTTAAATCTGTATAAGCAAGGACAGCGGGCCCTATGGATCTGTAAATTCACTTGACAGTGGATTGTCACACCCCATATTATTAAATGGTGGCAGCAGGCACAAGAAATGCATAGGAATATGAAACAAGAAATGGTAACTTCACATATATGCTGGTGAAGCTGAGCTAACAGTGGCTGACCAGGAGAGGAGTCTTGCAGTTGTAGTGGATAGCTTAATGAGAACATGGAGACAGTGTGCAGTTCCTGGGAGGAAAGCAAATTCCACCTAGAGGTTCAAAGGGAAAGAACTGTGCATAAAGCTGTCAGTATCATAATGCCATTATACAAATCTACATCCACATTTGGAGTACTGGTGTGCACCTCAGAAATTCTTCTGTGTAACTGAAAAAGGTGCAGGACAACCAAAATATTCAAAGAGGTGGAACAACTCCCTCAAAAAGCCTTTTGTGTAACTGAAAAAGGAAGTGACAACAAAAATGTTCAAAGGGATGAAATAATTCTCTTATTTGTGGCAGTGGAATAACTCTCTTAGCACAGGTGGGAAAAGGTGGCATAAGAACATGGAAGAGCTATGCATGGTGTAGAGAAAGTGGACATGGAGAACATTTTCTCCCTTTCTCAGAATACTAGAATAAGGGGTCACCCATTGAAGCTGACTGGAGTTAAATGTTGAAATTTATTGCATAATATATCATGATGGTTAATAATCTAAATTGCTTTGAAAGGAGATAAGACAAATTATCGAGTTCTGGGGTGGTCAGTGGTGTGCCTCTGAATATGAGTTTCTAGATGACAGAAACAGGAGGGTGCTGTAGCACTCATCTCCTGCTTGTTTGTTTCCCATGGACATCTTGTTGGTTACTACATTAAAAGAATGCTGAATGAGACAGGCTGTTTTGTTATTTGTTCTTATTATGTCCCTATTTTTCCTCCCATTGTAGTTCTTTGAAAACAAGAAAAACACCAAGAGCAGGAATAAAAGAGCTGCTATCTACAGCTTCACAGGCACACAGCGAAACAGATGCAGCACTTTCCGGGTTAAAAGAAATCACACCATTTACTGGCAAGAAGGGCTGTTTGTCACCTTTGATGGAGGTTACTTGAGGTAATGGTTAGACCTTGAGAAACATGCTTGGGACATTCTATATAAAAACCAAAGTGAAATGGAACTTTTCACATGTCTGAATTCATTATATGCAACACTGGGAAGGAACTGTTTTAAAATGTAATTTTATTCCTTCTTTCCTTGTAAATGAAGATGTAGGCCAGTTTTTCACAAATTTAGTAAACCCACTGGGTCATGTAGTTCTTCCCTATGGCTTGTATTTAGTCTGTGGGCCACCGGTTGGCCACCCACAGTTTGGACACTAGCAGCATAGCACTATGCTGTTAATTGTAATTCCACCTGAGCTCAATGGGAATTCCAATTGAAATCACTGAGGCTGACCCCTAAGTAACTATGCAAGAAGCTGTAGCTTAAGAAGACCAAAATAAATGCTGGTCCACTGATCCTTAGCTCTGACTGTAGTCAGTTTCTTGTTACTGCATTGATTGGAAAAAGATGAGAATCTAGCACTTCTTCCAAAGGCTACAGGGAGAAAAGAGGAAGATCTGTTGTAAATTACTGTCCATGCCTATCTAGGGAGGCCTGCCACACACTTGAAAAGTGCTACTCTAGATACCTATTCTGTGTTCCTAGGTTCCATTTTGTACAGTTTTTTTTAAAGATGAAGGTGGTGTGAGTGTAAGTCTGTGTGGGTGGGTGATGGGAGAAGAAATGAATTGCATTGTGTATTTCCAGTTTAAGGGGATGTTAAATCTATCATCCCTCTAAACCAGTCTTCCTCAACTGGTGCCTTCCAGATGTGTTGGATTAGAGCACCCAGAATGCCAGCTGGGGGGATTCTGAGAGCTGTAGTCCAATATATGTATGAAGGCCCCAGGCTGCTCTTAACTAATGAGAAGGCTGAAACCAACATGGAGTCCAACTGAGTTGGGCAAAAGGCAGATGATCGGGATCTACTGCTTGATATCTGGATGGTTTTCATTTGAGCAGCAGGAATTTCTGCCTCCCAATTTTTAAAACAGCAGCAACAAAAAGATATTCTCCCCACACAAATTTTTGTGCGTGTTTCACTGTATCACTGTGCTTGGTTGGACTTGCTCCCAGGTAAGGGCATGTAGCTTGTCAGTTAGGCTGCTGACACTAGAGGGATAGCCAAGCATGATTTTACTAATTCTGTTACTGAAAATGAATTCCCAACGTGAGTGTGTGCTCTTCCTTAATTCTCTGTAGCTCTGCACTACTGAATTTTGCACTTGGTACTAGTTGGTGGATTCAGGGTTGTTGTTGCTGTTGTTCCTTGTTACATTTATGACCTGTCTTCCCTCTAATGAGCTCAAGCCACTCCTCACTTTAATCCTCATAACAACTCTATAAAGCAGATTAGGTTGAAAGATAGAAGTTGGCCCAAAGACATCCAGTGACCTCTGTGGCCAAGTAGTGATTTAATTTTGGATCTTCCAGGTCCTAATTCAGCACTGTTGTTCCAGGACCCCAAAAATCCAAAACCTGTAGATGCTCAAGTCCCATTATATACAATGACATAGTATATAATGGCATCCCTTACATATGACATCCCTTACAATGGCATCCTTTACATATGAACAGCAGGGTGTATTTATTTATTTATACATACCCCGCTCTTCAGCCACAAGGCTATCAGAGCGGCTTACAAATTGTTTTTAAGCAACAGCAATTTACACATCTATACTGCATTAAGCAGTTTCCAATGTGTGTTATTTACTTTTTGGAATATTTTGTTTTCAATATTTTCAAGCCATGGTTGGTTGAATCCGTAGATAAAGAATCCGTGGATAAAGAGGGCCGGCTGTACTAAAAACAAAGTACAGCTTCCATTTCTGAAGTCTTCCCAATGCTCAGTGGTACAACACTCAGTTTTCATCTGTGGTGATTTCCAGATAATTGTCCCCAGAATTCCATCACAGTTGCAACTGGCCTGTAACAGAACAGATGTAAACCTCTGCAGTTTTCTGTGATTCTAAAACTGTGAAAGGCATCCTTATAAATCACTCAGGGAGTAACGTGGGGTTGGCTGTGACTGTTAATGTTTTTCTTTTGGAATTTGTTTTGCTGCTGAACTTTTCTTCTTTACAAATGCATATACTTCAGTTTTTCCAATGTGGCAGGGACAGTCCTGATTAATCTTCTGTCATCCCACTATTTCAGCTGCTTTTAAAATGTCCCAGTTTCTCTCTCCTTCCACTTTTCCGTTTCCTCCTCAACTTTCTTCAGTTGCCGCAATCAGGGTGCAGAATGCACAAGTACTTTGTACTCAACTCAACGGTGGGAAGAAGACAGGAGGGGACAGAATTCCCCCCTTTCCTGTAGACCCAGGCAAAAGCAAACTTCTACATTACTTCCTAGTTTGTGTGTCTTCCTCATTAAGATCTTTTTCCATGTTGACCACTCTCTGATGTTGCTTGGCCACATGTGTGCCCTGTTGTTCATCTGTGAAATGTTGGCAGATATGCAAATGCCTCTTAAATGTCTGAACATGATCCCTAATGTTTTATTCATATGGGCAACGTGCAAGAAATGACATTGTGAGGGGAGACAAGGAAGAGAAATCCAACAGGTCTGTGGGTGTGTGAGAGACACTAGGCAGGCTCACACATACAACCATATTTTAGCACTACATGACTGAGTCTGAGCATGCACTTGTGATAAAGACTTCAGTGGAGTTTCACTTTCCTGGAAAGCTGGTTTGTTATTATTCATAAGCGAGAGACTATGATTTAAAAGTAATTCTGGTTAACAGCTAAACAACCCATGATTTGAATGTAACTTTTAAAGGTATCTGACCAATTTGTTTTAAACCATTGCAATGGTTGGTCATGCTAACAAGCCAGCATTCAGGAAAAGTGAAACAAAACCCTGATGAAGTCATTCTCCTGGCAGTGTGGGAGGATGACAGAGGAGATGGGAATGCAATGACCCTGTGGCTTCGCTCAGTCTCACTGATAAAGCACTACACCATGGTTTAGCTTGATGTGCAAATCAACTGACAGGACACTGAATGGTAGATGTGGTAGGACTCCAGGCAGCTAAAGCAAAGCAGAAAGCGGATTAAAAACAGCCCTTCACTGATTTCTCAAAGTGCTTCTTTGGGCTTCTATTCTTGCAGTGTAGAGTCTTCTGATGTGAACTGGAAGAAGAAGAAAAGCGGTGGTATTAAAATTATCTGCCAGTCGGAGGCGAGGGATTTTTCAGCAATGGCTTTCATTACCGATCATGTCAATTCTCTGATAGATCAGTGGTTTCCTGGTAAGAATTATTACCTTTAGTTTCTGCTTACAGCAGTGATGTAAAGAACTGCTTTAGATGTCTCTGAAAACTTTGGCTTTCCCAATGATATTTTGGATTTTTGTCCTTTCTGTACACCTTCACACAGTGTCTCACAAACTGTCAGGTGGTAGTTTGTGGGAACCTCTTCAAAAGGTCCAGGCAGCATAAAATCGTAGCAGAGTACTGTTCCTTCAGGCATCAGAACAAAGGCAAAGACGCAGGCTTATGTCTAAAATCATCTTGTTCTTTACTTGAACACAATAAAGACTACAGTTGTCCCTTTACATTCACGGCTTTGACTTTTGCGGTTTTATGTATTCGCGGAAATTCCTCCCCCCCCCCTCCCCAACAGGGCCTCTGAGCATTTAAGGAGGAAAATTTCCTGCACACATACACACACAGGGAAGATCCCAGCAAGCAATCAACCCCCACACCAGCCTCTGAGGGTCTAAAGCGAAAGAAAATCACAACCCCATGCTGTGAGCACGCAAGCAAAGTCCCCCCCCTTGCCACTCCCCTCTCTGTGTTTTAACAAACTGAATGGCTTCTTTAAAACTCACATTTCGCCCCATGTCTCCTCATGGCCCAAAGAAAAGCACAGCTGCATGCTTACCAGCCCCTCTCTGTATCTCAACAAACTGAATTTAAAACTCAGCTTCTTTAAAACTCACATTCAAACTTTTCCTACACACATTCCCACACAGGGAAGGTGCGGGTGGCATCTCCCAGCAACCCAGCCTCTGAGCATTTAAGGAGGAAAGCTTGTGTGCTCACAGTATGGGACTGTGCTTTTCTTTCGGCCAGCAGGAAGCTTTCCTCCTTAAATGCTCAGAGGCTGGGTTGCTGGGAGAAGCCACCCGCGCCTTCCTTGTGTGTGAATGTGTGTATGAAAAGTTCAAAATGTGAGTTTTAAAGAAGCTGAGTTTTAAATTCAGTTTGTTGAGATACAGAGAGGGGGTGGCAAGCATGCTGCTGTGCTTTTCTTTGGGCCATGAGGAGACATGGGGTGAAATGTGAGTTTTAAAGAAGCCATTCAGTTTGTTAAGACACAGAGATGGGAGTGGCATGGGGGGATTTTGCTTGCGTGCTCACAGCATGGGGCTGTGATTTTCGTTCCTCCTTAAGTGCTCAGAGGCTGGGTCAGTTTCCGTGTGTGTGTGTGTGTGTGTGTGTGTTTAGGAAGGGCTCCTCCTTAAACCCTCAGAGGCTGCTTTTATTCACGTTTTTTTCACTTTCGCGGGGGTCTTGTTCCCGTAACCCCCGCAAATGTGAAGGGACGACTGTATTTACAATATATTACAGCATCCACAGAAGAAAAACCATCTTCACACTTCAAGATGCAAAACAGAATGCCAAGCTTAAACTCAGCTCTGCTCTGAGCCCAGCTCCTGGGCTCTGAGCCCAGCAAATATTGATACATTTGCAACTACCACTAGCTCACCAGATCTGTGCAGACTGTTTGCTACATCAGAGCTCTTTGCAAAATAAATCTAACTACTGTATGTCCCAATATCCTGACACAAACTGCTTTTGGAAGTCCTATCAGTTTCAAGATGACTGAATGGCATGCTTGTGTGTCTTTATGGTTGTGGTGGGGAGGAGGATTCCTGTACAGAAATACAAATCCAGTGCTGCAATGTGTGGTTCCTTGGGTGCCAGTGGCTAAATTTAAATGGTTGTGATGTTGCAGTGTTATAAGATACTTTATAAGAAGGTAAGCAAAATTTGGCTTTTAAAAGTGTTATTTAAATTATCCTTTTCTCCTAACAGTTTTTATCAAAAAGCTCATTCCTCAATGGATCTCAAAAGAAGCTTTCATGACCAATGCTAGGAACTGTGCATTAGTGTTTAATCAGTTAGATTAATTACAAAATGTTCTTTTAATTGCTTAAAAAGATGCTCTTATAAGCAGGGTGGCAATTTAAAAAAAAATGTTGGCTAAGATCCTACATGGGAGATGTATCTACAGGGACAAAGCTCTACTGTCATAGCTGCATCTCCTGATTCATTCCCCCACCCTACCCCACCCAAAAAAGCCACCTTAGCAGATAGACAGCCACAACAACTGAAGGAGTTCCTGCAGGGTCCTGTCTCAACTGCTTGTTGCACCATGCTTTGCTGGTGGGAGGGGGCTGGACACATAATTGTTTACTGCTCCATTTTGCAGCGCCTATGAACTCCTTCGGTTGAACTAGCTGCCTGGCTTCTAAAGGAGGGTTGGGGAGGGCATTTGTGGTCATTGCAATGGTACAGTGACTGTAAATGTGAATTGTATGCTTACAATGTTGTAAGTCTGGCTTACAACATTGTAAATACTGAACAGGATGCAGCTGGTAAGCATATTTATTTATTTATTTATATTACAAGTTGAGTATCCCTTATTGGAAATGTTTGGAACGAAATGTGCCATATTTCAGGGGGTTGGGTTTTTTTTTTAATACTTGCATATACATAATGAGATATGCTGGAGATGGGACCCACATCTAAACACGAAATTAATTTATGTTTCATATATACCTTATACACATAGCCTGAAGGTAATTTTATATTCAATATTTTTAACAATTCTATGCATGAAATAAAGTTTGTGTACACTGAATCATCAGAAAGCAAAGGTGTCACTATCTCAGCTATCCATGTAGACAGTTTTGGATCTTGGGAGTATTTGGGGTTTTGGAATTCTGGATAAGAGATACTCAACCTGTAGTTTCAAAAATTGCAGGTAGGAAACAAAAGTGTTGGGTTAAATTTTGGTATGAAAGGGCACAAGGTTTGTCACTGATGGAAAAACTCCTGGGACATATTTAAGGAAGAAGTCCATTGAATCAGACCTTTTTTATTCTACTTGACAGAATCAGAGAATCCTAGAGTTGGAAAGGGTGCCATGGGCCATCCCCCTGTTCAATGCAGGATCTCCAACTAGATTAGAGCATCCCCAGCAGGTAGCTGTCCAGCCTCTTTTTGAAGACATCCAGAGAAAGAGACTCTAGCACCTCTCTAGGCAATTGGTTTCATTGCTGAATCGTTCTTACTATCAAGATGTTCTTTCTAAGCAATCCCAACTAATGCTCACCAAACAGCTGTGTGCACAGTTTCCCATGTGGGACTGCACAGAGAGCCACTCAATGAATGTCACTTGCAGAGAAGTGCAATCCTGTTTTCCTGGTTTAGTCCTTAAATTTATCCTGAAACAAAGCAACTGGAGCAAGAGCACTCTTTTCTTATTTGGGGAACCCTGTTTTGACTGTGATGACTCAAGCTTGAAATCTGCTTTATGGGTCTCAATCCTTCCTCAGCACTCACAGCCACCGAGAGTGATGGGAGTCTACTCATGGAGCAATATGTCCCTTGCCCAGTCTGTTCAACCCCTAAAACAAAAGAAGGAAGAAGCAGCCAGAAAATAGAAGACATTCAGTACTTCAACATGGAGGATTGTGTTCTGACTGCTATTGGGTCAGACCGTATTGTTTGTGGTCAGCACCCAGATATACCTGTGCCTTTGCAGGAGTTGGTTCCTGAGCTTTTCATGACAGATTTTCCTGCCAGGTGAGATGAATATCCTTATTTTTTTTTCATTTTTTTATTGATTTTGTAATCATACATTATAATATCCAATCAATACTTATTTACCAAAATCCATAATATTATCATAAACATAACAATATTTCTATTAAACTAATTTTAAATCTTAACATAAACACTTTACTATAATTTTTTTCAGTAATATTAATTCCCCTACCCTTCCCCAACTCAATGCTCTCCTTCACCGGAACCATGATCCCTTACTTAATCTTTCCGGAATTTAATTTCTTTTTTCTTACTCTTTTTTTTAAACCTTGAAATAACTACATCTAATTACTACATCTATTAGAAGTACAAATTGGTTTGATAATTCTGCTGCCACTTTCTCCAGTTTATTTGTGTGTGTGTGTGTGTGTGTGTGAGAGAGAGAGAGAGAGAGAGAGAGAGTCTGTATATTTATGGTTGATATATATAGATCCTCTCCATTGACGCCCCCTTGTCGTGGGAGGGAGGCTTGCGTACCCTGATGATGTTTTGAGCTATGCTAGCGGTGGCATAATAGCCACTGATAGGGTCTCCCATGCCAGACAGGTCAAAACCGAAGGGTCTGACAAAGAGCGTCAAAGGGCAAGATGGGCTCTCTAGCCTTATGGCAACTGTCCTAGGAGAAGGAAAACTCTAATCCCAAACCCAGGCAGATGGTGTTCGTCCAACCCTATAAGGTCAACCATCTAAGAGAAGGAAACTCTAATCAAACCTACGGCCCGAGGACCTCGCTGCTACTGTCCATGCTTGCAAGGCCACAGCAGATGAACCTCTGGTTTAAAGGGTGAGGCCAGTTCTGTGCACGCTGCGCTCCACCAGAAAAATCCATTGCACAGGCTCGAAGGACAAATCCAATTCCAAAAAAAAAAAAAAGCCCTGTAGCGATAGGCGAGGGATGAAACAGCAGGTATTAAGATGCACTGGAAGCTGCAGACCCAACCCTACATGCAGGCGGTTCAGGACTTTGGTCACTCAAGGCTGACCCGGGAGATGACAGTCTTGTTCGGCAGCATCCTAAACGACCAACCAGCCTTTTTTAAGGAGAGCACTGCTTGCTCCATATGGAGAGGGGCCTAGAAAAGGTGGCCTAACGAAAGCTCATCCCCAACTACCTGGTTGGCTAGCTGTGGCCAACGGGAATCTTCTGATGTGGTCAAACCAAGGCAAAGAAACAAAGGCACACACTGGCCTCCAAAGGTGTAAATAAACTGACGCTTGCATGCTGGAACATCAGAACCATGCGAGACTCTGAAGATAGTGGATGGCCTGAGCGTCATTCTGCTCTAATAGCCCATGAACTATCACGGCTTAATATTGACATCACTGCTCTTAGTGAAGTTCGTCTCCATGAGGAAGGCAGCCTTAAAGAACACAGCGCCGGCTACACGCTTTACTGGTCTGGCAAACCCAAAACTGAAAAACATCTTTCAGGGGTAGGCTTCATGATTAAAAACTCCATTGCCTCAAAACTCAAAACCTTGCCAACAGGACTCTGATCACATTATTTCCTTACGCCTCCCACATGTTGTTCTCTTTAGTATATACGCCCCAACTATGCAAGCCGACCATGTAGAGAAAGAAAAATTCTACACAGACCTACGCCACCTCATACAAAAAGTCCCTGTAGAAGATAAAATTATTATCCTTGGTGAGTTCAATGCCAGAGTAGGAAAGAACTCCGAAGCCTGGAAAGGTGTCTTAGGCAAGCATGGTGTTAGAAATTGCAATGATAACAGATGCCTCCTGCTAGAGTTCTGTGCAGAACAACAGCTGACTATTACAAACACTATCTTTCAGCAGAAAGGCAGCTTGAAGACAACCTGGATGCATCCCCGATCCAAACATTGGCACCTCATTGACTATGTTCTAGTCCGCCAGAGAAACATTCGCAATGTTCATAATACTCGAGTGATGCCCAGTGCAGAATGCCAAACAGATCATCGCCTCGTCAGATGTAAACTAAATCTTTATCTTAAGTTCAAACCTAAGACAGTTGGCATCTTAAAGAAGAGACTCCAAGTCAACAATCTTCAACAAGCTACCATGAGAGACAACTTCCAGGCAAATCTACAAACAAAACTTGAAGATCATCCTACAGATCCTTCTCCTACAGTGCTTTGGCAACATATCAAAAACAGTATCCTCCAGTCTGCAGAAGAATCCCTCAGGTTCTCCCACAGGAAAAATCAAGACTGGTTTGATGAAAACAATCAAGAGATCCAGGAGCTGTTGGCAAAGAAGAGAACTGCGCACCAGGCATACCTCACCCAGCCAACTTGCCATGTAAGAAAAGCAGCTTTCCGTCTCACATGTAGTAAACTTCAACAAAAACTCCGAGACATGCAGAACAAGTGGTGGATCAATATAGCAGAAAAGACACAATGCTGTGCAGATCTGGGTGATCATAGAGGATTTTATGAAGCTCTTAAAGCAGTGTTTGGACCTACTTATCAGGTCCAAAGCTCCTTATACAGTACAGATGATCAAACATTAATTACTGATAAAGCCTCCATCCTGAATCGATGGGCTGAATACTTTCAAAGTCTCTTTAGTGCCAACCAAGTAATCCAAGGCTCAGCTATCCAACATATGATACAAAAACTGATTAAAAATAAATTGGACATAGCTCCCACTTTGGAAGAGACCCTTAAGGCCATACAGCAGATGAAAAACGGCAAGGCAGCTGGGATTGATGGAATCCCACCTGAAGTTTGGAAACACAGAGGTCATGTACTCCATGATAAATTCCACGAACTCCTTGTGAATTGCTGGGAAAAAGGGAAACTGCCATCAGATCTCCGAGATGCAGTCATCATCACCCTGTACAAGAAAAAAGGAGCAAAATCCGACTGCTCAAAACTATCGAGGCATAACACTGCTCTCTATTGCTGGAAAAATCCTTGCAAGGATACTCCTGAACAGATTAGTTCCTGCCATTGCTGAAGAACTTCTTCCTGAAAGCCAATGTGGCTTCAGAGCCAATAGGAGTACTACAGATATGGTATTTGCCCTTAGACAACTGCAAGAGAAATGTAGAGAGCAGAACAAGGGTCTCTGTGTTACATTTGTTGACCTCACCAAAGCCTTCGACACCATGAGTAGGAAAGGTCTGTGGCAGATCCTGGAAAGACTAGGATGTCCCCCCAAATTCCTTAAAATGATTATCTTGCTACACGAGGGCCAGCGTGGTCAAGTCAGATATGGCGATGCTCTTTCAGAGCCCTTTCTAATAACTAATGGAGTGAAGCAAGGTTGTGTTCTTGTGCCAACTTTATTTACAATCTTCTTCAGCATGATGCTCCAAAGGGCTATGGCAGAGCTCGAATAAGACGACAGCATCTATATACCGTATATTCCGGTGTATAAGACGACTTTTGACCACTCAAAAGTGCCCTCCAAAATCCACAGTCGTCTTATACGCCGGATATACTTTGCTTCACCTGCCTGCCTATCTCCTGCCTCTTCGCAAACGGAGCGAAGAGGCAGGAGATGGGGCAGGGGGGTGAAGCAAAGTGCTCCTCCCTGCCACCCACCCGCCCCCCGCGCATCCACCCCCCCTGCCGTAAGCCGTGGAACCGCGGCTTTTGGCAGGGGGGCTGGGAAGCCCTCTCCTCCCTGCCCCCCGCCCACCCCCCATGCATCCACCCCCCCTGCCGTAAGCAGCGGAACCGTGGCTTTCGGCAGGGGGGTGGCTGGGAAGCCCTCTCCTCCCTGCCCCCCGCCCACCCCCCGCGCATCCACCCCCCCGCCGTAAGCCACGGAACCGCGGCTTTCAGCAGAGGGGGCTGGGAAGCCCTCTCCTCCCTGCCCTCCGCCCACCCCCCGCGCATCCACCCCACCTGCCATAAGCCATGGAACCGCGGCTTTCGGCAGGGGGGGGCTGGGAAGCCCTCTCCTCCCTGCCCCCCGCCCACCCCCCCGCGCATCCATCCCCCCTGCCGTAAGCCACGGAACCGCGGCTTTCAGCAGGGGGGGCTGGGAAGCCCTCTCCTCCCTGCCCCCCCCCCCGCGCATCCACCCCACCTGCCATAAGCCGCAGAACCCCGGCTTTCGGCAGGGGGGGCTGGGAAGCCCTCTCCTCCCTGCCCCCCGCCCACCCCCCGCACATCCACCCACCCACCCCGCCGTAAGCCACGGAACCGCGGCTTTCAGCAGAGGGGGCTGGGAAGCCCTCTCCTCCCTGCCCTCCGCCCACCCCCCGCGCATCCACCCCACCTGCCATAAGCCGTGGAACCGCGGCTTTCGGCAGGGGGGGGCTGGGAAGCCCTCTCCTCCCTGCCCCCCGCCCACCCCCCGTGCACCCATCCTCCCTGCCGTAAGCCACGGAACCGCGGCTTTCAGCAGGGGGGGCTGGGAAGCCCTCTCCTCCCTGCCCCCCCCACCCCCCGCGCATCCACCCCACCTGCCATAAGCCGCAGAACCCCGGCTTTCGGCAGGGGGGGCTGGGAAGCCCTCTTCTCCCTGCCACCCGCCCACCCGCCGCACATCCACCCCCCCTGCACCCCGCCCACCCTCAGCCCAGCCATCCCCCTTGCCCAAAGCCTCGCTTTGGAGAGGGGGGGTGGCTGCGAAGCCCCCTCCCCGCAGCCACCCCGCCACCCTCTTCCCAGCCACCCCCTTCCCCAAAGCCACGCTTTGGAGAGGGGTGGTGGTTGCAAAGCTCCCTCCACCCATCCACCCATCCACCCTCCTCCCAGCCACCCCCCTTCCCCAAAGCCGTGCTTTGGAGAGGGGGGGTGGCTGCGAAGCCCCCTCCGCCCAGCCACCCTCCGCCCAGCCACCCCTCTTCCCCAAAGCCGCGCTTTGGAGAGGGGGGTGGCTGCGAAGCCCCCTCCCCCCAGCCACCCATCCACCCTCTGCCTACCCTCCCCCCTTCCCCAAAGCTGTGCTTTGGAGAGGGGGGTGGCTGCAAAGCCCCCTCCCTCCAGCCCCCCAGCCAGCTGGCCATCCCGCATTCCCCAACCCACCAGGAGACTGGGCAGCCTCCTGTGGGTTGGGGAATCGTGGGAGGAGGGAGCCCAGAAGGCAGGATCGGGGCTGTGGAGTTAAATCCTTAGATTCGCTCCCTCTCCCTTAACGGTGGGGAGAGGGGGCGAATCCCGGGGTTTGGCTCCACGGCCCCGTGTCCTTCCTATGGAGCCAAACGGGGCATCTTCGCCCCTTGTCCCCACCTTCCTTGAAGGTGGGGAGAGGGGGCGAATCTAGGGGTTTGCCACGGCCGCCCCTGCTTCCCCCGCCTTGGTCCCCTTCGGAAGAGCCAAGACGGAGGGAAGGGGTCTGCTGAGGCAAACTGGGCATTTTCATCCCTTTCCTCCACCTTCGAGTCCAGTTTGACTGGAAGGTTGAAGAGAGGGGCGAATGTTGCCCTGCCAGCTGATCCTGTTCGCTTTCCCAACTCACGAGGAGATCCTCATGAGTTGGGAAACAAAGAGGATCAGCTGGCAAGGCTCCCCCAGCCAGCCAAATTGGGGGGGGGGTGGTCTTATCTGGCGAATATATGCCTAGGCCTAGATTTTTGGCTGGAAATTGCGGGGGTGGTCTTATACGCCCAGTCGTCTTATACGGAATATACGGTGCGTTACCGTACTGATGGTAGCTTGTTTAACTTAAGCCGTCTGAGGGCTCACACTAAGACTCTAAACTATCTAGTCCGTGAGCTGCTCTTCGCTGATGATGCTGCCCTTGTTGCCCACACAGAAGCAGCTCTGTAGCGCCTAACATCCTGCTTCGCAACAGCTGCAGAGCTGTTTGGGCTAGAAGTCAACCTGAAGAAAACAGAAGTTCTTTACCAGCCTGCACCACAGGATGAACACCACCATCCCCACATTGCCATCGGCAAATCTGTGCTTAAGTCCCTTCAGCAGTTCACCTACCTGGGAAGCATCATCTCCTCAGATGCCAAGATTGACAAAGAGATTGATTACAGACTAGCAAAGGCATATAGTGCATTTGGAAGACTTCACAAAAGAGTCTGGAGCAATAAACACCTGAGGCAAAGCACAAAACTCAGTGTGTATAGAACCATTGTACTGTCTACTCTCCTTTATGGGTCTGTAACATGGGTCACCTATCACCACCACCTACGACTCCTCGAACGCTTTCATCAGCGCTGTTTACGCACAATCCTAAATATACACTGGACTGACTATGTGATGAATGTTGCTGTCCTTGAGCAAGCAGGGATCACCAGCATTGAGGCCATGATATTGAGAACACAGCTGCGCTGGGCAGGGCATGTTTCTAGGATGGAGGACCATCGCCTCCCCAAAATAGTACTCTACGGTGAACTCGCCACAGGTCAGCATAAGAGGGGCGCTCCAAAAAAGCGATACAAGGACTCCCTGAAACAACATCTCAGGCTCGGCCAAATTGATCACCAACAATGGTCCGCCCAGTCCTCACATCGGGAGGCATGGAGACGCACTATCCACAATGCTGCAGCCTTATTTGAGAACTCACGCCGAACAAGTCTTGAAGAGAAACGACAACACAGAAAGAATCACAACCCGGAAACATCACCCAAGGAGACCTTCTGCTGTGCCTTCTGCAACCGGACTTGTCTATCTCGGATTGGCCTTTTTAGTCATCAGCGCGCTTGCAGAAAACATGGGATGAGTCCTTCCTGAATCTTCGTTTGCGAAGAAAAGCCATACACACACACACACACACACATATATATATATATCAATGATGTACATAGATTCAGAGAGTTTTATTCTTAACACAAGAAAATCTGTATGCTTTTACATGCTGCTCTTTTGTTGGTTATTTTGAGTTGTTTTATATTGAGATAGCCATCTAAAATACTTCTAATTGGAAGTGGGAGACTGAATATTTTAGCATCCTCTCATTTTAAGCCTCCCTACTCATACAGAACAGGCATGCCTTAGGGAACCTAAGAAGAGCCCTGCTGGATCAGACCGGCAGTCCCTATCATCTAGTGTCCTGTTTTGTATTAGTGGCAACTTGATGCTTTGGGAAACCTGGAATCAGAGGCTTTGTTACACTTAGGCCCCGTCTACACGATGAAAAAAATCAGTTGGGGGGGGGGGTAAAAGGTTTGAAAAGGCAGCCATTCGAATTAGTACAATCTGCCTACACAATTTTTTACCACCCCTAAACTCCGTATGACTCCCCCTTCTCCAGCTGGCTGGAGCAAGCGATCCAAGTGGTGATTAAATCTCCCACTGCTTTTTTTTTTTAATCTAAAAAGATGCCTGTTATGCAGACAGTCAGTTTTCCATATTTACAATATAAAATAAAAAGGAATAAATGTAAAAATTTCCATTTCATGGACTTACCAGACTCTCACTTAGCCGGGAATCCAACATGGCGGCCGCTCCCAATTCCCCTCTTTGCTAGCCCTGCCCCCTGTGATCGGGCAGCCAATCAGTTTACACTGCCTGTTCGTATGTGTGCAAACGGGGTGTATAGACGATCAACAATTCGAACGGTTGTACGAATTTTATGCCGAGATTCGCTATTCCTCCCAAACACCAATTTCACGTACTTTACGGGGGATTTGCTAGCCCCCCTTCTGAAAGACACAAATGCATCCAAACTGCTGTGTGTACACATTATCGATCTTTCAAACGCCATACGGATTTTTTTCATCGTGTAGACGGGGCTTGAGCTAGTCTTCAGTAGCATGCTGCCTCTGCAGCTATGAGCTCTTGATAGACTTATCATCCAGACTAGTAAAGAAGCATGGCTCTGAAATGATTGCTTTGTACAAGCCAAATAATTTTTTTTTGGGGGGGGGGTATGCATTCATATATTAGATTCACTGTCTGCTGTTTGAAATGGTACAGTTTGCAATGGAACAGTGTAGCAAAGAATACAACATGTGAAACTCCAGATTATATAAAGCTTAGCTCAAAGTAAAGAACAAAGAGGAAAGAGGCTGTGTTTGATAATGCCCTAGACAGCAGACATTTGAAGATGTAGCCCCATCTTGAGTGGGGATTAGCTGACCTGTCTGTTCCTGAGGAGACAGGAGGAGAAGATTTTGTTGTTGTTACTGTCAGTTGATTTAGGCCCCGTGTATACTGGGGGGGGGGGGAATACGATCTCCTCTGAAGAAGCAGCCATTCACAGCACTGCAACCTGTCTTAATGGTCAAAAGAGCCCTACAAAACTTCCCATGCCCCCTAGCCAAGTTGGTGGCCATGAGTGATTTACTTGCACTTTTAAATCTGCCAATTTTTTTTTAAAAAAAACAACAGTTTACTGTGGTGCATAGATGCAATATTTCGTATTTACAAAAGGGGGGAAGAGAGTAAAAGATCACCATTTTATTGACTTACTGGACCCTCACGTAACCGAAAATCCAACATGACGGCAGCAGGCACTTTGCCTGTTCACTAGCCCTGCCCCCCCCCCGCTGTTCGTCCAGCCAATCAGATTATGCTGCCTGGTCTGAGCCACACTGATGCAATTGTCTTAACGATTGCACATTCACATGTCCTACAGAGCTTTTAAAAAACTCTGAGAGAAGCCCTGAAGGCTTCCCAGATGGAGTTTACAGTGGATTCAGCTGCCCCCCTTCTGAATGAGATGTGTCAATGCGAACGTCAGTTTGGACAGATCGCCTTCAATGCGATTGCCATTTGGATTATTTTCACCATTTGAACAGGCCCTAAAACTTATGGTGATCCTATGAATGGGAGACTTCCAAGACACCCTGTTATGAATTGCCCTTCGCAGGTCCTGCAAACTCAGGGCTCAGTCTTCTTTGATTGAGTCTATCCACCTGTAATGCGGTCTTCGTTGCTGCCTTCCACCTTTCCACATATTATTGTCTTTTCTAATGAGTCCTATCTTTTCATGATATGTCCAAAGTACGCTAGTTTCAATTTATTAATTTTGGCTACTAGAGAAAGCTCAGGCTTGATTTGTTAATTTGTCTTCTAGGATCCCATGATATCTGTAGAACTCTCTTCCAGCACCACATTTCAAATGAAGGGATTTTGTAGTGTCAGCTTTCTTCTCGATGCAGCTTTCACACCCATACATAGAAATCAGACGTACTATGGCATGGACAATTCTGATCTTTGTACATCTTTTCACTTGAGAATCTTGTCTAATTCTTCTATAGCTGCCCTTCCAAGTCCTAGTCTTCTGATTTCTTGACTACAGTCTCCATTTTGATTTATAGGTATCTTAAAGCCATAGTTTCCATTTAACAGGTGACTAGAATTGCCCAACACTGGCCCTTTGTAAACCAGTGCATATATCTTAAGTTCCTCAAAAATAACGTTTGTCTCATTCTCTCCTCACCCTGTCACCATGCCTTGCAGATTATTTTTGGAAAATAGCAAACTGGAATACATTGAAAATGAAGGCAATGTTCTCGGCCAGGGAGGAAGTGGGACTGTTATATATCGGGCACAGTACCAAGGAAAACCAGTGGCAGTGAAGCGATTTCATATTAAAAAATGCAAGAGTTCTGCTTGTTCAGCTACAGGTACTATGTCACTGCTCTGAGAGCCAGCCCTTCCCCTTCTTTCTTCATGTTTACAAGCATATAATCTTCCACCTTTAAATACCAAATTGCCCTGTTTAAAATATAGCTTTTACACCTTGGCTAGAAATAATGTGTGTCTTGGGTGTGAGGATGGGAGGTTTGGTGTGTTTTAACAAATCTTTATAAAAACATGCACTCATGAATTAAAAACTGGAATGTTTTTAGAAATCTGAGAAATGCATGGAATGGAAGTGAGAATTGGATACAGGAATTTGAATGAGCATCCCAGTTGAACAACTAACCTCTGCTGACCATAGAAGGAACCACAGTTCAGCAGCAGTCATAGTTCAATGCAAAGACTCAAGGAGCACCAAAAAGAAAAAACACCCAACACCTGGTTTTCTCGCCTTAGCACTTGTTCACTAAGGTGAAAATCCAACATGGTGGCAGCAGGCGCTTGCCTTGTTAGCAAGCCCTGCCCCCTGCACTCGTCCGGCCAATCAAATTTGTACTTCCTCTGGGCAAGCAAATCAAATCGACTCGCATGTCCTAACGAACAGGAATGTGCACCTTCCTCGCTGTTTTTTTTTTTTTTTTTAATGAGAAAACCCGTGAAAACTTTTCTGGTGAGGTTTTTGTCCTTTTTTTGCCCCCCCCCCTTCACAATGTGGTGAAATCACATGGAATGCCATTAGGACAAGTAGGATTCTCCTCGCATTCCGTGAGGAGTTTTTTCACCATTTGGACAACCCCTTGGTATCACCAGTTAAAAATATATGTCCTCTTGGGGAAGGGCTAAGAAACCAAAATCAAGTAGTAATTTGATTACAATGCAGTGCCATACCCTCTGTGAGAACCCATGAAAAGCAGTATACAAACACTGTTGATTCAGTGATTCCGTGTACTGGTATCTTTACTTAGTATAAGATTGGAATGATGATACCTCAGCCTAAATTGGGGTGGGCAACTGTCAGAGGTTGTGGAGCTGCATCGACACCTCCCCAACGAAGACCTCAGAGGGCTCTCCCTGCTATAGAAATTTATTTATTTATTTATTTGCCAACAAATGCTCCACAATGCCCCAACAGTCCTCTTGGGGCCATATAGGGTGCAGGAGAGGCCATTAAGGTGGGGGGGGCTGGATTTGGGGTGCCCTGAAACCATCAAAATACTTTTGGAAGCTGCATGCACACCACACCACAGACCGCACCTTCCCTGCCTCTGCCTTAGATCCACCTGACCTAGAATGTGTTGGATGTTATATTCAAATAGGCCATGCCAATTGGAGCAAAAAAAACATCCGAACTTCATTATACACTGGTGGGATGGGAGCTGGCAGGTACTGACCAAGAAAGGGATACTGGGGCTATGATGAATAGCTCAATTAAAACGTTGACCCAGTGTCCAGCTGTTGTTAAAAAAAAAAGTCAAATTCCATGTTGGTCATAATTAGAAAGGGAATTGAAAATAAAACTGCCAATATCATACTGCCCTTCAGCAGCTCTCTGGTGTGACTATTTCTGGAATGCTGTGTATAGTTCTGGTCACTGCACCCAAAAAAGGCTATTTTAGATCTGGAAAGGATGCAGAGAAGGGCAACCGGAATGATCAAGACACTGGAGCAACTGCTTTAAAAGCGAAATTTACAAAGTTTGGGTTTGTTTAGATTAGAAGAAGGGAAAGCAAGGGAAGAGATGACAAACTCCCTGACCTGTTGTGTAGCAATGCTGTAAACGGTTTTCACTGGCCTTCTGGCTGTGGGTTTCTCAGCAACATCTGGCAGGCCTCCATTAGAAACATGGTGCTAGACTAAATAGACTTATTGATCGAGCAGTGCATGTGCCACTAACTTGCAGTTTAATTTAATGGCAGTGTGTGCCTTCCTCCCTTTAGACACAATGCTGAGGCACCTGCGAGCCATGGATGCCATGAAGAACTTCTCTGAGTTCCGCCAGGAAGCCTGCATGCTCCACTCACTGCAGCATCCATGTGTTGTCTCCTTGATAGGGATCAGCATCCACCCACTCTGCTTTGCCTTGGAGCTGGCCCCTTTGGGCAGCCTCACCACTGTACTATCAGAAAACTCCAAAGGTAAAGGACCAGAACTTCTCCTTTTTTGCTTTTTCAAACTAGGGATGTGATCCTCATGAAGGACTTTGGAAGACTTCCTAAGGCAGGAGAGGGCTACAGTTCCAGTGATTATTTGTTTCCTTTGTATCTTGCCTCTCTCTGAAGCAATGACAATCAAGCAAGCTTTTCCTAAACTAAGTACCATTTTCTGTTCTCTCGCTCTCTCCAGGAGCATCTTTCGTGCCACTAGGTCACATGTTGACCCTAAAAGTGGCATACCAGATAGCAGCTGGCCTGGCCTACCTTCATAAGAAGAGCATCATTTTCTGTGACTTGAAGTCAGACAACATTCTTGTGTGGTCCCTAGATGTGAAGGAAAGCATCAATATCAAACTGTCTGACTACGGGATTTCTCGGCAGTCCTTTCATGAAGGGGCTCTAGGTGTGGAGGGTACACCTGGGTACCAGGCCCCAGAGATACGACCTCGGATTGTCTATGATGAAAAGGTACATTTAAAATGTCCACATCCATGGCAGAAATTCACACACTAAAAGGGGTTCAGTCCATCTTAATTACTCTAAATTAGTATACCTAGCCTGTTCCCAGGCCAGGTAGACTAACCAGAGTTAAGATTTTTCAATAGTGACCCTGGCTGACCTGCTTAAATATGCCTTTTTGCTAATAAAATCACCTAATCATCTAATTCCAGTCTATGAATTAGAAAAACTTTAATGCTAGTATTAACTTATTAATGCTAAACTGTTAAAAAAAAAAACTAAATTGTTAGTGCTTAAACATTAAGAGAAAAAACATAGAATTAATTTCATTCCTTCATTCATGGAGTTGTTCATTTTTAAAATGAAAAATATCATTTACAGTTTCTAAATGTGGCCAGTAGTGAATTAAACAAATGAGAAACATTTGTTATTGCTCAAAAATAACATCACTGACATTTAACAATTACCATATATACTCAGGTATAAGCTGACCTCACGTATAAGTTGAGGGCACATTTTGGGGCCCAAATTACAGATTTTGATATAACCTGTGGATAAGTTGAGGGTGCCAATGCCGCTGCTGCCCCTTGCTTCTTGGCACTCCTTTGATGGTAAGCATCAAAGAGTTATTGCCGCTGCCATTTTCCCACCCACAAATTCAAAATGGTGGTGCTGCGGCAGAGAGTAGAGGGGATCGGTGCTTCTTTTAGGTTCTCCCAGAACAGACTAAGCTTTCACTTCTTGCCCTTCTTTGAGTAGAATGGTGAAAGGTGAGAGAAAGACGAGAAAAGGAAATGCTATTTGGATGCCCCCTGACTTCCACTTGGGGTGTTGGAGGGGCTTCCTTGTGAGTAAACTCAGGCTCAGGATTGGGTCTGTGCTGCATGCCACACCTCCCAGCAAGGTGGAGGAAAGGAAAACAAAGCTGAGAGCAAACATCCTTCAACCAGGCCTAATGAGGCCACGAAAGTGTCCCCATGGATCTCCAGGCTGGGCTGGTGCAGGTAAGGGTGGAGTGAGGAGGCAAGTGTCCGGGAAAGTAGCCCAAAATGCCAGTGACAGGATAAACAAGATCTGGGAAAACAGCCAGCTCCCAGTAATAGTAAAGCTAATTAAGGGGAGCCAGATAAGGTTCGGAACAAGCAAGGTTCCGTTTCTTAAAGAAGCAGCAATACAAGGAAGAAGGCACACAGAGAAGAATCCACAATACAGTCCAAAGGTCAAGGCTTACAGAAGGCAGTGTAGTCAAGAAGTAGGTCCGTGGGTCAGCAGGATCAGGCAACAGTGTAGTCAGGAACACTCCGAGGTCGAGGCACGAGTCAAGGCAGCAAGGATCAAGGCAATGAAGTCAGCAGGAAGCTTTCTTCAGGAAGATGTTGATCTCTCTGGCAAAGCCTCCATTGCTTCCCAAGCATATATATAGCAATCAAGGCTTTATCAGGTGCTTTTTCACGAGCAGATTTTTCTCATAAAGTCTCAGAGATTTCCTTCGAGCTTCCTTTTGAGCTCGCTGCTGGGTGTTTGATGGTGGAGGTAAGTCCGTCTCTTCTTCTCTGTCCTTATCTGAATTGGCAGGACTCTCTGCCAGGACTGGTTCCAACCCACTAGGGCCAGGCTCTTCCTCTGCTTGAGCCTCCAGGTTGCAGGGTTCCCTGCTGAAGCAGGTGTAGATAAACCTGTGCCAGAGTCCATAGGACCATTCCCTGCCATGTCCTTCTCCTCCTCCACATTCAACTCACTGGGCATGACAGCAAGGCAGAGCTAGGAGAAGGCTTGGGCCAGGCCAGGGAGCTGTCCTGGGGCTGATCAACTTCACCTGGGAGCCAGTGCCAAAGGTGCTCTCCGCTGATATGCAGCAGTTCAATCAGCTGAGTGCCCAGGTGCCAATGCCGCTGCTCTGTTCCTGTTGTTTCCCTCGCCTCTTGGCACTCCTTTAAAAGGAAGCACCAAACAGCTGCCGCAACCACCATTTTGCCACCCAGACATTCAAAGAGGCCAGAAGCGGTGCTGCGGTGGAGACGGTAGAGGGGATTGGTGCTTCTTTTAGGTTCTCCCTAAGCTCTTGCCTTTTGCCCTTCTCTGAGTAAAAAGTGCTTCTGATGCCCCAAGTGGCGGCTGCCCCCCTGTGTCAGAGGACACCCGAATAGCATTTCCTTTTCTCATCTTTCTCTCACCTTTTGCCACTCTATTCAAAGAAGGGGATGGTTCCTTTTTTTGATAAGAGTTAATGTACAGTACTTACATTGATGCATGGATATCAACCCAGGTTGTTTTGGGTCAATTTTTTGACTAAAATTTCTCAACTTATACACAAGTATATTTGGTAAAAGAGGGGGGAAATAAACTCACTGAAAAGTTTAACCAGTAAAGGCTATGAAATAATTTTAGTGACTTATTTCTAGGCTCTGATTATGAATAAGCATATTAACATATGAAAAGGCCTTATAATCTGACCATTGGTCTGGCTTGCTCAGTACAGGTACCAGTATATTCCAGTTAACAACATAGATATGTTCCTTGGCATTACTTCTATAAACAGAAAATTTAGTGCCAGTGGCAGAAAAAACATGAAAAGAATAGGGATAGATTCCTACACTACCAAAAAGAAGAGCAGTACAAAAATGTTTCAGTAAATTGCTTATACCAAACTAATAATATGCACATGGCAGATGAAACAACCAACTCAGGTAAGCCTTAAAGAAAAACATTTTGAACCTTCTAAAGATCACCTGAAGGCTTCTTCCAAAATGTATCCAGGGATAACTTTTTATTTTACTAGCCTCCATTTTTCTTATGCTATTCATTCTGGTGACCAAATATCTATATTGGTATTTTCTTTCACATGCTGATAGTCGCTGGGGAGACAGGCTTATCAGCTGTCCCATTTTCTATTATGCTGTTCACATTTACCCAATAAGGGATATGGGAGGCAGCTGCTCCTTACCTTGCCTGTGGTAGGCAGGCACACACAACTGTAGTAGGATCAGCTCCAGGAGAATCCTTCTTTCCCATTAAAGCTTTATTGAATTATTTACTGCTGATACGCTGCTGCAACCTGGCACTGAAAGTTGGCATTTCTCCAGCCCTTGATCATCCTCACAATATTGATGCTGCTAAAAAAAAACCTCTAGAACTGTGGCTCTTAACCTTTTCTTTACCAGGGAACCCCTTTAAATATCTTTTGTTGCTGCAGACCCCCAAGACTTAATTCAGGATTTAAAACACTTTAACAACAACAACACAATTACATCATCCATGAACCCTTTCCTCAGAGGCATTGGAGGGGAGGGAAGACTTTTCTCCTGCTTCTTCCTGAAAATTTGTGGCTGGAGTGGATTGAAGAGCAATGCACAGGCTAAGCCAGCCAGCCTTTGCCTTTGCTGCTGTCACATGGGCTGGGCAGCCTTCAAGCCTTTGCTGGCTCCCTGTGAGGACATTGTGGACCTCTGGAGGTCCACGGACCACAGGTTAAGAACCACTGCTCTAGAACATGAGGAGGAAGATGGGGTGGGTGGGTGGGTGTAAAAGGCCTTTTTAAAACGGACCTTCACTGTCAGAGTTTTGCCTGTATTTTCTGCTCTTGGTGATGGCTCTCCCCAGCTTCAGGCAAAAACTTTGCCCTATTTCCACAATTGCCAAAGCTATCCTAGAATACATTATTCCTTCTGACAACCAATAAGGAGGGCCTTATTCTAATCAGAACTATCCTGTACCCTGTGTCTGTCATTTTCCCAGGATAATTGGGACTTTTTGTATGCAGAGTATGTGCTCTAGCACAAAGCTAGAGTATATAACTTGTGGTATAGCCATACTAGAAGAAAGCTGATTTTTAAAAAATGTCATAAGCTAGCAAATGCATTTAATAATATTAGATCAAAGTGATCCTGAGTGACACGGCCTAGGTCATTTATTTTTGAGATCTAAAAAGAATGGTCCTGAACCCAAATGTTGAAATGTCTGGATACTGCATTAGGGGTTTTTGTAGAAATTTAGAATGCATAATTTTGTGTTCTGTACACGCAGAGGCAGTGTGACCCTGTCAGCCATTTCCCCCAAATGTCAATCCCATGACCAAAGGTGCAGTTTTGAGTGGAATTTTCTTCCAATCTGTGCTAGTTGAATATTACAGATTTTGTCAATTAAAGCCAAGGAGTCCTGCTGTTTCAGTGAGATGGTCGCTTTCAAAATTGTGATTTTGTTTATATAAATTGGCTGGCTGGGGCAGCAGGTAGACCAATATTAACTGGTCCACCTAGAGCAAGTGGTAGCTTAAAAGTAGTTTAGATTCTCAGTATCGTGTCTTTGTATTCTGGAGGAGGTTGAGGGTCATGTTTATAATTGATCAGAACATGGAAAAGTTGCTTTTTTGGACAATAACTACCAGAAGCCCCTGAGAATTCTTCAAGTTCTCGTCCAAAAAGTAAATTTTCTGAGCTGTATTTTTCATCAGTCCTAACTGGGACCAGAATCCACTTCTCGCTCAAAAATGATATCCCTTAGAACAGGGACGGGCAAAGTGCAGCCGGCAGTCTGCATGTGGCCTGTGGGACACCCAAGCACTGCCCCTGAACCCTCCCAAAGCCTCCAGATTAAATATTGTGTCCCCAAAACCACCTCACATGTGCTCAAACTACAGCGGTTTGCTTCCCCTGACCCTCCAAACCTCCCCCAAACAAAATAAATCTCAAAAATCAGCCAAAGTAGAGGCTGGATGTGACAACGCATCACTTCAAGTGTGCCAAAATGCTTCTGTGCACTCCAACAGGCAGTTGCAGGATAAAAAAGTGTTCCACCCCCTGCGCAGTTGCCTACTTCTGACTTAGAGGCAGACTGGGGGACAGTCCCCTAAGGGACAGCGTGTTCGTTTGTTCATCGGGTTTTGCTGCTGTCATTAATTCCAACCCTTGGAAGTAAAAGGGAAATTATACCCAGGCACAAAAGGGATTTATTTATACCCCGATTGTTTTAACAGAGGGGCGGGGTATAAATAAATTTTATTATTAAATTTTATTATTAACGTGTTTAAAAATGATAATTCTGAAATACACATTAAATGCACTTCCTTCCCCTCTCATCCTGTGTGCATTGCCCTAGGTTGACATGTTTTCCTATGGGATGGTGCTCTACGAGCTGTTGTCTGGGCAGCGACCTGTGCTTGGACAACATCAGCTTCAGATTGCAAAAAAACTTTCCAAGGGCATCCGGCCTGTCCTGGGTCAGCCGGAAGAGGTGCAGTTCCATCAAATGCAGGCCCTCATGATGGAGTGTTGGGACACTAAGCCTGAAAAGGTACACTGGTAGAAGAGAGATGAAGCAGTTTTCCATACTACTTGATTGCCTATGGCACAAGATCCTAAAACTTAAAATCCCTGTTTTTGAAAAAAAAAAAATGCAGATGATTGTTACTACACCTAAGAGCAGAGTTTCTTGTCCTGATGGTTGTTTCTTATTGCTGCTTATTTACACATAGGCACTCTGATCCAGTGTTCCTTACAATTATTTTATTTATATGTATTTTATCCTGCTGCTTCTCAGAATAGCTCATGGATGCATGCATGGTGTCATAACATTTTAAATGTATAACATTTTGTTCTCAAGCTGGTAAAGGTCCAGCATTAATGATAAATTTATGAATGCTCTGTGGTTTTATCTCCAAACACAAACAGTATTCTATTGTGAGTGGTGGCAAAACAAATTCTCTGCTAAAAAATGGCAAGAAAAAAATCCTCTGCTTGGAAAACCATTCATGTGTCATTGTTTAAAAACCTTTCTTGTTGCATCAGATGGAATTACAGTTGTCCCTCCACATTCGCGAACTTGACATTCGCGGTTTTGATTATTTGCGGTTTTGGGAGGGCCCGCCAGCCCCCCCAAAAACCGTGACACGGGGCCTCCGGAGGCCCCGTGAAAACCCTGGGAGGGAGCGGGGAGGGCCAGGGAGGCCTCCTCGGGGCCTTGTAAGACCCCGCGAAGGCCTTGGGAGGGAGGGGGGAGGACTGGAGAGGCTTCCACGGGGCCTTGCAAGGCCCCGCGAAGGCCTTGGGTGGGAGGGGGGACGGCCAGGGAGGCCGGGAGAGGACCGGAGAGGCCTCCGCGAGGTCTTGCAAGGCCCCGCGAAGGCCTTGGGTGGGAGGGGGAATGGCCAGGGAGGCCTCCGCGGGGCCTTGGGAGGGAGCGGGGAGGGCCAGGGAGGCCTCCGCGGGGCCTTGCAAGGCCCTGCGAAGGATTTGGGAGGGAGGGAGGAGGACCGGAGAGGCCTCCGCGGGGCATTGCAAGGCCCTGCGAAGGCCTTGGGTGGGAGGGGGACGGCCAGGGAGGCCGGGGGGAGGACCGGAGAGGCCTCCGCAGGGTCTTGAAAGGCCCCGCGAAGGCCTTGGGAGGGAGGGGGATGGCCATGGAGGCCTCTGCGGGGCCTTGCAAGGCCCCACGAAGCCCTTGGGAGGGAGGGGGGAGGGACAGGGAGGCCTCTGCGGGACCTTGCAAGGACCCGCGAAGGCCTTGGGAGGGAGGGGGGACAACTGGAGAGGCCTCCGCGGGGCCTTGCAAAGCCCCGTAAAGGCCTTGGGAGGGAGAGGGGAGGGACATGGAGGCCTCCGCGGGGCCTTGGGTGGGAGGGGGGAGGGAGGGACAGGGAGGCCTCCGCGGGACCTTGCAAGGCCCCGCGAAGGCCTTGGGAGGGAGGGGGGAGGCCCGCGGAGGCCTCCACGGAGCCCCCGGAGACACTCCGGAGGCCCCATGAAGGCCTGGGGAGGGAGGGAGAGGCGGGGAAAAGCAACCATGGGGCCTCCGGAGGCCCCGTGTTCGCTTTTGCGGGGGAGGGGGGCAATCAATATTCGTGGATTTTTCACATTTGTGGGGGTCCGTGGAACCTAACCCCCGTGAATGTGAAGGGACGACTGTAATATGAAGTCTAATGCTTTCACGGCCAGCATCCATAGATTTTCCTTGGTTTTTTTTTTTCCCCCTGGGCTGTGAGGCCGTGTTCTGGAAGAGTTTATTTCTGATGTTTCGCCTGCATCTGTGGCTAGCATCTTCAGTAGGAGTGGGGGGGGGGGCAGGCGGGTTATATCCTGTGAGTCCCTGTTGGAGAGGACAAGTAAATTTGGGTATTTGAATGGCATTAGCCAACCATTAGCCAAACAGACACTAATCATCCTTGCCTTTCTATACCCAGAAACTAACCATTCAAATACACAAATTTACATATACTCCCCAACAGGGGTTCACAGTATATAAACTCCACACACACTCCTACCCAACCATTCTCTGGCGATGCCAGCCACAGATGCAAGCGAAACGTCAGAAATAAACTCTTCCAGAACATAGCCTCACAACCCAGGAAAAAAACAAGGAAAATCCATTCCACACACACACACTTTTGCCCTCCTAACAATTCTGTGACAGGCTGAGAGTAAATGAATCACTCAAGATTACCAGTTTTCCTGCACCCAATGAATTCCTGATGCACACTCAGCCTTTCTTGTGGACTTATCTGTTCTTGTCAGGAGAAAGGTTTATCATATGCATGCAAGTAAAGGTGGTGCAGTGGTGTAGCATGTAGATAGTGTGGTGTAGTGGTTTGAATGTTGGCCTATGACTCTGAAGACCAGGGTTTGAATCCCCACTCAACCATGAAAACCCATTGGGTGACCTTGGGCAAATCACATTCACTCATCCTCAGAGGAGGTCAAAGGAAAAACCCCTCTGAACAAATCTTGCCAAGAAAACCCCCGTGATAAATTCTCCTTAGGGTCACCATATGTCAGAAATGACTTGAAGGCACACAGCAGTAGCAAAGATGCATGTGTGGAGTTCTTGTGCTCCTTGTTTACTTCCCAAGTGAAGAGTTGAAGAGCTCCATTCGGTTAGAGAGGCAATGAGCTCCCTTTTTCCCACTACAACATTTTCCAGAGCCATTTTTTCTGTGCCCCAGAAGTCACATAAGTTAGTTAGTTATAGTTATTTAGTTATTTATACCCCACTCTTCAGCCACAAGGCCATCAGAGCGGCTTACAAATTGTTTTAAGCAATAGCAATTTACACATCTACACTGCATTAAGCAGTTTCCAATGTGTGTTGGCTAATTGCCCCCACAAGCCAGGTACTCATTTTACCGACCTACGAAAGGATGGAAGGCTGAGTGAAACTTGGAGCCCACTAGAATCGAACCAAGGGCTGCAGATCTCTGTACATACCTATATATGCCATACAGCAAGTCTGTAATTCTCTCTTTCATCCAGCGCCCATTGGCTACCGCAGTGGTAGGAAGAATGAAAGACCCCACCTTTGCTACGTTCATGTACCTGCTGCCATGTGGGAAACAGTCATCTTTCTTCTCTTCCCAAGGGCAAGAGTACACAGTAGTTTTCTGGGATGGGAAGGAAGACACCAGGTTTGTAGTATGTGTTTTTTCTTAATCCCCATCATATTTAATGCAGCATAGAGGAACCAGTTGCTCAATGTCTCTTAACCTATGTGGCTATACAGAAGATGTTTACTCCTTTACATTCTTTCATATCTCAAAGCTTGCAGTATACAGTCAAACCCCCATATCTACAGGGGTTCAATTCCTAGACTTACCACGGATACCAGAAACCATGGATAACAGGAAGCCCTATCAAAATAAAGGACTGGTAAAAACTTATCATAGAATTGCATTGGAGGACCTAGAGGATGCCTAGAGAGGATGCCTCTCTAGGCATTTTCCAGCATGACTCTATGGTATGTGTCTGTATTTTGTGTCCCATGGATAATTGAAACCCCAGATATTAGTTCCATGGATACGGGGGGGGGCTAGCTGTAATTTTGCTACCACTCCTACTGTACAAGTGGAAAACTGAGAAAGGCTGTGACTGTTTTGTGCCTGTATGAAGTGCATAACGTTTGATATAGTCTTTGATATCCTATGGGCTCCATCATAATGGGAAGGAGTCTACTGGTCCATTGTGGTTACATCTGTCAACCAAAGGGGGTTCTGTTTCCACTGACAGAAAAGGACTACCCACCTATTGCATCATTTTTAATTCTTAGTCCCTATCACCAGTTGCTTGAGAAATGACTTCGTCATTAATTCAGTCTTGAATTACACGTAAGCCATGTAAATTATTCCTTTCTTTGCAATTCAGTGCACCTGAGTCTGCCTTCCCAAGGGAGAGGGTGGAGATTTAGAGGGAGCTGAAAGAAGAGGAGCAAATTCCAAGACAGTCAAAAAGGGAGGGGAAAATATAAAAAGGACCATTGAACTGATGGGAGATTAAAAGTATATATTTTTGTATTTTTTTTTTCAATACTTATTTATATCTTTTTATATACAACTGGCTCTCAAGCCTTGAGTATCCTTAATACCAGCTTGGTTACTTTCTAGCACCAGGTCAAATATCCTATAGCTGCTCCTGGGGCCCATGTTACAATATGTGTGTATCATGTACATAAATGGTGGTAAAAAGGCAATGATGTAATGGGTGAGTTGACCAGGCTCATGGTGGCCAGCTGCTTCTTTTCGTTATGTTATTTCCCTGTATCTGGCTGACTGTTTTGTGGTGTGTGTCTGTGTGTGTGTGTTTAAAGCAGGACAGTAACAACAATAAAGAGCCACATCTGGTTCAAATCTTTAGCTGTATAACATTTTGTGCTCAAGCTGGTAAAGAGGTCCAGCATTAATGATAAATTTATGAATGCTCTGTGGTTTTCTCTCCAAACACAAACAGTATTCTATTGTGAGTGATGGCAAAACAAACTCTTTGCTAAAAAAAAAATGGCAATAAAAACCCCCTCTCTGCTTGGAAAACCACTCATGTGTCATTGTTTAAAAACTTTCCTTGCTGCATCAGATGAAATTACTATGATGGCTTCCCCTTAGGCTAAAAAAAAGCAGTGCTAAATGTGTGGAAGTTTATGGGCAGCCTGATGCTTTTGGGCAAATGGGGCAGTGTGTTCAGGAGAGCCCATGTGCTGCACATTGGCACACAGGTACTTGGATTTGCTGGAGCCCCCAGGATTATCCTGTCAGCTTGAGTGTCACAGAAGTAGATCCAAATTTAAATTTTCAGGGTTCACACAGAAGTAAAAGGCCCAAAGAACAATGGGAAAGAACAGAGGAGAAACCAGGGGCTTGTGTACACAGGTTAAATGAAATGGCCTTCCCTCTGTTCCTGTGCCCGGCTGTCCAAACGATGCAGGGGTTTGGCCCCATTTCTAGTCCCAAATGTCCAGAAGATGTCCGGGCAGTTTCAACGAGAATCCAGGGCAAATACCCCTTAAAACAGAGCAGACACGTGGTTTAAAAAAAAAAAAAAAAACCTCAATGTCCAGAGAAAATGGTGAGTTCTGTTGCTGCAACTGCAGGGGGGGGGGGTCTGCACACCTGGCCTGCGCAGTGCCTGGTGTAGTCATTTCCCAGATGGGTCACATGCATCATGTCTGTTGAGGTCACTGCAAGGTGCCAGCCATTTCACCACAGCTGGGCCTTGTTTCTGATCTCAGAAGATGTGACCAGTGCAGGGAAGAAAAGTGCTGGTTCGCACGTGGGCCGCAGGTGTGCGGACACCCCGCCATTGCTGCAACAGAAGGGCAAGTAACGGGGGGGGGGGGGGGCACCACAGCCCTGGGGCTGGAATGCTTCGGCCAGAACGTGGAGTATTCTGGCTAGTGTAGACAAGCCCCAGGTATCTTGGATTCTCTTGTGCTGCATTTCAGACAAATAAAAACTATCTGGGAGCTTTTTACACCAAACCTCCTATTTGTTGTGTTTTTAATAGATATGTTTTTGAACTGGTTTTACATTTGTCGATAGTTTAATAACATTTTTAACTTTTGTATTTGGTATATTTTTAAAAGCTATGTTTCATTTAACTGGGAGAAAGATGGGATATAAGTATTACTACTTCTACTGCTACTACTATACTATTGTTTGGCAGGAGAATGCTGTAAAAAGGTCTTCTGTTTCACTGATTACATTTATAGCTCACCTTGGGGAAATCCACACTACACAAATAATCCAGTTTGAAACTGGATTATTTGCATGGCTCCTTTGTATGGAATCCTGGGATTTATAGTTTTACACAGTCTTTTGCCTTCTCTGACAAAGAGTGCTGGTGCCTCACCAAATTACAAATCCCAGGATTCCATAAGAAGGAGCCATGCAAATAATCCAGGTTCAACCTGGATTATTTCTATAGTGTGGATGCCCCCGTTGTATCCTCCATGATTAGCATGCCTGGTTCATCTTTTCCTCCTTTTATCCCCACAACTCTGTGAGATGGAGTAAGATGAGAAAGTGGCTTGCCTGAGTAAGGATTTGAACTTGTTTTTCTCTGACATTCTAATTGCAAATTGTATACTTGTTTGAGGAAGATGAATAGATACAACTTGATAACTCCCACTGTTGGCAGGCCTATGACACTAGGAAAAGCATTCTGAACACATCGGGCTTTTTCTTCATTGCTACTTGTTGATGCCACTTTGCTAGTGAGGCTGTTAAAATGAGTTCTGTTTCCTGATTTCAGAAATTATACAGTAGTGAATACAGAGAAAGGACTGATAGAAGTGGCAAAGATGAGCTGCCCAGGAATGAAGCTATGCTGCCAGCTGAAAGTTCAGAGTTCTCTATGGACTGCCACAGAGGTATTTCTTATCCAAATTCTCACTGTATTTGGACTAGGGTGTCTCTTCCCAGTGTCATGTGGTGTTCCTGACTTCAGACTCACAAAGGCGATGTAGGTTGTGTGTAGGGCCCATCTGTACGAGGCAAAAAACTCTAGATTGCTCCGCAGTAATGGCAAATTGCAGCAGTTGCAATTTGTCTTAATGTTTTTTGGCCCCCAAAAGCTTTGCATGCCCACCAGTCAAGATGGTGGCTGCAAATGAATTATTCGCATTTTAACTTACCTGAATTTGCCACCACCAAACTTTTTTAAAAAAAAAATCCTATGTGCAATAGAACAATATTTCACCTTTACTGAAAAGGAAAAAACAACCTGTTTTATCACCTTAGTGCTCATTCGCTAAAGCAAAAATCCAACATGGCAGCTCTGGGCACTTCCTTGTTAGCAATCCCTACCCCCGGGCTCATCCAGCCAATCAGCTTTGTCCTTCTGCTCATATGGGAAAGCGATTCAAAGCAAATTGCTTGTCCCGACAAGCAGGAATGCACATTCTCCTAGCTATTTTTTTAAAACTCTGGGAAAAGCTGCAAAGGCTTTTCCTTTAGAGTTTTTGGCCATCCGCCTTCCAAATATAGTGTAATGATGCGGGATCCCATTAAGACAGGTAAAATTCTCCCTGCATTCTGTGAGGAATATTTTCATCATTATAGACAGCCCCTGTGTTGCTGAAATTTTGGAGGTATAGTAGAACAACAAATGTTCCCATTTAGTAGCCAAACTTCAGTTTTCCCTAACATCATCTTTTTAGCTTGTGTCCCATGTTATCTGAATTTCCAAAGACAGTGTTACTCTTTTGAAGAGACTATGGAAACCAGGCCTCAGCTGTTTCTGTTACGATTGATCACCAGTGAGATTTCCCATTCAGTACTGGGTTGGATCGATGGAGACTCATCATTTTAAGTGCTTTGTGAAGATGAGCCAAATACTGGGACATATAAAGAGGGTCATTTTCTCCAAAATGAATCCACTTGAAAAATACAGTTAGGCCTCCATATCCATAGATTCTTTATCCAGAGATTCAACCAACCACAGCTTGAAAATATCCTCCCCCTCAAAAAAAAATAAAAAAAAAATCCCCAAAGCAAACCTTCCTGTTCACCATTTTATATAAGGAACACCATTTAACTGTGGTATTTTATATAATGGGATTTGAGCATCCACGGATTTTGGTATCCACGGGGGGTCCTGAAACCAAACCCCAGCAGATACCGAGGGCCCACTGTACCTTTCTTGAGAAATCAGTAGGCAAAAAACTATACTCTTCTCTAGTTTTGCTGACTTTTATATATGTGTTCTTCCATGGATTCAACTATTGAAATCAGGTTTCTTTCTTTTGCTTTTGTACAGGACCAGAAGATTTATGTGTACAATTTACGAGGCATGTGCCCTCTGAAAGACCCACAAAAAGGTGTAGACACTCCAGCAGTTGTCACCTGTTTTCTTGCAGTACCCATTATAAAAAAGGTAAAATGGAATCATAGAATCATAGAGTTAGAAGAGACCACAAGGGCCATCCAGTCCAACCCCCTGCCCTTCAGGAACACACAATCAAAGCACGTCCAACAGATGGCTATCTAGCCTCTGTTTAAAAACCTCCAAAGAAGGAGACTCCACCACACTCTGAGGCAATGCATTCCATTGCCAAACAGCTCTTACCATCAGAAAGTTCTTCTTAATGTTTAGGTGGAATCTCTTTTCCTGCAGTTTGAGTCCATTGCTCCATGTCCTTGTCTCTGGAGCAGCAGAAAACCAGCTTGCTCCATCCTCAATATGATACCCCTTCAAATATTTAAACATGGAGTGGGTTTCAAAGTATAATTTATCCAGAAAAGTAATCAGTGATCTAATCCACACTGCACAAATAATCCAGTTTAAAACTGAGTTATTTGCCATTGCTCCTTCTATTGAATCCTGGGATTTGTATTTTTACATGGTCTTTAGCCTTCTCTGCCAAGGAGTGGTGGTCCCTCACCAAATTACAAATCCCAGAATTCCATAGGAAGGAGCCATAGGAAAGTTTCAAACTGGATTATTTGTGTAGTGTAGATGCACCCTTAATCTGTTTTTCAATCTGAGAGGGAAACCCTCAAATTCTATCACCTGCCACCACACACTAATGGTCCCTGAAATTTCGTAGGAAGTCACTGTGGCATTTACTTCTTTTTTCTGACTTTGCAGTGACTTACCCTTCCCCTCTCACAGGAGATGGGAATCCTATATCCACATCCACACACACACTGAGAAAAGACACATGGAAAGAGAGTGGAAAAGAGGAAAGCTTTTATTCTAAGCAAATAATCTTACATGAGCAAAGGGTATCTTGTACATGAAGGCATCCTCCTTCAGACGTTACTTAGGAGTCGTTACAAAAACAGTCTCAAATCATATTCAGCTGGGATTAGAAAACATAAGCCCTCATGCAACTAGGTAAAACAATTGCTCTATTGAAATCTAGGAGATGGGTGTTCTGACTATGGGCCCATCTATATGATTAAAAAAAATCCATTGGGGGGGTGAAAAATATGAATAGGCAGTCATTCGAATACCTATGATCTGCCTACACAATTTTTTACCCCCCCTAAACTCTGTATGACCACCCCCCCCTTGCCCAGCTGGCTGGAGCGAGCAAGCCAAGCAGCAGTTTTAAATCTCCTGCTGCTTTTTAAAAGGTGCCTGCTTTGTGGACAGTCGGTTTTCCCTATTTACAATGTAAAATTAAAATAAATATATATAAAATTCACGGCCTCACCAGACTCTCGCTTAGCCGGGAATCCAACATGGTGGCCGCTCCCAATTCCCCTCCTTGCTAGCCCTGCCCCCTCTACTCATCCAGGCAATCAGATTACACTGCCTGTTCGTATGTGTGCGAACGGGGAGTACAGATGATCAACCATTCGAATGGCTGTATGGATTTTAGGCCGAGATGTGCTGATACTTCTGAACACTGAATCCACGTAGTTTATGGGGGATTCGCTAGCCCCCCTTCCAAATGACACGTATGAATCTGAACGGCCGTGTGTATGGAAGATCGATCTTCCAAACGGTGTATGTATTTTATTTTTTTTACTGTGTAGACGGGCCCTATATATCATGTAACACTGTAGAAAGTTTGGGGAATCTAGCTGGATGCAAAAGAGATTGTCACATTTTTAATTCTCTTCTGCTTTTAGAATTCCTACTTGGTACTGGCTGGTTTGTCAGATGGACTTATAGCTATTTTCCAAGAATCACAAGGTGTCCCTGAGGACAATTGCTGCTACCTGTGCTCCCACACTGCTAATCGTTCCAGATTCCAGCTCAGCGATGATGACCCTCGCCAGAATCCTTACCCTGTGAAAGCAATGGAAACAGCAAACAACGGGACAGAAGTCTGGTACAGCAATGGCCCCGGCATCCTCATCATAGACTGCGCAGCCATGGAAATCACCAGGCGACTGGAACCCTACAACTCACCGTCCATGGTTGTTTCCATAGTGTGCAGTTCAGAATGCAATGGGGAGGAGGTGGCCTGGTGCTTGGATGACACGACCAACTTCCTGGTGATGTATTACACTGCCACCTACCAGCTCTGTGCACGCTATTTCTGTGGGGACCAAAGCCCCTTGAGAGACATGTTCACTATTCAGCATCCGTCAACCTTGATTCCCACTACATTAGCCACAAATGGGAGTGTGGCTTCAGAGAGCAATTCTTTAGCAGACATGAACATTCTACAAAGCAAAGAGCTGGGAATTCAAATATTAAACCATCAGGACTCTCTGACAGACTACTGTTCAATGTCATCTTACTCACCTTCGTCTACCAACAAGATGACAAGATCTTTCTCAAGCCTGCCAAGCTCCCCTGTGAGCTCCTCCAGTGCACTTTTCTCGACAGATTGTGAGGATCCTGACAGACTTCAGGAGCTAACCCCTTCCCAGAGATCTGAAGATGATTTGACACCAACTAGTGATGATGTTGGGTGTCTCCAGGCCGTGAGAATCCTCCCTGTAAAAGACCTCATATGGATCCCTAGGTAAATTGCATTGGAAAGAACTGTGGTCACATGAATGTTTGTTTCAAGAGCTGCCATCCTCCTAGCACTTCCATCATGATATAAAGATTTTAAAAGTGCTGGTTTTTAAAATTCAGGATCCTACTCAAGAGGCCACTGTGCTGTTAGCGACTTACATGTGCATAAGTCTCTTTTGAACAGTTTGCAGAGAGCTATTCTTTGCCCTTGTGCTCTGTCCAAAAACCACACAGGCCCTTCAGCTCTCAGGCTTTGCTACTATTACTTCTTAGGAGAATACTACACGAGAGTATTTTTCAGTGATTTTACCGTGACATAATGAAGCAGAAGTATTGTGGAATACAAAACTTACCTACTGCACAGTGCCCTCCATTCCATTTCTGAAATGGAATTACAGGTTTTCAAAGCGCTACAAGCATACCACACAGCATATGAAAACCACACCTCCCCACGATTTCCTCCTCCTTCATCTTGGTCATTTCCTCTACTTTCTTTTAAAAAATTATCTATCGTGTCACTCCATGAATCCTTCATTCACCTCACATCGTGTTCTGCCTCCTCACCCTGTATAATCCTTGTTGGTGAAGTAGGCAGCATGTCAGTTTCATAGCCAGGAGGTTGTGAGTGAGTTCAAGGCCCACACAGGGCAACTTTTTTCTTTCATCATTTTTATCATTTTAGCATTTCCTCCCTCTCCTCTTCCCCTGCCCCAAAAGACTTATGTTTGTTATTTAAGATACTAAACTAAGTAGCTGATACATGATTCTGGCCAATACTTTTTAAAAGTCTACTTTCTGTTTCAAGGTGAACATTGCATCCAAGTGAACATTAATGGCTTTCCTGTTTTTTCCTTGCCTTATAAACATCAGGGCAATTTACCTACCCGCATTCACCCCTTTGGGAGCAAAAACTAATTTTAATTGCACTGCCAAGGAAGAAGAGAAGGGCAAAAGAAATGCTAAATGCTAAAAATGATAAATGAAGAAAGAAAATCTTGCCCATGTGACCCTCGAACTCACAACCTCCTGATTATGAAACCAACATGCTACCTGCTTTGCCAACAAGCCTTATACACAGTGAGGGAGCAGAACACCATGAAGGATTCGTGGAGTGACACTCCTCTTTGTTCTTTGTTACATTTAAATTCCCAGAGCCTCCCAATTTTTTTTTAATTTATCTATTTATACCCCGCTCTTCAGCCGCAAGGCTATCAGAGCGGCTTACAAATTGTTTTAAGCAATAGCTATTTACACATCTATACTGCATTAAACAGTTTCCAATGTGTGTTAGCTAATTGCCCCCACAAGCCGGGCATTCATTTTACCGACCTACGAAAGGATGGAAGGCTGAGTGAACCTTGGAGCCCGCTGGAATCGAACTTGCAACATGGCGACTTGCAGTACTGGCATTTAACCACTGTGCCACCAGGGTTGCATAGTTCGGCAGATTTGACAAGTCAGAGAAACCAAGGGTTGATAGCAGACCAGGGGTGGGAAAGGGGCAAGGGTTTCAAAGCAGCAGGGGAGGAATTCATTTATTTTTAATGGTAAGGAAACATTATATTAAATGCAAGTATTGGTAAATGCAAGTATTGGCAAATTAAGCAGCTGTGGGATTTTGCAAATTCGGTGTTAAAAAGTTATTGGATAACTTGGAAATTAAGTTATTAGCTTCTGAGTCCACCAGAAGTTGAATGCCAGTGAAGCAGGAGGAACAACAGATTGGGGGAACTGTTGGCGGAGCAGGCACACCCACTCCTGCTGCGTGTGCTCACATCATCTTGTCACAATTGTGGAAATTTACTACTGCACAGTAAATCATGTCAGTTTTATGTCAGAATTACTTTTATTGATGCCAAGCACCTGTGAATTAAAAAAACGCTTCTGGGACTCAGTGCAAACAGTACAAGCACCGAAGGGGCGGGGGCGACGTCATCTGACCAGAATAGTTCTTCCGATACTGTTACTTATGCACATGTAGTCACTTCCGATACTGTTACTGAAGCATAGTGCATAGTGCAACAACAGGTCATGTAATATTCCTCTTAGTGGAGGAAAGGGGAGACGAATTCAGACTGGGAAGCTGTGGCTGCTCTGAGCTCTTGGGGAAAGGGAAAGGCAAGTGCACTCCATTTGAAAATGCAACTTCATTCTTCCCCCATGACCAAGCCGAGACCAGCTCCTTCTGTGTGGTCTGAATCGCCTACCCCACTTCCAAGCAAAAGAAGCTGTTGAACAGTGAGAGGATGCAAAACTGCATGTGCAAAGCTATGTGTACATGTAGGATCTCAGAGACTCCCACAGGCTGAGTTACCAGAGTAATCTATATTTGTTCTTCCAGCATTCACGGCCACAAGATGTGGCAGTGCCTACTTGCTTAGAAGGTATCAAAAGGGGATCATATTAACTCACAGAGAAAGATCAGTCTGTCGGTAACCACTGTTTGTAATGGTGAAGTAGGTCTTCCATGTTTGGGAACTGTGTGCTGGTTGCTGAAGAGCAACAAGGAGAAGGGTGCTTTGTTGTTGTGTGCCTTCAAGTTGACCTTGACTCAGGGTGACCCTTATCATAGGGTTTTCTTCATAGGGTTTAGTCAGAGGAGGCTTGTCATTGCCTTTCCCTAAGGCTAAGAGATTGTGACTTGCCCAAGGTCACCCAACAAGTTTTGGGGTTTCCACTGGGGCATTTGGTCAGTCATAGAGAGAAGCAGGATGCTGGACCAGATCAAATTTTGGGATTTACTCTTGAGGGGCTAGGTTCACCATTGACTAAATTCTGTGAAGAGAACAAAAGAGGCCAAATGTCATCTGCCATGAATTCACTTGGTAGCCTTTGGTAAGTCATCATCTGTCACTCTCTGCCCACTCCAAAATGAGGAAGATGGCTACAACCTATCTTTAAAAAGTTGTAATAAGGAAGCCTCATCCCTGTCTCTTCTGGCACATTATTACTCTTCTGTTACTACTATTGCAGTCCAGAGAAATGCTTTAGCCTAGTTTGGCTCTCAATCATGGCTTGGTTGTGGGGAGCATCTCAACATCAAGAGTCCCTATCTTTCAAACAACCTCCCAGGCTTTTGAACATTTTTCTACTTGATGTCTCCCAAGGCTGGAGCAACTCACCAATTCTATAAAGAGGATGAAGGAGTGGGGCAGGGGGGATAAATTTGGCAACAGTTTTAAGACTAGCTAGTTTTTATTTTCGCATGAGCTTTTGTGAATATAAACCCACTGAGTAGTATTAAGGCCTCAGGCATAAAACAGATTTATACTGTTGTGGGAGCGAGATGGAATATAATAGAATCCAGAATGATACAAAATTCAAATCATGACCCTTGTCCGAAATTGTCAAAGGGATGCATAAAGTGATACAGGTCTTTTAGATCTTTACACAGTGGTTAGTTAGTACTGATGTGTGAAAACAGTAAATCTGCTTACCAAAAATCAGTTTCCCAGGGTTCAAAACTCTCTCTGAGAAGATTCTTTTTGTTATATGTGCACTAGCTAGGACTTTTGTATTAATAAACGTAGTGTGCCATGAAGCCATTGTCTTTGTTCATACCTTTGCTAATAGATTGCTAATTTGTGAATATAATTTAATTCAGCAGTTTCTCTTTCTAGTCTTCCTTTGTAATTTCCCTGTTCAAGGATGCACTCTGTAAATCGCTTACTGTATTCCAGGAAGGTTGAAATGTTCTGCAGCTGGTTTTTGGGTATTGTCATTTCTAATGTCAGATTTGTATCCATTAATTTATCCCCCCTGCCCCACTCCTTCCTCCTCTTGCGTAGAGACTGTCCTGCTTGTCCAGTGTAGAGTGTAGAGGGAATTGCTGGCATAGGATGCTATATATCACATTGGACGAAGAGCAAGTAAAGTAAATACACCTCTGATATTGTGAGTGATGTTATTGGCTCTTGGAATATTGCTCCCAGAGTAGATACGGGGACAGAGTTGGCATCTGGGTTTGTGGCAGGGTCTTGTCCCTGTATTACCGTCAATGTTATATATCCTGTTGTAAGTGAGTAGTTGTTTAAGATTTGGAGGCTGTCTGTAGACCAATAAAGACCTGCCTCCCAGACCTTGTGGGAGGGCTGTATTACTCTCCAGAATGGGTTGAAGAATTGGTCCCCCACTGAGACCACTCAAATGCATCATAAATATGAGCTACAACCCATTTTGGAGAGTAACAGATGCTGCCACATTTCTACACACACACACACACTTTTTTCCTCCTTTTTATGCTGCAAAAGGCTAACAGGGCTATTTCTTTGGAGATCACCTATCCCAGTTGCATTTGAAATCCCATTTGAATCCCATTTTGGGAGAAAGACGGGATATAAATTCAATAATTTTTTTAAAAAATTAAGCTCTCCTGCTGATATATCAGGGAGACTGAATGCCTATCTCAAGCTTGTATTTGTTTCTTGTTATAGCTTATAAAAACAGAGAGGACAAACTGTTACGAGCCTCAAATGGAAATATGAGTCAGAATGGTCAGCCCCATTTGAGAATCAGATCTTTAACTGCCAGTTGAGAAGTTTAGTTATCCCCATACACACACCATGGTCTTTAAAGAGAGATGCTTTAGCTGTTTCACGGAGCTTTTTATAAGAAACTTTGAGAAAGTGTATATTTTTCTTGCTGCTGAATCATTATCCTCTGTTGAGTGATAATGGAATGGAAATCCTGTTGCTTTCCTTTTCCAGGCTAGGTGGAGACATCATTGTTATCGGCTTGGAGAAAGAAGCCATCTCTCAGCGGGGCAGAGTCATTGCTGTACTGAAGGCTGGAGATATGACTGCCTATGGGTAAGAAGGGCTGGGAAAGGGGGAGGTGTGAGGGAGCAGATTAGGAGCAACCCATAGAGCTCTGTGGAACACCACAAGCTTTACACACATAAGGACCCTGCTTTAATCCTCAGCATCTCCAGTTGTTAATAGAATCTCTAGTTGGCATGCCACAGCCACTCAAGAAGAGTCAGTCATTCCTCAAATGTGTGATGACTCTGCTAACACTCACACACTGAGACAATATCCATTGATCAGAAATGGTTTATTGGATCAGGAATAGAAGCATTCAGGTTCATTGCATAGACAGTTCTGGTGTTTAACGCCAGAATACAGAAGATAATAGAAAAGCTAAGTTTCAATTACATCACCCACACCTGCAATGGTTCATGAGAGCATTCCAATCTGTACCATTCTCCCAAAACATAATTGACCAGATGGCCTTGAACACTCCAGCTACAGATAGCATACTCAACAGCCCTACCCCAGCATGTTCTCTACTCATGTCAAACTCTGGAATGTTAACTACGGCCTTGCAGCAAAAGTACATACGAGCTATCCAAAGCCCATGCCAGAGTCTTGACATATCGCCCCACCATAGCCCCCCCCAGACAGAAAGACACAGAAGCACAGGAGGAAAATAGAACAGAGCACAAAACAGAATAGCACACACAACCCCCTGCCCTGGTTCATCCTGGTTTGTCTGGGAAGCAGGCATGGAATTTGGCCAAAAGGCATGGAGCCTGCACATGCTCAGCATTGACCCACTCAGCATGTCCAATAGGTAGGTGCTTCCATTTAACAAAATACTGAAGGAGTCCTTTGCACCACCTGGAATCAAGGACTTCAGAAATTTCAAAATGCTGGTGGTCATCAACCATGATGGGGGACAGCTCGTTGGGAGCAGGGTGCAAAGTACTCGAGAGGGGAGCAGGCTTCAGCAGGCTAGAACGAAAAGCAGGGTGTACATTATGGTACAGCTTAGGCAAAATCAGTTTAAAAGCAACAGCATTGATCTTACGAACAATTGGAAATGGTCCAATGTATTTAGGTCCCAATTTCTTGGAAGGGTGGGGGCTCTTCAAGAACCTGATGGAGAGATAGACCATGTCTCCAACAAAATAGTCCAGGTTAGGATCCTGCCTCTTATCAGCCTGCTTTTTATACTCTTCTTTTGCAAAGTCCAATGCAGATACCACTTTGGGCCAAGCATCTTTGACCCACTTACTCCATTGTGGGACCAGATCCTTGCTATTCACTTCCCCTATGGGTAGAGTATTAAACTCTTGACCATAGACAACCATAAAGGGGGAGAGTCCAGTACTCTGATGCACCACATTGTTGTATGCTACTTCAGCAAAGTGCAACAGGTCTACCCAGTCAGACTGTTGGAAATTGATATAGCATCGTAGGTACTGTTCCACCATCCCATTTTTATTCATTCTGTTTGACCATCCATTTGTGGATGATGGGAACTACTCAACCCAAGTTCAATTCCCAGCACATTAGTAAAGGCCTTCCAAAACTAGAAGGTAAATTGCGGGGGGGAGGGGGGAGTCAGAAATTATTTTGGCTGGAACCCCATGCAGCCTATAAATATGCAGGATAAGCAGTTTGGCAAGCATTTGTTGGGATAGGCTGTCCTTGCTCTAGGATAGTACAAGGACAGGAAGGCAATGGCCTCCAACAGAGGCATGAGCCACTAATGAAAATCCAGAACAAAGGTCAGTGGAAAGTCATGGGTGCCCTATGCCCAGCCAGAAAAAAATGCCCCCAACTTTTGCAGTGTTCTGTTGTGTGGTGGGACACCTGTTGCACAATGGGGCATCTTGTGCAGTGTCCCCATTCTGCAGTAGAGAGTCCTTGTTGTGTAATGGGATATCTTACACAGTGTCCCATAGCAATGGAGAGCCAGTGTAGTGTAGTGGTTTGAGCATTGAACTACGGCTCTGGAGATCAGGGTTCAAATCCCAACTTGGCCATGGAAACCCACTGAGTGACCTCAGGCAAGCCACACACTCTCAGCCTCAGAGGGAAGCAAAGGCAACCACCACTACCCTTGAACAAATCTTGCCAAGAAAACCCCATGATAGGTTCACCATAATGACTTGGAGGCACAGAGCAACAACAGGCCCCGTAGTGCGTTGTTGCAATTCTCTAACATGGTTGTATGTTGTGTCAGCAACATAGCTCTCTCATAAAGGTACACATCACAGCCTGCGATGCAAGATCTTGACACTATTTATGAGCCCATGTATTTATGAGCCCATCAGAGCTCTGTGATCATCCGGAGAAGCCCTTCTGTCTGTCCCACCACCTTCTCAGAATTGGTTGGTGGGGACAAAGGAGAGGGCCTTTTTGGTGGCTGTTCCCAGACTCTGAAACTCTCTCCTGAGGGAAGCCAGTATGGCCCCACCCTTGCTCTCCTTCCATTAGCAATTTAAAATATTTTTTAATTGACTGGGGTGGGCTTTTAATGCTGTGTGGTGCTGTTTTTATGGTTTGTATGTAGTGTTTTTAATGCATGTTATATCAGGATACTGGGACATACAGTAGTTAGATTTATTCCGTGAAGAGCTCTGATGTAGCAAATAGTCTGCACAGATCTGCAGAGCTACCTGACAGTTGGAAATGTATCAATGTTGATGAGCTCTGAGCTGGTGCACAGCTCACTGGGGGGGGGTGGCCGAGTTGCTAGGAACTCTGCAGAGCTGGGTTTTTTAGTTTATCATATGGAGTTGAACTGAGCAGTTTTGTTTAACTGAGTAGTTCTGTTTTGAATCTTGAAGTGTGAAGATGGTTTTTCTTCCGTGGATGCTGTAATATATTGTAAATAGTCTTTATTATGTTCTAGTAAAGAACTGGAAGATTTTAGACATAAGCCTGTGTCTTTGCCTTTGTTCTGATGCCTGAAGGAACATTTACTCTGCTATTGTTTTATGCTGCCTGGACCTTTTGAAGAGGTCCCCAGTGCCTGCTACCACCTGACATGTTAATGTTTTTAATATTTAATATTTTTAACTTTATAAATGATATGTTAATGTTTTTAATATTTAATATTTTTAATTTTATACATTGTTTAATTGCTTTGAAATAGCTTATACTTATAATTTCATTGAAGGTTTTGCATAGTTCTCATTTGTATTGTTCTAAATATGCTGTTAGTCACCTTGAGTCTCATTATCAAGACAAAGGCAGGCTATAAATGAATAAAATAACAACAGCAATAATATATTTCTATGACTAAGCCAAGAGAGAGAACTGTGGAACAAATCTTAGCAGCCCTATCCACCATAGCCAATGGTGAGGAATACAGGCCGTTGCAATTCAACCATATCTAGAGCACTGCACTATCCCCACCTCTATGTAGAAGTCAAGATTCTGAGCCAAGAAAAACAGAATTCTGTGGCAGAATTCTGCAGACTCCCACACATCTTATTTTGCTCTTATTTTTATTAGTTAGTGTAATTTATTCTAAATTACCTAGTGATGGAGTAGGCAAAGAAAAACTAAGTCAGACTCGACAAAGAGCTTCCTACCCCACCCATGCCAATGTTAGCCATTCACCTTTCTGGCTTAACGTACTTTTAGCAGGCACTATCTGCAGGCAAGGAGAGCCAGAAACTTTCTATTAAAGCACTATCTCCTTGCAGTGTCTTGAAAAGAACTACACTTAAATATTCAAAACACATAACAGGCAGTTCCTGGCTTCCTATTCGTTTTGTTTTAATAATCCTTTTCTCAAACATGGTTACTGGTTTTCAGGTCACTGGTGGATGCTGCTGTCCTGGCCAGGGACACTGTTGTGTGTTGCTTTAAGAATGAGGCCATGGAATGCTGCCTGGCTGCCTGGAGAAGCTGGGGTGCCAAAGACTTTGACATTTTCTACCAGTCATATGAAGAACTGGGAAGGCTTGAAGCTTGCATGCGAAAGAGACGGTAGTGCTCGTGGAACAGACGCACAGCGACTGGGTACTTTATAAGTAACAGAAAACTGACAGAAGACAGGAAATGTCCAGGCTAGACGCTTGCCTGGATGGTTGTTCTTCTAATTTTGCTGCTAAAAGACATTGCTGGGTTTCTGTCCATAAGGCATTTGAATTCTTCCATCTAACCACATGGCCATCTGATTTGCATCTTTAGCTCAATCATGTGCATGTGTGAATCTGGCCAACAACAGCTCTGCAAGGTCAGTGTCATGCTGTATTGTTATGCATTGTGTTGCCTGTATTTTCAAAAACAAAATACAGCCCAAAAGTCATATATCAGTTTTTATTTTAGTGGTAGATCCCACAGCAATAAGACACAGTACTGAGCCAGCGGTACTTTACTAAATATGGATGTAGCATCTGCTTAAAACTATGCATAGGTTGAGCAATGGTATGGAAAGGTGAATAAATTGCACTCAGAAATTGTTTGTACCTTGGTTAATATGTGGTTCTTACAGTTGGGTGCAGCACTGCATTTGTACTATGATCATAATTTCTTAGTCATCTGCAAACAGATAACAAGGTCCTGTGGGTTACCACATAAGCCCAACAGACCCTAAACTTTCAACAACTCTACCACCACAATTACACCTGTAGGTAGCAATTGATGAGCTACTGAATGTTTAACCTTTAGAATGCAAATGCTCAACACACACTAATCTTGAATGAAGGACCTGAGCAAACAAAATGGCAACCAAGAAGATACAAAATGGCTGCTTGTGATGCCTTTCTCATTGCTGTAAACAATCTATTTGAATTGCAGTGACCCACTAGGCAGACAGAGGTATTTATTTTTTAGGTCTCAGATGCAGGAAGACAAACCTTCAAAGTGCTGCAGAACTTTTTAAAGCAGGGAAGAGGCATTCTGATCCTATAAGGTGTTGTCTTCCCTTAATTATATCTTCACACATCATATCTCTGCTCTTGAACCTTTTGCTGCTGAACTCTGACCTGAGTAAAGGAGGACTTGAAGGGTGTTTTCTCCAACTCCCACTTCTGCTGGCAGGAAAAAATACAATTTCAGCAAGAAATGTAAAGAGAATGATTACTTGGAAGTGTTTATTAATTGCACTCCTGCAGTATCAGTTATTAGTGTACTCTTGTACCATACAGATCATAATCTGGTTGCAGATGCTTTGGAGAGAGAATGGAGCAAACTAAGGCATTCCACATAGGACATAAGAAGTGCAACTTGATATGACCTTTGTGCAACTTTATGTGACTAAAGCTGCTGCAAAGGTTTCCCACAGCAGGTTGCCTCCTGTTCAAAACTATAAGAGTTGAACTAGGCAGAACAGTTCTGTGTTGACCCCATGTCCTGATGTCAAGATCTTGTTCATCCAGCCACCCATGTATGCTTGCTCCATAGCATAGCTGCCAATAGATAAGTGCACTATGCACTGATGTCAGGATATGGAACAAATTAAGATAGACATTATGGCAGAGAGCCAGTGTGGTGTAGTGGTTTGATTCTGGAAGACTGGGATTCAGATTCCCACTTGGCCATGCAAACTCAGTGAGTGACCTTGGGCAAGTCACACTCTCTTAGCCTCAGAAGAAGACAAGGGAAAACACCCTCTGAACAATCTTGCCCAGAAAACCTTCTGATAATTTTGCCTTAGGGTGGCCATAAGTTGGAAATGACTTGAGGGCAGACAACAACATTCTGTCTTCTCAAGGAAGCATGGGAAGGGAGGAGCTTGCTGGAGCACGCTCAAGTGGAATTTGCAACAAGGGGCTTTGCCTTCCGTGTTCTTCCCAAACTAGCAAACATAGAAACTCACTGACCCTATACATAAAAAGAGTTTATTGCTATTTTTATGTGAGCCCCTGAAGAGAAGAGTGTATGTGGCATGCTAATAGGGTCACTGGGGAACTTAGACTTGGCAAATAATAAAAAATGAATTGTTATTGCAAGGATGCCTGTACAGAAGGTTTTATTTTTAAAAAAAGTCATCATCATTATAAAAACAGTTTCCCCCAACCAAGAGTCTATGTGAAATATTAGTGAAATTTGGAACTGTCGGTGGCATGTATGTCAACAGGGTGCTTGGCACAGAATTTAAATGCTTGGTGCCTGCTGCTTTACAATGACCTTATTTCAAAAGAAAACATCTCTCAAAATAGACTGACTGTCCCAAGGAGTAAGTGGTACCACTGTCACTCCCAGTTAGGGGCTGATGGCTGTGTCTGCCCCTCAGTGTCATGGCATCTCCCAAATCAGCCCAGAGTTTGCCACAGCAGAATTGAAGGCATTTGATCAACAAGCTATTGGTTTGGAGCGGAGTGTTCTCTCCCCTGTATTAAATGTTGCCTATTTAGTTAAATGTGTATAGTTACAGTTCCATCATTTAATTGGTACTAAATCAACTGAACCCAGCATGGTGCAATGGTTTGAGTCCTAGACTACAACTTCAGATGACCAGGGTTCAAATCCCTGCTATCAGCCATGGGAACCCACTGGGTGACCTTGGGGCAGCCGCACTCACTCAGCCTCAGAGGAGGGCAATGGCAAATACCGTCTGAACAAATCTTGCCCCCCAAAACCCCATTATGGGGGATCCATGAATCAGTAATTACTTGAAGGCATGCAACAACAACAACAAAGTCAACTGAAGGCAGTCAAGGAAGTCAGTAGGGAAAGAGGGAGACCACCGTTCAACTGGACAGACTCAATCAAGGAAGCCTCAGCCCTGAGTTTGCAAGGGGCCTGATTATCAGGGCTCTTGGATGTCTCTTATTCATAGGATTGCCAACACAACATCAACTGATACAGGAAGCCCCTGACAGGTTAGGGACTGCAGCAGTGTCAGAAACCGGAATTGGTTGAAAAACAGAACTTACATAGGGAACATGAGGGCATTTTGGTGGCTTGCTCAGCACTGCCTACACATCCCCTCAAGCACCTGTGCCCACCCACACACTACTTGCAAAGTCTTTCAGTCAGCTTGGTGACTGCAAACAGTGCACACGTGTGTAGTCAGTCCCAAGCAAGCCTTCATAGGCAAGAACTGTCAAAAGAGTGGATTCCTCCTCAAATGAGTGGAACTTGTCTTTAATTTGCAAGTGCTGAAAGTGACTTGTCACATAGCAAGCCATCAAAAGGCAGGGGCTTCCTGTACTTTTCTGCTTAACAGATGGAAGATGACTTTTTTAATTAACTTTTTTATTAAAACAAGGAAAACAATCTACAAACTACATAAAATAATTTTCAAAACTGAAGAAAAAGAAAATAGAGTGAAGAATAGGAAGAAAAAAACAAGAAAAGAAAAATGACCTCCAATCTTTTCCACAGCTGCTATAGCTAAATCTTAATAAAGCCTCCTCCATCTTCCCCCCTGCCTTTTAAAGCATTAAGCAAAAATACATTTCTTTCTATAAACTATTAATTTTGTTAGTACATATATCCTAGAGGACTTCAGGTAAGCTGGCCAAGGAGGTTCACTTGTCCTGGCTGGATACAGTTTGTCCTCTGGAATTCAGCCAGACTGCTGTAGACCGGTAGACCAGTGGTTCTTAACTTGTGGTCCGTGGACCCTCAGGTGGCCACAGTGTCCTCACAGGGGGTCCAAGAAGGCTTGAAGGCTGCTTGGCCCACTTCTTCCCTGCAGTGGAGTGGCCACATGACAGGAGCCAAGTCAAAGACTGGCTGGCTTGGCCTGCACATTGCCATTAAATCCACTCCAGCCACAAACTTGCAGGAAGAAGCAGGAGAAAAGTCTTCCCTCCTGCACTAGTGCCTCTGAGGGAAGATTTAATAGATGGTGTAATTGTATTATTATGATTATGATTATTAGGGTTTTTAAACTTGAGTTAAGTCTTGTGGGTCTAACAAAACATATTTAAAGGGGGTCCGTAGTAAGGAAAAGCTTAAGAGCCACTGTGGTAGAGCATGCTGGTGGGTGAAAAACACACAACCCTACAACACCATCAGGACTTGAGACCTTTTAAATAAAATCAAGCCCAAGATCCTGCATCAAGTAAGCACATAGCCACAATGTTATGACCACACTTTATCTTCCCATTCAACCCGTGAAACCCACCATAAAAGCGAGTCAGCCATCCAGAGCTCAAGAGGTCTGTGCCATTGGTGAGCTGCAGGTTAATACAATCATCACCCTCCTTCCAGTGAGTGAAGCTATGAGAAGGAGAAGGAAAAGCAGGGACCCCAGCAGGGTCCTATCACAACTCTTCATTGTAGCATTGCTCACTGGTAGGAGGGGCTGGTCATGTCATTCTGCCACACCCTGCTTGTCAGCAGCACCAACCTCCATCATTCTGGAAAGATAATGGGCTTTTAGGGTGGGTTTCCAGGTCATTTGCAGTTGTGGCAATCATGCCACAATCACAAATGAGAATATGAAGCAGTTATGATGGTGTAAGTCAAACTTAAGACATTGTAACTAAAAAGATGCCAGCCCACACTTTTAAACAATCCAAATATGGCCAGAAGCATGTTGGTGTCTTATGCATGTGTAAGTTCCCCTATGGAAGCAGTTGAACATTTTTGTCTGATGTAGAACAGCTGTATTCAATGCAAGGTTGCAGGAGTGGAATTGCATATCCAGCGCCATTGTAAATGGGACATCACAATTCACTAATGAAATGGTGTTGGGAAGCCACTGCATAACTCCATGAGCATAAAGCTATGCTCCTCTTCCTTAATGTAAGATCACAACCATTAAAAAAAAACCTACTCAGGAAATCAAAATATACTGATTTGTCTGTGAAGAAGACCCTACTCATGATAGACTACTGGGGCTGGTGGGGGAGGTATAGCCAAGTCCCCATATGCCCAAGAAATGTACTTACCATATATACTTGTGTATAAATCAACCTCACGTATACATTGAGGACAGGCTTGTGGGGGGGCAAAATTATGGATTTTGATAAGACCTGTGGATAAGTCGGTGGTAAAACTTATGGGCATGTATCAAAGGATGCAAAGACTCCTTGGATCCATTCCATAGAGAGGCAAAAGCGCCAGCACTGCCTCAGTGGGCCAGCTGCCCCTGGTTGCCGCCACCATTTTCCTGTCCAGGAATTCAAAAAGGCCTTTCACCACTCTACTCAGAGAAGGGGGTGGTCCCTTTTTTAAAAAAAAAAATGTTAGGGTACTGTATTAAATCTTATTAGTGAAAATTGAGAGCTTAGTCTATCCGGGAGAACCTCCCTCTACACTCTTGGTGCTTCTTTGAGGGGAAGTGCCCAAGAGCCACTGCCATTTTCCCACCCAGGCATTCAAAAAGGCCAAAAACAGCATTGTGGTGTAGAAAGGGGGGACATGTTGGTGCTTCTTTTATGTTCTCCAAGGATGGACTAAGCTCTCGCCTTTTGCCACTCTGCTCAAAGAAGGGGATGGTTCCTTTTTTTTATAAGAGTTAAGGTACAGTACTTACATTGACCAGTGGATAAGTCGACCCAGGTTTTGGGGTCAATTTTTTTGACAAAAATACCTAGACTTATACACAATTATATATAGTAGCATTATTTTGCACCTCTGCATTGTAGAAAAATAGTTAATGCTGAGCTGGATGCTGACTTGTTCCTGCTTCAGGCAGACCTACTGAAACTCATGACTCACATGTCCCATTGAAATCATAAGATAACTATGACTAAATTTTGAACCAACCCACTGTCTTTCAGGAAACCTGGATGCTATAACTATATTTTTCCCATGGGGAGGACTCTTTTAAGACATCTACAGATCTCCAGTATTTCCAGGAATAAAATTAGAAAACCACTGCTAAAAAAAAATCCAAAAATCTGTTGACATAGTTACATCACCCTCATAGCTCTGAATTCCTCCCAGTTATTGTGCTTGAACACTGGTATTCACATCCCAGCATCATTCTCCAGATTTAGTCCCAACCCTAAGAAAGCACAGTGGTACAGCCAAAAAGTTGTACAGTAAGAAGGCAATGGTATCTCCCTCTCTTCTTCTCCAGTTTCTTCACATTTATCTTTGTGTAATATTTATCCACCTCACTGTGTTTGGGCATTGAAAGAGGGTATTGCAGGGTAAAGGAGCTACAGTACAGTACATTAAAAAAAAATACATACCCAAAATCTTAAGGCTGAAAAACTATTCATGAAGGAGAAGGAGACAAGACTGAGAAGATTTCTTTTGTTATATATGCAGTACCAAGTATTAAGGCCTCGGGTATAAAGCATATTTATACAGTTGTAAGAGTGGAATAGAATGTAACAGGATCCAGAATGATGCAAATTATGCATTATGAGGCTTTAATACTACTTGATATTGCACATAGAGCAAGGCATCTTCTCAGAGTTTTGAACCCTGGGAAACTGACTTTTGATAAGCAGATTTATTGCTTTCACACATCAACACTAACTGACTGTTGTGTAAAGATCTGGAAGACCTGTACCATATTATACAGCCCTTTGAAATGTAGGGCAAAGGTCATTATTTGCATATTTCTGGATCCTATTACATTCTATCCCACTTCCACAACTGTATAAACCTGCTTAATGCCCAAGGCCTTAATAATATACAATACTGCACCCAAAGAAATGGGTTTACAGTAGCACCCCCATATCCGCAGGGTATTGGGTCTGGGGTCCCCCCACAGATGGTGAATTCTGCGAATAATAGCGAATGCCATCCACCACAACCACCCCATCACTGCAGGAGCCCTCCTGGGGGAAGGAGGGCAGGCGCAATCACTCCTCCCTCCTCCCTTCCGCCTTTGCCCCACCATGGCCCCGCCATGACTGGAGCTCTGCCAGAGGAAGGGAAGGGGAGGGGCAGGCATAATCCTTCCTGCCTCCTTTGCCCGCCATGATCCCGCTGCGACTGGAGCCATCCCAGGGAAATGGAGGGGGAGGTGAGATCCCTCCTCCCCCTCCCTTCCCCTGGCCATCGCCAACCATGGATAATTGAATCTGTGGTGGGCGAATCAGCGGATACAGGGGTGCTATTGTATATCCATGAAAGCTCATGTGAAAATAAAAAACAGTCTTAAAGGTGTTGCCACATTTCTTTTTTTTCCCCCTTCCTCTTTCTCCTTTTTATGCTGCAAGAAACTAACACGGTTACTTCTTTGAAAGTCCCCAGTTTTACGTCTGTATAAACCAATTTTATTTTGGAGATCTACATGACATTTTCTCCATCCTGAAATATCCCAAGAGAACTCTCAGCATTTTCAAGAATTTCATTCCCACTCCCCCTAGTCAGTTTAAATTAATCCACTATTTCATGAAATGAAAATGTACCTTTCCTTGGCTGTCTGTTTGTGTTATGCTAGAACTAACTAAGGTGGTCGCTGCCAAGAAACATAGCAACTCTTCCCAGGACAGAAGGTTCAACAGAGATCAAGCAAGGAAAAGATGAATGCTAGCCATAAAAGAAAATGATGCTCATGCTTAACTACTGTAATATTGCTAAAGCACTTTAATACTTTTGAGTGTAACTCCTGAATAATAATTAAAAAGGGCTCAATTGCAATTGGTGAAAGTCAATTTCTGAAATGTTGCATGAATCTACATATGACACATGATCAATGGGAGGGAGAGTGAGGGAAGCCCAGGTTATTTCAAGGAAGAGTTTGGATGTAAAACCATAAACACACAGGCAAAATCAAAACAAAGTCTTGATATTTCAAGGGACTTTCCCCCCCCTTTCTAGGTAAGCTCTTTATTTGCTGCTCATTGTCTCAACTTGGGAAGGTGTGGAGCACACAAAGAAAATTCCTGCTGTTCTCTCTGATCAGCTACGGTGGGTGGGGGGGCTTTTTTTCTGTTTCATTTTTCCAGTCTTAAAGTCTCTTCCATCCTGTTTCCACGTGCATTTTTTTCTATGCTTTTCTCCAATATAAGAAAAAATGTGTGCTGATAATAATACACATTTTAATGTTATTTTCATGAATATACATACATTTTTGCAAGCCTTTTCATAACATACATCTGCACACCATCTGCAGATCTGCACTCTTTTGATAAGAGAACATCACCACAAAATTCAGACTCCATCCAGCACTAGGTAAAGCAACCTGATTTGGCCTCAATTGATAGACGTTGCTGTTTCCATTGTCTAAAGTAATCTTCATACTGAGAATACAGAGACTTTCCCATGAGATAAAAATCCATTCTACCATAATGGGGTTCTGAAACTTCATATCAGATAGATACAAAAGCTGCTCGTGGGCGGGGGGGGGTGCATTGTAACTTTGAAGCCAAACTGCCCTGCTTCTATTACTTTGGTTCCCACTCAGCTTACAGCTATACGGGGGGGGGGCACTTTTATGTGCTTACCATGCTCCAAAGTAAAGCAGTAGAGGAGCAGGAAGGCTCCCATCTTCCATGCTGCCTTACCACATGACATCGGTGTTCTTCCAGCATTCTTTCATTCCGGTCCCATGGGGGATCAAGGTAAAACTATGTCTTTTTGCTAATGGGTTTTTCTGGTTAGCAAAAAGACATGGTTTTATCTCAGTCCCCACAGGACTGTAATGTGAGAATGACGACGTCATGTGATAAGGCAGCGCGGAAGATGGAACTTCCGTGTTGCACTGCTGTTTTTCTTTGGCATGTAGTAAGCCTCTTAGTCTATTAAAACTTTCTGAAACATTGGCAACACTGTCATTCTCTTACTCCTAATACTATTTTGCCATCTTCACCTGATGAAGAAGCCTACAAAGCTTGAAAAGCTAGTGTGATGTATTTTCTGTCTTTTGAGTGGCCCAATTACAGCATCACCACAGGATCAATTTTGGATTTGCGAGCTTGGGTATTTGTTTTGTTTTTGTTTTATGCCCAACATAGATAGCCCTGAATGTTTTCCAGTCACAGAATTCAGAGAAGTGCAATTACTGAAGTACAGCTATTTTGACCTGCATATTTATCCAGACCATGCAAATGAGCATAAGTTCACACTCAGCTACAAACTGAATGAATTTTTCCTCTGTCCCTACCTCTGGCTTGATTAAACTTATTTTTCTGTCAGCTGAGATTGCCACCCTACACAGGTTGGTGGGAGTCCATTTAGATGACATACAGATGTGGAAGTTCCCTCACACCATGTTGGTTGTATTTTTTTGGCCATTGCACAACAGACATACACAGTTCATAGCTGCATAAGCAGAGTTTCACAAGTGTAATCCTATTACATGCAATTGTGCATTCTTAGATGGTGCATGACTCTTCATTAGTGCCTTCAATATTCCACTTGTGTCGCTGGAATAGTAGGAAAAGATATGCGTTCCCCATAGTGCAATGGGACATTGTACAATAGGACAATCAGTTGCACAGCATCAATATTCAGTAGCAGAACAGTGTAGCACAACCACCACATAAATACACAAGTGCAGATTTATATTTCTTAAGTGGAATGAAAAGCAACAGCTGCTGAAATTCCTTCTTCTGCATAACCATTAAAGGGAGTAGAACCCTATCCTTTATTTCACCAGGCAACTCTAACCTGAAGCCATATGTGTGAGGCTTAGGGGAAGAGAAAATGTGAATCAAGTCTGGGCACCTTTATTGTTTGGAATCTAAATGGATCACCAGCTCCAAATTTCATCTTGCTTAAGGGGACTGGTTTTACTTGTGGCATCCCTGAGGAGGCACTAGAGGGCACTTGTTCTTCAGGGAGAATATTAATCTGTCTCATCTCCTTGACTGCAGACTAGACAAAGCAAACTAAGCAGGAGGAGTGACAGTAACCATGAATGGAGCCCTTTACAAAACCTGCTCCTCCTAGAGAATTTGGTCCCATTTTGGTTGGCCTAATAAAGCTACTGCCACACTAACGTGTCTTATGTTCAACACGGCCACCTCAAACTGCTCTTTTTCTCTCCCCCTGCTACTGCACCATGGAGTTTTTTGTTTTTGCTTTTTTTCATTCCTCTGACCCAACGAAGTCTGTTATTATTTCAAGATTTATGTGGTGGACGCAACATTCCAGAGGTGCTTATATTCTGGGTGTGAAAAAAACTAAAACCATGAGTTTGTTTAAAAGTGGCACAGACCATTAAAATAAGTCGTAACTGTGTGCACATTAATTCTAATAGTTGGACCCCCCGTATCTGTGGGGGTTCGGTTCCCACACTTACCGTGGATACCGGAAACCGTAGATAACAATAAATCCTATGAAAATAAAGGATTTCTGGTAAAAACATATCATAGAGTTACATTGGAGGACCTAGAAGATGCCTAGAGAGGATGCCTATCTAGGCATTTTCCAGTGTGACTCTATGGTATGTGTCCCTATTTTGTGTCCCACGGATATTGGTTCCATGGATGGGGGGGGGGCAACTGTATTTCCTTTTAACATTTGTGTCATTACAACTGATCACAAAGCAGTGCGTATGGAACTGCATTCTGTACGGCTTATCTTGTTGCCAGACAGGCAGGCACTAGTTTTCAATGAAGTCTTCCCCTTTCCTTTCCTCATCTTGCAACCTCAGCCCAACTGACTAACAGGGACAAAGTGATTCTTCATAGCTCAGGAGCCTACTGCTCTGTCACTAGGTGGAGCTCTGGTGGCGCAGTGGTTAAATGCCAGTACTGCAAGCCACCACGTTGCAAGTTCAATTCCAGAGGGCTCCCAAGGTTCACTCAGCCTTCCATCCTTTCGTAGGTCAGTAAAATGAGTACCTGGCTTATGGGGGCAATTAGCTAACACACACTGGAAACTCCTTAATGCAGTGTAGTTGTGTAAAGTGCTATTGCTTAAACGATTTGTAAGCTGCTCTGGGAGCCTTTGCAGTTGAAGAGCGGGGTATAAATACCTTAAATAAATAAATAAATAAAGTGACTTTTCTACAAAACCTAAAAACATTTTTTTAAGGGCATTCTGGGGATGGACAAAGAAGTGAAGTAGGATGGAAACATCCTGAAAATCGGGAGGAGGTGCAAGAATGGACACACTTGCTTCAATCATCAAAAGTCATCTCATAATGAAATATATCCATTTAAAATAAGTTCAACTGGAATCCTGTATGGAAGATACATATGCATAAGCACTATTGCAGCAGTGTCATGCAGCGAATCCTATGTGATCAACAGAGGCCGGTTCCCCTGTTGCTCAGGAAGCAGCTGACTAACTTTTCGACCCTCTCCCATGACTGGTCTCTGGTGAGACAGGCAGAAGCAGGACTCTGGTCACAATTCCCTTTCACACCAGAGATTGCTTGCATGAAGGGGGTGGGTGGGAATGCCAGTCAGCTGCTTCCCAAGCAAAAGGGGAACAGACACCCGTCAGTCACAGCAGCTGCTGCCCAATAAGTAGGGACTAGGGGACGTCAACCATCCCTGAATACATAATTGTCATGAGTGCATAACTTTAGATTATGCATACGTAACCGCCATAGTGGATTCCGGCCATTATTTGGACCTGACAGCAGCCAATAATACCAACTCCCACTAGCCACATCTGCAAGAGCTCTAATTCATTGATTTGTCTTCACTTCACCCCTTTCTGACTTCACACATAACTGTATACAGTACTAGATTCAATACAAAATTCTATGCCTCTAATAGTTATGTGAGAAGGGTAAATTGCAGCAGACAGCAGATGAAATTCACAATCACAGTTACAAATGCATAGCCTAGAGCTACGTATCTGTAACTCATTCATATTCATGAAACCTATGTATTCACAACTGTGGCAATAGTGTAGGGAATACAGTTTCTTGCATCACTGTGACAGAATCTAATCATGGCTGAAAAGTGGAATACATGTACACTTCATTAATGCCCATTACTGCTCAGCTGGACTAGCACTCTGAGAATGGAGCACTCTTGCTTTTGTGGAGTACCTTCAAGTTGTTTCCAGCTTATGGCAACCCCAAGGTGAACCCATCACAGGATTTTCTTGGCAAGATTTGTTCAGAGGGGGTTTGCTTTTGCCCAAGGTCACCCAGTGGGTTTCATAGAATCATAGAGTTGGAAGAGACTGCAAGGGCCATCTAGTCTAACCCCTTGCCTTGCAGGAATACACAATCAAACCACGGAGGAGGGGCAAGTAGGCGACGGACTAACAACTTCTGAATTGTCCTCCCACTAACATCTGGAATTACCACCTACATATACCTCAAAAATGCCATCCAAAGGCAAGAAAAGAAATCGGACGAGCCCCTGTAATAATAATGATACTCAGGAATCCTTCAAAGCAGAAAAACAGATGAGGATTGACTCACTCTTCCCAGCGGCAGAGACAACACAGCCCGTGAGTAACAGATCTGTAAGAACAGCTCCTTCTATACTCCCTAAGCCATCACAGACACCTGAACTAAATAAAACAGCCCCCTCAATTCCTCAAAGTGTAAATATAAATTATGGGACAGAGAGCAAGTTGATAACAAAGCTGATAACAAAGTCAAACTCCCAGAGCTTGGCAGCATTCCCTACAATAACAGCGCTCAGCTCTTTTATGATTTCTGCAAACTGTCCATAGAGACATTGATTCTTATTTTGCAAAGATTAAACGACATTACAAATAAGCTTTCCCAACAAGATCTTCAAAGGCAAACCCCATATGGTCTCTCTCTCTGGCTTTTCTTCGCAAATGAAGATTCATATGGTACACAGGGGGTTAAAAATGTAGCAGATTTGGAGGAAACATGTCCTGCCATGTCACAGGATGCAGTTAATCACTGCAGAGTGTTACAAAAAAATCAGCTCCTGATACAAATACATAACAATGCCCATTTGTGGAACGGACAGAAGTCAGTTGTGAGATATCTTTCCCAACTTTTAAACATGCACAGCAGAACAATCGATTTACTAGACTGCCACTTTTTACCCAGCTCAAGAGCTACTAAGCGAATTTTTCTGACCTTTAGCCAGGCAAATATTCCTAACAGGCTGTTATGGAAAAGAAATTTCCTCTGGAATGCCATTGTATAGAAAGTAACAGAGTTTTTAAGGATGAGATAGTCCGTGACCTCATCACAGGGAAAACAGCAACAATAACACAAAGAAGCAATAATTCTGCACACCAAGAGGGAGAACCTAAACATACCTCAAAGGAAGCTTAGGCTATAAATCAAGAAGTAATTAAACTGAGAGAAAAACTCACAGAAATTTGGGAACACACTCCCACAATATAGCTGATGAGAGATACCATCCTGAGTCAATCTAACAGCAATCCAGCCCCATTGAAATCAGCCCCCCCTCGCAGAAAACTGTCAGTGCATTTTTCTGATTTCTCTGACAATGAAAGCGAAAGTGATGACTCTACTTACAATCAAGGAAGCCTTGAAATCCCAAGTTGTAGCCAATGCCCCTTCAAAAATGCAATATACTGCAGATGCACCCCCATCTACAATTAAACCCCAGGGGTCTCAAACATCCCTATGCAAACCTAGCTCAAGGGAAAAACAGTCTTCACTGCCACCTACCTCATCTCCTAAGCCAAAGAATACCCCTCCTCACTAAAGAGATGGGATCCTTGCTTGCTTCTGATCCTCATTTCACTTCCCATGCTGCATTGGTTCTTCCAATCTCCCTTCCAGAACAGGCAGGGCAGGAAGAACAGGAATGTGATTCACTACCCCTCCATCCACAGAGGAGGACACAGCCACAGTCAACCCAGTCATTTAACCAACTGCCATCAGATGAATTACCCATTCAGCCTGTGGCCTGCAATGCGACTACCTGACTTCCAACAGACCAGCACAAGGTTACCCTTATGACCTGGAACATCGCTGGGTGGCCGACGGCCCACAGAGATCCCTGTCCTAGTGACTTCCTCACCCAATATGACATTATACTGATCCAGGAAACATGGACTGATAAGGATCTGTTATTAAATGGCTTTCACTCATTCTCAATTCTGGCAGAGTCAGGGAAAAAGCATGGAAGAGCTAGAGGCGTCCTGGGCGTCCTGGTTTCCACCACCCTACGTGCCATAACAAGGCCTCTTTTCACTTTTAAAACATATGCCATGGCAGTGCTAATTCAATTTAACCATTGCACTTTGCTGATAATAAATGCCTATATGACTCCAATGAAGAAGAAATCCCAAATCAGAGGCCAGTGGGCTGAATTGGAATCATACACTGCTAATCTCATGTTGCAGAACCCAAATGCATTTGTAATTTTGGGGGGTGATTTGTATGCCAGACTGGGCCCCAACAATCATACCCTATATGCCCAGCACAAATGCCCTCCTCCTGATTTTGAAGATGATGGAACCCACCTCATCCGATGCTCAAAGGACAAGAAATCAAATTTTGCAGGACTTTGTCTGGATCAAACAGCATTCAGGCTGAACCTTCAAATCCTAAATGGTACCCTGAAAAATGACTGCCCAGCTGAATTCACTTATCTCTCTGGGTCCAGAATGAGTGCCATTGATTACATAATCATTTCTAGGGACCTTCTTCCCTATGCCAAGGAAATAGAAGTTATGCCCAGATTTGAAAGTGATCATTTTCCAATTCGGCTACATCTTAGTGACTTCACTCAGGACACACACACCAGGGAGCGCTATCATATCTCTGTGACACCAGCAGGAAGGACCTATTGCTGAGCTAAATGGACCCCCCAACTAAACCAAACAATAAGTGAGGTATTGGCTTCAGACCAACTTCAGCATCTTAGGACTGCCCTGATATCAGCTGAGTCTCCTGATGAAATCTTGGAAAATACACTTACCAAAGCTCTACACCAATATCTAATCCGTCAAAGTAGCGCACATCAGTGGAAACAACAACAGCACCACTCCAAACCATGGTTTGACAAGGAATGTGTTAATGCTAAAAAAGCCCTCATTGATATTCATCAGGGTTACCTATCTAATAACATCCCAGATGCTGCACCAATGCTGCTTCAGCAGAAAAGAGACTACAAAAAGCTGCTGATGAACAAGAAAAAAGAAACCATGAAGAATGACTGGACACAACTTATCCAGGCAGTCAGATACAACAACACAGCTCTATTCTGGCATATTATATCAAGTTCCCAGAGAAATGGGCCAGCTACAGTGGATTGTCACATCCCTCCAGGGATATGGGAGGATCACTTTCAAGCACTTTATAAGAACAACTACATTGAAAGTGGATGCACTAGCCAAAATATAGAAAATATCCAAGGGTGGCCACCAATGACAGCGACAGAGATCAAAAACCTTGTAGCCCAGCTGAGAATGGGGAAGGCTCCAGGGGAAGACCTAATACCTGCAGAAGCCATTAAAAACAACCTTGAATTTTGGGCCCCTATCCTGGCCTCACTTTTCACCTGTATCGACAAATATGGTCGAGCACCCAAGGACTGGGGCCTTGCAATCATCGTCCCCATATATAAAAAAGGAAGCAAGGATGATCCTGTCAACTACAAACCAATTAGTCTCCTCAGTACAATCAGCAACTCTATGCAAGACACTTACAGTGGAAATTTCAGACCTGGTTGGAACAAGAAAACATACTTGCAGAAGAACAAGCTGGCTTTAGGGAAGGCCGCTCCACCATAGATCAGTGCCTTGTACTCCACCACCTTATTGAAAAATACTCCACCTGCAGCACAGTTTCACTCTATGCTGCCTTCATAGACTTTAAAGCAGCTTTTGACACTATATCCCGAACCAAATTGTGGAAAAAACTGGAGGCTTCTTCGGTCGACCGACGTTTACTCCATCTAATACGTATGCTGCATGAAGGGACCTCATTAAAAGTAAGATGTAACCCCCAGGGACATCTCACCAATGACATTGTCACTGAGAAGGGTGTCAAGCAAGGCTGCATTCTAGCTCCACTCCTGTTTAACTTCTACATCAATGATTTGGTGGATCACCTCAACAACACTAACTTCTACCCCCCAAAATTAGAGGGAAGGCATATCTCAACGCTGCTTTATGCGGATGATGCAGCAGTACTTTCAAGAACTCCCATTGGACTAAAAAGAGCCCTAAGAGCACTAACACAATATTGCAGAGTGGAACAGCTAGAACTCAACTATCAAAAAACTAAAATCATGGCATTCGCTAAAAGGCATAAGAACTACAATTGGAATATAGATGGCCACAAGATTGAGCAGGTCTCTTGCTTCAAATACCTGGGGTAATTTTTCAAGCCACTGGTAGTAGGAAAGCACATGGGGAGTATGCTGCTTGCAATGCGCAGAGGAGTACAACAGCCATTCTCAAATTTCTTAAGACAAGAGGAGGCCACTATTTACCTGCAGCGCTCAAACTCTTTGAAGCCAAACCAGTAGCTCAACTGCTTTATGGATCCCAATTGGGACCCTTCCCCAACCCTGCTCCATTAGAACTTGCCCAATCCAAATTTTTAAGATCAGCTTTCCAAACTCCAAAATGTGTCACTAACGCAGCTCTGAGACTGGAGTCAGGATTTATGAAAGTGGAGGCCAGAGTGTGGGTGACCATACTCAGCTACTGGCTCAGACTATCCCTCTTTCCCACTGGCCTTGCTCCACTAACCTTAAGTGATGATTTCCAATCCAGCTGGAAACAGACAGTGATGACTAAAATTTCAATGCTGGGCCTTTCTCCAGATCTTCTGCTTAGCCTGGGATATGATAGGGCGATATCTACTATCAAACAACGGGTAGTAGATATAGAGCGACAACTGGATCTAGCCAGTACTCCAACCTTCATTGCTAGTGACTCCAATAGATATCTGGCCTCTCCTTTGGCATACTTAGCAACACTTGAAATACCTAAACATCGAAGGGCCTTTACTCTTGCACGGTGTCGTGCCCTCCCTTCAGCTGTCCTTGAAGGCCAATACAAGAAGATCCCCTTCTCAGACAGACTGCCCCTGCAATTCGGGCCAAATAGAAAGAACAGAGCATGTATTACTCCAGTGCTCATACTACAGGGACATACGTCTCAGCCTAATTTCACCCCTGTTGCATAAATATCAAGGGCACACTGGACAATTCTACATAAACTTGTTGCTTTCAGACACTAACCCAGGAACAACTTATAATGTTGTCAGATTCTGCGCAGCTGCGGTTAAAATTCGACAAACAATGTCCTCAACAGTAGAATAGTATCAACCTAGTCTTGTTATACTGGAGCTAATATTTTAAATACTGCTTTTAGCCTGTTTTTATCCTGTGTTTTTACCTTTATTCTGTATCCCCTTTTTACCTGTGCTGGTCTATGACCGTAATAAAGATTCTTCTTCTCTTCTTCTTCTAATCAAACCACTCCTGAGAGATGGCTATCAGCCTCTGTTTAAAAACCTCCAAAGAAAGAGATTCCACCACACTCCAAGGCAGTGCATTCCACTGCTGAACAGCTCTTACTGTCAGGAACTTCTCCTTAATGTTTAGGTGGAATCTCTTTTCCTGTAGTTTTTGAGTCCATTACTCCATGTCCTAGTTTTTGAGTCCATTACTCCAAGAAAACAAGTTGCTCTATCCTCAGTATGACATCCCTTCAAATAATTAAACATGGCTATCATATCATCTCTTCACCTTCTCTTCTCCAGACTAAACATACCCAGCTTCCTAAGCCGCTCCTCATAGGCCATGTTTTCCAGGTCTCCCACCATTTTGGTCGCCCTCCTCTGGACACCTTCCAGCTTGTCAATGTCATTCTTGAATTGTGGTGCCCAGAACTGGACACGGTATTCCAGGTGAGGTCTGTCCAAAGAAGAATAGTATAGCATTATTACTTCACTTGACTTAGACACTATACTCCTATTGATGCATGCTAGAATCACATTGGCTTTTTTAGCTGTAGTTTTCATGGCTTAGTGAGGATTCAAACCCTGATCTCCAGAATCCTCATCCAGTGCTAAAACTGGATCATGTTGCTCTCTGGTACACTCTACCATCTCCAAAACCCTGTTGGATTCTGGTAAAGAGGAAAGAAGGGATGAGGAGAGAGATTAACCACTCTTTGGAGATTTTCACATGGGCTATATATCCCGTGTCTGGAATGGAACAGGGTCGGGAAAAGTTTTCCCTTTCGGACGACGTCCACCCTGTTCTGTTCCTACGTTATGCCTGTTCTGTTTTCTCCCCATGATATAGTAATCATGGGGAGAAGTCGTTAATAGGCACCCGGTTCCATTTCTGTAACGGAATCACGAGTGTGCGAATCGGATCCTTTCCTGTTCTGGAATGACAGGGACAGGGGAGGAGCTCCATGGCAGACACTTCCTATCACAATCTGGACAGCCAGGTAAGTGCCACCCTTCCCACCCCACTTCCCAGGTTATTTGTATTTTTAAAAAAAATATTTTTCTTCTTTCTTTTGACAGCTGGGGTGTTTTTAATTTGAATTTCCCTCCCGTTCATTCTCTCATGAGAATGAGAGGGAGTTCCCCCAGCCGGTCATAAAAGCAGCTTTACGACAGCTGCATTTATGGCCAGCCAGGCAAAGAGGGAGGAGGACCGTTCCTATTCCGGAATGGAGGTAAGTGTGCGAACATTTACCTCCATTCCGTTGCAGGAACGGGAGAGGAGGTGGCGGGACAGAATCGGGGCTTTTAGCCCCCATGTGAAAATCTCCTTCCTCCTCACCTCCCCGCCCCCCTACTTTAGACCATCTCACTCCCACTGCTTGTATTTAGACCAGTGTCAGAACTGGTCTAAATGTCCCTGAGTTGGAGGCAGGGTACGATTTGCTCTCTCTGCCTACACCATAACCTCTCCTCTCCCCACCCTTGGCCATAGAGCTGCAATGTCAGATGGGTGAGGAGCAGATTGCTCCTGCCTCTGAAACTGGAGGCCCAGTTCCAGTGTCAGAGGGGGACACAAAGTCGTATGCCCCTGGAATGCTGTCCCAAGTACCATAGGATGTGTCCAAATTGCACAGAAAGGTGGCTATAGCAGCAGTAGAGTCTGTGCCATGCCAGAGGAATCAGAATGAGGTGCTTAGTAAGGTTTTAAAAAAGCTATACAATGGACAGGTGCAAGATTAAACTGAAGCAGTATAGGACATTTTAAAAGATTTGTTGCTTTCCTGTCTTATGAGAATGATAGTCGTATTATTAACTGTAGTCAAAGTAGTCACCTCCTTTTCCAATAAAAGTATTTGTGTTGTTGACATTCATACCAGAGTACGTACTCTCCTATAGGACTTTATCAGACCACCCCCCATTAATGTTCTTTTGCCGGCATAAATTGTGGCATTTTTATGCCAGTAAAAGAACCCGCGCACACACCAGACCTACCTTTAGGAGTGTCAATGAGGCTTCCCCAGCAGTAACAAAACACGAACTGAGCTCCATTTATTTCTAGAGTTGAGATCTTTCCAATTCTCACAAGAAGACTCTAGCACAGGAAATTCAGAAATTAAAGTAAAATAAAGACACAAAAAGTCCACACAAGCACAAAAACACATTTTAAAAGTCCCGAGTACACGGGGGGGGGGGGTCATAAAAAGGGTGTCCCTTACCTGGCTGTTGCAATGGGAAGTGAGCACAATGGAGCAAGGATTCAAATGCCAGCAACAAAGTGGAACAGGAGATCTATTGGCGGCTTGGGCTGTCAATAAAAAAAAGTATGCTTTATTCCTACACATGATCATGAAAGCAGGGCCGGTTTAACCTGTCTGCCAGATCCGCATTGGCGGGGGGCCCCCGGGGGTTAAGGGGGCCCCCTGGTGAGTGTTGCCCTTATCTGATGAAGGAGACAGCCAGGAGACAGCAGCCGGCTCCTCCGCTCCTTTGGAGCCCCTTCCCCCTCCCTCCTCAGGCAGGGCATGGCAATAGCACTGAGCTACTGCGGGAGATAGAGAAAGGGTTTGCTCTTGGGAAGTTGTAATTTGGAGACAGTCCCTGGCTGCATTGCTGTGAAGGAGGAAAGGCAGAGCAGCTGGTCGTGTGAGTGAGTGACTGTCTTCAGGGGGCCACGGGGGATCTTGGGGGGGGCTGCCATGCACAATGGGGTGGTTATTTTACTTTTTAACTTGTTGCTGGAGTCAAGACAGATGGCTATCCAGCCTCTGTTTAAAAACCTCTAAAGAAGGAGACTCCACCACATTCCCCCCCTCCTCCAAAAACCTTCTAGCTTTTTTTTTTAAAAAAAATGTCTCCAAAACTAAAGAGAAAGTGAAAGAAACAGCAGCCCTCCGCAGCAGAAGCTGGAGGGAGTTTGCTGCTACCGCGGAGACGGTGAGTGTGTGTTTATGAGAGAGACAGGGAATTTGAGCGTTGTCTCCGAAAGGGCTTCTTTCTTTCTTTCTTTCTTTCCCTTCCCTTCCCTTCCTTTGCCAACTGAGTTCAGCCTGCATTTGTGTGTGTTTGCCTATGTGCCTTCAAGTCATTTCTGACTAAGGCAAACCTACCATGGGGTTTTCTAGGCAAGGTTTGTTCAAAGGGTGTGTGCCTTTGCCTTCCTTTGAGGCTGAGAGAGTGTGACTTGCCCAAGGTCAGCCAGTGGGGTATTCATGGCTGAGTAAGGATTCAAACCCTGGTCTCCATAGTCATAGTGCAATGCTGAAACTTTTACAACACTCTTAACTCTTTTAACAGAAGAATACTGTATAAAGAATATAAATTAAAATTTGGAGTAATATTACTGGGAACAATGGTTTTATTGTTGTCACTAAAACACCAATATCCAGTAGTGTTATGTGAGAGGCATTGGCCTAGAGCAGTGGATCTTAACCTTTTCTTTACCAGGGACCCCCTTTAAATATCTTTTGTTGCCCCAAGACTTAACTCAAGATTTAAAACCCTAATAATAATAGCTAACAACAACAACAATACAATTACACCATCCATTAAACTTTCCCTCAGAGACACTTGCTTCTTCCTGCAAGTTTGTGGCTGGAGTGGATTGAATGGCAATGTGCAGGCCAAGCCAGCCAGCCTTTGCCTTGGTTCCTGTCACATGGCTACTCCACTACAGGGAGGAGGTGGGCCAAGCAGTCTTCAAGCCTTTGTGGACCCTTACAGCTCTTACTGTCAGGAACTTCTTCCTAATGTTTAGGTAGAATCTCTTTTCCTATAGTTTGAGTCCATTGCTCCGTGTCCTAGTCTCTGGAGCAGCAGAAAACAAGCTTGCTCCTTCCTCAGTATGACACCCCTTCAAATATTTAAACTTGGCTATCATGTCCCCTCCTAACTTTCTCTTCTCTGGGCTAAACATGCCCAGCTCCCTAAGCCGTTCCTCATAGGGCATAATGGCTTCCAGACCTCCCAACATCCTTCTCGGTATCTTTCTTGAATTGTTGTGCCCAGAACTGGAAACAATATTCCAGGTGAGGTCTGACCAAAGCAGAATGGAGTGATACTATTACTTCCCTTGATCTAGACACTATTAATGCAGCCTAGAATTGCATTGGCATTTTTTGCTGCTGCATCACACTGCTAACTCATGTTCAGCTTGTAGTCCACTCTTTTTCTTTGAGGAAATCTACATCATTACATTAATTGCTAATAAACTAAAAATATTATGTTAGTGCCTATAATATAGTTTTTAAACTAAATTATTGGTGTCAAATTATGTAATACAGTAGGCCCCTCTTATCCACTGGGGATTGGTTCGGGGGGTGGGGGGTGGATTCTGAAAACCATGAATAATAGTGAACACCATTGAAAAAAAAATGGTACTTCTGGTTTAAAATACCATAGAGTTGCCTTGGAGGGCCTAGAAAACCACTAGGGAGGACACATTTATTAGGAAGACTCTAGGGTAGGTGTGCTGTTCTGTGTCCCATGGATAATGAATCCATGGATACGGGGGCCCTACTGTGATCTGAACATCCTGTACAGTGAATAGGTTAGGTTACATTGACCTGAGATAAACATATGGGGCCCCCAAAATAAAGCACGGCAGGGGGCCCCAAAATTCCTTAAACCGGCCCTGCATGAAAGGACAACATCATCTGGTATGCACGCCCTTTCGCCATCATTAGGCATCCTTATGACGCCATATTTGCCTGGTCTGATAAAGTCCATAGTATTGTTTGCAAGGTAGAAGGTAGCATAATTCCTATCGTTTTGTAAGCTGCTCTATTTTTGTTGTTGCTGTTTTTAAAAGAAAATATATTGAATACATGAATTAATAAATGCAAAGCACTGAGATTAATTGATGATGATGATGACGACAAAGATGATGATGTTTTGTACTCTGTATCGCAGTTACAGATTTGTAACATAGAATTATGATCCTTAATTGCTCTGTATTCACTACCACTACATAGTCACAATTGTGGCAATATTGCCATGGTCATAAATGCCATCTCCAACTTTTACCAGGCAACAGCTGCACTGAGAGGTGGAGGTCCATTCAGCTGGTGATTGGGATGCAGGAGGGTGACTTTTCCACCCCACTCCTGCCAGCAAGCCAGGCTGCAGCAATCAGAAGCAATTCCCCTGTCGCAAGTCCTTGGCATAGCCTTGCTTGCTGGTGGGAAAGGGGTGGAAATATCTTCCTGTGCCTCTGTCACCAGATCCTGTGCCTCTGTCACCAGACCTCCATCTTTAAGTGTGGCTGCTCCCTGGTAAAGCAGGTTTTGGGGAAGGGGCAGTTAGGCCAGGAGATTCTACTTAGCTACATACGTAACACATGTAGCTAAGTAGGCAATGTAGAATATGAACCAATAATAGCAGTAATAGTAATACTAGCAATAATAACAATTATAATAGTAATTTATCACAAAGGACCAGGGGCTTACTCAGAAATGCAGATGTACTTGAGAAATAGGACTTATCAGATCACCCCCCATAAAAGTTCTTTTGCTGGCATAAATTGTGGCGTTTTTATGCCAGCAAAAGAATTCCCACCACCAGACCTTACCTTCTTCGTGTTGAAGAGGCTTCCCAGGGATTAATGGGGAATGAACGGAGCTCTGTTCACTTTCTGGTTACAAATCTCACTGAATCTCTCAAGAAGATTCTTGTGCGGGAAATTTTAAACACACACACACACAAAAGTTCAGGAAAGCACCAAAATACACTTTTAAAGTCCCAAGTAAACGGAGGGGGTCATAAAAAAAGCATCCCCTACTTGGCTGTCACGATCGCGCCTGGAAGTGTTTGCCCATTGACAGTGCATTCACGTGAATACAATGGCATGCAGATTCAAACGCCAGCAATGTGGCAGAAAATCGCTACGCGGTATCAATTGATGGCTTGGGCTGTCAATAAAAAAGTATGGTTTTTACACTGTATATGATTATGAAAGGGCGATGTCATCTGGTACGCATGCCCTCTTGTGATCATTAGGTGTCCTTATGACGCCGTATTTGACTGATCTGATAAAGTTCATAATTGCATATAACTGCATATTACCATGAGTTGCATATTATTGCATAGTGTCTCAAATGCCAGGATATAATGCCTTTCCATTACCTTTCCCTTCTGCACATCGGGGGTGTCTAAGTTGACAGTACGGAAAATGTAGAGAAAGGTAGGAGCAACTATCATTACTCCCCCATCCAGAGTACCTACCTGGGCTTGGCTAAAGTGGCCATATATCCCACTTTTGCACAGGACAATACTCTAGTATGCAAGCATCCTTTGTTCAAAGGGTTGTCTAGTCCTACTCCAATGGAAAGATTTAAAACACACAGAAAAGAAAGCCTTTGGAGTTGCCAATCAACTGTTTGCGATGCCTGGACAACAACATGAGCATACAGGTTCAATTATCGTCACAATAGTGAGATATATTTCCATTTCAGTTATCGTAATTGGCCCATATTCTACATCGCCTACTTACTATGCAGAATTATGTCTCCTTGCCTGAACACCCCAAACCTACTTTATCAGGCAGCAGCTGCATGAGACTAAGGAGGTCTGCTCTGCTGCCAATTGGGGTGCAGCAAGATGGTATTTCCAGTCTCCTCCTGTAAGCAAGAGAGACTGTGGCAAAGGGGTGGAAACATCTTCCTCCACATACTCTGATTGGCAGCTGAACAGACCTCCACCTGATGTGGCTGCTGCCTAGTAAAGTAGGTTTGGGAAGGAATTTATGATCATGACGGTAGTACCATGGTCATGGGTGTTATCAGACAAGGCAAATAAGGAGTCATAAGGACACCTAATGATCGCAAAAGGGTGTGCATACCACATGATGTCATCCTTTTGCTATCATGTCCTGTTAAAAAATGTACTTTTTTATTGACGGCTCAAGCCATCAATTGATTCCCCTGGCGCTTTTGTGCTGGCATTGCCAGCATTTGAAACTGTGTCATTGTACTCATGCGAATGCAGCATCAATGACCAGTCCGGCAAGAACAATTCCAGGTGAGATGGTGACATCCAAGTAGGCGACACACTTTTTATGACCCTCCCCAATTAACTTGGGACTTTTTGTGTGTGTGTTTAGGTGCTTTTTGTAACTTTTACTGTCTTATTTTTGTTTTTATTTTTGCATTTCCCATGTTATGTATTCACTCCTCATTCATTGCCGGGGCTGCCTTTTTCCGGGATTACAGGTAAGTGAGGTATGGGGAGTTCTTTTGGTGGCATAAAAATGGCAAAGATATGCCAGCAAAAGAATGGGGTTTACAGGGGTGGTCTGATAAAGTCCCATGCCTATATACTATTAATAAATACAGAGCATTTACAGATCTGTAAATCCAGGTCATGAATCTGTAAATGCAATACAGACTGCCAGCATTATTTCTAAATTTGTATCAACACATATACATTCAAAACTGCATCCTCTTTTGTCCTCCTTCCTGGCAGCACAGAAATGGCCACCCAAGGCTTGGCTGTGCTCTGAACATGTTGTCTCTATCTCTGCTATGTAGCCTATTGATATAATCAAAGTTTACTTCCTTTACCACCAACCTACAATCCCTGGCTTAAGGAGAAAAGGCTGGTGGAGTGACCTCTCTTGCCCAAGAAAGCCAGCTGATAATCTTTTTCAGATGGCTTCCAGGCCCCCTAAGGTGGTTAGGCAGTGTGGTTAGGCTGACGAACCAGAACACAGGTACCCAAGCAAGGGAACTGTCAAGGCACAGATGGAGCTGGGAGAGGCTTAAATCAGAGGGTTAGCACTAGCCAACAGGAAATCTCCAATACTAAAAGCAGGGACCTCACCATATGTTGCCTCAGTGAGACACTGAAGGAATGCATCTAGTAGCCAGAAATGTATTATACCAAAAGACCTTTGAAGGAAGCAGCCCTCAAGCTTTTCAGACCCAGAGATTTAGTTACAACTTTCCACAGGATATCCAGTTTTAATTTTTTTAACTATGCTTTGCTATAGGACATACGATTTTTGTCTTTTTTTTAACAGTGTGACAAAAGAGGGGATTTTGATAGACACAGCTTGTTAGGCAGGACATAGGAAACAATAACCCTTGCTAAAACACCCTGTAGTTAGGTGGAATCAAAATCTCTCCTTAAATGTAATAAAGACAATAATGACCATCCACACAGTCATGTGAAAGCACTTCTTTGGTGACATAGCACCATGTTCTGAGCACCCCAAATCTACCCCTTTACCAAAGCAATCCCATAAGCAAATTCACCTATACATTTCTACCCAGAAGTAGCAATGAGAAGCACTCCAGTTCAAAATTCCAGTTTCTAAAGATCTACTTACAGGTAAGAACAGGATTACATGTGAGTAAAAATGGGCATCAAGTTCAAAGCATCCAAAATATACCTAGGGGTTGTCTATACAGTGAAAATACTCATAGAATTCAGGGAGAATATGATTTGTCTTAATGAGATCCTACATCAATCCATCATATTTGAAGGAAGGGGGACCAAAACCTCCAAAAACTACACAGGAAAAGCCTTCATGGCTTTTCCTGAAATGTTTAAAAGCTCCTTGGGGAATGTGCATTCCCACTCATTGGGACGACCAATTAGCTTTGCTGCGGGTTCCTGATAAGAGTGGAAGTGGAAAGCTGATTGGTTGGATGTGCACAGGGGGTGGAGCTTGCTGGCAAGGCAAGTGTTCAAACCACCATGTTGGCTATTCGCCATAGCGATCATGTGCTGAAGCGACAAAACAGCTTTTCTTCTTCATTTTCTATTTATTTAAGTGGAATATCACATTTTTGCACCTTGGATATGCTTTTTAAAAGAAAAATACTGTTTGGTGGTGGCAACTTGTTGGAATAAAAACAAAAGTGATTTACTCGCACCCGCCATCTTGATGCGCAGGCATGCCCATTTGGACGATGAACACGGATAGCTTCGCATACCCTCGAACTTGTTGAGACAAATGAGAGCTGCTGGGAATTGGCATTAGTACACATCAATCCACATTTTATAACCTTGTATAGATAAGCCCTTCTTTTGAGATGAACATCCCCATTTCATTCTTACTTAGGCGTAACAGTGAGAACAAGAATGGTACAAAAATCTATTCTGTGAGTCACACTGTTAGTTCAGAGGAAAGTTGTGTGGCATCCTCTATGTCCATAAGAGCTGCCCCAGAGTAAGCCTCAACCCTCCTCAAGCAGAGACAGTTTAATAACTGAGATACTCCAAATCCATTTAACAATGTAGAAAACAAATGATTTTTTTTAAACTCTACCAATTTCCTCCTACTGCTTCACATAGCCAGAACACCATCCCTAAATTGTCATATGCCCCTGCCATGCCCTATCAGAAGTGGTTTAGGGAGCTGGGTATTTTTAGCTTGGAGACGAAAAGGTTAAGAGGTGACATGATAGCCATGTTTAAATATTTGAAGGGAAGCCATACTGAGGATGGAGCAAGCTCATTTCCTGCTGCTCCATAGACTAGGACCTGGAGCAATGGACTCAAACTACAGAAAAAGATATTCCACCTAAACATTAGGAAGAACTTCCTGATGGAGAGAGCTGTTCAACAATGCAGTACACTGCCATTGGAGTGTGGTGGAGTCTCCTTCTTTTTAAAACAGGTTTTTAAAACAGGAGGTTTTAAAACAGAGGCTAGATGGCCATATGTCAGGAATGATTTGATTGTGTGTTCCTGCAAAGCATGGGGTTGGACTGGATGGCCTTTGTGGTCTCTTCCAACTCTATGATTCTATATGGTACACCCACTATGGATGAACAGATCCATTTATTTCCAGTCTGTGCCACTTTTTGCATGCATTAATTCATAAGAACATTCCAGTCCATTTTGTCATTTATCTGTATATTATTATTATTTTTTAAAAATATCACCATTAATTTAGAATTTGTCCCAGGAAGCTGGCTTCAGGCTTTTAAATGCATATCAGATACATATGCCTTTGTCTGCGGTCTAGGAAGAAAGAGGAGAAGATTTAAGTACAAAACTGGCAGATTAAGCTTTAATGAAACTGAAACATTAACTGTGGCCCAAACTTTCAGTATCTTTCAAAGGATAAACCAGGAGCCTTTACATCCCATTCAGAGTCATGCCTGCTGTTTCTCTGCAAACATTTGGGGCAGTAGGCAGATTAAAATCTACTACTATTGGGCCTTTTTGTCTAGTAATCTGGGTGATTTAGCATCATTGTAATTTTTGGTTCTGCTCCATTTCCCACAAATGCTACAAATGAGATTATGCTGTAAAGATGTTATTAACTCTTGTATTGCTCTTGATAATCCAAAGTCAAAATAGCAGGGAATTAAAAAAAAAAAAAGACAAAAAGAACAATTTAATTAGCATTAACAGTTTGGCTGGGACCGATTTGGGGAGATTTAATCTGTATAAGCAGAATCCTTCCCATTCTTTAGATTCAAGGGCTGAGCAAGAAAAAGGATCCCAGTTCTGCATCCAGTCTTCCTCCTTGTCCGAAACTGAAATTACAGTGTTAATTATAAATACCGTATATAAGCATTCAACAAATGCAAAAGTGGGGACAAACATGGGAAAATGTTCTTTTCTATAAGAGATACAGTTCAATCACCTAGACCACTTGTGAAAAGATGTGGGTAGAAGAGTGGCTCATATTCTGAGCCACTCCTGAATCTGTTTCAGATATATTTTAATCCATGTTAGCCCCTGGTAGGATTGGTGCTGTGGTAGGTGCTGATCATAACTTAAATAGGCCCTGGCATCCACACTAGTGTTTTTAGTCTGACTCTGAGCTGGTCTTGCAAGCCACATGCCAGTGTAAAAATTGCAGTAAGGGGGCATGCCAACAGTGAGTGTGTTGGTCTCCCATTAGCATGAATCCCGTACAGTCAGACCCCCGTATCTGTGGAACCAATATCCATGGTTTCAGTTATCTGCTGGACACAAAACAGGGACACATTCCATAGAGTTGCACTGGGAAAAGCCCAGAGTGGTGTTCTCTCTAGGCAACCTCTAGGTCCTCCAATGTAACTCTATGGCATGATTTTACCAGAGATCCTTTACTTTGATAGGGTTTGTTGTTACCTGCAGTTTCTGGTATCCACAGTAAGTCTGGAAACCAAACCCCCATGGATACAGGGGTTTGACTACATGAGATACAGCTCCATGATTATTTTAAAAAAAACAACTCCCTGGTGCATGTATGTTTTTCCAAGAAATATTTATACTTATATTTATACTCATATATGTACATATGCAAATATGTTGTCAAAATTTTCATTTGAAATGTGTTTATTTGTATTTTAGTCACTGTCTTATCTTTCTGCCTTACTTGCACAAGTGTCTCTGCAGAATATGTCTATATCTGTCCATGCAGAAGTAAGCCCCATTGACTACAGTGGGGCTTACTCCCAGGAAAAGGCTCTCTCTCCAACCCTCCTTTTATTCTGGTGCTGGTGGGGAGTCTGGATTTTCTTCCCATGGTGGAACAAGGTGAGGGAGCCCACTGAGATTCCCTGACCTTCACTTACCCCTCAGACATTGGGTATTGCAAGGGGCGGCAGCAAAGACCCCACACACACACATACCCAAAGATCCTGGCAAAATGTTGTAATAGAAGGTTACAGGCCTGACTCACTGGAAACAACAGCAAAGGGTCTCCCCAAAGCTAGCCAGACCCTGGTCTCCCCGGATCACTCCAACCCAGCAGCACAATTATGGATTTCAGTTAACTTAGCCATGTACTTCTCTCTAAAATTAACATATTACATAAATTACATGATGCTCAAATTTCTGTCTTTATGAAAGGCCCATGCCCTTCATACAGGATTTTTTGGTATCTCCTTTACCATATATTCCAGCGAGTAAGACAACTGGACGTATAAGACCACCACCCCCAATTTTTAAGTAAAAATATAGATTTTAGGGTATACTCGCCGTATAAGATGACCCCCCATCACCCACCCTCCCCGAAGCTGCAATCCGGCTCACCATCGTGGCTTTGGGGAGGGCGGGTGGTGGTTGGAAAGCTTCCCCTCTCCAGCCAGCCACCCTTCCTGAAGCCTTTCCGAAGCTGGCTGAGGAATCGCGGGGGATGGCTGCCTGGCTGGGAAAAAGCTCAGTCACCTCCCGGGATTCCCTAACCCCGAAGGAGGCAGGCCAACTGTGGGAGGTAATGAGTCTAAAAAATAAAATTGTATTTAAAAATTCCAGGATCTAGTCCTTTTAAAAAGGAACAAGAATTATCTTCCTTAAAAAAGAGTTAAAAATCATTTACTTTTAAATTCATGCAGAGTGCAACTTAGGAATGCAGACAAAAGCTCAATTAACATTTTAAAAAGGTGTGTTCAGAGGTCTGAGATCACCCAGTTAAATTAGACTCATTACAAAACAAAGGAGTCAGTTTAAAATGCAAATCAAAGTTTACTGAAGGTATATCAATCTCAATCTACATACTAAAACAAACTTTAAAAAGAGGTTCCTAACTGACTAAGAGTATTTAGGGTAGGAAAACTCACACAGCCTATAGCGGTAAGAGGCTGGTGAACATCATGGCATGATTGCAGGAAAGATGGCTAAACAAAGATGATATAGCTTAAGATGGCTTAAGATGGTTACAGCCTCATGGAGACTCTAACTTAAAAGAGAACTTACACAGAGCAATACAATTTAAATTAGGTCATGTGTGGAATGACCCAGCACTCCAGTTGGCTGGAAGTGCCGAGTGAAATAAGAGAAAGGAAATTTGGGAGAACAGAAGCATGCAGGGAAAAAACCTAGACTTATCTTAGGATGTGAATGAGGTACACAAGATTGCTTTAACATTACAATGATTATTTCCCTACATACTACACCAACATCCTCGCGAGTTGGGGAATCACGGGGGATGGATGGCCGGCTGGGGAGAGGTTCAACCTCCTCCCGTGATTCCCCAACCCACGAGGAGGCCGCCCAGCCAACTCATGAGTAGGGGAATCGCGGGGGATGGATGGCCGGCTGGGGAGAGGTTCAACCTCCTCCTGCGACTCCCCAACCCATGAGGAGGCTGCCCAGCCTCCTCGTGAGTAGGGGAATCGTGGGATGGCCAGCCAGCTGGGGAGGGGTTCTCCCTCGTCCCACGATTCTCCAACCCACAAGGAGGCTGGGCAGCCTCCTCGTGTGTAGGGGTCATCGCGGGATGGTCAGCCAGCTGGGGAGGGGTTCTCCCTCCTCCCACAATTCCCCAACCCATGAGGAGGCCGCCGAGCCAAACTGGATATTTTTGCCCCTTTTCCCCACCTTCCTTGAAGGTGGGGGAAACGGGCTAATCTAGTGGTTTGGCTCGGCAGCCCCGCTTCCCCTGCCTTGGCCCCCTTCGGAAGGGAGCCCAGACGGAGGGAACGGGGACGCCGAGCCAAACTCAGCATTTTCTCCCCCTTTCCCCACTTTCCTTTAATGTGGGGGAAAGAGGCGAATCTAGCAGTTTGCCTCAGCTGCTGAACACACAGGCGATCGAGCGGCAGCCGCAGCAAACTGCAACGTTCGCCCCCCTCCTCTGTCTTCTGTTGCTCCCCAAAGGGGGAGAAGGCAGAGGAGGGGGGAGAATGAACTGTGGAACACTTTGCTTCACCCCCCGCCCCATCTCCTGCCTCTTCGCTCCATTTGCGAAGGTTGCGAAGAGGCAGGAGATTGGTAGGCGGGTGAAGCAAAGTATATCTGGCGTATAAGGCGACCCTCAATTTTGGAGGGTATTTTTGAGTGCTCAAAAGTCGTCTTATACGCCGGAATATACGGCAGTGCATATAAAAGAAAAAGCTTCCCAGCCCTCAAATAAGGGACATTCCTTATAATAAGGGACAACTGCGAGCCCTATAAGGGACAAGGTTTCTGTCTCTTAAATAAGGGACATTCTTATTTAAATACATATGTTTATGTATTTTGCAACCTTCAAACATCTTGGCATGACATGTTAACATCTTTTAAATAAACAATAAATAATTCACAACCCAGGGCCCTCAAGATGTGTTCGACTACAGACTTTATTACAGGAGGCTGGTAAAGGGCTATCTCCATGGGATAATGGTGTCTTTGGCCATTACTTACTTACTTACTAACCCGTCAGTGCCTTCCAATTGTGCTGCTTTTCCACTATAGATTTCCATGTGATATGTGTCTCCCACTGCAATTCCACTTCTCAAGCAGTCACGTGGTGCGAGTGAGTGTGATTCTGCTCCTTTCCCCTCCACACACACAATTCCCAAGCAGGCTGTTGTCCTTTTCTTTTCTATTTCTTTTCTTTTTTAATTTTAGTATTGCCGTAATTTTGCAATTGCAGTAAAACAAAACAAATACAAAAAGCATGCATGCACAGAGTAGAGAGTACAGGGGTCAGACGGTGGTGGTGCAGAAAATAGATTGCATGACCATGGATTGCCAAAGCACTATTGTGGAGGAAGTGTGATAATAAATGATGTCAAACCAATATGCTTCCTTTCTTAAGCTAGCACGATTGCAGCAGAACAGCATGGCGATGTGATAATGTCCTATATCTCTCATCATTTCCAGCCAGAATGATGGATTTTATTGAAGAGCTAAGCTGTCAATATATCCCCCGTTCCGTTTCTGTCACGGATGTTCCTGCAAGCAAAAAGGTGCCCTGTTATGCTGGTGAGATCCCAGTGTCAATGGGAGGTCCCTGACAGAACTCTTACGGGTGAGATCGGCATATCCAGGTAAGTGACACACTTTTTATGACCCCTATGACTTCTACTTTTTAAAGTGTGTTTTTGTGCTTGCTGTCATTTTCTTCATGTTCTTTTTATTTTTATTTTTGAATTTCCCATGCTCACATCTTCTTGTGAGAATCCATGGAATTTTGATCCAGGAAGTGAAGGGAGCTCCGTTAGAGCTCCCTTCACTCCTATGCTGCTGGAATGACAGCAGAGGAGGTAAGTGCAGTGGGGAGGGTGATTGTGGTGTGACAGAGATGGGACACGGGCAGGAGTGGAGATTCTGGGACAGAAATGCTTTTTTTGTTCCTATCTGAAAATCTCCTAAGTAATTACTGGAATGATAAAACATCATTCTCAGAAGATGAATATTACTTGGATTCAAGAATATTTAAGTTTTTTCCCCCATGTATTTAATGCTCAGCGTATATGCATGAGTTCATGCTGTATTCACATTTACCCCATATCTATTCTCTTTAAGTAAGTAAAGAAAGAAAGAAGGCAACAGCAACAGCATCTTTCAGGAATAATGTGCACTAATGCCATTTCAAAGAAGCTGTGATTTGTCTTAATAGTCTGCAAAATTTCAGGAATGCGAAGCTATCCACTTTTGCTGTTCCAATGGGCATGCCTGCGAATCAAGATGGAGGGTGCGAGTGAATTAATTCTGTTTTTATTGTCACCAGTTGCTGCTGCCTCTGGATCAGAAACTCCGGTGCCACTCAGACTTCTGTCTTAGTACTTTGCAACTTGAAACTCTGCTCTTCAAGACTAGTAACTATTGCCCTATCCTCCCAAATCTCTCCCTCTATATGATCTTTCTGCCTTACTCTTCGATAGCTTTGTGTGGTTCCTAGGAGTGTGTATTGCATGTGTGAATGCTTTTTCTGCTATTTCCAATAAAAATACTTTATTTCACCTTAAAGTGGAGTTCTCCGCAGTTAGTACTGGTATACATAGGTGAAAAGATTCCCACAGTGACCCTCCTCTTGCAGGCATACCGTTTGAGCTAATAATTCTCCCACCTGGATTTTGATAGCGTAGGTGGGTCTCTAACCCCCTCTCTTAGGGTAACAGTATTTTTAACTGGTATTATGTTTCCATCTGTAATTTTAGCTGTTCTTCTGAGCTACAATCCATAAAGAGAGGTGGGTAAGAAATAAGTAGTAGGAAGAAGAAGAAGAAGAAGAAGAAGAAGAAGTTGTTGTTTCTTCCCAGTAGGCTTAGGCAAAACCAGTCAAAAAACACAAGATGGTGGGCTGCAGGATCATGTTCTGATGCAACAAAAGAACTAGAATCTCCCACAATGCTCTGGTGGTGCCAGCTACTTTTGCTCTGAAGAATGAAGCAGCAGGCAGCCTAAATGCCCTAAAGGCACCAGATAGAATGGGTGGATTTTGTAAGCTAAGCAGGATCAGCCCAGCCCTGGTTAGTACTTGGATAGGAGACCACCAACAAAAACCAGGTGCTGTAGGCTATATTTCAGAGGAAGGAAGTGGCAAACCACCTCTCAGTATTCCTTGCCTAAGAAACCCTATGGAATTCATGGCATCACCATAAGTCTACAGGTGACTTGAAGACACAGAGACACACATGAAGTAGCCGCCTGGTCCTTCTCCTTCTTGTGTCACAGAGACAGGCGAAAATGCTAGAGCCACAGTTCTGGACAGCTTAGATAGTTCTCCCCATTTCTATTTCCTGCTCCCTGTCTTTTATTACAGGCTGGGTCAGCCCCCACTTCTATGGATGTGTGTGGGGAGCCCTTTGCCACATAGCTTTCATTTAAAGCCAGAGATTTCCTGGCAGCTGGGCCTTTGCAAGGGCTGCTTCCCATGGGCAGTGAAACACACGGTCCAGTTGGCAGCTGGGAATTGCCTCGGGCTCAATTAGCTCATTCCTGGGAATGGGGCTCACTACCCCCTCCCCTTTTTGTTTAACATTGCAGCCGCTTCCTCCTCTTGCTTCCATCTCCCTGCCGCAGGCAGATGTTTCAAACAAGAGGCTTTGATGGCTTACAGTGTTTATAGGCTGTGAGAGCCACAAAATGGTTAACTCACATCACATACAACAACAAAGGGCCTTTGTGCTCCAGGGTGGGTGGTGGTGGTCTGCAGTACCCACAGGAGGGCAAGAAGAGGAAAGCTCTTTGGAAAAAATTCTGCTCAATGCAAAATTACCCACATCTGTATGTAAGGGCAACCAATAGCACAGTAGTAGCTGTGCAAAGTGACCCAAACAATGTGAACCTTGCATACAGCTTGAAAAGTTACTTTCTTACAGGACAACTCCCAGAAACCCCCAGCTAGCAAAGCCATTGGTGAGGTATATTGGGGAATTCTGGGAGATGTAGTCCCCAAAAGAGTAACTTTGCCAAGCTATGATTCCTAAATTGGGAATCTAGTCTGAGGGTGGAAGAATGAGTTGTTGTTGTTGTTGTTGTTGTTACTATTATTTCTTACCTGCCTCACTTTATGGATCAAGACAACAGATAAAAATATATCAACAAATAGACATGTCACAAAGTTAAAAACATGAATACCACTTAGAAATACATAATCAGTGAAAAGAGCATAACATCAATTTAAAAAGCATACATATTAAAAACAATCAATTTATAATTTAAAAACTAGTAATTTAAAAAACATCTGGATAGGCTTGCCAGGAGAGATTGGTCTTTAACGCTATTTTAAACCTGGATACCATATCCAGCTGTTGGAGCTCTTCCAGCAGGTCATTCCACAATTCGGGAGCGGCTGATGAAAAAGTCCTTTGGTTAACAGTTGCCAGCCTTGTCACCCAGAAGACTTGAATGCACAGGGCAGATTATACAAGAGAAGGCAATCCTGAAGGTAACCTGGACCCAAACCATGTACAACTTTAAAAGTTGTCTATCACTTTGTACCTTGCCCGGAAACTACAGTAGCACCCCCATATCTGCTGATTTGCCATCTGCTGATTCAATTTTCCCTGGTTGGTGACAGCAGGTGGGGTGGATGAAGGGGGGGTGGATGAGGAAGGGAGGGGAAGAGAAGAGATCTTGCCTCCCTTCTCCCTTCTCCCCCTGGGATGGCTCCCATGGCGGCAATGGCAACAGGAGGGGCGAAGGGAGGGGAGGAAAGATCTCACCTCTCTTCTCCCTTCGCCCCCCAGGATGGCTCCCATGGTGGCAATAGTAACGGGGGGGGGGGGTCGCTATTATCCGTGGATTTCATTATCTACCCGGGGGGGGGGGCTGGAACCAATCCCCCATGGATACGGGGGTCCTACTATACTTGGCAGCCAGTGGAGTGATTTTAATATAGGTGTAATATGACCCCTCCTAGATGCACCAGTAACCATCTTGCTGCCATCTTTTTCAGTAACTGAAATTTCCAAATTTGGTACAGAGGTATCCCAATGTACAGTGCATTGCAGAAGTCCAGCCTTGAGGTTAACTTTGTGTGAACTACCATCTTTAGGTCCTCCAGCTCCAGGAAGGGGTGTAGCTGGTATATCAGCTGAAGCTGATACACCATCCTGGCCATCATATCTATCTGGACTGTCATTTGCAGCAGTAGATCCAGAAGCACTCTCAAGTTGTGAATATAGTCTTTCAGGGGGAGTGTGACCCCAGAACTGATTGACACATCTCCAACCCCAGGTTAGGACCCTTAAGAGTAAGCACTGCCATCTTGTCTTGAAAGTTATTTCCAAGGCCTATCTGGGAGAGATCCTAGTTCAAAGACAGTGTGCATGTTTTGTAATTATTGGCTGCCATCCTGTTAGTGATATATGCATGCATATAGGGTGAATTATTCATCATGATGCAACGGATATACAGTATTCTACAGATAGCAGCAGAAGCAGAGTTGGGTGTGTAGTAATATTGTGCATTGCAGTTGCGCACTGAGGTTTCACATTGGCTATTGCTGTTGTGCATACTGCTTTGTGGTTGCCCATTATGGCTGCATATTATGGCTGTTGCATCATGATGAATATGGCTGTACATTGTACAACATTGCTAGTCTGTGGGGGGGGGCTGTGTAGCATATCTCTGCACATGAATATTGATGCTATGCTGAGGTGATGCTGGACTAGAGCCATAAGTTTTCAAGTTTAGTACAATCAGATCCCTGTATTCACAGAACCAATATCCACAGTTTCAGTTATCCATGGCTGAAAAAATAGGAACACATACCATAGAGTTGCGCTTGAAAATGCCTAAAGAGATATCCTCTCTAGGCATCTTCTAGGTCCTCCAATGCAACTCTATGGTGTGTTTGTACTGAAAATCTTTAATTTTAATAGGGTTTGCTATTTCCTGCAGTTTCCAGTATCTGCAGTAGGTCCAGGAACCACAGGAGTCTGACTGTACTAGCATCTCTAGCTGCAACAGACTTTGAGAAACTTGTGTCCCTCCAGAGTTCCTGGATTGCAAATTCCATCTTCCATCACTATTGGCTATGCTGCTTAAACATGATGGGAGATGCAGTACAGTAACATCCATAAGGCCACAAGCCATGTTCCTAGTAATATGGAAGAATCTCATCCTATGACACAGAGTTTTGCTGTTATACATGCAGCATCTTAATTCTGATCAACAGGATTTGTCAATTTTTTTGGTCTCACAGTAGAAAAATGTAGCAGACTTCCTGTTTTTTTTCCCCCTTGATCCAACTACTCAGTTAACTCCCACATGCCAATTTGTCCCCACTTCCTCAGTCTACTCTACTGGGTAGAAAGTTCCCTAGATGGCAACAGGTACTCTGAGCCCAGATCTCATGTCCTTCTGCCAAAGGTCAATTATGTTCACCCCAGCAGGCATGCTGGAATATGCTTTGCTCATCCCTGGAGAATCAGTTTGTAAATGTGCAACAGAAGAATGATGTGTGCTCAAAGTACCCTCAGGCATACGCCTTGAAAAGTACTTTCATCAAGCTTTCTGCTTGTCTGTGAGAGCGCTTGCAATTGCTCCAGGCAGGTGTGCATTGCAAACAAAGAGGCCAATGATTTCCTGACCCTGGAGTTCACCGTAATCAGCAGCAATGTAATGGAAATCGGATTATCCGCTCTCCCCACCCACCTCATGGCATCTGATAATATACTAGTATGCCTAGCAGTCAAGACAACCAGTCTTAATGGCCATGGAACAGTATCTTGTCTTTATTTCGAAGATATTCAGGGATGACCAGCATTTGAGTATATTCTGCATTAAATTTCTAAACTATTTTCAGAATACCTGCACCCAGGATCGTTGTTCTATGCTTATTTATTTTTTACTTGTTTCATGTATATGTTGCCTTTCTGCTGGAGTGGGACCCAAGGCAGCTCACAAAGGGTATCAACTAAACCTAACAATAAAAGAGAATTAAAAAATCATCCACCCATCACTTTATTTATATCCCACCTGTCTCCCAGGCTGGGAATCATCACATTATAACAGTATAAAATCATTACAAGGCATACAAAAGGTAAAAGTAAGCACACCCATCAAATAAGCCTCCCTAGGAGCAATTACACAGTAAAAGCCTGCTTAAACACCAAGGTCTTTAGTGGCTAGTTAAAGGAGAGTAGGGAGGAGGCCAGGCTAGCATCTCATGGAAGGGGATTCCAGAAAATGGGAGCAGCCACCAAGAAGGCTCTCTCCTGTGTCCTCACCAAATGAGCCCTCCACTCTGTGTCAGGATAATATCACTTTAAATGCAGAGATAAAATGTTGGAGCAACAGACCACTCTGATAGCACAGCTGAGATGGGTGTGTGCACAGCTGCGGCTAGGCAAAAGGTGACCAGCCAAACACTCCTATAAAGTTACACTCTGTGCCAGTTATCTTGTGTGGAGGATGTTTAAAGAATTGCTGTTTGATTCATTGTTGAGGTTTGCTGTATATAGTCTGTATTTGTTTTGTACTGGAATAGAAGATAAAACCTCCAGAAGGACCTTGCTGCTTGTAAGTCTTCTTATTGTGGGTTAGAGTGGGTCAGAGCAGTGATAAAGCCTGCTAGCTGAAGCCTTTGTTTTTCAAGCCCTATTTTGCTATGTATTTTATCTGCTGTTTGACTGCTCTTGGGTTTAGTTTGTCCCCAGGCAGTGCCAGGTACCTTTCAGTGAGCCTATACTGAGTGGACACTCTGGACCTTAAAACTCTGGCAAATATGGTCTTTCAAATAGTCCCTTTCAGATGGTGACCCTAAAACAAACTTATCATAGGGTTTTCTTGGCAAGATTTATTCAGAGGAGGTTTGCGGTTGCTTTCCTCTGTGACTGAGAGAGTGTGACTTGCCCAGGGTCATTCAGTGGGTTTTCATGTCTGACTGGGGATTTGAACCTTGGTCTCATGGAGTCTTAGTCCAACGCTCAAACCACTAAACCATGCTGGCTACCTGGATACTTTTGGTTAATTTTGCAGAACTAATCCGCTTCTAATAATCAGATTTCCAACAATCAGGTTATTTTGAAGAAAGGCAAATAAACAGTTCAGAAATATAAATAAATCAAGGAACATAAGAATGTAATTATTATGCTACATCAGACCAAGACCTATCTAGTCCAGTAAAGGAGAAAGTCACAAAGTGACCATAAGGCCTAAATGAGGTAGAGCTACATCGAAGAAAATAGTTTGCTTATTGAAAATGTTGTATGTTCCTAGTGATTTCAAGTTAAGTTAAACATGTACAAAATATTCTGAGCCATGCTCCATTTTTTTACATCTCTCTCTCTCTCTCTCTCTCTCTCTCTCTCTGGCTTTTCTTCGCAAACGAAGATTCAGGAAGGACTCATCCTGTGCTTTCTGCAAGAGCGCTAATGACTAAAAAGTCCAATCCAAGATAAACAAGTCCGGGTACAGAAACCACAGCAGAAGGTCTCCTTGGGTGATGTTTCCGGGTTGTGATTCTTTCTGCGTTGTCGTTTCTCTTCAAGACTTTGTTTGGCGTGAGCTCTCAAATAAGGCTGCAGCATTGTGGATAGTGTGTCTCCATGCCTCCCGATGTGAGGCCAGGGCGGACCATTGTTGGTGATCAATTTGGCCAAGCCTGAGATGTTGTTTCAGGAAGTCCTTGTATTGCTTTTTTGGAGCTCCCCTCTTACGCTGACCCATGGCGAGCTCACCATAGAGTATTGTTTTTGGGAGGTGATGGTCCTCCATCCTAGAAACGTGCCCTGCCCAGCACAGCTGTGTTCTCAATATCATGGCCTCAGTGCTGGTGATCCCAGCTTGCTCAAGGACAGCAACATTCGTCACATAGTCAGTCCAGTGTATATTTAGGATTGTGAGTATACAGTGCTGATGAAAGCGTTTGAGGACGCGTAAGTGGTGGTGATAGATGACCCATGTTTCAGATCCATAAAGGAGAATAGACAGTACAATGGCTCTATACACACTGAGTTTTGTGCTTTGCCTCAGGTGTTTATTACTCCAGACTCTTTTGTAAAGTCTTCCAAGTGCGCTATATACCTTTGCTAATCTGTGATCGATCTCTTTGTCAATCTTGGCATCTGAGGAGATGATGCTTCCCAGGTAGGTGAACTGCTGAACGGACTTAAGCACAGATTTGTCAACGGCAATGTGGGGATGATGGTGTTCGTCCTGTGGTGCAGGCTGGGAAAGAACTTCCGTTTTCTTCAGGTTGACTTCCAGCCCAAACAGATCTGCAGCTATTGTGAAGCAGGATGTTAGGCGCTGCAGAGCTGCTTCTGTGTGGGCAACAAGGGCAGCAGCAGCAGTGAAAAGCAGCTCACGAACTAGATAGTTTAGAGTTTTAGTGCGAGCCCTCAGACGGCTTAAGTTAAACAAGCTACCATCAATACGGTAATGTATTTTACATATTCTACTAATTATATAAGAGTCAGAACACCAGAATATGATATAAAAGACAAGCATGATGTATATATTTTGGAAACAGTGCTTATCCCTTATTGGTGAATTTGTTTGTGTGTTGTAGTCTTTTGTTGCTCAGTTGCTCCCACTGCATATTTTTGTAAGAATTTAATATAAATTTGATTTAATTATTCTGGGTGATGCCCTGGGCTACCACTAAAATCACCTGACACCTTCACATTGTTGAGTATCTTTTGTGTATCAAGGGGTAACAATCTCAATTAAATCCATTTCAGTTGCAGGTTGTAACACAATAGCATGTAAAAAAGTCAAAGGAGGATGAATACTTCTGCAAGGCAGTGTAAACCCAATGTGTTGAGATTGCTACTTGATAGCCCATCTGCTTCTATGTAATAATGATTCCATTAGCAATCATCATGATTAATAACTGTTGACAGATGTAACCAAGTTTTACCAAATAATCATGATTGCTAGAAATTTGAGATAAAAATGTGATACCCAGGATGCCAAATCCCACAGTGAGTCCCTCCAGATGAGAAAAACTATTTTATCAGATGCACTAAGTATTTGGAAGGTGGGGGGAAATCCACCAAAAACTCCAAAGGAAAAGTCTTTGTGGCTTTCCCCAAAGTTTTTAAGAAGTTCCACTGGTGCGCATTCTTGCTGGTTGGGACAATCTGATTCGCATTCCCAATAAGAGTGGAAGTGGAAGCTGATTGGTCGGATGTGTGCAGTGGGCAGAGCTTGCTAACAAGGCAAGCGCCCAGAACTACCATGTTGGATTTTCACTTTAGCGATTGTGTGCTGAGGCAATGAAACAGGCTTATTTTTCTTTATTTATTTGTTCATTTACAGTTAAACATCTTATACTATTACATTAGGTAACCTAGTTTCTTACACTTATAGTTATGTACATCATAAATCAACAAGATTATATATAGTTTTTCCCAACGTAAGATTCAATCAACAGAATAAAAATATAATAAAGTAAATATAATAAAGTGAAAGTCTTTTTACCTAAAGCTTATCCATGACTTCCTATTGTGTTTTGGCGAATGTCGGACAAACTGCAATAAATTCACAATCTGAGAAATGACTTTGACAATTTCATGTTAGATTTACCCTTATATCGGCTTAGCTCCTTGCTTTGCTGGGGTTATTTAACTACCTAGAAAAGTCACTAACCTGTAATTCTCCTTTTTCTTTCCAATAATCAATAACTGGTTTCCACTCTTTCTTCCACACATTCTCTTTCTTATCACGCAACATTTTTGTCAGAATATCTAATTCTAACATGTCTATCAGCTTATTTTTCCACTCATTTATCATCGGGCGATCTGTTACCTTCCATTTTTTAGCAATAACCAATCTTGCCGCAGTGATCATATAAAGTACAATTCTCCAGTAACTATTTCTTTTCACTTCTTCTAGCTCCTCTAAAATGTTTAATAAGTACATCTTAGGAGTAAAGACCATGTCAGTTCGTAAGATCTCTGTAATTGCTCTGTGAACCTGCCTCCAGAATTTTTTAATTTTCTCACAATGCCACCACATGTGCATTAAAGTTCCCTTGTTTTTCCCACATTTCCAACAATTACTATGCCCACTTACTTTCATCTTATTCAATCTTAGGGGTGTGTAGTACCACCTAAGGGCCATTATAATATAATTTTCTCTTAGGTTTTGAGATGCTGTGAATGCGAACGATCTTTTTCTTGCATCTTCCCATTCCTCTAAAGGTATGGCCTCGTCCATATCTACTGCCCATTTGCACATGTATTCTTTAATATACTCGGGTTCCGTAGATCTTGCCAATAATAACCTATAGAATTTTGTGATGGCTTTTTTACTACTTTCCTCTAATAATAATTTATCTAGATCATTGTAATCTTTCTCAAACCCCACTTTCTTCATATCTTCAAGAAACTTTTCTTTTAACTGCTCATATGCAAACCAGTTTATATTGTACCTTTCCTGTAAAACTTCACTGCTATCTATCTCTAGCAGATTATCTTCTCCTTTCTTTCCTATATCTGCATATCTTAACCAGTAATCCGTTTTTATCCATCTTGACATGAAAGCCTCTTGAATAGATATCCATAATGGGATCTTAAAGTAGAAGGTCCCTTTAATTTTTCCCCAAACTCTCAACAGGCCTTTCCTTACACAATGGTTGGTAAATCCTCTATTCTTTCTCATAAAATAGGTAACCATGCCAACCAAATCTAGCATCGTGCCCCTCCAGATTCAGCAGCCTCCTATTTCTTAAATTTACCCATTCCTTTATCCAAATTAGGGCCGAAGCTCGGTAGTAAAGCTTTAGATCAGGCAGGTCACAACCTCCTCTTAATCTTGTATCTATCAGGTAAGACCTTTTGAATCTCGCTTTCTTCTTTCCCCATAAAAATATTTGGATATCTTTATCCCATATTTTAAATATTTTATCACTATTCATGATTGGTAGATTTTGAAACAGGTATAGAACCTTAGGTAGAACAACCATTTTTATTGCCGAGATCTTTCCAAGTAATGACAAACCAAGTTTACTCCATCTCTCCAACTCCTTCTTTATCTCTGACCAGGTATTTTTATAGTTGTTGTCAAATAGATCCGCATTTCGCTTAGTCAACCATATTCCTAGATATTTTGCTTTTTTACTAATTTTACATCCTGATATTTCTGTAAGTTCTTTCTCTTCCTATTGATTCATATTCTTTGTTAATATTGTTGTCTTTTCTTTGTTAACTTTAAATCTCGAGAATTCACCAAACTCTTTCATGGTATTTAAACATTCTTCTATTTGCGCCTTCGGGTTTTCCATAAATATAATCAGATCGTCAGCGAATGCCCTTACTTTATATGAAAGTCCTCTTATCTTAGTGCCTGGAATATTTTCATTCTTTCTTATACTTCTGTTCAAAACTTCTAATACCAGGATAAACAGGAGAGGTGATATCGGGCATCCCTGCCTAGTGCCCTTTTGAATTTTGAATGTTCCCATCTTTTCGCCATTGACAATAATTTGTGCTGATTGTTCCGTATAGATTTTTTCTATTTTCCTACAAAATTTTTCTCCTAATTCTGATCTTCTCATCACTCCCAACATGAAATCCCAATGTATGTTGTTGAAAGCTTTTTCGGCATCAACTAGCATCAACCCCAACTGTTTTTCATTATGTGCCTCATAATATTTTAGCATGTCTAGGACTATTCTGATATTATCACTTATTCTTCTACCTGGTATAAAGCCATTTTGGTCTTCATTTACGATATCATGTATTACTTCTTTTAGTTTATTTGCCAATATCATAGTATATATTTTGTAGTCCAGATTTAGAAGAGAGATGGGTCGATAGCTTCCAATTTCTTTTCTATCTTTCCCTTCTTTCAAAATTAGCGCTATATTCGCGTTTTTCCATGTTTCAGGTATTCCATTCAAATCGATCTCATTTAATGTTTTATGGAGTGGTAATGCCAATTCGTTCTCACATTTTTTATAAAACAATGCTGTATATCCATCAGGTCCTGGGGCCTTATTTTCCTTCAAGTCATGTATGGCCTTAGATATTTCTGCCATTGTGATTGTTCCATTTAGTTTTTCTATCTGTCCTTTTTTTAGTTTCTGAAAATCTTGTTTCTCTAGATATTTAAGCATTCTTTGTCGTTCATCTTCTTGTCTCCCTTTGTGGCTAAATAAGCTGGAATAATACGCTCTGAAGGCTTCATTTATTTCATCTTGTCTTGTTACACATTTCCCTTGGTACCTAATTTCAGTTATCAGCTTTTTTTCCACCTCTTTCCTCAATCTATATGCCAGCCACCTACTTGATTTGTTGGCGTGTTCAAAATTTACTTGTCGTGTTTTTCTTATTTGCCTTTCTATGGTGGACATGGTTTCTAAATTTAATTGAGTCTGAATAAGCTTAACCTGTCTAATCAATTTTTTCTTAGAAGGGTCCTCTCTTAATTTCTCCTCTTTCTCCTTCAATTCTTTAATCAGATAATTGTATCTGGCAGAGTACTGCTTTTTAACTTCCGCTCCTCTCTTAATTAGCATACCTCTAAAAACTGCTTTAGCAGCATCCCAGACTGTCCTCATCACGCATTCATTATTTTCGTTTTCTTTAAAGTAGAGAGTTATTTCCTTTTTGAATTTTCCCACAAACTATTCATTCTTCAATAAATGCTCATTCAGCCTCCAGCTAGTTACCTTCCTTTCTGTCTTCAGCTCTAACTTAATCGGATGATGATCTCATGTAATCCTTGGAAGAATCTCCATCTCTTGAACCATCGGTACAAGACTCTTTGATAGAAAAAACATATCTATTCTAGACATGGTTTTGTATTTCTCTGAATAAAACGTAAAACCTTTTTGTTTCCCATATTTCTTCGTCCATACATCTTCCAATGTGTATTCCTCTTTTATATCAAGGAAGCTGCTTGGTAGCTTTCTCTGTGACCCTTTTTTCTTTTTACTTGATCTGTCAAATTCCGGATCTAAAACTCCATTAAAATCTCCCAGTATGAGCACCATTCCATTCACATATTTTCCTAACTGCTCATGCAGATTCTTGTAAAACTTTTCCTGTTTTTCATTGGGGGCGTATACCCCCACTATCACAATTTTTATTTTTGGTAGAGCAACTTCCACACCTATGTATTCTCCATTGTTGTCTTTAAAGAGTTACTTTGTATTGTATTTCTGATTTATATATAATGCGACTCCTCTCTTTTTCTTTTGAGAGTTTGCAGCATAGAAGACCTGCCCCAGTTTAGAGTTCTTCAAAAATCTAATATCCTGTTGTTTTATTTTGGTTTCTTGTATGCATGTTATATCTGATTTTTGTTTTTCCAGAAAGTGAAAGACTTGCCTTCTTTTATACTCTGAATTCAAGCCTTTCACATTCCATGAATTTATTTTAAGCGCATTGTTCATCTAACTCTTCCTCCACTTCCCCCTCCCCTCCTTCTTCACTTTCCCTTTCCAACTCCTCTTCTTCTTGTTCCTTCTTTTCTTCTGTTTCTACCGTTGATAGTAATTCTAGTTCTTCTTCTGCTTCCACTCGTTTGGTTTCTTCCCCTTTCTCCGCTCCTTTTTTCCTTCTTATAAATCTTCTTTCTCCTCTTGCTTCTTCTTTTTCTATCTGCTCACTGAAATCTTCTCGTTGTGTTTCCCTGTCAAACCTTCTGCAGAAATCTGTGGCCTTTTGCACGGAATCTATTCTATACCTTCTCTGTTTATATATAAACGAGATACCTTCTATTTTATTCCAACTGTAACTCACACCACTTCTTGTCAAAAATTGTGTAATTTTTCTGTATTCTTGTCTTTTTTTAATAAAGGTGTCGGGACATCTTTAAAAATTTTTACTTCCTCATCACCTATTTTAAGTACCTCCTTATAGCTTTGTTGCAGTACTCTGTCCTTTAATTTTGTCTTAGTGAATTGAATAACTTTATCCCTTGGTAGTTTCTTTTCTTTTGCTATCACCGAGTTAATCCTAAATATCTTTTCCGTTTCTTCTTCAAGGTATTCTTCAGGGAAGTCTGCGAACTTCGCTAAATCTGGAATTATCCTTTCAAATAGATTTTCATTTATTTTTTCAGATAATCCTTTTAGCTTCAAGCACTTTTCCCTATAGCGTAGTTCTTGGTTTAACAGTAGCGCTTCTTCTCTATTTTGTTTTTCTTGTATTTTCTCAGTCACTTTTTCAGATTCTTTGGTCTTGTCCTTCAATGGTTCTATCTCTTTTTTTCATATCCTCTACCTCTTTATTTATTTTATCCAATTTTTTACTCAAAATCTCTGTTTCTTTTTTATAATCCTGCTTTATTTCTTTTCTGATGTCTTTCAATTCCTTTCAAATCTCTTGTTTAAAATTTTTAAGTTCTGACCTCAGTTCTTCTAGTATCAAGGTATGCACTTCTGGTGGTTTTGGTAATTTTAATGACAGTCTTCTCATTGTTACAGTTTGAGATTGGAGTTGAACTGTTGTTTTCCTTGTGCTGTATGCCATTACTCTCCTTTTTACTTCCCCCCTTTTTTTCTCCAACCACGACTCTAATTTCTTCCTTGTATTCCTTACTCCTCTGTTCCTTGTTCTCCTCCTACGCCTGGTGTTTCCCTTCCTTGTTATCCTATACTTTCAGAACTCTTGTTTTCCCTCCTTCTTCTTTGGGTATTTCTATTTCGATCTCAACTTCTCTCACCTATTTCTCCCCTACTTCTCAAAGATAGTCCAATACCTCAAAATGTAGAGCAATGTTATTTGAGACACTGCTATGCAGTAGAGAGGTGTAATTCAAAGATTATCAAATTTGGTTGTTAAATTTGACACAGCTACTCTTTTTGTCTTTCTTTTCCTTTTCCTTTCCCCCCCTTTTTTGTTTTTATCAAACAATCAAGTTCAATCTCTGTATCTATTAAAGATTAGCAAATTTGATTCTCACAATCTTAACTATCCCCCAGAACCAATAATTCAAATATTGCCAAGTATTACCAAGTATTTCCAAATAATAATAAGGATTCAGCAGAAAATAAGTATATCAAAGAGTTTCTACCGTTTACACTTTTGTTCACAATTTATGGCACTCTTATTTTCCACCAACAATTTATAATAATAAAGTCAGAAGTATTTTGATATATAATTTGATATATAGTTTCCCACAACTTATATAATCAATTTTTTTATGCACAACTTACATCCATGTTTTCACTGTGATCAATTTAGCTCCAATTTATCTTCCTCACACCATCAATAGATCTTATGTATATGAACACTAATCAATCCTTACACCATCAATAGATCTTATGTATATGAACACTAATTAATTAAACAGCTTTATCAATGAATTATTATCAATGAATAATAATTAATCAATTTTATATCTAATCAGACGATTGTTTCCAAACAGTATATCTATCTATCTATATATATATACACATGTCTTGCAAGTTAAGCCTCTCGTTATGACACTTCTACAATTCTCTATAAACTTCTTCCTACTCTTTTTTATTCCTTCACACTTTGTACTCCTGTATATTTTAAATGTCTTGTTGTATCATCCACTGTCTTAATTTGTTAAGAGTCCTGAAGTTTCTTTCACCTTCGTACCGTCCCTCTTTGTCTTCTTATCTGTAGCCTCCGTTTCTCTTTAATTCAGTTCATGTTTCTACTTTCAGAAGCCTTCACGTGCAGCGGTTACACATTAAGTGAGGCAGTCTCTTTCTTTTGTAAATATGTAGCAACTTCTCTATTCCACAGCTGCTCCCTGTTAGTCCAATCTGCTTGTACTGGATACTTTTAAGCACCCACGCTTGCAGAGCCTGTGAATTAAGTGAGGTTTATCCTTTCCTTTCTTTTCTTTCCAACTTGGTCCCCCTTGAAACAAGCAAATAACAAAAGCTTTGCAGCCGTTAATTAGCTTTCCTTTTATATTCGGGTAGCAAGTCTGCCAAACTCAAATGCACAGAATATCAAAATATCATAGTGTCAAGTCCGTCAATTTCAAATGCACAAAATATCAGAGTGTCCAATCCGCCAAGTTCAAATGCACAAATTAACGAATAAAATACTCTGGAGAATTTACTCACTGGTCGCTTGTTCTTCACCTTACCCCAGCAGCTTTTCTTTTCTTCCCCACCTCCTTTTATCTCTTCTCCTTTCGTATTTCGCACCAACTTGAATATTAAATGTTATAAAGCCTTCTTAATTTCAAAGTATCTTGGCTTCATCCTTCTTTCACCAAAGTAAAAACTTATGATATAATAGATTTCAGTCCCTCTGTACCTGGCAACGCGGAAACAGAGACCAACCCACCTCTATAGCCGAAGCGGTCCGGCTCCTGTCTCCCAAGCGGAGTCTGCTGCAACGGCCATTTCCCTCCGCTTCCTTTGCCCCCCAGAAAAGCAGAACATCCGTTCCACTTCTCCAAGAGGACTCCTCTGAAGCCCCAACGGGATTTCCCCCCCCTTCCTTCCCAGGATGGGGAATGCCTTCCCAAGATCACATTTGAAGGCAGTTTGCAATCGCAGCAGATCGGACTGTAACGGAGAGCTTCTCCCCCGTGTCCGTCGCCTCCCGCTCTCAACCGGAAGTGTATTTTCACCATTTAGAGAACCCCATAGGCTCCATTGGTGAAAATCGGTTTCTGAAACATTGCATGAGTCTAAATGTGGCACGTGGTGAGGAGAAAGAACCCAAAGAAGTGGGGAGGAGGGAAACCCAAGATATTTCAAGAAAGAGTTTGGATGCAAACCTAAGAATATGCAGGTAAAATCAAAACAAAAGGAACTTGGAACTCTCGATATTTCCAGAGAGTTTTGTTCCCTTCTGGATGAACCCACTGTAAATCAAGGCATGAGGTAGATCTCAGGGCTCTCTACCAAACTTACAGTTGGTCTTCAATTGCCTTTTTTTAAAAAAATCAGTGTAGTTTCAGTGGTCATATTTCTCTATAACATCTCTCTATGGGTCCTATGGGCCTATCTAAATGAACCAAGATATACCAGCTTCCTGCCGACATATCCTGGCTACAGATCAGGCCCATTCTGCTCCTGTTACATGGATGAAATGGGCCAGAGTCCACACAGAATGCTGGCTCATCGCTGCAGCTGCCACAGCTGCTATTTTCCTTCCTCTGTGGGGTCCAGGAAGCCGTCACACTCAACATGACAAGGCCCCCTGCATGTGATCAGCCTTGGTCTCATCTGCAGGCCTGCTGCCCAAAGCTGGAGGAGTAAAGGCAACCGGCAGCTAGAGTGACAGGCTGGCCGGCAGGGACAGATTCCCACAGACATGAAGGGCCCAATCCGTTTCCTCCCAGCAGAAATGGAGTAAACCAAGTATTTTTTTAAACCGCTGTATCGGGCCCTACTCCAGCTTGCTCCTGTTTCTGCCCCAGGAGTTGTAAGGACTGCCCGGGGGCAGAATGGGGCAAATGCCCTGTGTCGTTTGGATTGCAGGGCTCTCAGACAGAGGGCAGAACAGGATAAACAGACCGTGTAGATAAGGCCTATGTCAACTCAGGAACTTGTGTGTTTTACTTAAGGCAAGAAACAAGTCTCTGAGATGCAGCTAGTGTTGTTGTTACCCTAAATGCTTGGGGGTCTTAAGGACCCTCTAAATATGGATATTAATTTGGGGAATTAATATACTCAACATGGCAATACAAGAGGAGGGCAATGAAGCAAAACCTTTTAACCTATGTATACCAGTATTCAGGAGGCAACATTAAGCTAGATAGTTTAATTAATTAATCTTTATTGGGAAATGGAGGAAGCAACCATCTTTGTTTGCAGGGAGGTAGAGGTAAAATATCTCTTTACAAACTTTGAATATATCAGCTATGGTTGATGGGGTTAGTAACAGCCCTTCCCTAATGTATACATGACTGAGACTCAATGCTAGTCCTTAGGATTCCTGTTTTTTGGAGTTTCTGGTTTACTTGCTACACTCTTGGAGGACCACCATTGGCCAAATTATTAAATGTTGCCAAGGTAACACCGGTCTGTGCATCCAGTCATAATTTGATGCATGAAGGCCATTGCTGGATTTATGGTGTACTGGAATTCCAGACACAGCATGACAAAAAAAATCAAACTGGGGATGTCAAAAGAGGTCACCCCTTTACAAGAGGAATAAAACATTTTATTAGCAAGATTTTTCTCTTATGTCATACATTTGGAAATGCCATGGCATTTGTAAGGATCAAGCTGCCAGCATAGTTTTGTGTTGTACAACATTAGTCCTGCCACTGCAATATAGTTCTGGATTATAATAATTTAGTTTGTATTTGTATACTGCTTCTAGAATAATGAAATATTTTTCAGTCCAGAATAGGAAAGTCAGTCTAGTAGTGGAGAGCTAAAGTATGTCTGATTTTAGATCCTCTGTCATTTTTACTTCTGTTACTTGCCTCTGGTTATTTCCCCCCACTTTCTGAATGTTGGTCCCTCATTATGCCCCACCTTTTCTGCTCCACAGCTTTTGGATGTACTGCTTAATTGATTAATTAATTGATTGATTGATCTCCTACCTTTTTCCCAAGACTGGGACTTTAGACAATTCACAACATGATTAAAAAACCCCAGATACAACCAAAGCCAATTGCAACGTTAAAACAGATAATATTTAAACCAGTGAATTAAAAGCAATTTTAAATGCAATTGAGGAAATAATGAACAATGTACATTCACCTCATTAAAAGCTCATTTCCCAACAGCCAGTCCTTTGGCAAGAGCCCACCTATGTAAAAAGGTTTTTGCCTGCCAACAGAAAGGGACTGCCACAGCCTGAGAGCAATCGCCAAGAAAGCCCTCACTCAGCTCTGGACTTCCCTGTGCTTAGACTGCTTTCAGAAATTGCTTTTGAACTGGCTACTTAATTTCTGCCTCATGAGAGCAAATTGTCTTCTGAATCTCAAGCCTTTTTTATTAAGCTGACTTGTTACTACACAGGTGCTCCTCATTTTTCCTACTACATATGTCAATATTTTGTAATAAGGTCAGGGATTTGCAACTGGAAATACTACTGTATTTCAATGTCTTCATTACCCATTTTAAAGTTAGATAAATAACTTGTGCTCATTATTTTTGCCTTAATAATTAACTGTAACCCTGCTTTTGTACTTTCTTCCTTAACTTTCATCAGTAGTTGTTCCAGGTCTTTGCAATTTCTGCAAGTAATATGGTGTCATCTGCATATCTTACATTGTTTATGTTCCTTCCTCCAATTTTCATGCTTGCTTCCTCCAAACCTAATCCTGCTTTCCATATGATATATTCTGCATATAAATTAAACAAATAGGGTGATAAAATACAGCTTTGTCTGACCCCTTGCTATTTGGAAACCATTCTGTTTCTCCATGTTGTGTCCTGACAGGGGCCTTTTGTCCAGAATATAGGGACTTGTCTACACAAAGGGGGGAAAAACAGACTGTTCCACAGTAGCTGTGACCTGTTTTAATGGTTTTACAGCCCCCATAAACTTTGCATGCCTGTAGCTGAGATGGCAGCCTCAAGTGGATTACTCCCGTTTTTAAATCTGCTGCCACTGAACTTTTTTTAAAAACCATTTCTATGGTGAGCACCAGTGATGTTCCACATTTCCAAAAGTGAGAGAGAGAGAGAGAGAGAAAGATATCACAAACCTCAGTTTTATTGCCTTAGCGATCACTCACTAAGGTGAAAATCCAACATGGCAGCAACAGGCATTTGCCCGGTAATTCAGCCCCTCCCCCTGCGCTCCTCCAGCCAATTCAGAGTTGCACTTTGTCTTGCATGGTGAAGTGATTCATGTCGAATCACTTGTCTTAATGACTGAAAATGCACATATCTCTGGAGCTTTTTTTAAAAGTCGGGGAAAGCCGCGAAGGCTTTTCTCGCATAGTTTTTGCTCTTTTGAGGGGAGGGGGATTCACAATATGATGAGACAATGAGGGATCCCATTAAGACAGCTTGTTTTCTGAGTGAATTCTCTGAGGGGCATTTTCACCATGTGGACAACCCCTAGGTTACACATCAGGGCAATCAGATGTTGTGGCAATCCCATTTCTTTTAGAGTGAACTATACAGTTGTCCCTTCACATTCGTGGGGGTTGGGGTGCCTGACCCCCATGAAAGTTAAAAAACAAACAAAACGCGAATACTTACAATACAGTGGCGGTGGGCAGAGCTCCCCAGAAGACTCCTCAGGCTTGCAAAGTGAGCTGCTGGAGGCAGGAACGTATGAAGAATGTAGGCCTGGCTGGCAGGTGCCTCAGCCACTGACCTGCTTCTGGAAACCCCATGATGCTGTGCTAAGTGCTCAGGGAAGGCAGAGAGGAGACATTTCCATTGCAAAGAGTCTCCAATCCAAGCAAAGAAGTAGGCTTCAGGGGCTTGAGGTTTCTGCTGCCCTGCCTTCTCCCAGCATGCGCTGAAGTGCTAAGTGCTGGGGGAAGGCAGAGAGGAGAAATCTGTTTACAAATAGTCTCCAAAGCCTGTGAAGAAGCAGGCTTCGGGGGCTCTTTGCAATGGAGATTTCTGCTGCTCTGCATGCCAGCAGCTTGCAACAGAAGGAATGTGGTGAGGAGGACTTTCAGGCAGGAAAGGTCTTGCTAATGTAGCTGGGGGATCCTGGTTCCAAGCAAGAAATTGAGTGAGTGTCTGGAGGCTTTGGCAGGGCAGGAAATAGTGGGCAGAAGAAGGAACAGAAGGAGTAGAGTGAGGAGGTCAGGCTACTTAAGCAGCAGCTACAAATCCATGAATAATCAAATCCATGAAAGTGAAAGCCACAAATGTGGCGGGATGACTGTAATTTCTCATGGTTTGCATAGTCAAAGGCTTTGCTGTAATCTATAAACCACAGGTTGACTTTCTTTTGAATTTATTTGGTGCATTCCATTAGCCACTGTATGTTTTCAATATGAACTCTACTGTCTCTTCCTTCTCTGCACCCAGGTTGGATATCTGGCATTTCTTGCTCTATATACAGTAAAAACCTTTCTTGTCAAATCTTGAGCATCACTTTGCTTGCATGGAAGATCACTATGATAGTCCTGTGGTTATTACAGTCCCTGGTGTTATCAGCTTCGGCAGATACACCAGCTGCACACTTTCCTGGAAGTCAGGGATCTTGAGACTGTGGTACATACTCTGGTAACCTCTCATCTTGATTTTTGTAATGCAGTCTACATGGGGCTACCATTGTGCTTGGTCCAGAAACTTCAACTAGTACAAAATATGGCAGCCAGACTGGTCTTGGGTACATCCAGAAGATGTACTAATGGCTGCCCATTAGTTTCCAGGCCCAGTACAAGGTGTTGGTTATCACCTTTAAAGCCCTAAATGGCTTGGGTCCAACCCATCTTCGGGACCGCCTCCTTTCATATAATCCTCCCCATGCACTCAGGTCCTCTGGGAGGAATGTGTTACAACCTTTAAAAACTAGGCTTTCTCCGACCTCCCGGAGGGCCTTTTCAGTTATCACTCCCAGATTATGGAATGGCCTGCCGAATGAGATCCATCATATCACCACCCTAAATAGCTTTTTAAAAGCTCTTAACATGGATCTCTTCCAGCAGGCCTTTCCTGAATAGATAGCCAGCCATCAAAAAAGGAAATCTAGCTTGTCCCAATCTCGCCACGTCCATTGTCCATTGCTCATTTGTATTCTTTATTTTTATTTATTTATTTATTGTATTTTTAAAGTATGTTTTAATTCCTAAATTATTTAATTGTATTTTAAGGGGGGAGGGTGAGATTGAGGGTTTAGATGTATATTTTAATTGTTGTAAGCCATCCCGATTGCGTTTCATAGACGGGCGGGATATAAATAAATATTATTATTATTATTATTATTATTGTGATGTACCAAGAACCCACACTCACATTCACTCAATAAGAATTCTTTATGTCAGGAACATGGAACAAAGCCGAAACTGAATACAGGCTAGCACCAAACCCCAGATAAACCTTTACAGTGTGAGAATGGCATGTAGGGAGAAGAAACAATCCAGCCAGCACCAGGAGCTGCGACCTTGAGCTGCTGTGGAGAGCAGCGTTCCCAGGCCAACAAGGCGGGCTGGCAGCCCTCCAAAGACAGAGGGGCCTAAGCAAAGGAAACAGGCCAAAGCCAGCCTCATGTCAGGGTCCTCCATGAATTCCACACTAAACCCTAGAATTCAGGGGTGAGCCTGACAATTATCATCATCATCATCATCATCATCATTATTGTTGGTGGTGGTGTCCCCTTTCTTGCAGGCTGGAAGGTATATTGCACATTTCCAGTCTGTAGGACATTGTTTCCAGTCTGTGAATACCATGGACTGCTAAAAAAAAAAACAAATTAATGGGTCAAGCCTGAACAAGAAGTGAAGATGGCTAAACTGAGGATGTTGTACTTGAACATATCATGATAGGATGCCACTCATTGGAAGAGACAATATTGCTTGGTAAAGTGGGAGGAAGTAGAAAAAGAGGGAAACTGTACTACCAGTGAATTGATTCAAACAAGGAACCCACAGCTACCCCTGAATTTGCAAGCCCTGAACAGAACAGTGGATAATTGGGGTTCTTGGAGGTCCCTCATTCGTGGGGCCACCATAAATACTCTAAATAAGTCAAAGTCAATTTGACAGCAAGTAACAACAACAAAATTCAAGTCTACATGAAGAGAAGATAAAGTCTGGAGACAACCTGATACTTTCCACTGAGCACAGTCATTCAAATCAGGAAGCCTGAAAGCTAAGCACCAACTTAGATTTCTACTAAGATTCTTAAATTCATTAACTGTGGGTGAAAAATTAAAGGCTGAAGAGAGACTCCTGTAAAAGTAATTCATTCGACTCATTTTCTCCCTACACTACACCATGCTTTTCAACCACATCTCATTATGGTTGCTGAGGTTTGATTCTGCACCTGAGTCAATTTAAGCAGCTTACAGTCAAATAGCCATTGAAGTTTGTCACCTGCTTACATCTGCAGGTAGGCAACAGCAGGAGCAAAGGTTTATTAAAACATGAGAGAGAGAGAGAGAGGCGATGGAGAAGATATGAGTGATTTTATCTGCAGAGTGACGTGCAACTTTTTTTGAGCGGTCTGAATTTTCTACTTGAGGACCAGTGTGTAACAGACCTCTGACCACTCAAAACTCTGCTGGATGGCTCCTTGCAGATACAATGGTGGCAGCAAAAAATAATTTCTTTGCTTCCTGCACTGCCACTAAGTAGACCTTCAAAGAGGGTCTCAGTCAGACTCACTTTGCATTTTCCACCATCATCACTCTAATCTCTGCTTCACTCACTTCATCACCGCCAACTCCCTGGAAAACCAGAGGGCTGATTTGGCTCCACTCCATAAGAGGAGACACTCAGGAGTGATTGTGTCCACTGCCCTGGCCATTTTCCCATTCCAGAGATCAGACAGAGTTTCAACATAATCGCCTGCTGAAGTTGCAGGGAAATCTCCAAGAGCTAGGAAAGGCTGCAGTAATTTGCTTTTGCCATTTGAGAAGATTCTGTCCTTTCCTCTTCACTCCCCTGTGCTGAGTTAGGACATTATCAGGCAAGGCAAATAAGGCATCATAAGGATACCTAATGATCGTGAAAGAGTGTGTGTACCAAATGATGTCGCCCTTTCGCAATCATGTCCTGTTTAAAAAAAAGACCATCAATTGGTCCCCATGGTGCTTTTGTGCCAGCATTGCCGGCATTTGAAACTTCGTGCCATTGTACTAACGTGAATGCAGCGTCAATGGCTGGTCCAGCAAGAACCTTCCAGGTGAGATCACGACATCCAGGTAGGTGACACACTTTTTATGACCCTCCCCAGTTTACTTACGACTTTTTAAGTGTGTTTAGGTTCTTTGTGCAACTTTTTGTGTGTTATTTTTGTTTTTATTTTTGAATTTCCCACGCTATGTATTCTCATGAGAATACGCAGAATTTCAAATGAGGAAGTGAACGGAGCTCCGTTCATTCCTTGTTCATTACCAGGAAAGCCTTTGGACAGGAGGGAAGGTAAGTGTGGCATGGGGAGTTCTTTTGCCAGCATAAAAACAACAAAGATATGCCAGCAAAAGAATGGGGTTTAGGGGGTGTGATATGATGAAGTCCTTAATTGAGTGCAAACTGCTTTTGCACTTTGAACGCAAGTTTGCAGCAACTGAAGTAAGCTAAGGACAAAGGGGGCAAGTGAGAGGAAGACAGAGAAACTAGGACTTTTTAAAAGTGGCTGGAAAAGTGGGGCGGCTGGTGATTAATCGGGACTTTCCCTGCCAAATCACTGGCGGGTAGGTGAGAGGTTTATAGATGAGGATGACTGATACAAGTAAAGGCCATGCTTAAAATAGATAAATTGTCCTTCCCACTTTGGCCATGATGTGCACAGCAGACTATTGCTTCAGATGCCAAAAAAAAAAAAAAAAAAAAAAAGGCCATTTCCCCACAACAGCAGATGATAGATATGAAGACTTGGTTTAAAAAAAGAAGTTAACAGTTCTCTGTTAGTTGTTAATAAGACAGATATTCAGCTGCCAGTTCAATTGTTAAGCACATTCTACTAACTTTCCCCTCTCTGGATAGAATTAGGGCCTCAATGCTTTTTTTCTTCTGGAAGGAAGTAACAGGGATGAGGGATGGGGAGAGATTTTAAATGCATTCCAGCTTTCAAAAATCACACATTCATCCCTGTTCCTGTTCCTAAGCTACCAACTCACTGGGCCTGATTCCTACAGGCTATGCAGATTAAAAAAGAAAGTATAATTCCCTGACAAGAAAAATCATCCAACACTCCAAGAATTGACCTGTAATAAGTGGCAAATGAACAAGGAGCATTTAATAAAAAGAGGTCACTCTTAAAGCACCTGGTAAAATGCCCCAGACCTTTATGAAGACTAAACACCTGTAGACTTCTCTGCTAACACAATGGGGAAACTGTTCATAGTCATATTGCCATATCCGTTCAAGCCATGTCTGTCAATAAATTTTGCCTTTATTTACAAACATAAAATATGCATGGCCTTGTTACAGCTACCCAATGCCCATAAGTCTTAAAATCTGGACTCCAGCCTTTTAACTCTCACATTTCAAGTAGCACAGATGGCATTAGAAGAACAGGTAAAATGCTAGAAATCTAAGCAGGCCAGCCAAGTCTTCCTTTCTAAATTAGCACCCCATAAATCAGCCTCTCCCCCCACCCCCACTACCACAGCATGCACAAAAGTGGTTTCCAACAACAACTTGGAAGGCCCTTGAAGAACAACGTTTGTGATTTTGTTTGGATGTCCTCACTTCTATTAAAATTGGATTGAGACTAGTTGGGCTTCTGGAAATAAATGCTGAGCTCTTGGGGCGGGGGGGGGGGCTTTGATGGCACTTATTTGAGAATACATGAACATCCTGAGCTGTGCCTGCTTTTGTTACCAGAGCTCCCCTTATGTGAACTTACATAGTGCTTTTTGAGTGTCCAAAGCACTTCACATACCGTAATTACTCCAGGAAACCATCTAACTCATGTGAAGTCCACTGAGTTGGTTTGGGTGGAGCTAGCAGCACTAACTCTATATAGCTGCTGCTCATGACACGGAGTTTGTGAGCTTATGAGTGAAGAGGGTATTTTGGAGTGTTTAGTGGAAGATTTTGTGGGGGAGATCCAGATGGCTGTGTCACTGTCTACACAGATCAAAGTTGAAAGACATTGGGACAGACAGGTTGTTTGCTTATCAGTCTTTCCTACTGAAGGTTATGGGCTAGGAAGAGAAAGAGGAACACTGCAATTAAACAAATGGCTGCACAGATGTGTTAGCAGGAAAGGTTTGGCTTTTGGACCCCGTCTGCCAAGAGGTGGGTTTCACATGGCAGCAACTGATAAGAATGTGTTTGTTAGGAGTCTTGCAAACCTGAAGAGGAGGGCTTTAGACTGAATCTTGAGGGAGAAGAAGACAGTGTTTCAGAGGACACAGGGACACAAAGCATTGGAGGCAGTAGCATCAATGGAAACGGGCATCTTCTGTCTTTTTCCTCAATCCATCTGGAATCTCAATCCATCTGCAACTTGGTATTCTTCTTTTCCTAATACCTTCAATTTTACAATACTATCATATTTTTCAGTGAGTCAAGTAATCTCAATATGTGTCCAAATATGATAGCTTTAAGTTAGTCTTCATAGATTCATAGAATTGGAAAGACCACAAGACCACCAAATCTGACCCCCTGCCCTGCAGGAACACACAATCAAAGCATGCCCAACAGATGGCTATCCAGCCTCTGTTTAAAAACCTCCAAAGAAGGAGATTCTACCACATTCTGAGGCAGCACATTCCACTGTTGAACAGTTCTCCCCATCAGGAAGTTCTTCCTAATATTTAGGTGGAATCTCTTTTCCTGTAGTTTGAATCCATTGTTCTGTGTCTTTGTCTCTGGAGCAGCAGAAAACAAGCTTGCTCCTTCTTCAATATGAAGTCTTCATGGCTTCTAGGGAGAATTCAGGCTCAATTTGCTTTAGGAACCATTTATTTGCCTTTTTGGGAGTCCATGGTATCTATAGAACTCTCTTCCAGCAACACATTTCAAATGAGTTGATTCTCTTCCTGTCAGCTTCCTTCACCATCCAGCTTTTACACCCATAGATACAAAATAGGAAATAACTATGGCATGAATGATTCTGACTTTAGCATTCAATGATACATCTTTACACTTTAGGGTCTTATCTAGTTTCTTCATAGCTGCCTTTCCAAGCATTAGTCTTCTTCTGAGTTTTTGACTATGGTCTCCATTTGATTGATGACTGAACCAAGTCTCTGTACTGCTGCATCTGGAAACAACTTTTAGGTGCTGTATAGGTAAAACTAGCCAATTATAGTCTGGAAGAGAAGTTTTACCATTGTTGGAGGTAGAAACCTCAGAGAGTTTAGTCTCAGTCCATATTTTCCTCTTGTTTAGGATCCCCCTTGTTGTTGTTTTCTTCTGGAAGTAAGTAAGTAACAGGGGTGAGGGATGGGGAGAGACTTTAAATGCATTGCAGCTTTCAAAAGCTGGTAGACCTTCAAAGAGGCTCTCGGTCTCACCTGCAGAGGTTACAGGAGAATCTCCAAGAACTAGGAGGTATCTTCAAATTTAGGGGTAGCTATGAATGTGTTTAATGGGATAAAATGTATGGTTTAATTTGACCCTCAAACTAAGCAATACAGTAGGACCCCTGTATCCATGGGGGTTCAGTTCCTGGACTTACCACGGATACCAGAAACCATGGATAACAGTGAACACAATTGAAAATAATGGGACCTAGAAAATGTCTAAAGGATGCTCCTCTAGGCATTTCCTAGGAAGACTCTATGGTTTGTGTCCTGTGGATAACTGACACCACGGATATTGGTTCCATGGATACAAGGGTCCTACTGTAACTCCCCAAAATCTCCAAGAGCGCTTTCTCACATTAGGAAAATTTTACAACCAGAAGAGCTATTGACAATTGACCTGACTGTTTTTGGAGGTGATGATCTCTCCTTCAGTGGTATTTAGACAGAGGCTAGATAATCATCTGTCAGGGATACTGTCATTGAAATCTGCAGGGAACAGAGAATTGGATTAGGTGGCCTCTAAAATATCTTTCTCATCCACAGTTCTCTGATGATTCAGTGCTACTCAATGTGGTTCCCCCTGCATAGATGTCAGTCTGTAAGCCATCAGCTGCGGGTCCCTTGTGCATTTCAATAAAAGAAAGAAAGAAACAACTAACCAATTGACACAAGTATGGTACTAGTCCTTGGCACACAGTGAGTGGGGTGAGGGATAAGTACCAGAAAACATGAGAAGCACTGACCTTTTTAGCTACAAATGTCAGGGACTGGATGAGGGAACATCTCTATGCAAAGCAGGTGCTCAGTTGCAATTATGGTCCCTCCACAACAATAATCTATAGTGTGTATGTAGTTTAGCTGTAGGACCCATGTTCTTTGCCTGTGGCATTCATTTTGCTCTGCAATAGTTTTGTCCTGGAAAGTCTTATGACGCAGGTGTGTGAGTAAATTGAGCATAACAGCCTTAAAAAAAACATTAAGGAAGTTTAATGCAATACTTAATCCAACAAATAATCTGGATATAGTTACGACAGAACAGCTGCCACTGAAACATGGCCAGCAATATTTACTACACAGACAGGTAGTTACAGAAGAAGGTGGAAAGGAACAGACTGCTAACAAAATTTTTTTTTTAATGTAGCTCCCGCAAGTCTCAACAAACGGCAACACCAGAAAAGGGAGCTTGCTAGGGCACCAAAACATGGGTACTGTTGGGGATAGAAAGGGACCACTGGAAGAAAAACTTGGAAAAGTTATTATTTTGGATTCCAACTCAGAGAATTCCCTAGCCAACATGAGCAGAAGCATTTCCATATTGCTTCTGCATACAAAGAGCAGAGACTTAGCATTGAAAATGGTTTCTAGAGGGCCAGCTTCTACTGGGCCCGGATAAAAACTTCATCTGTGGCCCATTCTGCTGTTCCACCACTAGTGGGATGGCCAAAACCCAAAGCTTTGCATATGGTTCTACTTGAAGTGGGTCCTCAAGCCAAATCTCTGCATCAGCCTTATTTGACTTGGGTAGAATCCAGACATTTGGGTTCCAGAGCTACCATTTCCCAAACCATTTCAGTGGCATATGAATGGACTTTTGCTCTAAAGGGCCAAGTCGATCTCTTTTAATAAATGCCTTGTGGTGAAACTGCTGATTCCTGAGCATTTCAAAAAGGGAACGTTTTGCAATGAAAAAGTCATTTGAGGGTGAGGTCTCACAATCCACAATTTTGCCAGCCTGGCACAGTAAAAATAAAATAAAATAAAATAAAATAAAATAAAATAAAATAAAATAAAATAAAATAAAATCTGTGCTGTCTTTTGTTACCCTCAACAGCCAATGGTTATAATTGCTGTTTGCCTTCTATTTTTAATTTCTAATTGTTTGCCTTCATGAGGGCTGATACTGAACTGTCTAGAAAATGACCAAGGGTAAAAGGGGACTTATAAGGCTTTAAAAAAAAATATTGGAGAAACAATCTCTTGAATAAAGCAACCACAATACATTGCATATTTTAATCCCAACAGGAAAAAATAATTTGCAGAGCAAATTAAAATGGTCTAACAATTTTTTAAAGACAGGATTTCTCAAATTTCTGATAAATGTTCAGCACATTTAGGATGGGCTGTTATACCCAGGTATTTTTTTTCTTGCATATTCATTTTTTAAACAAATTATTTAAATAAAAAACATTAAAATAAACACATACATATAGTCATGTAAACAATTAGACACTAACACATGGACAAACAAATAGACACACAACTTCTATTCTCTGGCTAAATCTGTAGTTTAAACACATTCCTGTCTCTTCTTATCATTTTGTAGTCTGTTTATTTCCCCCCTCCTTTTTATTATTATATTTTTTTAATTGGAACTTCCCAATGCATTTACATATCCATATCCATATCCATATTCATATTCCAATATATTCCAATATACTTTCCCATACATTCCAACACATTCCAATATATTCCCACCACTTCCTGACTATGTGTACATTCTACCATTGTACCATTCTACTTTCCCATATCATCTTTCTTGATCTACATACTCACATCCTACCTTTCATTAAATTCCACACTTACTCTAACCTTTCTCACATACTTCTACTTTCTTATTTATAATATATGTCAGTCTGTCATTTTCTAACATCTCATTAAGTTTAAGAACCCATTCGTCGATTGGAGGGATTTCTTTTTTTCCCCAATTGGCTGCTATTATTAGTCTTGCCGCTGTTACTGAGTATAATACTCTCCAGTATTGCTGCGTAAATTTCGGTTCAAGATTTGATTTTATATTTAACAGATACAGCTTGGGATCCATTGCAAATTGTACCTTGAATACTTTTTGAATTGTTTTATGAATTTTAAGCCAAATTTTTTGTATTATTGGACAGCCCACAATGTGCCAATATCTTTTTCACAATGCCAGCATTTATTATCTCTGATTTTGTAAATTTTACGTATTCTTGTGGGTGTTAAATACCATCTATTTACGGTAGGTATTTATGAGTCATCGTTTGTTATGTGCCTTCAAGTTAACTCTGACTTATGGGAACTATATTCTAGGGTTTTCTTGGCAAGATTTCTTCAGAAGAGGTTTGCCATTACTTTCCTCTGAGGCTTAGAGTGACTTGCCCAGTTGCCCACAGGACTTCCATGGCTCAGCAGGGATTTGAATCCTGTTTCCCCAGAGTTCTAGTCCAACAATCAAACCACTACACCACACCGTTGCTCTTTATTTTTTGAGTAAACTGCATCAAATTCATGGAACATACTTCTGAGTAGACACTCACACTGGATTCAGTGTAATGGTGCAGTGGTTAAATGCCAGTACTGCAGCTACAGCATTGCAAGTTCTATCCCAAGGGCTCCAAGGTTCACTCAGCCTTCCATCCTTTCATAGGTCAGAAAAAGGAATACCTGGCTTGTGGGGGCAATTAGCTAACACACATTGGAAACCACTTAATGTGGTGTAGATGTGTAAAATGCTATTGCTTAACAATTTGTAAGCCACTTTGTGGCTGAAAAGTAGGGTATAAATACCTAAATAAATAAATAAAAATAATTCATTTTTTAATTCGGATTGGAGGCACGTTTAACTTTGAAACCCCTAAAAGTTCCAAAGAGCCAACTATGGGCTCATACACAAGCCAGGCCCATTCTTCCCCCAGTTCCTGTACAGAATAGGCCAGAGTCCAAACAGGAATGCCGGCCTGACTCTTATGGTTAGGAAGTTTGGCTCACTGAATGGTGGAGCAATATCACATCCCACCAATGTTTTATAGATGAAAACCAGGACATATATGGCTGAACAACAGCAGAGTGTGGTCAAGATGTTAAAAGGTATCAATGAAGAAGAACAGACAAGGCTCCAGCAGTCTGCTTTTGTAGTGAGAGAAAATTCTTCCCCCTCCTATCCTCTCCCACATTTTGAACTCAGGGGGCACTGCCACTATTTAAAAAAAACTTTAATTCCTCCAAATCTGGCTTGATAATGCCACACGATGTGCAGCCTTTTCCCTGACTCTGGTGTAAAAAGGGCACACGACGTATGGCCCTATTCGCACCAGAATCAGGGGAAACCCCCCTTAATCTGGGTTTTAGAAAACCACACACGCTTGCTTGGAACTCTAGAGAAAGCTGCCACGTGATCAGTCTTTCCACTCTGGATTTGAGGGGCATGGAGAGAAGAGGAAGGACAAGGTTACAACTGTAATGTAATGCCATTATGTCTTCATTATTGGAGAACAGTACCAATTATGCATAACTAGTTATTTAATGTAGTTATTTCCAAGCTTTGCCCTGAACTGTGGTCTCAAGTAGGAGAGGGGAGGCTTCTCACAACTGCTGCTTCTTAAGAAAGAAGCACAAGTAGTCAAATAAAACCCAACTAAAAACATGTAGTTTGGGTCGTGGAAAGTGGACAAGCAAGAAAGGCCCCTCTCATACATATTCCCCCTAAACACACACGCACATTCCGGACATCCCTTCTCTTAGGCAGGTAAATTGTAATGTGTTGAGAGATTTATCGGGTTACCGAATTCCGTATGCTGCAACATGATTTCATACCCTCTTATCATGTTATAAATGAAAACTGGGACATGGGTGGGCATCACAATATGGTCAAGATGGCATAAGTTATTGATGAGGAAGAACACTCAAGCTAAGAGAAGCTACAGCAGTTTGCTTTTGCCTGAGCCTACTGGGAAGGACAAGAGTCCACCTCCTCTTCCTCTTCCCTCCCTACTGAAAACTGAGGTCAAGCTACTTTTGTACTTTGAACTCAGTTTGCAGCAATTGAAGTAGGCTGAAGATAAAGGGGGAAAGAGGGAGGAAGAGTGAGAAACGGACATTTTAAAAGCAGCTGAAAAAGTGGGGAAGCAGAGGATTAATCTGAACTGTTGCTGCCTAATTGGGACCACTGAAGAGTATGTGATTTGCTCCCCACAGAGCTTAGTGTTACCCATATTACTGGGGGTCCATGAAGAACTTCCTCATGTCCAGATATTAATACGGGGAACCTGAGTTATCTCAATATGGCAGTGGGAGGCAGAGTAACTATACAGGATCTTTTGACCTGTGTATACCAGTACTGACAAGACTCACAGCCAAGACATAAAGTAAAAATGTCTTTTATTAAAAAATAATCTTGGAAACATTCACACTAGCACTCAAGGCTTCAAGCAATCATGCAAGGGTAGTGAAGAATAGGAGGAAGCAGTCAGATAGAGAAATAAAGATCAGGATGATGGGCTATACTATCCTTGACTGAAGAGCACAGATTTGTGCAGAGATGTGCACCGGGTGACACAGCAAATCAACAGAGTAATGGCCTCTGGGAACCTGAGCACACTTTGGCTGTATTTTGGGGTGATATTTATATTCAATATTCCACCCAAAGGGGTGTTATATGTAGAATACGGTGTTAGATAGAGTCTCCCTCAGTTACATAAGGGAAGCTCTGGCTATGTTAACAATCTCTAATGGCTGAGAAATTAAGACTGATGCGTGTCAAGCAACCTCCTAGAAGAGCTGAGGAGGAAAACTGGTTTTGCAGAACAAAGAGTGTCCGGCCACTTTGATTGAATTTTCCAGGTACATCCCAGAGAATCAACACCTTTCCACCCTAACTGCCAGTCTAAGGTGGGTCCATATAACTACCATCTGGGCATGTCTTTTAGGAATTTGGGATGGCCTCTGCCTTAGGTTTTCTGAGTACACCTTGAGTCCTTGCATTTGGGAAGCTCTGGTCTACTCAAAGCATGTGGAATAACAAGTAATAAGCCAAATTATGAAATATAGCCAATTGATGAATTATTGGAAGGGTGGGGATGTCAGAGCTATTGTCAGGTAACAATAGTTAGAAGAATGCCAAGGCCAATTCAGGGACACAGTGGCACCCATCTTGGAGGGCCAACAATGGCGGGAGTGACTCGGTGTTTAAATCATTTCCTGTGCAGAGATGGATCTGAATTTACGTGTGCACCCAGCACAGGCCAATGGGAAGGAGGCCAGACCAGAGTGGTAAATCATACAGCGATGCAGCTGGACTCCTCTGTGGATGGGGAACTTTGGGATAACTGTGTTGCACGGGAGTGGCTATGATCCCATTGTAATTGAAACAGGCAAAAGGTTAAATGGCTTTCTCAGTAGGCATCTTAGTTGGTGGGTGGGGACTCAGCTCCCAGGAGCCTTTAAATGTTTACTTATTCATTGTGCTATACAAGCCATGGTCTTGTGCCAGTTTGTGAATTACTGCTTTGAGATCAGATGCAGAGAGCAAGTGTTGGGCCCTGGGCCAAAGAAACTGCTCTTTCCCTCATATGTCATTATCCCTGCTAGTAGAAAAACTGCTAATGCATCAGCCTTCTTTGGTTTGGCTGCTCCCAGCCCAGAGCGTAATAAATCTTGGGGTTGATATTCTTCCCACTTTAATTCTAACTTCTGCTAGATGTAAAGGAAGGAATAATTTTCTTGGAGTCACTGCCATTTGCATCCAGATGGTCTCACCAACTGCCCGCCGACATGCCAACACTTCTTTTCTTGGGTTCCTGTTGCCCACAAAGTGGTGGAAATATGCTACCTTGGATAGCTGAGGCTCTCCACATTTTGGAAACCAAGGGAGATCTTCCCTTCCTTTTCAATTTCTTGCTCCAGCTTGGCAGTCATCTGACTTTTTTTTTTTTTTAGAATCAGCTGTTCAGATTTTCAGAGTAACTCCAACATTGCTCTTAGGACAAGGAAAAAAGGACTGCCTCTCTGGATCAGACCAAGGCCCAAAGACTCTTATTAATGGCTATCCACATATGTTTTCAGGAAAACTTCAGCCATAATGGGCTCTCCTTTTGTTTGCTCCCAGCCTCTAGTATTTGGAAGTATACTGCCTTTGAATATATAGGCTCTATTTAACCATCCCAATAGGTAGCTGCTCGTAACCTCCATGAATTTGGCTTCAAAAAGCCCTATGAGCTCATGACCATGGGGTGGGTAGAGACCCATTTCAAAGATACGAGCTCACACAACAGACAAAAACTAATCCTAAAGAGCAACAGGCATGAACAAATCCACCAATAAGTCTGTTCTCCTTAGAGCCTTACCACACTCTGAAGAAAAGTGGCAAAGCAGTAGGAATGTTCTGTCTCTCCTCCTTCCTTACCTCATGGAATCATCATTTCTCTGGTGTTCTTTTGTTCCGGTCCCATGGGGGACTGAGGTAAAACTGCATATTTTTGCTAATGGATTTTTCTGGTTAGCAAAAAGATGCAGTTTTACCTCGGTCTCCCACAGGATCGGAATGAAAGAACACGGATCTCATGCAATAAGGCAACAGGAAAGACGGAATGTTCCTGCTCCTTTGCCCCTTTTCTTCAGAGTATGGTAAGGCTCTAGGGTGGAGGAGGGATGCATTTTGTGAGATGCATGTGGCCCTGGATTGATTTTTGAGGCCTTTAACTTTTTGAGACACTTTCACAAGCCCCTGATTACCCCATTTAATTTTCCCCTGAATTCCCAAATTGTCAAAAAGATGCCCAACCTGCTGAACCATCCTGCAACCATCTCAATCTGACAGGGACATGCCTGATTACTCTTCTGCCTTCCCACTTTTTCAGTTGCTTTTAAAATGTCCTACGTCCTTTCCTCCTCTCACTTCCCCCCTTTATCCTCAGCTTACTTCAATTGCTGCAAATGGAGTTCAAACTGCAAAAGTAGTTTGCAGGGGGTGATTTCCAGGGGAGAGAGGACAGAAGCTGGTGGAATCTTGCCCTTCCCAGTAGACTAAGGCAAAAGCAACCTCTCCTAGCTTGAGGGCTTTTCTTCACTGATAACTTTTGCCATGTTAACCACACTCTGATGTTGTTTGGCCACATGTGTGCTCATTTTCATCTGTGAAATGTATGTGGGGTATGCAGTAAACATACTGAGTACAAGCAGCACAAGTCAATGGTCACTTATCAATGCTCTGTAATGTGGAAAGGATATCAGCAAGACCTTTCCCCCCGCCCCTCAGTGCAGGACAATCATTTGCTTCCGTTTCTCATAAGGCTTTATTAAAATCAATATTTTGCAGTACTGCTGCAGCTGGAAACAAACCATTCTTCATTTTGCATTCACCATGTCCCACGACTGGCTGGCACGCTGCTGCCTCTCCACTGAAATATGACAAGACAAACATGTTGAAAATGACTTCAACACAGCCAAGATTGCTCAGAATTAGGTGATTTGAAAATCCATTTGCCCTGCTAGAAATTTAATCCATGGACTTGTCCAGAGAGAAATCTCTGTGTAGCTATCAGGAGCTGCCGGAGGAGAGAAGTTTTGAGAAGCCAAACAAAACAAGTACAGCCTAGGTCTTCATCATTACCAACTCAGGCCTCTATTGTATAGAGCTGCTTTAATTTCCAGTAGAATATTAGAGAAGGTCTAATGAAACAGGATCATTTGCTGCTCTAGTAGCTCAAGAAATAGAGCTTTTGGGAATGGAAAATCATGTCTGTCTGAGCTGTCTGCAAGGAAGACACCAGGCCAACACTCTTTTAGTAGGCAAAGTAAACAAAAAAGAATTGTTTGCTAAGTGCAACACATTTCAGAACAAATTTTGGGTAGTGTACACACAAGCCCAAATCCAGTTGTGAGACCTAACTAGAGTAGGCCCACTGAATCAATGAGGATTTGGCTTTGCTCTAGCTGGGATTAACATTTGGATTTAGGAGATTTTCAGACAGGCAAAAATCGCCCCTTGCCGCGCGAGCAGCCTCCTGAAACTGCTGCGCGGCAAGGGTCTTTTTCGGACGACGCTGTGCCTCTAGCGAAGCCGTCCGTGTCACTTCCGTGAAGCTTGGGACGGCTCCGCGTCATATTTCAATCACGGGCAGCCTCCGTGCTTGAAATATGGCGCGGAGCCGTCCCAAGCTTCACAGAAGTGACACGGACGGCTTCGCTAGAGGCACAGCGTCGTCCGAAAAAGACCCTTGCCACGCAGCAGTTTCGGGAGGCTGCTCGCGCGGCAAGGGGCGATTTTTGCCTGTCTGAAAATTAGTCTTAATGTTAAACTTTGTATGCCAACATAAAATAGAGAACAACCAGGAACTGTTGTCATTTGGAATTCCACCCCCCACAATGCTGAAGTAGAGAAAGAAATTCAAAAACTACAAAGTCATATGATCCATGTAGCTTACTGAAAAAATAAAATATATAAAACCATATAACAGAAGGGAAACTGCAAAAATTTCAATACTGCAAAAACAATGACAGCAGCAACAACAACAAAAGAGGGCTTATTGCACAGCCTAAAAGAAGAACACGTCTTCAAAATGTTACACCACTGGGGTGACACATTGGTCCAATATTTATATTATATATACACACACATAACAACATAAACTGGGGGGTTACAATTTTCAGTTTAGGCTACAAACCATTGCATTGCATTGTAGTAAATAAAGCAGCCAGAATGAAACATATGCAGTCAGCCCTCTGTATCCATGGGTTTGGTATCCGCAGATTCCACCATCCATGCCTTGAAAATATTCCCCAAAAATAAATTCCAAGAAACAAACCTTGATTTTGCCATTTTATCTAAGGGATACCATTTTACTGTGTCACTGTATATAATGAGACTTGAGTATCCACTGATATTGGTATCCACATGGGGTCCTGGAAGCAAACCCCAGCGGGTGCCATGGGCCCACTGTACAACTATATCATCATTGCCTTTTCAGTCACACGTCTCCTCCAGCATTTCACAGATGAAAGCTAGAACATGTAGTATGGTCAAGCAATATCTAAATGTGGTCAAAAAGGTAAACATGAATAAGGCAAAAACCACAAGCTAGGAGAGCTTGCAGCAGTTTCCTTTTGCCTGAGCCTACTGGGAAGGGCACGATGCCATCCTTCCTCTCCTCTTCTCCCCTGTTGAGTTAATTGAGTGCAAACTACTTTTGCACTTTGAACTCCAGCTAACAGTAATGGAAGTGGGAGGAAGAGAGGGAAACTGGGACATTTTAAAAGCAACTGAAAAGTGGACTGGGGGAGGATTAATCGGGAGTGTTCCTGCCAAATTGGAGGCTTGTCTACAAAGGCTATTTACCCCATCTTGACCCTGTCCTGGAGCCCTGAAGTCCAAACAACTCAGGTCTTTTGCCCATGGGCAGTCCAGACGACGCCCAGGGCAGAGAGAGGAGGAAGGGAAGATGGGTTAAAGCCTGATAAAATGTTATATTAGAAATTTTATATATTTTATCGAGGAGAAAAACAGTGGGCCTGCAGGGGAATGCAAGAGTTTTTCTTTTCACGTTCAGAGCAAGAATAGAGCATTCGCTGCTTCCCCCACCCCACGCACCTGCTGCCCCAGGAGAAAGCAGGGCAGTAGGGTGGATTCTTCCCAGTGTTGAAGCGCTAGCTGTCCTTTGTCACCCAGGAGAAGTGGGAGCAGCAGGATGGCTTCTCTCTGGCTACAAAGTGCTTGCAGTGTTTCATTGCCTGATCCTCCCTTCCATTGCCCAGCTTGTGCCCACGGGGGAGGAAGGGGTGAACTCTTCCATCAGCCCAAAGGGGTGAGGCCAGGTTCCTCCCCAGCCAGCCTCCCGCTCTTGCCCTCCCCCTGGCTGCTCCACTTTGCCAGAGCTGCCTTCTCCCTTCTGGCCCCTGACAGCACAGCTCCTCTGTAGCACAGGAGGGCATGAGCCGCCTGCCAACTCACTCACACAGATGGGTGGGTGGGGGGATTTTCAACCATGAGTCATTGAAACTGCAGGTACCAATCCCGTATAAGCAGGGTTTGGCTTGTATTCAAATCCTCTTCTACTTTGCTTCTGTACATAGAATTGGGGTCCAGGGAAGAATCTTCTAATTTGCCTCAGGAAGCAAAATTTGTTGGTGCAGCCCTGCTCAACCCACAGGAAAGGATGCTCCAACTTCAGCTATTGGCCAAAACAAACAAACAAACAAACCTGGGTCTAATCCACACTACATAAATAATCCAATTTGAAAGTGGATTATTTGCCATGGCTCCTACCTATGGGTTCCTGGGATCTGTAGTTTTACAAGGTCTTTCGCCGGCTTTGCCAAAGAGCGCCGGTGCCTCACTAAACTACAAATTCCAGGAGTCCATAGGAAGGAGACATGGCAAATAATCCAGTTTCAAATTGGATTATTTGTATAGTTTGGATGCGCCCCAAGAGTCACTGTGAGTTTGTACCCTCTTTCCTCTCTGGAAAAATCAGCCTGGTCCCCATTGACAGGCAAAGGAACACCAACCAGAGGATGCTGCCAATATGCAAATTGAACCTGCACAAAAATGCCTTTAGTGTCCTAATGAGGGTCTAAATAACTGGACTAATCCCACAAATAGAACACCCACACACAGAGTGTCTTATTGGGCATTGCATGAGCCACAAATATCCCCTGAGTGAGAGGCCTGTCTTGGGGAATTCTAACTTCTGCAGGATCTTTTAGCTTCAGCAATAAAGCCAAGCATCTACTTCTTCTACCCAGCTTTTAATCTTGATTGTCTTATCTGTTGGCAGTGCCTCTCAGTCAGTATCTATGGTAATAAGATTTAAGGAGAATATCATTGGGCAAATGGCCCAGTTTGCTTGTAACTACTGCCACAGCCTAAGTCTCGCTAAGCCAGATTGCTTCCTTTTCTGTTTATTTATACACACATACTCACTGATAACTTAACTCAGAGTAGCTGATGTCATGAGAAGGTCTCACACTGCCTTATTGTTCATGAAATAATTATGCATGGAAGCATCTTGTCTGCTTGCAAAGAGGGGGAAATAGCCGAAGAACAACTGTAGCTCAAAATGGATCACTGTAACTTTTGACTGATGAAAATACATTTGGGTGAAACTATTAAGAAATTGATAACATAGGAGGTCGGTGTTTGGAAGAATGTGACTCATAGAAGTAGAAGGACCAGGGGGCATTCTATGAGTATGGCACTTCAGACCCAGTTTGAAGCTCTCTCCCTTGTCAGTGATTCCACCTAAACATTAAGAAGAACATCCTGCCAGTAAGAGCTGTTCAGCAGTGGAATGTGCTGCCTCGTAGTGTGGCGTGGTCTCCTTCTTTGGAGGTTTCTAAACAGAGGCTGGATGGTCATCTGTCGGTAATGCTTTGATTGTTTATTCCTGCATGACAGGGGGTTGGACTGGATGGCCCTTGTGGTCTCTTCCAACTCCATGATTCTATGACTATATACAAACCCTAGGAAACCTTAAAAACAGCACTGAACAGTATTAAAAAGTCCAACCCTACTCAGTTTGTAAAAAGCCTGATGGCACAATGATATTTTGACCTGCCGATGGAAGGAGAGACAAAACAGGCCCTTAAGCCGTTAACACAGTCCACTGACAAGTACATTAATTTTTACAGCTACCTTTTCATAAATGTTTTGAAGAATAAATACCATTGCTTTAATATTTATAAATATATAGGCCTAATCTATATATTGATTTATTATGGCTTAAATCTCATTGCTAGTCCCAATCAGAATACCCTATTGGGACAACTACTGAATGATAAGTGAACTCTTAACTAAATCCCATTGATTCAATGGCTCTTCTCTAGTTGGGACAAGCAACTGGATTCAAGCCATGATAAATAAATTTAAAATATTTAAAATATATATTTCTCTGCCTCCCTCCCTCTCAACCAATCTCAATCTCTCTTTCTCTCATATACACTTCTTTGATTGACTTTAGATATGCCATGTTGGTTTATTAAATTCTTTGGGTGGAAACTTCTGGAAAGTTTTGGGCTCATCTATACGAAGCAATAAAATGTGGCTTAATGCACAGTAATTCCAATTTGCAGCAGCTTTCATTTGTCTCCATGTTTGTTTATTTTTCAAGATTGCAGGCATGCGAAACCATACATGTTTGTTGTTCAAATGGGCATGCCTGTGAATCAAGATGGTGGACATGAGTGAATTATTCACATTTTTATTACCACCAGTTGCCATTGCTGAACAATTTTAAAAAACAAAAACAAATCCAAGGTGCGGAAGTGTGATCTTCCGCTTAAATAAACAGAAAAAAAGAAGAGGAAAGGCTGTTTTGTTGCCTCAGTGCATGATCGCTACCCGTGAAAATCCAACATGGTGATTCTGGGCGCTGCCTTGCTGGCAAGCTCCACCCCCTATGCACATCTGACCACTTCTGCCCTTATTGGGAAAGTGCAAGAAAGCAAATTGGTTGTCCCAACAAGTAGGAATGTGCATTTCCTTCAGAATTAAAAAAAAATACAGGAAAAGTTTTTCAGAGTATTTGGAGTCCCCCCTTCCGCCCTTCCAAATACAGCAAAATGATGTGGAATCCCATTGGGACAAAAGGTATTCTCCTCAAATTCTATGAGGAGCATTTTCACAGTACAGACAAGCCCTTGGTCAGTTAAACCCATTGAAGAAACTCCCATGCCAGAATTTTCAGAAGGAAGGGAGTTAGCCAGGTGCAATTCCTCTGTTCTTTTTCAATTGCAAACATCAACAGTTAGTAACTCCTGCTCTATATCATCCAACTGTCCTGATTTGCCAGGGATGGCCCCAGTTAATCAATCACCATGCCACTTTCTTAACTGCTTTTAAAATGTTCCAGTTCCTCTCTCCTCCTCCACTTTTCCATTTTGTCCTTGGCTTATTTCAATTGCTGCAAAATGAGTTCAAAATGCAAAAAAAGTAGTTTGTATTTGACTCAGCAAGAAGGAGAGAGGAGGAGGGGGCAGAGTCTTGCCCTTCCTGGCAGAACCATGGAAAAGCAAATTCTTGCAGCCTATTTGGTTATTTTACAATATGTAAAGATCAAAAACCATCTCATTGGAAAAAGGATACAGAAAGCAAACATTCAGTAGCTTCAAATTTTCTCAATATTTCATTTCTGTGATGGAGTAACATTTGCTCCTTAGTCAAACTAGAAAAAATACGTTACATCTGAATCCATTTAAGAAAATAAACAGTTTGATCCTTTTGTTTGATTTTAGACTGATTACAATTTAGACCACAATGACTGATTTTATATGATTCCCTGTTTATTTTAAATGTTCAATTTTGTTCTCTAAATGGTTGGCTGACTACAAATAAATGATATCCATTTATAATTTATTGTATCTGACATATATCATTTTCTTTTCCAGTTTATGATGTTCAACTGGTTTGTTGAAAAAAGTTGTGCATGTGTGAAATTAGGATTTAGTGATATTTTTAATGCATTCATAAACTCTAAGTAAAATCTTTTTTCAAAAGAAATGAAAACTTTTTAACAACAGATTTAATAAAGAATACAGTACTGTACTGTAGTTATACAATGTAAGTTACACCCTCACAACATAGATAAAATGACTCACAGAACTTAGGGGTTGTCTAAACGGTGAAAATACTCCTTGCAAAATGCAAGGCGAATACCATCTGTCTAAATGGCATCCCACATTATTTCGAAGGAGGGGGCAAAATCCACCATACACTGTGTGGGAAAAACTTTTGCGGCTTTCCCCAAAGTTTTTTTAAAAAAATAGTGGGGAGGATGCTCAATCCTGCTTTTTGGGACAAATAATAATAATAATAATAATAATATTTTATTTCTATCCCGCCCCTCTGCAACGCAATCAGGGCGGCTTACAATATAAAAACTCCATAGTCCCAGTACCCTAGCCCACCCCCCCTTAAAATAATATTAAACTATAAAAGATTAAAAACATACAGTAAATTAAAATATATAAATTAGAAAAATATTAAAACATACAATAGTTTAAAAAAAAATGATTACAGCTCAGGGAGGACAACCGAGTCTTGGGCCGGGATAGTTATTCAGGAAAGGCCTGCCGGAAAAGATCCGTCTTGACAGCTTTTTTAAAGCCGTCTAAGGTGTTAATAAGACGGATCTCGTCTGGCAGGCCATTCCATAATCTGGGAGCAGCAGCGGAGAAGGCCCTCTGGGAGGTCACCGACAGCCTTGTTTTCATAGGTTGTAACAGATTCCTCCCAGAGGACCGAAGTGCGCGGGGAGGGTCGTACGGAAGGAGGCGGTCCCGGAGATAAGTTGGACCCAAGCCATGCAGGGCTTTAAAGGTTATAACCAACACCTTGTACTGTGCCCGGAAACGAATAGGCAGCCAGTGGAGAGCTTTTAGCACAGGTGTTATATGCTCTCTTCTGGAAACACCAGAAATCAACCTGGCTGCCATGTTCTGAACTAGTTGAAGTTTCCGAGTTAAGCACAAGGGTAGCCCCATGTAGAGTGCATTACAGAAATCCAGACGGGAGGTTACCAGTGCATGTACCACAGTTTCGAGGTCCCTAGTTTCCAGGCAAGGGCGCAGCTGGCGTATCAGCCGAAGTTGATAACAGGCACTCCTGACCGTCGCATTTACCTGATTAGACATCTGGAGCGTTGGGTCCAGGAGCACCCCCAGACTGCGAACACAGTCTTTGGAGGAGAGTGTAGTTCCATCCAGGACTGGAAGTTGTATTCCCAGACCTGGTTTCGGGCCTGTAACTGTTAGTACCTCCGTTTTGTCTGGATTCAGTCTCAATTTGTTTTTCCTCATCCAGTCCATTACTGCTTTAAGACAATCATTGAGAGGAGAGATGCCATCTGAAGTCGAAGCTGATGACCGAGACATGGAGAAGTATATCTGGGTGTCATCAGCATACTGATGACAACATACTCCATGCCTCCGAATGATCTCTCCCAGCGGCTTCATATAGATGTTAAATAGCATCGGGGACAGGATGGCACCCTGAGGAACGCCACAGTTAAGCTCTATTCTGGTAGAGCAGCTGTCCCCGAGCCTCACCCTCTGAGATCTGCCCGAGAGGAAGGAACGGAACCACTGCAAAGCAGTGCCTCCAATTCCTAACCCCCTCAGGCGATCCAGGAGGATGGAATGATCTATTGTGTCAAAGGCCGCTGAGAGGTTCAAGCGCACCAACAGGGTCACACTACCCCTGTCGATACCCAAGTGATTTGATTTGATTCCCTTTCCCTATATGAACGTTGAAAGATGATAGGTCAAATGTGCTTGGGAGTGGAGATCACTAACAAGGCAAGTGCTCAGAGCCGCCATGTTGGATTTCCACCTTAGCAAGAGTGTGGAAGGGTAATAAAATGGCTTTTTTGTTTCCCCTTTTTTTAAAGTGAAAGATCACTATTTCACACCTTGGATATGGTTTTTAAAAACTGTCTGGCAGAAGCAAAGTGAGGTAAGTAAAAATGCAAGTAATTCATTCATGGCTGCCATCTTGATTCACAGGTATGCCCGTTTGCACAGTAAATGCAGATAGCTTCTCATGCCTGTGATCTGCCAAAAAAAAACCCATTAAGACAATAGCAGCTGCTGCGAATTGCCACTAACTGCGGGGGGGGGGGGGGAATCCACATTTTTTTCCTTGTATAGACAAGCCCAAACCAGTTTCAGATTGACTCAGCAAAAAGGCAGATATTAAGAGCAAATAGCTCCCACGTTCCAACAGCTGTTCAACAGTTTAATAAAAGTGTTTGTTCTTAACTGGCCTCTTTCTTTATAGCCTCAGACAAGAGACTGGATCCAGACCTGTATGAATGAAAACCAGGAATATGACATTTGCATGGTGTGATCCCAGAGTATGGTTTCAAGGCACAGAGAGTTTGAAAACTGAACACAAGCATAAGGTCCTCAGAACCTTAGAAGGGTGGCCTCTTAAATTGAATAGCACTAACAAAGAGGACATGTCTTACCCATCCCACAGATAAAGAAGAGAACAGAGTATAATTGTTTGTGCTAATTTATATATGTCTGCTGTTACTAATTGCTTCAAGTCAGTTCCAATTTATGGCAAGCCTATATATGAGAGCCCTCCAAGGGTGCATCTACAGTGTAGAAATAATGCAGTTTGACATCACTTTAAGTGCTGTAGCTCCATCCTATGGAATCCTGGGATTTGGGTTTTACAAGGTCTTTAGCCTTCTCTGCCAAAGAGTGCTGGCGCCTCACAAAACTACAAATCCCAGGATTATGTAGGATGGTATCATGGCAGTTAAAGTGGTGTCAAACTGCATTATTTCTGCAGTCCGTATGCACCCCAAGAGTCCCTGTCATCAACAACCCTGCTCAGGTCTTACAAACTCAGAGCTGTGGCTTCTCTGATTAAGTCAATTAACCTGTGTTGTGGTCTTCCACTTTTCCAAGTACTTCATATTTACCAAGCGCTATCATGTTTTCCAGTGAGTCATGTTATCTAATGATAAGCACAAAGTACACCAGCCTCAGTTTATTCATTTTGGCTTCTAATATGAGTCCAGGCTCGATTTGCTCTTGGGCCCATTTATTTGTATTTTTTGGCAGTCTGTGGTAGCCACGGACCTATCTTCCAACACCACATTTCAAATGATTATATCTGTATAAATGCTGGCTTTTAACTAATTACAAATGTGAACAGAAATACAATCCATCTCACTATACTTGAGGATGAATGAGATCAGAGGATTTGTGTACCTGCTTGGTCTATTGTTCTGATGCTAGCAGTGGATGGGTATCTTTTTTTTTTTTAATAAAATATAACACAACATAAAAAAGCCTAGCATAATCTAACAGAAACTACTAAAAATACAGATAAGAAAAAGAAAATATTACTTAATAGAACCTAATCCCCACCAGTGTAAAAACAAAACAAAAAGACAAAAAAACTTCCCATGTGTCTGTACTGCTGTTCCATAATACATTCTTTGAACTCCTCACAATGAATATATCCTCTTCATCAATTTAACCCTCTTTTCCTATTAAAAGGGAAACAGCTCTTATTATATTATACATTGAATCCCAATACAGCTAGGTCCCCTCTTAATAACTTAACATAATCAATAAATGGTTCTCATGTCTTCAAATATTTTCCTAATCCCTGACCTTTAATAAAACTAGTTAATTTATCTAATGCTGCTAGGCCCATCGATTTATCTATCCATTCTACAAGGCTTGGCATTATACCCTTTTTCCAATATTTTGCATATACAACTCTTGCAGGTGTGACCATGTAACAAATTAAAGTTTTATTTTCTCTTTCCACTTTATCCTCCAAATAAATCATATTCAATAATAACAATTCTGGTCGAAAGGCCATTTCTCTCCCCAAAATCTTTTGCGTTGCTGTAACAATTTTTAACCAGTATTTTCTAGCAGTCTTAGATGTCCACCTGAGGTGGTAAAATGTTCCAATTTTCTGGTGGCATTAGTGGATGGGCAACTTTGAGTCCTCTCATCTCTCAACTTGTTAGAGTTCTTTATCTTTATACCAGACTTGGATTGGATAAACTTCCAAATACAGGACACCTTCAGACAGAGCTGTCCTTTGGCAGTCCTTCAAATAGGGCTGTACTCTGTCAAATAGGACACATGGTCACCTTAAATGTAAGTGAAAGCCAGGCTGCTCATTGCAAAGAATTAGAATGTGCATTAGGATGTGCATTAGGGTCCCAGAACACTAGCAGCATAATGAATAAAATGCAGGTGAGCAGACATAGGTTTACATACTATATGTAGGTTCTAATTTTGGTCTTTATCAGACTAGTGTCTAAAAACGCTGTAATTCCACTATTGAGGAAAGCAGAAACATAGTGGCATTATTTACACTTACGGTATTATCACACATCGGTGTAATTGTGAGATACTACCACCACAGAATTATCACACGACCACCACTAGCACTTTAAGAATGGGGTTTTACTTCCATTATTTAGCATGGGTGAGTTTTCAGCGGTTCTCAAGAAAAGATGCAACTTCAGTTAAAAACAGCAAAAAACCCTTAACTTACAAACTAAATCAAGAAATAAACACTTAAACACACCTAAAAATGTGCAAACAAAATGGGTCAGTTCATTAAAAGAGCATCCTGTAGATCACTTTCATGTTCTCACCCAGATGTTTTCTCACTGGGAACAGGGAGGGGGGAAGAGGACTGCCCATTCATGCTGTAATCTTGCAATTACAACAGAATGTGTTTTCACACACTCTTCAATACCGCGAAAGTAGCGATATTGAGAGCTATTGACAGCTTGTCCCATCAATTAAAAGGGACACGTTTTTGGCAGCTGGAGCACACAGTAACCACAGGAAGACAATGACATTGTGTGATAGCGGGAACCCATTGGCGCTACTGTGACATCATAATTGTGCAATTATAGCCTTGTCAGATAAAGTCCTTTGTTTTTCACTAGAATCACAAGTTCCACAAACCACTCTAGAAGGCAGATACAGAATTGTGAAACAAGGTGCCTCTGATGTGAGTGTGTGTGCCTTCAAGTCACCTGATGACTTATGGTGACTCCATTAATTTCAAAGAGTTTTCATAGGCAAGGAATACTCAGAGGTGGTTTGGCCAGTTCCTTCCTCTGAAATGTAGCCTACAGCACCTGGCGGTCTCTCATCCAAGTACAAACCAGGAGGAAATATGTTGTGTTTTGTTTTTTTGTTCTTGCTATTGTCAGATGACTGGAAGTTAGAAACTCTTGTTGACCTGCAAATCAACTGGCAATCTATCAGTAGATCTCAATCTACCTTCTGCAATACAAAATCCAGACAGCCTTAGGGTTTCACAGATGCAAAGTGTGCCAGAGAGTTGGAGTGAAAGCCAGTTTATTGGATCCCACAAGGCAGGGGAACAGAGAACTCAGAAACTAATCCAGCCAGGCTGAAATGTCTGTTATGCACATTGTAGAACAGCCACTCACCTGGAGAAACAGTTCACTCCCAGGAGATTAAGAAAAAAAGCTTTATAAACAGTGCTTTTGTAAATCAACAATGACTAAAGATAGGCATGTTTGGAAGGGCAGGCTAACACAGTTTTGAGGGGCTGGAAAAACCTTTAAAATAATTTCCAAAGACTCTGTAACAGTCATCATCAGACTGCAAACAGAGAGGAGTTTGGGATCCAAAATGGAGGTCTATAACTGATTTTTGCAATGAGCCACAAAAGGTGGGGTGACTAGAATGTGATCAATTTCCCTTCCCTTAGTCCAGTGGCTCTTAATTTTTTTCTTTACCCAGCCCCCCTTTAAATATCTTTTCTTGCTGCAGATGCCCAAAACATCACCATCATCATCATTCCATCCATTAAACCTTCCCTCAGATGCACAGGACAGAGAAGACAGACTTTTCTCCTGCTTTTTTCTGCAAGTTTGTGGCTGGAGAGAGTTGAATGGCCATGCACAGGCCAAGCCAACCAGCCAGACTTTGCCTTGGCTCCTGTCACTTGGCAACTCCACTGTGGGGAGGAGGTGGGCTGAGCAGCCTTCAAGCCTTCACAGCTCCCCTGTAAAGACATCAAGGCACCCTGGGGGTCCATGGACCACAGGTTCAGAACTAATGCCTTAGTCTGTTCAGAATGGGCTGCTTTGTCACTACTACAATGCTGCACAGTGCCGATGAAAACAGCATAGATAAAAAGGGTTAAATCCCACCCCAGTGCCACAGTTCCAATCCTGATCCTGCCTCTCTGCCACTGTGTGAGCAGGTGCATCGTCTTAATGAAGAATGAAACCATTTCCCCACAGTTCTGGCCCTTTTTTTCCTCCGACTCTTTCCTCTCAGCTTTGTCAAAACTTCCTTATAATAATGGTGGTTCACCGTTCTGCCTTCTGGAACCCATTCTGCCAAAAATTACACCCTTGATGTCAAAAAACTCTATCAGCATGGCTTTGAATGTGGACTTGCACTGATGTACTTTTTTCATTCTTGGTGATGATGGTGTTTTCCAGTGCATTGACTGCTGTTTTGTCTCACAATCATACTGGAAGACCCTGGTATCATCATAAATGATGATTTTTTTGAAAAAGGTTTGGGTTTGCCTCAAGTTGCTACAGAATGTCACGTTGCTCAACTTTTAAACTTAGCATTTTTCCAGCACACAACAGAAAACACAGCTGCTTTAAACAATGACTGACAATTAACTGAACAGCTGAGAGTGTTGATGTTTGTCGTGCAGGTTTGGACATGTTCAAGGTCACCACTCAAGCTTTCACCATCAGTTCTCCCTGATTTGTCTGAAAGGTAGAAACACAGTCTCGTTATTTAATAGACAGACCTCGTATTTATGCAGTGTAGACAGGCCCTTGTTCTTCCTAAACTCAGTTTACAAATCCAAGGGTTTTTCTGCTTAAAATTGTATTTTGTCTGTTCTTCCTCATTAATTTTTGCTTTTTGTTAGTATCAGGAGATCGGATACTAAATAGATTGCTCACATCACTCTAGTTTGGTGCTAATATTGCAATCGTTCAGAAACAAAGCAAAGTAACAGCCCATGCAAGCATAACATTGCATATTTTCTGGTTATTTTATAGTGCTGACAGTATAGGTATTTGCCCTTGAATTATTGAACAATACATCATTGTTTCATGCTTACATGCAGGAGTGAAATAGATCTATTTCATTTTTAGTAAGCTCTGGAAGCTATAACAACTCCATTGAACATCTTCCCTTTGGCTCAGAGAATGCACTTTTAATTTTTAACTAAACTTATTAAATACAAATATTTCATTTGCTCTTGTTTCCTATAAATGATCAAAGACAAAACTCTATTCTTTCTCTTTCTCTATATGAGGAACTAGATAAAGATACAGCTAAAGATAAAATATGGTCAAAAGGTTACAGTTCACTTCTGGCTCTTAGTCAGATTCATATGAATAAAATCCTTCCAAACAATACATGATTGTTAAGATGTTTGACCACACATTCTTATTAATATTGTGTGACACATAATTGGCAAGCCACAATTTGAATTATGTGGACCCCCTGGTATTTCCATGCCATGACATTTTTTTTTATTAATAATTTTTATTCTGGTTACATCAATAACCTTATCAGAGACATTATACCGCTAATATTTCTTATAGTACCTGTAACCTGATTGTTACATTTCTAGCGAAATAAAAATAATAATAAAAGAAAACCATCCACACAATTACTAGTTATTAGAACATAGTCTTTTTACAATATATACTCTTCTATCTTCTATCTTCATGGTTATAATCCCCGTAGTAGCTGTCCCTTGTCTCTCCCCTATTTTTTCCATACTTCCACAAAGTTCCCCTTGAGTCTGTATATATGTACTCCGGTATCCAGTTTTTATCAATTGGCTTAATATATCTTCTAAACGTAATGCAATTATACATAAATATATTTATCCATATCTCTTTTTATATTTTGTTTGTATAACCTCGTATTAAAAATCAAAGTTATTCAAAACAGCCCATTCTTGTTTCCAGAACCTTTTTATGGGTTCCCATTCAATTTCTATTATTTTATTTGTTTTATCCTTTAAAAGTGTTGTTAACCTGTCCATGTCCATCATTTCTCTTAGTTTGATTAGCCAGTCTTCTATTGTTGGGAGTTCTTTTTTTTTTCCCCACATTGAGGCAAATAATAATCTCGCTGCTGTTATCATATAGAGAACTACCCTCCAAGAACCTATTGTAATGTTCTTTTTAAATTCATCTACCATATTTAGTAGGTATATTTCTGGTTTAAATGGAAAATTTAAATCCAGTATATTTGAGATCTTATTGTGTATCTTTTTCCAGTAGTTTTTTGTTACAGGGCAGTTCCACCATATATGAAACATAGTTCCTCTGGCTTCCCCACATTTCCAACAATTCTGATTTCCAATTTTGTAGATCTTATCTAGTTTCACCGGAATGAGATACCATCTATAAAAAAATCTTCAAATAATTCTCTTTTAGATTTTGAGCGAGAGTAAATTTTTTGGTATCCCTCCAAGCTTTCTCCCATTTTTCTAATACTATTGGCTCTCCTATATCTTGAGACCCTCTTATCATTTGTCTTTTACTGTTTCTATCTCTAATTCTCTGGGTAAAAAAATGTTGTAATATTTTGCAATATGGTGTTTTTTATCATCAAATGTTATTTTATCTAATTCGTTCTTCCCCATATCGAAGTTTTCTATTTTTTGGTCCATTTTGAATCTTTCATATATTTGTCTATAGGAGAACCAATTTAATCTAAAACCTTCTATTTCTAAATCCTCCCTAGTTTTTATCTGGATGTTCCCTTGAGAGTTCTTCTTCAGTAAATCTTGATACTTGATCCATTTTTCATTTTTTGTTTTAGTTCTCCCAAAGAATGCTTCCTCTGATGAAATCCATAGGGGTATTTCTTTATAGTACTGTTTCTTTATATTAGACCATATTTTATATAAGGCTCTTCTTAATATGTGGTTGTCAAATCCTTTGTGCTCTCTTCTTTTTTCATACCACAGGTATGCATGCCACCCGAACCAAAGATCGAATCCCTCCAGAGACAGCATTCTGTTGTCTCTGAGAGAGATCCAGTCCTCTATCCAGGTTAGCGCACATGCCTGAAAGTATATTCTTAAGTCAGGGAGTGCACATCCTCCTCTTTCCTTTTTGTCTGTTAATAAGTTCCATTTTATTCTTTGTTTCTTTCCCTCCGATATGAATTTTGAGATTTCCAATTGCCAAATTGTGAAACATTTCATGTTGTGTATTATAGGCAAGTTTTGAAAAAGATACATAAATCTGGGAAGGATATTCATTTTAATTGCCTCTATTTTCCCTAATAGCGACAAATTTAATTTGGACCATTTAATTAGATCTTTTTAAATTTCTTTCCATAATCTACTGTAGTTATTTTCAAACAGATCCATGTTGCTTTTTGTAATCAATAATCCCAGATATTTTATTTTTCTCTCAATCTTGAACCCTGTTTCATTTGAAATTTGTTCTTCTTGTGACTTAGAGATGTTTTTTGTTAACACCATCACCTTGTCCTTATTTACCTTGAATCCTGCTATCTTTGAAAATTCTTCCATATTTTGGCTAGATCCCTGAGTTGTTTCACTGGATCTTCCAAGAAGATTACTATATCGTCCGCAGAAGCCTTTATTTTAAATTGGTGACCTTTTACCTTTGCCCCTTGGATTTTTTCACTATTCTTGATGTTATTTATCAATATTTCAATCACTATAATAAAGAGCAAGGGGGAGAGTGGGCATCCTTGCCGCATGCCATTTTTAATTTGAATTTTTTCAGTCCTTTCTCCATTTATTAATAAGTAGGCATATTGATCTTGAGATATCTGATTAATCCAGTTAGTGAATTTTTCTCCCATGTCCATTTTTTCCATCACCTTCTTCATAAAACTCCAGTTTATCTTATCAAATGCTTTTTCAGCATCTATAAAAAACATGGCTAGACTTTTCTCATTGTGGTGTTCATAAAATTCAAGGAGATCAATTATTGTTCTTATGTTGTTTTTAGGGTATCTTTTAGTCAGGAATCCATTTTGATCACTTTGTATTATTTCAGATAATATTTTTTAAAATCTTTGAGCTAATATTGAGACAAATATTTTGTAGTCACAATTCAATAGGTCTAAAATTTTTAGGATCCTTTAGATCTTTATCTTCCTTTGGCAGAACAGTAATGTGTGCTTCCCTCCAGGTTTTTGGAATTCCATCCTCTTTTATCCTGTTAAACATCTTATATAAGGGTATGGTCAGTTCCTCTTCCAATTGTTTGTAATAAAAAGCAGTAAATCCATCCGGACCTGGAGTTTTACCGATTTTCATTTTTCTGATGGCTTCTACTACCTCTGCCATAGTTATATTATTGTTTAGGCTTTGTTTCTGTTGATTTGTTAATCTGACAATCTTCTGTTTTTTCAGATATAGTTCTATCCCGCTGTTATCTATATTTTTCATTGAAGAGTCATTATACAATTTAGTATAGAATTCCTGAAATCCTTTCTTTATCACATTGTTGTCTGTTGTTATTTTTCCTTTGTACTTTATCTCGGTTATTGTTTTCTTTTCTCTCATTTGCTTAAGTTTTCGTGCCATCCATTTCCCTACCTTATTAGCTGTCTCAAAATGCTTTTGACGTGCCATTCTCATTGATGTTTGTATTTCTTCAATCTGTATTTTTTGTATCTGTTTAGTTAGTATTTTAATCTCTCCCTTCAAATTTTTATCTTCTGGTGATCTTTCCAATTTTTCTTCTCTTAATGCTATTTCATTCAAAATTCTTTGTTCTCTTTCCCTCGCTTTCTTTCTCTGTTCTATTGCATGTTTTATAAAGAAGCCCCTCATAACCGGCTTGATTGCTTCCCAAACAGTGTTTAAAGTCATATCTTCCGTAGTATTTTCTAGAAAATATAATTTTAATGTTTCTTTAGCCTTTTTCAATGTCTCTTCATCCTTTAAGATATTATCATTCAGTTTCCAGTTAAATCCTTTTTTCTTTTCCAACAGTTTTAATTGGATTGGATTGTGGTCACAGATCCACTTTGGTAGAACTTCCATGCTTTTCACCATTTGTAATAAAATTTTTGATAATAGAAACATGTCTATTCTAGAATGTATGTGGTGTACATCCGAATAAAAAGTAAAAGCCTTAGCATCCTGATATTTCCACCTCCACACATCTATTACATTTTGATCTTTCATCAGTTCAAAAAAAGATTTTGTTAGTCTACCTTGATTTTTCCTGATCTTTTTTGATGATAATCTAGCTTCAGTTGGATCAATAACCCCATTCCAATCCCCTAACAAAAGAAGATTCTTCACATCTACTTTCTCAATTTCCCTTGTTAATTTTTTAAAGAATGCTTCTTTAATTTCAATAGGAGTATATATACCTATCACAAGAACCTGTTTATTTGCCATTTTTATTTCCACCCCTATGTAGGTTCTTTCTGAGTCTTTAAAGTGTTCTTTTGGGCCAAATTTCTTGTTTTATCTCTTTGATCTTTCCTTCTACTATCTTTCTCTTGTTTGTCTAATTTCTTACAGAATTCTTTTGCATTTAAAGTAGAGTTAATCTTGATTCTTTTTTGTCTGTAGTTGAAGGAAAGACCTTCCAATCTTTCCCATTTATAATTTATATTTCTTTTTAATAATCGCTGTGTTAAACATTTGTATTCTTGTCTCTTTTTTTAATACTTGAGGAGAGGTATCTTTGTAAATGCTTATTTCATTTTCTTTAATTCGTAGTTTTTCCATGTAGCTCTTACATATAATTTGATATCTTAGTCTGTTTCTCGTGAAACAGACCACGACATCTCTAGGAATTTTCCTCTCTTTTGCTATCGCTCAATTCACCCTAAACAATTTATCTATCTCTGTGTCCATCATATCTTGAGAGATTTCAATGTAATTTGCTAAGGCTGATATTACTCTCTCCTCCAGATTTTCATTAGTATTCTCAGGTAGACCCCTCAATTTAAGACATCTTTCTCTATATTTTATTTCATTCAGTGTTATTTCTCTTTTCATTTGTTCTTGATCTTGGAATATCTCTTGAGTTCTGTCTTCTAAAGATTTCGATTTTTGTTTTATGCTTTCCACTTCCTGTTTGATTTCTTTCATATCTTCAGCCATTTTCTCTAATTTTTTCATCTCTCTCCTCATTTCATCTAACAAAAGTGTGCTTATATCTGTCATTTTTGTAGATCCTTCAAAGGATGGCCTTCTTTGTGTTAGTAATTGAGTCTGAGTTTGAGCTGCCGCTTTCCTTTGGCTTGTTGCCATTCCTCTAGTTTTAATTAATATTTGGATATATATACCCTGTTTTCTTTAAGCCTTCAGTTCTTTTTCTGAACTTCTGAACTTCCAGGTATACTGAGTTTATATTTATGTATCTATCTGTTTGAGCCCCACATTGTTATTTCCTTATAGCGAGTTGTATAGTGTCAATTTGTCCAAATTCTTTTCAATTCAGTTTCTCTTCCATTCGTTGTACAGGCTATTTATCATAGAATCATAGAATCATAGAATTGCAGAGTTGGAAGAGACCACGAGGGCCATCCAGTCCAACCCCCCTGCCACGCAGGAAATCTTGATCAAAGCATCCCCGACAGATGGCCATCCAGCCTCTGTTTAAAGACTTCCAAGGAAGGAGACCCCACCACACTCCGAGGGAGTGTGTTCCACTGCCGAATAGCTCTTACTGTCAAAAAGTTCCTCCTAATGTTGAGGTGGAATGTCTGTTCCTGGAGCTTGCACCCATTGCTCCGTGTTCCAGTCTCTGGAGCAGCAGAAAACAAGCCTGCTCCATCCTCAGCATGACATCCCTTCAAATACTTAAACAGGGCTATCATATCGCCTCTTAACCGTCTTTTTTCCAGGCTAAACATACCCAGCTCCCTAAGTCTCTCCTCATAAGGCATCATTTCCAGACCTTTCACCATTTTAGTTGCCCTTCTCTGGACACGCTCCAATTTGTCAATATCCTTTCTGAATTGTGGTGCCCAGAACTGGACACAGTATTCTAGGTGAGGTCTTGACCAAGGCAGAATAGAGTGGCACTATTACTTCCCTTGATCTAGACACTATACTTCTATTGATACAGCCCAAAATCGCATTGGCCTTTTTAGCTGCCATATCACACTGTTGGCTCATGTTCAACTTGTGGTCTACTAGGACTCCTAGATCCCTTTCGCACGTAGTCTCATTCAGCCAGGTCTCTCCCATCCTATTTCATTTTTCAAATTTCAAATGCATTTCATTTTTCCGCCCTAAATGCAGTACTTTACATTTCTCCGTATTGAATTTCATTTTGTTAGCTTTGGCCCAGCTCTCCAGTCTATCCAGGTCATTCTGAATTTTGATCCTGTCCTCTAGGGTATTAGCTACTCCTCCCAATTTGGTGTCATCTGCAAATTTAATAAGTATGCCCCTAATTCCCTCATCCAAGTCATTGATAAAGATGTTGAATAGCACTGGGCCCAGGACAGAACCCTGTGGCACCCCACTGGTTACATCTTTCCAAGACGAAAAGGAGCCACTGCTGAGCACCCTTTGGGTTCGGCCGGTCAACCAATTACAAATCCATTGAACAGTTAACTTGTCTAGCCCACATTTTACAAGCTTGTTTGCAAGAATGTCATGGGGAACCTTGTCAAAGGCCTTACTGAAATCAATATAAACAGCTTGTTCAATGCAACTCAATACAACTCAATACAAAGGATATTCAATACATAGAGTACTTAATTCTAATACATTTCCAGACAAATATTTTCACTATTTCAGTTTTCACTTAAAGTCTACTGTATTCTTCAATTAACATATACATTAATTAGTTCCAAATTCCAAATTCCATATACCTTATCCTCATTCAGTATTCCCTTCTGAACATCATCTAACATATTTATTTTCTCAAATCCACATATTACTTCCTTCAAAACCATAAATATTAATTAAATGTAAGTGTCAGAAATAATATTAACAATAGTAATAGAGAGAAAAATGAGGTATTCCTCCCCCTTTTTATCAACCCAGTTTCCCCTAACTTTAGAGTCTCCCTGCCAGAACACTTCTGGATGAGATTGGGGCATCCAGGTAAGCTGTTCTCTTTTTTGTACCCTCCCCAGGTTACTTGTAAATTTCTTAGTGTATGTATGTGCTTTTCTTTTTCTTTTTCTTTTTTACATTATTTATTTATAAAGTTTAACATAACATAATTCACAAAGCTTAATCATTTCAAAAGAAAAATATTATTATAGTAATTATTATATAATAAGCCGGTTATTATTTCAAGTATAACATTAAATATGATATTGACCCTCAATATCACATATATGTCCATCACACCCCGACCAATCACAAACTCATATCTACTTGGGAATTCCTTCTTTTTTCTCCTCCTTGACTTCCTCCAATTAACTAACTCAAAGATTTTATACATTCGTAATTCAAGCTTTCCTTCTCTACTTAATTAACCTATATGTATTTATTATATTTGCAGCTTCTCTAGCCAAATTCTTTCAATTCTTGTAATTTGCCCTTTCCCTATGACCTATTGTTCCTTACTTACTTCTTTGCTAGATCTCAGCCTGTCTCCTTTGATCTAAGTAAAAAAGAAAACGGTTTTTCAATATTTCATCTCTTATATAGATAATCCATAATTATTCTCCATTCTTCATTCACTTCCTCTGTATCTCTTTTATTAATAATTCGTGTTAACATGTCATTGTTTTTCATTTCTAATAACTTATCTAACCATTCTCCTGTCACCGGGGCGTCTTTCATTTTCCATTTGGCTGCTATCTTAAGACTAGCTGCTACAACTATATAGCACAGCCATCTCCAGTATTTCTTTTCATATTGGATTTCTAGCACTGATGTTATATTTAAAAGGTCTAGTTTGGGATCCATACTAAAGGTAATACCCAACATCTTTTGTGTTGTTTTATGTACGTTTTCCCAAAATTTCCTTATGATTGTGCACCCCTACCACATATGGTGTAGAGATCCAACTTCTTTGTTGCATCTCCAACACCTCTTATTTTCCAACTTATATATCTTACTTAACCTCGCAGGCGTAAGATACCATCTATTAGCTATCTTAAGATAATTTTCTTTTAGGTCTTGATTTGCTGTAAATCTATTCGTTTTAGACCAGGCATTTTCCCATTCTTCCAGACTAATTGATTCTCCAATATCTCTAGCCCATCTGACCATTGTGTCTTTTATCAACTCCTTTTCTAGTTCTCTTTCCAAGAGGATCTTGTACAATTTAGTAATTTTCCCTTTATCTGTATCCCAAATAGCTTTGTCAATTTCATTCCATTCTTTCTCGAATCCATAGATCATTTTATCTTTTTTTAATCTTTCCTTTACTTGGAGATACTTAAACCGCTGTATCTTGATCCTCTGGGCCTTCAATTCCTCTCTCTTTTTCAAACCATAATCATTTCCATTTTTCCATTTTATCACATCTTTATACCTGATCCACTCATCCTCCTTAGCCCATCTGATTTGGAATGCTTTCACAGGCGACAGCCACATAGGAATACTTTTATAAAATTTTTGTTTTATATTCTGCCATATCTTTAACATTGGACCTCTAAAAGTATGATTTTCAAATTCTCTATCAGTTTTTGCTTTATCATACCATAGGTATGCATGAGTGCCAAATCTAAGATTATTACATTCCAAACTTATGAATCTAGTATTTTCTAATTTCACCCAATCATTAAGCCATTTTAGCCCACAGACTATATAATATAGCTTAAGGTCAGGCAGGGCTGTACCACCTCCATCCCTGGAATCTAATAAGGTTGACCACTTTATTCTGGGCTTCCGCCCATTCCATATGAAGTTCTTTAAATCCGTTACCCATTCTCTAAATGCTTTCTCGCTGGTTAATATAATCAAATTTTGGAATAAGAATATCATACATGGTAAAATATTCATTTTGATTGTGGTGATTTTTCCTAGCAAAGATAGCTTCAGTTTTTCCCATCTTTTTAGATCTTCTTTCACTTGTTTCCATATTCTTTTATAATTGATCTCATATAATTCTCTATTTCTTCTACTAATCCATATGCCCAAATATTTTGCTTTGTTCTAAATTCTGCATCCCGAGATAGTTTCCAATTACTTTATTTCTGTCTTTGTTAGATTCATAGGTATTATAACCATTTTTTCTTTGTTGATTCTAAAGCCAGCTAGCTTAGTGTGTGCATGTGCTTTTCAAAACATTTTGGTGTGTATTTTTGTTTTTACTTTTGATCCAGGAAGCTCTTTTCACTCCTGGGCTGCCCTCCCCACTAGAGAGGAGGTAAGTGCAGTGGGGAAGGTGATTGTGGTGGGACTGGGGCAGGGTGGGAGTGGAGATTGTGGAACAGGAACACTTTTTTCTGTTCCTGTCTGATAATCTTCTACATAGGCTGTTATCAATTTAAATGGTACACAATGCCTGTTGCATGTCCAGGGCAAGTTCTGCTCTGCATGAAATAACCTACTAACACACAGGATATCATAGAGTGGAAGAAATGGGTCACAACTTTTATTGGTTACAACTGTAGATAGGGTTGGTGCCTGCATGTGTCCAGATCGAGGCTTCAAACAACCTGTCTGTTGATCAATGAGCCCAATCCTCTGGCCCACTGCTGGAACCTTCAGGATGATGGGAAAGGATCCACTTGAGCACATACCCTAACATGGTCCCCCTGCCATCAGGGGGTGCAGAAACAATGTCTGCCCTCAAGCTGGGCAAGACCGGATCTGGCCCACACACCTGAGTTCCTTAAGGGGACCCCAATACATTACAAATATTATTTCTTTATTTATTAGATTTATACCCCGCCTGTCTCCCAGGTTGGGATACAAGGTGGCATACAATCATTTTTTTAAAAAGCTAAAACATCACAAGTTACAAAAGTTTAAAAATAATTAAATTATTATTGTTAAAATATAGTTAAAAGCACATGAATTAAAAACATAAAATCATAAAAATACAATATTAAAAACAGCACCCCAATTAAAATGCACATTTCAAATGCCTGCCTAAATAAAAACTTCTTCAACTGCTGACGAAAAGAGAACAGCCAACTGGACCTCCCTGTCTGGGAGCAGCCATGGAGAAGGCTCTTTCCCGAATCCTCCCCAATTGCACCCATGGTGCAATTGGGTGGTGGGACTGAGAGAAATCCCTCCCCTGTTGATATTAACCAATGCCAGGAAGACACTGGTACTCAATATCCCTGTCCCAGGACCCATGCTAACTGCCTGCAAAAGTTATGACAATAACGTAGATGTCAACATGCCCCACAATACCACATACATATAAGACCACAAAATTAAACAGAGGGAGTGTGGGTGGGACAAAGCTCAAAGAAGCATTGCTGAGCAAGCAAGCAGGCTGGAATTTAAATACCCTCCCACCTGACCAGAGTGAAAACTGCAGGCAGCTAACTCCGGCCATGCCTACCAGCCAATAAATTCAAACCCAGGTTTAAATCCATTGGCTGGCAGTTCCTTCCGCTTTCCAGGGTGACACCCAGACTTGCAGAATCCTGGGAAGAAGATGCCAATAGAAGCAATGCTGAGAAAACCCCGGGCACTCCACTCCCACCCTGGACTGCAACAATGCTGCCTAGTAAGTTGGGCAGCCCATTTCTGTTTAAACAACCTAGTTTTGATTTTTGTTTAGCTTTGTAAAAGTGAGACCCACAACAATTCCAGCACCAGGTTTTTTCCCATTTTTCTCTTCTAAGCTAAGTCCTCACTGTGATATTTTGGGAGGAGTGAATTTTTTTTCAAGTGAATGTGAGGTTGTTCATGGGCCAAATCCACAATACACAGATAATCCAGTTTGAAATTGGATTATTTGCTATGGCTGCTTCCTATTGAATCCCTGGTATTTGTAGTTTTACAAGGTCTTTAGCCTTCTCTGCCAAAGAATGCTGATGCCTCACCAAACTACAAATCCAAGGATTCCATAGCAAGGAGCCATGAGAAATAAACCAGTTTCAAACTGGATTATTTGTATAATGTAGATGCACCACATGGCAATGGAGTTAGCCCTAATAAAGGCATTGTCCTCCTGTGACTTCTGGATTTTCTCCCAGCCCCATGGACCCACACAGGGAACTACAATTTTTATCCACCTGACATGAAATACAAACCTACACATGAAGCCTTAAAATGACTCTTTCATGCCATCTCATGGTATGTCCAAAGTACAATAACTTCAGTATAGTCATGTTGGCTTCTAGAGAGAGTTCACGACTGAGTTGCTCTAGGACCCATTCAGTCTTTTTTGCAGTCCATGATATCTGTAGCTGTCTCCTTCAGCACCACATTTCAAATTAATTTATTTTTTTCCTGTCAGCTTTCTTCACATTCATAACCATACAGAGAACTGGAAATACCATTGCATGGATGATCCTAATATGTATAACTTGACATGTGAGGATCATGTCTAGTTCCTTCATAGCTGCCTTTCCAAGCCTTCACCTTCTAATTTCTCGACTACATTTTGATTTATGACTGAACAAGACACAGAAAATCTTCCAAATATTTTCATAACTTTATTATCTACTTTAAAATTATATAAATCATTTGGGGCCATTGTTTTTGTTTTCTTAATATTCAGCTGTAAACCTGCTTTGGCACAAAATAAACTAGGGATGAGGGAAGTATAGTCTATGGGCTGCATGGAGCTCCAACCCCCCTCTTTTTTTTCTCTTTTTTTCTTTTTTGCAAGCTGCCAAGAGACTCTCCTGCTGTTATGTCAACTCCAAGGCAACTCCAATTTAGGGCAATCCTGTCCTAGGGCTTGCTTGGCAAGATTTCTTCAGAGAACATTTGCCATTGCCATCCTCTTAGGCTGAGAAAGTGCAACTTGCCCAGGGTCACCCAGTCGTGTTTCCATAGATATACGGGGATTTGAACCCTACTTCCAAAGCTCTAGTCCAACACCCAAACCACTACACCATGCTGGCTCTGAAGAAAATGTCTGGCTCCTGAAAATTCCCCATAGCCAATTTGATGCATGGGCAACTGTGCTCTGGAGACAGCCTGAAGAGGAAAGGAGGAGCCACATCTAGAAGCCAAACAGTTATGGGTGATACAGGCTGCCGTTCATTTGACTCCTGTTCTCATTCGCTATCAATTTTAAGTTTCTATTTAGCTCTCAGTTGCTATCTTTTCTACGGTGAGGCTTTGTTTACAGCAGAGGTAATTAATAAACCGAGGCCATGTGACCATCACAATTTATCTGAACAGCTCACTCTAAGGATTTTATCACACCAGCCTGCTCTCTTGCTGCAATTGCTTTAGTTTAAGGAAATAGAAACATACTGGTATGGAAACATTCATTATAACACGTCTGCGCAATAGTGCTATGGTGCTGCTTTGGTGATCTATGGTCCCATGCGCCCTCTTCCACACAGCCTCTATAAGCCCGCCTTTCTGCCCCATGCCCTACCCTGTATGCCTTTTGGTTTTTATTATTCTTTATTTTTACTGCAATTGTGCAATTATGGCAATATGATGAAATAAAAAAATAAAAAATAAATAGAAATAGAATAGGAAGGGGAAGGGGAAGGGGAAGGGGAAAGGAAAAAAAGAAAAGGGAAAGGGAAAGGGAAAGGGGGAAGGGGGAAGGGAAAGGGAAAGGGAAAGGGGAAGGGGAAGGGAAAGGGGAAGGGAAAGGGGAAGGGGAAGGGGAAGGGAAACAGCCTGCTTGGGAATACTGAGAGGGAGGGAGGAGAGGAGGAGAATCATGCCCACTGATGCCATGTGACTGCTGGCATACTGAAACTGCAGAGGAAGAGACCAATCACACAGAAGGCAATCATGGAAAAGCAGCAATATTGGGAGCTACTAACAGGTTTTATCCATCAGTGAAAAGGTACGCTCCACTAATGAATGGAATGCAAAGCAGCAGCAGGACAGATACAATGTTGTGAAATAAGTACTGGCCAAAGACACTATTATCCTGCTGAAATTCTACTTTGCCAGCCTCATGTAATAAAGTCCTAACACACAGTCTTAAAACTGTTTTGGGACAAAGGTTTTTTGTTTGAAACTGGGGCGGGGTGTCACTGTATACTGTGTGTGGAACTAGCATACAGTAAGGTGGTAACTTTATTTGTTATACAATAAAACATTATTGTTTTTATTTGCTACAACTCTGTCTAAGGGCTCAATCAGACAGGATAATTAATTGCGGAAAATAGCACATTACCTTACTATCGCAGAATTTGTCCCCACAATTCATTTGCAAGATCACTGGCATGGAAAGCTACCCGTGTTTGAAATCCATACGGAGCATGCCCATAAGAAAAGATGGTGGCCATGACTGAATTACTGCATTATTATTCACCAAAATCTCCCTCCAACCCCCCCTCCCACTTTTGCCTTTTTAAATGAGAGATCCAGAAGATCGGTCTTCTGCTTAAAAACATTTTTTTGCCGTTTTTTAAAAATAGCACTCAATCGTGTCGGCAAAAAACAACAGTGGCGGCTCTGGCCACTTTGTCGCTGGCAAAGCCCCCTGCCACCCTGCACATCAGTCCCCCTCCTTTCGAATATGGCGAATCTTGGCAGAAGATCATCTGGACAAAAAGTATTCTGCTTACATTCTTGGAGGATTTTTTTTTCATCTTCTAAACAATGGCTGAATGTTTTCATTGAAGAATTGATAGGGAGATTTGGTAACACATTATCATACTGAACTCACTAATCAAGATAGTCACTTGTCCAATATAGTGGTCACCTTGAGGCCTGAGTACCCGATCTGGGGGAGTGGATCTTAAGGATAAGAGGGCAAGGTGAGGGATAGGAGCCCAAGGTCTGGAACTGTTGGGCCAACCTGAAATGGGGTGGGGAAAACTGCACAGTGGGAAAAACTGAGGGCTCAGTTACACGGGAGAATTTAAAATGAAAAATAGTGACTTACCTCCCTTTCACTGCAGTGCCCATTTGTGCCCACAGCTGATTGGCAAGTTTGGAGCAGAATAATTAGCAGTTTTCACCCCCAAAACAAAAATGATTGCTGTGAATGAGTTGAGTCCAGAAAACCTCCCTCTCTTCCCCTGCCTTTCTTTCTCTTAAAGATACAGATGTGGAAGAGCTGTTTCCCATTTTTTAAAAAAGGTCATACTTTTGCTCTGCCACTTTACCAGGGGTAAACGATCGTGCCTGTGAAAACAAAGCAATGGCGGCTCTGTCATTCCAAGCCTCCCTTGCAAGGCCTCCCATTCCAAGGTCTGACCAATCAGCATCCAGCTCTTCTGTGTCCCCTTTGTGAATCGGTTGTACAGATGACCTTTTGTGCGCATTTTCATGCACTTTTAAAAAAAGATTTGGAGAAACAGCAAAGCTGTTATTGCGGACTATGTGGAGTTTTTAGTCCCCTCCTTCTGAATATCACAAACGTGGGCCAGCATCCATGAAGACCACTAGCATTCTCTTTCAATTGTTCAAGGATTTTTTTTGCCACGTAACCAACCCCTGAATTACTATATAATGACTTTAGATTGTAACAGGATAGCCCACTGTTTAGAAGCACCCTGGATAGTCTTGGACAAAATTGCATGCTTGATAGACATGACAGAGCTCCCCAGGAGGGCAAATGAACCTCAAAGAGCAGTGAACACTCTGAATCATATGCTCAGAGTGTATTTCTAAATCCTTGCTTACTTGCATGGAGAAAAAGGGGAGGTAAGGACAATGCTTGGAAAAGTTGTGTTCTTTAGATTATAACACCCAGAGTCCGCCAATAAGGATCATGCTGGCTGGAGGATTCTGGGAACTCTAGGCCAAAAAAGTACATTTTCCAAGTGCTGGGTAAGAGGAGAGCGGCTTTTGTGAAACCGCAAGGCAATACAAGTGGGTCTGTCTCAGCCTTTCTGGCTCACAAACATGCTCTCTAGGAACTAGTCCAAAGAAGCCATCAAAGCTACCTTGTTGACTTCATTGGTATTCGGAAGCCATACCGTCTGCGGGTGAACACCATCAGTTACTGTGCAGGCAGCTCTCTTTCTGTGATCATCTGTTTCATTGTTAAGAAAGCCAAATAAATGCACCACACACTAGTAAGGCAGAAAGAGCTGCCTGACTGATGGCTAGAGAAGAGAAATAAAAGCCCCGAGGGATTATGGGAAGGAAACCTCTAGGACAAAAAAACCAAACAAACCACAACCCTAACACTTTTCACCTTCCTCCCCAGCATGCATTTCAAGACAGCAGTGAAACTTGTCTTGAAATTAATCACAGACAACTCCCACCACCACCAAACTGGGAACATTTTCAACATCGGACAATTTTATATGGCAAATGCTGAGGCCTATTAAAACGGTCAAAGGATTTTGAGTGCGCTCTGTAGATCATTACAGGCATACCTCACTTAAGAAAAACACTGACAAAGAAGCTCCTTTTTTCATCTTTTTATGCCCATCCAGACCTCTCTTTTCCTCCTCATCCTTTGTCTAGCTGGGAGGTTTTTTTTAGCAGCATTGGCATTGGGAAGATGGGTAAGGAGGGCTGGATGACAGTATTTTGCTGTCAGATTGCAGCAGTGAGTCTGCAGTAAACAATGCAATAAAGTTTGAGTGGGAAAGAACAGGATTCTACTGTAGCTGTGTGTGCCTGTCTATGGACTTTATCAGACAAACCTCTAAAATTGTTCCTTTGCCAGCATATTTTAAAATGTTTTTCAGCCAGCAAAAGAACCCTTCCTACCAGACCTAGCTTTAGTTGCATCAACAGGTAGCCCCTCAGCTTGAATGAAGCACAAACGGAGTTCCTTTCACTTCCGGGATGGAGATCTTGCTGACTCTCACGAGAAGACACAAGTGTGGTAAATTTAAAAAATAAACAAAAATACAGACAGAAAATGTAAATACAAGCAAGCAGAGAGACACACTTTAAAAGTCCCAAGTGAACTGGGGAGGTTCATAAAAAGAGCACCCCCTACATGGCTGTCGCAGTCTCACCCAGAAGTGTTCTGCCCATTGACGCTGTATTCACGTGAGCACAATAGTGCGACATTTCAAATGCCGGCAATGCTGGCACAAAAGTGCCAGGGGAGATCAATTGATGGCTTGGTCCATCAATAAAAAAGTACACCTTATTGACGAGACATTAATGCAAAAGGATGACGTCACCTAGCATCCTCACCCCTCACCCCCACCGCCATGTTAAGCACACCAAAATGGAAATTGTAAGACAAGTGGAAACTGGTGAAAGGAAATGAAAGCTTCCCTGGATGAATTTTAGATGAAGCTTTCAAGTAGTTTTTAGAAGGTTCTAAAATGTTTTTGTCTATTTATGCAAGTCTTACCTGACCTGGGTGTTTAATTTCACCTGTGCATATTGTTAGCTTTAGATAAAAGGTTTGCTGAAACATGTTGAACTGCTCTTCTTTGTTGTGATGAAGGAGCCTATCCCTATTCCCCCTCCCCATGTTATTTCTGCCTCTGGTACCAAAGTTTTGGTTAAAGTCCTCCTTCCCCATCCTCCCAATACCAATGCTGCTAAAAAAAACCTCCCAGGGATACATCTGTTTCATTAACTGAAGTACACTGGATACATATGTAAAATGCATTAAACTTATGGAAGCGCTTAATTCCGTAATGCATTTACTGTAAATTTTGAAAAGCAAAAAAGAGGACACATTTACCAACTGCTACTTCAAATCACTGATTACTATGACAACTCTCACTTTAAATATTTCTACTATATAAGCTGTGATAACTGTTACTAGAAATATTCTTAAACTTCATTGTACTGAAATAACAAAAATTTTCCCTTCTCTTCCCCCCCCCTCCGCTCTTCTTTCAACAGCCCCTCACCTGCTCCACCAAGCCATGCTGTTCCATCATCTCCCTGAGGCCAAAGGCTTCCTCCGCCACCTTGCTCAGCTAGCTCACCTTCCCCCTCTGCTTCTGTCTCCCTTCTCCTGAGTCACTGGCCTTGGTGGCATATTCTGGCCCCAGGTTAGGCCCGTTCCTCGCCCACTACCTGAACGAAATGGGATGGAGTCCAGACCGCCATACTGGGCCATCTCTGCAGCCTCTGCCACTTCCATCTACATCACATTCTCTGAAGCCAGGAAGGGGGCCCACAACACATGATCAAGGTCCTCCTACATGTGACCAGCTTTGGTCACATGCTGTAGGAATCCTTCCTGGCTTCGAAAAGAGCAACACAGACAGCAGCTGGCATGGTGGTATGGGATCCTGCAGACCTGTGGGGTCAATCCATTTTCTCCCCGAAAAGGAGCAGTTTTTTTCTGGGTATTTTGAGGAAATGTTTCAATGAACTTTACCCCATCTTCCCTCCGCTTCCTCCCATCTTTGCCCTGGATGTTGTCAGTACCACCCGGGGGCAAAATGGGGCAAAAGTCCTGCATTGTTAGGACTGTATAGAGATGTAAAATTTCCATAAATTTTTGAAGCCATGAAAAAAAGTTTTTCTCTCAGTTTTTTTCAGGAAAAAAATGAAATTTTCAGAAAAACGGAAAAAATGCAACATTAGCACTTTTTACAGATTGAAAATAACTCTGTTACTTTTGGAACATAAAATATGACTATGTACAATTTGATTTGGCATAAAATTATCAAAATTGGTATATTAAAAATATAGTGTATTCAAACAATTTAAGCACTCTGGTGGGCTGGCCTCCATTTCTTCTCATAGCAGAATGATTGATGGGGCCACCAAAATGGCAATGAGAAGGCAGTGTTGGCAGGCAGGAAGCAAAGCAGCACTGGACATTTTTAAAATCTCTGGACATTATTAAAATCTACCTGGACAGAAATGTTAGTTCTGGAAAAGAAGACATGGGAGATTTTCACACGGGCTATATATCCCATGGCAGGAACAGAACATGGTCAGGAAAGGTTTTCCCTTTCGGATGACGTTGACCCCATTCTGTCCTGCATCCTGCTCTCGTGACTGTTCTGAAACAATGTAATCATGATTTTTCATTGTGAATAGACCTCCTGTTCCGTCGCTATCATGCAATCACGGGTGTGCGAACAAGAGCCCCGTTCCTGTTCCAAAATGACAGCTGCGGAGGGGACTTCAGATGCTTAGCCAGAGTCATTAAGTGAAAAGAACAATAATGGCAGACAAGCATCTGTGAAAGGTAGCATCTCTCTTTTATAGGTCCAGAAAAATGTTGGGTGCACTCTAGTGAACTTCAGCCCAGGAAAGACAATAGTTGAGGCCAAACAGGTCAAGCCATGTGTTCCATGTGCTGATGCAAATCCTGCCTCTGCATTTACAGATGGAAGAATCCTTGTGGCTTGCTTCTGGATAGCCTTACAATGAGTCTAAAATCCAGAGGCTGGGTGGCCATCTGTCAGGGTGCTTTGATTGTGTATTCCTGCAGGCCAGGGGGTTGGACTGGATGGCCCTTGTGGTCTCTTCCAACCCTATGATTCCATGAGTTCCTGGGGCCTGAGAAAGGGCCCACACCACAGATCCTAAGGCCACCGTGAAATCTCTGCAGCAAGCAGCTGGGAAGATGAATTCCCATTTTCCATCCTGCCCTACAGTTGCTCCACAGCCATTCTGAAAATTAAAGTAGCATCCATTTAAATTTCCCATAATACCCTGGAGTGACACTGATAAGGAACATTTTTGTTTCAAGAAATGAAATTATGAACCACAGACCACAGAGCCATTGGCTGATACATCACCACTATCCACAGAAGAACAAGAATATTCCAAGAAACAAAGTGATAAGAAGCAGACAACTGATATGGCCATTGGGGGTAGCTAGAGGTTGCTTATTAAGTGTGATTTAAAAAAAAAACACACCCAGAGGCAGAGAGCTTAGCTCATAAGTTGCCCCCGTGGCTTATTATGGGATGGCAGCATGTGACATAAACTGTGCACTGGAGATGGGATAAGGCACATTTAATCTAGGCTACTTGCTTCTAGCCAGAAGGTGGATGGATGGAGAGCAGAGTGTCAGGTGAGCTCTGGCACCTCAACAACTGGGAGGGGAGGAGGAAGCTAACTAACATGGACACACAGACACATGGACACACACCCAGAGTCTGTGCAAATTGGAATAATAAATCAATTAAGCTCTGCAAATTGTGGCAAGCTGCTATTCTCCTGACTGAGCTGAAAATCTGCATACAGCCCTTTCCTCTTGCCCAGAGCTAAGTCCACTAAAACTGGAGAAATTGCAGCTTTTGGCAGAAATAATGCAGTTTGACATTGCTTTAACTGTCAAATCCTATGGAATCATGGGATTTGTAGTTTGTTGTGGCACCAGAGCTCTCTGACAGAGAAGATATCTCACAAAACTAGAGACTTCAGAATTCCATAGTATGGAGCCATGGCAGTTAAAGCAGTGTCAAACTGCATTATTTCTGCAGTGTAGCAGCAGCCTTTGTCTCCTGCTGGGAAATGAACCATGCAAACCATAGACTCAGGGCCAGGCCTTGATTGCTGACAACCCTAACTGAAAACCTTTTCCAGCCAAAGACAATTGCATTGAGTAGAACAGAATGATTGTTTCCTACAGACATGTTGCTTGCTGCCTGCAACCCAGATCTTTAATGTTTCTTTCGGATAGATAGACTGGCCCTGCGTCTTCCTTTACAGAGAACAGTCATCTGTTTCAAGGCTGTCAGTTTTGTACTCTGAAGGAATCTCCCAGTTGAATAAATATCCAGTCTAAATCCTACTTAAAGACAGTGAAAAAGAGAGAAGAAAAGGAGAGCATCAGTCCTGAAGCTGCCAGCCAACTTAACACCCAGACCAAGGGCTTGTCTATAAGGTAAAAATATGAACAGCATACAAACGGAAGGTAATCTGTTCATATAGATTTTTACACAAATGCATGTCATTAGGAAGGAGGCAGCGAAATCCACTGCAAAGTTCATAGAATCATAGAATCATAGAATTGCAGAGTTGGAAGAGACCATGAGGGCCATCCAGTCCAACCCCCCTGCCACGCAGGAAATCACAATCAAAGCATCCCCGACAGATGGCCATCCAGCCTCTGTTTAAAGACCTCCAAGGGGATGCTTTGAGTTCATTTGTGTAGCGTCAGGGGTTTGTCTGGATTTTTAAAAATGCTCTGTATGACGTGCGAATGTGCAATCATTTGGACAATCACATTCGAGCAGCTACGAACAGAGAGCGCAATCTGATTGGCTGGATGAGCATGAGGGCAGGGCTAGCAAAGAGGGAAAATGCCTGCTGCTGCCATGTTGGATTTTTGGTTAAGCTATGCTCCAGTAAGTCAATCAAATGGCTACCTTATACTTTCTTTTTCTTTTTTTATAAATATGAACTATTGCATGTCCGCACCATGGGAACCTTTTTAAAAAAAAACTGGGTGGCGGCAGATTTAAAATTGTGAGTAAATCACTTGTGGCCACCATCTTGGCTAGGGAGTCATGCAGAGTTCAGGGGGGCTCTTTTGACCATTTAGAGAGGTTGCATTGTTGTGAATGCCTGCTTTTTCAGACATGTCCATATTCCCCTCCCCCCGTATAGATGGGACCTAAGTAGGCATACAGGTCATTGGTTGCAGTTTTCCCTACCATGGCAAGATACTCTCTCTCTCTGGCTTTTCTTCGCAAATGAAGATTCAGGAAGGACTCATCCCGCGCTTTCTGCAAGTTCGCTGATGACTGAAAAGGCCAATCCGAGATAAACAAGTCCGGTTTCTGTGGTGCAAGATGCAGTCACTGTCACCTGAATGGCTGTAAACCATGTCCTCAAATTTCAACCGCTTGACATATATTGTTATATTTATTTCTATCCCTCCTTTTTCCTAGTCTAGGACTCAAGTGGCTTATAACACTCAAAACAAACATAGCTAAAAACCTACCTTCTCTTGAGCAATTAGTCTTCAAAGGCCTGCCAAAATAAAAGTCTTTATCTGCCAGTGGAAAGATAGCAAGGAAAAGAGCTCCAGAGTCTGGGAGTAGCCACCAAGAAGGCCCTCTCTCATGTTCCCATCAGATGTACCTGTGAGGATGATGGGACAGAGAGATGGGCTTCCCCAGAAGTTCTTAAAATACAGGCAGGCTCATATGGGAGAATCTGGTCTTTCAGATAACTTGAACCTGAGCAGTCCCCCCCCCCCCAAACACACACACTCCTACACACAAAATCTTTCTGGGACAAAAATTGTAAGTTTATGTGTCACAAAGATCTTTTTTTGTCTCAGCCAATCTAGTGTTTTGGGAAAATAATATCCCATGTCCTTTTCCGGCAAAGCAGCAAAGGTAAACATATATACTCTGGATGTCATTAGATTGGCCCCATTCAAGGAAAACTGACTCCCCTATTGGAGAGAGGGGGTGGCATCAGGAAATATCCCTCAGAAACAAGAAATATATATTTATTTTATTTCATCTAACTTTATTTTGCTTTTACTCCACCTTGTAGCTTTTGGCTCTGGCTGTTTGGGTGGTGCATATTTGATTCTGCACAACAGATATATACTCCTTTCAATATACGACTTTTTTTTATACCCAGAAATATAAACGGAACTCTCATTGGGGTCAGAAAATGGCCCTAAATGCACACAATCTAAGTGTTTTTGTCTGTCTATTTTTAAAAAAATGTCTAGTGCATAATAGTTAAAATGGAGATGGGGAAAAAATACAGACATTGTTTGGGACATTTATTAGAACAATAGATGTAAACTCTATTTTCAGCCATCGAAGTCTAAAAAGCCACTGAAAAGCTCTGCACTGTATCACACAACTTTTGGGGGGAGTTGTGATAGATGTAAGAACTGCCTTATTGGGCGAGACCAAAACTGCATCTACCTGAGCATTCAATTTACTGGCAGCATCCAACAAGAGGTCTCTGGAAACTTATACAGAAGACCATGAAGGCTCCCTCATCTCACGCTGTCATACTTTGCCCCCAGAAGCAAAGCTGGACTTCCCTTATCCATGGAGGTTCCATTTAACTATCAGCCACTGAGAGACTGAAACTTTGTGCTTTGTGAGAGGTTATATGTTAGTTTCTGTCATAAGGAAATGGCTAAGAATAATCAGCAAAAAAGGTGGGGATCTAATAATTTGCCAGTGCTGTTTTTTAAAAAGCCTGCTAATCTGGAGGGCTTTGAGAAAATGAACCCCAAAGATCATTTCTCCCCAAGGGATTCTGCGATCACATATTTTTTCCCCTAGAATTTGAAGGCTGTTGCAGAATCAGGGCCAATGTGTAGAATCCAGGGAATCACATGGCAAAGCATTTAAACTGTAAGATGCATTATAGTATTAAAGCTAATAGGGAGCCAGCATGGGGGCAAATGTGGAAAGGCGCTCTCTCTGGCTTTTCTTCGCAAATGAAGATTCAGGAAGGACTCATCCCGCGCTTTCTGCAAGTGCGCTGATAACTAAAAAGGCCAATCCGAGATAAACAAGTCCAGTTGCAGAAAGCACAGCAGAAGGTCACCTTGGGTGGTGTTTCCGGGTTGTGATTCTTTCTGCGTTGTCATTTCTCTTCAAGACTTTTTCGGCGTGAGTTCTCAAATAAAGCTGCAGCATTGTGGATAGTGTGTCTCCATGCCTCCCGATGTGAAGCCAGGGCAGACCATTGTTGGTGATCAATTTGGCCAAGCCTGAGATGTTGTTTCAGGGAATCCTTATATCGCTTTTTTGGAGTGCCCTCTTACACTGACCCATGGTGAGTTCACTGTAGAGTACTATTTTGGGGAGGCGATGGTCCTCCATCCTAGAAACGTGCCCTGCCCAGCGCAGCTTTGTTCTCAATATCATGGCCTCAATGCTGGTGATCCCTGCTTGCTCAAGGACAGCAACATTCGTCACATAGTCAGTCCAGTGTATATTTAGGATTGTATGTACATTGCACTTCTATTTAAATGATAGTCATTATTTCTATATTTCCATCAATATCTAAAAATTAACATGGGGAGATTTGATGCCAATCTATCTCCTCTTTTTTGGGGGGGGGGCAATGTAGTAATGGTCATCCGACTTCCATTGTGCTTTAAATCAGCTGTTCTGCAGTTATTCTTCAGCAAAACTTACAGTAAACAGCTCGAGTCTTGCCAATTATACAGCATTGTTGGCTCTGTCCCATTTTGTCTGTAGCATTTGATAATGCATTCCATTATCCATTATTCTATTACTCCAAGAAGACACCACCACCCCACGCTTTAAAGGATTAGATGCAACCTGGATCTCTAACAGTTATGAGCCATGCTGGCGGGTGAATTCAAAGGGTTCTAAAAAAATATTAAACTTTTCAAAGTTCTGTATTTAGCTGGCATAATACCTAGCAGCCATGAATAGATCCTACCTCTCCCCCTGAATTTGTCTAACACTTCAAAGGGGAGAGGAAAATGAAATCTTCTGGATAAATAGAGCCTTCATAATCAGAGGCAGTATACCTCCGAAAACCTGATTTTCCAGAACAAACATTCTAGGAAGGTCAGTTTCATAAGGCCCTGCTTGTGAGCTCTCAGAGCCATTTGACCAGCTGGTGTTGTAAATAAAATGAGGTCCTCTATGGTGGCCTGGTTAGACCTTGCTGTGTGTCAGGGTCATCCCTGAATTCTGGGGTTTAGAGTGGAATTCATGGAGGACCCTGACATGAGGCTGGCTTTGGCCTGTTTTCTTTGCTTGGGCCTCTCTGTCTTTGGAGGGGTGCCAGCCTGCCTTGTTGGCCTGGGAACGCTGTTCTCCACAGCAGCTCAAGGTCGCAGCTCCAGGTGCTGGCCGGACCATTTCTCCTCCCTAAATGCCATTCTCACGCTGCAAGGGTTTATCTGGGGTTTGTGCTAGTCTGTGTTTAGTTTCGGCTTTGTTCTACATTCCTGACACATGTTTCCTTACCAATAAAGAATTCTTATTGAGTGAATGTGAGCATGTGTTCTTAGCACATCACAGTAAGCCAAAACTCACAAACCCTGCTTATTCTTGGGTGTTCTACCCGCGATGTCGGACGACACGGAGGTTGGAACCCAGATGGAAAAAGACGTGGCCGCAGCCGGAGGCCAGGGAGCCGGTGCACCGGGGGATGGTGCAGACATGTTGGGGGATGCAGCAGGAGTGTCTAAGGAAGAGCGGAGCCAAGCCCACCGGAGGGCTGGAAGGCTGACACATCCCCTCAACCTGGTGGAGCTGGGAGCCAGGCAAGCCCTGGGGAGGGGCAGCCTGCCCTCCTCTGAAACTCTAGTGCATGGAGATGGGATGGTCATGGGAGCCAGTTGGCTCTGGCCAGAAGAACGAGGCTGGGAGGAATGCAGGTCCCGCTGGTGAGACAAGCCCCTAGCCAAGGGGTACCAAGAGCCGGGGATGCATTCCTCACGTGCAGAATTGGAAGCTGAGGTCCAGCAGTTAAAGCAGCAGATGGAAGTTATGCAGACAAGCCTCCTAGAGATCCTGCAGAGACTACCTCAGCCACCAGCTGCCCCGGGAGGAGGCCAACCCACAAGTGCCACAAGTGCCAGCCCCGGCACCTGGGGGAGGGGACCCCGCCATACCTGCTGGGGTCCCTGGCCTGCCGGCTCCTGGACGAGTACCCCCTGGGGGGCTGGCCCGGTCGAGCCACGGGAAAGACCGCGGGGGCTGAAGCACCAAGATCTAAAGGCTACCTTTGATGGAGATGCGGCGAAGCTACCATACTTCCTAACCCAGGTGATGGGGTTTATGTCCCAGTGGGAGGAGGAGTTCCAGACAGAGGCCGAGAAGGAGCAGTATGTATTCCACCAGCTGGAGGGAGAGGCGGCACAGTGGCTGGTGGGGCTCTATGACATGGGTCCCCCAGAATTAGGGAGTTTCCATGACTTCATGATGGCCTTACGAGCTCAATTTGAAGACCCCATGAGAGTGAGATGGGCCCGCACGGAACTCCGACAACTGAGGCAAGGTTCAAGATCCGTGGCCAGGTACGCCTCCGAATTCCGCCGCCTGGCCAGCCAGGTCCCCAACTGGACCGAAGCCATTAAGGTACAGTACTTCCAAGATGGCCTAAACGCAGACATCCTCGAGTGGGCATTGTTCCAGGGGAACCCCGAGACCTTTTTGGGGTGGGTGCAGCTAGCTGGAGAAGTAGAGACACTGAGGCAGAGCGTCAGGCTGGCTCGGCACTGGCAGGGGTCCAAGGGAAAGCCCACTGGGTCCACCGGGAAGAAAATTAAGGCAGCCCGATCAGCTGGAACCACTGCGGGTGAGTCGGAGAGGGAGCAAAGGATGAGGAAAGCGCTGTGCTTACACTGCGGGAAGGGTGGCCACCGCATAGCCGAATGCCCAGAGAAGAGCCCTCGGGAACCAGTGGCAGCAGAGAAGCCCAAGAGGGTGGAGGGGAAATCGACGGCACCCAAGACACCATTCAATCCCAAGCCCAAAGCAGTGGTACGGGCCTTGGTACCAGGCCACGCGGCAGGTGAATCTTTGGAGGAACCAGATGACAGCGGGTCTTCCTCTTCCGACATGGAGCCGGTGGGAAACGGCTCCAGCCTGCTCTACTAAGTGCCTGAGGGCGGGCTAATCCCGAAGGGTGCCCAAGTGCTGTGGTGAGTGGTGTAAAAGGCCCTTTTTTCCTAAAAGCAAAAATAGGGGTTGCAGACAGTGGGGTTACCCGAAAAGTAATGTTAATGGTTGATTGAGGATGTACCCACGTGTTAATTCACCCCTCCCTGCTTAGTGAACTTGAAGTTAGCACCATCAAGCTGGACAAGCCAGTGTGGCTGTCTCAGATGGACGGAGGAATGATGAAGGGGGCCCCTGCAAGGCGAATGACTGGCCCAGTACACATGAGGATGGGAATCATCAGGAGGAGCTTCAATTTGTGATAGCCCCAGGCCTAGTTCCTGCTGCAGTGGTGGGCTTAAACTGGCTGAAATTCCACAACCCCGTTATACACTGGGTAAAAGAGACAGTGGCTTTTGCAGATCCTGTGTGTGTGCAGGAGCACGGGGTGGGTGAGGCCTCCCTAGGGGGGGATCCCTCTAGGGGCCAAACTTCGGAACTGCAAAACCACTCTTGTCCAAGGGGAGCTGAAAGGGTTACCCGTGGAATATAAACAGTGGCAGTATGTGTTTGAGGAGAAGGAATGTGACCTTTTACCACCCCACCGACCCTTTGACTGTGCTATTGAGATACCCCCATTATACCAAGCTGCCCAAACTGAGGATCTATTCCATGACGCCGGCTGAGATGGATGCCCTCCGGGAGTTCATAGACAAAAACTTGGCCTGGGGTTTCATTAGACCCTTGACCTCCCCTTTGGGGGCCCCTGTGTTTAGACGCAAGGCAGATGGGACTCTTTGTCTCTGCCAGGACTTCAGATCCCTAAATGCTATCAGCCTGTCAAATCAGTATCCCCTCCCCTTGATGAAAGATATACTGGTTCATTTAGCCTCGGGGAAGATATTTACCAAACTGGACTTGCGGGAAGCCTATTACAGGGTGTGGATCAAAGAAGGGGATGAATGGAAAACTGCTTTTAATTGCCTGTTAGGGGCCTTCGAGTCCTGTGTAATGCCTTTTGGACTCAGCGGAGCCCCAGGAATTTTTCAGAACTTAATTAATGATGTACTGAGAGAGTTTTTGTACAAAGGGGTACTGGTATATTTAGATGATGTACTTATTTATTCCGAGGACTATACGTCCCATGCGAAATTGGTCAAAAAGGTGCTTACTAAGTTGGGGGAGAACCATTTGTATGCCAAAATGTCAAAGTGTGAATTCCATCAAAGCCGCTTAGATTACCTGGGGTAACGCATCTCGAGCAAAGGGGTGGAAATGGACCCAGAGAAGGTAAAGGGGGTGCTTGCATGGGAGGCCCCCAGGACCAGGAAGCAACTGCAGAGCTTCCTAGGGTTTGCTAACTTTTACCGGTCCTTCATCCCTGACTTTGCTGCAGTAGCCCTTCCTCTGACTGACCTGCTGAAAACCAAGGGGGTGGGAGAAAAGAAACGGACGGGGAAGGGGAAGGCAGAGAAGCCTCCCCAAAAGATTGTATGGTCTGACCAATGCCAACGAGCCTTTGACAAGCTGAACAAGCTTTTCACCTCTGAACTGATTCTTAAACACCCCGACCCCTCCCAACCTTTTGTGGTTCAAGTAGACGCTTCAGACGTGGCGATGCGAGGGGTGTTGTTACAACGGGATGAAGAGGGGGAGCTTAGGCCTTGTGCATATCTGTCTAAAAAATTCAATGAGACTGAGCGAAATTGGCCTGTGTGGGAGAAGGAGGTGGGTCCAATCAAATTGGCCTTAGAGACCTGGCACCACCTGCTGGAAGGATCTTCCAAACCCTTTGAAGTTTGGGCTGATCACAAGAACTTGGAAGCTTTGAGAACCCCAAGGCGTTTGAACCCTAAATAGGTTTGGTGGGCCAGTTTCTTTTACCAGTTCAATTTCACCCTAAAGTTTATCCCAGGAAAAAAGAATTTCCTAGCTGACGCTTTGTCCAGGCTCCCTCAACATGACAGTCAACGGAAGGAGGTGATTGTGACACAGTCTTCTCCCCCTCCCATTTGGGGTTGGCAGTTCTCATGCGCAGTAAGGCCAAACGTCAGGAGACCACGGCAGGCCCCTCTTTGGGGCCAGGTTTGGACTCTGGGGCAGGTGAGAATGGTGGGCCACCTGCAGAGACCTCAGACCCCAGTGTACCACTGTCTGCCCTCCTTGGCGCCCTCTCCTCCAGCCTCCAAGGACAATGGGGGTGGGTGGCGAGCCCAAATGGCAGCAGCCCTCCCCAAGGACCCATGGTTTTTGGCTCACCAAAGGGACGTAGCTCTACGAGAGGGCCTGGCTTGGAAGGGGGAGCACCTGTATGTTCCAGAGGCCATGAGGTCTGCCATCCTTAAACAGTGCCATGATGTGAAAAGTGCAGCGCATTTTGGATATGTAAAGACATTACATCTGACACGACAGCAGTTTTGCTGGCCCAAAATGAGGAGGGAGGTGGAGGAGTATGTCAAAGGGTGTCCCACGTGTGTGATGGCAAAAGGAGGGGGGGAAGCCGAAATGCTTATTGCTACCTTTGCCTACCCCCCCTAAGCCCTGGGAGGTCATCAGTATGGATTTCATTGTCGAGTTACCAGAGAGTAGAAAAAAGACTGTTATTTGGCTTGTGACTGACTTATTTTCAAAGCAAGCGCATTTTGTGGCCTGTAAGAAGTTCCCGGCAGCCCCCCAGCTAGCCAGATTGTTTCTGCAACACATTTACAGGTTACATGGGGTTCCTGCTAAGATCGTTTCAGATCGGGGGAGCTCAGTTCACCTCCCAGTTCTGGAAGGCTTTCACAAAACTTTTGGGAGTTGAATTGGGGTTGAGCAGCTCCCATCATCCACAGAGTGATGGTCAGAGTGAACGTATGAATCAGGTTTTGGAACAGTATTTAAGGTGTTATGTTAACTTTCAGTAATCTGATTGGGTGGACCTTTTGCCTTTTGCGGAGGTTGCGTATAACAACGCCACACACCAGAGCACTGGCTTCTCTCCTTTTAAAATTGTTTCAGGGCAAGACTTTAACTGTCTGCCTTTAGAGGAGGGGACATCAAAGGACCTGGTCTCGGTGACCCAATGGAGTGAAAAGATTAGGGAAGCATGGCCGAAGGTTGTATCGGCTTCGGACTTTGCAAAAAACACGTTATAAGCATTATGCCGACCAGAAACGTGACCCTACCCTGAAGTACGCAATAGGGGACTTGGTGTTCTTGTCCACCAAATTCCTTAAGAGCCCACAACCCTCGAAGAAGTTGGGGCTTAAATACATTGGTCCTTTTCCTATCGTTAAGGAAATTAATCTGGTGGCTTTTGAACTATCACTGCCCAAGCTGTACCGTAATGTCCACCCTGTGTTTCATTCTAGCTTACTCAAGCTGGTGTGCCTTTCGGATCGTCATCATCAAGATCCGGAACCTGCACCCCATCCTATCCTGGTCGACAAAGATCAACATTTTGAAATTTCTGATGTATTGGACTCTCGAGTACACAGGGGGGGGGGCTTACAATATCTGGTGAAATGGAAACATTTGCCTTGGGCCATGCTGAGTGGGTTAATGTTGAACATGTGAATGCTCCGCGCTTATTACAAAAGTTCCATGCCTGCTTTCCTGATAAGCCAGGCTGAAGGGGGGGAAGTTTCTCTTCGGGAGGGTGGTATGTCAGGCTCATCCCTGAATTCTGGGGTTTAGAGTGGAATTCATGGAGGACCCTGACATGAGGCTGGCTTTGGCCTGTTTTCTTTGCTTGGGCCTCTCTGTCTTTGGAGGGGTGCCAGTCTGCCCTGTTGGCTTGGGAACGCTGTTCTCCACAGCAGCTCAAGGTCGCAGCTCCAGGTACTGGCCAGACCGTTTCTCCTCCCTAAATGCCATTCTCACGCTGCAAGGGTTTATCTGGGGTTTGTGCTAGTCTGTGTTTAGTTTTGGCTTTGTTCTATGTTCCTGACACACGTTTCCTTACCAATAAAGAATTCTTATTGAGTGAATGTGAGCGTGTGTTCTTAGCACATCACACTGTGTTTGATCAAGGCAATTCTGTTCTTAACAGGCAAAGATCACTCACTTCCTTTAAAACAACAACAACAACAACAACAAAAACCTACAAGAAGAAGCAGAGATTCCTTCGTTTGCATTCTGGTGTCCCAAATACAAAGGAAATTAATCTTTTAAAAACCAAACTAGAAGAGAACAGGAAATTTGGATTCCAGAAGGCCAGCTCATCATCCTTGGCTTTCCTTGTCCATGGAGAGGTTTTGTTACACGTGGATGTTTAAACCAGTGGATCAGAAGTTATGTTTCTAAACAGGCTGCTGAAAACTTCACAGGGGCTCCCAGACAGTCAGTAACAGGGAACAAAGCTTTCCTGCCCACACGTCCAGACATTTTTGCTGCCTGAGGCAAAGGAGAAAATGGCACCCTCTCATAAATAGATGTTGACTAGACTAGTTCACAAACTTTGTTTCCTGTACAAAATTGTTCTTAAAAAATCTCCAGGTGTATATGAAAAATAATCCTTGAATCCATCTCCAAGATTATATATATGCAAGTATTCCAAAATCCAAAATATTCTAAAATCCACAGTACCTCTGATCCCAAGCATTTTAAATAAGGGAAACTCAACCTTTCGATAGTTTGGGCAAAAGTTTAACTTTTTGTGTGTGCAACTCTGCCTTGATGAAGACAATGTAGCATTTGAAAGTGGGAGAATCATCATGTTTTCTTAGCAGAATTAACAGTCAACATAAATCTTGTTGCTGAATGACCAGAATAATTGAACATTGGGTTCATACTTTTGGAAAGGAAGAAACACAGTATGGAGGACTTAAGCACTCCGTTACTGCAATACACTCAGCAAAGCCTGCCCAGATTTTCCCTCTTGTCTACCTCCTGTGTCAAGATGGCTAAATGATTCATTAAACAACAGTCAATCAATCCAAGCTAATTTCTTTGTAAGGCTCGGCAAGATGCTCCTCTTCATGAATTTCATTCCAGATTGAATTGGTAATGTATACATCTGTTAATGCCTTCAATTTAAATCCACAAAACATCAACAAAAATGCAAAAGCAAGCAGGAGAACTCAAAGGAATCCAGATGTTACATGTGGAAAGAACCATATGCTATGCCATGTGTGGACAAAGTTAAGCCCTGGGGTGTCATGTGGCCCTGATCCAAACCATGACTCCCCTGGGCTGTCCTTTTACTGAAACAAAGGGGGAGTTCAATTGCCTATTAGGAACCTCCAGACTTCCAATTTCCATGTATGGGTGTGAAAGCTGGAAAGAAACCTGACAGGAAGAAAATCAACGCATTTGAAATGTGGTGCTGGGGGGCAGTTCTATGAATACTGTGGACTGCTAAAAAGACAAATGAATGGTTCCGACAGCAAAACAAACATGAACTCTCCCTACAAGCCAAAATTACTAAACTGAGGCTGTTGTACTTTGGTCATAGCCGCTGATGCTGATGACAGCTGGCATCCTGCATTTCAGTTATAGCTTTGTAACCTAAATTTATGGATCCGTAACTGCTCCATATTCACCTATGGTACGGAGCAGTTACGGATCCATAACTTTAGATTACAAAGCTATAACTGCAATGTAGGATGCCAGCTGTCATGATCATCCTCGACTTTATTTATATCTGCAAAATTTAGGCTCAAGACAGCTTATAAATTAAAATTACAATACAATTAAAAATAAACAAAAAGTCTGTATTAAAATAAAAATTAAACGATAACCATATTAAAACAATTTAAAGCATGCACTTTAAAAAGATTTTAAAATAGTTATTCTTCAGTTCTAGCTAGCTGTTTTCTTGTTTCCTCCTTGCGTGGGTATGGAGCATATGCTCAGAACATTCCTTGAAGCCAAATCTGAGAACTGGGAGTGATGAGGAGCACCTTCCAGGACTGCTCTGCCCTATACTCATTTATGGGCATCAGTGGCCCCCAGAGCTACAATGCTTACCAGAAGGCAAAATACTTTTTGTTTGTTTGTTTGTTTCTTAAAAAATATTGTCTCAGGTCTGCTCCAAACAAAACTAGAGAAAAATAGCAAGTACAATAACTTTCTGAGTAGACCTGCAGGTAAGCATAAGGGCGCTAAAGGTTAATGAAAACATAAGCCTTGATTTATGCTCAGAAAATGCAGATAGGCAGTTAATTACCTTATTTAAGAATCAGTTGAGCCATCTTCCCACCTGCCTGTTCTAGTCATTTTAGATTGGTCCGAAAAGTGAGAGAATGTCATGGAAGGCTAAAACCTAAATTCATGGCGATGGCAAGTCCAGGATTCGCAGCTTACACCTTTAGTGGCATTGAAAGATATGTATGTATTTTTGTAGTCCATGTTGTATTTATTTAATTTTTTTAAAAGGTGAAGAGTGAATTAATTATTAGAAATGAAAGAGTGAGGAAGCAGCACAAAAGAAAAAGGCAAAGATTTCAGACCAGCCTTTTCTGATTTGGTATCCTCCAGATGTGCTGAATTTTTGTTATTTGCGGTTATTGTATGCATTCAAGTTCTGAATTAAAGCACTCCTGAGGCAAACCTATCATAGGATTTTATTGGCAAGATTTGTTCAGAAGAGGGTTGCCATCGTCTTCCTCTGAGGCAGAGAGAATGTGACTTGCCCAAGGTCACCCAATAGTTTTCCATGGATGAGTGAGGATTCAAATCCAGGACTCCTGGGGTCCTATTGCAATACTCAACCAACTACACCAGGGTTTCTCAGTTGTTGTTTTTTTTTAAATAATTTTAATTTAAAATAAAATTTATTTTATTTAAAGAAATCAAAAACTTTTAAAAATGAGCTATAGATATAACTTTAATGCAGACATTCCCTGAGATCTGAAAATTAGTTCAAGGATTCCTCCAGGGTCAAAAGATTGAGAAAGCTTCACTATACCATGCTGGCTCCTTCTGTTGAACTATATCTCCTATATCCCAGCCAACATGGCCAATGGGAAGTGTAGCCCAACAAGCGTAGCACCAAGTTGGGGGTGAGAGTTGTTTGACAGATTATTATTTTTTTGCAGAAGGACAACATCATGACTGGCCTTAAAAACTGCCTGAAAATCTGGATACAGATGGCATCTGGATTCAGGGTCATGAGATCTTATGATGTTGTTATCCTTAGCTCTGTAGCCTGTCACAAGCCCTTTTGCCTGGAGGCAGATGAATGGCAGCTTTGTGTGTTGTTTTCAGCATAAAAATCAGGGATGACTTCTTACTTAAATGCTTGGGTGTACAGATCTGAGTCGAGTGACCAAACAAGACAAAAATATAAAACAGGCACCACCAGCAGTAACAGATGGCACAAGATGGCATTACTCATCTGGAACATTGCAACTTCTAGCAAGATCAGCTGGAGAAAGGTTGGTCAGCTCTGTGGGTATGGATGTCCTACTTCACAGAGCTGAGCCAGTCCTCATTTGTTCATAGGAGCAGCCACCCACATAAATCCAATAATCCCACAATTAGTAGGATCTCAAAGAGAAGGACCTTCTCAGCTGCTGCCTAGAGATTCTGAAACTCTGTTAGAGGAGGACAGGCAACCGCCAACTTTGATGCACTTTTGCTGGCAGGGAAACACATTTGTATTCAAACAGGCTTTTGACTTTCTAACTGCAGTAGGCTTTAAATGAAAGGTGAGAAAAGAACTCTCACATATGTTGTGGGATTCAAGTTCCCATCAGACCCAGCCAGCATTGTCCTCCTCTTCCTACCCCCTTTTCTTCCAGCCCTGGGATTCAAGGCAGCTTATGAAAGCTAAAACAGATACAGCTAAAAGTAAACATCATACAAATGGTAAAATATGAGCTGTGAATATAATTCAAAGCATTAAAAAGGAAAAAAAAATACTGACAATACAGCACAGTATTAAATGCCCTTCTCCATAAGCAATCAACTCTCAAAGACTTGCTGTAACAAAAGTCTTCACCTTATTCTTATTTTTCTTACGTCTTCTTATTATTAATGTATATTCCACTTTCTTCTCAGTTTGGAACTCAAAGCGACTTACAACAATTAAAACAAACATAGCTTAAACATCACCTCATACAAAAATGTAATTAAACTATCAACAAAATGAAAACCAGTTAAAAACGTAACCATTAACAAGAAAACAACAAATAGACAATACAGCACATTATGCAAGGCCTATTTCCCTTGATCAATCAGTCTTCTAAGGCCTGCCAAAACAAAAAAAAGCAAGCAGAAGAGCAGTCTGACCTCTCTGGGAAGGGAGCCCGGGAGAAGCCACCGAAATGGCCTTCTCCTGTGTTGTACCTGTAACAATGGTGGGATAGAGATAAAGGCCTCTCCAGAAGACCTCAAAACATAGGCAGGCTCATATGGGAGAACATGTTCCTTCATATAACCTGGGTCTGAGCCGTATAGGGCTTTATAGGTCATGACCAGCACTCTGAATTGTGCCCAGGAACAAGACTGGAAGCCAGTGGAGCTATTGCAACAAGGGAGTTGTGTACTCCATGTTGCCAGAGCCTGTTAACAATGTGACTGCAGCTCTTTGGATTAACTGAAGTTTCCAAACACTTTTCCAAGGCGGCCCCGTTCTCCCTAGGATAAACTCTCTGGGAGGGGAGTTCCAGAGCCTGGGAGCAGCCATTGAGAAGGGCTTCTCCTGTGTTCCCACCAGATATACCTGTGATGGTGGTGGGATAGAGAGAAGGGCCTAAGAAAGATATCTTGATTCACAGCTGGATTCAGGAGTTAGTTTCTTCTCCCCATCAGTTTTCTAAGTGAGACTGCCTTTATTTGATCAGAGGAAGTTAAGATACAGGTCATAAGAACACAGGAATGTATGGTATGCCAAACCATTGGCCCATTTAACCCAGTATTGTCAATGATGACTGGGGCAGGGTTCCAGGGAGAAATCTTTCATAAGGCCTATTTAGCAATACTGTAGTGAATTGAGAACTTCTGCATGAAAACTTGCACTCCGCAGCTGATTCAGTGCCCCTGTAGAATCAAATATAAGTAATTGTTGACTCATCATTCTGGACTGTTTTATCAGAGCCATGGAATAGTCATTAAGATCCAAGCCACCATTGGTTACACTGCTCGTTTCCATTTGCTTATCTCCACTCGCATAGTTCTTGCTAAAGGCATCTGTCTGATGAATAATCATTACCTACAAGACCACCATCTCATGGCAAGGTTACTGTGTTCCGTTCTTCTGGGTGCTCTAGGAAACCATTATGATCTGGCTTTCTGAATGTAGTAATGCAACTAGAATTCATGGCTTAAGCATCCAATAGTGTTCACAGACAATACAGTAGAACCCCCGTATCCACGGAACAATATCTGTGGTTTCAGTTATCCATGGGACACAGAACACAAAACAAACATCCTCTCTAGACATTTTCTAGGTCCTCCAAGTCAACTCTATGATATTTTAAACTGGAAGCACCATTATTTTAATGATGCTTGCTGTTATTCATGGTTTCCGGTATCCGTGGTAAGTCTGGGAACTGAACTCCCACAGATGTGGGAGTCCTACTGTACTGTGTACCATGAGAGTAAAGTCCTCAGTTCACATCTTGCCTGTACCACAAACTTCCTATTAGTTGACCTTCAGTAAGCTCCCCCTTCAGCAGTCCCCCTTCCAAATTTGTAACATGGGAATAGTAATACTGACCACTTCTATAGGGGCACTGTGCAGATAAGAAAATAACATACACGTAATAATTTGAATTCTCGAAAGCATCATACCAAGTCTAAGCAATCTGGTGCCATCCAAGTACCCTGAGTGAGGTCTTGTCTATACGGGGTGGGGGGAATATGAACACATTTGGAAAGGCAGGCATTCGCAATGATGCAACCTACCTACATGGCCAAAAGAGCCTCCCTAAACTCTGCATGGCCCCTTGCCAGATGGTGGCCACAAGTGATTTACTCGTGATTTTAAATCTGCCATCACCATTAAAAAAAAAAAAAAATTCCCAGGGTGCACACAAGCAACATTTCGTATTTACAAAGAAATAAAGCGGGCGGGGGGGGGGAGAGTATAATATCACTGTATGATTGACATACCTCGCTTAGCTAACATGGCGGCCGCAGCCACTTTCCCTCCTTCCTAGTCCCACCCCATCCTCGTCCAGCCAATCAGATTGCACTGCCTGATTCGTATCTCTGTGAATGTGAGTGATCATTTGCAAGTTGTATGGAGCTTTTTAAAAAATCCATATGAAGCCCCTGGATTTGATGCGTATTTGTGTGAATGACTGCATGGATCACCAATCTCATGTTATCACACCAAGATACTATAAACTTTGTACTTCAAGGTGACTTTTGAGGGTCTTGGAAAATTTTAATGCATTCACTGAGACACACTAGCAGAAATCCTGTGACCACGGAAGTGTGGCTACTTGCAGTACATCTTTGGGAAACGTTGCTGTAAAATAGCATTGCATCACCCCCATTGCTGGAGGTCTTTGCCAAGCAATCAGCAAATTGCCCTTAGCAGAATCCAGAGCTGTTTACATAAATGGACAGGAAATAGGTCATAAACCTTTTTGTGGTCAGGAAGAAAGATGATGCTCCCATTGTAGCAGCCCAAAAGCTAGGTTTTATAGGTCAGAATAGGCCTATAAGGAGTTCTAGTGGACTGTTCCCTCTGCCTTGCACAACAAAAGCAGCGTTCATGGAAGAGTTCTGCTTTGTCTAAGAGTGTTCATACAGCTGCACCAATAGCTGATGCTGTGCCAGCACAGAGTTGCGGGTCCCCATGCGGGTGGCAAGGGGGTGGATTGTCTTCCCGCAATTACTGTGAGATCCTTTCCAGCAGATGTTGTAACTGGCTAACCCCCTGCAGCTGCTCAAAGCCTTCAAAAGTTTAAGCAGAACCTTTTTATTTCCATTTATTTTGCAAAAAAATTTAGTATTTAATGATTTTGAAATCAGAACTTGAAAACATAAACAAATGATGAATGAATGTGGTTTAAAGAATGTTGCTGAACTGAAAGGCTGGGTAACATTCAATTCTCCCACATTCCCATGTTCACATATAAAATCAATTGTTTAAAAAATATCTAAAACTTTTAGGTAGGCACACACACACACAACATAGAATAATAATAACAATAATAATATTTAATATCTTTAAAAATGGTAAATTTTAAGCTTTGTTTAACGATTGCTTGGTTAGTATTGAGCCCTGGTTATTACTTAGAGGGGAGACTGCCAATGAATGCCAGGTGCTGTAAGCTATATTTCAGAGGAAGGAACTGGCAAAACCACCTCTGAGTATTCGTTGGCTAAGAAAATCCTATGAAATTCATGGGGTCGCCATAAGTTGACAGGTGGCTTGAAAATATGGGTTGTCTATACAGCGAAAATACTCCTCATAGAATTTGAGGAGAATACAATTTGTCTTAATGAGATCCTGCATCAATCTACTGTATTCAGAAGGAGGGGGGGGGCAAAAAACTTTGTAGGAAAAGCCTTTGTGGCTTTTCCCATATTTTTAAAAAAGCTCTGTGGGGAATGTACATTTCTGCTCGTTGGGACAACCAATTCACTTTGCTGCACCTTCCCTATAGGAGCAGAAGACGAAAGCTGATTGGTTGGATGTGCACAGGGGGCATAGCTTGTTAACAAGGCAAGCGCCTGAACCCGCCATGTTGGATTTTCACTGTAGCGATCATGTGCCGAGGTGACAAAACAGCCTTTTCCTCTTTTTTTCTATTTATTTAAGCAGAATATCACACTTCTGCATCTTGAATATGCTTTTTTTATATAAAAAAACCCTGTTTGGCGACAGCAATTGATGACAATAAAAATGCAAGTAATTCACTTGTGCCCACCATCTTGATTTTCAGGCATGTCCATTACAGATAGCGTCACATGCCTGCGATCTTGCAAAAAATAAAATAAAATGTTGAGACAAATGAAAGCTGATGTGAGTTGGCATTAGTGCGCATCAATCCACACTTTATTTCCTGGGACAGACAAGCCCAATGGGATTATATGCACAGTAACCCTTCCAGTTAAACTAAACTAGTGCTGATGCATAGAATATAAGGCTGATTTTTTTGTTTTTATTTTGCTAGAATAAATAATTAGTTTGTTTCTTAAATATGAATATTTACACTCTGATTCATAGATTTTGGATTTGAATGGTTGTTCTGGAAATACATTGTATCAGTGGGAAAACCCTTTTCTCCTTGTTTATATAAATAATTATTAGAATAATTGTTTCAGTTCATTTTGATATAAAACACTCCATCCTGATGCCCATTTTTATGAAGTTTTGGAGCAGAAACAATTTTTAATTCTATTAAAAAGTTTCCAGCATCTGTAGGAACTTTTTCGCTCAGCTGTCAGGGGCTTCCAAACTTCAGTCTAGCATTATGTCTTTTCATGAATAAAGACAGTCATTCCAGAAACGACACATGTTCACGCTGAAAGGAGACTGAATGGTCTGGCTTTCTGCCAGAGTTCACAGCATGGCACAGGTGGGCAATGAGTGCTATGCCTTCAGCAAGCCAACACACCAGCCCATGAATGCACTCCTCCATTTCCATACTATAAAACAGTAAACACTTTCCTTCCTTCCTGCACAGGGCTGTTGAGGAAAATGAGTACTGTAGATACAATGTAAAATGACAGTTCCTAGAGTCTGGGTGGCCAAGTCTCCTCAGCCAAATTGCTTTTGGGGGGGAGCAAAGCCTCCCTCCCGCCATGACATCATCCTACTCTGTCCCCAGCTGCTTGGCAATTGAGAGTCAATCCGTGAAATTATTTCCCCCATCCTTTCACTCAAAGAAATATGAGGAAGGGGGGGGGAAACCTTAATCTTATCACAGTTAGTATTCAAAAACTGCTGTTTACACTGGGCTTTATGTAGTCTCTTTATTGAAAAGTCAACACAAGGAAATGTGTATTTTCTGTATCTTGAGATTCTCTTAGTCTTTGTCCTTGCTGCACCCAATTTGAACATCTTCTGGGTCTTATAAAGTGCTCTCCCCTTAATCAGGATTCCAGAGCTGGAAATGTGGACAGTCACACATGACCACCACCCCTTCATCCTGCTCTTAGTTTATGCTATTGGAACACTCACTTTCCCCATGACTTTTCTTCTGCTTAAAATCTGACTCATCACTTCTCCTTCTCAAATACCAAACGTGATCGCATTTCTCATTTCTCCATCTCTGTTTCAATCAAAAAATGCCTCAACCTTGAAGAAGAACATTTCCCACTCTAGAGCTTTGAAATGTTGCTTTAAAAAAAATAAAAGTCCCAGAATCCTCCACCCAGCATGGACAGCAGCTAAGCCAAGCTAGCTGGAGGATTGTGAGGGTTGTACTGAGGCCCCTCTGTATCCATGGTTATGGCACTCACAGATTCCATAATCTGCGGCTTAAAAATATTCCAAAAAAATAAAATCCCAATAAGCAAACCTTGATTTTGCCATTTTTTATAAGGAACACCATTTTACTTTGTATATAATGGGACTTGAACATCCATGGATTTTGGTATCCACAGGGAGTCCTGGAACCAAACCCTAGCAGACACTAAAGGCCCACTGTAGTCCAAATAGTAACTTTTCCACACCTTCCATTTCTGAGTCAGCTAACCACCATTGCACCCCTCTGATTTGGCAGAATTCCCCATGTATAAAAGCACTTGATTTATCCTCTTGACATACTAGGCTACAGCCAGTTTATAGAGTAAGCTGGACGAAGTGGTAATACTTTTCTAGGACTGGACCGGGTGGAGGGCTCCACGTTCTCCCATAAAAAGAAAGCGCTTGCATAGAAAACGTGTCAGAGAGAGATTTAAGTCAGATACTTTGCCCTGACTTGCCAATTTTCTATGGGCAAAGTGCAGATTTGTGCATGAAGCACTGAATATATAAAACGTATTGCATCTATACTGAGTTGGCTCTCTGGCCCATCACTATTTGTCCGGCTTTGTGGTGACTTTCCAGAGTCTGGATGAATGTGTGTGCATGAGCCCTACCACCTGGGATCCTCTAAACCAGTACCACTCAAAGTAGTGGTCCATGGACTGTTGTCAGTGCTCAAGCCATTGGCTGCCAGTTTGCAGCAGGTTTCCAGAAAACCAAGAAATTGTTGTGGTCAATGGGCACCCATATGGCACTAGTTCCTGGCACACCAGCAGGGGAAAAACCCTGCTGGCCTCCCATATCAGCAAGCTTAAGCAGCACTGCTTTAAACCAAAGTTTAAAGCTAGATTCTTTGTCATACAAATCAGGGCTTGGAAATAACAAGTAATGGATCTACTAGAAACATGTTATTTTGGAGGGAAATGAGAGTATAACCAAATTAAATTTCAAAAGTGTTATCATCAGTGAGACTGAAATGGCATGACAAGGAACATTTTCTAAGTACTCAAGTTACTTTAAAAGGGCTTTTAAGTAGGCATTGTTGATAGAATTTTTCCAAGTTTGATGTTGTTCTCTTACCAATCCTAGGAATTTCTTTTTAATGACAAAAAAAAAATGTAACAAGGAGAAATTAAAAATTGCAATCAGCAGTGACGATGGTTGTAATCAGCACTGGCAACCAGCAGTGGTTGCTTTTACTCCTTATGTTACATGGAGTAAAGTGAACAAATGTTTTAAAAAGTAACTTTCCAAAACCCTTGCTAATCACATGCTCTGCCACCAAGCCCTTTTCATCTTGAAACAGAACAATTCAGGAAAAGCTTTACCATTTCAATCTGCTAATTTAAACACCAGCAAACGGAACAGGGTGGTGGTGGGGTGCTGGTTCTGTCTAACATCATGGCCAAATCCACACTACACAAATAATCCAGATTGAAACTAGATTATTTGTTATGGCCCCTTCCTATGGAATCCTGGGATCTGTAGTTTTACAAAGTCCTTAGCTTCTGCCAAAATGTGCTGGTTCCTCACCAACTACAAATCCCAGGATTCCACAGGAAGGACCCATGGCAAATAATCCATTTTCAATTTGGATCATTTGTGTAGTGCGGATTTGGTCCATGCCAGCGGGAAGCAGTAATGAGAATTCTGAACTGTAACTAGGGAGACAAGGGGCCTATTCACACTGCACAAAGACAGCACCATGATTCCACACCAATTGCTAGGGCTCTGTCTATGGCATCCTGGAGTTTGTAGTTCAGTGAAGTACTAGAGCACTGTGGTTGAGAATTCTAAATGCCTCCCCCTAAACTACCAATCCCAGAATTCCATAGGAATTCCATGGCATGCCAGATAAAAGTGGAATCATAGCACTATAATTCTGTAGTGTGAATGAGCCCCAGATCCCTTCAGCTCATTGGATAGCCCTCACATAAAATGGGGAGTCTGCTCCAGGCTTCTCAAAGGAAGGGGTGGGACAAAACGGCAATAAAGAAAATGGTACAAAAATGTCCAATCTCAAGGTCCAATTCAACATCTGAAGAATCTAGAAACATGTAAGGTCCTTTACACCCATCACAGGTGGCTTATGTGCATGTGTACTGCACTCAATTCAACATACCCAACTACAAAGTGAGAATTAGTGACAAGGTAAATATGTTCATTTACAGCAGACTTGCACACAATTTTGTAAAAAAATTATTTATTTATTTATATCCAGCTTTTCTCCCAATATGGAACTCATATTAGCACATCAGAACCCACTGAAGGTGCGTGGAGGTTCAGGAACTAGGTGGCTGCCTACTGGTGGCATCCCATTAATAGAATACCCTCCCTATAAATGTTTGGTTGATGTAACTTGTACTGTACTATTTCTCATGTGACAAGTTAAAATAATTTTATTCTCCCAAACATCTGATGGCTAAACTTTGCTGCTCTTCATTGTTACTAAATGTATTCTAACTGCTCCTATTCTGCACTTATTCATTCCATTTTTGTGGTTTCCTTTTAAATTATACTTCCCTTAAGGTTTCTAGAAGAAAGGAAGGTTCCCCCCTCCATTTTTCTATACTGGGATTTTATTGGATGATGGTGGTAATGCAAGTAGTAGCAGTAGTTGTTGTACATTGGCCTGAAGGGCTTGAATAGAAGGGAAGGAGATGAAATTATTACATAAATAAAAGGGAATGGGATTAAAATCTTCAGCTCCTTGCCTTCCACCATCACCCAATAAAATCACAATAAATAAAAGTATCATCAGAAATACATAAAACCATGAAGAGCAGCTACCAGAAACAGGATGCCGGAGCTTTGAAAAGTTTCTTTTTTTGACAACTCCCAGAATCCCATATTTAGCATAACCATTGGTCTGCTGGCTGGGGGATTTGGGGAATTCTAATTCAAAACGTTATCTTTCCCAAGGTCTGACTGGAGACATCTACAGGCGTAGCTACCCACCAGGTACCCATGCCAGTCTTTGGTGTCACACTGACAGTCTGGAAAACGTAAAGAATTACCCCTTTTTCTGCAACTTGCAAAATCTTCATCTTATTCTCCTAGAGGTCAATCCTTACCTGTAACAGGCAACCAGGTGAGGAGCAATTTGAAGGACCACCTTACCATTCAAAGCACCACTTTTTTCAGTAACTGTTTTAACACCTTTGTTTCCAGAAATGAAGCGTGTAGTAGAGGAACATATTATTTAACTCATTTTCATTTTCTTTTGGGGGAAATAAAGCTTGCTACACACTGCAAACATGGGACTGTACTATGAACTCATGTTTTGGAGCTATTTAAGGTTCAATTGAGAAGAGCTTGTTTTAATATCATGAGAGCCATATTTTTAAGTTTCTGCTCCGATGAGGCACAGGTTTCTGTTCCTGAAACCGAAGTTCATTGGGGTGGGTGGATGAGAAACTATGTGCAGGGTTTCAATTACTCTTTTTTAAAAGTAATTTTGGAAAATAAACAAAAACAATTTAGAGAGATTCTTTGGAGATCAGTTTACTGCAAAGTTAAGAAGTAAGCTATCTTTAACAGTAAGAAAATGCAATACATTCCTAAGATACATAAATATTAATGACTAGCTGTTATTAAAAATAAAAAAGGACAGAAACCTAAAACAAAGGATATGAAATAAATTAAAGGCCTACTCATTACAGAAAGCAAAACCAAACTAATTATGCAACGGAAACATAGTAAATTGTTCCCAATCAAAATACTGTAACTGGTTGGGGGAAAAAAATAAAATATTTTCCCAACACGTTGAATTTGGAGTGTCTCGGATTTAAGTTTGTTGCTTTTTGCAGCAAAGAAATATCATTTTTCTCTATAAACTAAAGTGTTGTTTTTGTCATCAGGCACAAGCCCAACAGATCAGATTTAGAAGATCTTAGACTCTGCTATGGATTTTTGTCTAAACATGTGATCCAAATATGGACCAAAAAAAGGAAGTATTTTTTCTTTTCTTTTTTAAAACAAAGGTACGTATTATCAAGGTTGTGCTCAATTACCCTTTCCTTTCTCGTTGTTCAAAATATAGTGAGCAAAAGGTACATTTTGTAGGTTGAAATACCAACCAAATTAAATATTCCCGTAAGCAAACAGCCCACACTGTCATTTCATTTTCTTTGTTCTAATATTTTTAATTCAAGGAAGAATCCATTTATTCTGTTATAATCCGGGGGGGGGGACCCCAAAGATTAAGTGAATCTTTTGTGCCACTTTGCATTTAATTGCAGCTGGAAGAACCTGAGCACTTAAATGAACAATGGGGGATAGCATGTAGCAAGGGAGGCATTTTTTCTTTCCTTTTAAAAAATCTATGTATGGGGAGGGGTATTTCAAATTGTCAGAACCAGGCAATTCATAATACTCAGCCACTGATGTTTGTTCAAAAAGGCAAAGGTTGATCACAGTTTTGTTCAGGAAAAAAAAGCTTAGGAGATCCTCGTAAGAAAACGATGGTTTCTAAAATATACCCTTGTGCGGTCTTTTTTAAAAAATCTACTATCAAAATGTTTTCCAAAAAAAGAAATTAAAATAAAATAAATTAGGGCAATAAAAAATGAAATAGGTAGTTTTTTTTAATTTTATTCCCCAGCTTAGCTGGATATTAGGCTGTCCTCAGTGAACCATTAGCAATGCTGTTCTTCCCAAAACTTGGTTCATTCTTTTGTAGCCACAGTTCAGCCAACTGCTGTGCAGACCCATACGTTGATGCTTTGGACCCCAAACACATTTTGTACTGTTTTGGATCAAGATTCGGGTCACAGAAGACAGGATGATGCACATGGACTACTCCAACCTCTTGGCTTCGGAAAGTCTTTAATCCAGCCTGAATAACTTTGTTGAACAAGTCCACATCCTCAAGACCCCAACCTTGGATAGAAACATCAAAACCACCGGCTTGAATAAGATCACCCTTGTAAATACAGGCAATCCCAAAGCCATAGTTCCTCCAGAAGCCAGTTTTCTGAGTGAAGGCAAAATGATTATCGCTAGGAACTTTTCCACTATAGACAATCTTTGGATCATACTGGCTGAAGATAATTGGAAAATAAATTTGTTGCCCTAAAACTGTGTTAGCTCTACACCGCTGGAGAAACTCGGCTGTAAAAACCAAGTCAACGTCACAGAAAAACAGCAAAGATTCATTGTTAAACTGAGAAGATCCAACCTCCAGGGCCAGAGCACGGGAAAATTCGCCAGATACTGGCAAGATCTGCATGTCTGCCTTGGGATACTTCAGGCGATAATCTCTCATCAGTTCCACTTGCCTTGCTTTGTCAGGGTTGGAGTCTGAGTTGAAAAGCAGGACCACTAATTTGACATTCTGGTTAGGAATCAGGCATGTCTTTTCAAAGTTTACCATGAAGCGTGAAAACATGTCAAAGCGGCCAGAGAGAGGAATCAAGATGTTGATCTTTTTGTCTTTGGGTTCTTTCTTCTCTGCTTTTGACTTACTTAACTGGAATGGGACAAACATCTTCAAGGAACTAGAGAGGAAAGACAGGGACCCTGAGTCCTGGTTGATTTTATTGGCCAGCTCTTTGGCATCCATCTCTTCATGTTCCATAAACTGAACTTTGCTAAAGGTCTGCTGCAAGTATGCATGCCTTCTGACAGGGACTGTCATTTTCTTTCCCTTGTGCTTCTTGTATAAAAGGAGTAAGTCAAGAACGTACTCTGCCCCATACATTGGATTGACTCTACGATAGCCATATTGTATCTCCTTGAAGTCAATGATCCGCCCTCTGGTCTTGGCATTTGCATTGATCATCTCCATGACTTGCATCACAGTGTCATCTAGTGCCTCATGCTGAGAGGAGTCCATGCCTCTACGAGGTGGCTGCCCATCTGCAGCAGAATAAAGGTATTTTCCTGTGAGGAACTCCCACTCCAAGACCTCCTCACGCTGGTGTGGCTGGAAGCGCATGAAAGAAGGTGCAATCCCTAGCTGCAGATCATCTCTGTGGACTTCTGTATTGCTGTATTTGCTCATGAGGACGATTTCTCGGTGCAGTTGTATGGTCCGGTAACGCAGCTCTGCTATTTTGCGACTCAACATATAGCTATGGAGTCTATACTGGTAGGGTGGACTCTTGTTTGGGTGCAAGGTGATTGCTCGGTGAATCTTGCTATTACGGAGGTCTTTGATGTAACCTTTTTTGTTCTGCTCATAATTCTCATAAAACAGCTGCTGCATCTGAGGGGGAGAAAAGATAGAAAAGAACATTACTAGACGATAATGGATAAATAGCCAATCACCCCACATATGCCTTACATGAACAGAAGGGCTTTGGGGATAAGCTCTTCCCTGACTTTAGGCATGGGTTTTAGTAATATCAGCTGCTGCTCTAAAGGAATTAAGAGGCTTATAGACTGTAGACCAGAAGAAAAAACAAACATCTATCCCATGTTGGAGATTACTGTTGCCTGTTCTAGTATCAAGACTGTCTTCCCAAGGGACTGTACACGAAGCTTATCACATATCACAGTTTTACAATTTCTGAGGAGTGGGGAGTAGTAGCCCTCAGAAAATTCCAAATTAGGAAAGGAATCGGTAGTGCAACTAAAGTACTTGGCTCGATAAACAAACAATCCATTGTATAAGGCCTCCTGCATTTTCTCTCATACATACTTATAGGGGCCAAGATCGAAGTGGGGCTCCAGTTTTAATTCATGGGGGAAAAGTGGGACTCAGTGACTGGAAATCTGGAGAACACTGGCCTAAGTGCACCAATGCCTTAAAAGGGCTTTTCCAGATAGCTCTGGAAATCAAAATATAGGAAATGGATGGTAAGAGGAAGATGAGCAATCTTTGACTGAGGGGCATCTCAAATACCAAAGTGACACAGATAGATACATCACTGACTATAATGTAGAGTGTATCGAGTGTTTTTTGCTGGTATCAAGAAACAGCAATGGGAAACGCAGGTATCTCAAAGCCATAAAATATTGATAGGAGGAGATAAAAATCGGGGCTCAGGTTATGCCCAGCAGGCATAAATATTTATGGCAGAATGAATTTAAAAATTGGGGCTCAGGTTATGCCCAGCAGGCATAAATATTTATGGCAGAATGAATTTAAACACTTGCTGAGCCATGGCCAGCAAACTCTGCCAGGCAGGGAGATGTGACGCAAAGTGCATTAAAGAAAATATCAGGTGTCTGTCTGGCAGCTAAGGCTGCCTGGGTGTGATTTTAAAGATATCAGAAGTGGGCGTGCAAATGTGAGATTGTTAGGATTGCTGCGTCGAGGCAGCGTAAGCTGACTGGCTGGATGAGCATGGGGGCGGGGCTAGCAAACAGGGAAAGTGCCTGCTGCTGCCATGTTGAATTTTCGGCTAAGTGAGAGATTGGTAAGGAAATAAAATGGCAATCTTTCTCTTTTTTATTTTTATTATGTAAATATGGAGTATCGCTTGTGTGTGCCACAGTAAAGTTTTTAAAAAAAAAAATCGGCAGCAGCAGATTTAAAAGCATGAGTAATTTACTTGCAGCCACCATCTTGGCTAGGGGGCATGCAAAGTTTAGGGGGGCTCCTTTGACCATTAAGACAGGTTGCAGCGCTGTGAACTGCTGTTTCTTCAGAGAAGATCATATTTTCCCCCTTGTATAGATGGGACCTTCTTTGTTGCACTGATGCAAGTAACAAAGTATTGTGAAGAAATACTGCAGTGTAGAATGGAGGGAAAGGCACACACACACACACAAACACCCAGAAAGAAAATGATGAAGAAAACACTTAGGTGAAAAGCTGGAGGTTCCCTCCTGTGTTGTTGCTGATGTGGTGGACAGAGGGAATATAGGCAGGAGTCTGAGCCCAGGCATTTCAGCTTGCACTGGAAGGTTCTGGCCAGCTCTGCACAAGCACAGAATGATGCTGGTGTATGAGTCACAGAAACCATGAAGAAAAGGGGACCATGCTAGGCCAACTGTTATATACCCATTGCCTACAGATCTATAGCGTTATTGCTGTATCATGGGAAACAGTGTATACCTTTTTAAACAAAGAACCTTTTACCAAGGAGTCTGAAGAGTCTGAGGACTCTCTTGTTTTTGTAAAGCAAGTATTTGGATTATGAAAACTATAATTATGTCTAGAATAATTAAGACCACATATATGCAATCATACATATGCAAAGGAAAGCCTTTCTTCCAGTTTTGAAACTGCAAGCTCCTCAAGACAGACAGTTATTTTTATGCTCCATAAAGTATTGCCCACATTGATGGTGTGAAATCAATAGAATCAATGAACACAGCAGCACACAAAACTGGTTGTGGAGGAAGAAACAAGGAAATTTATATGCTGTTCTCCCCCTCCCAAATTTCAATAATTTAGAAGTAAGATTATATATAGCAACGTTCATTTTGGCATACATTTGTTCTGAAATGCCATTTATTGTTTTCCAAAGAAAGAAAGAAAGAAGAAAGAAAGAAAGAGAGAGAGAGAGAGAGAGACAGGTATGAGCACAAAATCAAATCCATTCAGCCCTGGAGCACTGCTTCCAACAAGCAGTTGACAGAATCTGCAAATAGTCCGGACAGGAAATTAAGAAAAGACAACACACTTGTTGATTACACAACTGCATTCTAACAAGCCACTGGTGGATAGGAATAGTCTAGTTGTTATGAAACCTGAGATAGCAAGGTTACAACATGGGCCACTTGCAAGAAGTTCCTTTTTATGAATGACAACTGTCAACTGCTGAGCAGGACCACATGGGAAGAAATGAACCAGTGACTTTCACAGTTTGGCTTTCCAGATGTGCTTTCTCCTTGCCCGTGTACAGTTTAAGAGGATCTGGAGAACAGTTAGAAAGGGTGTTAGACAGAGTCCCATTTCTCCTTGGTATCTCAACAGGGAGAAATGAAGCCCACACTACCTCAGAGGACCAACCACTACTAATCTAAATACCCTAAAGGCACCAGAGCCTGTCTGATCTTGGAAAGCAAAGCAAGGTCACTCTAGTTAGTACTTGGGTGGGAGACCACCAATGAATATCAGGTGTGTATTTCAGAGGAAGGAACTGGCAAAACCACCTCTTGAGTATTCCTTGCCTTGTACACACACACACGTGCGCATGCAAAGAACTGCCCTGTCAAAAATAGTTTCTGATTCTGTACCAGGAAACCAAGAATTCTGCTGCTATGCACTGAGCACCGACCAAGTATGTTTTTCTTTTTAAAAAATAATATATTCTGATTTTCTCAAACTACTGTGCACACTGTGATCTGTTTTGGCTACACACAAGGAGGAAGAAAGAGCAGAGAACCTTGAACCACAGAAAAAACCTATTCCACACCACCTCTTTAATTTGCTCATATACAGTTGTCCCTTCATATTCATTGGGGTTTGGTTCCAGGACCCTCCGTGGATACCAAAATCCGTGAATACTCAAGTCCCATTATATGCAATGGCATAGCAAAATGGTGTCCCTTATATAAGATGCCAAAGTCAAGGTTTGCTTTTTTGATTATTACTTTTTAAGAATATTTTCAAGCTGTGAATACTTAAATCCGTGGATACAGAAGGACAACTGTACAGTATTTAAAACCAAAGGATTGGATACATTTCCCCCCATTTTAAATGTAATTTGGCAGTAACAGGAAGCTGAATTCCTATTCCGGATTCTTCACTCTTGCAACAGTTTCGCACTGGGGAAAAAGCTGTAGTTGTGCTACGTGGTCTAAGGTCTTTATTTTTTATTTTAAGAGTATGAACTATTTAGTTTTTAAAAAGACAGGTAATTAAAGAACAAATGTGTCTGGACATTTAGAATTTCAGAGGCTTGAACTTTTCTTTTTATTGAAAGGCACAGTGTTTATTTTTATTACTATCCCATAAACATGACTTCTGGCCACCTCAAGTCCAGCTTGGGGGTGGGGGAAGAATCAAATGATGTAGAATGCATACACCTCTCCACAGACAGTGACGCAGAAGCTACTGCATGACTGGCTAGTTACAGGATTCCTCCCAGCACAATGTCTTTTCCAGCCTTACACATTTCCAGGAATGCACTTATCCAAAATGTGCAGTTAACAGACTTACACAGTCATGACCACAACAGAACTAACAGTCAAACACAAAGAGGGCCCAGAAAGCATAAAAATACAACGGACCCCTGGTAAAAAGTTGTGTGGTTTTCAAATGTTTTATATTCCAGGAAATTTTCTGACACGAATTTGTCGTCTGCCAGGGGATTCCTGCACAAGTGACATGGGACAAGTGATCATGCAGAGGGTTTTGGGAAATATCTTGCACAGGAATGGCCAACTGTGGTCTTCAATTTTTGAGATGGCATTCCTTCCTTATCTTACTATAGTGTGTATAATATCAGAAGACCTGGCTGGTTGCCTAGGCAACAGACACAGAACTACTTAAAGACCATCTTTCTGCCCAAACCCTTTCAGCTTACAAAATAAAACAGATAAAATCTCAAAACACTGCCCAAAGAGAGAGGGAGGGAGAGAGAGAAAGAGTGATCTGTAGGCACTTTAAAGACCTACACATTTGATATGGCATAGGCTTATTTGAGTCCATAAATGCCTCTTTGTTGGTTATGTTGCTACATATCAATATGGCTAACCTTCCATTTATGATAGAAGACATCATATATAAAAATGAAACAACACAGTACCAAGTAAGAGCCAATCAAACACACATCCCCCCCCAAAGACCACCAAAGGCCCAACAACATAAAACAGACTTAGTGCTCAATGGAAGGTGTACGGCGTTGAAACCCATACAAAACTCCAATGGGAGGGGGTTCTACAACTCAGCCATCTTTAATGAAAAAGTCCTGTTCCCAGTCCCTGCCTTCCAATACCTCTGAGGGCAGAGAAGAAAGTTCATTCTCACTCACTTTCTTCATGACTTCAGCAGGCAAGTACATATGGGAAAAGGAAATCCTTAAAATATCTTGCATCTTTCAAACCATATAGGGCTTTCAAGATAAATTGCCAACTATTTGAATAATGCCTTGAAATGGCCTGGAAGCTCATGCAAATAAATAAATAAACAAATGACAACAACAACAACAACAACAAAAACTCCTGTCTCCCCTACCCCTATGGAGTGATTTCATCCATAATGGCTTTCCAAATGTAACAACTATAGTTTCAAACACCTTTCAGAGGTCTTCCACCCATTTGTATTCATCCAAGTTAATCTAACCAATGCATATGTGAAAGTGCCAGGCCTGCTTTTTTCAGGCTGGTAAACAAGCCATCTCCATCTTGCCAGGATTATGTTTCATTTGTCTAGACCTCACTGGTTCAAGAGCTCTACTGCCATCCTGGACCAAAAAACACAAGAGAGGGCCAGGCATACCAGTATGTATCACTGGCAAGCCGTTAACTGAGCCAAAACGTCTGGTGATCACTTCCTAAAGGTTTATCAAAAGTTTATCAACAGCATGCAGGATAAGAGGCAAAACATAATCCACCAGAACCACCCGTCTGGAATCCTGACAACCAGGTAGAATTTACACCAGCATAGCATGGTGGAGTTTCTGTTGTGTGTGGCATCAAAAGCTACTGAGAAGTCCGGCAGAACTAACATCTTTTTCCCCAGTACTGTGCTGCAACACAGAGCTAGAAGACTGGGGGCCTTTCACACTTCATAATTGTAGCACAATGATTCCATTTTAACTGTCATAGCTACAACCCATGGAATCCTGGGATTTGTAGTCTGGTGAGGCATTAGAAGTCTCTGGCTGAGAATTCTAAACACCACTCTCTAAACTGCTAATCCCAGAATTCCATAGGTCATGGCAGTTAGAGTTGAATCACAGCATTACAACTGCGCAGTGTAAAAGGATCCCAGGAAATGTCCCACTTTGCTCTAGCAATTGGACAATCCTTAGTACCTTTTGTTCCTATGCTGTGAGCTGCTCTGCTTGGCCAGAAGTAGAAATTGGCATGGAGAGACAGCTCATACTGGCTTTAAACTTCACCAACAGCCACAGAAACATGAATTAAGGCTGCAGTCCTGTAGCTGGCTACATGACAGAAATCCCCATTTTTAATTCAGCTTGGTTTATTTCTGTGTAGACATATATAGGCTTACATTCTAAATGCATATTTGGAGGTCTTTCAGGAAGCAAGCATTTCACACCCCACAAATCTTTCCAGGGTAATGCTTCAATTCAGCTGTAGCTGTAGGCCAGCTGTCTTTCAGGGAAGCTGATCTGCTATTACTAGTCTTCTTGTTTAGAAACCACTGATAAACTTCTTAGGGGTCCCAGAAACACAGTGTGAAACCCGCTGGCCTAATGTTTACTCTTAACATACTGAAGCCTTACCAAAAAAAAAAAAAAAAAAAAAACCCTTTTCACATCACTATACCTCTCTTCATGACCCCATCATTGGTAACTGAAGATTGTCACTGTAGGAGCGAGCCATTGGCTCCAGCCCAGAAAGCTTTACTTGGAAGAGTTTACATTATGTTCATTTCCATCACAAAATCTTTTTGCAAACTGCCTCAACTCCCCACCTCTCTCTGCCTCTCAGCACTGGAGAAAACAAAGCTTGGGAGAAAAATAAGGACAGTTTATACAGAAAACAGAAGGAGCCAAAAAGGAGCTCCATATTTTATCTCCTCAGTCTAAAGGGTACAGTCCCTTCGAGCAGCTTTAGAGGAAGTATCTTTCAAAACAAATTTGCAATTCTGCAGATATTCACTTTCAAACATAAGACACATTTCTGGCTAGTTTAGCCTTGCAAATAAGTTAGTCATCAATGTTTTCTTTGCCTTTCTGCCTATTTGTATCTTTTGTTAGTGTCATATTGGGAGCCAGAAAAGAAGATGGAGGAGAATCAAATCTCTTCCCTGCTCAATCGTGTGTGTGTGTGTGTGCGCGCGCACGCACGCGCGCCTTCAAGTCGCCTGCTGACTTATGGTGATCCCATGAATTTAATAGGGTTTACTCAGGCAACCCTAAGCATAAGGGTTTTCTTATGCTGGCAGTGGCATAAAGCCACCAGTAGGGTCTCCCATGCCAGACAGGTCAAAACCGAAGGGTCTGACAAAGAGCGTCAAAGGGCAGGATGGGCTTTCTAGCCTTATGGCAACCATCCCAGGAGAAGGAAAACTCTAATCCCAAACCCGGGCAGATGGTGCCCGTCCAACCCTGTAAGGTCAACCATCTAAGAGAAGGAAACTCTAATCAAACCTACGACCCGAGGACCTTGCTGCTACGTCCATGCTTGCAAGGCCACGGCAGATGAACCTTTGGTTTAAAGGGTGAGGCCAGTTCTGTGCACGCTGCGCTCCACCAGAAAAATCCATTGCACAGGCTCAAAGGACCAAAATAATGATGATAATAATAATAATCTTAGGCAAGGAATACAGTTGGTCCTCTGGGCCATAGGGGATTGACTCCAGGCCTACCTCCCACCCCACCACCCACAGATACCAAAATCTCAAGTCCATTATATAAAATATAAATAAAATGGCTGACAAACCAAGCATGAGCCAGATCACATGTCAGTGAGCTGCGAATGATCCCCTGCTTATCGCTCCTGGAACCGCTGATACTGTGGAGTTGACAGAGAAGTGGCAAGAACCACACCACCACGTTCCCAGTTCTCTTTCAGCAACACAACTCTTTCGGCAGATCTGTGGTTGGTTGAATTCACAGATGCAAAACCCACGGATACAGAGGGCCAACTGAGGTGGTTTTGCCAGTATATAGCACAGTGCTTTTCAAACTATCTGATGTGTGGGACCAGTAATTATTTTTTCCCATATGTCAGAGATTGGCAGCATATTTGTCCCCACTGGCTACAACTGTTTCTTTCCTGGAAACTTGCCAGGGACTGGCACTAGTCCAGGGACCACCACTTTGAGTAGCACTGATCTAAAGTAAATTCCCATATGGCACAAGCAAATGGCTGTTGGCAACGCTAGGCCAGTCTAGGTGAAGAGCAGCTGACCACCTCATTCTAGCAGGCAATCTTCTTTGTTGATTAGCAAAATATTATATTCTTTTCCACAAAAATGATGGCAATATGGGGATGGGAGGAGAAAGACAGTGAGTCAAAGATGTTTGAGCACAAAAATGAAGCTGGAAGAGAAGAAACTTCATTTTTATTTTGTTTATATGAGAGACAATCATGTAATGGAATCTGTCAAGGAGAATACACTCCTATATTGAGGTCTAGATGCAAGAAGGCATTCAACAAGTACAGTTTTAATTTACCATATGCAGATTGACACTCTTCATCTCTTTATTTACTATCTAAAAGGTCCACCAACTTTGATGCAAGGAAGGGCTAGGCCTCAATTCCTACCCATTGTCATTTGGGGAGAGCAAGTGAGAGAACAAACCTACTTTTTCTAGTGTAGAATACAGTGCCCTCCAAATATGTGGAAATATATGAGCTCTTGTAGCTCTCATAGTCCCTAGCTGCCCAAGGTTATTATCCCACAGTTCTGGAAGGCAGAAGGATGGGAAAGGTGGCTTGATATCTGTTCTGCATCTGGTTCCTTCAAATCAAGAAGAATCAAAATGACTCATCCCAACACAAACTAGAGTTGCCATTACGAATGATATTGTTCCCCTTGCCTGAGGAATCCCTATTTGTGGTGGCTAGAATGCCCGATATCTGTGGATAGGATTCCCTCCTTATGTGTTTTGAGGAGATTTCTTGTTAAACAAACACATTTATTCTGCTTAGGAAAAATGAATGAAGAAACAAAACCTTTGAATAAGAAGTACCTGGGACATGGTTTCTGCGGCATGTTCCAAACATTTTTTGCTAAGAGGCAGAAAAATACTCTTTTGTCGAAGAGTTTACTTGAAACACAACCACATTTTCCTGAGTCTATACCTGGTCTTCTTTTCTTGTGTTACACTATCTGTCCTCACTGCAGTTCTGTCCTCCCAAGTAAAAGCTACCACTCAAGGGTACCACTGAGGATAAACACTCCCCTCCCATTCCTAGGGATCCTGCCATCCACAAGTTTGGACTCCTCTCAACTGTGTTCCAGACTGTAGCTTGTTTATTGTCTCCCACAGTGTCTCCCTGAGAACAACAGAGAGCAAAGCCAGCCTCTATCTGCTTTTTCTGCTTTGGTTTCTGTTTTATGGACAGACTGAAGTGGAGTGAAAGGCACAGAAGGCCTGCCATAAGAAGATAGGAGCAGTGCTGAACTCGACCACACATCTACCACTCTAGCACTCTCCTCCTCACTGGGGCCAAACAGATGCCTTTGAGAAGCCCACAAACTGACCCAACATAAGAGCAATAGCTCCTTCCCTCCATTGTTGCCCAGCAACTTGCACTTCAAGTCCTGGTGATTCTGAACTTGGAGATAGTATACAGCAGGGGTGGCAAAATGTGGACCATGGGCTGCATGGGGTCCCAAGGCCATTTTTGTGGCCCTTGGGGGTCAAAAAAGCCAATGAAAGGCATTTCCTCCACATTTGATCCTCACTCTCACCCCCCAGAAGCTATTTGGGGGACATTGTTTTTGCTTTTTAGAGGGAGGTATAACCCTTCAAAATCTCCCGGGGAAGCAATCTGCTCCCCTAGCCTTCTGCAGTTATCACCCTTAATATAGATACATGAGGATCAGTAGCCATCAAGAGCCTTACCCTCTACAAATCTGTCTAATACCCTTTTGAAACTTTCCAACCTGGTGGCTATTACCATCTCTTGTGCAGAGCTACTCCATCTCCCAAAAACATACCTTTGAATTATTCAAAGTGAAACCAGTCTAAGCCAAAGCTTCTTAAACTGTGGGTAACTGAATGTGAGGGTTGTGAAAAAATTGGCAACAATAAATTTGATTTGTATGCCTATTTTATATACCTATATACCCGGGGTCACGTAAAAAAATTCTTGGGCAAAAAGGAGTCGTGAGTAGGGAAAGTTTTTTTTTTTTTTGCCATATATATTTATTCAAGCTTTAAGTATTCTTCTGTACAATGTTTCAATTCGAGTACATAAACTATTTACAAATAGTTAAGACAAATTATTAAATGCATCTAAACATATTTTTAGTTACATGGATTCCAATTGAGTCATTTTGTCAACTTAAAACTAACCATAAGACCATCATTAATCCAGAAAGGAGATAACCGTGGTCCGATTATCCTACTGATGCATTACTTTTTTGAAGTTTCCATTTTCTTTTCTTTCCTTCCCCCCTCCTTTGACTTCCTTAGTGAGTAGGGAAAGTTTTAAGAAGCCCTGGTCTAAGCCACCAGAGAAAGAGGCAGAAGATGTTGAGAGACTAGGGTAGAAAGCCATAAACTAACCTTTAAAAAATACAGATAGAATTGCATGCTAAACCTATTCAATTTTTTTTTTTTTTGCCAAAGAGCTGCCCCAGGCTAGGTGCAATAAAATGCAGAGAACCTGAAACAATAAAAAGCTCCAACATTAGATAAAACTCCAGCAAGAATATCCAAGCAGCTGAACAGAGAATCCATGTACCAGGTCACACCATGCGAGAAGACGTTTTCATATGATTTTTATATAGCAAAGTCAGCATTTTTATGCTACCCTCACAGTATCATTGGTTCCAACTCATAGCAAGTTTTGGAAAGATTCATTATATATGTTATAAGAAAAAGAATTTTAGGCAATGACCCATATAGAGAGAGTGTGGAGGAGAAAGCAATTAAATGAACACAAAACTTGGTGTTTGGAAGGAGTGAGCTGTACTTGGCAGAATAAACTTCTTTTAACAGTAGGCTATAAAACAGCTCTGGTGGTTTTCTTCTTGGTGCCTGTAAAAAATGAAGGCCCTCAGAACTTGCAATGCACTGAGCTTCATGAAGCTGCAGCCTCCAGAGGGCTCTGAGAAGGAAGCCAGCTCTCTGAAGACACACTTTACAGTAAGGCAAACCCAAGGTCACTCAATTCCCAAGGCATTTCAAATCCAGCTGTGAATTAGAGAAGCTGAATGAGTTCCAGTATAATCTTTTGTTTAAATTATTATGCAGTGACTTCATTAAGTGATAATCTCTTCTTGTCCAATGAACAAACAGAAAAGCCTTGGCATTTGTATTTACTTGAAAGCTCATTAGACTCAATTACATAAAAACACAGTTTGCATTTAGACATTTCTAGATTCAGAAAAATGACAACAGCATATTCTAGGAAACACATTCAAGGGTAGCTGTATGGGCCATGTAGTAAAACAAAATCCAGAAACCACAAAAAAGCAATACTTTTATTGGCCAACCAAAATGCAAAACACATGATGCAAGCTTTCAAAGCTCTACTAGCTTCTTCATCAGGCAAAAGATGTTTAAAAAAGAAAGAAAAGTGACGATGTTGAAGTCACAGGCCTACATCTTGTCTCCAATGTTGCTTGTGTTGTTGTGTTCAGGTGAGGGATCTCTTGCAGGCAGAAGCCACTCCTACTTCCTGAGAATGCAGCACAGTTAAGTTTTACTGTCCTTTGTCTCAGCACACCACATGGTGTGCAGGGGGTGCTGATTGAACAACAAAATTCTGCTTGATTTTTAAAGAAGTATTGTGAAGCTTAAATGCTCATGTTACCTAAACCAGTATGAATTGGCAAGAAATATTTTCCTGTCTACTATTTACCTTCTGCACCTTAGGATCAGCATGCCAAATCTCATCTACTAGACATATGCAACCTAGAAATGTAGCTGTTTTTTTCCATTTGACTTGACAAAAGAGGTCTGAGTAACCCAAAGGCTTGCACATCGGCAGGAGTTGATTCAAACAAGCTAGCCAAATTTCCACATCATCTAAAATTTCCACGTCATCTAACACCAGACAGAGCAACAACTATGTCTGGTGATGAGAGGGAAACGTAGCCCATTGCTTTTTTATTATTATTATTCTGGAGATAGCTCATGCAATGTCTCCTTCCCCCACTTGGGCATGGGCTCTACACTCAAGAATGAGAGCTGAGACAGCATCCAACACTCATCAGCAAAAGCTTGGCTGTATTCTAGAGAGTGCCTTTTAAAGAGACACCCGCACATTCTGCCAAAAAACATGGGCTGGCAAATGCCAAGAGCTGCAAGAGAAAAAAACACACAAACTCCCTCATTATGTGGGAGACATGCTTGCATTGTGTGAATAAACCACACACTTTAGCAACCGCCTGGTGCAATCTTTCTTTCAAAGCATTGCTGACACTATAGTATAATGATTCTATGATGGCAAGCCATAGCATTTTCCCTGGCTTCAAAGAAGATACCAAAGTGACAATTTGTATATGATGATGCCAACACAGCTTAGATGTCCATAGAAAAATGCACAGAATTTTTTTTTTTGAATGCACAAAACTGGAGGGAAAGTGGGAAACTGAGAAAGGAACATGCATCCACTATTTTAGGATGGAACTACATATTATGAGAGAGCAAGTGTGGTGTAGTGATTTGAGTATTGGACTAAGACTCTAGACACCAGGGTTTGAATCCACACTTGGCCATTGAAACCCACTGGGTGATCTTGGGCAAGTCACGGTCTCTCAGACTCAGAGGAAGGCAAAGGCAAACTCCCTCTGAATAAATCTTGCCAAGAAAACTCCATGATAGATTTTTGCCTTGGGGTGGCTATAAGTCAGAAACAACTTGAAGGCATACAAAAACAACAGCAGCAGCAACAACAACATATTGTGAAGAATTCAAAGCTGCTGGTAAAAATGGCAGCCATGTGTCCAGTTCCCAGCTTTAGCACTTTATCGTCTCTACTACAATTTCCCTCATAATGACAACAGTCCTGTGTGGATTTTCCTCTTATATCTCAACATCTTAGTCCAGAAGGAATATTAAAACTATTATACATTATAATATCAGGAGCCACTGTCAGTATGGAGAGGGACTGGTGAACATAGCAATGTAATTTATTAAAACAAGAATCTGACAAATCATATGACTGGCTAAACTTGTACTCCCTCCTCATTCTGATTTAATCAGCTTCCTATTTATTTGCCAGGACAGTAAGTTCTGGAAAACAATTTAACACAGTGCCTCTGCATGCTACTAATTGAGCATAAAGGCCCCTACACCACGTCCCTTTTCCTCTTGGCCAAACCTTTCCTGACATCTCAGCCTTTAGAAGCTGAGATAGCCAAAGATAGCCCAAAACATATTGAGTACACAGTAGATTAAGATCTATTAGTAAATCTTTGGATGATCTAAAATAGATCAACAAGAGTTTCTGATTTCAATCTATGTAACATAATCAACCATTTAGAAGATCTTTTGCCACTAAATTAGGTAGAAAGGAACACATGGGGAAAACCAGGAGTGGGTTTTTAAGAAAGGACATTTGGTGTTGATGTGAATCAACAATTCCAGGACTAAGCACTCACTTATAAAAGGGGTAGACAATTTTGGCCTTCCCATTGTTGTTGGACTGCAACTCCCATCACCCCAACCAACACAGCCAATGATAAAGGATGCTGGGAGTTGTACTGCAACAGCTTGTGGATGGCCAGAATTGCCCACCTCTGACTTAGAAGCAACCTGTTGCTTAATTCTTACCGCCTGTCTGTATGTCTCAGCCAGGAGTTTGCACCTGGTGGACCTCAGGCTTGATTAAAAAGCCAAAGTTGATCTCTTACTAATCTGAAGTTCTACTTCTGTATAAGGCAGACAACAAAACAGTGCCCTTTTTATCACATGGGAATGAAAACAGAACTGAATTAAATAGCTGATGATCTGCTGCCCTTTCAGTGATACCTCCAAATCTGCTGCATAAGATGGGCCACCTCACCTTAGCTAAAGTTACACTTGAATGATTATTACACTACATTGGTATAGTGCTATTATTCCACTTTAACAGCCAGAGGCTGCCTCCTGTGGGATCCTGAGATTTGCAGTTTACGGAGGGGCATTTAGAACTCAGCCAGAAAGCTCTTAGGCTTCATGAAACTACAAACCCCAGAATTCCACAAAAAAGTGGAATAATAGCACTATAACAGTGTAGTGTGATAAGATTGGGTCTGCGGCACAAAATTCACCTCTGCTCTCCACTGGCATTTGCTGATACCTGCCTGATCCATTCACTTTCAGCCAGAGTTAGTGAAGCTAAACAGAAAGTAAAGTAGCTTCAGTTTACCTCATAGATTTAGGATCCTTTATTTATTCATTCCAGGAAGAGCTCCTAATTTAAACCACTGTGATGAAGATACAGAAATAGGGTTAGCTAGGGTGTGTGTGTGTCTGTCTGTGTGTGTGTGTGTGTATAAAAGTCAAGTCCAACTAAGTGCCAATATTTTAGAAAATTAAACCTTGCAACTATGGTTGGCACAAGCCCTATGAAATACCTACCCTCCACTCCCCGTTTAACAAAGGCCATTTATAGAGGCCTTCTAGGTTTTTTTAGCTTTTAATCTGAATTTATTAATTATAGTCCTGCACTGCTTTATTACCATTCATTTCAAGGTAATTATTTCTATGGATATTTTTATTAAAACTGTCTGACATTTCCTTGATCTTTTATTTTATTTTCAAGTAAGAGATGCCTGTATAAATATTGATGAATCAACACATAACAAATTTACTAAACAAGTCACAAAAGCTTTTGAAATTTTGATACTCTGGACTGGCAGAGAGTCAGGACAGTTATATGCCGCACATTGCACAACAGGTATTAATTTCTCCTTCCTTGGTAGATGAACATGTACAGTACAAAAATTGTTATAAATCTTTTTACAGGAAATATAAAGTAGGCCAATATAAAATAAAATCCAGCCAGGCCAAACACAGATGTTCACAACCTGCTTTTCTCCTCAGATGAGTCACCTGAAGTCTGTGGCCTTTTTTTCTTTTTTAAAAAGGGTCTGAATAACCTTTTCTCTCTTTCTCAGTTGGCAAAAAATTAAAGCAACTGAATTTTTGGACTCATAAAGAGACCCAAACTACCCCATGCCTGCCTCTGCTTGGACTGATTAATCTCTATCAACCTACTAAACACTGAGGATGCTACCACCTATCAACTGCTCTCAGTAGTTAAAACAGATGAAATGGTGGTCCATATCCCTGTATCATCCTGACAAATAGTAAGAAGCACTTTTGCTAGTGTGTGGTAAAATGCTACAACAGCCTATGGTCTAATCAGGAGAATGCCTCACACCAAAAGGCTCCTTCCACCTCTGCTTGGATCAAGAGACTCAATGGTATAATTTATAGTACAGTTGTCCCTCGGTATCCACAGATTTAAATATTCACAGCTTGAAAATATTCTTTAAAAAATAATAATGCAAAAAGCAAACCTTGATTTTGTCATCTTATATAAGAGACACAATTTTGCTATGCCATTGCATATGATGGGACTTGAGTATTCACAGATTTTGGTATCCACAGGAACCAAACCCCAGCGAATATGAAGGGACAAATACATATTAATATAGGATCACAGTTATATGTTAAAGTAAGTTTCCTTTGAGTCAGGTTGTAAAAATAAAGCTGAGAAATATTTATGAAAGAAAAGAGAAAAAATATTTTAAAAGCAAGGAAGAAGGGGGAAAGAATACAAAGCTGGGTTAGTTTGGATCAGTACACAAAGGGATCTTGTAGCACCTTTGAGACTAACTGAGAATCCAACATATATCTGATGAAGTAGACTTAAATCTACGAAAGCTTATGCTACGGTACCAACCTCTTTTTCTCAGCCTCAAAGGTGCTACAAGATCCCTTTGCAACAGGAGGAAAGAAAACTCCATGTGTGAAGGCACAGCAACAGGGCGACAAGAAAGAATGGAAGAGAATAAATTTAGGAGCAAATTTATCTTTGTTCAGTGGAAATAAAATTTGGGGATCTTACGATCACCACAATTCCATACTCTATTACATCTCCGCCCTTTTGTTCTAAACATTTATTTGCTTTATATGTACAATTTGTGGTCATTTGGTCATCTGTATGTGTCCAATGATTGCCTAAGTTTGTAAGATGTAGCATGCAACATGTGAAACGTTCTTAACAAGCTTTTTCTTTTCAGCAAAAACTGAAAATCCCATACAATCATCCCCACGCACTCCAATCCTCTGGGAGGAATTTGCTTCAGCCACAAAAATCTAGGCTGTCTGCAACCTCCCAGAGGGCCTTTTCAGTAATCGCCCCCAATTTATGGAATGGCCTGCCAAACGAGATCCTTCAGATGACAAGCTTAAGTAGCTTTAAAAAAGCACTAAAGACGGATCTCTTTCGGCAGGCCTTTCCTGATTAGATCCCGGCCTCAGGAGCTGCGTCTCCTGGCCTTTGTTTAAGTCTTGTTTATATTTGTTGTTTTTTTAATGTGATTTTAGTTAGGTGGTTTTAATTTTATACTGTTTAGTGTCTTTTTATGGGGGCGGGTGGGGGCGGGGGTGCTTTTAGTCGGCATGGTAGCGTTTTAATTGTTGGAAGCTGCCCCAATTGTTTTTAGCAGAGGGGCGGGGTATAAATAATAATAATAATTATTATTATTATTATTATTGCCTAAGCATGTTCACTCAGCAGATTTTTTTTGCCTTTTGTAGTCTTTTGTGCTTCTATACCATCTATTTTGTGTTTGCGATTCAAATACAATAGAGTAGCCAATTCATCCCCCCCCCCCCAATCTTGCTGGACTGTAAAATCCCAACAACCCTAGCCAACATAGCCAATACTAAGAGATGACTATCGCTAATCAGCAGTATTTGGACATCTACAGGTTCCCCACCCTACCAGAGATGTCAACTATTGTTTACCTGTATGGTGGCAGCTTTTCATGGAGGCCTCCTTTTCAGCCTTTTTACCCAAGATCCAGGCAACCTGCAGTCCTCCGGATGGTATTGTGTACTCCAAATCACCACCAGCCCCAGCAGGCACAGTTAGCAGTCAGGGATAATGGAAACTGTACCGCAACAAAGTCAGAAAGCTAAAAGTTCCATAGCCCAAATGGTTATTTTTATATCCTGCCCTAAATCATACGATTTCAGGTTAGCATACAAGCAAAATAAATTTAAATGTTTTAAAAAGTATTTAAGTATTTAAAGGGATGTCATACTGAGGATGGAGTAAGCTTGTTTTCTGCTGCTCCAGAGACTAGGACATGGAGCAATGGGTTCAAACTACAGGAAAAGAGATTCCACCTAAACTTTAGGAAGAACTTCCTGACAGTAAGAGCTGTTCGGAAGTGGAATGCACTGCCTCGGAGTGTGGTGGAGTCTCCTTCTTTGGAGGTTTTTAAACAGAGGCTGGATGGCCATCTGTCTGGAATGATTTGATTGTGTATTCCTGCATGGCAGGGGGTTGGACTAGATGGCCCTTGAGGTCTCTTCCAACTCTATGGTTCTATGAAAACGAATTTGAAAAATTTGAGCCCATTTAAACTATCTAAAAAAAATCACATAATTTAACAGTTCAAAAAGTTTAAAACCATGTACATGTACAGATTGGGGCAAAACCATTAGACACCACACCCAGCCAAGCTTTAACAAAAAGACATTTTAACTTAATGCTTAGAATAATGTTAACATAGGTGCCACTGGTCTCTACAACTGGGGTGCCACAACACAGATGCTCCCTCTCATGTGTCTTCATATGCCCTAAACTGAATCTGAGACCTTCTGCATGCAGAATAGGGGCTGCACCACTGACCACTGCCTAAAATCATACCCTTCTAACAGTGTGTAATCCCTAGTGTATAATCTGAAGATCACAGGATATACAGATTGAAATGTAGACCATTAACTGGGGGCTCATCTATACAAGGAAGAAACATGTGAACTGATGCGAACTCACACATATTCGAAGCAGGATCGCCTTGTCCTAATGGTGTTTGGCAAAATTGCAGGCATGTCCCAATGGGCATGCCTGCGATTCAAGATGATGGCCGTGGCTCATGTTTTTATTTTCACAAGTTGCTGCTGCTGCACTGTTTTTTTTTAAAAGGCATATTGAGGGTGCAAAAGTGTGATGGTGTGATATTTCGCCTAAATAAATAAAAAAAGAAAAGAAAAAGGCTATTTCATCACATGATCATTCCCTCACTAAAGCAAAAATCCAAAATGGTGGTCCCAGGATGCTTGCCTTCTAAGCAAGCCCTGGCCCCTGCTCCCCTCCAGCCAATTAGCTTTTTACTTCCACTTTTCTGGGGCTGTGTGAATAAATACAATCACCTGTCCTAATGATCGCTAATGCACATTCTCATGGAGTTTTCAAATACTTCGGAGAAAGCCCCGGAGTCTTTCCCTGAGGAGTTTATGGTGGATTTGGCCCCCCTCCTTCCAAATACAGCAGAAGTATGCGGGATCCCATTAGGACAAGTCACATTCTAAGCGAATTCTATGAGGAATATTTTCACGGTTTAGATAGGCCCTAGAAGAGAGAGATACTGACTGCAAATTGTGACTGGTGAAGAGGAAATCTGATGTATCAGTTTTAAAATGCAGCTTGAAGCTTCTGAATGCACCACAACCTGTTTGGCATTTGCATTATAAAATGTTTTACAGGATATTAAGAAATATAGATCAGGATATTAAAAATAAGCCTCCCTTAACTGCTAGCAGAGAAGAGCATGACACTGTCAGACCGCAAACTTAATGAAGCCTAGGAAATAAGCATCAAAACTTAATTTGAAGCATGCTGAAAAAGAATTTTGTACAAATTCCAGTAAATCTGTTAACCCCTTTAAAGGATACTTATTACTTGCTCATAAATGCGCACAGAGGCAGAAGTATGACTATCATGTGAGGGCACGAATTCACATATGGACATTGCAGATTTGCACAGCAAGATGCACCATCAGCCTCCAAGCACGTGGCTCTGTTTGGCTAGGCTGTGCATTGACAATGAAGTTATCAAAGAAGTTCATTTTATCTACATTAAGTTTCTAATGTGAGCAATGTGCATAGACACAGAGAATAAAATCTTGCCATATTCTGAGTCAGACCTGTGGTCTATCAGGTTCTTGACAGCAGCTATCCAGGGTTCCCCCCACCCCAACCAGAGGTGACAGGTATTGAATTTGTGATCTATAGTCTAGCAGAATTATCCAGTTTTCCATGGATTAGAAACTCCCTAGTCCGCATCCCATTCCAAGGCTCTTTCTCTAGGTGCTTTCTCTCTCTACTCACCCAACCAAGTGGTTCTGTTTCCCTCTGCATCCTCCCTGTTTTTCTTTCCTGCTGGCCTCTCTTTCATTACACTCAAGTGTTCATTCAGTCTTTCCCTTTTCTACTCCCTGCCCCCTCCTCTGCTAGGCAGCACAAGTCCTCTGTGTGTCTGTCTTACCTTTTTGAAGAGGGCTCTGAAGAAGAAAGTACTCGGACCTGCTAGAGGCTCTCCTAAGAAATGAATAAGCCCAGCCCAAATTTACCTTTCTTTGCATTGGTTGGGACATCTGCCAACTAGTAACCAAAGACTGTACTGCAGGCTACAATTGGCTATAAATAAATTAAATAAATCCATTTTAAAAAACCAAATAACCCTGAAGTGCACATGCCCAGGTTCCACTTAGTATGCATGCTAAGTATGAGTTATGAATTCACAGTCTTAAAGCTATTGCAGAGAGAGAAAAACAGACAGATGCACATATTCTTCTTTTCCAGTACATATATGTTATGGTTGCTCACCAGGCTTAATTTATCATGAGAGAAATGGAGGGCTCATACTTTAATTTGCCAAGAGAGACAGAGGAAGAACGAGAAAATCTGTTTAGAAATCACACACTGCAATCTTGTGTTTACATGTTTTGAAAGCCTTTACAAATGCCCATTTCATCCTTTGTTAATTCTTTAGAACATCCTCCCTTGCCACCATCTCAACATTTGAACTTATGGAATTATATTGTCACTTGATCTGACCCTCCCGCTCCAAGACATGCTTTGTATTTATGAATTTTTAACTCTTTTCAATGGATTAACAACTTCCATAACAGCATCAATTGGATGGTTTTATTTTATGTTTACTGGGGTATGGTTATATTGTAACTTTTTGCGTTTTTGTATTTTGTTAATAAAATTATTTTAAAAAATACAAATGCCAATTGTGCAAATGATGTTTAAACTATCAAAAAAAAAGTTAAAGGTTTTCTGCAGTCTCTGCTTCATTATTTCTTCACATGTTCAAGACTGAATCTGAACACCAATGATAAGTGGAGCTAAGCCATGCAGTCCTGTAATTTTATTTGCTTGTATACCACCTTTCCTTCAATGAGCTCATCTGGTTTTGGTAATGTTACTCTGTGAAGAAATAACGTGCGTTCTAAAGAAAGAATCAAGCAGAATTAACTTTTTCAAAACAAGGACCTTTTGCATTTACACAGGCCAAACAGTCTCCACCACCCCCAAAAATGTGGACTGAATCAGAGAATATCAGACTTCCAGAGACTGAGAGACCAGAGATGAGCAACTGTTCTTATTTGCTACTGTCAGAATGAGAGACCTCCAAGCCATCCTGTTACTAACAGCTTGACTAAGGTCTTGCAAACTTAGAGGTGTGGATTCCTTTATTGAATCAATTCATCTGTACTGTAATGTGCTCTTCCTCTTTTCTTGCTACCTTTAATTCTAGCCTCAAACTGTAGAATTAGATTTCATTAGCAAAATTCCACCCTGTAGAACTTGGGCTCAATAGGTATGGGGAATATTTTCCTCCCTAGCCTATATGTGCTGATATACCTATTCCAGTACTATTTTTGCACTATTCCACTGCACTTCTTGTAATACCAACTCAAACCCAGCAGTCCCAAGTGGAGACAGTAGCCCTCCTCTGAGCTGAGAGTGTGTGACTTGCCCAAGGTCAGCCAGTGGGTTTCCATGGCAGAGTGGATATTTGAACCCTCATCTCGCAGTCTTAGTCCAACACTGAAACCACTGCAACATGTTGGCTCTGTAGGTAAGTGGCATATGTAAATTGATTTAAGAATAAGTAGTAGCATCAGCAGTCACTCTCTGTTCTATTGTCTGGTCATTAAAAAAAAATCTTCCCTTTTACCAGTCTCTCTACTTCAGGGCTTGCAAATCTAACCACTGAAAGGATGGTGCATTTGGTTAAGTGGGTTCTGGCCTATGAATGAATCTATAAATATTTAAACATTATTTTAATGTGTTTTGTAAATTTACTGTATGGCAGAAGAAAATAATTAGACAAAATACTTCTGAGACAAGTAGTTAAGATAAAAACATTTCAACTGATTTGCCATCATGGCTTTATCACTAGGAGTTACCAAATATTCCAGAAATTAATATCAAGGACACAAATATTCCACAACCTGTTTGTTAATTTATTTTAAGAGCAATGGGACTCTCTTGTTTTTCATGCTGATTTTAATACATCATAAGTTAATGTAAGTGACAGCTTATATCCTCAGATGATGATAATGAAAAATGGGACTATGCCAAAAATGCTCTCTTGAGCTGCATGGGAGACAGTGATTTGGGTTTTCCAGAAAACATTCAATGATAAAACTTTCCATGGGCTGGTTTACACGGCAGATTTATTGCGGCAACTTGCGCTTTAATTCTTTTCCGCACCTGTGCCAGTCAGGTTTTTTTTTCTAATTATGACGCTTTTTCGTTCAGACTTGGAAAAGTGTGGGGGGCGTGGCCTCCCAAGCAGAGGCAGGCTTTATGGGGAAGGGCACAGACCTTCCTTTGAAGCCCTGCATTTTCGAGCTAAAGAAAGACTCACAGACTCATAGCAGGGGGAAAGATCAAAGAAGTGGCTCTGTCTCTGTCTCTCTCTAAATCTGCCTGTAAATGAACTCAGTCACTGCCCAAAGCAGAGGGACAGCAATCTCTCTGCTGAAAGGCATTGCTGCCATGCCGAGGAGCCTAAGGTGAACCTATCACAAGTTTTTTCAGCACGATTTGTTTAGTCAGGGTTCACAGACTTGCAAAATAGCAGAGGATTTTTGACTCTCCCTCCCTGGTCCCCTCCCTACCCCCCTCTCCCTCCCTCTCTCTCTCTCTCCCTCCCCCAAGCAGAGCTGACAGATGGGAACTTTATGACTGAAAGCTCTTGGGAATCCTTTTTCTTGGCAGACTTGCAAAATAGCAGAGAGAATTTTTCAAAGTTTCCTGAACGCTACTGAACTCAGTACCCCTCTTTTAAGCCTGCCCATTGCATCACAGCAACCAATCACAATGTAGATCTGCTGCAACCCTTAATGAAATGGTAGTTTACACTGCCAATAAAGCACTACATTGCAAATATACCTGCAAAAGTAGCAACATCCCTTGCCACGCTATATTTGGGTGTTTTACCTTCCCCCCTTCTGAATGAGGCGATGCTGTGCTGCGATCCGTGTGAACTATGAGCTATTTTAGCGGTATATTTAGAGGAATATTTGCCCATGTAAACAACCCCCCTGGCCCCAAATGAGATTTCAGTTCAGTATGTTTGTCTCATATTTAGTTAAGAAAAGATGATACCGTGTTAAATTTACGTGCTGTATAAATCTCTCAGAAGTCTTTCTAATAGTTGAACTGTAATATTTTAAGAGGGGGGAAATGACTTACCTGACAACAACTCTTTTAGAACATAATGGGACTTATTTCTGACTAAACAATTATAGATGGGGTGGACAACTACAGAGGTTTGGGGGCTGCACTGGTCCCATTTTCACTGAGACATTTTCCCCAAACTGAAAATGATTAGAAGGTCACCCCCACTTTTGAAAAATTGCTACAGGTTGAGTCTCCCTTATATGGAATTCCGAATTCCAAAATACTTCAAAATCCAAAATTGTCCTCATGGATGGCTAAGATTTGCTTTCTCATGGTTCAATGTACACAAACTTTGTTTCATGAACACAATTACTTAAGATATTCTGTATATATTTACCTTCAGGCTATGCAGATAAGGTGTATATGAAACATAAATGAACTTCATGTTTAAACTTGGATCCCATCTCCAAGATATCTCATTACGTATATCCAAGTATTCCAAAATCCAAGATAACTCTGGTCCCAAGCCTTTTGGATAAGGGAGATGCAACCTGTGTTTGGGACTATCTTGAGTTGCAGCCCACCCTCAATAGCAATAACATGGAAAATCAAGAACCTCAGGAGGCAATTTTTTGGTTTTGGCAGATTTCCCCCAGATGATAGAAGGATGGAGGGTGCCTCTGGGAACTATGCAGTTCCCACCCTGATGTACAGGATTACACTTTTACATCTTAACTCAGAAATAAGCTCTATTTCATTCAGTGAGACTTATAGCCAGGTAAGCGATGTCTAGGATTTTAAAGTCTTCGTGTGGTTTAAAATGTTCTATTTAAATAAATTCAATTAAAGTTTTACTAGGAAATAGTTTTTATTGGAACTCAGAATACTTGTAAATATTTTAATACAGAACAACTCAATGGATTTTAAGGTTAAAAAAAGTAAAGGCACTGAAAACATACTAATTTTAGCATGACTGAAAAAGTTGGCACATAAATAAGTTTCCTGGGGATATAAAATAAATTAGTGTACAACTTTTTATTTTAGATTTAACAGATGTGATATTAATTTCGTTGACCAATTTCACTGATAACATGGTCTGTTCCAACAGAAAGATTTTTATCCAATATCAACTGATCATTCTTGTGGATTTCCCCTAACAGGAGAGTGAGGATTTATTCACCAAGATACCCAAGAGCCAATTGGAGGGATTTCAGCTACTTCTTTTTTAAGGCTACACAGTAGGACCCCCGTATCCACCAATTCATTATCCACTGATTCAGTTATCCACAGGACACAAAACAGCACATCTACCATAGAGTCTTCCTAGAAAATGTGTCCTCTCTAGCCATTTACAAGGTCCTCCAAGGCAACTCTATGGTATTTTAAACCAGAAGTCGCATTATTTTCAATGGCATTTGCTATTATCCACGGTTTTTGGTATCCATGGGGAATAATCTCCAGCAGATACAGGGGTCCTACTGTACACAACAAGATACTGTTGCAAATTAAAGCCAGATATCTTTTCAGTGACAAATACCTCTACACATTTCTTTGCTTTGCTTGAAATATTAACATTTAAGGTTGCAGAGGTTACTTAGGACTATTCCTCCATTGAACTCAGGGGGACTTACTTCTGGGTAGCTATGTTTATGTTCGCACTTGAAGTCATGCAAACAAAACAAGTTGAAAGAATGGAAAAACATGTTAGTTGCCTATAAAGAATTAAATCCAAATCATATACAACCTGGTCCAAAGTACATATGTGGATGGTAACAAAGCAAAGATTAATACCCTGAGGAACCACAACTCTGGAACTGGTTTAAAGAAATGATTCTTGCTTTTTTAATCACTGTGTTGAGTATTAGCCAGACCGCACCAAAGTGTGGCGGGGTTTGGATGCTGCATGATGACAAACTAAGATAGATAGCCAAGAAATAGGCTACTGGTTACATGAACAAAGAAGAAGATAAGATCACAGTTAGAAATTACTGTAGGGTCCCCTCCCCACATTCAGATATGGAGGCCATAGTCAGATATGTGGATATGATATCCACATTTAAATATGGATGCCATCAGTGAAGGAAGATGAGGATTCCTATTCAAAAACAGCACCTGAGCACCATGCTGGAATTGCTATGGATGAAATCCTGGTTTCGCTATTCTCAATGGAGAAAAGTGTGTTGACAACCAGAAAGTAAATACACAGGTTAACAATACCTAGGATCAACGGAGATGTGCAGAGATTGGCCAGTCTCTTAACTGCAGGGGAGAGTTCTCACCTTTCCTTCTAACTACACTTAAGCATTATGTAAGTACTGATGTCAACTGTAGCTAGAAGCTAACCATGGTCTCTCTTAAGATATTTAATCAGCTTTGACACCATAATTGTAATTAAATGTCACTGGTTTAACACTTAACTGTTGCTGTGAGTGGGATTCACGTCTGTTTAGAATGCCAGAGGTGGCAGGTGGTCCAAACCTGATTTCTCAAACACAGTTAATAGCTTGACAGCCTGTATTTGGTTGTCAAGAGTTTGGCAGCAGTGAGTTACAAGTAATGTTGTTACCTTTAAATATTTTTTCTAAGTAGCAATGGTGTAATGGAGTATCATTTTGAGAACCCTCTAACAGTTACCTTTTTGTGTGATGAGTAACAGTAATTTTCAAAAGTTACTTTAAAAAACATTTTAAGAGGCATTTTGACAGGAAGTTTTAAAGTTTTAGACCACTCTTTTATTGAGCCTAAGGTTCTTCCCCCTCAAAAAAGTAAAAGTAAAAGAAAATAATGGAAATGTAGTGAGCAGTGCAGGAAATAATATAACAAGTTAGCTTTCCTCCACCATCATAATGAATAGAAGGTTAGTTTCTGAGTAGTTGAATGAGTAATGGAATGAACTGCTTTTGAAGTAACTTTCCAAGCTCTGCTCATTGGTGAACCATTAGGAAAATATTTGGAATCCTGGTCATCATCTGGTTTTAGTGAGGTTGCTATGTTTCCTGGGGCTACCCAAGAAAAGAGGTTTTATTTGCTGGGACAGGGAAGAGCTATGTGGGTATTTTTGGGAAGCCCAGCAACTGTTATTTTTTTAAAAAAGTAATTCAGTGCTTATTATTTGTACAAGTATTTCACTGGTATTACTTGTTGCTCACTATCTGAAGAGATACACATTACCAACATGCTACTTTTCTAAAATGGTCCCAAATCCCTTTGAATGCAATATTCAAGAGTTACAACTGAATGTTACTCAATGCATGAAAAATGTCATGACACAAACCATTATGCTATTGTTAAAAAATAGCCTAGTTATTACCCACATTACCAGAAAAGCCTTCATGGCTTTACCCATCTTTTTTTAAAAAATGAGAGGGTGCACATTTCTGCTCGTTAGGGCAAGTGTGTAGATTTGATTCGCTTGCCCAAATGAGAGAAAGCACAAATCTGATCGGCCGGATGAGCACAGGAGACAGGGCTTACTAGCAAGGCAAGCGCCAGCTGCTGCCATGTTAGATTTTCTCCTTAGCAGGCAAGTGCTAAGGTGAGAAAATGGGGTGTTGGGATTTTTCTGTTTTTGTGTTAAAGTAAAAAAATCGCTCAATTGACATTGTGGTTTTTTTCTAAAAAAAAAATAAGGTAATCATTGGCAAATTCAATCACTTGCAGATGCCATGTTTCCTAGTGGGCATGCAGAGCTTAAGGGGGCAGAAAAACCATTAGGACAGGCCACAGCTGATGTGAAATGTCATTACTAGGAGAGGCTTCATTTTTTATGGGCTCGGATAGACGAGCCCAAGTCTGTGGTTCTTCATCCTTTCTTCCTCATCTGACCAATGCTGATGCTGCTAAAAATCTTCCAGACAAATAAAGGAGAAAGAGGAGGAGGAGAAAAGGGGGCTGTAGGAGCACTGAAAGATTTTATAAAAAGCTTCACTATCTGAGACTTTGTTTAAACCTATACAGTGCACCCTTCAGATCTGCAGAGGTTTGATTCCAAGACCCTGCACGAATATAAAAAAATGTGGATGATCACATCTCATATTATTAAATGGTGGTGACATCAACACAGATGCTTCAGCGTGTCTTATAATATGGTACATGACTACCCATGTCAGTTGAATTCATGGGTCCAGAGCCCGCGGATCCAAAGGGCCCACTGCACATCCTAATTTACATTGTTATACATCACCCTAGAACCTAGTTTGACAGAAATCAGCAGAGTAGTGTCTTAAACACATACATAGTTCTGAGATGGCTTCACCTCTGGTAACACGACAGTTCTAGCAATACATGTAGGGAGAACAGCCTGAACCCTTTGTCAAAGTCAGGTATACAGATTTTCTCCCTATGCCATGCTACAAGTCAGCTGGCCCTACCATGGATTAAAGAAGGCTTGTCCACATCTGTATGGTATTTAAGGATGTGCACACAGATAATCTGATCTGTACCAAGCTTTAGTGGAGAACTCAAAGCAGCTCCTGAGCCTAGCAATTATGTGGAAGCCCATCTTAAAATACATTGAACTGAAAGTAACATTGAACTCAATCAGAGTTACTTCTAAGCAAACACGATCAGGCTTTTCGTTTTGAAACCAAACACAGTGGAATCATAGAATCATAGAACTGTAGAGTTGGAAGAGACCACAAGGGCCATCCAGTCCAACCCCCTGCCACGCAGGAACTCATGATCAAAGCATCCCTGACAGATGGCGAGCAAAGACTTTTAGAATATGATATTCTTTGTATTCTAAAAGGCAAACCACCCTCTGAACAAATCTTGCCCCCCCCCAAAAAAACTGTTACAGGGTCACCTTACGGTCTCTGTAAGTCATAAATAACTTGAAGGCACACAACAATAAACTATCACTTTCTCCAGTAAAACAAGTGGTATGAGCAGTACTGCAAATGTTTATAATTATATTTTTTATTAATTTGTACAATATTATATGAGATTGGCTTAACAGTTTATGCACACAATACACTACCAACAATATGACCTCAAGAAAACCCATTCTGAAGAAATACATGCAGTCCAAGTAGATTCCAAACAACTACATACAAGCTTCAGATGAAAACTTGCAACACAAACACAGTCTGAGTATCATTTTGCCAAAGCTTGGAAAATTTACTTTTGGACCGTACTTTTCACAGGCTCTGCATTTTGTATGTCTTAAGTGTATGAAGATGCCTTATACTGTTGGAACTTACAATCTAGGCTTCCACCCTCCAAATGTGATGGACTTCAACTGCCAGCATGAGTATTGGTCATGCTGTCTGGGGATAGTAGAATTTGTAGTCCACCACATCTAGCAGACACCAGTCTTGGTGAGACTGTTCTGTCTCAGTACTTTCTACTCAAGACAGGTAGTATGTCTGCCAGAGGTCTTATCCAGCCTTGCTACCACAGTTCTTCTCAACAACAGATGTCAGGGATAAACCTGAGGCCTTTGGAAGCAATGCTCTGCTATTCAGCAATGGGCACTGTCCTCTTGACCCTCTACCATCTCCCATATTCCATCCATGCCCTAATGCAGGATCCAAAGAATAAGGCAAGCACCCTTAGCATCTGGACCATTTAGGTTTTACAGTGCAAACACAGTAAATCTCACTTATCAGTCCATAACCACATACAGAAATCAACCAAAAAGAGGCAAAATGATCTATAAAACACTATTGTAAAAGTATATCAGACTGGTTTATTGTGGGTTGCCAAAACGTACAGCACAATATGTACTATATGAAAGAGAGCAGTACTGTACATTTATTAGGAAAATCATCCCTTTTTAGTATTTAAAAGCTTTCTACCCACCAAGGACTCCTGATGTTAAAAAAAAGAGGTTTTCCAGTTTTGTTTTTAAGAAACAAAACTGTAAGCCACATTATTCAGAAGGGTTAAGGGAGGTGCCCAAAAGAATGGGTTTCATGTACCAATTCAGATGTGAGATAGCGCACATTTGAGCAACAGATTAGGTCTAAGGGTCTTGGCACACGATAGAACTGAAGTATATGCTTTATAGTCTTGCCTGTACTTATAAGTAGTGCATTATATTAAGCGTTAACACTTAATACTAAGTAAGTAAGCTAACACACATTGGAAACTGTTTAATGCAGTGTAGATGTGTAAATAGCTATTGCTTAAAACAATTTGTAAGCCGCTCTGATAGCCTTGTGGCTGAAGAGCAGGGTATAAATAAAATAAATAAAAATAAATAAATAATAAATTACCATTATGCTAGATGATATGCAGAATACCCACCCATATAGGAAGTGCCTATATGAGTGGTAAGAACAATGTATTATTTATATAGAGCTAAGTAGTATCTATTAATAAATCAAATGCCGCATGCCTATTTGGGAAGCATGCACTAAGTCAGAATTAAGAAATCTTTGGCCCTCCAGATACTTCAGCTCCCCAAAGCCTCAGCCGGCATTACCAGTAAAAATGGATTTGTGGAACTGAAGTCCAACAAAACCACCAGAATGGCCAAAGTCCTGCCCTTGCATTAAGTTTTGGGTGTGACTGTCCTTATAAAAAACACATTTGCATCAGCTTCTCATTGTGCAAATAGGAAATAATGGGACCGCTCTTATAAACAGACAGGTGAAATTCCTCTGAAAACCAGGTGCAAGTGACAGCGAAAGCCCATCACCTTTGCAGCCTGCTTGTGAGGACCTCAGATAATATGCTTGCTCAAAGCGGCACACTAAGTGCTTGGGCAGATGACCTGTGTTTTTAGCAAAGAAGAAACAATGACAGAGAGCTGGGTGGGGAGGAGAGGGAGGGAGAAAGAGAAAGCAAGTTTCTTAGGAGATTATCAGACAGGAACACAAAAAGGGTCCCTGTCCCACAATCTCCAATCCCATCCCTGTCCTGGCACAATAACCCTAACTTCAGACCTAACTTCTCTTCCATCCAAAGGCAGCCCAGGAATGAATGGAGCTCTAACAGAGCTCTATTCACTTCCTGGATCAAAATCCCGCCCATTCTCACGAAAAATAACAAGAAAAAAGTTTACACAAGCACATAAGCACACTAAAAAAACAAAAACAAAACCAAGTAACTTGGGGAGGTTCATAAAAAGTAAAAAGTAACTTGGGGAGGTAGCCTACCTTGTTTTTGCAATTCTACCCAGAAGTGTTCTAGTAGGACCACCCATTGACGCTTTATTCATGGCAGAACAATAGTGTGAGGTTTCAAACACCAGCAATGCCGACACAGAAACAGAACAAGTGATCTATTGACGGCTCAGCCCATCAATTAAATAGAACATCATAACAACACCAGCAGAACACAAAAGGATGTCGTTGTCTGATATTGGTATCCTTTTGTGTTCCGTTGGTATCATTATGGCTCCACATTAGCCGCGTCTGATAATCTCCAGAGAGAGGCTCAAAAAGGACAGGTTGCTTACCTGTAACTGTAGTTCTTCGAGTGGTCATCTGTGACTCATTAGTTGAAGACTGCCTGGTATGTTTCAGTCTTCCCCAGGACAAACTCTCTTTGTGTGTCTGACCAAGGTACAAATTATTCAGAAAATATTGGCTGTTGGGGACTTACAGTCTTCCTAAATGGACTTATGTCTATGGGTATTAGAATTGGGAAGTTCTGTAATGTTCGTATCCACTAAGAGGCTGCTGTTATGTTACTACATAGTAGAGTCAGCAAAGTGACCTATGCTCATTAGTCCTGAGGCAAAATGGGACCTGATGTGCATCAGAACACCATCTAGGGTGCACTGATGTGCATGAGTAGAGCCCAATGCACATCAAGTGTCCTGTTATGCATCTTTGCAACTCACTAACTGGGTTTCTTAGTGCCTCTCCTATGTCAAGTATAGACAAAGTTCTGTAACATAGATCATGGTAGAGGATTCTGGCCAACATTCCCTAGACATATCAGGAATTAGAATCCAAGCTGGAAAAAGTTTTAAGCTTTCATGGACCAATTCTAACTTTTCTAAGACAGTTCAACATAACTAATTTTCCTGAAAGCCAAGCAAGATGAAAGTAGACCCCCATACTCCTCCTCCCCTGAATCCTCCTGTCTACATCATTGCCTTCTATAACCTTTTCCTTTCCACAGACAAGGCCTGGGGAAATGGAGAAAAACACACAGAGCCTCACAGCCTGATGCACACCTCCTCAATCTTGAGTCCTTAAGCATATCACAAAGAAGTATTCAGTCACTCACAATACTTATATCCTACTTTTCTCAGCAGCTTAACATGGCTTACAACAGTAAACACATAACCAAAATGCACAATCATAAATAACTTAAATATATTAATATTTAATTTGTATACATTATACAGTACTAGTAATATTTACAAAATCCTGCTAGTTACTGATACGTTTAGAATCTTTAAGATACTTTCTGCCAGACCAGGCAATGTGCCATTCTAGCTCTTTATCATGACTTTTTTATCATGAGATCCTCTGCATCAACTACTACCTGATCATTTTGGCCAGAGATGTCATGAAGTAAATATGGGACATGCTCCACTACTGTCCACTCTTATGGTCAGCATTCTCAGCTCTTTTAGAGATAGGAGAATAGGGGAGCTAAAGTTAAACCTCAGTGTATGTACATGTTAAGAGTGTTTCACCTGGACATGGGATACCCAGGGTTTAATTCCCACTGAGCCAGGGAAACTCATGGAGAGCCCCTGGGCCAGTCACTCTTTCTCAGCCTGACCTACCCCACAAGATTGTTTTGAGACTAAAAGATGGGAGTGAAAGAGGCATGTGTGCTGCCTTGCACTCAATGGAAAAATGGCAAGATATCAATACTATTAACTAAATTTCTAGCATTAAGGACATCTCCTAGGGAAGGCAGACCTGAACCAGCAGCTTCCTGGCTCAAATCTCACACATCACTGAGATACAGCTGTATACAAAACAATAAGATATTTTGGCCCATCCAGCATGGGGTCACCAGTTCCACTTCAGGTTTCAAAAATGGGTGGAGGTGACACTGCAGGAAGAGCTTGTGATGTTATGACAAAATTTGCGTGTCTGCTTTCAAAATCAGTGTAAGAATATTACACTTGAGCCACTTGAGGCTTTCAGACTCATCTTCTCAATTAAATTACTGGACAAACTATTCAAATCTGAAGGTTTCTTAATTTTACTCTTTTATACTCAACATCTCTCCCTTCCTCAACTTCTTCAAAGCAGTCCAAGTTGGCAATATAGAAGATTATATGTTCTCCTGCATTTTGAGGGAGGGGGGAGAAAGAGTAGCCATTTTCTTCTATTTTTGTCTTTAATTCACCCTTTTCACTTAACAGTAGGCCTGTGGGCAAGTCACCAAAGCCAAACAAGCAGTTTGCTGTGTCTGCTGGTCTTCTAAAATTACCACTCTGCTTGATGGTGATTCACAGACCAGAATAAGACCGGGGAGAGAGAAATGTGCTATTCCAGTAACACATTTGCACAAGGAAATGGAAAAAAAATTAACACATTTGTAATGTGGTGCTAGAGGAGAGTTCTATGAATACCATAGACTACTAGAAAGAAAAATAAATGCATCCAAGAGCAAATCAGGCCTGAACTCTCCCTAGAAATCAAAACAACTAAACTGAGGCTATTGTACTTTGGACATATCATGAGATGATGAGACATTAGAAAAGACAATGCTTGGCAAAGTGGAAGGCAGTAGGAAAAAAGGAAGTCTGCATTACAAATGGATTGATTCAATCAAGGAAGCTACAGCCCTGAGTTTGAAAGACCTGAGCAGGGCAGTTCATGACCTATGGTGTCACCCAGTGTGGTTCAGCCTCTCCGCACCCCCTTAGTGCCTCCATTCTTTGTGACCAGAGAACTTAGAGGCATCCCATTTATGCAGTCACCATCTCAAAGCTGACTTGATGTCAATTAGCAACAATAACATTTCAACATTTCAGAAAAGGTTACAGGGATAATTGGTTCTGATGTAAGTTTTTAAATATAACTTACAGGATGTCTTTCTCTGGAGAGACACAGTCACAGTGGTTTGGCCCTGTGCTTAAGCTGGGAACAAATGATAGCATAAGCAAAAAGTCACAGTCCCAGACTGCAGACAGATTTTACAGTCAAACTGGTTACCAAGGAAAGCCACAGGTTGGCCTTTGCACCTGGCAAAGCAGACTGTAAGATTTGGCTCTCAGTATTGACCAAGATGGCTCATCATCCCTGAATACTGGAAGCATTCCCATTCATTTCTCTGCTTACAATACCTGACAGGGCCTTTGTCAATATTCAGTCTGCCCATGAAGCTGACTATTTTGATACCTCCCCTGCCCAAAAGGAATATAAAGAAGAAACCTCTTTCCTTTATTTCATCATCTGGAAACAAGACCTTTGGCTTCCGTTAAGTTTTTATAAGTTACACCCATGTAAATTTTTACAAAGAATTAAAATTAGTGACTGCTTTGGAAAGTGTGCCAATTTGCTTCGGAGCTGAGGTATTCACCTCTCCCACGGAAACATTTCTAGCTCCTAACCTCTTGCATCAAGAAGGAAGTCCTTCACGCTCTTTTGTCTAGACTTCACTCCCCAAACTTCTGGGGAAAGGGACAAGTTTATAGCCTGGTCCTCTACCTCTTTACATGGAAGTAAGCCCAACTTTATTCAGTGGGATTTCCCTCTCCCACAGTAAACATGGGTAGGATTGCAGCCTTCATTTTTTTCTCTTGGAAAATCCATTCTGTTTCATGGAACAGATGCTTTTAGGATTGCGCTGAGTAACAAAAAAGGGTTGGTTTTTGTGGCAGAAAGCCGACGTCAAATGCATTTAAGGAGGCATATACCACAGACACATTCACGGAAAAGAAGAAAAAATGATGTGAGCAAAAGGAGATACAGTATGTGCATTTCTATGCAAAGCTCAAATCCATCCGAGACGATACCAGTAACCATTCATGAAAGCTGTAATTGGCAGTAGCACAATCTTTCTAACTTTAGGTAACATTTATTTATTACATTCACATCCCACTATTCCTCTAAGGAGCTCAAAGTGATGTACAGTGTTCTCTTCTCCACTCACACCCTGGTTTTACCTTTAGAACAACACTGTGAGGAAGAGTGGGCTGAAAAAGCCCTAAGATACCCAGTGAGACTCATGGCCAAACCCTACTGTTAATCCCAACTATGGACCATTATATCGTTGGAACATATGTGCTTACAACTTACCAAGTTCTCACTGATTTAGTGGATCTACTCTAGCTGGGACTGATAACAGAATTTAGGCCTAAATTGCTCCAGTCCCATTGTTACTTGTTATGCTTGATAAATATGAACTTTAAGTAGACTTTTGATGCTTAACGCAAGAAGGTGCCTTTTGCCAGAGTCTACACACACAGTACAGTTGTCCCTTCATATTCACTGGGGTTTGATTCCAGGACACACACACCCCGCCCCATGGATACCAAAATCTGTGAATACGCAAGTCCCATTATATGCAATGGCATAGCAAAATGGTGTCCCTTATATAAGATGGCAAAATCAAGGTTTGCTTTTTGGATTATTATTTTTTAAAGAATATTTTCAAGCCATGAATACTTAAATCTGTGGATACCAAATCCGTAGATATGGAGGGACAACTGTAAGAGGCATATATTGGAAATTATTAGAAGGGTAGGGTGGTGAAAAGCCTGGATCCCCTGTCCGTCTTGGAAAGTCAAGCCTCATTTTAAAGTACATACTGGAATCCCACCTCCCACCCCTCCCCTGCTGAAAAGGAAATGGCCTCATTGAGGGCAATCAGTGCTTACCCACACTAAATGGAATATCTGCCAAACTGACTCAGACTGGAACATCCCCCATTGTAAGTTACTGTGCAAACCAGAGATACTGGGCAACCCTCATTGAATTTCAAAGAGGATACCTAACTGCCATTGTCTCAAGGTGTGCAACTCTCCATCTCTCACAGGCCATCTAAGAATCATTACCAGTGCCCAGAGGGTGAAAGGTAAAGGTCACATTAACATCTGCCCTTTGCATACAAGCCATAGGCTTTGCACTCATCATTCTAAGCACATGGGGGCTTTCAAACCCTTCAACAGAATAACATTCCCCACCCAGAAGTGTTGCCTTCAGGGGATAGGCTCCCAAGTTAGAAAAGGGCTATATATAGTCCAACCCCCCCTCCACTTTCCTTTCCAGAAGCTCTTCCCAGAAGACCTGGGGCCCATCTATACGAGGGAGGAAGAAATGCAGTACCTCACCTTGTAGTAATGGCATTTTGCAGCAGCGACATGTCTTAACAGTGTTTTTGGCCTCAGAAGTCCCCATAAGAGTCACATGACAGATGGTGGCTCTGAGTGATTTACTTGTGTTAGTCCTTTGCCACTGCTGAACCTTTTTAAAAAGTTGTCTAAGGTGCGCTGGAGTGATATAGCGATTTTTTGATTTAACAGGAAAGCAAAAAACAAAACAAAACCACCCATTTTCTCGCCTTAGCAATCACTCACTAAGGCGAAAATCCAACATGGTGATAGCGGGCACTTGCCCTGTTAGCAAGCCTTGTCCCTGCGCTTGCCCAGCCAATCAGCCTTGCGCTTCCTCTCGAATCGCTTGTCCTAATGAGCAAGAATGCGCACCATTTTGCTGTTTTTAAAAAACTATGGGGAAAGCCACAAAGGCTTTTTCTGTGTTGTTTTTGTGGTTTTCAGGCCCCCTCCTTCCAAATAGTGTGGATTGGTGCAGGATCCCATTTAGACAGGTAAGATTCCCAGCAAATTCCATGAGGATTATTTTGACTGTTTAGACAACCCCCTGGACTCTTTGTCACATCAGAGGATGAGAAATCCTATGTGTGTGTTAGTCTGTAGTCCTTTAATCTTAAATTGCATACCTTCAGCTCCCCCTAGATTGATCAGGATTAGGATTTTAGCATATATGTCATCATTCCCACTCTTTTACCTTGCAAAACAGCTTGTATTGAATATAGACTTCTACTGGTTTCTACTGCTATCTCTTTCTGGGTTTAAATAATGAAATGATTGTTTTTGCTGCAAAATCAGCTTGTCCTCGACCTGATTTCTTTCACTTGGAATCACTCTGGTTAACTGTCCATTTTTAAAACCTTTAGCCTGTATGGTCCTGCAGAGAGTTAGTGCCTGGGAAAGTTCAGACATTTGTGTCTAAATGTTTTCAATTTTATGGAAGGCTTGCATTCATTTATTCATTTCTGACCTACGTAGACAGGAAAGGGAATTGTTAACAGGTGGTGGCAAATACCATTTTGGAGGAGGAGCATATGAATGAGTCATTGAAAAGCAGTAGTCCTAAAAAGACTGGCAATGGGACTCAGTCAAGCCCAGATGAAACCCAGACAGGCAAGAATGGGTTGCTTTTGGGGGGGACAGAGTACTGCAAAAGCAGATGTTCTAAATAATATTGGGCTGCCAACAATAGGTGAGCCAACTCCTGACACTTATCCCTATGATACATCCACCTTCTTGACCACTTTTTACCACCTTCCATCAGAAAATCTGAGGATATCAGCTTCTGATTGCAGTTGGATGCCCCATCACCATGCATACAGTCAACTAGAGTCAAAAGTCAAAATGCAGGGCCTGACCCAGGGAGCTGTACATAGCACAACTAAGAGGTAGGGAAGTTTCATATAAGAATGGGCATTTGCCAAAGGGTGAGGATGGAAGAAACAGACCCAGATGATCACAAACAGAAAACTACATACTGATCTGGATTTCTGTTTGTAAGCTACTTAACCACAAAGCATTTTTTCATCCATCTCAGACATAAGTGCACCCCATGTGTTTGCACCATGAGCAAGCAGAGTTATGAGCATTTTGTTTAATCCCTTTGGCAGTGAGCACTGTCTGAAGCAAGCAAATTAAATGTACCATGTGCAAAGATCCTAATTTGAAACAGGAAAAAAATCTAGCCCCTTGACATTCAGATCCCAGACTAAGATGTTATTGTACCCTCACAAATAAATTCACAGAATTTCACACACATTTTTACTAGTCTGTCTCCCAATGTATATTAATGGAAGCCAGTGTGGTGCAGGGGTTAGCATGACTGGATGCCCTTGAGGTCTCTTCCAGCTCTGTGATTCTATGATTCTGTCGGACCTGGCCCAAGGAGACCCAGAGTCCAATCCCAATATAGCCAAGGAGCTCATCTCTCAGCCTAGCCCATCTCTCAAAATTGCTGTAAAGATAAAACGGAGAGGGGGAATAACACACCCCACTTTGAGCTCCTTGGAGAAAAGCAAAGTTCTCTCTCTCTCTCTCTCTCTCTCTCTCTCTCTCTCTCTCTGGCTTTTGTTCGCAAATGAAGATTCAGGAAGGACTCATTCCGCGCTTTCTGCAAGCGCGCTGATGACTAAAAAGGCCAATCCGAGATAAACAAGTCCGGTTGCAGAAAGCACAGCAGGTCTCCTTGGGTGATGTTTCTGGGTTGTGATTCTTTCTGCGTTGTCGTTTTTCTTCAAGACTTGTTCGGCGTAAGTTCTCAAATAAGGCTGCAGCATTGTGGATAGTGTGTCTCCATGCCTCCCGATGTGAGGCCAGGGCGGACCATTGTTGGTGATCAATTTGGCCGAGCCTGAGATCTTGTTTCAGTGAGTCCTTGTATTGCTTTTTTGGAGCGCCCCTCTTACACTGACCCGTGGCGAGTTCACCGTAGAGTACTATTTTTGGGAGGCAATGGTTATAAGTTTAATAAAACAATTAACATTCCCCCCCCCCTGAACTTTCCGGCTTTCTCTAAATTCAGGTCAGTCTTAGTTTCTCTGTTTGTCAGCAGCATTTCACATGATTTTAGAAGTTTTTTAGTTGAATGACAGAGCAGCTTCCCTGCCTTCAGATGGTTTCAAGTTCAGTCCTTGGCATATCCAGGTAAAGGTGGGGGACGAATCATGCCTAAAGCCTTGGAGAGCCATTTGCCAGTCACTGATCAGAATTAACAAGAGGATCTCCTTGCCACTCTGCTCACCTTCCCAATCTGGTGAGCATGTGGGGCAGCTCTTTTGGAAAGAATCATAGTATCATAGAATCGCAGAGTTGGAAGAGACCACGAGGGCCATCCAGTCCAACCCCCCTGCCACGCAGGAAATCTTGATCAAAGCATCCCCGACAGATGGCAATCCAGCCTCTGTTTAAAGACCTCCAAGGAAGTAGACCCCACCACGCTCCGAGGGAATGTGTTCCACTGCCGAAAAGCTCTTACTGTCAAAAAGTTCCTCCTCATGTTGAGGTGGAATCTCTGTTCCTGGAGCTTGCACCCATTGTTCCATGTTCCAGTCTCTGGAGCAGCAGAAAACAAGCCTGCTCCATCCTCAGCATGACATCCCTTCAAATACTTAAACAGGGCTATCATATCGCCTCTTAACCGTCTTTTTTCCAGGCTAAACATACCCAGCTCCCTAAGTCTCTCCTCATAAGGCATCATTTCCAGACCTGTCACCTTTTTAGTTGCCCTTCTCTGGACACACTCCAATTTGTCAATATCCTTTTTGAATTCTGATGCCCAGAACTGGACACAGTATTCTAGGTGAGGTCTGACCAAGGCAGAATAGAGTGGCACTATTACTTCCCTTGATCTAGACACTATACTTCTATTGATACAGCCCAAAATCGCATTGGCCTTTTTAGCTGCTGCATCACACTGTTGGCTCATGTTCAACTTGTGGTCTACTAGGACTCCTAGATCCCTTTCGCACGTAGTCTCATTCAGCCAGGTCTCTCCCATCCTATATTTATGCATTTCATTTTTCCGCCCTAAATGCAGTACTTTACATTTCTCCGTATTGAATTTCATTTTGTTAGCTTTGGCCCAGCTCTCCAGTCTATCCAGGTCATTCTGAATTTTGATCCTGTCCTCTAGGGTATTAGCTACTCCTCCTAATTTGGTGTCATCTGCAAATTTGATAAGTATGCCCCTAAAGAAAGGAGTTCCTTAAGACCCCTGTAGACTGGATCCAAGCTTTGTATGTACCACAGATTCCCCTCCCATGCTGCAGTCCACACTAAGCCTAATGGACCAATCATCTTAGGACATTTAAAGGATGCCCATATGCTTAATACATGTCATATATAGCCCAGAACAATCCAGGAAGGATGGGAAACAATTCCCAGGCAATTAACAAAATGATTCTCTATATTTGTTCATTTGGAAGCAATGATTACTTGCCCTGCTGAGTGGCTATTTAAAAGCCTCTATTATGTGCCCATCTAACATTTGATGTGTGAGGAGAGCATAGAAGTATATTTAGGACTACCCAACGGTAAGCTGAGGAGGCTGCTATGGCTGTTATGCACATTTTTACAACTCTTCCCACAATTATCTTGACCTCTCACATCTCAAAAATGAGCCACATCTCTCATGTCTGCTTCAAACAGGAATGTGCATGATCGATCATTAGGACAGGTGATTGAATTTATTTGCATTCCCCCAGAAAAGCAGAAGTAGAAAGCTGATTGGCTGGATGGGAGCAGGGAGCACGGATTGCTAAGAAGGCAAGTGCCCCAGAACGCCATCTTGGATTTTCACCTTGGCAATCATTTGCTGAGGCAATAAGACAGCCTTTTTTCTTTTATGTTTATTTGGGCAGTATATTGTACTATCGCACCTTAGATATACCTTTGAAAAAATACCGTACAGCGGTGGCAACTAGCAAAAATAAAAAGGTGAGTCACACCCACCATCTTGATTCACAGGCATGCCCGTTGGGACAAAGAAAGTAAATAGCCTCGCATGCTTCAATTTTGCCAAACACCATTAAGACAAGTTGATCCTGGTTTAAATTTGCATGAGTATGCATCAATCCACATTTCCCCCCCTCATATAGACAGACCCAGAGTGTTTCCATACTGTGTTCTGTGGAAACCTGGGGTTCCTCAGAACTATATCAGGGATTCCACCTTAAATAAATCAATCATGATAGAGGACAGTTTGTCCACTGACACTACCAACCTTCACCTACAATATGCTACCATTAGAAGAATCAGGTGCACCTTAGTATGTGTATTAACAAGTCACACTAAAAAAAAAGAAAGAAAAAAATATGAAGGCCCAGACAGCCTGACCATCACCCCTCATGAGCTCTATGCTTGTAGGGCTTACAATGCATGGCTACCACATTTGGGCAAGGTATGTATCTCTCTGGCTGCATCTGCACTGCAGAAATAATCCAGCTCCACATCACTTTAACTGCCATTGCTGAATGCTATGAAATTCCGGGATCTGTAGTTTTGTGAGATATTTAGCCTTCTCTGTCAGAGGGCTCTGGTGCCACAGCACACTACAAATCCCAGGATTCCATAGCATTGAGCCACAGCAGTTAAAGCTGTGTCAAGCTGAATTATTTCTGCAGTGCGGATGCAGCCCTTGTTGGTGAAAGAAAGCTCAATGTGAGAATTGGTTCCCTGAATACCCAAAGCTAATCACAATGCAAACAGATCATGTTAAGCAGTATGATCAGATCAAAAGGGTTAACTAAATTTTGCAGTTAATATCAACTCTGTTGTAATTTATGGCATTGAATATACTTTGCTGTAGCAGTTTTCAGTCTTGCAATGGATTAGTGTTATTCATGTGACCATTTCACATTCCCTCTTCCTATTCTTCAAGATAGCCTTCCATAAACCATTCTGGAACAAATACTGTAACAACATTTCTGCAAAGGCATGAAATGTACACTCCAAGACAGGAAACATACAGAAAGGTGTGTTTCATCTACCACCAGCGTCACTACCAAGCAATTAGTCTGAAGCCACTTTGAAGTCCAGAAGAGGTGGGAGGAAGAATATGACTCATATCTTGACCAAGAAGATCTTCACTCTTGAGACCAAAACAGAAAGGTAATAAACTCATGATGCTGCTTTTTCCTGAGCCAGGCCAACAAAGAAGAGTAGGAATTCCCAACAAAAAGCACAACGTAGGGGAGGGTGCTTCTCCAAAAACACCGCCCAAGCAAGAATCTTTTTGAGAATACAAGAACTTCTGTTAAATAGTCTGTAAGGACAAAGGTCTCTTTTGTCTCCCGTCTTGTGTCAAGATTACAAAATGTGTATTTAAGGGGCATTATCAAGAGGAATAGCATTTGGATGCAGCTGTGGAAGAAGATAACTGTATCCAACTTCACTTAAGTATGAGAAATGTATCCAGTACAGAACTTTCTAGTGGAGTTTTCTCTAGCACAGCTGTGTTTTCTATAGCACTGCTCATGGGTAAAGATTTCAAAACAAACTGATAGGCTGGCTTCATGAACTATTTTGCTATCGTTGAACGATCTTTAGCGGACAACAAGTCAACACAACACATTTCAGTCAGCAGCACAGCCCTTCATGAATTGGCTTAAAATTATAGAATCATCTTACTTTTTTGATCTTTCAACTTTTTAAGAAAATGCTAGTCGTGTGCTTTAGGTTTATGTAGTCAATATATTCCCTGGTACACAAGTTTTTATCTTCAGGGTGTTTATGCCCCCCTTCTTTTTTCAGCTCTGGTATTGAAAGTAAATCCCTAGATTCAAGATGTGCTCAGTCATCCTGTTGTAGGTTGTTTTGTAAAAAAAAGTAGATTTGACAAGCCTGAAGTCTACTCAGTTGTACTATACTGAATGACCACCTCTCTCCAACACCTCAAGCAGAGCCATCTCCCAAGGCTGGTAGGTATCAATACATTTTCCTCTTGTTTCTGTGAGAAGCTCAGGAGATCATATATGGTTCCCTCTCTCTGTTTTACCTCTAAAATAACCCCAAAGACTTGGGATACAACACCTGAGTCAAATGACTGAGTAGACACAGTGGAAATCTTAATCCAGTCTTTCAAGTCTTAGGAGGGTAAAAAAGTCCCTTCTTTGGACTACAACCCCCAGAATCCTCCAGCTAGAATAGCTTGTTGCCAGGATGACTTTGAAACTGGTAAACTGTAAGCTAGACAGCGCCGCTGTTAAGTAGATTTACAATTGGCTGACAGATTGAACTCAGAGAGTGCTCACCAATTGTTCCTTCTCATCCTGGAGCAAAGTGACTAATGGGGTGCCAAAGGGCCTGGTGTTGTTCAATAATCTTTATAAATGATTTGGATGATGGAATAGAGAGTGTGCTTATTAAATCTGCAGATGACACCAAATCCTATCTTTTGCTAATACAGCAGAAGACAGAATCAGGGTTCAAACCCACTTAATAGCTATGAGAGCTGGGCCAAAATGAACAAAAGGCATTTCAATAGAAATAAATGCAAGGTACTACATATAGGCAGGAAAAATGAAATGTACAAATATAGGATGGGTGGCACCTGACTTCACAGCAGTAGAAAAGGAACCAGGGGTCTTAACAGACCACAAGCTAAACATGAGTCAACAGTGTGATTCAGTAGCCAAAAAAGCCAATGTAATTTTAAGCTGCATCAACAGGAGTCATTGTGGTCCCTTCCAACTCTAGACTCTCGAAGTCTATGAATTTAGGAAGATGAAGCCCATAAAGATAAACTTCCCATGTGTTAACATTTTCTACCATCATGTTTTCTCTCAGTCTACTGCAGGGTGGGCAAAATGCAGCCCCACAGGGCCATTTTTATGACACCCAAATGCCCCTGAGGGAGCATTTTCGCTATGTTTTGCATGTTTCCAAGCCATTTTAGGTCCAGGAAAGGCCTTTTTATATGATCAGAAGTAAACCAGTAGTTTTGAAAACTTCCTATTTTGAAAAAAGTCCTCTCCTGGACCTAAAGTGCCTGGGAAAAACATGGTGAAAATGCCCTCCACAACCCTTGGAGAGTACTAGGTAACATTTGGGGGCAAAACATTTTTGGAGTGCTGTAGGGGGCACCCTACAAGGTCTCCTAGGGAGATAATGCAGCCTCCTCACCTCCCTCAGTTGGCCCATCTCTGATCTATTTTTAATTGGAAATGCTAAGGACTGAATTTTCACATAGAAGGCTGGTGCTTGTATGTACTACTGAACAACATGCCCTATCTCTTTTTCAGCCAGTTCCCTCCTGGAAATCATGTCCTTAAAAACAAGTGAAAATTGATTCCAATTCTGGATTCATGTGGCCCACAACTGACAGCCCTAGATTTCACAATTCTAACTCTCTGTCTTTACAGCACTGCTGAACTTCACCTCTTTCTCTCCCCTTCCCGCCCCTCCCTTTATTAACTGAAATAGCAACATGTTTTTGGTTCCAGGTATCTACTTGCAATAGATTTTTTTTAAAGTCTTATAGGCAATTTAATGAACAGTTTAATTACTAGACTACTAACATTGTTAATGCTCATTAATTACAGGTGTTGTCTAATTATCAAGGCTTTCTGTTGAAAACTGTAAAAACAAATGTTTGTTTTTAAAGCAATTTAATCCATGGTGACAATTTGCCCCTTGTAGAGAGCCAAGGTTGACAAAACATTGGTATTTTGGTTTAATTAAGGCCAGCATGTATAAACAATGGAATTCTGGCAGCCCTACAACCAAGAAAACAGTTCTTCCCCAAAGTTGATTTCTCTGCCTTAACAAAAAGGAGGGGAAAGTCACTTTCTATCTGAGGAAAATGATGCCACACCTTTCTCTTATATAATTTCAACCTCTGCTGGCTGTAGGACATTCATTTGGACAGTATAAACTGAGCACCCTCTTGGTGGACAAAAAATACATATAGATTAATTTGATGACATTTCTATATTTTGCAACAACTGTATGTACCCAGCAGCAGTCACAGCAGCAGATAACATCAGGTAAAATTTGTCCAAACTAATCACATCCTATTCTGCAATATCTGAAGCCTGAGCATGCCCTTTGAATAATTTATATGTGGATAAGAAACTGATTACAACTTGTTCCATGGTCAACTGATGCTAAGACATGCAAGCTGACTTCGGGCCAATTTATTTTATTTGTTAACTGGTATTTTGCAATTACATGCTTGCTTGATTTATCCTGCCTCAGCCAGCATCTCACAAATTGTTTTTCAAACCATTTTACACAGCCCCAGACTTTAAGACTAGGTACATTTTTAGCTGCCCTAACCTTCTAAGCCAGGACACATACTCAAAATGACTCAACTCAAAATACATATGCTTTAATAACATACTCAGAGCCTTAGACCTTTGTAATCTTAATTAGAAAAAATAGACAACACAAAGCCACCTCCACTATAGATACAGTATCTGCTATTCTATGTGAATCGTAATAAAATGCTTAAAACTATCATGATGGGGAAGTAAAGTTACTACTATCGAGAGGGAATTTCAGTACTTCTTGTTTGTCACACAACCAGGTAACAAGCAATACCTGCTAAAATTGCCTCTTCTACATAATCATTAAAAGTACAGGAGCTTTCTCCAGTTTTTACTCTGGAAACAATGTGTATGTGCCTTGAAGTCACCTGTCAATTCATGGTGATCCCATGAGTTTCATAGGATTTTCTTAGGCAAGGAATACTCAGGGGTGGTTTTGCCAGTTCCTTCCTTTGAAATACAGCCTACAGCACCTGGTATTCAATGGTTGTCTCCCATCCAAGTACTAACCAGGACTGATCCTGCTTAACTTCCAAGATCAGATGGGACCTGGTGCTTTTAGGACATGTAGGCGGCTGGCAACCCTAGCTACAGGATCACAGTGGCCAGATTAGCACATAACACGAAGTGTGGTTTTGGTGGAAATTAGTTTTTTCCCTGTGTATGTCCTTGCTAACAAATCTGGTGCCACAGAAGTGGCAAAAAGAGAAGTGGGTCCCATTCAAGAGAAAAGTGGGATAAAAATAAAATAAATAATAAAAACAAACTTTGGTTTGTTTGGTTGACTATGGAACAATTAATAGTTATGGCAACAAACCACAGAATCATAGAATCTTAAGAGTTGGAAGGGACCATAAGGGCCATCTAGTCCAACTTCCTGCCATAGCTAATACTGTATATTTTTGTTTTGTTGTTCTTAATATTTGCATTTATATGATAACTCTTCTTCAATGAGCTCAAGACAGCATACAGGCCTCCCTCCCTTTATCCTCACTATAACACCATAAGGTAGGTCAGGCTGAGAGCCAGTGAATGGCCCAAGGTCACCCAGTAAGTTTCATGGCTCAGTGGGGACTAGAAATGTGTTTTAACTTTTTTATTATCAGGTTTTCATCATCTTGTTTTAGCCTTGTTGTAAGCTGCCATGTGTCCCATGTTGGGAGAAAAGCAGCATATTAAATAAAGAAATAAGAAATCTGATCTCCGAAATCTCAATCCAGCACTCCAGTTACTGAACTATAGTGGCTGTCAACATAAATCATGTCTCACCCATTTTTTATTTTACAAAGTCGGTGCTTGTAAAATGTGCCATGGCCTATAAGGAGAGGCTTAAGGAGCTGGGTATGTTTAACCAGAAGAGAAGATTAAGAGGTGACATGATAGCCATGTTTAAATATTTGAAGGGATGTCATACTGAGGATGCAGCAAGCTTGTTTTCTGCTGCTCCAGAGACTTCGACAAAGAGCAATGGACTCAAACTACAGGAAAAGAAATTCCACCTAAACATTAGAAAGAACAACCTGACAGTAAGAGCTGTTCAGCAGCGGAATGCGCTGCCTTGGAGTGTGGTGGGGTCTCCTTCTTTGGAGGTTTTTAAACAGAGGCTGGATGGCCATCTGTTGGGAATGCTTTGATTGTGCATTCCTGCATGGCAGGGGGTTGGACTAGATGCCCCTTGTGGTCTCTTCCAACTCTATGATTCTATGTGTCAGGGGGGAGGAAGAGAGCAAGAACACAATTAACATACACATGTACAATTTAGGTTCAGGTCCTGGGACCTGAATACAGAGAATTGTTTTGATTTTTTTTCTTTCTGGCACAGTGGTGCAACCCAATTCCTCAGCATCTCTTTTCAGCCTTGACGTATAGCATGGGATGTGGGAAAGACCGATCTCACGGAGCTGTTGTGGAGAAAGAACTTGGAAGACTGTAAAATCTGTTTGCAAATTAAAAACTGCTTTATAAATCTTTCCCAATAATTATTTACAAGAAAAAGAGCTCATCTTTAAAGCTAAATGGGGCTATTAATCTACAGAGCAAATCTCATGCAAATTGCACACAATACTGATACATAGCAAGAAATTACAGCAGATTGCATCCTATAAAAATGTACATAGAAAACAGGGCTGTTGTGTACTTTAGTTCTGGCTAAATCAAGCATCACATCACCTCAGGCATCACCTATGGCAGCCTTATATATAAGAATACTATTCCAAGGTGATGCTGCCTGTGGAAGATGGGAGTAGTAGTGCAATGTATCTGGCTGACCCTAGGTCGGGAAAATTAGACCTAGAACATAATTCTGCCTCTGTCCTTCCAACATTGTGTAGTGTACCAATATATGGGGCTGCCTTGTGTTTAGCTGAGCTCCAGAGCCAGATTAAAGCATGCTAAATCCCTCAACCTAAACCTCAAGTCCCACAAATGATTTTCTCTTTCCTTTTGGGGTGGGGGGAGAGGGAGATGTTTCTGTATTTAAAGGTCCCTCATCATTTGAGGCTTTAAATCACAGTTTACCTTGCTTCTGTCTAATTCTGGCATGGTGAACTGAATAGGACTGCTGTCTTTAAGGAATAGCAAGTGTCCAACATGAGTCACCAGGGACTGAAGCTGAGCTTTTCTAGCTGCAAGTGTATGTGCTATTGCTCCTTCCCAGTGGGCAGGACTGGGGATATTTTGGCCCTTCAGATATTTTCAACTACAATTGCCATAAGCCCTTGCTGGGAGTTGCCTAGAGTTTCTGGGAACTGAAGTCCAAAACATCTGGAGGGTCAAAGTTTTCCCACTTATGACACAGGGGAATGAACCCAGCTCTTGTGTCACAGAACAGTAATGGTGAAATGAATGGCTACTGCATGCAGAGCAGCTGTAGTTGCTGATTATTAAAGTATCCAGACCATAAATTTGTGAATGCATAGAGCAGTGGTTCTCAACCTGTGGATCCCCAGATATTGTTGGACTACAGTTCCCAGGAGCCCTCTGAGGTTTCACCTTGATAGCCAGGTGGTCCTCCCAGTCATTAGTGAGGCTGTGAGTTCAATCCTACAGCCTCACTAATGACTGGGAGGACCACCTGGTTGTCAAGGTGAGACCTCAGAGGGCTCCTGGGAATATAAGGTTTAATTTACAGGACAACTTCCAGGTGTTAAGAATAGGGTTGCAATTCTGAAGCACATATGAAAGAAGGGTTTGGGTTTTTTTCAAAGCAGAAGGAAGATTTAAGGAAACAGTTTTGGCAAGTGAGGTACAGGGTAAGGATGAGAGCACTGGAAGGGTATAATCATAGATGAAGACGAGCGAATGCAGCAGCAGGCAAGAAAGCCAGGAAAAGCTTATTCCAAAGATCCAAAAATAACAGAACAAACAAAAATGATGAAAAAGAACCAAAAGTTGAGTCTTACTTGCTTCTTGCAAGAGATTTTCTGAGAGCTGATGTTATCCACTAAGAATTTAACCTATTGTTCATTCTGTGGCCTCGATCTCTGTGCTCAAACTTCCCCAACCTAGTGCCCTCTAGGTATGTTGCACTACAAATCCCTTTTTCCACAGCCAGCATCACCTTACATGCTTCATCATTGAGCCAATCTTGACCTTCCAGCTGATAGATATTTGTTCTGTCCCCTTTTTGTTGCTACCACATCTCCAGAGGTCTATGGCTGTGATTCCACAGGAGTGCAGAAGACCCACAGAATGCAACTCAAGATACAGAATCAAGCAGTTTCAGAATTTCAGTCTTCATTTAAAAATTCAGTGTGCAACCCTTGTGGCTATGGCAATAGGCTTTAAAGCATATAGGTAATGCTTACTGAAATCTCAAACCGCAGAGGTATGGGGCTGAATAAGGTTCAGTGCCCTGATATTTCCAGGTAGGGCAGGAAAGAAGTCTCATGGGAAGCTTCACTTTCAAGCTGATGTAATTCAACCCAAACATAGGTTTACCATCTAAGTGACAAAAGAGCCTCTGTCCCAACTTCTAATTTACATGGTTTTTAAAAGAAACACTTTACCGATGTCTAATGTGAAAAATACAATTTCTTCCTTTGTTTGTAGCTCTGTTCCAGACTAATATAAGCAGAGCTGGTTTTAATAAGGGTCTTCTACTTTATGCTCTTGTCCTTGCCATAGCTCTCAAGAGCACATAACTGAATGTTTTTCTTGGATGGGATTGCAACATTAGAGTAATGCCCAAAGGTCACACATAAAAGAACAGGGGAAAGTGTTAGGTTTAATAGACACAGGGCCAACACACTGAAGGGGACAGTGGAGCACATGGTTTTAATGTAGAAAGTCTAAGGTTTAAAAAGATTTCATCTAGTAAAGACTGGTAAGGTACTTTTCCTAAGACTTTCATTCCATACTACATGGGCTTGAAATCCCATATGGATACAAGCTGGCACATGCATAGTGTGCATATCCACCAGGGTAAGATGAGGCAGCAAAGCACTATATGGATTGGTCTGATTCTCCTCAATGGTTTTTCTGCAGAATTTTGCCATTCATTTTACTTCTCAATACACACAAACATGCATGCTATCTTGAAACATAACTTTGCACCCAACTCCTCAACACAGACTATCAAGAAACAAGTCTATTATTAGATCAACTTCAGTTCATGTCAAACAACTGAAACTTTCAAGATCTCCAGACCTTTTCACCAGCAGAATCTACATGCAGCTAAATCTGGCCTATTTAGAGAGTGCCATAGCTCACCAAGGCAAATATTTTTGATCAGATATCTCCCTTGTTGTTTCACTTACTTCTTCTTCTCCCCCTCACCCCCTACGTTCATCTTTTCTTAGCCTTCTTTGAGGGAAAGTTCTTTGACAACACAACAAGGATATGTTTTTTAAAATAATGTTCATAGTGGGATGCAAACACAACTGAAATTAAGTACTTTGATTTTTATGGACTGAATGATACAACTAAGATTACTTTTATAATTACAGAATCACTTCTGTGTCCTCACAGCAGCTATCACCCTACTTCTGCTGAGGGAGAAACTGAAATGTTGCCTTAAGCTCACATTCTCTATGTGTTTAATTCCCAGAGTCAGAAGCAATCCAATAACTATAAAATATCATCTTGGGGCTCTCATTTCTCCCCACAGAAAGGGGCAAGACACTCTCTTTTCTTGTAGTTTGAAAGCATTCCTCTATGTCCCAGTCTCTGCTCTCCAGAGACTAGGACACAGAGCAATGGATTAAAACTACAGAAAAAGAGATTCCATGTAAGACTAATGATAAGCATCACAAACTTGAAGGAGGTTTTTAGAGAGGAATCCCAACTGACAGTACAGCTAACATCAGCCATATCCTCTTAAAATGTTTGTAGCATTGTGCTGTATTTTAACCAGCAGGGTTATGCATTAGAAATGCCAGACATGTCCCTATGAAACCATTAATTGCTTCATAGCATTTCCAAACACTGCCTTCTGAAACAAAGACAGTTAAACCTCTAATGGTTGCTACACCTATACTTTTAGAGCAAAACTGGGAACAAAATTTGCTTATTTCACATTCCAATACACCCAACATGCCAAATACAATGCACACACCCTTCATTCTGCAAACAAAGAAATATGTATAAAACTGAATGCATTGGTGAAAAACTGCATACAAAAGTGTTTACATAAGGAAAAATTCAATACAAAAATGCATACCTAAGGTTAAAGTCCTGCAAAAAAATATATGTATATTAGGAATACTGTACTGCATACCAAAGTGCTATTTAGCTTGTATGCTAAACATATCATATGTAAAGTAGGATTAGACTTGGAGGAAGAAGGTGTTGAAAACTGGGAGAAGGAATATCAACAATTTAAGATATGCAGATGACACCATATTACCAGGAGAAAATAAGAAGACTTGGAATGATTACTGAAGAAAATCAAAACAGAAAGGGCAATGGCAGGTTGTACAGAAAACAAAAATAATGACCACAGCTGATTTACATCACTTTAAAGTAGATGATGAAGACCCTGAAATAGTTCAAGATTTTCCGTACCTTGGCTCAATCATTAATCAGAATGGAGACTTCAGTCAAGAAATCAGAAGACTAGGACTTAGAAGAGTAGCTATGAAGGAACTAGACAAGATCCTGAACTGTCAAAGTATATCATTGAATACTAAAGTTAGGCTGCCCATGCCATTGTATTTTCCATTTCTATGTATGCTTGTGAAAGCTGGACCATGGAGAAAGCTGATAGGAAGAAAATCTACTCATCTAAAATGTGGTGCTAGAGAAGAGTTCTACAGATACCGTGGACTGCGAAAAAGACCAATAAAATGAGTCCTAGAGCAAATCAAGCCTGACCTCTCCCTAGAAGCCAAGATGACTAAACTGAGACTGTCGTACTTTGGCCATATCATGAGAAAATATGACTCACTAGAAAAAAACAATAACACTTGGTAAGGTAGTAGACAGTACAAAAAGAGGAAGACCGCATTCCAGATTGTTAGACTCAATCAGGAAAGGCACTGCCCTGAGTTTGCATGACCTGAGCAGGGCTGTTGATGATAGGGTGACAGGGAGGTCTCTCATTCATAGAGTTGCTATAAGTCAAAGTAGACTTGACAGCAGTTAACAACAAATTAGAAAGTGAATGTGCACATCTACCAATTTTGATACTATTTGTGGTTACTCAAAAATATTTAAAAATGAAAAGCAAGCACCACGTTTCCAGCTGATCAATGTACTTTGGAGTTATATGGATTGCTCAGAAAAGAGTATGACACAAACTTGGCCATGATACAAAGGGCTTGTCTATATGGCGAAAATATTCCTCATAGAATTTGAGGAGAATGTGATTTGTTTAAATGGAATCCCGCACCAATCCTCCATATTCGGAAGAGGGGACAAAAACACCAAATACTCTGCAGGAAAAGCCTTTAAAAAGCCAAAGGAAATGTGCATTCCTGCTCGTTGTTCGGACAACCAATTCACTGTGATGTGCATTCCTGATAAGAGCAGAAGTAAAAAGCTGATTGGTTGAATGGGCACATTCCTGCCCCCGCCTCTTGTACAATACTTCACAACTATTTTACCTGAAAGAGATTCATTTGCCAATATGTCATGACATCTGAAATGTTTCCCTTCTAAAGATTCTCCAGATTCTGGATTCTGCACAACCATGACCCAAGCCATAAAAGGACAAGTGATGGCCTGGTATGAGAAAGCTGTATTCTGTTCAAGTCAGTTTTGCCCCAGTTTCTTTTCTCCCCTGCCCTTACCTTTTAAGCACTAGCATTTCTTAAAATTTAAAACTATGGCACTGACTGAGCCTGAGTGCCATCTCTCACTAAATTCCATCATCCCATTTCCTTTTTGTAATCAGCCTTTCAAAGACCCAGGGCCAGGACAGAGGTTAATATTGCCAATGCCTTGGCCACAGTTATACAGAGGTGGGAGTGGCATTACATTATTCTTCACCTCAACAGCCTTCCAGAACACAAGTCAACCACATGGTAGGTCTCATAGAGTTCCCACTTAATCCAGCATCCACATGTAGCTTCAAACAATTGTCTACAATGTGAAGTCGAAGGCTTTCATGGCCGGCATCCATAGATTTTCCTTGGGTTTTTTTTTTCCCGGGCTGTGAAGCTGTGTTCTAGAATAGTTTCCTTCTGACGTTTCACCTCTATCTGTGACTGGCATCTTCAGAGAACATGGCCTCACAGCCCGGAAAAAAACCCCAAGGAAAATCTATAATTGTTTACAATCTTTGGTTACGTGAAAGCCTAAGAAAGATGAAGTTGTCTTGTATGTCCCATCTGTGTTACTGTTATGTACCTTCATGTTGGCTCCAACTTTTATGCAGAGGAGTGTTGGCCACTGCCTTCCTCTTAGGTTGAGAGAGTATGACTTCCCCAAAGTCACTCAGGACGTTTCTATGACTGAGCAGGGATTTGAAACGTGATCTTCCAGAGGCTTACTCCAACACTCAAAACACTGTATCATACTGCCTCTCACATCTAGCCCAGTACAGTGGGCCCTTGGTATCTGCTGGGGTTTGATTCCAGGAACCCACACGGATACCAAAATCAGTGGATGCTCAAGTCCCATTATATACAATAGCATAGTAAAATAGTGTTCTAAAATGGCAAAATGAAGGTTTGCTTTTTGGATTTTTTTTTTAGGGGGGGGGATATTTTCAGAGCCAGTGTGGTGTAGTGGTTTGAGTGTTGGGACTATAACATTGGAGACCAGGGTTCAAATCCCCGCTTGGCCATGAAAATCCACTGGGTGACCTTGGGCAAGTCACATACTCTCAGCCTCAGAAGAAGGCAAAGGCAGCCCACCTCTGAACAAATCTTGCCAAGAAAACCCCATGATACGTTCACCTTAGGGTCACCATAAGTCAGAAATGACTTGAAAACACACAACAACAACAATATTTTCAAGCCATGGATGGTTGAATCTGTGAACCTTGGGATTGAATATGGGACCTTCTGTATGCAGACCATGTGCTCTATCACTGAGCTATCTATCTTCCCTAGCCCTAAATAGATCTAGCTATGGTTAACACAGTTGCTGACAAAGACCTATTATTAGGACCAAGAGGGAACTCTGCATTCCAGAAAAGTGCAGGGAAGTAGAATGTGATCCCATAGTTCATTCCCAATTGCTTAACCATGGTTAAGCAATCAGCAATATTGTGTTTACATCAGCCCTCAAAGTTGATAAATATGGCATTTCTGGTTGGATTAAGTTCTGCTGGCAGATTTATTGCATTAATGAAGGACTTCACCAGAAATACATCACGAATGACCTTGGGATTGTTGGTCTTCCATTAAGTCACAAATCCACATCTAGCTGTAAATAAGTTGTTTGCTGTCTTGAGTGGCTAATTTTACAGCAAATCTATGCATTTAGGCAAAAGGTTTTTACATGAAATGGAAAAAAGCAGCATACAATTATGGGGGAGCAACAAGCTCAGGGGGGAAAAGAAGAGAAGAAACATACAGTGGCATGAGACCATTTGGTCCTCTAGAAACACTTTTTTTTCCTTTTTTTCCAATCCAGTTGAACACTGCTTTAATTGCCATGGCTCAATGTTATGGAATTTTGGGATCTGTAGTTTTATGAGATATTTAGCTTTCTCTGTCAGAGAGCTCTGGTGCCACAACAGACTACAAATCTCAGGATTACACAGCATTGAGCCATGGCAGCTAAAGCAGTGTCAAACTGGATTATTTCTGTGGTGCAAGATGCAGCCACTGTCAACTGAATGGCTGTAAACCATGTCCTCAAATTTCAACCACTTGACATATATTGTTATATTTATTTCTATCCCTCCTTTTTCCTAGTCTAGGATTCAAGTGGCTTATAACACTCAAAACAAACATAGCTAAAAACCTACCTTCTCTTGAGCAATTAGTCTTCAAAGGCCTGCCAAAATAAAAGTCTTTATCTGCCAGTGGAAAGATAGCAAGGAAAAGAGCTCCAGAGTCTGGGAGTAGCCACCAAGAAGGCCCTCTCTCATGTTCCCATCAGATGTACCTGTGAGGATGATGGGACAGAGAGATGGGCTTCCCCAGAAGTTCTTAAAATACAGGCAGGCTCATATAGGAGAATCTGGTCTTTCAGATAACTTGAACCTGAGCAGTTCCCCCCCGCCCACACACACACACACTCCTACACACAAAATCTTTCTGGGACAAAAATGGTAAGTTTATGTGTCACAAAGATCTTTTTTTGTCTCAGCCTATCTAGTGTTTTGGGAAAATAATATCCCATGTCCTTTTCCAGCAAAGCAGCAAAGATAAACATATATACTCTGATTGTCATTAGATTGGCCCCATTCAAGGAAAACTGACTCCCCTATTGGAGAGAGGGGGTGGCATCAGGAAATATCCCTCAGAAACAAGAAATATATATTTATTTTATTTCATCTAACTTTATTTTGCTTTTACTCCACCTTGTAGATTTTGGCTCTGGCTGTTTGGGTGGTGCATATTTGATTCTGCACAACAGATATATACTCCTTTCAATATACGACTTTTTTTTATACCCAGAAATATAAACGGAACTCTCATTGGGGTCAGAAAATGGCCCTAAATGCACACAATCTAAGTGTTTTTGTCTGTCTATTTTTAAAAAAATGTCTAGTGCATAATAGTTAAAATGGAGATGGGGAAAAAATACATACATTGTTTGGGACATTTATTAGAACAATAGATGTAAACTCTATTTTCAGCCATCGAAGTCTAAAAAGCCACTGAAAAGCTCTGCACTGTATCACACAACCTTTGGGGGGAGTTGTGATAGATGTAAGAACTGCCTTATTGGGCGAGACCAAAACTGCATCTACCTGAGCATTCAATTTACTGGCAGCATCCAACAAGAGGTCTCTGGAAACTTATACAGAAGACCATGAAGGCTCCCTCATCTCACGCTGTCATACTTTGCCCCCAGAAGCAAAGCTGGACTTCCCTTATCCATGGAGGTTCCATTTAACTATCAGCCACTGAGAGACTGAAACTTTGTGCTTTGTGAGAGGTTATGTGTTAGTTTCTGTCATAAGGAAATGGCTAAGAATAATCAGCAAAAAAGGTGGGGATCTAATAATTTGCCAGTGCTGTTTTTTAAAAAGCCTGCTAATCTGGAGGGCTTTGAGAAAATGAACGCCAAAGAACATTTCTCCCCAAGGGATTCTGCGATCACATATTTTTTCCCCTAGAATTTGAAGGCTGTTGCAGAATCAGGGCCAATGTGTAGAATCCAGGGAATCACATGGCAAAGCACTTAAACTGTAAGATGCATTATAGTATTAAAGCTAATAGGGAGCCAGCATGGGGGCAAATGTGGAAAGGCGCTCTCTCTGGCTTTTCTTCGCAAACAAAGATTCAGGAAGGACTCATCCCGCGCTTTCTGCAAGTGTGCTGATAACTAAAAAGGCCAATCCGAGATAAACAAGTCCGGTTGCAGAAAGCACAGCAGAAGGTCACCTTGGGTGGTGTTTCCGGGTTGTGATTCTTTCTGCGTTGTCGTTTCTCTTCAAGACTTATTCGGCGTGAGTTCTCAAATAAAGCTGCAGTATTGTGGATAGTGCGTCTCCATGCCTCCTGATGTGAAGCCAGGGCGGACCATTGTTGGTGATCAATTTGGCCAAGCCTGAGATGTTGTTTCAGGGAATCCTTGTATCACTTTTTTGGAGCGCCCCTCTTATGCTGACCCGTGGCGAGTTCACTGTAGAGTACTATTCTGGGGAGGCGATGGTCCTCCATCCTAGAAATGTGCCCTGCCCAGCGCAGCTTTGTTCTCAATATCATGGCCTCAATGCTGGTGATCCCTGCTTGCTCAAGGACAGCAACATTTGTCACATAATCAGTCCAGTGTATATTTAGGATTGTACATATACAGTGCTGATGAAAATGTTCGAGGAGTCGTAAGTGTTGGCGCTAGGTGACCCATGTTTCAGGCCCATAAAGGAGAATAGACCACTGTACTCACTACAAAATAAAATAAAATGTTTGCCTCCAAATGTCCCCAAGTGCCTTTTGGGGGACATAGGAAGCATTTTTGCCATGTTTTAGGCTCCTCAGGGTATTTTAGGCCCAGAAGAGGCCTTCTTTTGCAACAGAGGGCCAAAGGAACTTCCAGGTGAGGACCAAGGACCTTTTCTTTCTTTACTGCTGCTTGTATCTTTAATTTTTACTTCATAGTATTTCAGTTTTCTAACTTTACTTTCTTTTTAATCTTTGTAATTCTTAATGTATTTTAAAACTTTTAATAAAAAATAATTGTTTAAAAAATGGAAGAGAGGGCCGAAGGCATAGCAAAAATGTCCCCACAGCACTTAGAGAGCAACTCTTGGAACATTTTGGAGCAAAGAAATTTTCTTTTTACTCCTGGAGGCTACAAAAATGGCCCTGGGGCTACATGTGGACCATGGGCTTCACTTTGCATACTCTTGGGGTAGTTATGGAAAAAAAAGGGGGTCCACATCCCTGCTTGGCAGTGGAAACCCACTAGGTGACCTTGGGCAAGTCATACCCATTCAGCCTCAGAAGAAAGCGATGGCAAATCACAGCTAAACAAATCATGCCAAGAAAACCTTGTGATAAGGTTGCCGGAAGTCAGAAATGTCAGAAAAAGTAAGAAAAAATAACAACAAATTAAAGCTACCTAATATACTGGATACCTTTTAAAAGACAACTTGTATGGAAGTTTTCTGTAGATTTTGCATCAACTGGTGAAGATGCATAGCTCTAGGTTCTTAAACCACAGATGTTTTAATTATAAACCTGAGGGGGGAAATGAACTACCCTAAACTAGTCATGTAGAATAGTTGGCCCTCAAACAGAGAGCTCCCTAAGGAGATGGCAGGACATGGCTAATGCCAATCTTGCTAAGGCCCACCACAGGGATGGTGGAGGGATACAAGTGCCCCTGTCCATTCCTGTTCATCTGTGTCCTCTAAGCATGTAGGCAGTGACAGGAGCATAGAGAAGGAGCATCAGCCTTTGAACACTTTGACCTATTTCTCTGGGCAATAATATGGATTGAGCCTAAAGGAAGAATGTATGCATACAGGGAGTGGCAACATCAGCAAGGATGAGATGGGCCAACAAAGGACATCTTGCATAAAGGTATTTTCCCCGACCCCTTGAACTGGAGCCAGCACTGCTAGCGGGCAGCTGCTAGGATGGGAATAAACCACACAATAGCAGGACTGAACAGCATGGAATAAGGAAAGAGAAAATCCAGAGCCAGACACTGTTAATGTGCTAGAAATGCCATTCAAGTCTGGCTAGGAAACATTCCTGCCAAAGCAAAGAGGGTGTGTACAAGTTGCTACATCATTGTGCTCAGAAATACTTTGGAAGAAAAATGTGGTTTCTCTAATAAATTGTGTGGGAAACATTTCAGAGAGGAGGAGGAGGAGGAGGAAGAAGCAGAAGAAGAACCCCAGATTTACAAAGCTAGCAAACAATCTTGCCAGAGAGCTTAAAAACTGTGAATGACTTTAGGGGGAAAAGAGGGAACAAATGCACAAGTCATCACTTGGAAATTAATATCAAGCATCTGACTTTAATATAGAGGAGGTTTCAATTTGGAATTTCCTTTTTCTCTGTTCCTCTCTCTTCTCTAGCAATCAAGAACTTAGAGCATGAGATCAGCTTGAAACATTGCAAACTGCATGTAATGGAATGCCTAGGAGCTGCAGGATGTGGAGAGAAGGAGATGCTTCCAGCAATTTTTGGCTTAATTTACCTGCCAGTTCCTGGGGGAAGGAAGTGCCGGTGATATTTTTTTCAAGGTTACCTAGCCTAAATCAATGGCTTCCATTCAACTTGCATTGCAAGGAATCCAAAGAGTTCACAAGAAGCAACTCGTTTGTACATCTAGCTCATTGACTTACCTATTTATTTTTATATCTCACCTTTCTCTCAACATGGGACCCCAGCTGGCTCACAGTATTATTTATTTATTTATTTATTTACCATGCCGCCTTTCTTCCAGAAGAGACCCAAGGTGGTTCACAAAATGTCACATACAGTACAGTTTAAAACAATTAAAAACATCACAATATAAAAATCTAAAATTACATAAAACATAAAAGTTAAAAGATAAAAATAAACAAAATAAAAATAAAACAAAGTACTGTACAGTACATCTAAAAGACAATGATAAAAACAACCAAAAATAGTTAAATAAACTATCCTATTAAAACTCCACTAATTTGAAACAATATAAAACATTTTAAAATCAAAATATACGCCCCCATTAAAAGATACTTCTGCACAATCAGTTAGTTGTCAAATGCCTGTTTTAAAAGTCTTGTGATAGTTCATAGCGGCAGGCCTCCAAGGCCCCCCATTACCTACTTCCTGACCCTTTTGAGCTGAAAGGCCAGGGTGTGTACCTGGGACCTTTTGCGTGCAAGCTCTACCACTGAATTGGGGCCCTCCTAATATATCTGCCCCATGTAACTCTTACGAGTAGGGATGGGAGTTCGTACGATTTCAAATTGCTCCAAAACACTGTTGTACAGAAGATATATTCCCTTTCCAACATTTAAAAGACTGAATCTGGCAGCTTCTTCATGCAAAGCAAGTGCTCCTACCACTGAGCTACAACTCCTCCTCCAACAGTTGACCGCAGGATCTTCAAGGAGAACAGTTAGGACAGGCAAGCTTTCCCAAAAGTTCTAAGCCACAGACAAGAATACTAAGTGTTATAAGTCAGCACTACTTAAAATGATGTTCCCTGGACTGAAGCATTGCCTGCTGGTCCTGGCAAGTTTCTAGGAAAGAAAGAAACAGTTGTACCCAATAGGCATAAATTTAATGCCAGTCCCTGGCACACTGGGAAAAAAGAATCACCAGTCCCGTACATCCTGAGAAGCACTGTTGTAGATTACTCTCTCTTTGCAAGACAACGAACACCATCCATGTATTATACAAAATGAACAGGCTCCCCGGCATACCATCCAGAACGCTTTGCTGTACGGTGTGCAGGAGTCCTGTTGTAGATCTGCAACGATTCCCTGGCAGAGTAGTTGCTCAGGAATGTATTCCATCTAAACCATAAGGGGAGAACCTCAGATAAGCTTCATCAGACAGCCACCACTTCCATCCCCATGGCAACATCTTTTAGTGGTTTCACAAGTTTGGGTTTTCTCTCCCCCCCCCCTTCGAAAAAGTTGCAATACAAGGTTTACAAGTTAGAATTCATATTTGCTGGGGTTTGGTTCTAGAACCCCTTGTGGATACCAAAATCCTCAAGTCCCATTATATGCAATGGCATAGCAAAATGGTGTCCCTTATATAAGTTGCCAAAATCAAGGTTTGCTTTTTGGATTATTGTTTTTTTAAGAATATTTTCAAGCCGTGAATACTTAAATCCATGGATACCAAATCCATGGATATGGAGGGACAACTGTACATCTTTACTTCCTGGCAGTAAAAGTGATAAGCTAAAATATGCTGTTATTTTTTTTTTATCCCACTCTTTTTCATTTGGCTCCATCCACTATTAGACTGGGGCCCTGGGAGAACTCCAAAATTGAATTTGACCTTTGGGTCTGAAAGAGGTTCACCACTCTTAACTGAAGCAGAAATGTTTTAATACCACTGGCCTAAGCTACCAGCCTTCATCTGGCAGTCCAGTCATCTGGCAGGACTACAGTAAGTCACATCACCTACCTGCAGGGGCAGCACAATAGAGGCTGGAAGGCCATCTGTCAGGAGTGTATATTGTATATTCCTGGCAGGCACCTGTCTGGAAGGCGGTTGGACTGGATAGGCCTCGTAGTCTCTTCTAACTTTGTTATTCTATGATTCTACTGTCACGTTAGTGCACTAATAGCCTCTGACCATGTCAAGAGGGTCAGGAAGCAAAATGTTACAGCAGAGTTTTCATCCTCCAGGCAAAAAGAATAAACACAGAGACACAGGTTTGTGTTTACAAACTACTTCTCTTTACTATAGCATACTAAAGATACTTACAATGTTACAGAGACTCCTCTCTGAGAACTATTTATTACAGCATTCAGCAGAAAACATCTTCCTACTACAAAACCCAGAACAGAACTGAAACACAGCCACATAGGATAGCCAATTAAACAGTTCACAGTAACCTACTTATAGAAAAAACAAACATTCTCTCTAACACAGATAGATAACAATCTCTCCAGGCTCCAAGCCTCCAAGGCCGGCCATTCTGGTACACTTCAGCTCTTTATAGCATAAACTCTGTAAAAAAAAGTATTTAACTGCATGTCCTAATATCCTGACATCTACGATTACTCCTTTCCATTTTTAAAAACAACAGAAACCAGTAGCATTGCTACTCAAAGTGCTATTTCCCAGACCAGGACTGGTCCGTGCCAAGTTTCCAGGAAAGAAATAAACAATTGTATCCAATGGACACACTGGGGGGTGGGGAGGGGTGGAATAATTGTTGGTCTTCCACATCAGATAGCCTGAGAAGCACAAGCCTAAAGCACATACAACAGGGTCCATCTTTAACTACTATTATGAACACTGCAGGAAACCACTTAGGACTTGCTGGTTCCTGGAATTCCTGCAAAGAATGTTCAACTAGATAACTTTGAGCTGGTTTAGTGAGACAGCTTTTACATTCTCTAGCAAATGCATCACTAAACACTGATTAGTTACACTTTTCCTGAGCACTAGTGCTTTCTACATTTAAACACAGACTGTGGGGCAACAGGGATTCAACTTTTTTTTTTAAGTGTACAAGGAGAACCAGCATGGTGTAGTGGTTTGAGCGTTGGACTATGACTCTGGAGACCAGGGTTCGAATCCCCACTCAGCCATGGAAACCCACTGAGTGTTCTTGGGCAAGTCACATTCTCTCATCCTCAGAGAAAGGCAAAAGCAAACCTTTCTCTAAACAAATCTTGCCAAGAAAATCCAGTTTGCTTTTGGGTCACCATAAGTCCAAAATGATTTGAAGATACACAACAACAAGAAAACAATGCAAGATCAAATTCAGACCTTCCAGTTAAGAACTATTCAGGAATGTTACCTCTTAGGATCTCTGTTTATTGACTCCTTTACAAAACTAGGCAACTCAGCTTCCTCGTGTGCTGTCCAGACTTGTTCCCAATTGCTCACCATGTGCAAGATGGAAAGGTCTTGGGGAGAGGCCTTATAAAAGGTCTTAGCAGCCGCAGGGCGAATGAACGCCCATAAAGCACAGGAAGTCAAACTCCTTCTCAGTGTAGCTAATCAGATCATTCATTTTCCATGGTATAATCATGTTCCAGCAGAAACATGTCCATTGCTGATCTCTAAAGCTACTAAGGGGTAGGGGAGAAAGGAAAGGGAGGGGGAGAAGAGAGACAGGAGAGACCTACTTGCAAAAAATATTTAGGCTTCAAGCATATACTAATGTATGCTCATGCCGTTCAGTGTTACAACTGCAGATCTGAGCGTTTAATATAGGAAAATCCAGAACTCAATTTTAAGCCCCTTAAACGCTGAGATCCACAGGCTATGAACCAAAGAAGACATAAATGAAATATCAGAATGATCACAATAAAGTAAGAACTGTAACAATGAGAGTCTTCTGGGATAAGTTAACTCTTCAGACAAAAACAGGACTATTTCAAAAGTATGTCTCGTACACAAAAGAAAACAGGACAATTATTGGAGGTGGAAAAGGACTGCACGTATTTTAAACATTCCAGACAGACAACATGCATCCTCCCACCAATAGTGGGCATAAACACAGGTTTATGCTGCTAAAAGTGAACACAGGTTTATCCTGTTACAATTTGGGGAACTTAAGTTTCCATTCAATCTAGTATTTCCAGATACAAAACTCAGAGTGAAATCAAATGTCCCCCTGCCCCCCCTCCTTTTCTTTTAACAAATGCAAAGAGAAAGAGAGAGAGAGCGCTGTAGAGCATCATGGTTCCCAAGTCCAAACCTAGACATCTTTGCTCAAGGAAGTGCTTCCCTTTCTCTGTTTTGCCAGCCTTCAAACTTCATCGGGTTGGGGTGCTTTTCTTTTTGGAGCTAGTAAAGCCACTTCAATGTGGAAGCCTGCTTGCAACACAGTTGAACAAGGAGCATGTGTTCCCATTGGTCAGTTCTTGTATATGTTATTATGGAGGACAAGAGATTCAACATCCTGTTCTTGCTTATATCATATTCTGGATGAAATACTACTGTTGATGAGTCAATAAAAGTGCAATGAAAGGAGGGTGGAGAGAGAGAGAGAGACAAAGATATTATAGAGCATTCTTATGTTAACTCTGTCCCATGCAAGTATATGCACACCCACAGGTAGTCTGAGCATCAAACTGCAGTTTTTTCACAGAGTGGAAGTAATTTAAACCTGCAATTTAAATAGGAATCAACAAAAACAAGTTTACATATGTTATTGTTGTTGTGTGCCTTAAAGTCATTTCTGACTTTTGGCAACCCTAAGGCAAACCTATCATAGGGTTTTCTTAGCATGATTTATTCAAAGGAGGCTTGCCTTTGCCTTCCTCTGAGGCTGAGAGAGTGTGACTTGCCTAAATTCATCTAGTGGGTTTCCATGGCTGAGCAGGGATTTGAATCTTGGTCTTCAGAATTGTGGACAAATTACAAGAGATAAAAACCATGTTACCCTAATTTAAATAATTCCTACAGTATTTCACAAGTATAATCAAGACTGCAGCATAAGCGGAAGGCAGCTACGGTATGTACTATCCCTTACCCCCACTGCCACTGTCTTGACTGAAGTCTCTGCCCCACAGAACTATTGGCCTCAGAAGAAACATTTCATGGGCAGCAGTGCATGTTTTCCTCCCAGGGCTAAGAACAGTTACACAGGTAGGCAGGGATGAGTGGGGAGAGATTTTCATTAGGACTGCAGTGCAGAAGAAGTATTAGCCCTTACTGTTGTGTGGTCTTGATCCTGCTGACTGCCCTGACCATGGCAAATATTTAAATTCTGAACATTAATTGCTTATGTGCAATTAACATAATGGGACATTTGATCTTGAGAAGATTTGCCTTCTGATATGAAGGAGACAAGAGGCTTTCCAGAGGCTCTCTCACAAGTGGGCATGGAAAGATTATTACAAGCTGTGTGCTACATACACACACTCCTCCAGTATAAAAGAGCTCACACCTTCTTCACTCTACATGGAAAAAGAGGGGATAAAACCAGCAAAAGGTGATTATACTAGAACAAAGGATAATCTCTTGCCTCCATTTATTTCTCTACTTGATTGTGCCCCATATTCAAAGACATAATGACCATCCTTGACCACTCTCAGCTTAATTATGCATTCTTCTCACCCCTCTGTTCCCCACTTACAACCTTTTGCCAAGTCATGCTGTTTCCCCTTGTCCACACAAACCACAACCTAACAACACTATCTCCTCTCATTCCCCTCCAGGCCAAAACTTTGGTTCCTAGAATCATAGACCCTTTAGAGTTGGAAAGGGGCCACAAAGGCCATCTAGCTCAACCTGTCATGCAGAAATACACAACTAAACCATTCCTGGAAGATGGCTGTCCAATCTCTGTTCAAAGTCCTACAAAGATGGAGAGTCCACTCTCCATCTTTGGCAGTCTATTTCACTGCCAAACAGTTCTTACAGACAAGAAGCTCTTCCTAATTTATAGGTGGAATCACTTTTCTTGTAATTTGTATCCATTGGTTCATGTTCAAGTCTCTAGGCAGCAGGAAACAAGCTTGCTCCATATTCTGAATGACATCCCTTCAGAGATTTAAAGATGGCTATCATGTCAACCTCAGTCTTCTCTTCTCCAAGATAAATGTACTCAGCACCCTAAGTCCTTCCTCAGAAGGCGTGGTTTCCAGAGCTTTGATCATTTTGGTCACTCTTTTCTGTACACATTCCACCCTGTAGATATCCTTTTTGAACAGTGGTGCACAGAACTGGACACAGTCTTCCAGTACATGTCTTCATGATTGGAACCTTCTCCCCTCTCATCTTTACCTTCCACACTCTGATTTATCACCTCTATCCAAAACTGCTGCCAGAAATCTCCATCTTTCTCCCTACTCAAGAGTACATTGTGTTCCTCCTAAGATTGTTTCACTGGCTTCCTGTCTCCTTTCATATCCAGAACAAACTTTCTTGTTCTTACTTACTTATTTAAAACTATCTGTGGCCTGGGCCCATGCTGCATTTCTGCCCATGATTGTTACTCTTCCAACTACACCACCCTGAGATAACAGAAGTTCTTCTGCTTTCTTGGTGTGAGAAACTCCAGATGCTGAAGAAAGAGAAGATTCAGGGTTCATTGAACTTCCCTTGTATTTCTGCATTATTGCTGAAGAAGTGCATAAATATTGCCCCTTTGCAGAACCTGGAGTTTCTTCCCCACTCCCCCCCCAAAAAATATTTCTTGGTTTTATTTTTTTTTAAGTGTATTTTTCGTTTTACTTTTTAATTTCCCGTGCGCTCATCCTCAGAACAGCCGGGAATTTCAATAAAGAATGAATGCAGCTCCAGGAGAGCTCCATTCACTCCTGGGCTGCCAGGGGGAGGGAAAGAAGCAGCAAAGGTAGGTGTCATGATGGAGTTCCCATCATGCTGCCTCAAGGTTGATTGCAACTCCCATCGTTCTGCCAGAGAACTACAATTCCCTTTATGTGTAAACAGTATATCGTGATTTCCTGCGTGGCAGGGGGTTGGACTAGATGGCCCTTATGGTCTCTTCCAACTCTACAATTCTATGATTCTATGATTCACCTTGGTTTGGGATTCTGCTCACTTAAACAACTCTATTAGACATCACCACATGCATACACTGTCCCATGTGTGGAACATCTTACCTGAGCATGCACATGTACACACCTGAGTTGAGATGCGGGGAAGGTGGGTTAGGGCCTGATAAGAGCTGTTTGGCAGTGGAACACACTCCCTCGGAGCGTGGTGGGGTCTCCTTCCTTGGAGGTCTTTAAACAGAGGCTGGATGGCCATCTGTCGGGGATGCTTTGATCAAGATTTCCTGCGTGGCAGGGGGTTGGACTGGATGGCCCTCGTGGTCTCTTCCAACTCTGCAATTCTATGATTCTATGATTCTATGTGTGCGTGCGTGTGTGTGTGTGTGTGTGTGTGTATCTAGCTAGTTAGCTTATTTCTTGCCCCTTCCTTCAAAATCAATCTTCAGTTAGGAAGGAAAAGATGAGCCTAACTCTTATTCCCAACAGTGACAGCTTTAAGGACAACTGCATTTTGCAGATGTTTATTCTTGTTGTCCTTGCCTCCCACCCACCCACCTCCCAAAAAAACCCACCTCTACTCTTCGTTTTACATTTACATTCACAACTGAATAGTTATTTCATCCTGGGCTTTTCCCACTATAGCCATTTCTAGCCACTGTGCCACATTGCTTCTTGTAAAATTTGCTCATACTTTTTTTAATTTCCTAGCAAGACTGATAAACAGACATTGTGAATGGCAGTATTAACTTTCATATTTGGAAATTTTGTATAAAAAAGGCCTTGTATCTCTGCAAGATCTCAACACTGTGGAGTTTCACTCAATCCTAACACCTCTTACAAATTCAGAAGTCTGTAAATATGTACTTAAATAGTCCTATTGACTTCACTGGGATCATAGGAATGTGCTTGCATGCCTGATGACAGTAAGCTGAAACTCTCATACATTCACTACAAAACCAAGGATGATAAACCTTTCTTCTGTCAAAGGCCTCATTCCCTTTTGGGAAGGTGGTAGGTAATCTGTCGGAGGCTCTAGGCCACCAGTGGCTGGAGCCAAAGCCAAAAGTGAATGGGGCCACCCTTCCTTCCTTCCTTCCTTCCTTCCTTCCTTCCTTCCTTCTTTTCATTCTCTATCTTTTTTTCTTTGGACTTTTTCAGATGGGCTTTTTACTCCGTGGCAGGCACGGAACAGGGTCGCTGAAAGATTTCCCTTTCAGACAACATCATCCCTCTCCCCTGCTGCTCCCGTGCTGCTTCTGTAATTTTTTATTCACGATGAAAAGTCATGAATAGACCACCTATTCCGTTTCTGTCACGGAATCTTGGGTGGTCTGAAAGGCGCCCCGTTCTTGTTTCATTATGCTGACACAATGCCAGCCATAGTGGGAGGTCCGTACCAAAGACTTCCGGTCGAGATTGGGACATCAAGGTAAGTGGCACCCTTCCCCCTCCCCCCCCCCGGTTACTTGGTTGTTGTTGTTGTTTTGGGTTTTTTTGTGCTTGGTGTAATTTTAAACTTTTTAAAAAAACTTTTATTTCTAAATTCCCCGCACGAACGGGCAGGATTTGCTTTCTGGGTCATAAATGCAGCTTTATGACAGCTGCATTTATTCCCAGACAGCCAAGGGGAGAGGGAGGATGTTCCTGTTGCAGCAGAAGGTAGGTGTGCGAAAACTTTTTATTTATTCCATGGCAGGGATGGGAGTGGGGGTAGCAAGGCAGGAACAGGGTAAAAGTCCCCGTCTGAAAAAGTCTGTTCTGTCACCTCCTTCTCTCTGTTCCTCTTTTCCTCCCTGTCCAGGAGGCTCCCGGGGAAGACCCAATGGGTCTTTGTCACAGAGCTAAACTGATCATTTGCAGAAAGTATTTGAAATTAGGCCACGGGCCACGTGAAATTAGGATGAGAGCCTTTGGGACCCAAGTGGTCCACATGTGGTCTCCATTTTAGATTTGCAAGTTCCTTAGAGAACGAAGACTCTCCCTCCCTGTCAGCTGCCACATGCACTAATGCAGCTGCATAAATATTAAATCAGTAGACTCAAGATCACCTTCCAACCAGATTAACTTGGACAGGCTAAAACACAGCAGTGAGAAACTTCAAAAACAGAACCTGCCTCTTTCTGTAAATATATCTGTGCAAAGAATTAAAGAGACAATTTGCAGTCTCAAGAAACCAAAAGAAAGGGCCAAAAGGTGAGTCATAATGTTGAGGAAAGACATCCAAACAGGTGTACGCTCGAAAGCCTACTGCTGGAGGTATGAACTTCCTCCCAAGTTAGTTGCTGATTTCTGCATTTGCCAGAATGTCAACCAGGCAAACAATCAAGTTCCAGAATTTGGCAAAGTCAAAGAAATCCTCAAGACTTCCCATGAGGAAAATTAATGCATCTTCGCTCGCTTTCCCCAACACACTCAAAATCACGTTCAACATTTGTAAGGCCTGGACAAGACATAATATAACACATAATATAACATAACACTTTGCATCAGTCTAAATAAGTATTTTGTGAGAACTCCAGCTTATTGTGATGTCTGAACATGGAGACTGATGTCTGAACATGCAGAATGAAAGAAACCTTTGTGAAGACGTTTCAAGCAACAACGTGGTGTGATCACAGTCAATTAATAATACCTCCCAGATAGGCTTCCCTCTTCTTAGTAAGGGTACAGGGATCACACAGTGCATGTGTGTATGTGCCTTCAAGTTGCCTGTCAATTTATAGAGACCCCATGAATTTGATAAGATTTTCTTAGGCAAGGAATACTTAGAAGTGGTTTTGCCAGTCCGTTCCTGGACCATAATGAACTTTCCAAAGTCACCCCATGTCTATATGGGGAACATACTCTTAATAAAATTTGAGGAGAATACATTTTGTCCAAATAGGATCCCACATCATTTTGCCATAGTTGGAAGGAGGGGACAAAAACAAACAAACAAACAAAAAACCTCCAAATACTCCACAGGAAAAGCCTTTGTGGCTTTTTTAAAGAAAACTCCAAAGGAAATGCACATTTCCACTTGTTGGGACCACTGATTTGCTTTGATGCACTTTACTGGTAACAGTGGAAGTGGAAAACTGATTGGCTGGACATGTGCAGGTGGCAGAGCTTGCCAGCAAGGCCAAACACCTGGAACCACAATGTTGGATTTTCACCGCAGCTATCATGGACTGGAGCGATGAAACAACCTTTTTTGAGTCCGGTTTATTTAAGTGGAAGATCGCACTTTGGCACCTTGGATTTGTTTTTTGTTTTTTAAATACTCTTCTGTGGCAGCAACTGGTGACAGAAGAAACACAAGTAATTCACTCGCACCCGCCATCTTGATTCACAGGCATGCCCATTTGAAAACAAATGCATATGGCTTCACATGCTTGCAATCTTGAAAAAATCAGTGGAGACAAATGAAAGCTGCTGTGAACTGGCATTATTGTGCACCAATCCATATTTTATTGCCTCATACAGACAAGCCCTTTCACTCTTTATTGAAAGGATATTCATCTTTACCCTGCCCATTTTTACTTCCTCTGCTCCCCTGAGATGATGTGATTGCCCATATATTTGCAGCAAGGGAGAGGGCAATGCTGTGTGGGACCCCTCAGTCATCTGCAGGCCTTTGCTAATCTTTTGAAGCTCAGGAGGGAGTTGACCAGGGCAGTTTCCTGGGATGTTTTGGTTTGATTTAATATGGAATTTTTCCAACAACAATGTTGAACTCAAAGTGGCTCACAACAATCACAAAGCTCTCTCTCTCTCTCTCTCTCTCTCTCTCTCTCTCACACACACACACACACACACACACACAAATGTAACATTTCCATCATTATAACATCACAGTCAAACAAAAAATATAGTAGCATGGCAGTGAAAAAACAAATGATTCCATAAGCAGTCAATGCACTTCAATACGAATGTATAAGAGTATACAGTTGTCCCTCCATGTCCACGGATTTGGTATCCATGGATTCAAGTATTCAGGTTTGAAAATATTCTTTAAAAAAATAATAATCCAAAAAGCAAACCATGATTTTGCCATCTTATATAAGGGATACTATTTTGCTATGCCATCATATAATGGGACTTGAGTATTCTTTGATTCTGGTATCCACGGGGGGGGGGGGGTGAAACCAAACCCCAGCAAATATGAAGGGACAACTGTATAACAGGTTAGAGAACATTCCTTGATCATCATATATTTGGATAAACCATTACTTGAAAACAATGCATACACTCTTTAAAAATAATACAAAAGTCTGAAAAAAATTAGATATTAGATATTTGTATTTTATTTTTATTTATTTTTTTTCAAAGATGGTACACAATGCAAGTTATGGTTTAACATTTTGATTGCTCTCAGTCTTTCATTGTATCAGTTTGTATATTCAGGCTTGTCAAATGTCCTAGAGACCCTTTTGAGGACCAAAAGGCAATATATACAGTATATCCATGTTTGAAAACAATAATAGCTCAAGGTCAATAAATATTCATTTGGCAAAGGTCTCCACACTTGATGCCAGCAGCCAATGTTCTGCTTGACTGATTTTCCTCTCAGTGGTACAATAGCATCCCCGTATGCACTAATTCACCATCCGTTGACTCAGTTATCTGCGGTTGGTGACGGGCAGTGGCTGAGATGAACGGAAGAGGGAGAGGAAAGAACTCGCAGATCTTCTTCCTTCCCTGGGATGGCTGCAGCGGCAGGGTGAGTGGGGATGGGGAGAGAAGGAGTCCACCGTTCACTGTTATCTGCTGATTTCAGTATCCACGGGGGGAGAACCAATCCCCCACAGATACGGGGTGTTATTGTACAGTAAAGCTCTGGAGGTCTCCTATGTGTGTGCGCACACACACAGAGAACTCCAGAGTTAATCTAGAACCTCACTGCCACCACCCATTGAATTAAATTTCCCCTTCAAAACAAGGCAATGGGACCTTGCCTGGATTTCCCTTATACTTTTCTCTCTGTCTCTGCAAGAACAGAACAAGACAGATGAAAAAGGGTGTGCAGAGGAAGATCTTTAAAAATGTAGTTTCTTCTAAGCAGAAACTACATAGCATAATAAAGATAACTCTTTCATGAAAGGCACCTTACTTTCAGGCACACTTGGGAGTTACAAAGTTACAGATAAGGCTAGTCATTCCAGCCAAGTTTATAAAATAAACATAAAAACTGATGTGACTAAACTAAACAATTCCCTAATCCAAGCATCCCCCCCTTAGCTGGGACAAGAGTCCCCCTGGCTCAGGTCTCTCTTTGTTCTTCTCCCTGCCTCATGGCCCCTGAGGCAGTATTTATTACCTTTTCACAGAAGCATTTTTAAGCTCCCTCCAGCTGGCCATCTCATTGGTCAGCTCTCTCCTGATACTGACCCCCATAAACTGTAACTTAACCTGATACATAACCTGAAACCTTTGTTTAACTGCTTGGCTGTTTTGCCCAGGTAATGGGAGAGCCCATTATCACAGGTACCAAAACAAACAAAAAAGACAATTTTCTGTTCAGGTGTCATCCAAAGGCTGCAACATTAAGACAGCAGCTTCTTTTCTAGCAGCCTTCTCAAATATGGTATCCTACAGATCCATCAGACCACCCCTCTCATCATCCCAGACCAACATACCCAATTCTATTCCAAGCACCCCCAGTACAACACATCCGGAAAGCAGTAAGTTAGGAGTGACTGCTTTATCAAACACAAAGCGGGGATGAGTTAGTTGAGCTAGCCTAGTCAGACAAGGATGGAAGAAAAATATGCTCTCTTGTAAACATCAACGAGCTCCAAAAGAAAGAGTTCCAGATGTGGACATTGCTACAAAATAAAAATAAAAATAAATTCTAGGTCTAAGAGCCAGGCTTTGCCCAGTTAAATCAGGACTTAAGGAGGAGATACTGTGCAGGCTCTCCGAGCAAATGAGAGGCTTCTGGGATTCTGAGCTGTATCATTACCAGAACCCTGAAAAGTTACTCTTTTGGACTACAACTCCCAGAATCCCCCAATCAGCACGGCTACTGTAGCATTCATAGAACACTTTCCCTCTTTTCATGGCACAATCTGGTTATCAGGGCTGCAAACCCCTTCAAAACCACAACTCAAAGCCAGAACCTGAATCACTATTCAAAAGGCAGAGTGAGGCAGCTGCCTCAGGTAGCTGATTTGGGGCTTCATAAAAAGCTAGCAAATTATTAGTTATGCCATTATGTTCCTGTTGTTCTTCTGTGCCTTCAAGTCAACTCCAACTTATAGCCAACCTATCACAGGGTTTTCTTGGCAAGGTTTATTATTTAGGGGAGGTTTGCCATTGCCTTCCTCTAAGGCTAAAAGTATGTGCTTTACCGAAGGTCATGGCTGAGCAGAGATTCAAATCTGGGTGTCCTAAAATCCTAGTCCAGCATTCAAGCCATTACATCATACTGGTTTCCACTTCCCTCAACTGTTTTTGAGGGAAATTCCCTCAAAATTCTTTAGACCAGCACTTGGGTGAATGAATTTTGATCAGGGATATTTTTTGTGGGGGTGGGTGGGTGGAAGTCTGCCTCAGGCAGCAAAATGTCACAACAGTTCTTCCTGAGGAATGAATTTCCTCCCTGATTTGGGGGAAAGATTTCAGCCTTGAATGAAGAATAGCAGCTTTTGAGCCACAAGCTGTTCAACCTCTGTTGGCCTCTTTGATTTTCAGAGGAAAACCAGTATATTTTGCTTAAGATAATTTTTCCTGTTTTCATGGACAGGGAAAGCTTCTTAAAAGGAGGTGGTCTTATAACCAATGATACCATTATCTTCTTAGAAGAAGCTTGGCTTTGTGATGAGAAGCAGCAATTTGGAAAGAAGCCTGTTTTTCAACAGTTTTGAGGCTGAAAGAGGAATAAATGGAAGAATAGGTTTTAAAAAGAAATCTGCTATGCAAGCTTTATTTAAAAAAAGCTTAACATAGTTCAGCAATCACGTTTTTTTAAAAATGCAAAGAGAGCAAATATGGAGGTAGCTGATAGAATCACAAGATAGTAAAGCCTAGATTTAAGGGAGCAAAATTCTTATTAAGACATTAAGTCCGAATACTCCCCCTTGTAGGCAGCAGAAAAACCCCAGCAGATGGTTGGGGTGTATAAAACAGAACAGCTAATAGGGAATTAAGACAGCATATCTATGTGTGTATGTGTATGTGCCTTCAAGTTGCCTGTTGACATATGGCGACCCCATAAATTTGATAAGGTTTTCTTAGGCAAGAAATACTCAGAGGTGGTTTGCTATTGCCTTCTTCTGAAATGTAGCCTACAGCATCTGGTGTTCATTGGCAGTATCCAAGTATTAACCAAGGCTAACCCTGCTTAATTTCAAAGATCAGATGTGATCTGGTGCCTTTAGGGTATTTAGGCCCTAGGTATACTACTGACCTAAGCTGGACAGTCATTCTCTTTCTCTCTGGAACTGAAGGGAGTTTGAAGGATGGGACAAGAAACTCTTACAATGGAAGTGGGAAATGTCTGGCCCTCCAGAATACTGCAACTTCCAGCATTCCTTCATCATTGGTTATATGGCCAGAGCTGCTGGGAGTTACAGTCATTAGTCGTAATAGTACTTCTGAATAGAGCTTCTGTTTCAAATCAGACTGTAGTAAAGCATTTGATTAGATCCAGATATTTGATGTTAATAGTGCCTGATCAAAATTTAAGTGAGTACCAGGATCTATATTAGTGGCACTGGACCACTGTAGAAAAAGGTTTAGTGGCTGATGATCATTACCAGCCATAACATCAGCTAGCTGAGAAAGACAGTGTTGCTGATCTAAATGAGCTGCAAACCATCACATACAGTTGACGCTCCACATCCGCTAGGGTTAGGAGTGCAGGACCCCGTGAAAGTTAGAATCATAGAATCATAGAATTGCAGAGCTGGAAGAGACCACGAGGGCCATCCAGTCCAACCCCCTGCTACGCAGGAAATCTTGATCAAAGCATCCCCGACAGATGGCAATCCAGCCTCTGTTGTGATAACATCATGATGTGGCCACCATGGTGTTATCAGGATTGCAGTTCGCCTTGTCGTGGCGAAGCTTGGCTTTCACCCTGGAGAGAAGCAGGAATGAGGGGAAGGAGTACATCAGGAGGCCCCCATCGGAATAGGAAGGCATCTCCCAGGCTTCTGGAGGATGGGGACCCTCTGGAGCAGAAGAGGTCGCACTTGCCGTTTTCTTGGGATGCAAAACACAAATATCTGTAGGTCCCCCCACCAACCATATTTAATAAACAAACTAAAAATACAATCTGTGGATTCAACCCACAGCGGATACCTTCGAAGCAATGAGATTCCTTCACAAGGCAGAAGTGGGCAGCTGGCAGGGCTTCCCACCGCCTCCACTGCTGCCTTACGCCATTTTTAATAGGGACTTACAAGCCTCGCCATACGTTCCCAATCACTTTCAGTCTTGTAAGGCTTACAGTCCTTATTAAAAATTGCATAGGGCAGCAGTGGAGGCGGCAGCAAATAACCTGTAAATAATCAAATCCACAAAATTGAAACCCTCAAATGTGGAAGATCGACTGTAATCTACAGTGCTTGCTCCAAAATTTCTTATAATTTATAGGTAAATTCTCCTTGTGATTTATCCCATTGGGGCCCATTCATTAATTAAGATTAGTTTAACTATTAATGAATAAAGGAGAGGCCAAAATCATATCCTTAGATTTCCAAGTTTCCAGATCTTTGTAAATTTGAAGGGCTGGAATTACAGTCCAACAAGATCCAGGGGACTGGTGGGAGTATGATCTAAAAAAATATGGAAAGCCATAAAATCCCCAGCCCTTTCTTAGCAAAATATTTAGCATCCTCACCAAACTACAACTCACTTAACTCTTTAGATTAGCCTTTCTCAACCTTTTTACCCTGAAATAATTTTCAGGTCTCAGGGAACACTTGCATAAAAATTGTTATATTTTTAGCTTTTAAAAAATTCAGTCACAATCTCTCACAGAACCCTCAGTGACTTCTCATGAAACCCTAGGGTTCCTGGGAAACTCTAGTTGAGAAATCCTGTTTTAGATCTAGGACAATTAAACTGGTTGAACAGTGGACTGGGAAGACCCAGTAATTGGGTGCCCATTGTCTCAGTTCCATTTATTTCCCACTGCAAGATATTGGGGTGGAAGGGATGATAGACTTCTTCTTGAGGCAGTGGAGAGTTGCTCCAAAGTAGAGGATAGCAAACTAAGTGATCCAGTGACATGACTTAAGATAAGAAAGCTTTTCCATATGTACATTCACAGTGATGTTCAAAGGATATACTATCCATTTATAGGAATTCTGCCACTTCTTAGTGTGAAAACACATTACTACAAGAGAACCCTATAAAAGCCACAAATACTGGGCAATAAAGTCACCACTTTTTATGGGCAAAATGGCTGTCCTAGGCTTTAGGGATTTTAAAACAAGATTTATGGTTCCTCCCCAAGCATATCCATTAGTATTAGACTACAGACTACCAGAAAGGCCAGCCTATATACAGATGGAGACAGAACTGCTGAGAAAGACAAAGTTGTCTCCATGTCTGCTCCAGACACCTTTTAAAGCAGGAGCTGGCAACTGTGGTAGGTCTGGGGACTGGATTTTCTGCCCCAGGGACCATTCCAGGATTCCCATATGGGAGAAAAGCAGGCTATAAATTAAATCCATCCATTCATCCATCCAGAGGCTGCATGGGCTCCCAAAATTCCAACAAAGCAAAACCAAAAAACTCATAAGTGACCACTTTTGGTTTTGAAAAACAAGTGATTTTTTTTTATTTTACACAGTACTGTACAGAACAGCAATACTGCTTTTTACCTGGTATTACTAGTAAGAGTCCTGCATGTTCAAATGCTCTCCCAATGATAAAATGCACTCCCACAGCCTGCATGCAAAGAAAACTAGTTTGCCAAGGTATTGCCTGCCTTTGAACATACAGTACAACCACCGTATCCATGCGGAATATGTTCCCAGACTTACTGTGCACATCGGAAACCACAGCAAATAGCAAAGCCTATTGAAATGAGTAATTTCTGGCCCAACCATACCATAGAGTTGCACTGGAGGACCTAGAGATTCCTAGAGAGAACACCTGTCTAAGCATGAGTATATCCCGCAGCATGACTTTATGGTCAACTTCTGGTGGAAGCATAACATAGGATTCTGCTGGAGAACCTAGAAAATGCCTAGAGAGACTGTATTTTTTCAGTAGTAGGGTAAGTAAATCTGCAGGTATTGGCCCGTGGATACAGGGGTTGTACTGTACTGTACAATCCCACACCACTTACTTTTGCTGAAAGGGTGAATTAACCCTGAAGGACATAATCCATCTGAATGCCTTTATTTCAAAACAAAGAGAAAAGACTGGGTAGAGCACTGAAAGATTTTAGGTCAGCTAGTTCCACTTACAGTATAAAAAGCACCATACTAAACATTTTAAGGGGGCTACTATCAATGTGCACTCTCCACACACAAACCTTGGCTGAGGAGAGTGTAACCTGTCTATGGAGATTATCAGATGAACTGTCTGATAGTGTATCCGTCCCGCTACCCCCCACCCCACTCCCGTCCCTATTCCAGTTTAAAAAAAAAAAATCAGACACCTACCTTATGCCACGATAGTAACTGCTCCCCCTCCCCTCGGTCCTCCAAGAGTGAATGAAGCTGTCATAAAGCTGCATTCATGTCCCGGAAAGCAAGTCTCGCACATTCTCACGAGAGAACAATGTGCAGGAAATTTAAAAATAAAAAGGAAACCAAATGTCAAAAAAGAAAACTAAGACCCCCAAATAACCTTAAAATTAAACAAGTAACCCGGGGAGGGGGAAAACAAGGGTGCCACTTATCTCCTCATCCCGATCGCACCTGGAAGTCTTCGGGAGGGACCTCTCACCATGGCTACCATAGCACCAGCATAACAGGACACCTTTTCACAACCCCGTTATTCCATTATAAAAACAGATCGGGTGATCTACTGTCAGATTACTCCATCAATAGAAGAGAACGGAAATGGAATGGAGGGGACACAGCAGCAGAACTGTACAGGGACGATGTCATCTGAAAAGAGAGCCCTTTGGCGCTCTCCTGTCGTCCCTGTTCCAGATTTAAAAGGTTGTCTAATAATCTTCTATACTGGGGAGATACACAACATTTGAATGTACTTAGGTCTTGCAAACTCAAGGCAGTAACTTCCTTTATTAAATCCATCCACCTGAGTGCAGTCTTCCTCTTTTCCTACTGCCTTCAACTTTACCGATTGTTACCATCTTTTCTGATGAATCATGTTGTCGCATTGTATGGCCAAAGTATGATAGCCTCAATGTGAAGTCAAAGGCTTTCACAGCCGGCATCTATAGGTTTTTTTTTTTGTGGTTTTTTTTCCGGGCTGTGATGCCGTGTTCTAGAAGAGTTTATTCCTACTGTTTTGCCTGCATCTCTGGTTGGCATCTTCAGAGAATGGTGGCAGTGTGGGGTTTATATACTGTAAGTCCCTGTTGAAGAGGATTAGTATATAAATTTGTGTATTTGAACTAAACATCCAACAACTTAATACACAAATTTACATGCTAATCCTCTTCAACAGGGACTCACAAAATGTAAACCCCACACACCCACACTGCCACCATTCTCAGAAGATGCCAGCCACAGATGCAGACAAAACATTAGGAATAAACTCTTCTAGAACACGGCCTCACAGCCCACAAAAAAACACAAAAATCCTATGATAGCCTCAGTTTACTCATTTAGCCTTTCCTGGTGTGCAACTACATGTTCCCGTGAGTTAAGAGGCTATGCTGAAAGTAGCAGTGCTACGGAGAGAGTCAGTCAAGTCAGACAGACTTATGTTGAGGAGCCACAATTCAAATAAAGTTGAACAGGTACGAATTCCGCTGCTCCAGAGACTGGATCACGGAGCAATGGATGCAAGCTCCAGGAACAGAGACTCCACCTCAACATTAGGAGGAACTTTTTGACAGTAAGAGCTGTTCGGCAGTGGAAAACGCTCCCTGGGAGCGTGGTGGGGTCTCCTTCCTTGGAGGTCTTTAAACAGAGGCTGGATGGCCATCTGTCGGGGATGCTTTGATCGTGATTTCCTGCGTGGCAGGGGGCTGGACTGGATGGCCCTCGTGGTCTCTTCCAACTCTGCAATTCTTTTATTTTATTTTATTTTATTTATTTATTTATTTATTTATTTTGTAGCCCGCCTTTTGCCTGTTAGGCAATCAAAGCAGCACACAACAATTGGATATAAAACAAACAGATCCATAACAACAGTAATAACTTAAAACAATTTACCCCCCTTAAAAATTCTATGATTCTATGAATCTCTGCTCATCCATGGAAACCCACTGGGTGAGAGCTTGGGCAAGTCACACTCTCTCAACTTCAGAGGAAGGCAAAGGCAACCCCCTTCTGAACAAATCTTGCCAAGAAAACCCCGTGATAGGTTCACCATAAAGTGGAATCAAATCAAAGGCACACAACAACAACAACAACCAAAAGGTAGTAATGGTAAACTATTCCTGAATGCTTTTTACCTCAAAAACCATGTAATGACTATGTCTGGCCCCAAAGAAGTTCCTCATCCTTGATTTAGGCCAAGAAACAGAGGTTGGCAGTTGTGGTCAAGGCTGTGTTTTAGGCAGAAGTCAGATGTGGTTAGTACTTGGATAGGAGACTGCCAACGAATATCAGGTGCTGCAGGCTATATTTCAGAGGAAGGAACAGTCAAAACCACCTCTGAGTATTCCTTGCCTAAGAAAACCCTATGAAATTCATGGGGTCTAAATAAGTCAACAGGGACTTGAAGGTGTGCACACAGGCACACACACACAGAGATGTAAGCTAAGAACCAGAAGCCAGGGAATCAGAGCTGCGGGAAGTACAGAAGCAAAACACAGCCCAGAAAACCAGTGATCAGGGAAGGTCCCAGCCTAAGCAGAGTGCCTTGTATAGCCTTCTCTGGCCAGCAGAGTCCAATGGCCAATCTTGGAGGGTGAGGCCAGTCTAGAGGCTGGGAACAATTAAGTTCCAGGAAAATGTTCTAACCTGTAGCTCTGAGAGCTCACCATACTCGGCAGACCCAAACCCACCCACCCCCCAAAAAGTTATCCAGTTCCATTCCTGGCTGCTCCTGGCAGTTATTAATCTTTGAATTGGTTCCCAACCATTATAGCTGGTGTAGAATTCATGCATCATGGCTGCTTTGCAAATTCAGTTTTGTCATTACTATCTGGTTTTTGCAGAGTAGTACTAATCATAGGCCATACCCTAAGCTGAACAAAGGAACATATTCCCCCTTATGAATCTGCCCGTGTTTTGAGATCTACTAAGGAGACCGTTCTCTCTGTCTCACCACCCTCACAGCTACATCTTGTGGGAACACAAGAGAGGACCTTCTCAGTGGCTGTCCCCAGGCTCTGGAACTCCCTTCCCAGAGAAGTTAGACGGGCAACCTCCCTATTCTCTTTCTGTAAACTTTTCTGTTTCAATCAAGTCTTTGAGTACTGTTTAGGCAGGATGGACCTTGTACAATGTGCTGGGTTTTCTATTTGTTATTTTTGTTCTGCTATCATGTTTTTACAGTTTATGTTTTTAACTGGTTTTAATTTATTTTTATTGTATTGTGTGAATTTTAACAACTGTATATACTCATGTATAGGTCTAGAAATTTAGTCAAAAAATCAACCCCAAAACCCACAGGTCAATGTAAGTACTATACCTCAACTTTTTTCAGAAAAGTAACCATCCCCTTCTTTGAGTAGGGTGGCAGAAGGCCTTTTAGAATGCCTGCGTGGGAAAATGGCAGCAACGAGGGGTGGCTGGCCCAAGGGCAGTGCTGGCGCTTTCACCTCTCTGCAGAATGGATTCGCATTTTCTTACCACACACATACACAGTAGCCTCCCACACACATCGTACAGTCACTATTTACCATAGTTCCCTCCACATCCAGCCAGCCAGCCTTTAGGGTGAGCACAAACATTTATGCCTGATAGAATTTTATAAGATATTTTGGCATCCTTTGCTTTGTCCGTTACACCCTTTGTTACGTGCCCTTAAGTTTTACCCTCGATTTATCCATAGGGTCACATCAAAATCCATAATTTTGGCTCTAAAACCTGTCCCCGACTTATACATTGAGGTCGACTTATACACAAGTATATATGGGTATGTGTTTTTTCAATCTGTTGTGGGCACTTTAAGTCCTGGACTGGGAAAAAAGTGGGATATAAATAAAGTAGTAGTAGTAATAGTAGTAATAGTAGTACCGGTAATAGTAATAATAGTAATAGTAATATACATTAGGCCCATAAAAGCCAATTGTTGATCCACGGGGGGAAAAAGACAAGATCCAAACTTGGGCAATACTTTTCTCCCCAATGAACAGTTGTCCTGTTCAATAAAGTTGTGATTTTTAGACGTTTAAAGGATACTGAATTCTGTAGTAGAAACTAAATTCTATGATTGCTACACACTTGCTCTTACTGCATACATTTCTGAAAGGGGAACTGTATTTTCTAAAAGGGTTTTCAGAGTCAACAAGGAACAAGGTTCAGAAAAGCTGCACAGAGAAAAGATTTAACAAAACCGTTCAAGTGCAGGAAATGCCTACACTTACAAAATGGAAAAAAGAGAGAGAGAGAGATGAGCATATAAGACAGACAATCCTTTGTGGTTTCAACTTAAAAAGAAATCACACACACTCACACACACAAGAGAATTTAAGACAAGACACAAAAGCAACAAGGGCAAAGATATCTGTATTCAGCTGTATCTGTTGCCACAATACAGCTATTTTCTGTCATTATCACAGGAAGTTTCAATTTAGAAAACACAAAGCATGTACACACATGCATAGAAATCATGATTCGTTATCTCCTTTAAAAAATTACTCTAACAGAGGACATCACTTGAACAAATTTGCTAAGAAACCCTTGTGATAGGCTCACCTTAAGGTCACCATAAGCCGGAAACAACTTGTAGGCATGCAACAACACCAAATTGGCTGGATGAGTGGGGGGGAGGGGCTTGCTGAAAAGGGCAAGCACCCAATGACGCCATGTTGGATAAAACAGGGTGCTGTTTTTTCTCTCTCTTTTTAAAAAAAAGACGAAATATACCGTAGCTTATGTGCACCATGAAAATAGCTTTTTTAAAAAAAGTTTGGCTGCAGCAGATTTAAAAATGCGAGTAATTCACTCATGGCTGCCATCATGAATAGAGGGCATGCGAAGTTTATGGGGGCTGTAAGACTATTAAGATGACTCGCAGCTGCTGCAGGTCACTCCATTTTGGGGATAGGATTCATACTGTCAGGCCCATTACCCTCTTTTTGAGAGGGACCATCGGCATGGGCAGGATCTATTCCTGTAGGAATTTACAGGCATAGCCCGTTTAAACTGAGTATAGACCGAAGTATTATAGGGCTATGGGGAAGTGGCCAAATGTCCACAGCTCTCTGATGGGCCCTAGCATTCATTTTGAGGCCATGGGTATGTATGTATAAACTAACAAACAAATGTGAAAACTAAATCGAGGATTCAGCTTCTGGGGTAAAAGCACACAAGTTTAAATAAGGAACTCAGAAGAACATCAGAAAATGATAACCACAGATGTGAACTATTGAACTTTAATATCCCCAAGGAGGAATTTGTAGATTAAAATGTTGCACTTCATTTTTCAGCAACACTTCACCATTGAACTTGCCTTTTATTTAAATTTATATTTTATTTAGGTATTTATATCCCGCTCTTCAGCCACAAAGGCTCTCAGAGCGGCTTACAAATTGTTAAGCAACAGCACTTTACACATCTACACCACTTTATAGCGCACTAGGGACTAAGCTGTTTCCATTGTGTATTAGCTAACTGCTCCCACAAGCCGGGTACTCATTTTACCGACCTATGAAAGGATAGAAGGCTGAGTGAATCTTGGAGTCCTTGGGATCAAACTTGCAATGCTGTGGCTGCAGTACTGGCTGCAGTACTGCCTCTCCATGTAAACCAATGGATTTTCAAAGTTCTCTTCCCTCACAGAATGTGTTCTATGTTGACCCCTGTATTAAGGAAACCGTAGGTATTACCAAGAATACTGGGTAAGAGATGAAAAGCAATAAAACACAGAAAGCTGCCTTCCATCCTATCAGATCATTTGACCATGTAGCCTAGTACTGTTGCCACTGAATGGTGGTAACTATCCAAGATTTCAAGTAAGAATCTTTCCTAGGGTGCATCTATACTGTAGAAATTATATAGTTTTACACCACTTTAAGTACTGTAGCTCCATCCTATGGAATCCTGGGATTTGTAGATTTATAAGGTCTTTAGCCTTCCCTGCTAAGGGTGCTGATACCTCACAGAACTACAAATCATAGGATTCTATAGGATGGAATCATGGCATTTAAAGTGGTGTCAAACTGCATTATTTATATAGTGTAGATGCACCCTTAATCCTACCTAGAGATGCCAGAGATCAAACCTGGAACCTTCTGTGTGGAAGTGCTGCTGAACTGCAACCTGATGATGAGTAGGTTTATTTACCATCCCATATTTTCTTACTGGTGAACCAAAGCTTGGAAACATTACTTTTTGGGAATCACAAATCCCAAAGTCCCCAGCCAGTGGCCACATTGGCTGGGGGTTCTGGGAGCTGCCATTGAAACAGAAAAGTTGGTCTTACCTGTGATACGTTCTTTTCCAGTGAAGAGGCGAAGAGCACCCGCATGCTTGGGTTGTCCCTCCCACTTGCTCCCGGTAGGCAGGTAACAAGAGACTTTTATTTTGAAAAGCTGACCACCGGAGGTGTCCTCTGGGAGGGACGACCCCTCTGCTGGCCAGTCCATACCACAGCCTCGAGACACCGTAGCTTGACGTATTTGGCCATGATTCATAACACTGAGACTTCTGTGATTCTTTATTTCAAAGTCCCATTGCTCGCCCTGGGTGGGCCAGATGCTCTTCGCCTCTTCACTGGAAAAGAACGTATCACAGGTAAGACCAACATTCTTCTTCCCAGTGGAGAGGGCTCCAGAGCATCCGCATGCTTGGGATCTCCTAAAGCCTCGATAGTCGGGTGGGAACAAGCGAGCCTCCAGGACTCTGAACCTGTACAATCCTCTGTAAGACTCATCTGCCAAATGCGGCCTCTGCTGATTGGAACTTGTCCAGCTTGTAGTGCCATACAAATGTTGAGGAAGACTTCCAAGTTGCTGCCCTGCATATCTCTTCCAGGGAAGCATCCCTCTCCCAGGCCGCCAAGGTTGCCGCACTTCTCGTGGAATGTGCAAGGATTCCAGCTGGAACTGTCTTGTTCAGTGCCTCATAGCACGACACGATGCAGCGTTTGATCCAACGCGCCAGAGTGGATGGTGAAATTTCCTTCCCAAGTACTTTGAATGAGGAGAAACAATAAAGATTCTGAAAGTCTGGTCGGGGCTGGTTGTTTAATGTATATCCTGAGGGCCCTGCGCATATCCAGTGTGTGCCAGATTCTCTTCAATTCTCTTTCTGGATTTGGGCAAAAAGAGGGGAGTACCACCTCCTGTGATTTGTGAAAAACCGAATTGACCTTTGGCCTGAAGTCTGGTGGCAGCCTTAAGGCTACCGAGTCCTGCCTGAAGATGCAGAGATCTCACCGAATTGATAAAGCCGCCAGCAATGATACCCTACGTGCTGACGTGATTGCCACCAGGAAAAGCACTTTCCATGTCATCCATTTTAATGAGATCTCTCTCAATGGCTCAAATGGATGAACTGTTAAAGCTGTCAGAACTGTGTGCAAATCCCAGAACGGAAAGCGATGGACCGTTGGTGGGGCTAAATTAGTGAGGCCTTTGATAAATCTTCGGAGATGAGGGTGTGAGGACACCTCCGCCGCCCTATCTGGAGATAAAAAGGAAGTTATCGCCGCCACCTGTCTCTTTATAGTATTTGGTTGAAGTCCTGTCTCGACTCTGTCCTGGAGGAAATCTAGTAGCATAAGTACTGAGACTTGCTGGAAGTCGTACCCTTTCCGTCTGCACCACCTCCGAAACACCCGAAAGGTATACTCATATATACGTTGAGTGGATTCTCTTCTGGATGCCAAGATCGTTCCGACCACAGGGCATGAATAACCTTCTGAGGTCAACATTTGCCGTTCAATCTCCACGCACGGAGCTGTAGCCAAGCAGGGTCGGGGTGGTGAACCTGGCCTTGTACTAGCAGATCTTCTCGTGTCGGGATCCTGACCGAGGCAATCTGCAGGTCGAGGGTGTCTGGGAACCAGGCTCTTCGGGGCCATTCTGGGGCGATGAGGATGACTTCCACCCCCTCCTCTCTGACCTTCGGGATCACTCTGGATATCAGAGGGATTGGGGGGAATGCGTAAAGAAGACCTTTTGGCCAGGGAGACTTTAGGGCATCCATGCCCTCCGCTCCCTCCGTCAGGTATCTGGAGAGAAAGCACGGGAGCTTGGTGTTCTCTGGGATGGGGAAGAGGTCGATCACCAGATGTCCCAAGGTCTGGGTGATATCCTCGAACACCTCCTGATGGAGACTCCACTCCCCCTGGTCAATGTCCGACCTGCTGAGCCAGTCGGCTTTTTGGTTGAGCACTCCCCGAAGGTGTTCCGCCGATATCGCCACGAGATTCCTCTCCACCCAGATGAACACTCAGATATATTTCTCCATGACCAGACCGTCGGCTCAGACTTCAGATGGTGTCTCTCCTCTCAATGACTGTCTTAGAGCGGTAATGGATTGGATGAGGAAAAACAGACTGAGACTAGATCCAGACAAAACGGAGGTACTGACAGTCACAGGCCCGAAACCAGGTCTGGGAATACAACTTCCAGTCCTGGATGGACTCACACTCTCCTCTAAGGACTGTATTCGCAGTTTGGGGGTACTCCTGGATTCGTCGCTTCACATGACTAGTCAGGTGAATGCGACGGCCAGAAGTGCCTGTTATCAGCTTCGGCTGATACACCAACTGTGCCCTTACCTGGATACAAGGGATCTGGAAACTGTGGTACATGCTTTGGTAACCTCACGTTTGGATTACTGTAATGCACTCTACATGGGGCTACCCTTGTGCCTAACCCAGAAACTTCAACTGGTACAAAATATGGCAGCCAGGTTAATTACGGGTACATCTAGGAGACAGCATATAACACTTGTGCTTAAATCTCTCCACTGGTTGCCGATTAGTTTCTGGGCACAGTACAAGGTGTTGGTTTTAACCTTTAAAGCCCTACATGGCTTGGGTCCATCTTATCTCCGGGACCGCCTCATCCCATATGATCCCCCCCGCACACTTCGGTCATCTGGGAGGAACCTTCTGCAGCCTATGAAAACTAGGCTGTCGCAGACCTCCCAGAGGGCCTTCTCTTCTACGGCTCCCAGACTTGGGAATGGCCTGCCGGATGAGATCCGTCTTATCACTACTCTTGATAGCTTCAAGAAAGTGCTAAAGACGGATCTCTTCCGGCAGGCCTTCCCGGAATAACTTCCCGGTTCAAGTGGACTGATTGCTACCCACCCCCTCGCTGTCGTTGCTTTTATTTATTTATTTATTTATTGTATTTTATCTTTGTTTTAACTCTCTATTTGTTTAATTTAGTTTTAAGGGGTGGGAGGGTAGGATGGGGAAGGACTGTTTTAACTTGATGTTGTTTTAATCTTGCTGTAAGCCGCCCCGGTTGCCGAGCAGAGGGGCGGGTTAAAAATAAAAGTTTATTATTATTATAACAAGCACGTCGCCTCCTTCATGAGGGCTCGCAACCTGGATCCTCCTTGGCGATTTATGTGCGCCTTCGTCATGATGTTGTCCGTCCGGATCAGCACCGTCTTGCCCCTGACTATATCCACAAAGGATAAGAGGGCCAGTCTGACCGCTCTGAGCTCTAGCCAGTTGATTTTGTGAGCCAGTTGATGCTGTGCTCCTCTGCCGACCACCTGCCCTGAGTCAGATGGGAGCTGCAATGCGCCCCCCACCCCCACAAACTGGCATCCGTGGTGATCTGCACCCTGTCCTGATGCCACAACTGCCAGCCCTTGAGGACCGCTGATGATAGCCACCACTGAAGAGACATTGCAACTTCCTGTGGTAACCTCACCGCTTAGTGGTGCTTGGAGGCTATTTGCTCCTGAAAGGGGAGTAGGAACTATTGAAGACTCCTTGCATGGAAACATGCCCATGGGAGGCACTCTATGGCCGCTATCATGAGGCCTTGTAGTTGGGCCAGTTGCATGATGTCCGTCCTCTGCACAGACAGAGCCTTCTGGGCTGCTCCCCTTATTGAGTTGATTCGGTCTGGCGTCAGGCATATCGTTCCCTCTGCCGTGTCTAGAAGTGCTCCCAAATGTTGGATGCACTGACTTGGCACTAGAGAACTCTTCTTGAGGTTGACTTGAAAACCGTGATCCTGGAGGGATTGCATTACTAAGCTGACCTCCTTCTCCACCCTGGCTCTGGATGGGGACTGGATCAGGAGGTCGTCCAATTAGGGATAAACATGTATGCCTAAACGCCGCCAACATGCCACCAATGCGACTAGGATCTTGGTGGAGACTCTGGATGCCGAAGAGAGACCAAAGGGAAGAGCACTGTACTGGAAATGCTCGCCGTTGTAGCAAAAGTGCAGAAATCAACAGTGATCTCGATGTACTGGGATGTGGAGGTACGCATCCTGCAAATCCAGGGAGGCTAGGTAATCCCCAGGGCGTATAGACTCCAGAATGTGCTTCAGGGTTTCCATCCTGAATTTCCGCTGTCGCACGAATTTATTTACCCCTCTGAGGTTCAGGACCGCCCTCCATGTGCCATTTTTCTTCGGAACCAGGAACAGTATGGAGTAGCAGCCCTTGCCCCGCTCGGGCCTCAGTACCTCCTCTATGGCCCCCAAGGTTAGTAAGCTTTGTATCTCCCCTGTCATCACTTGCTGCTTTTCTCTGGTCTTGTGGGCTGGAGTTGACATGAACCACTGTGGAGTCGGGAGAACTCTATCTGGTATCCGTGTCAGATTGATTCCAGCACCCATCTGTCCGAGGTAGTTTTCCCAAACCCCATGAAGACCTGCAGTCTGCCTCCCACTGAGGGTGGATTGTCATTGCTGTGACTTGGAGCTCTGTTTGGAGGACTGAGACTGTCCTGCCTTTGCGGAGCCTCCCTGGTGGCTTCTGCGATGATACCTGTTGTCTCCCCAGTGGGGTCTGGGGGTTTTGACGTCCCTGGATCCAGTGTGGCTCGAAGATGGGCCAGAACCATGGTGGGTTCCCGATGACCGAAAGGACCGGTATCATCTAGAAGAGTTTCTGTCCCCTCTCCTGCGAAGAAGCCAGCGATCTTTTCTTCTTGTCCTTATCCTCCACTAGGATGGGCTCCAAGGATTCTCCAAACAGCTTTCCTCCTAGGAAAGGGGACGATACCAGGTTCTGCTTTGACTTAAAGTCCGCGTTCCATGATTTTAGCAAGACTTGTCTCCTGACTGCTACAGTTCCTGCCTGCGCTCTTGCGCAGAACTGGACCGAGTCCAGAGTGCTGTCTGCTAAGAACGCAGGCACCTTGGTTAACTTATTGAGATTCTGTCGGATCCTGGTCTGGGCTCATAGAACATCCTTTAACGCGTCCTTGGACCATTGAATCGCTGCACATGCCATCATGGTAGCCGTTGTAGAGGCTCAAATGGCTAAAGAGAGTGCCTCATGAGCTCGTCTTAATGCCAGGTCCATTCGTCTATCCTCTGGCACCTTGAGGGTCTCCTCTCCATCTTTGCAAAAAATCGCGGAAGAGACCAGCTCGGAGACCGGGGCGTCGATCAACGAGACCTGTAGTTTCCCCATCATCTTTCCGGGAAGGGCGTATAGTTTCTTGGCCAAGGCTGGTTGCAGCTTGGCCACTGCTGGGGCTCTCCATTCGTCACATATTAAGCACATTAGAGTAGCTGGTACTGGCATCAGCATGACCTGCAGCTGGGCATCTGGGAAGAATTCGTCAGAAATCTCTGGGAGGTCGGGGTCCACCTGGGACTGTTGCGCCTTCGGAAGAGAAAGGCCCAAGGTCCTCACTGCCTTCTTTAAAAGGACAGCAAAATCCTCTGGGGAGAAATGGCATGCAGAGGGACAAACCAGAGATGGATCCTCAGCCTCCTCCTCAGAAAGCTGTCCCTCCTCCCTTTTCTGACGAACTAGACTCCTCTCTCGTGGATGAATAGAGGGAAACTACGTCTTCCTCCTGGGGGTTCCTCCCCTTCCCCATCGACACGTTCCTTCTTCTTGGGGGGATGAGGCTGATCTGCAGGTTCCTCCCACTGTTCCCCCTCATCTTCGCTGGGGGGTCTGTTGGGCTGGACACCGTGGTTATCGCTGGGGGCCCCGACGTTGCTGGGTCCCGGCACGGACAAACCATTGCCCGCTCCCATCGCGGAGCCCCTGGAGCACAGACGCTTCCCCTTGCTGGGTCTGCTGCCCTTGCCCCCCTTCCTGGGGGGCGGAACTGTGGCCTTGTTGGGGTGGGGTGGGTGGCTGGGGGCTGGAACGCCTCCGGAGGTGCAGCGGGGGGAGATTCCCGCTGTTGCGAGGTCCTCCCCGCTCGGGGTCACGGCCACCGTGCCGCTGGTGCCCACGCAAGGAGGGAAGCCGGCCGTACAGGGGAGAGAGGGAATCCCCTCCCCTCCCCCTTGCTCTGTGTCTCCACAGCCCCCGTTGCTGTGAGAAGATGTACCCGGTACCGCGAGGTCCTCCCCGCTCGGGGCTGAGGCTGCCGTGCCACCTGTGGCACTCAAGGGGAAAGCTGGACACCCTGGGGAGAGGGGGAAGCCCGTCCTCTCCCCCCAGCTCCATGCATCCCAAGCTCCACTGGCTCAGCTGGAACAGGCTTGCCACCAGCCAGCTAGCCACCTCCCACACCAGCGCTTCCCTAAGCCACCCCCTAAAGAGCGCTGGGAAGTCCTCCCCTGGTCCCCGTTCCCGCAGCGCAAGCCCCACTCACGATCTGGGGAACCGCAGTATCCTGAGGGCTGGCGGGGATCGCCGGTGTGCTGCCGCTCGTCCCAGCGTTTGGGATGGCGTGGCTCTCCTCCTCCTGGAGGGGCTGCCCGGCGGACTTCTCCTCCTCCTCCCGGCCACTGTCGCCTCCGTCTGGAGGGACCTGGGCCAGGGCACAGCCGATGGCAGCCGAGGCGGGGGGCTTGTCCCCCTTCTTCAGCTTCTTCTTGCCACCGCCGCTTTTAGCCGGGCCTTTCATCCCTCTGCCACCTGCAGAGGTGCCCAGCTGATCTTCACCAGCTGCCGGAGGCTCACCTGTTCTGAGCCTCAATGGCCGCCCGCCGGCGATGACTTCTGCAATCATAGCATCAATCTCCTCCCTCCATTGTCGACATACCTTCTCCTTGTGGGGGGGAGGGTCAGATATATTATTATTGTTATTATTGTTGAAGTTCCAACTTCTCTCTTTCTTTGTCAAAGATGACCCCCGCCACGTGGAGAAGCTTCAGCCGAGGACAAAGGATGAAACGATCCTACCAGGAGCATAGGCAGGAAACAGACTGGCCAACAGAGGGGTCGTCCCTCCCAGAGGACACCTCCGCTGGTCAGCTTTTCAAAATAAAAGTCCCTGTTACCTGCCTACCGGGAGCAAGTGGGAGGGACAACCCAAGCATGTGGATGCTCTAGAGCCCTCTCCACTGGGAAAAGATAATTTTTCCAAACTTTATGATGGATTTTCAACCCAATACAATGGGCCCTTGGTATCTGCTGGGGTTTGGCTCCAGGACCCCCTATGGATATCAAAATTCATAGATGCTCAAGTTCCATTATATACAGTGGTGGAGTAAAATGGTGTCACTTACACAAAATAGCAAAATCGGGGTATACTTTATGGGGTTTTTTTCTTTTTTGGAATATTTTCAAGCCGTGGATGGTTCAATCTGTGGATGCAGAATCTGTGAATATGGAGGGCCAGATGTATTGGATTTCCAGGGACACACTTTTGCATCCAACAGACAGTGACCTGATTTTCAACTGAGTTATCTGGGCAAAATGTGTAGCACACAAACAGACCTGGCCTGGAAAATCTGAAACTCATTCAAGCTTTCTGCAGAACTTTGCAGAGCTGTCATTTGAATTGGACAGAACTTGGTCTTATCAAGAAAGGTAAACTGTATACCATTTTTGCTGAAATAAATTCTCACTTCCTGGACAAAACAGTGCATTCCAAGTCAAGACATGTCTAGGTATTTAGCAGGTTAAGTCTGTAATTACACAGGCTAATTCTGTTCCTCCATTTACTGTTTTATAAGCCTGGCTGTTGACCCCATTGCTAAGAAATCATCATTTGCAACTAAATCCTAATTATCTGTAAATCTACCACACTAGCTACTATGAGTTAACAAAAATATTTTTAATAGGAAATAAATCTGATGTCTTCAACTGAGAACAACTGACTCCTCACTTCATCCTGCATGAAGACAAGGCTACTACTGTCTGTTTTACCAGTTCTGCTTCTATGACTTTTAACAGTAGCTTCAAACACTGATATGACTGTCCATACATCAAAAAAAAGTTTCCTCTGCCATATTTCTTGGTGTCAGGCTGATTCTAAATGTATTGGAGCACAGCTTGTTTACAACAAAACACAAATGGAAACACAAGTTTGCTAACCAACAGAGCACATGTATTTTCTTTAACTGATTCAACAAGCTTGATATAGATGCCAAATGCAACCTGCAACAAAATGCAGACAGCTCCTATTCTTGGCTCCAGCCAGCCATGCCTTCTTCCACAATACTCCATTCCATTGGTGTGTGGTTTCCTTACTTCCCCCTACCCCAGTAGTAAGTAGTCATTCAGTATGACATGGCCATGGGGCGTACTCAGTCCTTCTTGGATTGTGTCTGCAACTTTCTGCTTCCTTAACCCCCACACCCCCAAGTTATTCTTTGTGAATTGGGGGGGGGGTCTTAGTTTGCTGATGTTTACCCAGTGGGCATAGATCAGCATGCTTAAGAATTGAGTTAACTCTTAGTGGGCAACTATGGAGGATCTGGGGGGCTACCCAAAAGACTCAGTGGGTCACACATGCCTCATAGGCTGCCCAGTTACCATTCTTGATATGATACTCTAATTTAAAAAATCAGTTTTAGTATGCACGGTGCCAATCCTGTTAGACCACAAAGAAAAAAAGATTTAAAAAAATATTCTTGTGCTTTCCAGATGTGTTGAACTACATGTTCCATCATGCTCAGCCAGAATAGCCATGGGATTCATAAGCCAACATCTCTGGATATATAATGCTGGGGAAAGGTGGTATATGCCAACACTCAGGGGGCACATGAAGGATAGTAGTTAATTAGAGAGAGAGGGAGGGAGGGAGGGAGGGAGGGAGGGAGGGAGGGAGGGAGGGAGGGGTCATAGCTTCAGTTTGCCTGGAAATTTCATCATCTAACTTGGAAGCTGACAATGTGGGCACTACAGCCACTGGTTGCAATTACTCACAGCTTCCTCATGCCAGCCAGGTTTGAATTGACTGGCCTGTAAAGCTAAGGAAGATGATGAAGACACTGACTCAACCCCCACAGCTGTCACACAAGTGTTAAGAGCAACAGAAGTTGTCAGGGGCCACAATCCAGTAGTGGGCATAGACAAAAGCAGAGTGGGAACAAAAATACCACCATATTCTAGTTTCAAGTTCTTACTGCCAATAACTGTAAACCTTATGAAAGGGATGTCAACCTTTAAGAATGGGAAAGCCTGTATGACTTCTGGGAAACCACCAAACTGTGGTGTTTTTGATAAGTCGGGTAGCTGTATGGGGAAGCCCAGAGGGCTGAACCAGTGCCCAAAAGGGCCAGATTTTACCTCAGGGCCTGACTAGAACTGAGGAAACCCTGGCTCCAATTTCTACTTAGTCACAAAGATCACTGGATGATCTTGGCACAATGATTCCCTTCTTACCTTAGTCTAGCCAACAGAATTGGTGCAAAGGTACAATTGGAGAGGGAAGGACCATGTATGTGCCACATTGCTCTTTGAAGGATTAGAAGGGATATGAATGAATAAACTAAGAAAACAACCAGGAAAAAACATAGTTATTACATGGCTACGGGAGTCAAGGGCTGGCTGAAAAAAGAAAGACATTTTTCAGGTAGATTCCTCAGTGTGAAAAATTAGGTGATCAGCCTGTAAGCTACTAAAATCCTGGTTGGTGCCTTTTGTAATAATGAATGAAGTGTCATAGGAAGCAGTCTTATATCAGATCACCATGGTCCATCCTGGCTTCACATCGGGAGACATGGAGATGCACTATCCACAATGCTGCAGCCTTATTTGAGAGCTCATGCCGAACAAGTCTTGAAGAGAAACGACAACTCAGAAAGAATCACAACCCAGAAACATAACCCAAGGAGACCTTCTGCTGTGCTTTCTGCAACCGGGCTTGTTTATCTCGGATTGGCCATTTTAGTCACTAGCGCGCTTGCAGAAAGTGCGGGATGAGTCCTTCCTGAATCTTCATTTGCGAAGAAAAGCCAGAGAGAGAGAGAGAGGAGAGAGACAGCAGTTTCCCAACATCTCAGGAAGAAGTCTTTCCCATCACCTGCTACCTGATCCTTTCAAATGGAGCAACCACCAGCATTCACAAACTCAACATGCAAGGCATCACTTTCAGTTTCTGATAGCCTTCAGAGACTTTGGGTGCCCAACATCAGGCATTAAGGGATATACTGTTATTCTACATGGAAATTCTAGTAGGGTCATCCCAAGACATTTTGCTGATGCAGGCAAATGACAAGATCAGGGCCCCTCTTCCAGGCTTCAAAAGCTGACCAGGCTTATTTAAATACTGGTGATGAGATAGCATCCTCTAGCACATCTGAGAATAGTTTAATAGATCAGGACAGATCATGTGGAAGACAAAGCTCCTTTCTCTAAAAGAAGGGAATGTTACCTCCCAGCATCTGCCACTTGATGAAACTGCCTCACACTGCCCAACACAAGGGCCGAACCTATCTTCTAGTCAACAAAGCCAAATACTGATAACCAATAGTTTTTAAAAATTCATTAAACAGACTAAGAAAATAAACAAATACAGCTAGAAGTATCAATTATACCAATTAATGAATGACCATTTTAATGTATTAAATCAGTCAATTACATCTTTAAGAATTTGTTATTTTGCTCTTCTGAATACCCAGAAAGTATTATGGTTTAAATGCCATTCACCAGAACAGTTAATTTGAAGTGTGTGTGTGTGTGTGTGTGTGCGTGTGTGTAGAGTAGGCAGTCTAGATGTGGTTTTGTTTTATTTGATTTTAAATCGTTAGATTCTTTGGCTTCTGTAAAACACACATTCTTTTAACTGCAAAGAGAGACAATATTTGCAATGCATTTTAAAAGCAGCTTTTAAAAAAATCCTGAGACACATTTTGCGAGAGAGAAGGCAGTTTAAAAAAAAAACAGCCAAATCCCAGGTCACTTGTTTTTCCTATAAAGGAGGGCTGGCTGTAGCAATCGTTCATTCAGAATTCAGTGGGGAGTGTGCTCCAGCACCGAGGGGGCAATGGTGGGGAGTTCTTCACAGTAACAGATCTGTTACTCTTATGCATCACCCATAGTTAAGACTGGCTGGCATGACTATGCATTGGCCAGAAAAGGGACTTTACAGCCGCCACAGACAAAGGCTCTTTTGTATCCCATTTCCTAGAAATCAGTTAGCTAGAAATCGCTTTGCAAGCTGTATCCACTTACAGCTCTAGGGTTCATTTTTCTGCTCAGGATCAATCTACCTCCTTTTCCTCAGCTGAGACCCACACACCTTCATTTTTCACATTTCCAGCTGGCATTTTGTTTTAAACATTTTGCTTATTCCTTACTGACTCACTATTTATTTATTTTTTAGATCACACAACTAGCTCACACAAGGGCAGCAAACCTTGATTTTGCCATCTAATATAAGGGACAGCATTTTGCTATGCCATTGCATATTATGGGACTTGAGTATTCACGGATTTTGGTATCCACGCGGGTCCTGGAACCAAACCCCAGTGAATATGAAGGGACAACTGCATTATTGTTCCAGCAAACAAATCTACCAAAATGTACCGATTCTTTTCTTGCCCCTTATAAGTCTTCTGGATTGTTTATTTTCAGTCCACTCCAGCTCACTGTTATTAGCATGTTCTCTTTGTTAAAAAATAAAAATAAAAAATCCGCTGCGTCAGTTGCTTGAATTTTTAATAGAACTGACAACATTTCTTGGCTGTTTTGTTTTTAACTGATATTACCTGCTTCATCTGGAGAGGAGAAGGATATAAATTTTAGGGTAAATAAACAGAAACAAATAAATTCTTCTCTCCTGTCTGAACCACAGTTAAGTGCTATGCTGACCATCATTAAACAAAGTTATGGGTAACCAGAACTCCTGTTTGACCAAAATGTAACAGTGGGACTTAAAGGTGGTTTCTGATGTTACCACCACCTGCATTATTGGTGCACAAGATTCACAGCCAGCATAATTCTGTTTGGGTAGGAGATCCTTTTTGCCTCTTATGTTATGCAGAACACAAGACCTCTTATGTTATTCTGCCACTGAAGCAAAAAATCTCACAAATGCCTTCTGTAATTAAAAATACAGTACAGTTGTCCCTCCATATCCACAGATTTGGTATCCACGGATTTAAGTATTCACAGTTTGAAAATATTCTTTAAAAAATAATAATCCAAAAAGGAAACCTTGATTTTGCCATCTTATATAAGGGACACCATTTTGCTATGCCATTGCATATAATGGGACTTGAGTATTCACAGATTTTAGTATCCGGGGGGGTGGTGGTGGTGGTCCTGAAACCAAACCCCAGCAAATATTAAGGGACAACTGTATTTTTTAAAACTGAACTAACAACTTTCATGACACTCAAAATGAGGTGTCTAGTTTTTAATAATGGGCTTAACCCTCAACCACCAACTTGAAGGCAGTGCCAACAGAACACAACTTCAACCTTACAAATATGTCTATAGTCTGACCTGACTTTCACTGCAAATATGGATTCTTCGGCAAGGCTTGAAATTTCAAGACTCCCATATCTGTGGAGGTTCAGTAAAAACATACCATAGAGTTGATTGGAGGACCTAGAAGATGCCTCTTGTGGCATTTCCCAGTGCGACTCTATGGTATGTGTCCCTATGTTGTGTCCCGCGACTAACTAAAACCACAGCTATTGGTTCCATGGATGCGGAGGTCCAACTGTGGAGAAAACTGATTCTGTTAAAAGGGATGATGGAGAAACTTAATCTTTGTGAATTTTGGCACAAACTATCTGCACCTCCAAGATTCCTATGTGGAGCAGAACTTAGTTCTACTAGCTTTCATATTCCCCCCCCCCCAAAAAAAACATTAATCAAAATCCATGCAGAAATGTGAATTGACAAATGTATTTTAAAATATTAATTACATATTTAAATGCATATTTTAATGGAATTCTCTCTTTTAAGCTGCAGAATATGGTGAGGCAAACTTATGGATGAACATATATGAAATACAGATTTACTAGCCTATTTGTTAGGCCAGTAAAAGTAAGTAAAAAAATATAAACCTGGTAAATGGCCTAAATCAAGCATAGGAATCATGAGGCCCTCAAGATGTTGTTGGGTGCAAGTCTGACCCATGCCCTTGTCAGCATGGTGAGAAATGCTGAGAATTTCGCTCCAACAATTCAGGCATACCTCAGCTAACAAATCCTCTGCTAGCAAAGCTTCTTTTGAGTGTGTCCGACTACAAACGTGCTTCTTCCCAAATGCAGAGGCACACAACACTCCTTAGTGGAGCAGAAAAACTTCCCAGCAGTACCAGCCCAGGAGATCCTGTACATCAGGCTTGAATATTCCTGAGCTCCCCCGCCAGCCCTCCTTATATCCCACCATATAGAATCACAAAATCTTAAAGTTGGAAGAGACTACAAGGATCAACTAGTCCAGTGGTTCCAAAATTTGGTCCTGCAGATGTTCTGGACCTCAGCTCCCAGAATTCTTTATTGTTGGCCAAGCTGGCTGTGGCTTCTGTGAGCTAAAATTGAAAACACCTGGAAGACCAAAGTTTGGGAACCACTGATCTAGTCAAACCCCCTGCCATGCAGGAATACACAACTAAAGTAGTCCTGGAAGATGCTCATCCAACCTCTACTTAAAGGCCTCCGAAGCAGGAGAGTTCACCACTCAATGGACAGGGGCTCACAGTATATATAAACCCCATACACACTCCTACCCAACCATTCTCTGAAGATGCCAGCCACAGATGCAGCCGAAATGTCAGAAAGAAACTCTTTCAGAACACAGCCTCACAGCCCAACCCCCCCCCCACAGAAAACCTATAGATGCCGGCTGTGAAAGCCTTCAACTTCATGTTTTCATTTTTGTTTTGTTTCATTTTTGCAATGGCAGCAGCCAGAGGATGCTACACCTGGTAAAAGAGGGCATGCTGGAGAAACACAGAATTTCAATGATAGGTTGCAGAGAGATGCTTGCAATTAAACAATGCACCAGAAGCATTGTTTACTCCACATGCATCTGCATGATTTGGGACAGAGTGCCTGTGTGAGCTGAAACAGACTGTGATTCTACTGCAGTTATATGTGTTAGAACCACTTACAGCAGGCAAGACATATAGCTGCTGCTTCCAGAATCCCCTACTAAACATGCAAGGAACATAAAAACAAAGAGAAAGGAAGAGAACAGGTCCACCTGCCTCATCAGCTACCCCCAGCATGTAAAAAAAAAAAAAAAAAAAAAGAGGGGGCAAATTGATGAGCTTGGCCACCAAAGTGGAAGTATAAGAAGGGTGGAGGCTGGTGACTCTCTTTGGGGCTGGCACAATCAACTTTAAAAATCATTTTAGACTAATCAGATGAAATCAAGTCCTCTGTGCAAAACCACAAAGAACTCACTGGGGGCACATTGACACATACTTAAAACACTGTCGTGGAGAGAACATTGAGTGTTTGGGTGGATGACATAGGACACTGCCACATCCCAGTCATCCAGGGATACAGCAAAAAACATTAAGTCTCTTGGACAAGTTAAAGGTGTAGGAAGATGAAGACACCACATCCGATGGATGGTCTGATAAATTTAAGAAATGTGCCAGAATTCATAGTGTTCAAGTTGTAGGTAAAGCTGCAAGTTTTGTAGAATTCCCAGGCCACAGCTGTAGTGGACCTAAAGGGATACTCTCCAAATTTGATGTTCAGTGCAGATGTAACAGGGCTTTTTTTTTTTTTAAGCACTGAAGCTCAACAAATTTTGTGCCCCAAGAGGAGAAAACAGCTCCAGCATTCAAGAAAGCCAAGGACCTTTGGACCCTGCTGCTGGGCAGAAATGCTTTGGGAGATCTAAAACTTAAGCCACTGCTTGTTACCATTCTGAGACGCATCTATCTTATTAGCTGAAATATGTATTGGGACAGCTTCATGATTCCCCACTACCAACATGACAAACACTCCAGCAGTTTAATCATAGAATCATAGAATTGCAGAGCTGGAAGAGACCACGAGGGCCATCCAGTCCAACCCCCCTGCCACGCAGGAAATCGCAATCAAAGCATCCCCGACAGATGGCAATCCAGCCTCTGTTTAAAGACCTCCAAGGAAGGAGACCCCACCACGCTCCGAAGGAGCGTGTTCCACTGCCGAACAGCTCTTACTGTCAAAAAGTTCCTCCTCATGTTGAGGTGGAATCTCTGTTCCTGGAGCTTGCATCCATTGCTCCGTGTTCCAGTCTCTGGAGCAGCAGAAAACAAGCCTGCTCCATCCTCAGCGTGACATCCCCTCAAATACTTAAACAGGGCTATCATATCGCCTCTTAACCATCTTTTTTCCAGGCTAAACATACCCAGCTCCCTAAGTCTCTCCTCATAAGGCATGGTTTCCAGACCTTTCACCATTTTAGTTGCCCTTCTCTGAACATGCTCCAATTTGTCAATATCCTTTTTGAATTGTGGTGCCCAGAACTGGACACAGTATTCTAAGTGAGGTCTGACCAAGGCAGAATAGAGTGGCACTATTACTTCCCTTGACCTAGACACTATACTTCTATTGATACAGCCCAAAATCGCATTGGCCTTTTTAGCTGCCGCATCACACTGTTGGCTCATGTTCAACTTGTGGTCTACTAGGACTCCTAGATCCTTTCGCATGTAGTCTCATTCAGCCAGGTCTCTCCCATCCTATATTTATGCATTTCATTTTTCCGCCCTAAATGCAGTACTTTACATTTCTCCATATTGAATTTCATTTTGTTAGCTTTGGCCCAGCTCTCCAGTCTATCCAGGTCATTCTGAATTTTGATCCTGTCCTCTAGGGTATTAGCTACTCCTCCTAATTTGGTGTCATCTGCAAATTTGATAAGTATGCCCCTAATTCCCTCATCCAAGTCATTGATAAAGATGTTGAATAGCACTGGGCCAAGGACAGAACCCTGTGGCACCCGACTGGTCACATCTTTCCAAGACGAAGAGGAACCACTGCTGAGCACCCTTTGGGTTCGGCCGGTCAACCAATTACAAATCCATTGAACAGTTAACTTGTCTAGCCCACATTTTACAAGCTTGTTTGCAAGAATGTCATGGGGAACCTTGTCAAAGGCCTTACTGAAATCAAGGTATGCGATGTCCACAGCATTCCCTTCATCTACCAAGCTGGTCATTTTATCAAAAAAAGAGATCAGATTAGTCTGGCATGACTTGTTTCTCTGAAACCCATGTTGACTTTTTGTGATTATGGCATTGCCTTGTTCTTAACCTCCCTAGCAAGCCTGAGCTCATTCTGCGCTTTAGCTTTTCTGACTTTACTCCTACACATGTTCGCTATCTGTTTATTCAATGGTCTATTCTAGTTGGGACTAGGAGTTGGATTTAGGCTAGTGCAGTGATTCCCAAATTATATTCCTCCAGGTGTTTGGGGCTTGAACTTCCAGAAGCCTCAGCCACCTTAGCTAATTATGAGGGGTTCTGGCAGCTGAAGTCCAAAACACCTGAAAGACCAAAGTTTGGGAAACACTGGGCTAGTGGGACCAACTTCTGGACCATTAACTTCCAAATTATATTTTATTCTGGCTTGGGTTCTATGCTGAATAACTTACTGAATAAGCTGCTTTATGCAGGGAAGCTTAAAAGGTGACCCCCCCAAAAAAAATGCATTAAAATAAAACAAAAATTAAGACTTTGACATTGATTGGCTGAGATGGTGTGAAGCCATGGGAGTAATCCGTAGTTCAAGAAACAAATAAGTTTGGAATCCAGTTTCTTTGTGGGAAGGAAAAGCTGTTTGCCTGGGATGAAAACCTTAAGATGGTCCAGAATGAGGTCTGAAGAAATATCAAAGAACACAAGGAGGCAAAGAAGCAAAGAGTCCAGATGGGGAAAGCTGAACAAACAGATGGAGTAGGCTGTGAATTTTAAAGGAAAGAAGTTTAATAGAAGAATAGCACTTGAGGGAAAAAAGGCAGAGAAGAGAGAGAATGATTCCAAGAACAAGTTAATAAAAGAACATGTGGGCCATTCTGAAGAAAATCTGCTGTGCAGGAGTAACTATGCACTATGTGGGGTTGGAGAAACACATGCTATGAAGACTGGTGGTCAGCAAGAGATAACGTGGCTAAAGAAGTAGGACAAAATGTCCTGGTATTCAGAAAGGTGAAGTAGCAGTAAGTGACAAAAACAAGCCACTAAAGAAAGAATGAGCCAAGACAAAAGTAGGTCTATGCAATATTAGCAGGAAGGAAGTGAGGAGGCAAGACAGGTTAAAAGGACTGTGGTCTGTTAGTGAAGAAATTCCTGCAAGAGCTGATAAGAAATATGGTTTGAACTGGCAAAAAACGATCTGAAAACATTCCCACCATTTTTCTTGCAATATGACAAACCAAACCTATAAACTTTTTATTGGAATATTCTACAGTTTTCATGCTGCTATGAGCTATAGACCGATAGTGGCAAGCTGTGTTCTTCATGGCATCTTAAGACTCGGAACAAAGAAGAAAGTCTTGAATAAGTTTCACACGGAACTCTCTCAGTCCCAGTCAATTCAAATATTTAGTTCACTTGTGCTTCTGACATCATTCAGAAGCCTACAGCCCAAAAACTGAGTGGTTAGCTCCAGGAGAATGTTAGCACTCCCCCGTTTTCTTTGGCACTTATTACTCCTTGTGCTGGTAGCAAGGCCTTGATGTCTCAGCAACAGGGGAAGCTACAGCTAGAAAATTTACTTTTTAGGACTCTTGCCTGGTAACTATGTACAGTTGGCTCTCAACATTTGCGGTGGTTAGGGGCACAGGACCCCCAAGAAAGTGGGAAAGAATGAATACCTCTAGCCCCGCACACACACACCATTTTGGGGGGATTTGTGGATTCAATCCACAACAGATGCCTCTGAGGTGGTGGGAGTCCTTCAGCCCTATGCCATTTTCAGTAGAGACTTAGGTCACGTGTTTGCAGTCTCTCTCAGTCTTGCAAGGCTTGCAGTCCCTATTTAAAAATGGCATAGAGTGGAGGCAGCAGCAAATAATCCACAAATGATCCATAAAGGTTAAATCCACAAATGTGGAGGGGCAACTGTATCAAAGAGTTGCATTTTAGGACACTAAAATTTAACATTTAGAAATTAAAACAACTTTGACCAGAGCTTATACATTCTTGATTACTTTCGCTTTCCAGCTAGCAAAGACTTTGGAATTCATGGTAAGTGCATTAGACGCTTTGGAATCTTCTTTGCTATAAAAGGATTGATGTTTGAATCATGCATAAGGCTTTTAATTAGGCCACCTGCTTGGCCAAATTTCGAAATTAAAATTTCTTCATTAGAGCAATTGACCTTTGGTCCTTTCCACTTCCCCTCATGCATGCATGACTCTAGGAACTGTAAACAGCCCTTCCTAGCCAAAGTTCTTTAAAGCCTTCTGGTTCAAGACACACAGTGCTCCAACATGATTACTTGTGCATTATCCCAAAATGTCAGGAGTCCTACACAGGAGATCTAGAATTCTGCACTAATAGTGGAATAAAACTTGACAAATTACGAAAACACATTTTCATAAGCTCACTTTATGGCACAAAAAGAAGGGTGTGGGGAGCATCACAGCTCAGTGGTACAGTGGGGTTGTCTAAATGGCAAAAATGCTGCTCAGGGAATCTGAGAAGAATCCTACCTGTCTTAATGGCATTCTGCATTGTTTCACCTTATTGGTAAGGAGGGGGGCCCAAAACATCAAAAACTCTGCAGGAAAAGCCTGTGCGGTTTCCCCCTGAGGTTTTTTTAAAAACAGTGAGGGGAATGAGCATTCCTGCACATTGGGACAAGCGACTTGATAGGAATTGCTTTCCCATAGGAGAGGAAGTACAAAGCTGATTGGCTGGGTGAGCACAAGGGCAGGCTTGCTAACAAGGCGAGCATCCACAATGTTGGATTTTCACTTTAGCGAGCAAGCACTAAGATGAGAAAACGGGGTGTTTTTTTTAAAAAAAATGTTTCTGTTAATCGACAAATTGCTCTATCACACCTTGGGCATCAGGTTCTTTTTTTAAAAAAAAGTTCGGCAGTGGCAAATTGAAGTAAGTACCAACGTGAGTAAATCACTCGCAGCCACCATCTTGTATGTGAAGCTTATGGGGGTAAAAAAAAAAATTAAGACAAATTGCAACTGCTGCAAAATGCCATTACTGTGAGGCACTCCGGGGGGGTGGGGTTTGCCTCATATAGACAAGTTCACTGTTTGCCTCAGAGGCATTAAGGGCCCAGGTATAATCCTTGGCATCTACATCCATTTTCTTTAAAATTTCTGGGAACTGGACTTCCGGTGGCGAACGGCGTTGCGAGAGGTTGGGTTTCACGGAGCTCGTGAAGCCTGCTTGCATAGCATAGAAAAAGAGCCCTAATTTTAAAGAACAAAGAGACGAATCTATCTGGGGAAACAGATAGTCGGAGGAGGCTAGAAGAGACCCAAATTGCAACTGCGGTGAAGGTAAACAATTACTGTTTATCCAACACAAACGCGTTAGCAGGGTCGTTAGCCAGAACCATCTGTGTTATTGCCGCCGCTCGTGGAGAAAGCAACGCCACCACTTTTAAATTAACAAAGGACTATAAAGCTGCAAGTAAGCATTTTTCTTTTATTTCTCAAAGTTTACTCTCCAAGTATTTAATTTCTACATTAAGAGATATATAGAGAAGGCTGGGTGGAGTTTTACATGATTTTACAGAAAATATCAAATGCTGATAAATGAATTTAAGAAATTAAATAGAGTTAAGGACAGAAATGAAGGACTTGAAAGGGGAGATAAGAACAGATATTTAGAACCAATTAGATAAATTTGGGACACAATTGGAAGTGGCGTCAAAAGATATTGCAAAGATCGGTAATGAATTACAAGAATTGCAAATAAAAACAAATAATATAGAAAAAAGAACTAGAAATTTAGAAATTAGACTAGAGCAAGAAAATACTTTGAAAACGCTTCAAGAAATTCGATGGAGATCTAAATGCATAAAAATAAGGGGATTACCTGAGCAATATAATGAGGATTTATCGATAAAAGTAATTCCTGCTTTAGTGAATTTTATAGGATGGATACCGACCGGAACAACTTGACATAGAGGTGGAAAAATTATATCGATTGGATTCATGGATAGCAAGGAAAAACAAACTCCCCAGAGATATAGTGGTATACTTTCTTAGAGAAAGGGTAAAAGGTATAGTGTTACAACAAAGTTTAAGAGAAAAGTTTATTATCGAGGGGCAGGAGGTAAAAATATATAAGGATTTACCGATACAAATTTTAAAAAAGAGGAAGGAATATAGCTTCCTGACCAGGGTGCTAAGAGAAAAGAGATAACATATAAATGGAACAAGTTAGAAGGAATAACGGTTACATATCAACAAAAAAGATTTATATTAAATACAATAGAGAAAGCTAAGAACTTTTTGAAGAAAATCAAGATAGAAGGAGAGATAGGGGAAGACCCTAAAGAGGGAGAGAGAACTCAGGAAGGAGAAAGAAGGAAGGAACAGATAGTGGAAGAGATAAATCAAGACAATATAAAAGATCTTAAAAGAGAGCAGAGATCCTATAAAGAAAGATTAACAAAACTGAGTCACGAAATAGCGGTGAAAAGGAGATATCACATATCTAAACCAGAGTGGAAGCTTGAAGGGGATAAGGAAGGAGAAGGACAAAAATTGGAACTAGAGAGGAGTAAGGAAGAGGAACGGCAGGAAGAAGAGGAAGAGGTAACAAGTGTGGAAGAAGAGGAGGAAGAGGAAGAAAAAGGGGTAGAAGAAGAAGTTCTAGAAGGGGCAATAGGGGGAGATATACTAGAATAGTGGGAAGTATAAAGGAGAGAAATGTATGGGAAAATATTGACTTGGAACGTAAGAGGGTTAAACATCCCATGTAAAAGACGATTAATATACCATTATTTGGAGAAACAAAGAGCGGATATAATATGTCTCCAAGAGACCCATATAAGAAAACAGGACAAAAAGTATCTAAAAAATATAAAACTGGGAGAGGCTTATTCAACTAACTATGATAAAAGGAAAAGAGGGGTTGTGATTTATGCAAATAAAAAATATGAATCTAAGGAAATTTTCAATGACAAAAATGGTTATTATGTAGGAGTGGAAATAATATTACAAGAAAAGAAAATATTATTGATAGGTCTCTATACGCCTCAGGATAATAAGAAAAGATTCTTTCAAGCACTAGCAAATAAAATAATGGAATATGACTATGAATATTATATGATAGCAGGAGATTGGAATGGGGTACTAGATGTGGATTGGGATAGAACCTGGTCAAAAGGAAGTAAGTTGAAACAAGGGAAATTACCTAAAGTGGTAACAGAATTGATGGATGACTTGCAATTAGTAGATATCTGGAGACACTTGCACAAAACTGAAAAAGACTTTACATACTATTCGGACCACTTCAAGAGCTGGTCGAGAATTGATATGATTTTGATCTCTACAAGTTTGTGCAAAGAGATTAAGAACATAGAGATTCAAAAGAAAATAATTTCCGATCACTGCCCGATAATAATGGAATTAGGAGGCCGGAAAAGGCAAATTAATTGGAAAATGAAAGAAACACTCTTTAAAAATGAAGAGGTAAAAGACAGGACTAAGAGGGTAATAACTCAATTCTTTGAAGAGAATTTAGATAAAGGCACAGAATTGAATATAGTCTGGGATGCTGGAAAAGCAGTGATAAGAGGTCATCTAATTCAACAAGAAATAGAAATCAGGAAAAAAAAGAAGGAGAAAGAACGTAAAGTAACGGATGAAATAAGGAAAAAAGAGCAAGAATTTAAAATTAATCCAGGGAATGGGAAAATAAAAAAAAGAATTAGATTATTTTGAGAAAACAATTAGAAATAATCATGGCATCAGAGATAGTGGTAAAGCTAAAATATAAGCAGCAACGATATTTTGAACATGCCAACAAACCAGGGAAATGGTTGGCTTATAGACTGAGGAAAGAAAGAGGGGAAAAAATAATTAACGAGATAGAGATAAATAAGAAAAGATATACAAAACAGAAAGATATAATAAGAATTTTTCATGATTATTATTCCAAATTGTATCAGAAACATCCTAGTTCAAAACTAGATAATAAGAAAATGGAAGAATATTTGGAAAGGGAGAGACTACCATCAATTACTGAAGAACAGAGAAAAGAATTAAATAAATAACAGTTAATGAAATTAAAGATGCCATAAAGAAATTTAAAATAGGGAAAACACCAGGCCAGGACGGTATTTCGGCATTATACTATAAGACTTTTGAACAAGAGTTGATTGGTCCGTTACATAGATTGTTTAATGAGATTTTAGAAAGGAGATGCCCAAAAACTTGGATGAAGGCAGATATTGCCCTAATCCCAAAAGAAGGGAGAGACCCAAAGATAACCTCAAATTATAGGCCAATATCGTTATTGAATACCGATTATAAGATTTTTGCAAATATATAATCAGAAAGATTGAAGAAAATAATAAAGGAATGGGTATATGAAGATCAAAGCGGATTTATATCCGGTAGACAAGCAAAAGATAACATGAGAACCTTGTTAAATATAATAGAGTACTATGAAAAACATAATGAGAGGAAGATGTTGATGATATTTGCAGACATTGAGAAAGCATTCAACAATGTAAGATGGGAATTTATAATTAAAGTTCTGGAAAAGATGAACATGGGAAACAACTTTATAGAGTGGATAAAGAAAATTTACAATAATCAGCAAGCACATATAATAATAAATGGGGAGAAATCTAAACCATGTAAGATCGAAAGAGGGACCAGACAAGGATGCCCTCTATCCCCTTTGTTATTTATAATAACATTAGAAGTGCTAAATAGAAAAATAAGGCTAAATTCACAAATTAAAGGATTAAAAATACGGAATCATGAGTTTAAGTACAAAGCATTCGCGGATGATTTGGTTTTTATTTTGGATAATCCATCAGAGAGTATTGAAGAATTATTGGTTACTGTTGAGGAGTATGAGAAATTTGCTGGGTTAAAAATAAATAAAGACAAAACAGTAATGTTAACGAAGAACAGGGAAAAAGGAAGAGGCGAACATAGAGAAGCGAACAAACTTCAAAATATAAAAAAAGTTAAATACCTGGGTATCGTAATAACAAATAAAAACACGGAGTTGTTTGAGAACAATTATAAGAAAGTGTGGAAGGAGATAAGAGAGGATCTAAGTAAGATGGGATAAACTGGATTTGTCTTTATTGGGAAGGATAGCCACAATTAAAATGAATACCTTACCCAAGTTATTGTATCTTTTCCAAAACATCCCGATTATTATTAATGATATGATATTCAGTAAATGGAATCAAGATTTAGCCAAATTTATTTGGCACGGGAAAAAACCAAGGATAAGGAGAACATCTATGATGGATACAAAAGACAAAGGAGGCCTAGGATTACCTAATTTTCAAACATATTACCATGCCAGCTGTATAATGTGGTTAATTGATTGGATAACATTAGAGAACTCGCGACTGTTACAACAGGAAGGTTTCAACATAAGATTCGGCTGGCATGCGTATATGTGGTATGGTAAAATAAAGGTCCACAAAGAATTCACTCACCATTATATAAGGCGGGCATTAATAAAGGTATGGCTAAGATACAAAAAGAAATTCTATACAAAGATACCATTATGGATTTCTAATCAGGAAGCGTTTTATAAAAGGGAAAACATCTATAGAGATAAATGGTTGACATACAAAGAAACATTAAAAAAAGAGGGGAATATATATAGGATGAAGACACAAGAAGAGTTAAGGCTGGAAGGTTTAGAATGTTATTGGTTATTATATAGACAATTAAGGGAAAAATTTAAGAATGATATGAAGCTTGAAGGGATACAGATGAATCAGACGGAATTAGATGTATTAATATTTGGAGAAAAGAAGAAAATGTTATCAAAAATATATAAGATATTAATAGCGTTGAATTTAGAGCAAGAACAAATCAAACCTAAAACCTAATATGGTAAAATGGGCCCAAGATATCGGTCATAATATACAACTAGAATATTGGGGGAAAGCGTGGAGTCAAAATCTGAAATTTACTAAAAGTAATAATGTGAAAGAAAATATATACAAGATGATCTTTAGATGGCATTTAGCATCTGTAAGGATAGCTGAGATATACAAAAATACATCTAAAGATTGTTGGAAATGTGGGGAAAGTGTTGGGACCTATTACCATATGTGGTGGAAATGCGAAAAAACTAGGAAATATTGGAGAAAGATACAACATTTAATTAATAAAATATTAAAGGTTGATATACTATTGGAACCGGAGATCTTTCTGTTAAATATGATCCATAATGTTAGGAAAGAAATTC